>CAKJTW010000095.1:4800000-6000000 GCA_917880005.1 Nanger dama | reverse complement strand
CACAACCTCATCAGAGGAGGGGACCGAAGCATCTCTGTTTCCATCACTGTCTGTCCTATTGTGGGACCAGGACTTGCCCCCCCCTCCCCTTCACTCATCACATCAGGCTCCAGTCCTGTCCCTCCTGCCCCCTCTCTTTGCCCAGATCCCCACCTGCTCCCACAGCCCTGGCTCAAGGCCTCAGCGACCTTTACCTGGACCCTCAACCCAGCCTTTTCCCTGGCCTCCCAGCTTCCGGTCTTATACCCAATGGTTCTTCTCACAAACAGCCCCAGAGCCCATCCCTCCCCTGGCCACAGCCCTCCTGTGACTCCCCAGTGCCCCGAGTCAGAGTCCTAACCCAAACCTGGTACTCGAGACCCTACATGGTCCAGCCCATTCTGTCTCTGGCCTCATCTGTCATCACCATCCACCCCTGGTGATACCCTACTGCCGGAGTCCAACTCCAGCAGCCAGGGATTCAACCTGAAGAGATGAATGGTGTCAGCAATGAGACAGCCTCTCAATTTTCTGTGGACTGCCTGTTTATTCCAAGTTTAAGATTCTCTTTTATACTCTCATAAAAACATTAGGCCAGAGGTTTGACATTTTCAGTTCCCCCTCTCCCAGATTTATTATCTCCATAAATCATTATTTTTCCTCAGAGTTCCTGCTTCAGTGGTTCTCTGGAATCAACCTTATCATCTATTATCTACCTCCTCTAATGTGTCTATAGTTAACTTGTGATTACATTGTAACTCATGCTACATTCCTCAGTTTACTACTTATCTTCCTAGATCCTGTTTGCCCTTAACATCCTGAGCTCACTATCTCTTAAAAAGGCTTCTAGCTATAGTGTCTTTAAAAATTCCTAACTTCTATAAGCTATAGTAAAATATGCTAACTTTACAACATTCCTTAAATCTTTGACTTCAAACTATTTAATTATTTCTAAACCCTAAATTCAGTAAGCTCCTTTGCCATAAACATTCTCCTCACAAATAGGTTTCAGATATCCCTCCCATGGCCTCAAGCTATGGCCTATGTGCTCATCCTGGAACACTCTTTTGTAAAAGTCCTTGAACAAATGTCATTGATTAACTTTATGAATTATTTTCTGAGCAATGCTGCAGAAGGCTTTGTGCCTTCTCATGCTCCTCTCTAGAACAATAAGCACCTTAATATTCCTTTTCAGTCAACTCAGCTGAGGTGAGGAAAAGACAAGTCAGAATTACAAGGCCTAACTCCTTCATCCCGGGATCTGTGCCTGTGGAATGAGGAGAAGGGGCTGGGAACCTTGCCTCCATTTTGTCAGTAATGCCTAACACGGCTCCCGACACCCTATGCCCTACCTCACTCACCAAAGCCCCTGTCCCTCCCTGAACTTGAACAAGTGTTCCCACTTTGGGTCTTTGCACATGTTGTTCCCTCTGCCTGGAACACCCTTCCCTGCTTTGTCTGCCTGGCAAACCCCTTCATGTTCCTCAAGGATACAGGTCTCCTCTTCCAGGAGGCCTTCTCTGACTTCCAGGCTGAGTGACCTGCCCCTTCTTGGTGCTTTCACGGCTGCTTGCTTGAGCTACTATTACTGCACTGGTTCATGCGGCGGTGAGAGTGTGGGCCCTAGAGCCAGACTCTCTGAGTTCGAATCTGAGCTCTGCCACTGAGAGGCCATGTGACTGTGGGCAAGTGACTTAAGCTCTGAGTGCTTATATATAAAGTGGGACATTAATAGTACCCACTTCACTGAGTTTCTTATGAGGACTAAGAGAACTCTGGACTCTTGAGACTCAAGTGGGTTTCCATGGATGAGATCATCTCCCATATGTCTTTGAAGTTCACAGCAGTAGAGAAAAGCACATCCACGTGTGCTTGCTCTTGCACAGAGGATGACTCAGAAGCCTACATGTTGATCTCTCTAGCCTTTGCATGCTAAGTCACTTCAGCTGTGTCCGACTCTTTGCAACTCTATGGACTGTAGCCTACCTGGCTCCTGTAGGAGAATCCATGGGATTCTCCAGGCAAGAATACTGGCATGGATTGCCGTGCCCTCCTCCAGGGGATCTTCCCGGCCAGTGGTCAAACCCATGTCTCTAAGGTCTCCTGCATTAGCAGGCAGGTTCTTTACCACTAGCGCCACCTGGGAAGCCCGTTACCCACACACATATTAGTTATATACTTTGCTGTAGAAACTTTAACTGAGCATTCAACTTGTTGAGTCATGTAAATCCTTCCAGAAAAATCACCAAATGAGTGGATAGTTGTGGGATCACCCCCAGAGATATGACAACTAAATGCAATGTGGGATTTTGAAAATAATCATGATGTCATTGGATTAGGCAATGGTTTCTTAGATATGACATCAAAGGAACAAGTGGCGAAATAAATCAGACACCATCAAAATTAAAATTTTTTTGCTTCAAAGACACTGCAAAGAAAAGGCAATCTACAGAACACAAGACAAATTATATGTCTGGCAAGCGGCTGATAATTCATACAACTCAATAATAAAAAGACAATCTCGTTAAAAATAGGGTGGCTTCCCTGGTGGTCCAGTGGCTGAGACACCACACTCCCAGTGCGTGGGCTAGTTTCCCTCATTTATCAGGAAAATAGATCTCACATGCCACAACTAAGAGTTTGCATGCTACAGGTAAAGATCCTGAGTGCTGCAGCTAAGACCTGGTGCAGCCAAATAAATAAATACAAGAAAAAAAGTGGGCCAAGGATCTCAATAGCCATTTTCTTCAAAGACACACAAATGTTCAACAAACATGTGAAAAGATGCTCTAACATTAGCCTATGTGTGTGCATGCTGAGTTGCTTCAGCCCACTTCTGACTCTTTGCAACCCTATGGACTGTAGCCCAGCAGTCTCCTCTGTCCATGGGATTCTCCAGGCAAGGATACTGGAGTGGGTTGCTGTGCCCTCCTCCAGGGAATCTTCCCAACCCAGGGATCAAACCTGTGTCTCTTATATCTCTTACATTGGCAGGTGTGTTCTTTACCACTGGCACCACCTGGGAAGCCCAACATTAGCATATGCCTGCTACATAACCAGCCATGATGAGGACCACAAACCAGGCACCAGGTGGACATCGTGAATCCTCCACTTACAGTAAACAGTGCTGACAGCCTAGTACATCTTGACCCATGGTTTCAAGCACACAGAAAAAGATAATTAACCTGTAGCTATGTAAACATCCCAGAAGTTCAGTGCTCAGAGCTTAGCCAAGTGTCATTGCCATGGTTGCAGAGATAAAACTGAATAAAGTGGACCTTCTGTGTTAACTCTTTACAGCAATGGTATGAGAATGCTCCTACCATCCTTATTTGGCCAACACTGAATATTTTTTAATATTTCCCAATCTAAAACGTATCAAATGGCATCTGAGTAACTTGACTCTTTTGGAGAAGGCAATGGCAACCCACTCCAGTACTCTTGCCTGGAAAGTCCCATGGATGGACAAGTCTGGTAGGCTGCAGTCCATGAGGTCCCTAAGAGTCGGACACGACTGAGCAGCTTCACTTTCACTTTTTACTTTCATCCATTGGATAAGGAAATGGCAACCCACTGCAGTGTCCTTGCCTGGAGAATCCCAGGGACAGGGGAGCCTGGTGGGCTACCATCTATGGGGTTGCACAGAGTTGGACATGACTGAAGCAACTTAGCAGCAGCAGCAGCAGCAACTTGACTTTTTAGACTATCACTAATGTTGAGCATCTTTTTACAATATATCAGCCACTTGTTTTTCTGTAGAATGTCTGTTCACATTCTTGCTTCACTATTTCATTAGACTATTTCTCTTTTTCTTATTGATTTGTGAAAATGTGTTAAATATTATGGCTAAGAAACCACTATCACATAAACTGCTTTGCCGCTCAATTTTTTTGTGTTTAGAGTATACTGAGTCCATCCTTCTGTGTCACAACATGAGTCTACCTCATGCCTTTTGAACTAGCAATATGAACTTGGAAATCTTTTTGAGATTACAATGCCATATCTAAATAATCAGCTTCTTTTGTCCTGGGACAGATGGAGTTGATATTTTCCATTTCTTTCAGACTTGGAGACAAGCTCTGCAACTAATCAGGAGATGCTTCCAAAAAGAACATTTCTGAAGAGGTGGCTTCCCCAGTGGCAAAGATGGAGGGAATTTTAAGGGCAGTGCTTGGAGATGCCAAACTGGGGGAGTCCTGGATGCGAGGCTGTCAGCTGGAAGACCAGGACAAGCAGGAGAGCTGTTTGAGGTGGTTGTTCGCGCCTCCCAAGGAAGATACCCATGGGGAGAGGGGCCTTGGCTGCAATAAGCTTAGGAGAAGCTTCAAGAGGACCTCAGCCTTCATCAGGAAGCAAAGAGTGCCTGGAGGAGAGAGGCCTCAGAAGTGGGCCGGGTCAAGAAAGAGCCTCAAATGGCAAAGGACCTTTGTAAAGAAGAAACCATTTAACTGCACGGAATGTGGGAAAGCCTTCGTCTACCATTCAGACTACATTCTGCACCGGAGAATTCACACTGGAGAGAAGCCCTACAAATGTAATGATTGCGGGAAGGCATTCAGCAACAGCTCGTATTTCATCCAGCACCACATCATCCACATGGGAGAGAAGCCCTACGCCTGCAACGAGTGCGGCAAGACCTTTACCCAGAGCTCATCACTCACTGAGCATCCACACTGGAGAAAAGCCCTACAAATGCAAGGAGTGTGGGAAAGCCTTCACCCAGAGTTCCTCCCTCATCAAGCACCAGCGATGCCACACAGGGGAAAAACCCTATAAATGTCACCAGTGTGGGAAGTTCTACTCCCAGGTGTCCCACCTCACCCGCCACCAGAAAATCCACACAGGAGAGAAGCCCTACAAGTGCATCGAGTGTGGCAAGGCTTTCTGTCACACCTCCTCCCTGACTCAGCACCAGACAATCCACACTGGAGAGAAACCCTACAAGTGTAACGAGTGTGGGAAAACTTTCAGCCACAACTCATCTCTGATGCAGCACCAGCGAGTTCACACTGAAGAGAAACCTTATGAGTGCCCTGAGTGTGGCAAAGCCTTCAGCCACAGTTCATCGCTGATTCAGCACCAGAGAATTCATACTGGTGAGAAGCCCTATGAGTGTCACAATTGCGGGAAGGCTTACACCCAGATCTCCCACCTCATGAGGCACCAGAGTATTCACATAGGGGAGAAACCCTATATATGTAATGAGTGTGGAAAGGCTTTTGGTAACACCTCCTCCTTTACTCAACACCAGACAATTCACACTGGTGAAAAGCCCTACAAGTGTAACAAATGCGGAAAAACCTTCAGCCAGAACTCTCGCTTACACGCCACCAGCGAATTCACACTGGGGAGAAGCCCTATGAGTGTAAAGTTTGCAGGAAGGCATACACCCAGATCTCCCATCTTATTCAGCACCAGAGGACTCACACTGGAGAGAAGCCTTATGAGTGCTGTGAGTGTGGAAAAGCCTTTAGCCGGAGCACCCATTTTATCGAGCATCAGAAGATCCACACAGGTGAGAAACCCTATAAGTGTAAGGAGTGTGGGAAAACGTTCAATCACAGCTCTTCCCTCACTCAACACCAGAGGATTCACACTGGTGAGAAGCCCTGTGCCTGTAAGGATTGCGGGAAAGCCTTCAACCAGAGCATCCACCTTATTCAATACCAGAGGATTCACACTGGGGAGAAGCCCTACAAGTGTAAGAACTGTGGGAAAATGTATACCCAGATCTCACACCTCATTCAACACCAGAAAGTTCACAGGGGTGGCAACCACTCTGCATGTAACAAATGTGGAGAGGATTTCAACTGGGGATCACACCTGGCAGAACATCAGAGACTTCATACTATGCATATGATTTGCATATGCGGTGATTTTGAAAAAGCCATTTCTTGGAGCATGCAGCTCGCTGATCAGAGAACTCATGCTGACTAGAGAGCCTGCGAGTGAAACAGACTGGTGATTCTGCTGTTGGAGTCCATTCAGCCTTCAGCAGCAGTTGTAACTTCCTCCCAGAGAGGAGCCCTAACACTATGTATTGAGAGAGTTGGTTCCTTTATTTTCCTAGAAGGAGGATGGCACCATTTATCACCAGCTGGGACAGCTTCTGATCATTTAAAGGGCTTCCCCCTGTTTCTCAGCCTTTCAGTGTCTCCAGGTGGTGGTAGGTATGGGGTGGTCTAAATGAGATGCATCTTCATCTGGGATCTTTAATAAGGTCTCTCAGTTTTCTGCTGTTTCTCCCTTTCTGTTCTTATGAAGTATATGAAAACTGAAAATGTTAGTCATTCATGTCCAAGTCATGAGTCATGTCAAGAGTCATTTCCAACTTTTTGCATCCTCTCAGACTATAGGCCACCAGGCTCTTCTGATGGAATTTTCCAGGCAATACTGGAGTGGGTTCCTGAGTTGGGAAGATCCCTTGGAAGAGGGCATAGCAACCCACTCCAGTATTCTTGCTGGAAAACTCCCATGGACAGAGGAGCCTGGTGGGCTTCAGTCCATGGAGTGGCAAAGAGACACAACTGAAGTGACTGAGGATGGTATGGCGCATCTAAAATATTTATTGGTATAATCACAGATATGTGATTTTAGAAACAACTTTTTAACTTGATATAATGTGAATATTTTCCCATGACAATGCAAAAAGATATATAGTACATATTGTATAAAAATAATATAAATACATGTGTATATATCTGTGTCATCATTTGCCATTTTTAACAGCTGCATAATATCTCATGCTAGTTTCTTGAATTTATTTAACCAACCTCTGTTAATGGATATTTGTTTTATTTACTTTTTCATCATTGGACATACATTATTAACACTTGTGCAAATTATCCCCATAAGATGAATACCTAGAAGTAAGCTTAAGGGATCACAGAATGTCCATATTTAAAATTTTGATAGTTACTGCTAAATAATCCTCAGAAAAGGATGAACCAATTTACGTGACTCCTGAAAATGTATGTGAGTGCCTATTTCTTTGTTCCTCCATGTTGTTCATAAATACTCAGTATTAGTCTCATTGTTTTTAACATTTCTAGTCTAGTAAGTAAAATATCCTATTGATAGGGAAATTAATGATCTTTTTATACATTTATTGATATTTTGTCTTCTTCAAATTGCTTACTTGTGTATTTTGCCCATTTTTAATTAAGCTACATTTTTTAAATTGATTTATAGGAACAAGTCTATGTATTATACATATTAATTCTTTGGTATTTTGTTAGTTATTTCTCTTAGTTTTGCTTATAGTATATTTGGCTATATAGAATTTTTAAATTTCTATGTATTCAACTCTATTTTCTTTCCTATTTCTTGGATAAACTGTCATGCTAAGAAAGACTTTCCTCATGCCCAAGATTATGAAAAAACTTCTCCTATATTTTATTCTAGTACTTACGATTTTTAACATTTAAATTTTTATTCCTTCTGCATTTATTATGTCTTATGGTATAAAATTGCAGTTTCTAGAAATCACTTGCACTGATTCCTTGGCTGGTGGCCCCTTCATCCTTAAAGTTAGCAGCATGGCATCTTTAAATAACTCATCAGAATATATTCCACAACATATGTAACTTTCTCAGCACTTTTGGTCCACTCCCTTCTCAAAGACTCACCCCTCCTTTACTAACATAATGGTGTAGAATAATTGGATTTTTAGTCTAAGAGAACCTAATTTTGAATCTTGCCTTTGCCATTGTCTTGCTGACTGATCCAATTTCTTTGTACTTAAAATGAGATAATAAGCTATATTACAAATATGTCTGGGTTTCAGGTAACAGAAAACTCAAAACTACCCAAACAAAAAAGACAGTTTAGGGCTTCCCTGGTGAGTCAGTAGTTTAAAAAAGAAATCTGCCCCTCAATGCAGGAGAAACGAGTTTGATCCCTAGTCTGGGAAGATTCTACATGCCACAGATCAACAGTCCGTGTGCAGCAACTATTGAGCCTGTGCTCTAGGGCCTGGGAGTTGCACTGCTGAAGCCCATGTGCCCTAGATCCTGTGCTCTACAACCAGAGAAGCCACTACGATAAACTTGCACACTGCAAAGAGAGAGTCATGCATGGAACCATGAAGACCCAGCACAACCAAAAATGAAGTTGTGGGGTAAAAGACAGTCTACAACCTCAAGTAGCCTAAAGGAGCCAAACAAGGCATTCATCTTGTTTACCCAAATATTTTGGGATGCCTTCTGTGGTAAGTAAGAGAAAACCTTAGCTCAAATTGTGACAAACACTAGGAAGAAGAAATCTACAGGTAAAGCTGCTATACATTTAATATTTCACTACAATTCATTGGAGATCTACATAGTTTTTGTTTCACAGTTATCTTCTCAAATATATTTCCTGATCACCCTTTCATTCCTCTTTCACCCCTTTACCTGTTTACTTCGTGACATTGTACAGGAAGGAGTGATCAAGACCATCCCCAAGAAAAGTAATGCAAAAAGGAAAATGGCTGTCTGAGGAGGCCTTGCCAATAGCTGTGTAATGAAGAGAACCAAAGGGCAAAGGAGAAAAGGAAAGATATAAGCATCTGAATGCAGAGTTCCAAAGAATAGCAAGGAAAGATAAGAAGCCTTCCTTAGCAATCAATGCAAAGAAATAGAGGAAAACAATAGGATGGGAAAGACGAGATCTCTTCATCAAAATTAGAGATACCAAGGGAATATTTAATGCAAAGATGGGCTCAGTGAAAGACAGAAATGGTATAGACCTAACAGAAACAGAAGATATTAAGAAGAGATGGCAAGAATACACAGAAGAACTATACAAAAAGATCTTCATGACCGAGATAATCACGATGGTGTGATCACTCCCCTAGAGCCAGACATCCTGGAATGCGAAGTCAAGTGGGCCTTAGAAAGCATCACTAGGAACAAAGCTAGTGAAGGTAATGGAATTCCAGTTGAGCTATTTCAAATCCTAAAAGATGATGCTGTGAAAGTGCCGCATTCAATATGCCAGCAAATTTGGAAAACTCAGCAGTGGCCACAGGACTGGAGAAGGTCAGTTTTCATTCCAATCCCAAAGAAAGGCAATGCCAAAGAATGTTGAAACTACTGCAGAATTGCACTCATCTCATGCTAGCAAAGTAATGCTCAAAATTCTCCAAGCCAAGCTTCAACAATACGTGTACCGTGAACTTCCAGATGTTCAAGCTGGATTTTTTTAAACTTTATTTTGCTTTACAATACTGTATTGGTTTTGCCATACATGGACATGAATTAGCCACGGGTGTACATGAGTTCCCAATCCTGAACCCCTCTCCCACCTCCCACCCCCAAGCTGGATTTAGAAAAGTCAGAAAAACCAGAGATCAAATTGCCAACATCCATTGGATCATTGAAAAAGCAAGAGAGTTCCAGCAAAATATCTACTTCTTTATTGACTACACCAAAGCCTTTGACTGTGTGGATCACAACAAACTGGAAAATTCTTCGAGAGATGGGACCACCTGAGCTGCCTCCTAAGAATTCTGTACGGAGGTCAAGAAGCAACAGTTAGAACTGACAAGGAACCACAGACTGGTTCCAAATTGGCAAAGGAGTACATCAAGTCTGGATATTGTTACCCTGCTTATTTAACTTATATGCAGAATACATCTTGAGAAACTCTGGGCTGGATGAAGCACAAGCTGGAATCAAGATTGCCAGGAGAAAATATCAATAATCTCAGATATGTAGATGATACCACCCTTATGGCAGAAAGTGAAGAGGAACTAAAGAGTCTCTTGATGAAAGAGAGTGGAAAAGTTGGCTTAAAACTCAACATTCAGAAAGTGAAGATCATGGCATCCAGTCCCATCACTTCATGGAAAATAGATGGGGAAACAATGAAAACAGTGCCAGACTTTATTTTGGGGCGGCTCCAAAATCACTGCAGATGATGACTGCAGCCATGAAATTAAAAGACGCTTGCTCCTTGGAAGAAAAGTTATGACCAACCTACCCAGCATATTAAAAAGTATAGACATTACTTTGCCCACAAAGGTCCATATAGTCAAAGCTATGACTTTTCCAGTAGTCATGTATGAATGCGAGAGTTGGACTATAAAGAAAGCTGAGTGCTGAAGAACTGATGCTTTTGAACTGTGGCGTTGGAGAAGACTCTTGAGAGTCCCTTGGACTGCAAGGAGATCCAACCAGTCTGTCCTAAAGAAGATCAGTCCTGAATATTCATTAGGACTGATGCTGAAGCTGAAACTCCAATACTTTGGCCACCTGATGCAAAGAGCTGACTCATTGGGAAAGACCCTGATGCTGGGAAAGATTGAAGGTAGGAGAAGGGGTCGACAGAGGATGAGATGGTTGGATGGCATCACTGACTGGATGGACATGAGTTTGAGTAAACTCCGGGAGTTGGTGATGGACAGGGAAGCCTGGTGTGCTGCCCTCCATGGAGTCACAAAGAGTCGGACACGACTGAGTGACTGGAAATAAACTGAGCTATCCAGTTTCTCTCTGTTCTTTTGTGTCCCAGGCAACTAGTTACCTTGAGACAATTAACGGTCCTGCTTAGCCACTGGACGGTGCCTCAGTGGGCCCTTCCCCCAAGCAAGCAACTGTCAGTGAGCGACAGTTAGAGGTCAGAGGGAGTAGTGGTCCTCAGGCGGTGTTTGAGGTAAAAGAGTGTCAGCCTTCTCCCCAGGGCCCTCCAGTTCACTGGCCTCAGGTCAGCAGAGGATCATGGGGACTCAGGGAAACCAGCTGGTGTCTGTGTCCTGCAGGCCTCCAGAGCCCTCACCAAGGCCACCCACTGGACCCACCCAGGCCTTGAGGTGGCTGGTGGTGAACCTTTCCCTCATCCCCACCTTTGCCACCTAATGGCAGCGGAGGTCTGCACCTCCTGGGCCCCGCTGTTTGGGAAGCCTGAAGAGCCTGAGGGCCAGTAAGTCCCAGGAACCTGGCTCCCTCAGGGACGACAGCCGGGCAGGGTCTGGGGACCTGGCCCTGAGGGAGCTGCCCGCCGAGTGAGATCTGCCTCCTCTTGGCCCTCAGAGGGTGAACTGTTGTGCCCTGGGACCATGCCGTTTCTTGTCAGAACAGGGAATAACACTTCCTTGGTGGAGGATTGCAGGAACCTCATTACCTAACCATGACCTAACCTCAAGAACAAAGGGTCTGACACCAAGAAGTTGACAACTAACTGCCCCCCCTCACCTTTCCTAGAAAAGGGCTTTGCTGAAAGCTTTCAGGGTGTTTGGGGGTTTTAAGGTATGAGCCACCTGTCTCTTTGCAGGGCCCTGCTTTAAAACTTTCCCTGTTCCAAACTCTGACATTTTTGGTCTTGTTTGGCCTCACTGCGTCAGGCACACGGACCTGGGTTTCAGTAACACTTGGGTTCTAGCGTTTTCAGTTACGTTCTTTTTATTCATTTAATGTGCTGTGTCGTTGTTGCTGCGGGGCTTTGCTTTTCTTGCGGAGCACGGGGTCTAGGGCATGTGGGCTTCAGTAGTTGCAGCTTGTGGGGTTTACAGTACGGGCTCAGGAGTTGTGGTGCACCGGCTTAGTTGCTCCAGCATGTGGGATTGTCCCAGGCCAGGGATCGAATCCGGGTACCCTGCACTGGCAGGCAGATTGTTAATCACTGCGCCGCCAAGGAAGCCCTCCATGAAGTTCTGAGCAGGGAAAAAATAAGTTTTATGAGCACCTGTTTTGTTGCGCATCCCTACTACTCAAAAGCGCCTCTAAAGAGAAGGCAATGGCGCCCCACTCCAGTACTCTTGCCTGGAAAATCCCACGGACGGAGGAGCCTGGTTGCAGTCCATGGGGTCGCGAAGAGTCAGACACGACTGAGCGACTTCACTTTCACTTTCAGCATTGGAGAAGGAAATGGCAACCCACTCCAGTGTTCTTGTCAGGAGAATCCCAGGGACGGCGGAGCCTGGTGGGCGGCCGTCTATGGGGTCGCACAGAGTCGGACACGACTGAAGCGACTTAGCAGCAGTAGCAGCAGCCTATCGTCAGTGCTTACACATTGCCCTGGAGACAGACTGTCGTCTTTGGGAGTTGACGGTTGCCCTGGCAACGGATGCAGCGTGGGATTAGCTTTGAGAACGCAGCTTGTGACTGGTCAAGAGAAAACGATCTGCGTGACCGCCTTCTCCACTCCGCCTTCAGAGGCTAGAAGAAGCCTTTGACATCGGTGTACTCCAATCGAAGGCCGCCTCTGACTCCAGGGTTCTGTCCGCCTTTGCCATCAGAGGACAGTTGCCTCGAGGAGCCCGAATCCCGCGGGGATCTGGGACATTCTAAAGAGTCTGCGCAGGCGCAGAAGCTTGCACGGCGCTACGGCAGCGCAGTCAGCCGCGGAGCTTTCGAGGGGATGGTTGGTGTCGGGGCGGGCTAGAAGTCCAAGACCCAGCTGCCTGGTACTTCAGAATACGAGTGTTAATGAATTCATTGTGTCCTCTCGGTCTTTGGCCAGAAGAGCGACTCCGAGCAATCTTGGGGTCTTAGGCTATCTAGAAGGATAAAGGGGCGTGAGAAGCTGGTGGCAACTGTGGCGGGTGGAACCGGGCCTTAGGCTGGACGAGGGGCGGGATGAGAGGCGGGGCGGGGTTTTGAGGCGTGGTTATAGAGCGGGGATTGACTGGAATGCAGAAAAGTGGGGCAGGACCTCCGGTGGGAGCCAATGAAGCTGGAGTAGGCGGGACGCGCTGGCAGTTCTGAGACTCCTACCCAGTATTATTCCTGACTCTAGTAGGGAAACAGGCTCAACAGAAGAGTGGAGAATAATCCAGGGCTGTTTATTCATTCTTGGTTTAGGGACTCATTGGCTGAATTAAATGGTGTTGAACCAGCTCAGGTTGTCAGTTTTAGTTTCTAAGCTTATTTTCTAAGGAAAGTAATTAGTAAATGTTTAGTAATAAATCTATCTCTATTCAGTTCAGTTCAGTCACTCAGTCGTGTCCGACTCTTTGGGACCCCATGAATCACAGCACGCCAGGCCTCCCTGTCCATCACCAACTCCTGAAATTTACTCAAACTCATGCCGATCGAGTCGGTGATGCCATCCAGCCATCTCATCCTCTGTCTTCCCCCTTCTCCTGCTCCCAAGCCCTCCCAGCATCAGGGTCTTTTCCAGTGAGTCAGCTCTTCGCATCAGGTAGCCAAAGTATTGGGGTTTCAGCTTCAGCATCAGTCCTTCCAAAGAACACCCAGGACTGGTCTCCTTTAGGATGGACTGGTTGGATCTCCTTGCAGTCCAAGAGATTCTCAAGAGTCTTCTCCAACACCACAGTTCAAAAGCATCAATTCTTTGGTGCTCAGCTTTCTTCACAGTCCAACTCTTACATCCATACATGACCACTGGAAAAACCATAGCCTTGACTAGAAGGACCTTTGTTGGCAAAGTAATGTCTCTGCTTTTGAATATACTATCTAGGTTGGGCATAACTTTTCTTCCAAGGAGTAAGCGTCTTTTAATTTCATGGCTGCAATCACCAACTACAGTGATTTTGGAGCCCCCTAAATAAAGTCTGACACTGTTTCCACTGTTTCCCCATCTATTTCCCATGAAGTGATGGGACAAGATGCCATGATCTTTGTTTTCTGAATGTTGAGCTTTAAGCCAACTTTTTCACTCTCCTCTTTCACTTTCATCAAGAGACTTTTAGTTCCTCTTCACTTTCTGCCATAAGGGTGGTGTCATCTGCATATCTGAAATTCTTGATATTTCTCCCAGCAATCTTGGTTCCAGCTTGTGCTTCTTCCAGCCCAGTGTTTCTTATGGTGTACTCTGCATATATGTTAAATAAGCAGGGTGACAATATATAGCCTTGATGTACTCCATTTCCTATTTGGAACCAGTCTGTTGTTTCATGTCCAGTTCTAACTGTTGCTTCCTGACCTGCATATAGGTTTCTAAAGAGGCAGGTCAGGTGGTCTGGTATTCCCATCTCTTTCAGAATTTTCCACAGTTTATTGTGATCCACACAGTCAATAATACAAAACTGAAGCTTGTGTTACTTTTTGTCTCACTCTGCACCAAAAGGGAACTTCCCTGGAGGCTCAGACAGTAAAGAATCCTCCTGCAATTCAGAAGACCTGGATTTGACCCCTAGGTGGGGAAGATCCCCTGGAGAAGGGAATACCCTCTCCGGTATTCTTGCCTGGAGAATTCTACGGACAGACGAAACTCGTGCGCTACAGTCCATGGGGTTGCAGAGCTGGACACCACTGAGCAACTAAGAGTCTGAAATGCAGTACTTGGATGCAATCTCAAAAACAACAGAATGATTTCTGTTGTTTCCAAGGCAAAGCATTCAATATGATGGTAATCCAAGTCTATGCCCCAACCAGTAATGCTGAAGAAGCTGAAATCGAGCGTTTCTATGAAGACCTACAAGACCTTCTAGAACTAACACCCCCTAAAAATGTCCTTTTCTTTATAGGGGACTGGAATGCAAAAGTAGAAAGTCAAGAAACACCTGGAGTAACAGGCAAATTTGGCCTTGGAGTACAGAATGAAGCATGGCAAAGGCTAATAGAGTTTTGCCAAGAGAATGCACTATGGCTCAGATCATGAACTTGTTGTTGCCAAATTCAGACTTAAATTGAAGAAAGTAGGGAAACCACTAGACCATTCAAGTATGACCTAAATCAAATCCCTAATGATTATATAGTGGAAGCGAGAAATAGATTTAAGGGACTAGATCTGATAGAGTGCCTGATGAACTATGGATGGAGGCTTGTGACATTGTACAGGAGGCAGGGAGCAAGAACATCCTCTAGAAAAAGAAATGCAAAAAAAGCAAAACGGCAGTCTGAGGAGGCCTTGCAAATAGCTGTGAAAAGAAACAAAGAGCAAAGGAGAAAAGGAAAGATATACCCATCTGAATGCAGAGTTCCAAAGAATAGCAAGGAGATATAAGAAAGCCTTACTCAGTGATAAGTGCAAAGAAATAGAGGAAAACAATAGGATGGGAAAGACTATAAGTCTCTTCAAGAAAATTAGAAATACCAAGGGAACACTTCATGCAAAGATGGGCTCAATAAAGGGCAGAAATGGTATGGACCTAACAAAAGCAGAAGATATTAAGAAGAGGTGGCAAGAATACACAGAAGAACTATATAAAAAGATCTTCGTGACCCAGATAATCATGATGGTGTGATCACTCACCTAGAGCCAGATATCCTGGAATACGAAGTCAAATGGGCCTTAGGAAGCACTGCTACGAACAAAGCTAGTGGGAGCAATGGAATTCTAGTTGAGATGATGCTGTAAAAGTGCTGCACTCAATATGCCAGCAAACTTTAAAAACTCAGCAGTGGCCACAGGACTGGAAAAGGTCAGTTTTCATTCCAGTCCTAAAGAAAGGCAATGTCAAAGAGTGCTCAAACTACAGTACAATTGCACTCATCTCATACATTAGCAAAGTAAAGCTCAAAATTCTCCAAGCCAGGCTTCAACAGTACGTGAACTGTGAACTTCCAGATGTTCAAGCTGGATTTAGAAAAGGCAGAGGAACCAGAGTTCAAATTGCCAACATCCATTGGATCATAGAAAAACCAACGGAGTTCCAGAAAAACATCCATTTCTCCTTTATTGACTACGCCAAAGCCTTTGACTGTGTGGATCACAATAAACTGTGGAAAATTCTGAAGGAGATGGGAATACCAGACCACCTGATCTGCCTCTTGAGAAATCTGTATGCAGGTCAGGAAGCAACAGTTAGAACTGGACATGGAACAACAGACTAGTTCTAAATAGGAAAAGGAGGACATCAAGGCTGTGTATTGTCACCCTGCTTATTTAACTTATATATATGCAGAGTACATCATGAGAAATTCTGGGCTGGAAGAAGCACAAGCCGGAATCAAGATTGGCAGGAGAAACGTCAATAATCTCAGATATGCTGATGACAACCACCTTATGGCAGAAAGTGAAGAACTAAAGAGGCTCTTGATGAAAGTAAAAGAGGAGAGTGAAAAAGTTGGCTTAAAGCTCAACATTCAGAAAACAAAGATAGTATCTGGTCCCGTCACTTCATGGGAAATAGATGGGGAAAGAGTGGAAGCAGTGGAAACAGTGTCAGACTTTATTTGGGGAGGTTCCAAAATCACTGTAGTTGGTGACTGCAGCCATGAAATTAAAAGACTTACTCCCTGGGAGAAAAGTTACGACCAACCTAGATATCATATTCAAAAGCAGAGACATTACTTTGCCAATTAAGGTCCGTCTAGTCAAGGCTATGGTTTTTCCAGTAGTCATGTATGGATGTGACAGTTAGACTTCAAAGGAAGCTGAGCACCAAAGAATTGATGCTTTTGAACTGTGGTGTTGGAGAAGACTCTTGAGAGTCCCCTGGACTGCAAAGAGATCCAACCAGTCCATCCTAAAGGAAATCAGTCCTGAATATTCACTGGAAGGACTGATGTTGAAGCTGAAACTCCAACAATACTTTGGCCACCTGATGCAAAGAGCTGACTCATTGGAAAAAAGACCAATGAGTAGACTGAAATTAGTCTACTAATTGGGAAAAACTGAAGGCAGGAGAAGGGGACGACAGAGAATGAGATGGTTGGATGGCATCACTGATTCAGTGGACATGAGTTTGAGTAAACTCTGGGAGTTGCTGATGGACAGAGAAGCCTGGTGTGCTGCAGTCCATGGGGTCTCAAGGAATCGTACCCGACTGAGCAACTGAACTGAACTGAGTGACTTTCCATTTTTTGTCATACCAGGTGTAAATAATCTCTCAGGAATGGAATGGCCCAAGCCTTGTGATGCTATTTTCCTAGTGAATTTATCAGTTTTCTGTTTCTTTGTAACAGCCGATATTTACCGAACAAGGACGTTTTCTGACTCAGCAGGGATTTGCTTTTATACAGCTTCTGATACAAAGGGAACAATTCGTTTCTTTCTTACTGGGACTTTCTTTACCAACAGACTTTCTTACCCATAAGTTTCAAAACCAAGCAATTAAATGCTGTAAGCCCCCCCAACCCCCCAAAGGAAATCTTCATGTGATAATTGCTTTTTTTTTTTTTTACTGCACCATTCGGCTTTTGAGATCTTAGTTCCCCAACCTGGATTGAACCCTGGGACCAGGGCAGTGTTAGTGCCATGTCCTAACCACTGAACCACCAGGGAATTGACTTTTTTTTTTTGGGGGGGATTATAGCCATCCTAGTGGGTAGCATCTCATTATGGTTTGGATTTGCATCTTGTTAATGATGTTCAACATCTTTCATGTGCTTGTTAGCCATTTGTGCATCTTTTTTTTATTTGTGCATCTTCTTTGAAAAAATCTATATTCAGGTCCTTTGCCCATTACTAAGTGGGCATTTTGTAAAACTGCCTTTTCCCCAGCTCCTTGAAACCACTGTTTCTTTTAATAGGTATGATTTTCCCAGACCAGTAACTTCTCAATGTTAGGTATCCACATGCCACCTCCTTGGTTTATGCAGAATGGCTAACGTCCATCCTCCTAAGATGCCACTGCCTGTCTGAAGAGTCTACTAATTTCAGTCTACGTCCTTAAAAACTTTCAACCACAACTATGATTGAATGATCAGTATCACTTGCCATGAATGGAAATTTGCACATTTTCAATGGACAGCAATGCCCACCCAAAGTGCAGTTTGGAGTCCTGGAGTGAGGCAGTGTGAAAGCTACTTTCTCATTGGGGAGACCAAGAGGGATCAACAGACTCGAAAGGGAACACTGGTCTCTCAGGTGGACAGAGCATACAGCCCCACCCCCTGCCAACCCAGTGAACATGAAGCACTAGTGAGGGGAATGAACAGTTACTGTGATCTGACACACATCAGATCTGGCAAGTGGGTTGCCATAGCATAATCTAGTTTATCCATTGGCAGGATGCAAGGCTTTATCTGAATGTTCCCCAACCTCAGTGATATACTGCCATCCAATTTTTAGCTGCTGATGTGTGCCATACATTTTCCCTCAGATCAGCTTAAAAAAAAAAAAAAAAACAACAACTTAAATTGATTTATTTTTAAAGAGGACTTACTACCTTTCCAGGAGTGGGAAACTGGTATCTCTCATCAGGAGAGGATAAAGTGGGAGAGGGAAAGTAAAATAAGTACTAAGAGAGCAAAATAATGTTAAATTCTAGCAACAACTCTTGCCTGACCCCAACTTTATCTTTGTAACTAGAAAAGAATAAACAACATGCAGTCCATACTTCCTCCTTGATTAGGCAGAACTAATGAGGATGGAAGATTGCTGGTTGATGATGTGCTGACGAACAACTGAAAATGAGTGGCTCCCTAGTTGTCCTTGACCCTCCCAGGCTTTGGGAAAACAGAATTAACCATCTCATCATGGGATGGTTTTCACCATCAGGAGCCCTCCCCTCCCAGAACTGTGAGCACTCGACAGTTAGTGACTGTGCATGCCCAGCCCCTGGCTGGGTGTGTGGCACTGAGTTGAGAAAACCAGTCAACCCTTAGAAACTCAAAAACTTTTAATCAGAGAACAAACACTCAAACATGAGGGTAGGCGTTTCTACCCTGGTCCACAGAACACAGATCATTAGTTACATAGATACCACACACACACACACACACACACACACACAAAATGGCTGCCAACTTTCCACAGGGCCTCTGATTTCTATCTTTGGTGTCAAAACTCTTGCTTGAATACACTTAGCAATTTGAGTTCCCGCCCCTACCCCACCCCTTGGGTATATATCAGGCCTCTTGCTCAGATACAAAAGGTAGGGAGAAGTTGGACGTTTTCAGCCATTTGAAAACCAGTACACTCTCCACTGTGGTGTGGTCAGCCGGTAAGTTCCCATTTTCAACAAACCAACCAGTGCAACTCAAGGTGCAATGTTTTAAATATCCCAGGGGCCCAGAGCATAGACTCCTGAACATTTTTTAGCACCAAAAATAAATAAATTTATATTTAAAAAAGAAAAATATTAAAGAATATTAAAAGTGCCAGAGTCCAGTATCTTCGTAAGATTGTTTGTGCTTCAGCAAACAGGTGACTGGATCATGTAGCAAGTGGGACACAAAATCTCAGAGCCGAGGAGGTGCTATCAAAAGAGCTGGTCATGTGGTTCCCTGAAGTGAGACTCAGTTGTCGAATAGGCCTGGCCACGGTGAGCAGTGAATGCAAGGGCTCCAACTCCAAGGAATCACCTGGCAACAAACAGCACTCTTCTATGAAATGAGGCCATTCATTTCCCTTTGATTCCAGAAGCTTCAAGGCAAAGGCAGCACTTTATATAAAGTATTGGTGTTCCCCAACTTGGAGCCTATAGTAAACTGCCTGTGAGTGGCCAGGTTGGACAAATAATGGAAGAGGAACATTCCAGAAGTCATTTCTGTGCATCACTATTTTTGCACCAAGCACATCTTCTGCATAGATCACGTGAACCATGTGGAGACAATGATATCCACTGCAGCTTTCATAACTGAATCCAGCTGTTTACAGCTTTAACTTTCATGATAAATTTGGTCTCATCATTTAACCAACCATTTGAAATGGGAGACTATGGGAAGGGGTAGTATGTGAATGTGGGGGGGGATCCTTTTGAATGAGAGGTTTGGGAAGCTAGGAGTGGAAAGTTCTTTCTGTGAGATGTTAGATGTTACAGATTCTTCTTGGCTTTTTGTGGGTTAGTTAAGAAAGTACTAGGACAGACCTGAGATGAAAGGACGGAAAAGGCTAGACTTTTTTTTCATTTCAATAAAGAACAAAGTGCTGACATTTTGGAAACAACTAAGCCAAGGATATATAGGAGGAAAACTTTGAAAATTAAAGCCATGAATAATATTAGTAACAACAGTAACTGCAGTTGAATACAAATAGAGGGTTACTGAATCATCTCTTTGTTTTAATGTAAAAGAGTGTATTTGTTATATCTGATGTGTATTTGTAGCTCACACCTAGTGAGTACTCACTATCTGACAGGTACTTGGTTCTAAGTGCTTTGCATCTATTTATGTTCACAGTAGTCTTTTGAGGTAGTAACTAGGATTGTGCCCATCTTACAGATGAGGATACTGAATCCCTGAGAGGTTCCATGAGTCTCTGTAGATCACCTGGCAGATGGCAGAACTGAGACTGAATTCAGTAAATAGGGTCCAGTCTACCTGACTTCCAAAGCTCCAGTTTTCATTGTTTTAATGAAACATGTGCAAATTTTCTAATCAATCTTTATTACCAGAGAGATTAATTACTTATGGCAGGGAGGGGCTTACACTGGGATGGTTTCAACTTTGGGCCTCAGAGGAACATTCTCAGATGTCTGGGAGCCTGCTGCTACCCAGGGGTCATGGGGAGGATTGCTACCTGCTACTTTGGAGTATGAACTCACTGCTGTCGGCTGAGACCTGAGCAGCAGCACAAGGCTTTCTGACAATGTTGACACTGATATGGTTTCTCCTGGGTGTGAATTCTCTGGTGCTGACTAAGATGGGCCCTAAGGTGAAAGGCTCTCCCACACACACCACAAACATAAGGCTTCTCCCCTGTGTGAGTTGTCTCATGCTGTATCAGATTTGTTTTCTGGGCAAAGGCTTTCCCACATTTAGCGCACACATAAAGCTTCTCCCTGGTATGAACACTCTGATGCTTAGAAAGGCACGAGTCCTGCCGGAAGGCTTTCCCGCATTCCTGACAAAGTTATGGCTTTTGTCTGGTGTGAACTCTCTGGTGGTAAACGAGCTGAGCACCCAGGCTGAAGGTTCTCCCACAGTCACCACACGTATAGGGCTTCTCATCTGTGTAAACTCCCTGGTGCTTAGAAAGGCACAAGTTCTCCTGGATAATTTCCCCACATTCATTCTGCTCAAAGGGCTTCTTTCCAGCCTGAGTTCCCTGATGCTGGTCGTTACTGTGGGCCAAGACTCTGTCACACTTGTTAGGTTTCAAGGGCTTCTTCGTAGTGTGGATTAACTGATGTTCTAAGAGACGTGCACTTTGGCTGAAGATCCTTCCACATTCGTTACATTTAAAGGGGTGCTCAATCCCGTGGAGGGACTGATGTTTGATGAGGGAGGTGCTGTAGCTAAAGGCCTTCCCACAGTCCCCACATCTGTATGATCTCAATCTTGAGTGGATCCTCTGGTGCCGGATGGAGCTGTGAACTTTGCCCAAAGGCTTTCCCACACTGGTTACACTCAAAGGGCTTCACCCTGGCATGAATCAACTCATGCTGAGTCAGGTATTTTCTGCAGCTGAAGGTTTTCTCGCATTTGTTACACTTAAAGCACTTCCCATAGATCCTTGGATGCTCTTTGTGCTCAGGTTTCTCATAAACGATCTCCCGGCTCTCACTGAGTCCTTTTTCTCTAGTGTGAATGCTCTGGTGGCAAGTTAGGGTTGAGTGGCAAACAAATTGCTCACCACACTCCTGACATCCATAGGGAGTTTCCACAGCATGGATTTTCTGGTGCTGAACAAGGTGTTCATTGCGGCTGAAAGTCTTGCATTTGGCACAGCTGTAGAGCTTTTCTGTAGCGTGCATGGACAGGTGTCGAATCAGGTGAGAGGGCCGGCTGAAACTCTTGACACATTTGTGACATTTGTGGGGCCTGTAACCCGTGTGAACCCTCTGGTGTTCATTAAGGTGACTGTTCCGGTAAAAGGCTTTCCCACATTCGTTGCATTTGTAAGGCTTCTTTCCACTGTGAACCCTCTGGTGGATCTTTAGGGCCAGGCTATGGCTAAAGATTTTCCCACACTTATCACACTTATAAGACTTCTCTGCAGTGTGAACAGACTGCTGTTGGACAAGAAAGGAGCTCTGCCTGCAGGCCTTCCCACACTTCTGATCCTCAGTGGTCATTTTTGCAGCATGAATTTTCTGATGTTGGAGGAGGTATCTGTTGGAGTTGAAGGTTGCCTTGCATTTGGCACATTTGTAGCATTTCTGAGTATGGGTCTTCTGATGCACAGAGAGATGAACGGTTTGGCTAAAACTCTGGCCACATTCATTACAATTGTAGGTTTTACCTGGGGGTGGTTTATGACACTCAAAAGGCTGTGAGTTGTGATCTGCTGGACAGTCACCATCTTGACTCTCCCATGGCTCTTCTTCAGTGTGAACTTTTTGATGGCACAGAAGGTGTGTATTCTGACTAAAAGTTTCCCCCACTTGTTACACACATAGGATTTGTAGCCTGTGTGAGTCACTGGTTGCGTGAAAAGGCAGGAACTCTGGTTGAGATCTTTCTCATACTCTTGAAGCACAGTGGGATGCTCCCTGTTGTGAAGAATCCAGTGCTGGATCATATGGTGACTCTGGCTGAAGCTCTTCCCACACTCACTGCACTTACATGGTTTCTCCTCTCCCTGGATGGTATCTTGCTGGCTCTGGTCTGAGTAGCACCCGAAGTCATTCCCACATTCCTGAGACTCAGCTGGTGCCAGACTCTTTTCAGGGAGATCAGGTATCATGGAACCCACTCCTGGGGAAAGGTGGGACTCGGGACTGAGGTCTATCTTGAGTTCATGGCTCTTGAGTTGGTAGCTTTTGCATTTTTCCAGACTGGTAATATCAGACCTCAGAAGACTTTCTGAATCTCCTAGAAAACTATCTAACCAGCTTTGGCCTATGGAGGCTTCTCCCAAATGGGAGTTCCAGAGATTATCCTTGGAAAAAGTCTCAGTAATCTCCTGGAAGAGTCCTTCTTCCAAGAAGTCCTGAGGCAGAGGAGAAGTCTCAGGTATGCCTGAAAGAGAGGGCAAGTGCAAATGTCTCCTGTTCCCTGGGAGTTAAAGACAGGAGCTGCAGGCTAAGAGCAAACAAAAAGGAGAACAGGTGATGCATCCTGAGTCAGTCCTGACTGGGAAGGGAATGGAGACAGGGCCAGCATGGTGATCCAGTGGGTACTGACATCACAGGAAAAAGAGCCCATTTCAAGAGGTGTTAGGAGGGGGAGCTGGGGGACTTGCTTAGTGACTCAGTGGCTAAGACTCATGCTCCCAAGGCAGGGGACCCTAGTTCAATCCCTGACCAAGGAACTAGATTCCATGTGCTACAGTGGAGACCTTGACACAACTAAGACCCAGCACAGCCAAATAGATATTTTAAAAAAGGAGGGGTGGGGGTGGTGCTGGGCAGCCGTGGAGGTTCCAGAGGGGTACTTGCCATCATCAGCCCCATCAGCTAAGGCATACTTCCTAGAGAAGTGTACTCAGTGGAAAAGAAGTATAAATGATGACAACGCAATACCACTGTCACCACAGGAGGACTTATCTGGATGTGGCTAAACAAGCTTGGAGTCAGCCTGGATGTTAAGGTGGCAGAAAGGGAAACCCATGATGCCTGTGTCCATGTGAAACACCTGTGTGCTCAACAGGAGGCTACAGAAGGTCTGCACTCACAAGAGGTGAACCAAAAAACAGACTTGCCTGCTAACAACTAGGGTGCAGGCTAAGACTGAGCCATGCGGCCCCCACACCATGGCCTCTGGTTCAGGGGCCCTTCTCCTCATGTGAACAGTCTAACAATGAGAAAAGCTGCTGGCACCCCAGGGAGGGCCCCTGACTCTCCCTTCAGGGATGTCTCAACCAGCACACCCGGGAATCCTGACTGCCTGACCGATCCCCCAGAGAAACTGTGGCCTGGGAGAGGGCAGAGTGAATGCTCTTAGCAGTGTTTAGGGCCAGGCTTGAGTCACTAACAGACAGGCCATCTGCTAGGCCAGGAAGGAAGGATGGGCCTGCCTGAAGGCAGGTAAAATAGGTAGACCAGGAGGTCCACAGTGCTCAGGGGGCACAAGACAGAAAGGAGGAGAGACTGACTCAGAGAATGGAATGCTGAGCCCTGCTGAGTCTGGAAGGATGCAGAGGGGACAGAGGAAGGGCACCAAAATAGCCACGTGCTGAACACAGAGATACACGGAGATAAGCTATGCAGGGTGAGGCTCCCCAACCTGAAGTCAGTGTGTGGCAGAGTAAAGCCGAGAGGCAGGGGGTGGAGATGTGTCAGCAGACCTACTGGGCAGGATGGAGGTCCTGAAGACAGAGGGCCCACAAAGGACCACACCCTATGAGCTCCCTCCACCCTCCCTTGGGAGGCCCCTGGCTGCCCACTCACCAGCATCTGTTGACTCTGGGCTTTCTTTCACCAGGGCCTCCAGCTTTCCCCCACCATCTGGATGGAAGGTCAAGGTGGGTCTGGGGGGTCTGTAGGAAGAGAAAAGCATTGTCACCAACCAGATGACATCAACATGGGGGGCCATTGGGCTGCTGAGCAGGAACTTCCCGGCTGTCCTGATGATTATTCAGCACCTGATCCAGCTCTGCAGGGTTCCTGGCCCAGTGGAGGAGGGACCCAGTCACAATCCAGGGTGATCAGAGATGTGACCACCGGGGCTGGGGACACAAAGGATCTGTAACAGCTCTTGAGAGACAAAGAGAGTTGCCAGGGAGAGGCATGTACCTCCTCAGTTATCCATGATTCATTCATTCTCCCATGGACTGGACATACCAGAGGCCTCCATAAGATAGGCCCCATGATGAGAGTGTGTTGGGGGTCCCAGAGATCAATCCTGCTTCCTACCCTCTGCAAACTTCCTCAAGGGCGGGAACAGAGTTGTAATCCCAGGGGATGCATGCTACAGCAGGGAGACAGCCATTGCTGACTTCAAAGATGAGAACCCATGAGCACAAGAAGTAGGTTTCGTTTGGCTTTTAGCTGAAAGAGGACAAGGAAAGAGATTCTCCCCAACGGCCCCCAGAAGTAACAAACTATGCCCATGCTCAGATTTTAGCCCAGTCAGACCCATCTCCAGAACAGTCAGAATCAGTGTATGTTGTTTTCAGCCACACTTGTGGCATCTGTAAAAGCAGCTACAGGAAAGGAATACACCACCAATAAATACACACAGATGAATGTCTGGAGGACTAGAGGACAGCATTCTAAGTGCTGGCCTGGCACAAGACTTAGTTCCTAACACACTGACTCCTGCTGCTCCCTCTTCTATTCATTGAGCCCCCAAAGCCAGTACTGTCTATTCCAGACACAGGGGGCTCCACCAGGGAGCAGCTCGAGTTCCTGCCCACAGGAGGCTCCCACTCTGGCAGAAGGAGGCAGACCATAAAATGAGCAGTGAGCAAGGCAGGAGGGGAGAGGCAGGGAGTGGTCAAGGGGTCGCAGTTTGTCTTAAAGCAGCGAAGCCCCTGAAGTGTCAGCTGGAGGAATTCGTCTACTATGAGGAAGAGGAAAGTGCTGATGGAGCTAGAGGGCAAGCACAGGTTTCTCTTCCCAGGCAGTACTGACATTTGGGGTTGGATAATCCCTGAAATTCTGGAGTGTGTGGCAGCACCCCGGGGCTCCACCCACTGGATTCTAGGAGTACACCCTCCAGTCCTCCCAAGTGGTAACAATCAAAAAGGTCACCAGGCACTACTGATGTCGCAGAATTAGGCAACTAAGCACAGTGATCTGAGGCGCTCAGGAGCCAGGAGATCACCCCATAGGGGACAGAGAGCTATGGGTAATCCCTGAGCAGGGCGATGACTCCCAGGGCAGGGGTGGCACTCACTCAGCAGGAAGAGGTTCTGGTAGTTGTCCAGCGCCGTGTCCCAGAATAGGTCTCCCTGCCCCTGCCCCAGCTGTTCCCAGTTCTCCAAGGTGAAGTCCATGACTATGTCCTTGAGGGTGGCAATTTACTGGAATGCAGTGGGACTGGGATCAGGGAGGGGCCAATGGCTCACCTCAGCACCCTCATCCGCCACATGCCAGGCCTCTGGCAAAAATCATCTTGTGAGAAGCTTCAGATGTGAGACCCCATATTTTCTAGGCAAGGACAAGGAGTCTAGAAAAGGAGATGTGCTATCCCCTTAAGGTCACAGAGGCAGGTCTGCCTCATCTTACATCTACCTACCTTGACATTTGCTTTTTTCAGTGTTTACCATTACAGTTTATCACAAGATATTGAACAGTTCTCTGAGTTATACAGTAGGACCTTGTTTACCCATTCTACAGTTTGCCTCTGTTCATCCCAAACTCCCAATCCATCCCTCCCCTACCCCCTCCCCTCTCTGCAACCACAGATTGGTTCTCTATGTCTGTGAATCTGTTTCTGTTTCATTTCCATTCATTCATTCATTCATTCATTCATTCAACAAACACCTCAAGGCTTTCTGTATGCCAGACCAGTAATGTTCCTAGGGACCCAGAGATGAGTCCCAATTAGTACCTGTCCCTGTGGAGTGCAGAGTCTGATGCGACTGACAGATATGGGCAGAGACACCCCAACCTGGTAGATCTGTGTTACAGTGGAGGAAGCAGGGGTGACCTGGGAGACCAGAGGAGAGAGTAGCTAATGCTGCCCAGGAAAGGTGGAGAGAATAAACTGAGTCTTGAAGGCTGTGGAAGATTTACCAGCTGGAGATAGTGGCTGCAGTATATTCTAGCAGAGGGAGAAGCCTGATCAAAGGCAGGAAGCTGTAAAGTATGGACATTTTCTTTTTTTTGGACATTTTCACACAAGGCCAAGGGAGTAGTACAGCTTGTGTGAGGGACTCAAGCCATGTGGGAATGGGCTGAGAAACCTAGATTTTATCCAGGGGGCAAAAAGGATTTCTGGAAGGGTACTGGGCAGGATAGTGGCAGTGTGAGAGCGTTCCTTTGAGACTAATTGGGGGTGGGTGAGGGGGGCATAACACAGTGAGCTGAAACAAGGCAGGCCAGATGTGCAGCCTCTGGGGATGACAGGTTGGGATGAGAGGGACACTTGACTCACCTCAGTCGTAGCTGATGGAGACCCAAAACCAGTTCCTCATTTAAGCTCCCCCTCCTTCCCCTCCACTATCCTGGCTGGCAGGGCAGCAGAAAGGACTAGGAAACTGGGAGAAAGTGTGCCTTCCTCCTAGGGCTGACTCTGCGGCCATGTGGGAGGAGCTCCCAAAACGTCCAGAAGCAGGAGGAGTGAGGACGTGCGTCTCCCTGCAGGAATCACAACAGTTCTATTTACTAAAAGCATCCAGCCCCAGTGCTTCAGAGCCTACACAGCCGTCCTTAGCACTTGTCAGGGTTAAGTACAGTCCATAAATACCCACGTGGGAGAATGTGGACGTTCAGATCTCTCACCTTGCTGGAACCTTCTGTCTTGCTCACTACTGTGGGCACAGTGCCTGGCACACAGTAGGGACTTATATCATCTCTAAGACTAGAGTTCAGGCAAGCCTCCAAGACTGTTGTTATTTCTACAACAGCATGATTTCTTCAACTTCTGTGTTTAACCATGACCCACAGTAACATAGATAATATATACTATGACTTCTCATTTGCATACATAACTGAGCAAAATCTTCATGAAACAATACTTCATCTTACAAAGATGAAGTAGGATGTTTACCATTCTATTTACTTCACTTAAAAAAAAAAATATGGTCACTGCCCACTGGGTCATTCTCAACTCATAACAGGCAAAACATGGTACACTGGCGTGGCCTCTCTGTGCTTTCTAAGTGGCATATGTCTACAGGTGTTGAAAGCATTCCACGCCATGAAGCAACACCATGGGTCCATAATTCTTAAGCTTCTGGGCCAAGTATGCTTTAAATTCAGCAATTTTCAGATTATAAAAAGGTAATCCACCATAGGGGAGAGGAATAAGGGGAGCACTTCATAACTGAACACTTCAATATTCCCAGAGTGGAGGTAAAAATATCCACTCTAGCTAGGATAATTAAAAGTAATAAATCACAGCATTTCTAGTCAGGTTCAGGCATCACATTCATGGAAAAAATATTTGCTTTTCAGAGCTTTCTAGATTTTGTGACTGTAGATAGTGGAATGTGATAGGCCTAAGAAGTGAAGTGAAAGTCGCTCAGTCATGTCCAACTCTTTTCGACCCCATGGACTGCCACCTGCCAGGCTCCTCTGTCCATGGGGATTCTCCAGGCAAGAATACTGGAGTGGGTTGCCATGCCCTTTTCCAGGGATCTTTCCGACCCAGGGATTGAACCTGGGTCTCCTGCATCTCAGGCAGATTCTTTGCTGCATCACCACAGAAACCTCAGGCCTATAATAAGAGCTAATGTTTTACTCAACAAGGATTTTCCTCACAAAGAGGTTAAGACTTGACTTGTGAGTATAAGTCAATCCACAGATTTTAAAAAAAAATTTTAAGTATAATTAATTTACCATGTTGTGTTAGTTTCCGGTATACAGCAGTGATTCAGTTATATGTGTGTGTGATATATGTATACATATATATGTATATATGTATACTTTTTCATATATATATACATGTATATATGTATACATACACAGATATATATGTATACATATATATATGTATATTTTTTCATATTTTTCCATTATTATAGGATACTGAATATAGTTCCCTGTGCTATACAGTAGGATCTTCTTATCCATCTTATATATAGTAGTTTGTATCTCCTAATCCCAAACTCCCAATCCATCCCTCCCTCAGCCCCCTCCCAACTGGCAATCACAGGTCTGTTCTATGTCTGATCCACAGGTGTTTTATCTGGCCTGAGTTGGCATAGAATGTTTGGTTTGTTTTTCTTAAAAATTTTTTATTTTTGGTTGTACTGGGTCATCGCTGTGTAGGCTTTTTTTCTAGTTATGGCCAGCAGGGTCTACTCTGTGCTGTGGTGTGCGGGCTTCTCATTGTGGTGGCTTCCCTTGTTATGGAGAATGGGCTCTAGGGCATGCAGGCCTCAGCAGTTTTGGCTCATAGACTCTAGAGGGCAGGCTCAGTAGTAGTTGTGGCACACAGACTCAGCCACTTCATGGCATGTGAGCTCTTCCCAGACCAGGGATCGAACCCGGGTCGCCTACATTAGCAGGCAGATTCTTTACCAGTGAGACACAAGGAAAGCCCTGGCACAGATGCTTTGACAGAAAATTCCTCTATGTAATCCCAAACTCAAAAGCTGAGAGATTTCACCTAAAAATTCAATTTCCAGTTTCTGAAAAATCCTAGGATTTGGCCATATGGGGTCTGCATTCCCACAGAGCTAGTTTGTTGGAAGCCATTTAGAGCTCTCCACCCTTAGATGGGATGATCCCTCTGAGAGGCCGGACAGTCCTCACCCAGACTCCTCTTCATTTCCTTATCTGCCTGGCCCTCAGACATCTGAATTTGATAACTCTATGGACAGTTTCCAAATCCCATTCTGTCCACATCTCATAAACTCTTAGACCTGGGAGGGAAGAAACTGAAGCCCTGAGGTGAAGCTCAAGGTCACCCACTCTGTCATAGTAACTTAAGGCAAATCATTACCAGACTGGAAAGTCTTAGGCCCTGGAGCCAGAGAGTCCTGCCTTCTTCCTGGTGTGGGACCACGGCCACATCATTCACCCTTTTTGTGTCACTTTCTACATGTACAAAATGAAGCAGAAAAAAACCAACCCACAATCTCTTATCTACAATTCTAAAAACAAAAGGCTTAGAACCAGAACTTCATTCATAAATTGGTAGTCAAACTGAACCCAAATAGCCACAGGCAAGGCATAGTCTTTATTCTCCTTCAGTGTGATTAATGCCTTTTCCAGCAGAAATATTGAATTGCCCCAGATATCACTGGGGGTGTGGCCTAATTTTGAAATACTGTTGTTTGGTTTGAGACTCGATGGACCGTAGCCCGTCAGGCTTCTCTGTCCATGGGGTTTCCCAGGAAAGAACACTGGAGCGGGTTGTCATTTCTTCCTCCTTCCCCACCCAGCGATTAAACTCGCATCTCCTGCATCGGCAGGCGGGTGCTTCACCACTGATCCACCTGCGTGCCCCTGTGCTCAGTCGCGTCTGACTCTGCAACCCTAGGGACTGTAGCCTGCCAGGCTCCTCTGTCCATGAGATTCCCCAAGCAAGAATACCGTAGTTGGTTGCCATGCCCTCCTCCAGGGGATCTTCCCTACCCAGGGATAGAACTCGCGTCTCCTACGTCTCCTGAACTGGCAGGCGGATTCTTTACCGCTGAACCACTCACTGGGAAGCCTTGAGCCTCCTGGGAAGCCCCAATTAAGAAATACGCACACTATTAACTTTCTAAAATCTAGAAAATTCTGATGACGGGGTAGCTGCTGCGGAGATTACAAGAGAAAATGTGAGAACAGCACCTGGCACACAGACAGCGCTCAAATGAATGGTAAATATCTTGAATTCCTAAAGAACTCCCATTCATTCATTCCCCCAAGATCCTGCCCAGCTCTACAAACGACTTCAGGCGACTCACCACCTCCTTCTGTCTCAGTTTCATCATCCGAATAAAATGAAATAGAATGGCTCCTCTCAGGGCGTCCAGTTAGCGCTGGAAAGCACTTTAGCAAGATGTGGTGGTGATTTAGTTGCGTTTGACTCTTGGCGACCCCAAGGACTGAAGCCTGCTAGGTGTCTCTGTCCATGTGATTTTCCAGGCAAGAATACTGGAGTGGGTTGCCATTCCCTTCTCCAGGTGATGTTCCCCAACCAGGGAAGAACCTGGGTCTCCTGCATTGTAAGCGTATTCTTTACCAACTGTGCTACCAGGGAAGCACGTTAGCAAGATCCTGATCCTTTACTCCGAACCAGCGTCCGAGGCTCCACCTAGATAACCACAGCCCAAGGCGACGCGCCCAGAGCCGAAATCGCCCCAGAAGCATTCCGTCACCCCTCGGGAAGGACCTTGCCCACAAGGCTCCAGAGTCCTCAGTGAGCCCAGCCCCGGTATATCCTCACCTCGAGACTGCAGTCCACCGGATTAACAGAAACGACACCAGCCAGGCGGGAGGCGAAGACCCGCCTGCTCTCACAGGCGCCTACTCGTATACACTTCCGGTGCCGGGCGAATATCTTCACGACTACTTCACCCAGGAGCCTCTGAGCCAGAGCCAGGACTGTTTCCCAGAAGGCTGTGCGGAGGCCTTCCCATCTCCACGAGCTTCCCTGTCTTTAGAGGGCCCACTGAGCACTCTGGGAAATAGACTAGAAAAACCATCGGCCGCAGATGGCATTTGGGTATTGTAGACAAGTTTTTGATGGGCAACCAAATCACTCTTCTGCCTTTTCGAGAAGACAGAGGGTTTTCCATTTCTGACGGAGACAGAGTGTCGCCATGGAAACACATGAGGAGGAAACAATTCCAGAGAAGACGCGCGATGGTAAGGGGCGGAGTTGAGGCGGGAGAAACGAGACTGTGACCTCTGATTGGCGGGAAAATGCATAGGAGTTCATCCCGCCTTACGATTGGCCCTATATTGGCACATGCGCAGTAGAAACAGGAAGCGTTCTACTAAAGGTGGAATAGGGTTGGGCAATGAGGGAATAATCCATCCCCCAGCCTTGAGTCAGCGGACTGGGCTGCCGCAAAGGTGCCTGGGAAATGAAGTTCCCAGGCAGGCACAGCCCACAGGCAGTCGGGAAGTCGGCATAGGCTGCGCGGGCGCAGTCCTCCTGGCGAGAGGATGCGCGCGCAGCGCCTCCCGCCCTAGCGGAAGTTTACGCAGGGCAACTGAGAAGGTGAGTTCCAGTTCCCCTGGAGGATCGAGGGAGTCTGGCTACAAATATCTGTCTGCCCACTCAGCTCGCCAAATCCAGAGGTGAGGGGAAGACGAGGCGGAGTAGGGGGCCTAGCCACATTTCGGTCGTGGTGCCTGTGACGTCCTCGCGACCCTTTGTGGGAGACTGAGCCCTCGGGAGCGGGGATCGCGGGTCAGCACGAGAGAATTTTCTGGCCTCCGAGATAACTTGTCAGCTGCAGCTGTCCGGTCTTGGTGGTGGGCGTGGATACAACGGAGACGGGCAAAGCTAATCGAGAGTGGGACAGAAGCCCCGCCTTGGTACTACGTCATCCGTGGTCCCTCCAGAGGGCGGGGCCGACGCAAATAATTTCACTGTTATTCCTCCTGCCCTAAGGTGGAGTCTAGCCATTAGTTCTTTTGCTGTGCTGCGTTTCAGGACCTGCCAGGAGGAATACAATACTTAACACACTCCATATGTTCCATATGTTCAGTAAATATTGAACAAGTCAATAAAGAAAATGTATGAATGAATGATAAAGACTGACTTGAGTGTTGGAGCCTTGGTTTTGAGTCCTGAGCTAGCCAGATATTAAAATGGTGACTTCAGCCCTTGGATTCTTTTCTTCTATACATATTTATTGAGAGTTTACTACAGCTCTTTCCTCGTGTGACTTTTTAAAGTTACTTGCTTATTTGTTTATTAAGCTTGTATTCCCTCACTAGAATGAGCTTTGTCAGGTCAGGAGCTGTTGGTTTCCTTTGCTGCTGTAGGAGTTCAGTGAATAATCATTGAATAAATGAATGAACATAGCATGTGTTGGTTGCATAGCCAATTCTCAATAAACATCAATCATTATTTTTTACTCCCATGTACAGCAAGCCTGAGTCAGCCTCTCCACATTTATTCATTTACAGGACACAGTTAAGATGGAGTTTCCAGCCCAGTGAATCTGAGGGCCAGATCGTGACCCTATAAAGGTACCATCCCCTTGGGCACATGCCTCTGAAAACCTATTCCCCACCAGCAGCCTGTTCCTGCTCCATCTCTTGTATGTTGCTTCTCTCAGACTTCATTCCCAGGAGGAAAGTTATCATGGGCATGGCAGTGGTTTCAAGGGCAGACACTGGAGTTTCATGAGTCTGCCCCAAGAGGAACTAGAGAGATCTGAGAAGCTCAGAGCTTAAGATGTAGAAAAAGAAAAGGGAGGAATAGAAATATTAACAAATGGAAGATGATAACCAGTAACATAAGGACTTTCCTGTTCTTTGAGTTGATAAAAATGTATTCCACTTATGCCTCTAGCCATTTTCAAATGTGAGCAGGCTCAGTTGTGTCTGACTCTTTGCAGTCCCATGGATTTCAACCTGCCACGCTCCTCTGTTCATGGAATTTTCCAGACAAGAATGCTGGAGTGGGTTACCATTTCCTCCAGGGATACTCCCAACTCTGGGAACAAACCCACATCTCATGCATCTCCTGCATTGGCAGGCAAATTCTTTACCACTGAGCCACCCAGGAAGCCACTCTGTCAAATAGGAACTGTTAAAAGCCACATTTCACTATTGAGAAGACTGAGGCACAGAGAGGGTAACATGTCCAGCAAAGAGCACATCTGGAATTCAAATCCAGGCAGCCTGGGCCTAAAGCCTGGAACTGTAAGGATTCCCCTCTTTGGAATTGCAACAGAGATCAGCCTTTAAAGTGAATAAAGGAAAATGTTTTAATTGGATTGAGCCATGTACAGAAGGATAAATACACCATGATCCCACATATATGTGGAATCTAAAAAGAAGTGTCAAACTCATAATAACAGAGTGGAATAGTGCTTACCAGAAGCTTTGGGGGAAAAGGGATATTGATCAGAGGGTACAGACTTCCTATTGTAAGATGATTAAGTTCTGGAGACATAATGTATAACATGGAAACTATGGTAAGTAATAATGTGGGTGTATACTTGAAATTTGCCAAGAGAGTAGATCGCAAGTTTCCTCACCACACACACACATACACACAAGTTGGAATTACGAGAGGTGGTGGATATGTGAATTAGTTTTATTATGGTAATTGTTTCATAATGTATACTGTTAACCAAAATTTCAGAAATGCAGACCTGATTAAAACAGGTATTTATTTGAGGTTTGTTAGGACTGCAGCCCAAGAGACCCAGATTCAAGAAGCACTTGAGAGCGTCCTGATTAATGCATCAGGACTTCCCTGCTGGTCAAGTGGTTGAGTTCACCTTCCAGTGCAGGGGGTGCAGGTTCAGTTCCTTACTGGGGAACTAAGATCCCATGTGCCAAAAAACACAGAACGTAAAACAGAAACAATGTTGTGAAAAATTCAATAAACACTTTTATTTTTAAAAAGTATACATATATTCGTGTTTTGATAAAATAATAAAAAGAAGCAACTTGAATTGTGTTCTGTTGGACTACAAGTGAAGGAGGCTTCTAAAGGCAAAAACTGCAAGGCCACAGTTAGTTACGTGAGTTGTTTACCAAGAATTGCAATTGGAGCTGGCAAGAAGTAAGGGTGCTTGTTAAGCAAGAATCAGTTGGGATCCAAAATGGTTGTTTGGTTACAGGGGGAAACAACACTGACACACAAGATGCCAGGTAGCAGATGTTTCAAAACACTGTTTGTGTCCTTGGGTTAGGCAGCAGTCACAGAAAGTTCGAGTTCTCACTGATCCTCAGTGACCACCCAGTTTTGGTTTTTTATGCCTGAACTATGACCACTGTTTTAATCTCAGTTTGTCATAGGTACATATATATACATATATAGGCTTCTCTGATAGCTCAGCAGGTAAAAATTTGCTTGTCAGTACAGGAGACCCGAGAGACACAGGTTCAGTCCCTGGGGTGGGTGGGTTCAATCCCTAGGTGGGGAAGATCCCTGGAGGAGGAGATGGTAACCCACTCCAGTATTCTTGCCTGGGAAATCCCATGGGGAGAGGAGCCTGGTGGGCTACAGTCTATGAACTCACAAATAATTGGACACAACTGAGCACATACAGGCGTATACTTATACACACAAGTTTTACACTTTAAATATAGACAGTTGTTGTTTGTCAAAGATAAATAAAAGTAATAAAAAGAAAAAAACCCTTTGTCTTGCAAGGTTAAATGAAGTCATGAGCAAGTTTATTTTGACTTTGATTTTGCTATCCCAGCAAACAAATAAAATAACTTTGCTTTTTTTCCTTTTGCTGTTTAAAATATATTCATTGAAAATGCCTGTTGTACTTTTATCCCTGTTGAGTTTCTCTACTTCTCTTATGAACTAGTTTCATCCTGCTCTCATGACCTGAGTTGTGTCCCACGAAAATTCATTCATGGAAACCCTCAACCTGAGTATTTCAGAATGTGTCCATATTTGTAAATAAGGCCTTTAAAGGGGTAATTAAAATGAGGTCTTTAGGATGGGCCTGCTATGGCTTAAATGTTTGTGTCCTCCCAAAGTTCATATATTGAAATGCCCAATGTGATGGTTTTAGAAAGTGGGGCCTTTGGGAGGTCATGAAGGTGGAAAGTGAAAATGAAGTCGCTCAGTCATGTCCGACTCTTTGGGACCCCATGTGCTATAGCCTACCATGCTCCTCTGTCCATGGGATTTTCCAGGCAAGAGTACTGGAGTGGGTGACTATTTCCTTCTCCAGAGGATCTTGGCACCCCAGGGGTCAAACCTGGGTCTCCCGCATTGTAGGCCAATGCTTTACCATCTGAGCCACCAGGGAAGTCCTGGTGAAGGTGGAGCTCTCATAAATGAAATTAATGCCCTTATAAGAGACCCAGAGAGCTTCCCAGCCCATTCTTCCATATAAGGACACAGGGTGAAGTTGTCAGTCTGTAGCCCAGAGGAGGGCCTTTATCAGGACCCAACCACAGCGGTGCCTTGAGGTTGGGCTTCCCAGTCTCTAGAACTGTGAGAAGTAAGTTTCTATTGCCTGTAAGCCACCCAGGCTATGGGCTTTTTGTTTTTGTTTAGTTTTGTTGGCAGTGTTGGGTCTTAGCTGAGGCACGCAGATTCTCTAGTTGTGACTCACAGGCTCACTGGTTGCAGTGCTCAAGCTTAGTTGCTCCATGGCATGTGGGATCTTAGTTCCCCAACAGGGATCAAACCCACGTCCCCTTCATTGCAAGGCAGATTCTTAACCCCTGGACCACCAGGAAGTCATATGTCTGCAATATTTATTATATGTATTACTATTATTATATCATTATAATATTGATTATAGCCATTTAAACAGACTAAGATAGGCCCTAATCCAATATGATTGGTATCCTTATAAGAGGAGGAGATTAGAACGCAGACAGAGGGACAAGCACATGAGAACAAAGTGAGAAGGTGGCCATCCGCATGCCAAGGAGAGAGGCCTCCGAAGAAACCAAATGCTGACACCTTGATGTCAGGCTTGTGGCCTCCAAAGCTGTGAGAAAATACATTCCTGTCATCTAAACCATCTAGTCTGTGGGAGTGAGCAGTGGCTGCCCAAGCTAGTGAATATACCTGCTGTGTCCTTATTTGTCACAAGCTCTGTGTGTGATTTTGGCTTTGATTTTTGCTTAAAGTATTAGGAAATACTCCAGAAATACACAAGGCTTAGAGGGTATCATAGTGAACATCCATTATCTGACTAAGTTCGTCAGGATGTGGTGGGCTATGCTGCAGTAACAAATAAACCCTGAAATCCTGGTGGTTTGTATAAGGAAAGTTTATTTGCCAATCCCTGGCTTGCAGTGTGGACCAGGCAGCTGCCTTTCGTCTTGTGCCTCTGCCTCCTGAGGGCCATCCCTGCAGAGAACGGCTGGCAGAGGAGCTACTGGGGCCCCTACCTAGGCCAGAAAATGACTTCTGCTCACACCCCATTGGCCAGAACTAGTCATGTGGCCCCAATCTCACTGTAAGGAACCCTGGGAATTGCAGGGGGAGTATGTGGCTATCTGGTGAGCCCTAAGCATCTCTCCCATCCTCATCACGTGGTTCAAGAGATGAGCATCACAATTACAACTGAAGACCCTCAATGCTTCCATGATTGGAGCAGATCTGCCCAACTTTTATTGACCTCAAGGCATTCCTGTACCTTTTGTGAGCTCTGTAGTTTCACTCTGCATTTGTTCTGCTTTGTACCTGCCCTGGGCCCTTCGGGAGAGACTGGACACAGCGGGCAGGAACTCATTTTGGAAGTGGCCATTTTGTGGGAATTCCCTGGTGGTCCAGTTGTTATGATGCTGTGCTTCCACTGCAGGGAGCCCCAGTCAGGGAACTAAGATCCAGCATGCCACAGGGTATGGCCAGGAAAAAAAAAAAAAGGCTACTTTCTGAGAGGGTATTCCAGGTATGATAACTTTTCTTCCTTCTGCATTCTTGTCACCTTGAGGAACTCAGGTGACTACTCGATAACAACAGATTAAGTTTTTCAGCTTCCTGTCCCCCCGCCATTCTGTTTTCTAGCATGATCTGTCCAGACTGTGGCAAAGGTATTGAAGCAACGTTCAAATTCTGCCCCTACTGCGGAAAACCTTTGCCTACAGAGAAACATGAGGGGTCCCAGTCCTTTATCAAACCGTTTACATCATCCTCCCGAGGTAAGAACCGAGCCTTTGTGCTTCTCCCTGGAGGAGGGCTGATATGTGTGTGTGTGCGTGCATCTAGGAAGAGACGACAGACGCCTTTGCAGCCTGCCAGACCCCGCATGGATACTAAAGCCCAGAGCTCAGGCTCACTCTCTCTACTCAGTCTCTCTCTACTAGGGTATCTTTAGCAGACTCACTAGCAGACTCACGGCTGTAAACTTGACATTGACTCGTTTCTGTCTCCGGCTTGGACTCCTCCCCTGAAATCTATATCCGTATAAATCAGACTGCCTGTTTGACATCTATTGGATGTCCCATACATGTCTCCACATGCCCAGAACCAACCTTTTGATAGGCCTGCCGCCCCTTCTGCCCCTTCCAGAGATTTCCCCATCAAAGTAACAGCAACTCAGTTTGTCCCATTTCTCAGACCTTAGAGGCATCCTCAAGTTCTCTTTCTCTCCCACCGCACAACTGCAGCCCTCCAGCAGATCTCATCAGCTCTCCCTTTAAAAATTGCTGCCGAATCAGACCACTTCCTCCCACCACCCTGGTCCATCTCACTCACACCAGTATTGTCGTAGAAGCTTTCTTCCCCCTGCTGTCCCTGCTTCTCCCCACTTGCGGTTCTCTTCAACTGGCAGTCCAAAGGATCCTACTAAAACAAAGTCAGGGGACTTTCCTGCTGCTCCATTTCTTTCTCCAGAGGCTCTTCCCAACCCAGGGACCGAACCTGCATCTCCTGCACTTCAGACAGTCTCCTGCATCACAGGCAGATTCTCTGCTGCTGAGCCACCAGGGAAGCCCTAAATATTTTATTTTACTCATTTATATTACTCTTCAGCTTTGAGCTCTGTAAGGATAGGAGTTTTATCCTCGTTTGTAAGCTCTGTTGATTGTGGTTTGTAACCTATTGTTTGCATAGCACCCAGGACCATGCCTGGCACAGATCTGGGTGCAGAGAAATCTTATTGATAATGAAGGAACAAAAACTAGTTAGAATTGATTAGGCAGAATTTTAAAGAACCAAATAAAATCTGTGATAATAAAAATAAATATTGGGACTTCCAGCTGGTCCAGTGGCTAAGACTCTGTGTTCCTAACCCAGGGAGCCTAGGTTCGATCCCTGGTCAGAGAACTAGATCCCACATCTTGCAACTAAGACCCAGCACAACCAAATAAATACCATCATGGCAATCAGAAACTCGTAGTATGCTTTAAGCAGAATAGTGAATTGGAAGATAGATCTGAAGAGATTACATAAAGGGGACCACCCAGTGCTCGAGGGCATGAAAGGGGTTCAGACCCATGAAGAAAAGAATAACTAAGAAGGAAGGGTTCGCTTAGATTATTCAGGTGAAAAAGTAGCACTTGGCTGTGAGGGTCAAAGGGAAGAGGGTGGTTGAATATGATCTCAGGGTTTCTGGTCTAATGGTTCCTGGAAAGGACCTTTGTAACTGCAGTCTGCATTTGGTCTGCCTCTCTAGGCTCAAGGAGAAAGACGAACACCAGTTCTGAAACATCTTCCAAGAAAGTGAAATGGTCCAGCTATGCTGCCTCCCCTTCCTTATCCCTCCCCTCAGAAGGCAGGAGTTCTGGATCTGAAGACACCTTGAGTACCAGTGGGAAACCCAAAGGTGAGAGTTTTACTCAACCTGGCCTGACTCTCGGTGGGGGAGAGGAGGGTCATCTGCCAGTGGGGCATCATGCCTCTGCTCAGGCCTGCCTCCCCCTTGCTGGACCCTCCTCCCAGCATCCTCCCCCACCGCCCTGCCTACAGGCTGCCCTTGCAGTCCATCTCTCTATGGCCGGAGCTGACCTCTCCCCTCCCTGCTCACAGCTCCCTACCATCCCCATGGCTGCCTTTCCTTTATTCTGACCATCCTCTTGCAGGACACCTGAGCAGATCCCCAACTCCCCGTAGTAGCCCTCAGACGACCAGACAAAGCCCTCAGACCCTGAAGCGAAGCCGGATGACTGCCTCGCTGGAGGCTTTGCCGGTGGGGATGGTGCTGACAGACAAGAGTGGGCGGCACTGGAAGCTGAGATGCCTGCAGACCAGGGATGACCAGGGCATTCTCTATGAAGGTACACTCTGTGCACAGGCGGGCAGGTGCTGGGCTGGGTGGGCCGTCTTGGAGCCCAGGCAGAGGGGAGAGAACCCCTTTCTGAGAACAGAAATGAAAGTGTATCCCAGCAGCAGACCTGCCTCAAAGCAGCTTTCTCATAGATTTGGGACTGCAGCCATAGTTGCCTGCAGTGTAGGCGCCTGCAGCTACCGGGCAGGTAGAGTAAGTACAAGCAGGAGGCTGGGAGTCAGGCGACTGGGAGTAGCAGGAACTGTGGCCAACCAGAGAGCTTGTGCCCTGAGTAGAGGCCACTACTGACCTCACACAGGAGTGCAAGCCCAGTGTGGCCGGGAGATAAGGGCACTGATGACTGTTCTGTCTGCCCTGCAGAGATAGGATGGATGCATGCATGCTAAGTCGCTTCAGTTGTGTCTGACTGTTTGTGATGCTATGGAATGTAGCCCACCAACCTCCTCTGTCCATGGGATTCTCCAGGCAAGAATACTGGAGTGGGTTGCCATGCCCTCCTCCAGGGGGATCTTCCTGACCCAGGGATTGAACCTGCGTCTCTTATGTCTCCTGCACTGGCAGGCGGATTCTTTACCACTAGCGCCACCTGAGAAGCCCATCTCTGCCACCAGAGATAGGATGGACCCTGCCCCCAAATGTTGGTTGGAATCATGAATGAGGATATGAAGGGTTTATTGCTTGCATTATGAGATATGAGGTGAGGGGCAGGGAACAGCTCTATAAGAACAAGGAGAAGCACCCAGCACAAGTTTTTATTGTGGTTAAGAGGCAAGGCGGGGGTGAAGAGTCTGTACATGAGCCAGAGCTTCCTGTGGTTTGAATCTCCACCATTAGCAAAAGAGGGAGCTCCAGGCTTTCTTATCAGCAGGAGGGGAAGAAGCAGGGCCAAGCTTAAAAGCTGTCAGTAGGTAAACAAACCCTCATGGACGGAGGAGCCTGGTGTGCTGCAGTCCATTGGAGAAGGAAATGGCAACCCACTCCAGTGTTCTTGCCTGGAGAATCCCAGGGACAGGGGAGCCTGGTGGGCCGCCATCTATGGGGTCGCACAGAGTCGGACACGACTGAAGCGACTTAGCAGCAGCAGCAGCAGCAGGTAAACAAAAAAATGCAGTCAGATAGCTTGCTTCAGTGAAGAAAAAAATAAAAAAAATAACTGCGCTGGAAATATTAGTCTTAATCAACCTGACATTTACTGCATTCATACTCCAGACCTAGGCCCTGTCTAAATAAGCACTTCATGTGGTTTTGTGAGATTTTTTTTTGCCTTTTTAAAAATTGAGATAATTCATATGACGTAAAATTCACCATTTTAAAGTCTACAATTTAGTGGGTTTCAGCAGATTCATGATGGTGTGCAACCATCACCGCCATCTAGTTCCAGAATATTTCTGTCACCCCAAAAGGAAACCCTGTACCTCTAACAGTCACTCTCATCCCCTGGCAGCCACTAATCTGCTTTACGTCTCTATGGATTTGCCTGTTCTGGACAATTCGGGCAAATGAAGTGATACACTGTGTGGCCTTTTGCGTCTGGCTTCTTCCCCTCAGCATGATGTTTTCAAGGCCCATCCTGCGCCGTCGCCTCTGTCAGAACTGCCTTCTGTTTTATGGCTGAATAAGATGTGTCTGTGTCACATCTGGCTCTGTTTATCGGTTGGCTTTAGCTGTGTCTGCTTTGGGCCGTGATGAATACTGCTGCTGTGAGCATGTGTGTGTATAGGTTTTCACATGGACATATGTTTGCTTCATGTTAATCAGTTTGATTCTCACAACAGCTTCTCGATGTCAGTATGGTCATCATCCCTATTTTCTCGATGAGGAAAATGAAACCCAGAGGTGTTAATGACTAGCCCTGGCTCCAGAGAGCGTCCAAGTTTTCAGGAAAAGCCAGAAATGTGGATTCTGAGAGGAGACCTTGGACGTGGAAGTGCCAGGCAGACACTCGTGCAGGCAGTTCTGAGCCTCAGGTTGGTTGTCCTGCTGTAGAGCCTGGGCGTTGGAGACAGACCCCGGTAGGGCCGTGACTCGGCTCTCATGCACCCAGTGAGCCTGGGCAAGCAGCTGTCCCTCAGCGGAAAAGGGAGAGAGTGTCCTGCCTGCCTCTTGGGGCTGTTGACCCCAAAGCACAAGAAGGGACAGAGGCAATGAGCTTGGAAAACTGTAAGGGGATCTTGTCAGGTAGAGGCAGTATTAGTCGTGGAGGGACAGAAGGCAAGTGGGGAGAGAGAGCAGAGTGTGAAGGGACACTCAGGAGCTTGCACTCCCTGCCAGACACTGTTCTGGGGCCCTTTATTATTGCTCCCAGCCATGCTAGGGGGAGACACTCATGTTACCTCATCCTACCACTGGAGCACAGAGAAAAGCCACCCACCCAAGGTCACTCGTCCTCAAAGAGGCAGAACTGGAACTTGAACCTAGGTATTCTGGCTTCGTAACCATTACACCACAAGAGGGGTAGGGAGGGAGGGAAGAGGAGGGAAATCAGAATGAGAAGAGGATAGAGGGAGTGTTGCCAAAACCTTGACCCCCTGCTCTGTCCATTGATGCCGAATTAAAAAAAACTACAGACAGAGTTTGAAGGAAATAGAAGAATTAGCTTTATTACAGCAGGCAAGCACCTCAAGAACTGTGCTCCCCCTCTCTAGTGAATAGGGAGAAGCTTTATATCCCAGTGAAGATCTTGCTTTTTTGGTTTCTTTCTTTGCAAAGTTTCAAAATGACCGCAGCTGACATCAGGCAGCTCAACAGCCGGGCGCAGTGTCCCTGAAGTTATCAGCCTGTGACCTTCTTTCTGAAATGCAGACTGCTACAAGAGAGTATAGGAGGAGAGGGATGCCAGGTGCAGAGCATGATCTGTGTGGGGTCAGAGAGTAATGAACCCCGTGAAGGACAAGCCCAGGCACAGGTGTTTGTTAGTGGTGCCGGCTCAACAGTAACCAGGATTGGTAGACTCTTGCGGGCCTGTTCGGCTGGAGGGAGAAGGATGGGGAGAGCCCCAGGGGGCGGGGAGGGGAGAGGGAGAAAGGCAAACAAGACAGGAGGCATCTGAAGTCAGAAGCCACCCATGCCCTCACACCAGCACCCTGCAGTGGAAGGTCAGGCTCTGGGCCGTGTGTCTTCACCTTCTGTGGCTCGGGTTGTTTGATGAAAAGAGCAAACCCCTTCCCAACCCGCCAGTGTCATTCATTCTTCTGCAGATACCCACCTGGTCCCAGGCCCAGGTGCTGGCGTGGGGGCACAGTGGGGCGGGGGGCTGCATGTGGATGTGCTTCGGGCAGCGCTACCCCAGGACAGGTTGCCCTTGGCTTCAGCCAGTCTGCACCAGTCAGGAGGACGTGGTTGCAAACTGACAGTAAAACAGCAGCAGCAGCCAGAATGGTGGTTTTTATTACAGTAGCTGACACTCCCAGCCTGCTCTGGGTGCCCCCTGCTAAGTCCTTTATGTTAACTCATCAACTCATCTTAATCCCGTAACAGCCCTATGAGATGGCACTCTCTCTTCCTTTGTCAAACACTGAATCGTAACATCACCCTCCCTGGTCTCCCTGGCACAATTTGGGAGGACCAGCACAGAGGCTTCTGCGTCCATTTCTGCAGCTGCTCACCGCGGTGTGTGTGGAGAGCTGCTCCCTCGAAGCAGCTAGGATTCAAGTTCAGGCCCGCCCTCCCGGGTCTGTGGATGGAGGCACACGCCTTGTAGTCCCTTCCTGTGGCCGCCATCACAAATCACCACAGTCTTAATGGCTGAAGACAGCACACGTTTATTCTCTTCTGGTTGTGGAGGTCCCAAGTCTGAAATCGGTCTCACGGGGCTAAAGTTAAAACATGGGCAGAGGGACTTCCCTGGTGGTCCTGGGGTTAAGACTCCATGCTTCCATTGTAGGGGGCATAGGTTCAGTCTCTGGTTGGGGAACTAAGAGCCTGCATGCCTCACGGCGTGGCCAAAAAAATAAAAGATGTGGGCAGGGCTGGTCCTGCGAGCGGCTCCAGGGGGAATCCGTTTCCTTGCGGGCTCAGCTCCTGGAGGCTGCCTGCGTTCCTTGGCTTGTGGCCCCTTCATCCTCAAAGCACATCACCTCAGCCTCTGCTTCTGCCATCACATGACCCTCTCCTCTTCTGTGGTCAGATCTCCCCCTGCCTCCCTCTTCCTAAGGACCCTTGTGATTACACAGTGTGTGCGCATGCTAAGTCGCTTCAGTCGTGTCCGACTCTGAGACCCCATGGATTGTAGCCCGCCAGGCTCCTCTGTCCATGGGATTCTCCAGGCAAGGATGCTGGAGTGGGTTGCCATGCTCTCCTCCAGGGGATCTTCCCGACCCAGGGATTGGACCCACATCTCCTGCATTGGCCAGCAGGGTCTTTTCCCATTAGTGCCACCTGGAAAGCCCTTGATTACACTGGGGCCCCCTGGATCCTCCGGGACAGCCCCACACTGCAAGGCCCTTAATTTACTCAGAACCCCCACTTGCCGCCCCTTAACACACCCGTGTGTTTCTCCCAGCAGCATGCCTGAGCCTCGCCATGGTCCTCAGTTTCAGCTGCTCTGGGGGGAATGGTTGCCTCTCTTTTCCATGGGTTCCCCCAGGGTCCCTTAGAGCTAGTTTTAAGTATGCTGTTTCAGTTCAGTTCAGTTCAGTCGCTCAGTCGTGTCCGACTCTTTGCGACCGCATGAATCGCAGCATGCCAGGCCTCCCCTGTTCATCACTCTTTCAGAGTTCACTCAGACTCACCCCCAGAGAGTCCGTGATGCCATCCAGCCATCTCATCCCTCTTATAAATTAGGCCAGGGTTTCTCAGCCTTAGCACCCTTGGCGTTCATTGTGGGGATTGTCCTGTGCACAATAGGGTGTTTAGCAGCATCCTCGGCCTTTACCCACCAGCTGCCAGGAGCACCAGTCCCCTGTCCCCGTCATGACAACTGGAACTGTCCCCAGACATTGCCAGATGCCCACTGGGGGCAGAAGCACCCACTGTTGAGAACCACTGTCCCAGAGTACCCTCCAAAGATGGAGAGACCGTCAGCTAGTAATCCTCAGGTGGAATCACCGTTCTTTAAAACACACACACACACACACACACACACACACATATTTGTTTGTTTACTTGGGCTTCCCTGGTGGCTCAGTCAGTAAAGAATCTGCCTGCGATGCAGGAGACATGGGTTTAATCCTGGGTCGGGCAGATCCCCTGGAGAAGGGAATGGCTGCCCACTCCAGTATTCTTGCCTGGTGAACTCCATGGACAAAGGAGTCTAGCGGGCTACAATCCATGGGGTCACAAAGAGTCAGACACGACTGAGCGACTTTCACTCACTTACTTGGCTGCATCAGGTCTTAGTCATGGCACACGGGCTTAGTTGACCCACGGCATGTGGAATCCCAGTTCCCGCCCAGGTATCGAACCTGCGTCCCCTGCATTGGAAGGTGGATTCCCAACCCGACTCACCTGCAAAATGGAGAGCTTTAATACTGACCTCACAGGGTTGTTGTTGGAGAGTTAAACGAGTAGAACAATGCGCAAACAGCAAACAGCATATGGATGCTTCCTGTTGTCATTCTGGTTTGTTTTTGTTTGTTTGTTTGTTTTGGAGTGCATGGGGATTGGGGTTTTTGGCCACACTGAGAGGCTTGCAAGATCTTAGTTCTGCAACCAGGGGATTGAATCCAGGCCCTCACAGTGGAAGTACCAAGTCCTAGCCACTGGACCACCAGGGAATTCTCAGTTATTGTGGTTATGATGGATGCCAGCATGGCATTCTTGCTCCAAGTTCAAGGTCACCTGTCTCTTGGCAGTCGGAGGCTGCCATCTGCCAGCCTGCCACACTCTTGTCTGCCTTTGGCACCTGTGGGGACCTTCCATACATCCACCGGGTTTGTATGCAACAGGGGTCTCCCAGGTCACAGCATCTGGAGCGCCAGGGGTTTATATCCAGGCTCTCCAGGGGCCTCAGCCACGTCCACCACCCCTCCTGGGTCTCTGCTAGCTCCTGTCTGTAATGGGATTTTCCCAGCTGGCTCTCCAGCTGTCAGCGGGAGGGACAGTTAGAAGAGTGGCAGAGAAAAGCCCTTTATAATCTGCACAGAAATGCAGGGAAATAGTATTTAAATTGCCAGCTGCCCTACCTACTTCTGAGTGTCGGGCACGTAGGATAACGCTTTCATCGAGTGGTTGATTGAATGGTGCTTACCCTCAGACCTAGAGGTGACTCTGTGAGACAGATCCTGCTATTATGCCCTACGAGGTGCCCTGGCCATTTCCTGGTTGTCCCTCGAAGATTCCCCCAGCCCCCTCCTCACAGGTGGGGAGGATCCCCCTTTCCCCTGAGAACCACCACCTTCCTAAGTTTCCCTCCTAAAGGCTGAGCTGAAGTCACCTTTGGCCTTGGCTCAGTAAGCCCTGGTTCCTGCCCTGCTCCAGCCGGAGCTTCTTGTGGGCAAGCATGGCTTCTCAGTCACTTTACCACCTCCCTGCCCTTTATCTCAGTGTCTTAGATGACACCAGCCTGGGTGGCTAGGAAGGTGGGGAAGAAGAGAAAAAAGGAAGGATGACGCAGAGGGCTGGCTGGGACCCTGGGTGATCGTTTAGTTCACAAACTCATGAGCTGTGTCTCAGCCAAGGCTGCTCTGCCCCTCACCAGCTGTGGGCCCTCAGCTGATTATATTTTAAAAGCTGCCACGTATTGAGTGCTCCCAGTGTGCCCAGAGTGGTGCTGGGTTCTGAGGCTGGGAAGAGGGTCACTGAGTGGCTCATATGAAGGGTGAAGCTGGGACTTCCTTGGCTGTCCAGTGGCTAAGACTCCCGATGCAGGGGGCCCGGGTTCAATCCCTGTTCAGAGAACTAGATCCCATGTGCTGCAGCTGAGAGCTGGCACAGCCAAATAAAAAAATAAACATTAAAAAGAAAGTGCCACTGAGAGATTCCCTGGCGGTCTAGTGGTTAGGACTCTGCATTCTCACTGCTGAGGGCCCAGGTTCAGTCCCTGGTCGGGGAACTAAGATCTCACAAGCCATGCAGCACAGCCAGGGGAAAAAAAAAAAAAAAGAAAGAGTGAAGCTGGCTGTGATTCCTGCTCAGTTGTACCACTGTTGTTCCTGCCTTCTGAACCATTGCATCCACTCTGTGGGATGAGCTTCATTACTCCTGCTTTACTGACGTGGAACAGAGAGGCCCAGAGGGGGTTAGCCTGTGTGACACCTAGTCACACAGAGTTGACGGTGGGGCCTGGGCTTGAACCCAGATCTGCCTGGCACAGAGCCTCCCGTGTCATGTGGCCTCTCTAAGCTTCAGCTCTGTGGTCTCATCCGTGAAGTGGGAACACGGAACAGTTCTCAGAGCTTTCTGAGATGCTCTTCCCCAGTTGTAATCCTCAGATTTGGCTCAGATAAAATTTTCCTTTTCTTTCTTTTTTTAAAAACAAGAGTGAGAACTTCCCTGGTGGTCCACTGGTTAAAACCGCTTCCAGTGCATGGGACGTGGGTTCTATCCCTGGAACTAAGATCATACATGCCACAGAGCAGCTGAGCCTGCATACTCAAACTAAGACCCAATGCAGCCTATATATATATTTAATATAGCTAACAACAACCACCATAATTATCTGGTAGTAGAAAGACACTGGTTTGATCCCTGGGTCAGAAAGATCCCCTCCCTGGAGGAGGAAATGGCAACTCACTCCAGTATTCTTGCCTAAAAAACCCCATGGACAGAGGAGCCTGGCGGCCACAGTCCATGGGATCACAGAAGAGTCTGACCCGACTGAGCACACAGACCTTCCCTGGGCTGTCAGGAGCCTTAAAGCAAACAATGTGTGCCAGGACAGGAGACTTTGCAGGGTCTGTCATTAAGCGGAAAGGGCCAAGCTCAAAAAATGTTTATGAGGAAGTGCCCCAGGGGAGATGGACACCCTAAAGATGCTAAGGGAAGGAAGTGGGTGAGGCAGCTGGAGAAAGGGGTTGGAGGCGAGTGGGGCTCAGCTGGAGCTCTGGGCTTTGGAGCAGAAGTGGTCCTTCAGCACGGTTCTGTGCCAGGCCACCACTGCTGGGCCTTCCTATCCCCTGCCATCAGCCCTTGCTTACGGGCCGTCCTGGGACTTGGAGCTCAGGGGATCCCTGAGGGGCTGAAGGCTGCTGCAGGGGCCCGCCCCCAAGGGGAGGGAGCTTATATAGTGGTCAAAGACAGGAATAATGAATAGTATCCCCTGACCTGAGAAGGAACCTTGAGATTTAAAAAGAGAAAAAACGAAGTGGAGGGACATTCCTATTGGTCCAGTGGTTAAGATAGCCACCTTCCAATGCAGGGGATGCAGGTTCGATCCCTGGTCTGGGAACTAAGAACCCACGTGCCGGGGGTCAGCTAAGCCCACGACTTCCGAGCCCACACACCACAACTAGAGAGTCAGAGTGCGGCAACTGAAACCCAACGCAGCCAAAAAAAAAAAAAAAAAAAAGGAACATAAAGTAGTTATGAAGATTATCCTAACTTACATATGGATAGGATTCAGTGGTCAGCAATCTGGAAGCATTTGCAAGTGCACTATGTTTTGCCAGAGGGGTGCAGAGGGAATTAAAAGGGATGAAGCTAAAGGTAGAGTCTGACTACTGAGGGAGAAGCACATCTAGGCCAACAGGAACCAGGGGGTTCTTCCCCCAGGGATCTCATGACCATTATTTCTCATGAACCATCTGTGTCAGCAGAAGGCGTTCTTCCAGTTTTCAGAGGAAGGAAAGCGTTAATGAGTAATGCAGCTGGTTTGGGTACACTCCTCATAAGCAAAAGCTCAGTGGCTAAGAAAGGGAGCAGACAGAAGAGTGGGCCCAAGATGGCCCTGATGGAGTTAGTGTGGTTCAACCACACACCCGTATATGCAGACACATGCATACAGCGGCTGAGTCAGGGGCTTCAGGATCAACCCCGGGTTCAGGGATTCACTAGAGGAACCCACAAGTGTGCACAGATATGTATTAGAGAGAGAAAGAGAAAGAAAGAAGCTGTTTGAAAATGAGAAGGTTCAGGTCTTGAAAGTTGAGAATGCACTTGACCCTGTGGGAACTCGTTAACCACAACTGCTGCTCGTTACTCGGAGGACAGTGACCCTCATCTTCCCTGCAGATGATAACCTCCCTCATTTTGTCCGTCCACAGCTGAGTCTGACTCCACCACTGGCAGCAAGTCAAGTCCCCAGAAACAAAGATTCTCACTTAAACTAGTGAGTGGGCCCAGGTGGGGTGGGCAGCCCCGAGGGGAGGGGAGGGGAGGGGCGGGGGAGAGGGAGGGGCTGGGCGGCCCAAGCACAGCCTGGGCCAGCAGGGGCCCAGGGGCCTTGGGCGGGCGCATCTTCCTCTGGCCTTGGGCTCTCCTACATGGGTCCCCTCAGAGGCTGCAGTCAGGTCCATCCCTGAGAACTGACTCGGATGTTTTCTGGCTGTGTGATCTGCACAAGCACCCAAAAACTGGAACAGCTAGTTCAGATGCCCTCCTTTGGATCTAGATGGAGGCCCTGTGAGTGATTTGGAGTGAGGGTTCCAAAGCCAGACTCACAGATGAGTAATAGCACCTACTTGCTGAGAGCTTGTTCTGTGCCCAACCCTGGTTCATAATCAGACCTTTTGGATAGTCACCATGTTCCCCCATTTAACAGATGAGAAAAGAAAATCTTGGTCACTTGCCCAGGAGCACCAGTGGGCAAGTTACGAGGCACATAATAGGTACTTTATAGAAAGAATAAATGAATGTCAGAGCTGGGATTTGAATCCAGCTCTCTTTGATCCTGTGCTCTTAAGAACCTAACTTTATTAGTTGTATTTAATTGAAGTATTTGGGTTAACTGCTTGGGAAAGTGACCCAATGTTAATAATGGCTTAATAAAGAGCAGTATTTTATTGCTCTTTCACTTAAAAGTCTGGGGCAGTGGCCCAGGGCTGATATGGTGGTTCCATAAACAAGGGGTTAGTTTCCTTCTCTCTTGTTGCTCCAAGACCTTCAACCTATAATCATCTCATGGGCTGAAATGGCTGCTCCAGCTCCTACCATCTCATCTGCATTCCAGCCAACTGGAACAGGAGAAGAGAAAGGGGAGAGCCTGCCCTAGCCCTTTAAGAGTATAACCTGAAAGTTGCCCATCTCTCTTCTGCTCACATCCCAAGTGGCCAGAACTTAATCCTGTGGCCATTCCTCACTGCAAGGGAGACTGGAAAAATGTAGGGCCTGTATCTAGAGAAAACTTGTGGATACTGTCATAAAAGAAAAGGAACCTAGGCAGTAACTCAAAGTCTCTTTTATGTGGTCACATGAAGCAACCTAGGGTGTTGCTGGCATTACCCTGGGATGATCCACAGCCAGTGATGATCTGGGAGCCCTTGCCCATGAGATTCCAGTGTGACAGCCTTTTCCCCTCCCCTCCCCCACTAGGATGCCAAGGATGGGCGCTTGTTCAACGAACAGAACTTCTTCCTGCGGGCTGCCAAGCCTTTGCAAGGTATTCCTCAGGGAAGTGGGCGAGTGGGGTGAGTTTGGAGGTACCAGCTTGGTCAGAACAACTGGCTTCTCCCTGAAGGTGTGGGAAGGGTGGGGATCAAATTCAAGGCCCAGGTTTGCTCCCATCACCCCTCAGGCCTCAGAGGACAGACAACAGACATGGCCTGAGGCTGGCTCATCGTCCCAGCTCTTGAGAGCCGAGTATTACATTTTCAGAAATCCTGTAAGCCAGGTATTAAAACACAGCCGTCATAAACTAACTGTACCAGAGACTTCCCTGGTGGTCCAGCGGTTAGGACTGCACTCCCAGTGGACGGGGCCCAGGTTCAGTCCCTAGTCAGGAAGCTATATCCCGCAGGCCGCATCTAAGAGTTTGAATGCTGCACTTCAACTCGGAATTCCCATGCCGCAGCTAAGACCTGGCTCAGTCAAATAAATAATAATTAATTATATCAATTTACAATCAGGTTAAGAACAAGAGTGGCTTCCCTGGTGACTCAGTGGTAAAGAATCCGCCTGCCAATGCAGGAGACACAGGTTTGATCCCCGACCCAGGAGGATCCCACATGCTACAGAGCATCTGAGCCCATGCACCACCACTGCTGAGCCTGTGCTCTAGAGCCCGGGAACCGCAACTACTGAAGCCCGCACCGTAGAGCCTGTGTGCACATCAAACGGTAGCCCCAGCTCGCCACAGCTAGAGGAAAGACCTCACAGCAACCAAGATCCCACACAGCCAGAAATAAATACAATGTAAAAAGAGAGGAGCAAGGGTAATAAACACTCGAAGTTTATCACTTCCTTATTATTTGTCTACATTTTCCATTACCTGTCATCTATAATCTGTGGACGTTTTTGGCCAGACTGTGTGGCATGTGGATCTTAGTTCCCTGACCAGGAATTGAACTGGACCCTGGCAGTGAATGCATGGAGCACTAACCACTGGACCACCAGGGAAGTCCCTATTATCTATACTCTTGAAATTGCTTCCATTCACTGTATCCGTGTGATGGAAATACCATATAAGGGCATGCTACTGCCTCTCTGCCCAACTCTATCTTCAGTGATACCACATTGGTAGCTTGTAATTGGCTGTCCTGGGAAGCATTTACACCACAGAAATCCACAAACACAAATCAGGGCTATTTTTTTCCTTGAACAACCAGTTATTAAACTTTGATCAGCACATTGCTCCATCTCTACCATCCAACTGAGATCCTGAAAGGTGGTCAGAAATCTAGTGACACAGTGACCAGTTTAGCCTTTTCCCGATCTCATTAGCTCTCTGAGTAAGAATTCATGGGTTACATGGTCATTCTACCCCTTCCACTCACTCCAGATTTGTCAGTGCCTTCTCAAAACCACGTTCACACCCCCCCGTCATTGGCCCCCTAGGCCTCACCCACCCACAGAAGCAATGTCTCCAACCAGGAGGGAGACCCAGGGTCTGGCCGAGACTCAGGTGCGTTCTGCTTCAGGTCTCAGAATGGGCTGTGGTCCACTGTGGGTATGGGGCAGATGGGCTCCTGACCTCTCAGGCCCCTGCCTCCCGCAGTGAACAAGTGGAAGAAGCTGTACTCAATCCCCCAGCTGGCCATCCCCACCTGCGTCGGTTTCGGCGTTCACCAGGACAAGTACAGGTGAGCCACTTCACTTGGCACACGCTTCAGGCTGCTTCCTGTCTCTCTGTCTCATGCCCAGGCATGGCTGAGACCCTGGAGCCACTGACCAGTTAGTCGCTTCCTTCCTCCCCCAGCTTTGAGCCAGACCAATCCCCCAGCCATCCAACCCTTCATCTCACCCTGGACTGGGACCTGGTAGTCCCCAGCCACAGTCCCTCCTTGGTGAACTATACTCTGTCCCCGCCCTGGTCCTCTCTCCCACCTCCTGGGACACCCGTGTCTTCCAGGTTCTTGGTGTTTCCCATCCTGGGAAGGAGCCTTCAGTCGATCCTGGATGACTTCCCGAAGCATGTGATGTCGGTGAGGTCTGTGTTCCAGATGGCCTGCCGGCTGGTAGGTACTGGAGGGTCTCAGGCTCCCATCCAGGGCATGGTGCCCTGGGTCCTGGGCACTGGGACAAGCAAGGTGACTGGTACCTCTGAAGCCCAGACCAGTAGAACCAGAGCGATAAGTATTGCCATGAAGGATGTTCAGGAGGCTGTAGGAATTGGAGGAAGGGTCCCAGCCTAAATTGAGGGGTTTGGTTGTGCTTCCTGGTGGAGTTTATTTCTGAGCCAAGAGTGGGGAATAGCAAGGGGCTGGGTAGAGTGGGAGTGGAAATGCACGGGGAGAGCATTCCAGCCCAAGGAAGTAGCTTAGGCAAAGGCTCGTGTGGGGGAGAGTGCACAGGACATCTGTCATTCGTTCCTTCCTCCATCCATCCTTCCGTGAAATATTTATCCTGTCCCTGCTGACTGTCAGACACCGTCCCAGGGCCTGGGAGTGCAGTGCGGGGCAGCACAGACATGGTTTCTATGTCTGCTGGGACAGGGTGAGTTTAAGCCACGGTTGCACCAATAGTGAAAAGTGCTCTGCATAAAAGTGTCCCCATGCTGTGACGGAGAAGAGGACCTAACTTAAACTACTGCAGGGGGCCCTTCCCTGGTGGTCCAGTGGCTAAGGCTCCTCCCTCCCAGTGCAGGCCCCGCCCCCCACCCCCCGGGGTTCAATCCCTGCTCCAGGAACTAGATCCCACACATTGCAACTAAGAATTCGCATGCCACAACTAAAGACCCCTCATGCGACAACAAAGATCCCGTTTGCCACACGTGAGACCCGGAAGAGCCGAATGCACACATAGTGACTTCCCTGGTAGCACAGTGGCTAAGAATCCATCTGCCAGTGCAGGGGACATTTCGATCCTGGTCCGGGAAGATCCCAGCTACTGAGCCCGCGCCTTAGAGCCTGTGCTCCGCAACAAGAGAAGCCACCGCAGTGAGAAGCCTGGGCACTGCAGCGAGGAGTAGCCCTCGCCTGCCACAAGTAGTGAAAGCCCTCACACAGCAGTGAAGACCCAGGGCAGCCAAAGATAAATAAAAATAAAGGAGAAATATAAACAAACAGCTGGCGGGATGGGTCCCCAAGGTACAACACGCAGTGTTTGCCGTGTGATGTGTCGAGTGTGGAAGGCAGGAGCTGCGGTTGGTGTGGAGGCTCAGCAGTGACCAGAGGACCCAGGGCCTTGAACACCAAGCTGAGGGGTGGGGACCCACGTGAGGACTGAGGTCAGGGGAGGGGCAGCGTCAGCTCTGGGTGTAGAAGGACCCCCCTGGGCCACTTGGGGACGGCTGGGGAGGGTGCGGTGGAGGCTGAGTGAGGCGGGCACTAGAGAGGACCAGGCCTGAGGAGGAGAGGAGCTGGGCTGTGAGGATGGAGTGTCTGTGGAAGCAGCGGAATGGGGCAGGCAGTTAAGCCTTTGAGTCAAGTGGGTTGCAGTCAAGATGCGGCAAGCACCTGGGGGTTCAATATATGCAATTGGAGCTCAGTGGAAAAGTCAGGGCTAGAAATAAAAATACAAAGTGCTCAACTAAATGTATTTCTGCTTCTTTGGACAAATGAGAAAACCTCTTTGGTATATATGAGTGGTTTTGTGGGGTTTTTTTTTTTGCAAGGGTCAGTAAGTAACCAACTTTTTCCCCTCCAGAGATTTCCAGTCAACTAAGAAATAATGGGTTGGTCAAAAAGTTAACTCGAGTTTTCCTGTACCGGCTTGAGGACAAACAAACTTTTGGCCAACCCAATAGATACAAGAGATTGATAGAAAATGAGATATCAGCTTTAATACTGAATTTTTCAAAACCCTAATGTCTTTTGGGAAATAGATGGGGAAACAGTGGAAACAGTGTCAGACTTTATTTTGGGGGGCTCCAAAATCACTGCAGATGGTGACTGCAGCCATGAAATTAAAAGATGCTTACTCCTTGGAAGAAAAGTTATGATCAACCTAGATAGCATATTCAAAAGCAGAGACATTCCTTTGCCGACTAAGGTCCGTCTAGTCAAGGCTATGGTTTTTCCAGTAGTCATGTATGGATGTGAGAGTTGGACTGTGAAGAAGGCTGAGCACCAAAGAACTGATGCTTTTGAACTGTGGTGTTGGAGAAGACTCTTGAGAGTCCCTTGGCCTGCAAGGAGATCCAACTAGTCCATTCTGAAGGAGATCAACCCTGGGATTTCTTTGGAAGGAATGATGCTTAAGCTGAAATTCCAGTACTTTGGCCATCTCATGGGAAGAGTTGACTCATTGGAAAAGAATCTGATGCTGGGAGGGATTGGGGGCAGGAGGAAAAGGGGATGACCGAGGATGAGGTGGCTGGATGGCATCACTGACTCGTGGACATGAGTCTGAGTGAACTCCGGGAGTTGGTGATGGACAGGGAAGCCTGGCGTGCTGCAGTTCATGGGGTCGCAAAGAGTTGGACACAACTGAGCTACTGAACTAAACTTAACTGAATGTCTTCTAAGACATTCTTAGGTGTGCTGTCACATCGGGCATCCAAATGCTTCACTCAGAATTAGTCAGGCCCAATCCACCACTGGGGCTTCCCAGGTGGCTCAGTGGGTATAGAGTCCCCCTGCCAATGCAGGAGACACAGGAGACACGGGTTTGATCTCTGGTTGGGAAGATCCCCTGGAGGAGGGCATGGCAACCCACTCCAGTATTCTTGCCTGGAGAATCCCATGGACAGAGGAGGCTACAGTCCATGGGGTGGAAAGAGTTGGAAATGACGAAGCAGCTGAGCGCGCGCACAGGCAATCTACCAGTGTTATCACCCCCATGACAAGCAGGACCTCGTGACCCCAGGCCCAACAGTGGGGTTTCCTTCCAAGGCTTCACATCAGAGCCTCTTTGTGTTATCAGCACTTCTCACAGAAAGGCTTGCTTTCCTCCCCTAGCTGGACGCCCTGGAGTTCCTCCACGAGAATGAGTACGTTCATGGCAACGTGACAGCTGAGAATATCTTTGTGAATCCAGAGAACCTGTGCCAGGTAACTGCCAGATCCTCGCCCTCCCTAGGGGCTCTCTGGGCTCCCGGGCTCGCCTATCTTAAAACCTGCGTTTATTTCACAGTGCTCATTGCAGACAGAGAATTGCTATCTGTCATGTGTAAAGTGCTTCCTCGAGTAAATGAGAGATAAGCCACTTAGTAGAAAAATGGACAAAGGATAGGAAAAGCAGTTGATAGAAAAAGGAATCCACAGGTCAGTTAAATGTATGAAAAAATGCTAAACCTCCCGCAATTATTAGATTCTAGTGATCATGGAAATTAAAACACACTACTACTTTTACCTTTCGGGTAGACAAAATTAAAAAAAAATATCTCTTGCTGATAAGGATGTGAGGAAACAGCAATTCTTTACTTATTGGAAGTGTACCTGGGCGAACTTTTTGGAAGATAATTTCTTATAGCAGTCAAAATTTTAAATGTATATGGATTTTTATTTTGCGTTTTGCAGGATTCACATTTATTGGTTCAAATACAATACCTAACATTTGCTAAATGTGCATTGCACACTAACTGGTCACCATTTCCACAGGTAGTCAATGCACAGAAGAGGGCCCCTCCCCTGCCAGTTGTCAGGGTGGGAGGTAGCAGCAGACCTGGGTAGCAGAGCCTGCCAACGGTCATTTGGTTGTGCAAGATTGATGGAACTAACTGCATAAGTTTTTGGATCTACCGGTTCCTCTGTGAAGAATTTATCCATTCCATATTTTCAAAGATATATTACAGGGACTTCACTGGTAGTCCAGTGGTTAAGAATCCACCTTCCATGCAGGGGACACAGGTTCAGTCCCTGGTCAGGGAGCAGAGATCACACATGCCTCAGGACAACTGAGCCCATGCACCACAACGAGAGAGAAGCCCCAAACGAAAGATCCCTAAAGATCCCTCATACTGCGATGAGGATCCCGAGTGCTGCAGCTAAGACCTGCGGCCAAAAATAAGGAAGAAAAAGATACACGTACAAAGTGTTCCTGACAACACTGATTCTGACAGTAAAATGGGAAAACCTCAATATATACTCCTGATAGCGTATTGATTCGTATTTAAAGTAAATTATAATTAGCCTTTCTAATGAATTTAACATGCCTTAAGCAAAAAAAGGGGGTAGTTTAAAAAGAGTGTGTGTGTGTGTGTGAAGTCGCTCAATCGTGTCCGACTCCTTGCGACTCCGTGGACTACAGCCCGCCAGGCTCCTCCGTCCATGGGATTCTCCAGGCAAGAATACTGGAGTGGGTTGCCAAGGGAGGTACAATTTATTGCTCCTTGGAGTGAAAAACCCAGGACTTCACTGGCTTCAGGCATGGCTGATTCTAAAAATTCAGACCCTGTCATTAGGAAACTGGATCTTCCATCTCTGAGCCCTTCTTGTGTTTGCATTGCTCATTATCAGGTAGCCCCTCTTTGCTATGGGGACAAAATAACTGGCAGCAAATGAGGCTTAAGTCCCCTCCTTTAGCAACCCCAGTGGAGATGGATTGGGTGAGCCCCACCTCAATCACTTGGACTGAAAGTTGGAGAGGGGTGGTCTCAGAGAAAAATCCTAGAACCATATTAGGCAAAACTAGGACTTCTCTGTTAGTCCAGTGGCTAAGACCCTGAGCTTCCAATACAGGGGTCATGGGTTTGATCCCTGGTCAGAGAACTAAGATCCCACATAGCAGGAGGCCAAAAAGAAAACCAGAAAGAGAACCAACAGAATGTATGTGTATGTCTGTGTGTGTATACATACATACATACATACACATATATATATGTATATATATATATATATACACATATATGTATATATATGTGTATATATATGTGTGTGTGTGTGTATATATATACATATATATATGTATGTATGTATATATACAGAGAGAGAGAGACTATAAGAATTTGACTCAAATTCAAAAAGCTCAGAGTCCCTAGATCTGCAGTTGGCAGCCTGGAGAACAGGAGAGCTGATGGTGTGCTTCTAGTCAGAGTCCAAAGGCCTGAAGAAACCTGTGTGAGTTCCAGTCTGAAAGCTAGCCGACTCGAGACCTGAGAAGGTTGGTATTTCTGTTCAAAACCCAAAGACAGGAAAATGCTGATGTTCAGCTCAAGTGGATAGGCAAGGGGCATTCCATTTCACTTCAGCCTTTGTGTTCTGTTTAACTGATGAGATGAGGCCCACACACTAGAGAGGGCAGTCTACCATCCATTCCAGTCACACTCTCACAGACATACCCAGATTAACCTTTGGCGACACGTCTAGGCACCGTGTGGCCCAGTCAGGTTGACGTATAAAAGTAACCATCACAAACTGTGACCAGAAGAATATAGGTCTCACATGGACAAAGCCAACAGGTGTCCCCTCTCCATTCAGCAGAATAAGAGGTAGCCGTTAGAATGTCGATGTGGCTAAATTTGTGTCTGATGGCTAAGCACTTTGTGTTTTAAACTCAGTTAAGCCTCCTCACAGCCCTGCAAGGTAAGGACTATGATTATCTTCATTTGACCAACAGAGAAATCAAAGCACAGAGAGTTTCATAATTTCCCCGGAGCTGTATGGGCACTAATGGGCCAAGGTGGCACTGGAGTCTGGTCTGTCTGGCTCTGCAGTTAATACACTGTTAAAGTGCAGAAAGCTATGTGCCCAACAGGAGGTACGGTGCGATCCCTCTGTGGAAAATTAGAGCGTCCTCCTTATCCACATGCGTTTGCTGATTATTTAAAGAAAATGAACATATGAGAAGCTGTTTGTGGTTACTTCTGGGAACTGGGACTGAGCAGTGATGGGAATGACTGGTTTGGGTTCTTTCCACATCCTCCTGTACTGTTTGGCATTGGGTTGTTTCAAATTGCACCCACAATTGAAATCTTGACTCCAGAATACAGATTCCTAATCTTTAAACTGTATGGCTTCTCCCCACGTGCACACAGGTGACCCTGGCAGGCTACGGCTTCACCTTCCGCTATTCGCCAGGTGGCAGACACGTGGCCTACACCGAAGGCAGCAGGAGCCCACATGAGGGGGACCTTGAGTTCATTAGCATGGACCTGCACAAGGGATGCGGTAAGAGGCCAGAGAAGGGGTTCAGGAGCTTGGAGACATGCTTCTCAGACAGGGCAGCTCCCGGTTGTCACAGCCATGGACAGCAGGTAGACAAACTCAGGAGTCACGCTAAGGCAGGGAGCCATGGTGGGGGTCAGAACCACGGACAGCATCCCCGCGTGTCAGGCGCTATGGGGCAGCACTAAGGCCAGTGAGCAGTGGCCCGCCAGGATGCCGTGCAGATCCCCAGGGTCACGTTCAGGATCTGTGTGGACTTAGAAGGCGAGAGGGGCCTTGAAGTCATCCAGGAGGGGCTGCTGAATACGCAGTCATAAACCATTGACTGTCCATCTCTGCAGCACACCAGTGAGGTCTAGGCAGAGACCCAGATGTCAGCGGTATTTCAGAAGTTGTCAGTTGAAGCCCAGGGACAGGAATGAGATTATCCCAGGCAAGTGCATGGGGAGAGAAGAGTGCACTTTGAGGGAGATACCTTGAGGAGCTCTTGGCCTCTCTCACCAAAACCCCTTGAAACCGTGGCCATCCAAGGCCCTGCCTGCATCCTCCCATTACGCTAAGTCCCCCAGAGGCGGGAGGGTGCTTGTGCCCCCAGCACCAGGTGGCAGAGGGTCCGACACAGTCAGCTCGCAGTGTTTGTTGATTACTTATGTGAAGTGTTTAAGTCATGTGATTCAGGAAGTGAAAGAAAAGCAAACCCTGCTGCCTGCTTTGTCTGTCCTTCCCTACCAAGTGAGGCTGACTTCAGTGGCCATCCTTCTAGGCACCTTCATGCCTCATTACATCTCTCCACTGGACTGTCAAGGACTGTCAAGGGCTAGGACCCAACCAAACTCTTGTCTGGAGTTTAAGACTATGGGAAGGAGGCCTTCCCTGGTTGTTCAGCGGCAAAGACTCTATGCTCCCAATAGGGGCCCCAGGTTCCATCCCTGGTCAGGGAACTAGATCCCAGATGCTGCAACTAAAGAGTTCACGTGTGGCAATGAAGATCGAAGATCCCATGTGCCCCAGTTAAAACCCAGTGCGGCTAAATAAATAAATACTAAAAAGGAATGTGGGAAGGGGCTTGTCACCCAAGGCTCTGAGGATTCATGGAACAAATAGGTTCATGAATGAAGGACAAGTAGGTGAGAGAGTGAGCTAGTGAAACCAGGGATGAAGAGATGACCACGGGAGTGAATGAGTAACTGACTCATGAAAGAGTGAGAGTAGACAAATGAAAAGTGGATGAACAGTTGAGAGGCAGTATATTTGGGTGGTTGCATGTGTGAGCACATGCTTGAGTTGGTGAGAGAGAGAAACGATGAGGGTGGGCGTGTCAGAACATCTGCCTGAGTGGCCACATTCCTTCCCTCCCTCCCCAGGGCCCTCCCGCCGCAGTGACCTCCAGACCCTGGGCTACTGTTTGCTGAAGTGGCTCTATGGGACCCTGCCATGGACAAACTGCCTTCCCAACACCGAGGAGATCATGAAGCTGAAACAGAAGTGAGTCTAGGGGTCAGCAGAGCCCAGTGCTGGTTCAGCATCCCTGCAGGTGGGGCAGAAGCTCAGAACCCAAAAGGGGACAGAAAAACGGGGGGAGGCAGCCTCCTGGCCTCTGCAGTTCTCAGGCACGTGCTCTACGTCCATTCCAGCAGGCCAGAGCATGGGCTCTGGAGCCACACTGCCTGGGGTCAGACTGCAGCCCCACCACTGCAGGCTGTTGGGTGGGTAGACTAACCTTCACAAGCATCAGTGCCCTCCAGTGTCAGGGATCCTGTTAGCGCCCACCTCAGCGTGGAAGGATTTGAGGGAGCTGGGTGCACAGCACTCAGCACAGAGCCTGGCCTGGAGAAAATGCTCACGGTGTGCAGGGCACCATGATTCATTCACTCCCACAGGGACACACGGGCAAGCTGAGCAGTTAGGCCTGGGCTTTGCCTCAGTATCTGGCAACACTGGCCTCTGGCGTCCACACTTCCCTCTCTCCTGCGTGTGAGGATCTTACTAGTTCTGTTTTAGATGTTCAGCACCGAGGACAGTGGGATAAAACCAGAAGTGTTTGGGTGGTGTGGTTCAGCACCAAGGACAGAGGGCAGTGGGGGTACAGGGGGTGCGGGTGGGTGCGCGGTTCAGCACCAAGGACAGAGGGCTGTTGGCTGTAAAGGGAGGTGCTGCTGAGTGTGTGGACAGTGGACAACTAGACTCAGGACAGCCCTGCAGGTCCAGAGCTCGGGATTCAAGCTCTGGTGTAGGCTTGGGGCAGGAGAGCTACCCCAAGAGGAGCCATTCAGGAGATGGTGGGTATCACATCTGACGTGCAAACTTGAAGTTCAAACGGAGACTCAGACTTTAGCAGTGTCTCGGGGAGCTGTCTGCTGAAGCCCTGGGAGAGTGGAAAGAGAGAAAACTCTCCAGTGAACAGCATCGAGTCTGTGTGTCGTCTCAGTTCCGAGCATGCTGTGTCGATGTTTCGTGTTGAGGCTCTCATTTTGCCCCCTTTATTATCCCATCTTCCTTTACTCAACCATGGATACCCACTTATACATACTGAATATATATGTGTCCTACTGATATGCTTGCTTAAATGTACTTGTATCCTTAAAATTGCATGACGGTCGTGGCACTGTATCTGACTTGCATAAATGTTACTCTGCTTGAATCTCACCCGTTTCTGGCTTTCTTCACTCAACACTTCCAGTTTAACCCCAGTTACATGTGCGTCAAGCTTACTGCTTCTGACTATTGCTTTTAAATAAGGTATGGGCACATCTGTGTCCTTAAACAACAGGTTTTTTTTTTTTTTTTTCTTAAACATGTGGTGAGTGCGTGTGACTTGGATAAATGGTCTTGTACTCTAAATCTCATTCTCCTTCTTTCCTTAATGCTATATTTCTTTAACTTTTACATTGCTAAAGAAGCTCAGTGCTTCTCCTCAAGTAATTTTAGATGTACCTGTGTCCTTGAAAAATACGTTATGTTTGATTTATGCCAATCGAACACTCACCCGTATGTGTGTGTTGCGTTGGCATAAGTGGTACCCTGCCCCAGACCCTCATCCTCCGTCGTGTTTCAGCTTAGTCGTCACTCGCCAGGGAGCCCACCCCTCACCCCCACCGCATCGAGTCTCCTGCTTGTTCACTTCCGAGGAAGGGAAACTTGTCACACGAGTTCACGCTCACATTACTGTATGCTTTTCTGCCCTGGGCAGAGCGCCCACTGCTCCCCTTTGTCAACTCTGAGGCAAGTGCTCTCCCGACCTGAAGCACAGAGATCTTAGGTGATTGGCCTGGGTCACACAGCTGATGAGAGGCGCTCCCAGGCCCTTTGACTCCAGAGGAGGCCGTTTCACCTGGAAGCTGGTACCTCCCAAGTTTGAGAGGCTCATCGCAGCATATCGGTGGCCTTTGGATGCAGCCACCCTCCACTCACCAGATACCAACTGAGCACTTCCCTGCACTAGGCTCTTCTAGGGCTTGAGGATACAGAATAGCTTAAGACAGACACCCCTGCCCTCAAGGAACTCACATTCTAATGGGAGAGGCTACGAACAGATAGTGAAACACAAAGCATGTTAGAGGGCGGGACAGTCAGCTCAGAGCCGTGGGCATCCACCAGTGGCACTGGCAGGGTGTGGGCATGCCTGCTCTTTTTAGATTTAAAGGCCAGGGCAGGTCTCGTGGCAATAACAGGTGAAGCGACTCTAGAAGGTGAGTGAAGAGGTCCCACCTGAGTGCTAATACGCCCCAAACATCTCTGCAGAAGGGGGAAAAAGAGAGAGCAGCCCTCAGCAACCAGGCTTCTGCAGGCAACCTCTGCATTGGAAGGCAGCCTCAGTACCTGCCGTAACACAAGCCCGTTGCCCTGTTTTCTTCTTTTCTTTTTGCACTTATTTTCTAGTTTTCCAGTAATTTTGTGTTTTCTGCAGTGAAGCCAGGTGAAAACAACGGATCTCAGGATTAGTGACACAGGTCGTCGGAGGACACAGTCCAATCGCTAACGTGTTTAGTGTGGTTGAAGTCTGTGAACTGCTCCTTGACACACTCTGTTGTGTTAACGATGAGACTGAGCTGCTCTTATGAGGAGACCCTGAGAGAATAAGTAACCGTTCCTTCCAGAACCCCATATCCCAACCACAGCCACAGAGGGAGGGCCAGGAACATGAAGATGCTCCTCAGGGAAATGTCAGCAGTGATGTGGGACTCATTCTAGACCCCCAGCCCAGCCTGTCAGCTGACCTAAGGGCCCACAAGGGGGCATGTTGCGATATACACATTTTCTTCCCTGGTGGCTCAGATGGTCAAGAATCCACCTGGAACTCAGGAGACTTGAGTTCGATCCTTGGGTCAGGAAGATCCCCTGGAGGAGGGCATGGCAACCCACTCCAATATTCTTGCCTTGTGAATCCCATGGACAGAGGAGTCTGTCGGGCTACAGTAGTCCATGGGGTCTCAAAGAGTCAGACATGATTGAGCAACTAACACTTTCACTTTTCAGCTGTCCTCTCAGATGTTACTGGTGTATGTGGCTTTTTCTCCATTCACTCAGCAAATATGTATTCCTTTATTTTTTTTTGTAAATTCTAGTTCATGACAGAATGAATGAATAACAAAGAAAGATGTGAGGCAGTCTGATTCCCTAGGCTTTCTGGCACATGAGGCCCCCAGCTAGAAGAGCACAGACTCCACTTGGAGTTGGTCTCTGCCCTTAAGCCTGCAGCTGGGCAGAGAGGTCCCACGGTTCCAACGGTGAGAGCCTGTGTGGGGGGAAGTCCTCACACAATTTATGCGGTCCTGAGGCTGACACAGCTCTTTTATGCCTTCACTCTGTTGCTCAGTCATTTACTTCATATATCCCGAGAGACACGCGTCAGACCTGGTCCTTCTTGTACATACATGACAGTTGCTGTAAGACATCCATGGACCTGTGTGCAGGCACTCAGGAGGGACCCATTTCCTCTGCCTGGGGGCGTCCAGGGGAAGCTTCCAGGAACGGGCCCTTGAGCCATGTCCAGAAGGGAGAGCAGCCACTTACCGGGTATCAGGGTAGAGAAAGGCAGCCAAGGGCAGAGGAGCGGCAGGTGCAGAGGCCCGGAGCTGTTCGTGGACGCCTGAGCTGGTTAGGGGATTAGCAGGAGTCTGGTGTGACTGGAGCATGACGGGAGGGAGAAAGTCAGGGAGACAAGGCCACAGGGGCTGGTAGCTTTGGTGCCAGAGGTTCCCCCGAACCAGGGCACTGGGAAAGCCTAGGATGGCTGTGAGCAGGGAGGGTCAGGGTCCACTCTGGGCATAGACAGACTCTCTGGGGCTCTTGGGGAGGTGAATGGAAAACTGGGGAGGAGACTGGGGGCCAGGGAGAAAGTGAGGCCTGAGCTGGGCCCAGAGCCATGGGAGGGGTGGAACAGAAAGGGTTGGGGAGCAAGAGGCTGGGGCTTTTAGGGACTTCTGGACTGTGGAGTAGGGGAAGGGGGATGACAGCACCCCATGACTCAGTGGACAGTGGGGAGCCAACCCAGTGGTCTAGGCCAGTGATTCAGTTATGTTTGTATATATATGTGCATATATATACTTTTTAAGATTCTTTTTGCATGTAGTATTTTGCAAAATACTGAGTTCCTTATGTTATACAGTAGATCCTTACTGGTTATCTGTTTTATATGTACCAGTATATATATGTTAATCCCAACCTCCTAATTTATCCCTCCCCCCTAACTTTTCATTTTTCTTTCATGGTCCAAGGGGATGTGTGTGTGTGTGTGTGTGTGTGTGTGTGTGTGTGTGTGTGTGTATTTATATATGTATATTTATACAAATGGGCATCCCAGGTGACTCTAGCAGTAAAGAACCCGCATGACAATGCAGGAGACTTAAGAGACATGGGTTTGATCCCTGTGTGGGGAAGATCCCCTGGAGGAGGGCATAGCAACCGACTCCAGTATTCTTGCCTGGAGAATCTCATGGACAGAGGAGCCTGGTGGGCTATGGTCCGTGGGGTCACAAAGAGCCAGACACGACTGAAGCGACTGAGCATGCACACAGGCACACACACAGGTGAAACTAGGTGATGTATTGATAAGTTAAATGTTGCAGTTGGAAGCCTGCAAGTACTTAATACTGTGCGTCTCCTAAACGCCTCGTTCAGAATTCACTCATCCAGTGTCCATGGTGACTCTCTCGAGCTGCGGTCCCCAACCTTTCAGGCACCAGGGGCTGGTTTCGTGGAAGACAGTTTTTCACAGACTGGTGGAGGGCGGGAGGATGGTTTCAGGATCACTCAAGCACCTTACATTTATTGTGCATTTTATTTCTATGATTACGACATCACCTCCACCTTGGATCATCAGGCATTAGGTCCCAAAGTTTGGGGACCCCTGTTCCTAGATCACAACTAATGAGAATAAGGAAAACTAGGGCACGTCTACCAGACATCCTGTTTCAAAAGGTGACTGTCCTTCCCTGAAAGGCCTTTCACGCGTGCCTCTGTCCCGTCAGGTTTCTTGACAACCCGGAGGGCCTCGTGGGACAGTGCAGTCGCTGGATCACCCCCTCAGGTATGTCCCAAGGGAGGGAGCAGGTGGGGGCCGTGGAAGGACCAGGACTCGGGCCCATCCGGGGGATGCCTGTCCTCATACCCCTCTATTTCCCTCGAGTTTTCCAAATCACATGTGTATCTGTGCCCCTCGAAGAAACAAAAATCTTCCCCCGCAGATTCAGAAGTATGTCTGAACAATAACAACAGTAGCACATACATGCACACACACACACACATGTAACCACATACACATCATGTGTGGGTTTTTTTTAACAGAGTCATATCACCTATATTTGTCTCTGACTTACTTTTTCATCTAAGAAGATTCCTTGGAGATTTTCTGTGTCAATACTTATAGAATTTTATGGATATTTTTAAAATTGTGGTAAAATACACGTAACGTCAGCTGAAACTGCAGTTGTGACTCATTAGTCAGTCATGAAATCCATTTAATGGGGATTTTAAAAGTGAAAAAGACAGGGACTTCCCTGGTGGTCCAGTGGTTAAGACTCTGGGCCCCCAATGCAGAGGATCTGGGTCCGATCCCTGGTCAGGGAACTGGATCCCACATGCTGCAACTAAAGATTCTGCATGCCGCAGGGAAGATCAAAGATCACACATGCCACAACTGTAGGACCCCTTGCAGGCAAATACATACATATATATATAAACCACACATGGTCAGATCCCATTTTCATTATTAAAAGATCTCATCAGAGAAGAAAATCAGAAGAAAGCATTGCAGAGGACGTGCAGCCAATGTCAACAGCAATTCTCTCAGGGATTCCATCAGGTGGTTTTTCTAAAAAAATTAAAGGACTTCCCTGGTGGTCCAGTAGTTAAGAATCCACTTGCCAGTGCAGGAGACATGGGTTCGATCCCTGACCTGAGAAGATTCCACATGCTGTGGGTTCGATCCCTGAGCTGAGAAGATTCCACATGCCTAGGGGCAACTAAGCCCCTGGGCCACAACTGCTGAGCCTACCTTCTAGAGCCTGGGAGCCCTAGCAGCTGAGCTCACCCTAGATCTTGTGCTCTGCAATAAGAGGAGCCACTGCCGTGAGACGGCCAGGCGCCACAACTAGAGAGCAGGCTCCCACTCGCCGTGACTGGAGAAAGCCGGAGTACAGCAAAGGAGACCGGGACAGCCAAAAATAAACAAACAGATAAGCAAAACTTAAAAGATAGGAAAAGTATGAATGCCTTGCAGAAGGAAATGCTTAATGAGATACTAGCTTCAGTGATACATATTTATAGTCATATATATGTATGTGAGTAATGGGTTGTAATTAGAAATACATATTTCATATGACAAAATGCCTCCCTAATTATACATCTGTTTCTGTTTTGTTTATAATTTCATTTGTATCTTTTGAAAAACATCAAAGAACATCGTTTCATGACACATGAAACCTGTGAGATTCAAGCTGCAGCGTCCATCAGTAAAGCAGTCGGTGCACTGGCTTCCCAGCCTCCCCTCCTTGGGCCTTTTGTGGGAGAACATCCGAATTTGGTCCTCCCCCTCACAGGTTCCCTGCATTCTGAGCCAAAAATATTTACTCTCCGGTACTTCACAGTAAAAGCTTGTTGGCCCCCATTTCAGAGATACACACCAAATAGTTAGACATAAAATCATATAATCAGCTGGGATTTGCTTTAAAACAATACAGGAGGGGGAAGCAGTAGGGGTTTTGCTGAAACAAGGTTGGTGTGTGTTGATAGCTGATGATAAATCCGTGCACCTCAGATTAGGCCTTGACCCCACTGTCTTTTAATTGGAATCACTCACCTGATGCCTTGACTTACCGAGGCTCAGATTCTTTTTGTCTCAGCTCAGAAGGAATTCAGCAAGAGGCAAAATGATAGGCACGATGCAGATTTATTAATGCAGGATGCTCATGAGAGGTGCAAGCCAGCAGGCAAGTGGACTCTGCCCCAGAATTAAGCAGGCTCTGTGTGTGTGTGTGTATGCTTGCTCAGTTGTGTCTGACTCTTTGCAACCCCATGGACTGTAGCCCGCCAGGCTTCTCTGTCCATGTGATTTCTCAGATGAGAGTACTAGAGTGGGTTTGCCATTTCCTCCTCCAGGGGATCTTCCTAACCCAGGGATCGAACTCACATCTCCTACGACTTTTGTGTTAGCAGGTGGATTCTTTTACCACTGCGCCACTGAGAAGCTCCAATAGCTTTCTTGAGGCAGCATCAACTTAAAGTGGTCTCCAAAAGTTGCCTAGGTTTCCTCTGTATCTATAGTCCCCTGCTGGGGCTTCTACAACGTCCTGAGTAACTATTTGTCTTGCTATAGTTGAGCCCAGGGTAGGCCAGCTGCAAGCCAGGCAGCAGATAAGAAGAAGGTGGAAGAAGATGCGAGGAACTGCAGACACGCTTTGTTCGCAGCAGCAAAGCAGACAGGCTTTATTCTTCTCTAATGGCTGACATCACCAAAGGGCTTCTCAGGCGGTGCTTCTGTAGGCATGATTCTCCTGCGCAGTGCTATAAACAATCTCAGCTGTTCCATAACCACGCAGAGTCACTATTTACACGATGTGGCCCAGAGCAAGTGGACTGTGGGACGGCAGTGAGAGGGAGCCGGGTGAGAGAGCCTGACTACCGCCGTCTTGGCTGGCTCTTGTTTCCCTGTACTGTCCTATTCTGTCCCTGTCTGTGATGCTAGGCGACAGGCACACTGATGCTCTTGGTACCACTTTCCTGGTGCTTATGTTTAATGTTTAAAAAGAAAACTAAAATCTAAGTGGCTGCAGCAGTGCCGGGCACAGAGGAAGCACTGATCAAAGGAGCATCGTGGCCGAGACCCTCTGGGCACAGCCCCCTGGGCTCTGGGTTGGGGGCTGCTCCCCTCAGGCCTCCCCCGTGTCTTGGCCGCAGAGACCCTACAGGAGTATCTGAAGGTGGTGATGGCCCTCCAGTATGAGGAGAAGCCGCCCTACTCCACACTGAGGAACGAGCTGGAAGCCCTGCTGCAGGACCTGCGGGCGTCCGCCTACGACCCCTTGGACCTCCAGGTGGTACCCTAGGTGGGTTCCAGCAGGAAGAACCGGGGGTCTCGACCCTGTCCCTGGCTCCCACTGCTGTCTCCGCTGATGCCGTTTGATGTTTCTGCACCCTTACTGGGTGCAGAGCGCTCCAGAAATGCCAGGTGGTTTGTTTGTTCAGAAATCTAGCACGCTGTCCACCTTAACCACAGACACTCTCCAAAAATGAAGGCATGACCTCCTCCACCCAGCTTGCCCCGCCCCTGCCCCTTCTCAGTCTCTGTCCCCATCCCCACAGCTGTCTGAGAGACCTCTGGCTCCTCCCACACCCCTCTCTCCCACTCCGCTCATCTGCTAAGTTCCTTCTAGTCCACCTGCCTGCATCCTCTGTCCGGGATCCCCTGGAGCTGGAGCGTGGGCGCTTGTCATCGTCACCTGCTGGCGATGAGCTCCGTGAGGACGGGGTCGAGTCTGTCTCTGCATCTCTGTCTTCCTCGCTCACGTCGCTGGCCTGGCTCACAGATGCCCCACCCATATTTACCGAGTGGTCCATCCAGCCTTCCTGTCGATGCTGGCCTGTCTTACAGTACCTCCCCCGTCCAGCCCATATGGTGGAAATTTAAAAGCAAACCTAATGGCCCCTTTCAGGACCATAGTTTCTGGTCTGTCTCGGTTAGGAACTTAGTGAGGAGACGCTCCTTAAGGAGCCCAGGGACCTTGGAGTAACTTGGGATCCTCTTGCCTCTGCCTTGGCCCAACTGCCCATCCTCCCCTCAGATTCCAGCCCAGGCAGAGATCAGTCCCACCTCAGGACCTCAGCATGCACCATCCCCACGGCCTGTGACCACTGTCCCCTTTGTTTTTGCCACAACCGGCTCCTCCTCACCACTGCCCATCAGATCCTGAGGCCTCCCCAGATCACCCCAGTGAGGTGCCTCCCAACCACCTCCCTTATCACGTCTCCTGTTTTCTGCACACCCCTTGTCCCCTCCTGGGGGAAGCGTGTGTTTAATCTGTCATGTCTCCACAACTCTCCTCCAGGTTATAAGCCCATCAAAGCCTCCTTGGTCCTCTTGTTTGTGGTGGTGTTGCCCATCCCTAGAAAGTACTGATGGAAAGCTGCTGTCACACAGTAGGGGCTTAAAGGGTACCCTTTGAATGAATGACACTGACAGCCATTTCTATTGTCTTCTAGAATTTTCAGCCTGGAGTTTGAAATAGAAAAAAAAAAAAAAAGGAGTTACGTGACTCAAGGCCTGCTGTAGAATCACAGATAAGCTTCTCAAAAGATCCCTCGAATGTGCATTCCTGCCACTTCAGGTGAAACTGCTCATCGGTCTAGATCAGCCTCAGGGAACCCAGAGTTAGGCCCCAGATACTGTGAACTCTCTCCTTTCGACTGTCCCTCCCTTCAGCTGTTGTCTTCCACCAGCCCCTGGGGTTTTGGGTAGAGAAGACCCCCAGTTCACAGACGGGGCTGGGCTGGTCCCCTCGGTGGGGACACTGCCATTGGCACCACTAGGCTTTGACAATAAATTGTTTCGTTGGAACTTGGAGAGTCAACTATCTGCAAAAGAAGTTCCTTTTGGAAAAATTTAACTCATTTTTCTTCCCCATCCATCCATCCATCTCCTCAACCTTTCATCTAACCATCCACTCTTTTTTTTTTTTTTTAAATATTTATTTATTTGGCTGTGTCAGATCTTAGTTGCTGTGAGAGGGCTTAGTTGCCCCCAGAGCATGTGGGATCTTAGTTCCCTGATCAGGGATTGAACCCACGTCCCCCTGCATTGGAAGGCAGATTCTCAACCAGTGGACCACCAGGGAGTTCCCTCCACTCTTCCATATATCTATCCACATTTTCAAGCAGACACTCATTCATCCATTCTTTCACTTATTCATCCATCATCCATCCATCCATCTACTCCATGCACCTGTCCATATGCTTGTCCGTCCATCCATTCACCCTTTCATCTGCCCACTCATTTACCACTCATTCTCTCATCCACTTGCCCTTCTTCTCTTCCACACATTCACCCTTCCTCTTATTCAACAAACATTCAGCAGACATGTCTTGAGTTCATGCTATATGACACCCATCGTGCTGCCCAGAGGATCCCGATGAACCAGACCTACGTGCCAAGGTCCTTGAGCTGATGGAGTCTACAGTCAAGCAGAGGACACGACTTCGGGCTGTAATCGGCACTCTGAAGACAAAGCACTGGTTGTGATGGAGAATGAGGATCCTCCAGACTGGAGGGCACCTTTGGGGGAAGCCTGGACACAGAGAGACCAGGGAGGAGGCCACAGGACAGATAAAAGAGGGAGCCTGGGGAGAGATTTCAAAGGCAGGCTGGCCAGCAGCATGTGCAAATAATTAGGCTGGATGGGATTGAGAAGGAGGAGGAGCTTTAATTAAAAAGAAAAAGAAAAAAATGGAGGAGGAGATAAACATGCCTCCTTGAATTTCACTTTGATATTTTAAATTATGCACCCTGCTTTGGGATGGGAAGAATCAGAGGCTGAAAGCAGGGATAAACTGCTCAGAGAAGCCTCGATTCTCCCCCTTCTCTGGAGAGGAAAGAAGAATGAGCGGACTGATGACCATTTCCTGGCCGAAAGGAAGGGTGTATAACCCTTTGCAGGAGGACGTATTCCTCAATGAGAGAGAAAACCCATCAGAAAATCTCCCACTGGCAGCCCCTCTATGTTTGCGAGTCCACAAGTAAAGAGGGACGTCAGCCACCCTTGGGGATCCCATATCAGGCAAGAGGGATGGTCACAGTCGACGCCTGCCCCCTGACCCCGCCACCCTCCTGCCCTCAGTGCGCTTGGCCAAGGTCCCACTACCCTCCCCACCCTGGTCCTCCCCTCCCCTCTCTGAGCAAGCCAAGCCAGCAGGACCAGCACTGTTCAAACAACAGAAGCCCAACATCCAGGCAGAGCAGCAAGAGTGTGGACAGTGGACAGTCTCCCTCCTCGTCTCTCAAGCAGCCTTTATCTGTCTCCAGAGCCCAGCTTTTGACAGTTCATCCCAACTTCTGAAAGAGGAGGATGATGTTCTCAGCGTTAATGATCTTAGTTCTCATAAGACCTGTAGACCTGTATCCTCTGTGTTGGCAGGCAGATTTTTAACAAACTGGACCACCAGTAGACCTGTATCTCATAAGACCTTAGACCTGTATCCCCTGTGTTGGCAGGCAGATTTTTAACAAACTGGACCACCAGGGAAGTCTGGACACCATTTCTAAAGGTCACTGATAGATGCAACATAATCCTGAAAAATGGCAAGGCAAAATGTGCCACGAAAGATGGAATTACGTCCTTCAACACCTCTAGTTTATAGAGCAGTTACAGCCTGAAGTTATTAACTTTATGCTAAAACATATTCCTATATTGGCTCATAACTCTACTGTTGGGCGAGTTCCCTCATGAATGGAAACAATGGAAAAAGTTAAATGGATGCTCAGTGGGGAAAAGAACTAAAGCAGCTGGCTATGACCCTTATAAAAACTATATTACAATGTAAATGGACACAGAATGGAACTGCAAGGAATTTTATAAGCAGATTCTGAAAAAAAGAAAGAAAGAAACTTTAAGAACCAAAATATCAAGGACACAGAATTAAAAAGAACCCTTGTCATTTTATTTCAGATAATCAGTGAATGATTTTTGTGTCTGAGAAAATAGACAAGTTGGGTTTCCAGGAAGCAGGCTCAGAGAAATACCAGTTTGCAGTGTGTTTGCAGGAAGGGCCCAGGGGTGAGTCCTGGTGGAAGGGAAGGGAGGGGTGGGCTACATGGGGCCTAAGGATGTGATCCTGCTTAATGACAACCTCTGCTCAGCCTTGGGGGTGGGGGAGGCACCTCTGGAGCTAGACAGCCCTGCAGAATGGTCCCCATTTGGCGCAGCACGCCAGACCTTTATCCCAACAAATTGTCCTGGGAAGAGATTTAAGCTTGGGCAGATGCCCTTTGCATATTCACCCCCATGGAACACTATACGTTAATTACTGCCTTGATGCCCCATGACAACCCTGTGAGTTAGGTTTGTGGTGTCCATTTTACAGAGCGGGAGACTAAGAAGGGAAAAGGTGACTCGCTCAAACTCACACGCGTGTTTGGTGACGGGTCTGAAACGTGAGCCCAGTTCTGCCCACCACCCCACCAGCGGGACTCGCATATGCAAGCTGGTAGCCCATGTGCATGGAAAACTGTTTTCTCAGGCATCGTCCCTGATGTCTCTCTTCCCTGAGAAAGCCCTGGGCCCCCAGCCGCAGGTTGCAGAAGGTTGCAGGAGGCGGGATTGTCATTTAAGGATCTTGACCTCTGCATATTCGGTGGTGCTGGTGGCGTCCTGGTCCCGAGGCTCCCAGGGCCTCAGTTTGAGGAAACTGAGGGAGGCGTAATGAAGCTCCTGATCCTCCTCTGAGAGGAGGATGTCCACGGCTGGGGCCGGGTAGGCCAGGGGGCCGCCTGGAGGACACTCATCCTGGTAACCCTGCTTGGAGGGGAAAGAAGGGCATCATATTAGGATAACAGGGTCTGGGGACTTCCCCTGGTGGGCCAGTGGCTAAGCCTCCGCCCACTCAGTGCAGGGGGCCCTGGTCAGGGAACTAAGATCCCACAAGCCACCACTAAACATCCCACATGCCCCATGGAAGATCAAAGATCTGCACACCGAAACTGAGACCCGACACAGCCACATAAAAATAAATAATTGAAAATTTTTTAAGGGATAAAGAGCTGGAAGAGAGCAAGAAGGGTCCACAAGTGAACCTGGAAACTGAACATTCAGTCTTTTCATCTATTCATTGCAAACATTGGCTGGGCCCCCATTCATTCATTCATTCATTCACTGCTTGAGAGTATTAATGCCTGGCACTTGGTAATCAGTTGCCAGTCTTCTAGATTCCTCACAACAATCTACCTGGGAGACACTCTTATCCTCATTTATCAGGTGGAGATAAATGAGGGCTGTGGCAATAAAACCGGGCTTCCCTGGTGGCTCAGACGGTAAAGAATCCGCCTGCAATGAGGGAGACCTGGGTTTGATCCCTGGATTGGGAAGATCCCTAGAGGAGGGCATGGCAACTCACTCCAGTACTCCAGCCTGGAGAGTTCCCATGGACAGAGGAGCCTTGTGGGCTGCAGTCCATGGGGTCGCAAAGAGGCGGACACGACTGAGTACACACACATTAGGTGGAGAAATTGAAGCTAAGTGAATGTCCCCAAGCCCGACATTTAATCATTGGTAGGGCCAAGATTTATGCTAGGTCCTTCTGACTCCAGTACTGCCTTAAGGACCTGCTCTCCTGGTGCCAGGCGCTGGATATTCAGTGAGGAACAAAGAAGATGCCACCCCCTATCTATCTCGCGGTTGCAGTGGGGGAAGCAGACATTCAAGCTGTTGCTGCTGCTGTTGCTGCTCCTACTGCTGCTACGTCACTTCAGTCGTGTCTGACTCTCTGCAACCCCACAGACGGCAGCCCATCAGGCCCCACCGTCCCTGGGATTCTCCAGGCAAGAACACTGGAGTGGGTTGCCATTTCCTTCTCCAATGCATGAAAGTGAAAAGTGAAAGTGAAGTTGCTCAGTTGTGTCCGACTCTTAGCGACCCCATGGACTGCAGCCTACCAGTCTCCTCCGTCCATGGGATTTTCCAGGCAAGAGTACTGGAGTGGGGTGCCATTGCCTTCTCCAAGCTGTAGTCAGTTATATTAGTATCTAATAGGACTGGAATGGGATGGATGTTAGAAGAAGGTCAGGGATTTGCTAAGGCCTGGACTGACCTCAGGGACCGCTCTTCATTACAGAGTCAGGCAAACACAAACACCAAACTGCATTATAAGCTTTTTTGTTTGCTTGTTTTTTGTTAATATTTATCTATTTATTTGGCTACACTGGGTCTTAGTTACAGCATGCCAACTCTTAGCTGCAGCACGTGGGATCTAGTTCCCCAACCAGAAATGGAACCCGGGCCCCCTGCATTGGGAGCATGGAGCCTTAACCACTGGACCACCAGAGAGCCCCCATTATGAGTGTTATAACTGAAAGATCTTATGCCGGAAAGAGTTAACCTTGCCTGAAGAAAATTTGACCTTTTGCTCCAGCACTTGGGAGGGAACCTGTAAGCCCTCGAAATATCTTGCCTGATACATTTGTCTCAGAACTTGCCTGGTGGTATCTTAGGGACCCCTGAACTTGATTTCGTTGGTAGTACAGAGTTATTTGGGGGAGATCCTTGCGGCATCCTGTCTTGGGGAGGGAGGTAGGAAGTGGGGGCAATGTGGGTCTGGGGTCCAGAGAGAAAGGAGGAGGGTCCGGTTGGAAATAAATGCGATCAGTAAAGTGGATTAGTGGTCCTTGGCTCTCGAGAAAGGAGGCAGAGGGCAAAAGGGAGGGGGCTCCCAGGTCATTGGACTGAGTGGCTGTGTTGATAAGTTGTTGTTTTAGTTGCTAAGTCATGTCTGACTCTTTGCGACCCCATGGACTGTATCCCACCAGGCTCCTCTGTCTATGGTACTTCCCAGGCAAGAATATTGGAGTGGGTTGCCATTTCCTCCTCCAGGGGATCTTCCCAACCCAGGGATAGAACCCATGTGTCCTGTGGCAGGCGGATTCTTTACCAGCTGAGCCACTTGGGAAGCCCCATGCTGATGGGACCCATGAGGAAAAGTCCGTGTGGGTCGTGATGCGCACCTGAGTCATCGTGAAGACTGCGGCCATGGCAGTCAGCCAGGTGGGGAGTCAGCCAGCTGGGATCCTGAGGGACCGAGGGCTCACCACTCACCTGGGAGGTGGGACCCAGTGTGCAGGGTTCATCCTTCTCATGGGCTGCCTTCCTGCAGGTCTTCACTCTGAGAGGGGAATCCAGGACCTCTTAGCAGCCCAGCTGGCTCAGAGCTTGGAGGGTGGCTGTGCCCCCTCCTAACCCCCTCCCCATCCCCACTTGAGGCTAGAAGGGGCTGGGACTTCCCCTGGCAGGCCAGTGGTTAAGACTTGGCACTTCCACTGCAGGCTCGATTCGTGGTTGGGGAACTGAGATCCCACATGCTGCGGGGGTGGGGGGGAGCCAAAAGATAAGAAAACTTAAGAGAAAGACAGGCTAGAAGGGCTGACCAAGGCCAAGAGGTAGGGCACGCACCTCATCTCATGCTCTTCATAGCAACAATGGGCATCCTTCACTGATGGCTGGGGTGCATGGTGGGGACAGACCCTGCTCTGATTCCCTGACCCATGACCCGGTTCTCCAAAGCGCCATATCGTCCAGATTCCTCCAGAGGGGGCCCTCCAGGGATCCCAAGGCCATCTCCTTCCCACCCTGCACTCGTCCTGCCCCCAGAGACCACACTCACCTGAAGAAGATGAGGCAAGAGCAGAGGCTGAGCAGGCCAGCGGCGCCAGCTCCCCCGATGGCCCCCAGAACAAATTCCCCTCCAAGCCTGGGCTTCCCTGCAGACGAGCAAGATTTAGGGTGACTCGCCTCCAAGCCCCAGGACCCACGTGCCCCCTCCTCCAGTAGAGTTTGAGCTCTCCTGTCCTCAGTCCCCAGCCAGCCAAAGAACAGTCCTCCGCCCCCACCCCTGCCTCTCAACCCTCCCACTCAGGCCCCTCTCCCCACCAAGCGTCATCTTCTCTAGGATGACTCCTGTCCCCTCTAAGCCTCTCCCCCGCAACAGACCCCTGACCTGGCAGCAGCAGGACAGACCCGCTCCGGGCCCCGTGGACATTCAGGGCCTCGCAGCTGAGGCTGAGGCCGGAGCTGAGCCCCTCGCGGAGGCTCAGGGAACTGTTGGCCCAGGGACCGTTGGAGCTGGAGGCGACCTCAAAGGAGGCGTTGCTGAGCTGCCTGAAGGAGGCGTTGCTGAGCTCCCCTGCCAGCAGCCCTCGCCCAGCCTCCAGCGCAGGGAGGGGGGCCGGCCGGGCTCGGGAGGAGCAGCTGCAGCGCAGACCCTCATCCTCCTGGGAGCAGGAGGGGCCCAGCAGCTGCGGGGGGCTGCAGGGAGGGAAGAGAGTCAGTGGTGTCTGTCCCCTCCCTGCACTCGAGTGTCCTCTCCCCCGGGGGTTTCCTCCCCTCCCTGCCCCCCCTCCTCACTCTGCACAGAGAGATGCACAGAGATCCACAGGGAGCCCCGAGGGTGCTGCGCTCGGCAGGTGAGTTCGCCTTCGTGGCCCGAGTCCACTCGGGGCAGGTACAGGACCCCAGGGCTTGAAGGATGTGAGGGGCTCAGGGCCCGGCTCCCCTGGGACCAGCTCAGTGTGGCCGGGGGGTTGCTGTCGGTGTCGCAGGCCAGGCGCAGAGAGTCTCCTTCCAGAACAGGAAGAGATGAGCCATTCCCCAGGTGTTTCGGCTCTGGAGAGAGACACACGGAGACAGAGAGAGACAGAGGGGCACAGAGAGCTGAGCCCAGACTCTGAAGCCCTGTCTCTATTTCTCTATCCTGTTTATTTTTTTCAAGTTGCCAAGAGATCCCACAAGTAGCTTTTTAAGCAGCTTTATAGAGATATAATTTACAAACCATACAACTCCATTTACATACCACTTGAAAGTCACTCGGATAACCATCACCACAGTCAATTTTAGAACATTTTCATGACCCCCTCCAAAACACTCCGCACCCCTCAGCCATCTCCCCCAATCCTTCCATTACCCCAGCCCTATGCGACCACGACTGTCTCTATAGATTTGCGTCTTCTGGACAGGGCGTGTAAACATCCAGCTTCTTCCCCTCAAGGTGATGTTTCTGAGGTTCATCTACGTGTATCAGGAATGAACGGGGGGTGGGGGCGGGAGGCAGCTCTCCTTTCTCTGCAATCCCTGCTATGCTCACGGCCCTCCCTTCCTACCTGTGCCAATTCCTCTGGAGACGCTGATGGTCAGCTTCTGGGGAGGATCTGGGGGCAGAGACGCCATGGTGAGAAAGGGATTCAGAGCTGCCCCTGCCCCAGCCCCCTTCCCAGGGCCCCCACACGTCCTGGAGGCACAGAACCAGAAGCAAAGCAGGACAGGGCCCCCCAAGCCCCTGGCCAGGGGTCACCAGTGCCCATTCCCAGCCCCGCAGGTCACCCTGCGGGCCTGGCCCAATGCTCACAGGACACATTGAGCGTGACAGTCCTCTCCGCGCTCACAGAAGCCCTGCGAAGGTCACCCGGCAGGTGAGGCTCGTGCCGTGATCCTGCGGGCGGGGGGTAAGCAGGATCTCCCGAGGAGTTATAGGCCTCCTTGGAGTCCAGTCCCCGGGGTCTGAGGGCAGCCCCGGTCCAGGAGATGGTGGGGAGCGTGGCCCAGTCACAGGCCTCAGGCAGGGAGCATTTGAGGTGGCTGCTGGAGCCGGACTCCAGGGCTCCCTTGATGTGGACATCGGGGGTCCATGTTAGCGCTGGAGAGGAGAGACGGAGAGGCCAGACCCCGAGGGGGACCCCTGTGTGTGCCCACCCTGACCTGACTGTGGGCGACTGTCCCCCACCACCCTTAAAGATGGAGGGGCAGGGTCCATCCTTACCACCCTCCCTGACCTTGGCTCCCGGGGACCCTTTCGTGCCGATCACGTTCACAGTGAGCTGGTTATTCTTGTAACTGTGTTCTGCAGCTTCTCGTGTCAGCTGAAAATAATAGTTTCCACTGTCCCTCTTGCGGGCCTCTGCGATGCCCAGGGAGCAGTTGTTGGCCCTGGGGTCCCCAAGGAGGGTGGAATGGGATATTTCTCTTCTTCTTTCCACCCCGGGCTGAGTTGTCTGTGGCCACAAGGACGTCCTCTTGGAGTCTATCCCCTTTCCGGAACCATGCCCCGTAAACGCGTGTGGACTTGGCCCGGCCAAGTGGGGGGTAGGAGACGTTACAGGGCACGGAGACACACAGACCCTCCTGCACTGTCACCGGTCCCCGCACTTGCAGCTGGTATAGTGATTCCTTCTCCAGGGACCCTGGGGGAACAAGAGGCTCAGCTGCAGCCCCAGCCCCAGCCCGGGAGCCGCCCTCCCCACGGCCCACTCACCCGCCCACAGCAGGGACAGCAGCAGCAGCCTCTCCATGTCCGAGGGGCCAGGAGTTCCCAGGGCAGTCCAGTTTCTGGACCTGCCTGCCTGTCAGTGAAGGAAGCTCCAACAGGAAGGGGAGAGTGACCATCCACAAATGAGCAAAAGAAGAAGCTCAGAGCTGCCGATGTCTGATAAACGTCTCTTCTGACTTCTCCTTTCGTGCTTGGACGTTGCCGGGCAGCTCTAATTCAGGACGCAGCCACCCTGGGTGAGCCTCAAGCCAGTGGGGCTCTCAAGGGAAATGGGTGGGGAGAGCCTCCAGAGGCTGGGATGCAGTCATTCATTCATTTGCTAGGCAAATGTCGACTCCATGAAGGAGCTGAGGGCAGAGGAAGGCAAGACCTCACAAATCCCGCCTCACTGTTTGTGCGACCCCAAACCCAGGATCCCCAAAGGACATAACCTCCTCACCTGTCCTGGGAACATGTCTGTGTCCACAGAAGGCCTCCAGCTCCACAGTAGGAAGTGAACTATTTACACAAGGCCTCATGCTCCAAAGGGCTTCCCGACTGAGGTTTGATGCTCTAAGGGGTCATCTTGAAATTGCTAATAATTTTGATCTTGGACTTTGTGTTCTGTAAGTGAAATCTCATGGGATAAGGAGCACGCACCTGGGGAACTAGAAGCTTGGATTACACCAGGTTGATCCAGGGACAGCCTAGATCAAGAGACAGATTCTCAGCCCCCTTCCCGCCTCCATCCCCCTATTCGGGCATAGGGAGAGTCTGGAACTTGCTGTGTTGAGTGCCTGTGAGAGTCTACACTGCTCACCCGCCCGCCCAACCCCCAGTCACACCTGAGGAATTGGACTGCTGCTGCTGCTGCTAAGTCACTTCAGTCATGTCCGACTCGGTGCGACCCCATAGACGGCAGCCCATCAGGCTCCCCTGTCCCTGGGATTCTCCAGGCAAGAACACTGGAGTGGGCTGCCATTTCCTTCTCCAATGCATGAAAGTGAAAAGTGAAAGTGAAGTCACTCAGTTGTTTCCGACTTTGAGACACCATGGACTGCAGCCTACCAGGCTCCTCCATCCATGGGATTTTCCAGGCAAGAGTACTGGAGTGGGGTGCCGTTGCCTTCTCCGGAGGAATTGGACATTAGCTAGTAAATTAAAAACTCTGTGAAGAGGGACTTCCTAGGTGGTCCAATGGCTAAGACTCTGGGTTCCCAATGCAGGGGTTCAATCCACAGTCTGGCTGGGGAACTAGATCCCACATGCTGCAATTAAGAGTTGGCATGCCGCAACGAAGATCAAAGAACTAAGAGCTGGCTCAGCCAGATAAATACATCAATATATATACATTAGAATTTATTATTATTATTTATTATAACATATATATATTTGCACAGGGCCACATACTCAGAAGGGGCCTATATTTTAAAGGAGACTACTGGTTGCCTGGGGCTGTGGGTGTGACTGCTCATGGGTGTGAGGTCTCCTTTTGCGAGAGATGTAAAAATTCTGGGACCAGATGGTGGAGAGGGTGGCACACCATCGTGAATGTACTTTGTGTCATGGAATTGTATACTTAAAATGGTGAAAATGGTAAATTTTACATGATGGGAATTTTACAACTATTTTGGTGTTGGTTTTTTTTTAATTTGGCCGCACTGCATGGCTTGTGGGATCTTAGTTCCCTGACCAGGCATTGACCCTGTGCCCCCTGCAGTGGAAGCTCTGTGTCTTAATCACTGGACTGCCAAGGAAATCCCACATCAATTTTTTTTTTTAATGTTAAAAAGGAAAAAGGTTTTTCCTACTTTTTTTTTTTTTTTTTTGGTCAAAGGGGCTGCACATTTTCATTTTGCTCAGGGGCCTGCAGAAAATTTAGGCATCTCCGGTGAGCTTCCAGACTGCTGGCTTGTGGTCAGCACTGCCCAGAGGCTGAGTTGATGAGCGTCCATCCCTCTTCTGAAGGTCAGAACAAAATAGCAACGAAGGACGAGTATCTGGGGCCACTCTGCTGGCCAGCTCCAACCCAGCTCCCCAAGTGACTGGCAATGCATGTAGTCAAGAATTAGCCTCAGGATTTCCCTGGCAGTCCAGAGGTTAAGACTCCATGCTTCCACTGCAAGGGGTTCGGGTTTAATCCCTGGTCTGGGAACTAAGACAGCCAGAAAAAAAAAAATTAACCTCATCCACAGAGAGGTGTGGGCTTTGCCCAGCAACTGGGAGGGAATGCTAAGCCCTTGGCATGCGTGTCTCGGTATCCACATTTCCTTTTTTTTTTTTTTTAAATAAGAATACCTACCAATCATATTGGATTGCATGCATGCATGTTAAGTCACTTCAGTTGTGTCTGATTCTTTGCAACCCTGTGGACTGTAGCCCGCCAGGCTCCTCTGTCTATGGGGATTCTCCAGGGAAGAATACTAGAGTGAGTTGCCATGCCCTCCTCCAGGGGATCTCCCCGACCCAGGGATCAAATTGGAAGCTCTTAGTCTCCTGCATTGGCAAGTGAGTTCTTTACCACTAGCGCCACCTGGGAAACCCTCATATTGGATTAGGCCCCCCTCCCCCTTTTTGATCACATGCAAAGACCTTATTTCCAAATAAGGTCCCATTCACAGGACTAGGGGTTGGGACTTGAACATCTTTTGTTGGGGTGGGGGGACACAAACCTATAACAGGCCCCCAGTAAAACCACTGGACTCCAAGGTCTATGCTCCATCTGTGTTGTCACACCTCACCGCTGGGTGTATTGGTCAGCTTTGAGTTGCTCTAACATACCACTCAGCTGGTAAAGAATCCACCTGCAATGCAGGAGACCCTGGTTCAATTTCTGGGTCGAGAAGATCCCTGGAGAAGGGATAAGCTACTCACGCCAGTATTCTTGGGCTTCCCTGGTGGCTCAGACAGTAAAGAATCTGCCTGCAATACAGGAGACCTGGGTTTGATCCCTGGATTGGAAAGATCCCCTGGAGGAGGGCATGGCAACCCACTCCAGTATTCTTGCCTGGAGAATCCCCATGGACAGAGGAGTCTGGTGGGCTGCAGTCCATGGGGTCGCAAAGAGTCAGACATGACTGAGTGACTAAGCACAGCACAGCAGACCACACTCTGGGCAGCTTATATAATATATATGTGAAAAAAATGAAAGAAATGTACTTTCTCACAGTTCTGGAGGCCAGAAGTCCAAGATCAAGATCAAGGTGTCTGCCTGGCGAGGGCCTCCTTCCTGGCCGGGAGATGACTGCCTCCTCACTGTCCCCTCACGTGGCAGAGACAGAGAGAGGGAGAGACAGAGAGAATGCTCCTGTCTGTGTCTCTTCCGATAAGGACACTAATCCTACTGTATAAGGATCCCACCCTTATGATTTCAATAACCTTGCTCCCTTGTCTTCCTCTCCAACTACAGTCATGTGTGGGGGCTAGGGCTTCAACATATGAACTGGAGGGGACACAATTCAGTCCATAGCACTGGGAAAATCAAGTACTGTCCACAGTGGAAGAGGCCACCAGAAGCATGTGCCTGACCTCCCCTCTATACTGCCTTGGGCAATTTTTCCTTTGCGGATTCTATTCTATTTTCTATTCTCTTCTATTCTATGGACTTGCCAGGTGGCTCAGTGGTAAAGAATCCACCTGCCAATGCAGGTCTGGCTTCTATCCCTGGGTTGGGAAGATCCCTTGGAGAAGGAAATGGCAATCCACTTCAGTACTCTTGCCTGGGAAATCCCATCAACAGAGGAGCCCGGTCAGCTACAGTCCATGGGGGTCACAAAAAGAGTCAGGACTTACTGACTAAACAACAACAACATCAACATTCTATTTTTCCCTTTGGCTGTACCACATGGCTTGCAAGATCTTAGTTCCTCCACTGGGAATCAAAATCGGAGCCAGGGCATTCCCAGGTATGCAGATTTTTAATGTGTATCCTTCTGTTGTAACAAACCATCAGTATAACAATTTCTCTGAATTCTTTAAGTCCTTCCAATGACTCCTCAAACTTCAGAGTGGTTTGGGGGATCCCCAAAACAGTCTGTTTCCCTCCTCAGACTGTGGTGCCAAAAGCCATGGTTTCCCTAAGTGGTGGCAACGGTGCCCACCTATGAAGGTCTGTCCAACCTGGGGACCAGAACTCACATTCTTGGGTGCCACCCACCGCCGCCCCCACCCTCAACCCAGCCGCTGCCCCACAGTCATCAGCTCTCTCCACAGAGCCCAGAGCTTGTGTAGGATGGAGAGTTGCTGACCAGGAAAACTGCTGAGTTTATTACAGATACTAGAAGGAAATGGGAAACGCAGCCTGCAAATGCACACACGCTCAGTTCCTTTTCATCTCTGGCTAGTTCCTCACTTTACTTCCCTATTGCTTGGTCTCTCAAACAGGAGGCGGCATCACTTTTAGCTGAATGGCCCCCGCTGGTACCAAGCTGCGGCGTGTCCCTCCTCTTGCCCTTGCTACTGTGTCATCTGCACCCCAGGCTGGGGGCCATGGAGAGCAGCCCTTGGAGGACAGGCTCTCAGAAGAAGGAGCACCAGGACCTCCGTCTCTGCTTTGTCTTGTTTTGAGTCAGTTTTCCAATTTCTGCTGAGTTGCAAAATGGGCCCAGAATACTTCCCTTCTTTCAAATCAAGTAGACTGTTCATTGCTTGTCCAATAAATGGCCAGAAAGACGGAGAGCGGGGAGGTCAGCCACTGGCAGGATTCCAATGAGACCCAGGGCCACAGGACATGGGCACCTAGTGGGTGCTCAGGACCCAAGTGTCACTCTAGGTCAGGAACTCTGTTCTTTCTCTGCTGTGAGAGATGTCATTGCCTCTGGGTCTCCTTGGCCTGAAAACGACATTCGGCTGCCTGAATATAGAGTTCCACCCTCTCTCGGGAGAAATAGTAGGTTGGAGGGTGTACCCCAGATGTGTGTGTATGTAAGCTCTTGCTCATGTCTGCAAGTGTGTTTGGGGCCCAGGACAGGCCATCTCAAAATATGCTTCAGGACTTCCTGGTGGTCCAAGGGGTCAAGAATCCACCTGCCAGTGGGTTCGATTCCTGGACGGGGAACTAAGATTCCACGTGCCACGGGGCAACTAAATCCACAAGCCTCAACTAGAGAGGAGCCCGTGCAGCTGAGACCTGATGCAGCCAAAAACAAATGCTTTTTAAAAAGAAGAAAAAAAATGGCGAACATAAGACACTGACCCCTCTTTCTTTCTCCCTGAAAGCAGGAAATAAATCTCTCCTGTGAAAGGTATCCTCCCCACACCTGGAAGGAGGACACCCTTATCAGCAGACACAGGGAATCAAGCCGAGAAGCCTGAGTAAACAAACCTTCCTGTGCTTAGTCACAAACATGTCCGACTCTTTGTGACTCCACGGACTGCACCCTCCAGGCTCCTCTGTCCATGGGGATTCTTCAGGCAAGAATACTGGAGTGTGTTGCCATGCCCTCCTCCAGGGACTCTTCCCAACCCAGGGATCAAACCCAGGTCTCCCGCATTGCAGGCTTATTCTTGACCATCTGAGCCACCAGGGAAACCTTGGGTTACTGCCTTGATTTCCTGTCACAAGGCGAAATTCTCTTTAGATTCTCACTAATTGGGCCCCCAAAGCCTCTTTGTCCTGTCAACTCCTCACAGATTTATTGTTTCTTTGCCTGAAAAGTATAAATGCTGTCCGAGTTGGCCACTTCTTAAGGCCCATCCCAGGTGGAGGATTCTAAAAGACAGTGTCTGTGACCAGCTGAATAGCAGCCCCCAGAGACATCCCGGTCTTAATCCCTGGATCCTGTGACTGTATTACCTTACCGGACAAAAGGCCTTTGCAGCTGTGATCACGTTCAGGATTTTGGGATGGAGAGATTCCCCAGGTGGACCCTCACTGTGATCACAGGTTTATGAGAGAGAGGCAGAGGGAGCTCGGACCAGAGCAGGGGGAAAGGAGTAGACGGCAACACAAGAGATGGTAGTGAAACCTTCGGGGCTTCCTTCCCTGGTGGCTCCCTGGGAAATACCATGGACAGAGGGGCCTGGGGGCTGCTGTCCAGGGGGTCGCAAAGAGTCAGACACGACTGAGCGACTGAACAACAAGTGACACCACCACACAAACCTGCAAAAAGCAAGAAGGCGATTCACCTTAAGATCCTCTGGAAGAAACAACCGCTGCCAACACCTTGATTTTATCCCCGTGAGACTTCCTTTCGACTTTTGGACTCCAGAACCATAAGATAATGTATTTGTGTTGTTTGAACCCATATTCCTGCCTCCCGGCCCCTTCTGCCTGCAAAGCCAATGGCATAGCTTTCTCTGCCTGACTCCGCTTTCACCTGCTTTTCCATCACATGTCCTTCTCTTCTGTGCTCAAATCTCCCTCCGCCTCCCTCTTAGGAAAATCCTTGTGGTTACATTTAGGGCCAACTCAGGGAATCCCCGATAATTGCCCCATCTCAAAATGCTTAGCTTAACCACATCAACAGGGTCCTTTCTGCCACAGAAATTACCAACCACAGGTTTCCAAAGATTAGGACCTGGATGCCTTTGAGGGCTCTGCTCTTGCACATAAATATTGCATGATTCCCTTTATATGAAGTGTTCAAATTGGGCAAAGTCACAGGGACAGGAAGCAGATTAGCGGTGTCCAGGAGCTGAGTGGAGAGTGGCTTGGAGGGGTGACTGACTGTTTAACTGGTTTAGGGTTCCTGTTTGGGGTGGGGGAAGGGATGAAAAAGTTCTGGAGTGAGATAGCAGTGATGGTTGTGCCGCATTATGAATGTGCCAAATGCCACTGAATTACACACTTTAAGATGGTTAAAACCGTAAATTGTACATTAAGGATTTTAAAAAATGTAGCACAGTTGATTTACAGTGTGTTGGTCCCAGGTGCACAGCAAAGTGATTCCGTTAAATATATACATATATATGTTCTTTTTCAGATTCTTTCCCATTACAGGTTATTACAAAATATTGAGCAGAGTTCCCTGTGCTATATACAGTAGGTCCTTGTTGTTTGCCTATTTTATATATAGTAGTTAATATCTGTTAATTCCAAACTCCTCATTTATCCCTCCCCCTGCTTTCTTCTTTGGTAGTCATAACTGTTTTACCCTGGCAGGTGGATTTCTTTACCACTGAGCCACCTGGGTCATGTATGAATCATGTATGGATGTGAGAGTTGGACTATAAAGAAAGCTAAGCACTGAAGAATTGATGCTTTTGAACTGTGGTGTTGGATAAGTGTCTTGAGAGTCCCTTGGACTGAAAGGAAGTTCAACCAGTCCATCCTAAAGGACATCAGTCCTGAATATTCATTGGAAGGACTAATGCTGAAGCTGAAACTCCGATACTTTGGCCACCTGATGTGAAGAACTGACTCCTTGGAAAAGACCCTGATGCTAGGAAAGATTGAAGGCAGGAAGAGAAGGGAATGACAGAGGATGAGATGGTTGGATGGCATCACTGATGCTATGGACATGAGTTTGAGCAAGCTCCGGGTGTTGCTGATGGACAGGGAAGCCTGGTGTGCTGCAGTCCATGGGGTTGCAAAGAGTCAGACAAGACAGCGACTGAACTGAACTGGGCCACCTGGGAAGCCCGAGATGGTCATAGGGAACTCCAAGCAGAACTTGAACATGGTTGAACATTCAGGGAAAAACCACAGAGCAGCAGGTATAGGTGATACAGGTATCTTGGGACCTGGTCATGTAATTGGCCCGCACCTTCTGGCCCTGTTAGATACACTTCTCCTGAAACAGGGCTAATGCCACACCCAACCTTACTTCATAAGTGAAGTGAAGTGAAGTCGCTCAGTTTTGTCCGACTCTTTGCGACCCATGGACTGTAGCCCACCAAGCTCCTCCATCCATGGGATTCTCCAGGCAAGAATACTGGAGTGGGTTGCCATTTCCTTCTCCAACCTTACTTCATAGTTCATCACAATTCAGAACTGAACAGGCAGCTCCGTGAATCTTATTGACCAGCTCACTTTCCTTTCCTTGTACATCTATACTTCAGTGTGGATGTCGTTGACAGTAAGAAAATGATTTATTTACTTGCCTGGCTATTCTGCTGACCCAGAGACAGGGCCCCATGCTAGTTTCAGTCGTGATTCCAATGCTGACTGTTGTGTTGTTGGGCCTTGGGCTCTGCTAGAGTATTTCACTGGCTTCGGCACCCACACCGCCCACCTCTGCCCCCCGCCCCACCACTATTCCAAGAGAATTAAGTTTATGTCTACCCCAAGTTCTATGCCAAGGAAAAGCCTCTGGGCTAGGAATTGGGGATCACTGGGCTCAACTCAAGAGTTCTCCTTAGGAGAAAAAAATATGGCTTTGGTGATCCCTACTCTGATCCTCAGTTTTCTTTTCTGTAAAATGGGAATTTTTAGCAATTGATTTAACAAACATACCAGACCTTTCAAAATAATTTACAAATATTAACTCATTTAATATTCATGATGGCCCTATGAAGCAGGTATTATTAGACCCATTTAGAGCAAAGGAAATTGAGGCACAGAGAGGCTATGCAAGCTGCCCAAGGTCACACAGCCGGCAGGACTCCACCCGGGTTGTCTCACACCAGTCTAGGCGAGGAGGCCTTCCTGAACCGGCGGGGTGGTGAATTTGAGGTCCTGTCGGTCCTCACCCACCAAATATGCGCTCTGGGAGGTGCACGGAGGCATTTAATGAACATTGTGGAATGAAGGGATAAGTGGGTATCTTAGGATGGCCACACCCCTTCGTGACCACCTGCGCCCTCCTGCCGTGCTCTGTTCGGGGAATTTTACTCGTGGTCAGGGCTTCAGTCCCAGTAAACCCGACCCTCAGGGCGAGCTGGAACCCCAAGATCACAGGCTTGGGCTGAGTAGAGGATAGAAGATAACTCATTCACGCCGGGGCAGGGCGCCCCCTAGCGGTAGGGACCTGCTAAGACAGAGTCTCCGGGAGGCAGGAAACATTTGCTTTGGGCCGAGTGGGATCTGGCATCTCAGAGTTGATAGCGGTTGTACTAGGTGGCAGTGTTTGAAAATCAGTGTATGATGCTGGCTGCTGCCTACCAGTGGCTTCCAAACTTTTCTTGCTGCTACTGCGAAGTCAATTCAGTCGTGTCCGACTCTGTGCGACCCCATAGACGGCAGCCCACCAGGCTCACAAGTCCCTGGGGTTCTCCAGGCAAGAATACTGGAGTGGGTTGCCATTTCCTTCTTCAATGCATGAAAGTGAAAAGTCGGAGTGAAGTCGCTCAGTCGTGTCCGACCCTCAGGGACCCCATGGACTGCAGTATTCCAGGCTCCTCCGTCCATGGGATTTTCCAGGTAAGAGTACTGGAGTGGGGTGTCATTGCCTTCTAAATTTTTCTTACCGTGATGCAAAGCTATTGCATCAACATAGTCTGGCAAAATACCACTCTGTGATACATGGTATTTTCTACTGTTCTATTCGTATTTTTAACACTGCTCAGAACCCTTTAAATTGATTCCCAACTCTGTAATGGGTGCCCATTTGCACGAATATTTTTTCCAGCTCATAAAGATTATCATGGAGAAAGTGTTACCACCCAGATCCGACTCTCCACTACCAAGTCACCGCTCATTTACCTCCTGACTTCCCCTGGAATCTTGGCTCTGACAGCGCAGTACAATTGCTCAACACCAGGTGCCCCACAACTGTGCCCCACAACTTTGGCGTCACCCTTTTTGGCGATAAGGACCATGGGGAGCTGGCACCTTTGGCTATTCTTTCTTTCACTGTCTACGTCCTAAATGGAAGTTAAAAGTGGGTCTTGTATCTCTACCAGTTCAATCAGTCTCATCTTGGCTTTGACCCTGTGTGGAAAGTGTGTGCTTGACTCTATTATGTTATCATTATTGCCTTTGGTCTAAGACTGCCCTCCCCACAGCTTCTCCTTTCAAAGACCAGACACACATAATCAGAGGAAATTCTTCCTTTTATTTCCACTCACAGAGCCCCCTTCCAAAAGGATCAGTCCCTGCCCTCCCGCACCTCCCCCAACACCTTCACAAAACACTGATTTCCTCCCAGAGCTAAAATGTAACCCCGTCACCCATTATGGCCTCTCCCCCACACCCCCAAATATGCACCTGCTCTGCCAAGTCGGCTACCTCTTGGTTCCACCTCCAAATGTAGTTCCCAAGGTCACTTGGTTTGTTTTGCTCATTCCTTGGGCACCTTTCTTTGAGCCCTCCCTGACTTGGTCTCCAGATGGCTTCCCTGTTCTTTGCACAGACGTTCTGCAGGGCTTCCTGGGCTCACTTCCCTGCTTGAGAGACCGGTCTCCAAGCTCTCCCCTGCCTCCCAAATTCCCCATGGGTCTTTGTTCCTCAGATGTTACTTGAAGGGTGTAAATGCTGACTCATGCCAAACATTTCATGATTCTGGGGGGTGGGAAGGGGAAGCAAGAATAAAAGGGGAGGGGGAGGGGGAAGAGAGGGAGGAGGAGGAGGAGGGAGGGTTTAGAAGGAAGCTGGAGGCAGGGGGGAGGATTGGGGACCCTCCCCACTCCGCCCCGCAGCCAAAGACCAGCGCCCCGTACAGCCCAAAGCCCCCGCCCGGCTAGCTGTTCCTGGTCCTCTGGCTGCGAGCCTTGTACACTTCGATGAGCAGATCCTTGACGTACTGGATCTCCCCGCTCCACCGACTCCGCCCTCTCCCTCAGCTCCCGGTTCCGTGCCTCCAGCCCCTGGCACTCGCCCTCCAGGGCCTCGCCCTCTGCACGCTTCCTCTGGCGGTACCTCAGAGCTGCGGACTTGTTCTGGTCTCGCTTCTTTGCTTGCGGTCTCCTCGGCTGGCAGCAGGACTTGGGTAGGGGGCGGGGCGGGGCGGGGGCAGGGGCGGGGCTTGCGGAGGTGGGGGGCGGGGGCGCCAATCCCGAGTCCCCCTGCCCAGCCTCACCGCGGCAGTAGATGGCCAGCAAGTCGAGGGTGTCCAGGGAAGGAGGCTGGGGGAGGTCAAAGGTGGGCAGGGGGAGGGGCAGAGGGAGGGAAGGTGCCGGTGCCGGCGGCGGCGGCGGCGGCGGCGGTGGCGGCAGAGGTGGGGGAGGATGGTGGGAGCAGAGGGGCATCGAGGAAGTAGTCTTCCATCTGCTCCAGCTCCTTCTTGAGCAGGGAGGCCATAGCTTCCAGGTCAGGTGGGGGTGGGGAAGGTGGGGGAGGGCACCTGAGGGCAAGGGGGGGCTCCAGAGGGAGCAGGGCTGTAAAGTCGACCCGTTCGGTCATCCAGTCGGAGAAGCCGTCTCCTGGAGGATTGCAGGACAGAAAGCTCCTTGATTTCCTAATCCTCCACCCAACCAGATCTCATTCATGCCCACCCCATTCATCCCATTCATTGAGTTAAACCACTAGCCAGCCAACCAACCAATCAACAAATCGTCACACCAGTCAACAGACCAGCCAACCAACCAACCAATAAACCAAACATCTAACCAACCCGTTAACCAACCAACCATCAATGACCCAAATGAGAAAACAGTCAACCAGCCATTTCTTCAGCTGTTCCAACATCCTCCTTATTACCCTGCATCTCTGGTTTCTTGATTTACTCTCTAGATTATTATAAATGGAAAACTAGATCACATGTAAACACACCCTGTTTCATCTTTAATTATTGAAACCCCACTATCTACCAAGCATTTGGGATACACTTCCCTTATAGCTCAGCTGGTAAAGAATCTGCCTGCAATGCAGGAGACCCAGGTTTGATTCCTAGGTCAGGGAGATCCCCTGGAGGAGGAAATGGCAACCTGCTCCAGTATTCTTGCCTGGAAAATCCCATGGACAGACGAGCCTGGTGGGCTACAGTTCATGGGGTCGCAAGAGTCAGACAGAACTTAGCGACTAAATCACCACCAATGAATAAAATGGGCTCTCAGGTGGTGCTAGAAGAACCCACCTGCCAATGCAGAAAATGTAAGAGATGCAGGTTTGATCCCTGGGTCATGAGTATCTCCTGGAGGAGGGCATGGCAACCCACTCGTGTATTCTCGCCTGGAGAATACCATGGACAGAGAGAGGAGCCTGGTGGGCTACGGTCCATAGACACGATCTGGCGACTTAGCACCCATGCACGCAATGAATAAAATAATTCCTGCTTCAGGGGCTCTGCCTGTGCTGTTTCCTGCACCTGAAAAGCTCTTCCCTTGGGTCTTTTTATGGGTTATTCCCTAGGTCTCAGCCAAAATGTTACTGACTTGGAGAGGGTTTCTTGGCTCCCCCCTCATTGTCATTTTTCATCAATTGTCCTCATTGTCATTTTTCATCAATTGTCCTCATTGTCATTTTTCTCATTGCCATTTTTAAACTCAGCTAAGTGTTTCCCACTTATTCCCATGCATCATTTAATTTGTCTCCTGCATGTCTTCCCAGTAAAGCGTGAGCTCCAAGAAGGCAAGGATCATGTCAGTCTTGTTCCCAGCTGTATCCCCTAAAACAGTGCCTGACATATTATGCTGTTGTTGTTGCTTAGTTGTTCAACTTTTCAAGCCATGTCCAACTTTTTGTGACCCCATACACTGTAGCCCACCAGGCTCCTCTATCCATGGGATTTTCCAGGCTGCAGTGGGTTGCCACTTCTTCCTCCAGGCTTTCTTCCCAACCCAGGGATTGAACCTATGTCTCCTGTGTCCCCCGAATTGCAGGTGGATTCTTGACCTGCTGAGCCATTGGGGAAGCCCTATTACAGGTACTCATTAAAAAATATTTATCAAATGAATGAATTCTTTCTTCTCCCTCTCCCCTCAGCTCACCCCACCTCCATTCTTCACCTACTCTTACCTGCCAGGGGTTCTCCCCCCCTGGAAGCCCGCCCTCCAGGGCTCCTCCAAGGACCTCATAGGGGCCCAGGGGGCAGGGGCCAGGGGGAGTTTCCCATAGTCTACGAGCCAGCCCAGCCCGCTAGCTGGGAGCAGGGTCCTGTCCAGCTCCAGCCCCAGGGTCGCCAGGAGTGACATGGCTGCAGCAGGGGCGCTGGACACCGATGGCAATGGAAGAGGCTGCACCAACAGCTGGGAAGGGGCTCTGGAGGTTGCTCAGCTGGGTGAAGACAGGCACCAAGGCAAAAATGGAGGACCTACAAGTGTGACAAAAAGTGAGTGGGTCAGGATCAGCCTCACCTACTATTGCCAAAGCCACAGGGAAATCAAGCCACCCCCCCACCAGAGTCCCAGGATTCCTCATCCTTTCAGAATTCTAAACGTGTCCTTTCCCTGTATATGAGCCCCACCCACTCCCAAGGGAATTCTCTTTACATTTGGCTTTTTTTTCTCAGAATTCCCAAGACCCAATCCTTCCAAAACAGAAACCTAATGGTCTCCCAGGGGAATTTCTTTAGAATTTCCTTAAAGTTCTTCCCACTCACCCCATAATATTCCCTTTCATGAAAAACAAACAAACAAAAAACAACAAAACCCACACTCAATCCCAGGGGAATTTTCTTCCAGTCACATCTCTTCCTCTAAAATATAACTTTTAGGCCCCACACCCTCCCTAGATTCCAGCTCAAATCTGTTCCCATGGGAATTCCCTCTTGTCCCGCCCGGTCGTCAAAGTTATCCGTTCAAATCGCAGTTCTCCCTTTGAATTTTGGGGCTGATCGCCACTCTCTCGAAGTCCCGCCCCCACGGTTTATTTTAGCTCCACCCCCTCACCGATGATTTCCCAGAGGCCCCGCCTCTTTCTCAGGCAGAAACCCCACCTCCCTCAGCAAAAGGTTTCGTCAGCCCCGCCCCTTCCACAATGGGTAACCCCGCCTCCAACCCCGTCCTCGGCGACGCCTCTTATCCTAGCTCCTTCCCCTACACCGGTCGTTTCTAATGCCCGCCTTCTCCCCTGTCAATCTAAACCAGTCCCCGCCCCAGCAGGCGCCTGAATGAAAGGGAGGGAAGATAAGCTCCGCGCCTGAGCAAAGTGGGAGGCAGCGCTCCCGCTGAAGGCTACAGCGCATGCGCCACCTCCCGAGCCGCGCCGTAACTCCCTCAGGCCACCCTGGGGAGCAGTGAGCATGTGCAGCTGCTTAATGCCCGCCCTTTGCGCAAAATTTACAGCCTCAGGTGGGCAGCTGCGCATGAGCAATCGCTCGCAGACAGTCAGGGCGGGGGTGGGGGGAAAGCCACCGCGTCTGGGAACTAGTGCGCAGGCGCACACGCACGTAGCTCTCTTCTTTAAACACCAATTGTCTGGAAGAACGCACCGCCCGAGTGCGCATGCTCCGTCGCGAGAACGCTCGTCTTCCCTCTTCTGCGCCTGCGCGACCGTGATTCCTCAGTCTCCCCACCCCCCAGGCTCGGTCGCGAGGGCCGCGAGCTTCGAAAGGGCGGGAAAGGCGGTTGGAGAGGGAGGGGCGAGCGGTTACTCACTCCATGGCTGTGCAAAGGAGAGGCGGCGGCGGCCTCGGCTGAAGAGAGACGGCAGGAGCGGAGAGCGCAGGCGCGGTGAGCGCGGAGACTGGCCGGGGGCACGGAGGGGTCGCGGCTACAGAGCCATGGCCGGGGGTACACGGGCGGAGGCGGCGTGGCGGTAGACTGAGGAGAGATCGTGATCTGAGGATGGGGAATGAGGCGGCCCCGGGGACTGGACACAGATATACCGCGGGCGGCGCAGCACGGCCTGCGCGGATCCTTCCGCGCCCCGCCCCACGTGGTCCCAAACCTGGAGGCGGGCCTGCACCCCTGCCCTCGGGGATCGGATCCCGGGGGTTCAGGCCTCTCCTTCCTCTTACACCCGTGGATCTAGCCCCGCTTTTCTCCTGACTCCGGGGGTTCCGACCCTCCCTTTTCTCTAACTCTGGGGTCCAGACTCGATAATCCCTCTTCCCCGAGACTCCGGCCTGTTCATTTCTCCTTTGCTTTCCCCTGCTTAGCGAATTTCCGGCCAGCCACATGCTACTCTCTTCATCCTTCAACTGCCGTCCCACTCTGAGAACCTTTGCTGTGGCTTAGAATCTGGCCTGAGTCACAGAGCGCGCTCCATTCAAATCACAGGCCGGCGAAGGTAGCCTTGAGCAAAAACCTGAGTTCTCTAACAGCCTAGACAGGGGACTCTGTAAAACGCGTAGAATAATCAACTCTACTTGGCGGGGTCATTTGTGAGAATCAAATGAGTCGATGCCTGTGAAACTGAGATCCCACTTCCATACATGATGTCTCAGCCTCTTATTGTGAGCAGGAAGGAACCCTGGGGCCCGGTGTCACCCCTTCCGACCCCCTGGCGGGAACTCCAGACGCTAGACCATCCAACACTTGCTAAAAGGTCAATGGCACCCCACTCCAGTACTCTTGTCTGGAAAATCCCATGGACGGAGGAGCCTGGTGGGCTGCAGTCCATGGGGTCGCTGAGAGTCAGACGTGACTGAGCGACTTCACTTTCACTTTTCACTTTCATGCATTGGAGAAGGCAATGGCAACCCACGCCAATGTTCTTGTCTGGAGAATCCCATGGGCGGAGGAGCCTGGTGGGCTGCTGTCTATGGGTTCGCACAGAGTCGGACACGATTGAAGTGACTTAGCAGCAGCAGCAGCAGCATCCTTGTGTCTCTTTTACCTCCTCCAAGGTAATTCCCAGCCATCCTCGCCCTTTGCCATTCACAACATGGACGCTCGGCCCCATCTTGGTGCAGGGAGTCGGTTATCACCCTCAGGCTTGTTATCTTTTCTCTGTCTCCTGCCCACTTACCCTCAACGCTTATCGTCAGCATTCCTTTCAGGTCAGTTGGTTTCTTCTTTTGTCCATACCCTCCACCTAAGCTCCCTTTCAGACTGTCCTCTGTCTCAGCTCCCCCCACCCCACCATCAGTCATGCATATCTGCCAGAAATAGGAAGATCTGTAATCCATTGCTCAGAGAAATGGGACTTCCTAGCCATCCCCTCCCGGTACGCTGGACCCTCCCAGCCCAAGTGGTTGTGGGTCTTTCCTCTGCTGCAGAAACCCATCCTTTACCCACCTCGGTCCGTCCACAGCAGGACATTACACCTGGAGTTGAGCTTTTCCTGGTGCTTATGAGACTGAAAAGGAAATGGCAACCCATTCCAGTATTCTTGCCTGGAGAATCCCATGGACGGAGGACCCTGGTAGGCTACAGTCCACGGGGTCGCAAAGAGTTGGACATGACTGAGAGATTTCACCTTCACCTTCACCTTCTATGAGACTGAATCAAGATCCAGAGAAGACAGGGACCTTGCTCTTGAGAGTTATCTGAGAATGAAGACAGGCTTTTTTTTCTTCCTCTAAGTTCAGATGCTCTTTTTTTCTTCCAGATTTATTGGGATATGATTGACATGTAGCACTGGGTAGCGTAAGCCGTACAGCATAGTGACTTGATTGAACATACCTCATAAATTGATGAGTAAGTGTAGTGAACATTATCTCCTACAGATACAAAACTGAAGAAATAGAAAAAAATACATCCTGATTTCCTTGTGAGGAGAACTCTTAGGATTTACTCTTGTAACAGCTTTCATACACAACATATGGTGGTATTAATTAGGTTTATTGTATATTGCATCCCTAATACAGGCTACTCTTGCATACCGGAAGTCCTTCTTGGGATCTGACTACATTCCCTTTACTTTATCCACTCTGCCAGTATTTGAGCTCTTGCCCTATAGGGGCTATGTTTTTCACTGAGGCAACAGAGTAATGGTTAAGAGCACGGACTCTGGAGCCAAGCTGTTGGATTCAACCTCTGACCAAACCCCACTTAACTAGCTTACTGGCAATTTCCCTTCCAAGTGCCTTGCTTTCCATTAATCGTTCCAGAATCAAATATGGAGTTGAGTTAGTAGAAACAAGCTGATGGCCAGTGTGTGGCCATCCACAGTACCTATTTCTTAGTATTGAGGATTAAATGAATTAATCCAGGTCAGGTGCCCTTGGACTAGTTCCTGGCACAGAGTAAGGTGTTACATAAGGGATTCATTGTTACTATTAAGGTGGGTATATTTTATCTCCAGTGCCCAGCAGTAGTGCTTCTAAAGGTCTTTTAAGTAAGGACTGACTTCCACTCCTCATTGTTGAGTACTAGCTTGTGGGATTAGGGGAGACCATTGGACAGGCTGCTGGCAGTGGGGGCACAGTCATCCCCCAGTCTTCTAGATTATAACTGGTGGACTAGGTAGAGTATTTTTCTTTAAATAAGCTTTTTATTTTGGAATAACTAGATTGACTACAAAGCTGCAAAGACAATACAGAGAGTTCCCGAGGAACCCCTCACATAGTCTCCCTGCTCCCTGTGGGCATCTTGTGTTATACTGGTGTTTGTCACAACTTGGGAGGCAATGTCAGTCTGTTTCTGTGACCTACCCACCCTATCTTCTGATTTCACCTGTTGTTCCCTAACCCCTTCTTTTGTTTCAGGATCCCCCAGGAAGCTGAGTTACACTTAGTTTTCACGTCTCCTCAGCAACCTCTGGTCTGTGGAGGCTTTTCAGACTTTTCTTGTCTCCTGTGACTTTGCTATTTTTGAAGAGTGCAGGTTGGGTATTCTGTGAACTGTTCCTGTTTGGTTTTGTCTCATAGACTGGGATTTGGAGAAGGAAATGGCAACCCACTCCAGTATTCTTGCCTAGAGAATCCTGTGGATGGAGGAGCCTGGTGGGCTGCTGTCCATAGGGTCGCACAGAGTGGGACACGACTGAAGCAACTTAGCAGCAGCAGCATAGACGGGGACTATGGGGTTTTGAGAGGATGGTCAGGTTAGACAGTTAATAACTTGAGAATGAACTTAGTATGGAAATCTTGCTACCAGTTGCTTGCAGTTTACTGACAAAGACCCTGGGCACGCCGCAGTCACTGCCCCGTGTGCCTCTTTCTCTCTTCAGCTGGGTCCCACAGAATTGAGTCTTGGTGCCAATCACCCCCGCCCACACAGCCTGACTCAGTTCTGCAGAAAGGGCGCCAGCAAGCACACTGAGCTCCGAGCCCTTCCCAGCCTATCCCAGCTTCTGGGCAGCAGGTCATGGGTGGTGCCTGGGAGCCCAGGTCTTGGCACCCTGCGCCCTCTCCCCACACCCACCCCTGATCTGGATCCACGGTCCCTCCGGGACTCAGATGACTCCGGCTCCCCGAGCTTGGCCAAGTATTCGGGGTCCAGCTGCCCGCTCCCCCTGCGCCCTTCAGCTCCTGGGCTGAGGCTGGGAGCCTGGGTGGGGCTGCTGGGAACTCTTTTTCATTGCGGAGGAGCCAGGCTTGGGGAGTGAGGCAGCGGTTGCAGGCAGGTTGCGTCACCCGGCTCTTTGATGGGGAGGGGTAGTGGGGCGGGTCTCTGGGGGCCGGCTGCACACCTGGCAACGGTTAGCGAAGCCTTGGACTGGGGAGACGGCCCAGTCCAGTAAGGGAGGGGATTAGGCAGGAGGAAGGAGAGCCTGTGCAGAACGCTGGGAATCAGACTCGATGCCAAGAAGGGGCTCAGATCACAGAGGCTGACCCGCGGGGCTTGCAGAGGGCGAGGCAGAGGCCCCGGGAGGCGAGAGGGATTGTGCAGGGCCACATTGCTGGTTAGAGCGCTTCCCTGCCACACACCTTCCAAGGACCTGCAGGCCCCAGGGAGAGCCTGTCTCCGCTCAGACGTGGGGGTCCCTGACTCCAGCTCGGGACATAGCCTGCTGGGAGGCCGCCAGACCTGGGCCTTCATCTCAAGTCTGCTGCTGCTTACTACTGCCAAGTTCTGTTGGTTGCCACCTGCCCCCCACACACACACCCCGAAAGCCCCTGCGCCAAAGGAGGCCCTCCTTGCCTGTTCTGTCGCAGAACCCACTGCTTTCCCAGGCATGGTGACAGCCTGGTGTGATGGAAGAGGCACCGGGTTTCCATCAGATGGACCCAGGTTTCAGCCCCATGTCCACATCACTTGATCCTGCCCAGGGTGCCGCCATGGCCCTGACTGCTGGGCCTCTGCTGCGTTCTTAGAAGTGGCTCCGGTGGCTCCTTGGCCTTTTGATCAAGGGAAAGGTGGCTCAGAGCATTGTCTCTGGAGCCACCTGCTAGGTTCACACCCCAGCTCCGCTGCTTCTTTGACCCTTAGCAGGTGGCATTTCTCTCTGTGGGGATAAGATGACCCACCTCATCGGCTTATTGTGAGGATTAAATATGTAAATGTATGCAAAATTCCTAGAACGGGGCCTGCCTGTCTAAGTATGAGCATTATTTCTCTCTGAGGCTTGGGTGCTGAGAGGATTCTGTGAAATGCTGTAGGTAAAGCTCAGCACTTGTCGTTTCTCTTCCTGTTCCTACCACACTTTGTTCTGCTTTCGGAGCCCCTCGAAAGCAGATGTTTGTGTGCCTGACCATTTCCTGAGCACTTAGAGGGTAAGTCAGGACCTCCTCATTCCCAGGAACTGTTCCACACAGCCCCCAGCCTTCTGCTGTGGCCTCACAAGGCATCAGAACTTTTTTTTTCCTGGCTGCGCCGCGAAGCCTGCAGGCTCTCAGTTCCCCAGCTGGGGACTGAACCCATGCTTCACCCCCTTGCGATGGGAGCAGAGTCCCAAACATGGACCACCAGGAACGTCCCACGTCAGTTCTGTTTTTGGCTTTGCTGAGCCTTTGTTGCTGTGCAGGCTTTTCTCTAGTTGCAGTGTTGGGGGGGTGGTGTTCTTCGTTGCAGTGGCTTCTCTTGTTGAGCACAGGGTCTGGGGCATGTGGGCCAAGTTGTTCCGGGGCATATGGGATCTTCCTGGACCATGGACTGAACCCGTGGCTCCTGCATCAGCAGGCGGATTCTTTACTACTGAGCCACCATCAGTTCCTTTTTAAAATGAGTTGCTGAGGCACAGAAACTGGGGAATTCAATTCTGTGTTCCCTGAAGAGGCCCTTGGGCAGCTGTCTAGATCACGCAGGCCAGAAGCAAGGGTTGAGAGTGGGCATCCTGGCAAACAAGGACTGGAAGGCCAAGGCCAGTTCAGCTGGGGAAGGGCAGTGCAGGGGCCAGACACAGCACGAGTCTGCCATGTGGCCTGCGGCTCAGAAGTCCGCCAGAGCCCTGTCTCTTAGTGGCTTCAGACAACACACATCGATTCCCTTTCTGTTCTGGAGGCCGGCAGTATAAAAGGGTCTTTCTGATATAGTGATCCCCAGTTTTGGCACCGGGGATGGGTGTCGTGGAGAACAGCCCCTCGTCTCCTGCTGTGCAGCCTGGTGCTAACAGGCCACGGCCTGGTACAAGTCCACGGCCCGGGGGCTGGGGACTCCTGTTCCCAAGGCACTAGGGGAGAATCCATTTCCTTGCCTTTGGACCCTTGTAAGCACTCCAGGGCACACCCCAGTAATCCAGGATAGTGTCTTCACCTCAAGATCCTGAATGTAACATCTGTAAAGTCCCTTTGACCATATAGGGTAACATACAGATGCTAAGGATTAGGATGGGGATGTATCTATCCCACCACACCTCCCCTCTCAGAGCCTCAGTTTCCTCATCTGAGAGCTGCAGGCTGCCAGCCCTCGGGTGCCCCTCCTTCACGTGCATGCAGAGACTGGACAGGGCAAACTGAAGGTAGTTGGCAATACAGTATCCTGGCCCTTGGGACACTGACTTCTCCCCATGTGCCCTTAAGCAGGGCCCCACGCACCCATGTGCCACATCAGCAGAGCAGGGCGGAGGACCCCAGAGAGTGCAAAGGGCCTCGGATGACACCAGCCCCGCAGGCACACGTGCCAGCCTGGCGGTGCAGAGCTTCAGGCTTTACAGAAATGAGAAAACTAGACCTTTCCACAAGGTCCAAGTTTTAAAAGGTTGGTGAGTCACAGAAACCCCAGCAAACTACGAGTGTGGAGAGGTGGGGACCAAGGGCCCTCCCTGACCTCTGCATGCAGAGTTGCCCCATCACACACCCCAAAAATATGCCCTCCTCTGCCAGGGCAGAGAACAACAACAACAAAAAAACAGAATTCCTCAGGGCACGGTCACCACCACCTGCCGGCCTGACCCAGACTGAAAGGGGGCCAGCCTTGCTCAGATGCTGCCGGGTGCTGTGTAAAGTCGTGGGCGCAATGTTTGTGGGGGAGCAGGGAAAGGGGTCTCTAAGAGTCATCTGAGACGGTTGGGTGCCTCTGTCAGCCATCCATACCCCCAACCAGATGCCACCACGGACGCGTGTAGTTAAACAGTTTGGGTTTCCTGCTTGGTGCAGTTGGGGGTGCCCACCTTGGGGGCCCATGGGGCATCTCAGGAAGGGGCTGGGCTGGGCTGAGTGACTGGGGAGGGTTCAGGAAGGTGGGTTTCACTCTGGATCAGAGGCCAGCAAGGAGCAGGGGCGTCTGTGGCCAGCGTCGGTTATCCGTGGAGCCAGTGCTGTGCTGAGTGAAGAAGCGGCTGTCAGCTCTGAGTCAGGAGGGTGGTGGTTGGTCATTTTTTGTGCTTTGGACAGCGTTTGTGTTCTGGTCTGTGTTGAGCTGTGCTGTGATCCAGTGGTCTGCGTGGCTTTGCCCGGTGTGTCCGTGGAGTTGTTTGTGCCCAGCAGGAGAGCACCAGGCGGCTGTCAGAGCTGCTCTTCCCTCTCTCAGCAGATAGGCTTGTCCTGCCCAATGGGGGACAGGAGTAGGGGCAGCCTGTACCCCTGCCCTGGGTGCATGTACCCCTGGGGTCCTCTAGCTCAGAGCAAAGGAACGAGGCTGAGATGAAGGCAGCCAGCAGCGCTGGATGGCTGGTCATGGGGAGAGCCGGGGGAATGGGGCAGGGAAGCTCAGCAGGGAAACCTCACAGGCACCCCCACCACAGACCCATGGGGATATTTGCGGGCCAGCAGGGCCCTGGACCTCAGACTTGTTAGGTTTGCTCAAGAGCCCTTTGTCCCCTTCCTCCTGCCCACCCCCCACCCAGAGCAGGAGCAGGCTCCGGGGCAGGGAACAGGTGCCAGAAAAGAGCGGCTGAGCCCCCCCTTCCCTCCTGCAGGTCTCTAGGTGTCTAGCTTGCAGTGGGGGAAGCGTACAGCACTGAACTGGATTCGAGAGTGAACCGAACCACTGAACTCGTCTGGAAGGTGACGAGATGGCCTGGGATGTCATCAGGGAACAGGAAGGGGTACTGGCCGTAGCATGCAAGGGGGCGTTGCGTGGCAGTGGGAAGGGCCCCTCTGGAGAGGCTCCCGAGGCCCCGGTTCAGCTCTGGGGCCAGACGGCCTCAGTCAGTGCTGCCGCCTGGGCGACTCTGGGCGAGTTACTGAAGTTCTCTCCACTCCTGTTTGCCCATCTGTGAGATGGAAATGCTGCTAGTTCCGCTCTTTGGGTGGTAGTCAGTACAGGTAAAGGTTTCCCAGGTGACTGAGTGGTAAAGAATCTACCTGCCAATGCAGATGTGGATTCGGTCCCTAAGTCAGGAAGATCCCCTGGAGGAGGAAATGGCAACCCACTCCAGTACTCCTGTCTGGGAAATCCAATGGACAAGGGAGCCTGGCGGGTACAGTCCATAGGGTTGCCAGAGAACGGGACACAACTTAGCACAGACGCACGACAGTACAGGTGAAGCGCTACAGTCGAGGCACAGGATAAATGTCCGGCAGTGTTGGTGCGGCGACTGCTAGCCAGGGACAGGTAGGGGCTGTGGTTGGTTCTAATCTCAGAGTCACAGCCACCCCGCCCCCTACCTCTGGTGGTTTTTACCTGGTTCCCAGAGAAACCATCTTCATGGCAACTGCCTCTCCCCTGGGATGCGGGTGTTGGTTGCAGGAGAGAGGCTGGGCGGGGGCACAGGCCGTGGATTTCTGTCTAGCTGCATGCACACACGTGTCCACCTATGGGGCCCATAAAGCCCCAAGCCCTGGCAAGTCTCCCTTTCCGAGTCTTGTCTGGGTGGTCTCTCTGCTCTAGGCTGTGTTTCCATTGGAGCCTCCTGCTGGCCTCAGCTGACTGGAGCTTTTAGGCTCCAGTCTTCTCCCCAGCCTGTTCTCAACCAGCTTAAGCCATCCCCAGAAGAAAGCACAGTCCCGCCTTTAGAAGCATCTCTGCCCAGCCCCTCCCTGGCATCCCATGCTTGGTTGGTTTGTTTAATGGCTTTATTGAAATAGTGCATAATTCACATCCATTTATTAAACTGTACAAAGTCAATGGGTTTTAGTACATTCAGCGTTGTGAACCTGTTACCACACTGTAATTTTGGAACATTTTTATCACTCCAGAAAGAAGCCTCATGCCTCTTAGCAGGCACTCCCCATGTGCCCATCCCTAGGCAGCCGCTCATCTGTTTTCTGTCTCTGTAGATAGGCTTGTAATGGACATTTCGTGTGAATCGGATCATACAGTAGGAGTCTAGTTTTCTAGGTTCATCCATTTTGTAGCATATATCAATAGGGTTTTTAAGGGCTGTATAATGGTGGTCATTTGGGTTGTTTTTACTTTTTGCTGTTACAGAATATTTGTGTACTAGTTTTGTATGGATGTATGTTTTCATTTCTCTTGGGAGAGGTCTAAGAGTGTAATTGTCGGATCATAGGATAACTGTATGTTTAAGGAACTGCCAGACTGTTTTCCAAAGTGGCTGCCCCATCGTACACCCCCACTGGTGATGAATGAGGGTTCAGATTGCTCCGTCCTCACCAGGCTTGCTGTTACCCACCTTCTTTATTATTGGCATCCTAGTGGCATCTGTGAGCTGGCATCTCGTGGTTTTGATTTGCATTTCTCAGTAGCTAAGGATGCTTTCCCTGTGCTTACCAGCCATTTGTATACCTTCTTTGGCATCCCATGGTTTTGACACAGGGCATTTTCCACCTGTTCCTCAAGGCAGCAGACCCTTGCCCGTCTGAGCTTTGGCCTGGAATGAGCTAGTGACCTAACCTCTTCTCACCCTAACTTCTCCACATCCTTCAGAACAGATTTAAGCATCCTTTCCTTCCCTGGAACAGTGTCCTTGTCCCTCCCCTGAGCTTCTAGTAGGTTCTCACCAAAGCTCTTGCACGGTGTCTACCGTGCCATCCAGTAATCTAATTCTTCGTTACCCTCAGTACGCTCTGAATTATTTGAGGGCCGGGACCTTGTTTGACCCTGACTTTGACATTTATGTTGACACTGAGCAGGTGTCTTAACTCTAGAAAGGAGATGCTACTGGTACCGACCCCACGGTAGGAACATCGTAGAACTAAACCAATCTGTAGAAGAGCACTTGGCAGGGTACCTGGCACAGAGCAACCTGGGCCTGTTTACTCGATCAGCAAGCGTTTGCGGAGTGCCTGCAGGGGCCTGCAGCTGTCCCAGACCTTGGGGTACAGCAGTGGAGAGCACAGCCCCAAATCCTGCCCTTCTTGCCTTCTTCCAATGGGGATACAAACAGACGAGATCTGTAAATGGAATGTGTCGTATTTCAGGTGGTGCTGGGTTCCTAAGGATGGCCAAGGGAGGCGTCATTGAGCAGGTAACATTTTACATTTTAGCAAAGACCTGAAGGAGGTAAGGGAGTAAGCCATGGAGCCGTTGGGAGAGTGTTCTACGGAGCGAGAACAGCAGGTGCAAAGGCCCTGGGGCAGGAGTGCTCTCAGCACGTGTGAGGAGCAGCAGGAAGGCTTGTGGGACCGGAATGGCATGATGGAGGCAAAGGGCACTTAGAGGTTGACGCATGGGCACCCTTTGGCCATTTGGGAGTAATGCTGCTGAGAACATTTGCGCTCAAGTTTCATCACATTTATAACACTCTGGGGTTTTAAGGACAGGTGGCCATGCCATATTGTCTTTTGTTTGCCCAGTTCAAGAACTGTCTTGTCCCAAGTCTCAGTGGATGTTTGTTGACTGAATGAATGAGGTGTGTTTGTGGATTATCCACACACGTGGCATATAACAGCACTGAATGGCTGGTGCGTTTATCAGTATTTTTAATAAATGGAGTTGGTACATCAGTTTGGCAGAACTTTCCTAACTTCGGGTGCTGACAGGTTGTAGGGAAATGGTTGTCTCAGGCACTGCCAGTTCAGAAAAAAGCAGATACAGGCAGGTTGGGGAGTAGTTTGGTTGTCTCTAGTAAAACCCAGATGCAAATATGTAGCCAGTAGCTCTTCCTGGAATCTGCCCTGGAAAAGTGTCTGCACTGTGCCTGCGTGTGCTTGTTGCAGTATTGTTTATAGTAAAGAAAAAACAGAAGCATCCTAAATGCCCATCAGTAGTTCGGTTCAGTCACTCAGTTGTACCCATCTCTTTGTGACCCCATGGACTGCAGCACGCCAGGCCTGCCTGTCCATCACCAACTTAAGCTGCTTACTCAAACTCGTGTCCATTGAGTTGGTGATGCCATGCAACCTTCTCATCCTCTTGTCATTCCCTTCTCCTCCTTCCTGCCTTCAATCTTTCTCAGCATCAGGGTCTTTTCCAGTGAGTCATTTCTTCACATCAGGTGGCCTTCACATCAAATATTGGGGTTTCAGCTTTAGCATCAGTCCTTCCAGTGAATATTCAGGACTGATTTCCTTTAGGATTGACTGGTTGGATCTCCTTGAAGTCCAAGGGACTGTCAAGAGCCTTCGCCAACACCACAGTTCGAAAGCATCAATTCTTCGGTGCTCGGCTTTTTAATAGTCCAACTCTCACATCCATACATGACTACTGGAAAAACCATAGCTTTGACTAGATGGACCTTTGTCAACAAAGTAATGACTTTGCTTTTTAATATGCTGTCTAGGTTAGTCATAGCTTTTCTTCCAAGAAGCAAGCGTCTTTTAATTTCATGGCTGCAATCACCATCTGCAGTGATTTGGGAGCCCAAGAAAATAAAGTCTGTCACTGTTTCCACTGTTTCCCCATCTATTTTCCATGAAGTGATGGGACCAGATGCCATGATCTTAGTTTTCTGAATATTAAGCTTTAAGCCAACTTTTTCACTCTCCTCTTTCACTTTCATCAGGAGACTCTTTAGTTCTTCACTTTTTGCCATAAAGATGGTGTCATCTGCATATCTGAGGGTACTGATATTTCTCCCAGCAATCTTAATTCCAGCTTGTGCTTCATCTAGCCCAGCATTTCTCATTTCTCTGCATATATGTTAAATAAGCAGGGTGATAATATACAGCCTTGATGTACTCCTTTCCCGATTTGAAACCAGTCTGTTGTTCCATGTCCAGGTCTAACTATTGCTTCTTGACCTGCATACAGATTTCTCAGGGAGGCAGGTCAGGTGGTCTGGTATTCCCATCTCTTGAAGAATTTTCCACAGTTTGTTGTGATCCACACAGTCAAAGGTTTTGGCCTAGTAAATAAAGCAGAAGTAGATGTTTTTCTGGAAGTCCCTTGCCCATCGTTAGAGGCTTGGGTAAATGTGGTCTAGTCACACATTTTTATTTATCATTCCTTCTAGCTTACTGGTTTAGAGCAGCTGTAAGGAATGAAAAACCTGTTGAAACTTACAAATTATGGAGTCACACACGCAATATGATCCCTTGGGAGTAGAGAAAACGTGGGTAAAATTATTTGCTCTGGCTGTGAACACGTGTGCAAGTGTATGTAGATAAGAGATATACGACAGCTTTTCACCTGAGTACTTCACAGGCATGGGGACCGGGGTTTCAGATAGTGATCAGGGGACTCTTGGCTTTGTCGGTGATGGCCAAAACAAGATTTTAAAGAAAGGACTGGTGTATTGATTGTTCCATTGAAATTTAAATGTTGAATGCAGTTAGGTGGAGGGAGAAAAATCTTTCAGTACAAGAACAAGATCTTGTCTAGTCCTATTACATAAGAGTGTTTCTAGAATCTTAAAATCTACCCCTCTGGCTGTTTCCTGACTTTTCCAGCCGTCTAACCTGATTTGTTTTCCCTGTGGGGAAATTTCCCACCACCTGAGCTCCTTCTGGTGCAAGTTTGGGCCTCAGGAGTGAGAAGTAAGAAGGAGAGTGTAATTGCTCATTAGTGGTGAGGTGATTGCTTGGGGTAGAGAGGCTGTTTTCCAGGGAAGAAAGGGAGAAGCCAGATAGCTGAGAACCTCTGGGTCCAAGAAGCATTTTTGTACCAGCTGGAGGCAGTTCAAGGGGCAGGAAGCCAAGGGGTTTCTGAGAGCGCTTCCTCTTCCATCTAGTAAGGATGATAACGTGTGTGTGCTCAGTTGTGTATGACTGTTTGCGACCCCATGGACTGCCACCCACCAGACTCCTCTGTCCATGGAGTTCTCCAAGAATACTGGAGTGAATAGCCATTCCCTTCTCCACATATCTTCCCAACCCAGGGATCAAACCTGTGTCTTCTGCTATGGCAGGTGGATTCTTTGCCACTGTGCTACCTTGGAAGCCCTGGTGAGGATGATAAGCCTGCTTAAAATGACCTCTGAAATATTGTCAGTACCAAAAAGAGTGCTCCTGGCTCATGCAGCCTTGTGTGTACAGTGGGGGAGAGTGCAGACTACCTTTGCTTAGATGTGTCGAAAATCTCTGGAAAGAGGCCCGAGAAACCCCAAAGCTTGTCTCCAGGGAAGAGAGGTAGCTGTGGGAGTGAGGGGGGACCACAGAGACCCCTCTTGTACCTTTTGAACATAGAACCATGTGAGCAAACTTCACAAAAAGTATGTAATTTTTGTTTTTAAAAACACCCATGAGCAGAACACATGTGAGCAGGCCTCCTGGGGGGTTGGTGTGCTGAAGCATTTGGGGATCTGTTCATGTGAGTGGGGCATGGCAGCAGGACAGGGGCCAGGCTTCCCACAGACCCTCCTCCCCGCCCCCGCAGGCAGGCCAGTCCGCCTCCTGTTTGTCTGATGCCTGAGAGGGTGCCGTCCACACGGAGGCGCAGGCCCGCGGAAATCAGGACCAGAGCCGGCCACCTGAGGAGGTGAGAGGGCAGCTGGAAACTGCCTCTCCCTGATCTCTGTCCTGTCTCCCTGTGGGGACGCCTCGTGCTATGGAGGAGGAAGGAGCTCTAACTGCCCGGGAGCGGGGCTCTGTTTCCAGCCCCTGGGATTGGCTGGTCCTAACGGGCAGGGTGGTTGAGTAAGAGCCAGGCGGAGTGGCCCAGGTCCCCAGCAGCTCCTGCCTGGCCCCTGGTGCTGTCTGCCCCCGCCCCCACAGCCTGGATGAGTCTTCCTGTCCCTTCGAGGCCTCTCGCGTTCACCCCGTGCTCTGGTCTCGCTTCTCTGGAACCTGGAACATCCGAGTTCTGCCCCGGCTGAGGTCTGGGTAGCAGGTGGCTCGCCCCTGCTGATTTCCATTCTTGTAGGGCAGGCTCTCTGGGCTTATCTATCCCCTGAGGTTTAGAGGGGTTTTCTTTGACTCAAGGGAGAGAGGGGATCTGATTCAAGAGAGATTTAAGAAGCAGGAGTTCGTGGGCTTGGGCCTGGCCTGTGGTGACACAGCCCAGGGAAGGTGTGGTGGGGTCAGGCAGGGGGTCCCTGCACTCACACCGCAGAGGTACCAGCCCGGCTGATGACCACTGGTGTCCAATCCCCTCTCTTCTCTCCCCTCTCTCCCCTCGTCTGGTCTCTGAGCCCATGACTGCACTCCCTCCAAGTCTTAAATGAAGAGCCAGTCCTGCAGGGAAAGCGCTGTGGGCAGCACCACCAGGTGGCGTGGGCGGGATGCCGGAGCGGCTGCTGGGTCGCTTCCCACAGCTGCAGTATTATTAACTGCGATGATAGGTGGTTTCCTGGGCCCCAAGAAGGCACCGGGCATATAGTGCTAACCGCCTGACACAGATCACCGACTGTTTCATCTTCCCAGGGACCATAGAATTCTGGAGCCGTCATCCTGTTTTTTTCAGCTGAGGAAACTGAGGCCCTGGGAGATGAACTTAAAACTAAGATCCTAGGGCTGGGAGTGGAGGAGCAAGCGCTCAGAATGACAGGCTGCAGCGCCTGCTTCTCGGTGCTGGGCTGTGTCCTGCCAGGCGCTGACAGAAGAGCGCGGGCTGGACATGTCGAGACCGCTGCGGGCCTACTGCCCTGAGTGAAGAAGAGTTTGTTAGGAAGGAGGGAGGTGGCCTGCGGGGAGGCAGCTGCCCCTGCCTGGTGGAAAAGCCTTGCTCTGGGAGGGTCACTCAAGCTTCTGAGGTGACAGGTGAAGGGCTGCGGGGTCAGGCAGGAAGCAGGGTCCTCCCGGCTTTGCTGCGGGTGGGTAGCCTGACTGCCAGTTCTCCATGACCAGCCCTTGACCCCAGCCGGTGGCCTGGAGGTGCATCACTCCCTCGGCCACACGTCTGCATGAGCACCCCACTGCCCATCTAATACTGATTTCTGACACATGCTCATCTCCTGCCCCAGTTCAGCTCCCTTCCGGGAACTCCTGTTTGCTGCTGTGTGACCTTGGAGAAGTTGCGTCACCTCTCTGAGCCTGTCTCCCATCCAGGAAGGTTTGGTGTGCTGCCCCTTAGCGCTCCTTGCCAGTCCTGCTCACACAGGTGGCACCCAGTGAGCGACACAGGGACATCCTGCCCTGTGGGGCTGACCCTGTCACTCCACGAGCCCCCTCGGTGCTCCAGGCCACTCTGTCCCTCCTTTTGTCATACGTGGGTGTCTCACACGTCCACGTCCCAGGAGATCGCCATGTGGCAGAGGATGTCCAGGCTTTCAGAATCACAGCTGTTCTTAGCCCCTGCACCAGGACGGGTTTCCCGTTCACTTACCTTTACCAAGCCCTGCCCTTCTCCTTCTTGGTCATCCATTCTTGTGTTAAGTTCTTGTTGCTGTTGTTACCATTATCACAAACCTAGCAGTTTAAGATAACACAAGTATTTCCTTGCAGTTCGGGAGGTCAGAAGCCTAAAGCAGGTGCCCAGGGCTGTGTTCCGTGTGTGGGCTCAGTGGAGAGTCTGGGTTGTGCCTTTTCTAGGCTCGCGGAGGCTACCTGCTCTCCTTGGCTCGTGGCCCCATCCTCCAGCTCCAGAGCGGCAGTGTAGCAGCTCTCGGAATGTCTTTCCAGGGCCACAGTCCCTCTGGCTCGCCTCTTCTGCCTCCTGATTCCATTCAGAGCCCTTGTGATCACATTGAAAGCTCACACAGGTAATCCACAGTCGTCTGCCCGCTTGAGATCCTTAATCACATCCGTGACGTCCTTGTTGCCACGCGAGGTCCCAGGTTCTGAGATTAGGGTTAATCTTCCCTTTGGTCCAAGGCTGAGGTCTTCCCTCCCCTCGTATTCATTCCCAGACAGACACCCTTGTTCTGAGTATCTAAGGAAAGGGGAGCCCAGGGCTCAGAACAGTGCCGCCTGCCCCAGCCACCCCGGTTCCACCCTGGGGCTTGTTTTGGCTCCTCTGGCCATCCCCTCGCCTCTGCGCTGGCACCCCGCTGCCCTGGCCCACCCGGTCTTTCCTCCAGGACGCTGAGCCTCATCTGACACCCCGAGTACTACTTCCCTATTGGAATGTGAGAGCAGACTCCTCTGTCTGTCCACAGCCGTATTTCCAGGGCCCCGAGCGGTGTCTGTGCAGAGGAGCTGCTCGCATATCCCTGCCCCATGCTCTCCGTGGCCCCATCCTCTGGGGATGGACCGCGTTTTGCTGTGTTGTCGCTGTATGTAGGGTAGGGCCGAGTAAGTGCTGGAATGAGTAAAGTAGATGCAGCTCGGGCTTGGAGCAGCTGAGGAACTAACAACAGGTTGGTGGATCTGAGCGAAGGTGCTGTTGACAGCACAGAACTCACGTCCTTGAAGCCAGGGATGACCGCGCCTGTCCGTGGGGATCCCAGACTCGGGACTGCAGGCACCTGGATGTGGTGTGGAAAGCAAGGGCAAGTGTGCAGGGGCGGCTCTGCCAGTCTCGCCCTCAGTGACCTTGAGGCAGCCCCGTGGGCTAGAGAACCCACTGCGGCTGTGGCTGCCCAGGCCGAGCACCCGGCCCAGGCCACCTGCCCCTCTTCCCAAGAACAGCATCGCTTCCCCCAACAGCATCCGCTTCTTTTAAGAAAGCTCACCCCTTTGGTAATAGTGGAAAAGCCCTCGTAAAGGGCAAAGAGTTTTTTGCTTATGTTTCACCACGTCTGTGAGAAACTCCCAGCGTTCTGGGGGTCAGTGGTAAGTGAGCAGTAACACCCAGGACGAACTGCGTCAGGACGTTTTCACCACTCTTCCTGGGTCCATGGCATCCGAGGTGTTGGAAGGAGAGGAGGCATTTAATAACAGTGGACCGTTAAACCAGACAAGACGCGGGGCGGGTGGGGGAGATTGTCTTCTTTGTGGTTTCTTAATCATATAAAAAGTGAAAACTTTCTATAAATGCTTTTCGGAAAAATTCTAGCTGCAGCTTATTAATAGCAAAAACTCTTTGAGTGCGCTGTTGCGAACTGAGCTGTGTGGCTGTCCAGGCACTTCTGTCCACTGGCTGGTAACAGACCCGGCTCGAGAGGGCTCTTCAGTGAACTGGGCCAGGGTCTCTTTGTGCCTGGAAACAAGGAGCCATCTTGCAGCTGCTTTTAGATGAAAAGAAGATAAATGTGAGGGAGTAGAGTGGAAGCCGGGGTACAGAATAGTGGCCATGCCCCCTGAGCAGGGCTGCTGGCCCTGTGACCAGGGGCCCACTCGATGAAGGAGAAATAAGAGCTTTACCGTGCGGGGTGTGGGGCTGGGCTAGTGCCCACCTGGGGGTGGGAATTGCAGGTTACTTCCGTCTGATCCTGCCCTCCCCGATCTGTGCCCCAGGGTCATCATCGGTCTAGGATGGTTGTGAAATTGGCTGGCTTGGGGGGCGGGGTGTGACACCGCCCTCAGACCACACTTATCTCAACCGCGGAATGGGTCACGTAGCCCAAGGCCCCACGAGTCAGTAGCAGCTGACCGTGAGTTCGCCTTAGATTCGAGGCCAGCTACCACTGCAGTCTTTTCCTGAGAATGTCCCGACTGGGTTGGATTCATGGCCCCTCAGGGCTCCCTCCCTTCCTCCCCGGCTTCCAGAGGTGACAGTGCGGCGTGTGTCTGCGCAGGGACTGTGGCCGTGAGCACCGCACTCTCCTGACTTGGCCACGCTCCAGGCCCGCGGTGGCCGCTCCACTTTGCTGACAAGGGATCTGGGTCTGGGGGTCCTCCAGAGTCACGGGGTTCCCCCCAAGTACCTGTCAAGCACTTTTGCTCCCCCAGCTGTGTTCATTTCCTGTACTGCTCTCACAGATATCACAAACTTAGCAGCTTGAAACGATGCACCTTTATTCTTTTGAAGTTGAGATCAAGATCCAGAATCGGTCTCACTGGGCTGAAATTAAGGAGGGCTAGTTCGTTTTAGAGACTGCAAGGGGAGAGCCATTTCCTTGCCTTTTCCGACTTGTAAAGGCCACCCGCACTGCTTGGCCTATGGCGCCCGTCCTCTGTCTCCCTAGTTCAAGGCACGTTATTCCAGCCTCCGCTTCCACCTTCCGGTGGTCTCTTCTCTAGTCCAGTCTCTGCCTCCGCATTTCAAGATTCTTAGTCATGTCTGAGAATTCCTTCTGCCACTTAGGTCGTTGGCCCCAGGCTCCGGGGCCTGCGTGTCTCTGGAGGGCCACATTTGGTCCTGGTGTTGGTGTGAAGTCCACGTGCTGGCTCCCCTGCTGCCTTCAGCAGAGCCTCTGGGATCCAGTGCCGCCCCACAACCAAGACCAGATGTGGCTGAGTGCCAGCCTGGGGGAGGTGGTCACCCCTCTGTCCTGCTCATATTGTGATTCTAGAACCCGGCTGCACAGGTTCGCTGGTTCTTCAGCGTGAATTTACACTCTATAATTAGAGGATCGTTTTAAAAAACCTAAGCTTATCAATTATGTTTGTTGTACAGGCAGGAATGAGCACTTGGAAACTACTGCAGATTAGCAGGGAGGCCATCCATGTGTAGTCCCGCATCTCGGTGTATTTCTTTCCAGTCCTCCTTGTTGAGGGTAGCTGTGTTTTTCCACAGCAGAGATCACACTGCAGTAGTAAGTTTGTGTTCTGCTTCTCTCTGTTGTCATTCCCAGTGTTTCTTGAGTATAGTTAAGAGGCTGTATCGGTAGGTAGGATGCAGAGCTTGCCTTATATCTGATGCCCAGTTGACCCCCTAACTGGTGCCTGCGCTGGACAAGGAGCTTGGTGGATTGGGCCTGTGGCCTGGGCTCAGCTCCTAGTAGATCACCACAGCCCCTTGAGCTCCAGTTTCCTCATCTTGGACATAGGGACACCATCTCTGCCTCCAGACAGCAGAGAGATGTCATCTATGTGAGCAGCCCGCCAGCAGGCAGTGCTTAGCCTGTCATCACTTCCCTGAAAAAGCGTCTACCCAGGACCCCCTCCAACTCTTTCTTCTCCAAGTCACCTTTGACTCTCCAGCTACCAGATGGCTTTGCTCAGGGCTTTTTCAGATAGAAAGCAGTCACCTTTCACTGAACAGGGATGTGCTGTCTCCCCGAGCTTCTAATGAAGACCAGGCGGGGTTGCTGAGCAGGACCAGAATTTCTGGCGGCTCTCTCACTCTGCCCTTTCCCGTTCTCCTCTCTGCTCTCTCTGGCGGCGCTCACTGTCCCCAGATGCTCATCCTCCGTGCCCTGCACCTGCAGGTGGGGTGGTCTCTTGGCTAGCCGGAGTCTCCACGGCCCCTTGAAACCAGTCCCGGTGGCCAGGGGCACCAGGTGCTCTGAGCACTGCGCCCGTGTGCCCTCTGTCCTAAACCGGCTGGGGTGTGCCCAGAGGTAGCCTTTGGCGCCCAAGGCCCTGTCGTAACTCAGCTTCCTGGGGCCCGTCTGAGGTCCAGAGGGACACTTGGGGTGGTGCCAAGTCAGCCTACCCCTCACCCACGTGCAGTCAGCAGGGAGAAAGGCACCTGCTCCTCAGCCTCCCTTGCCCCAAGCAGTGGGCCTCCCGCTGGTACTGACCCTGCTAGACCCCCAGGGTGGGGGCACTACGTCCTTGTCCGTCTTTCCTAGTTCAGCAGGGCCCAGTTAGGTTCCACAGCAGGAAGAAAAGCGGGGGGCCGCTTATCAGACTTGAGGCCCACCCCACTGCAGACTGAGCTCCATCATGCCGCTGAGGTGGTTTTTCCAGATCTGCCGTCTGATCATGTCACTTCCTCTGCTTTGGAAATCTTCCCAAGGTTGCAGACACCGGTGGATTTGCTTTGGAGCCGGAGTAGCTGCTGCCCCCAGAGTCTGGAGCCATGAGCGGGTTTAATTTTGGAGGCACTGGGGCCTCCACAGGAGGGTTCACATTTGGCACCACAAAGACTGCAACGACCACGCCCGCCACGGGCTTTTCTTTCTCCACCTCCAGCACTGGCGGGTTTAGCTTTGGGACTCCCTCCCAGTCGGCCGCCAGCACCCCTGCCACCAGCCTGTTCTCTCTCAGCACCCAGACTCCTGCCACACAGACCTCGGCCTTCAGCTTCGGGACCACGACGCCTGCAGCAGGAGCCACCGGATTTTCCTTAGGGAGCAACACCCCAAAGCTGAGCCTGGGCAGCACGGCCCCGGCCCCGGCCCAGCCCAGCGGCTTCGGGCTAGGGGGCAGCACGCTTAGCAGTGCCGTCTCCAGCGCCAGCACATCTGCTCAGGGGCGCGGCGCCTGGCGGCTTTGTGTTTGGTTCCACTTCGGCATCTGCCGCCCCGCCCACCACATCCACTTCCGGGGGCTTCTCGTTCACTGCTGCGAGCGCATCCCAGACTGGGACCTCTGGCTTCAACATAGGCTCCCTGGGGGCCCGGCCCAGCCCCCCAGCCCTCAGCGGGCTGCCCTTCACTGCAGCCGCTCCAGCGGCCACCGGAGCGGGAGCTGCACAGGCGGCTGCGCCCACCCCCGCCGCCACCACCGCCAGCGCCGGGCCCTCGCTCTTCACCTCGCTGGCAACTGCTCCCACCTCGTCCGCTGCCACCGGGCTCTCCCTTGGCACCCCAGCTACCACCGCGGGGACAGCAGGAGCGGGGACACTGGGCTTTAGCCTGAAGGCTCCTGGAGCAGCTTCCACCACCTCCACGGCGACAACCACCACGACCACGACCGCCACCACCACCAGCACCACCGGCTTCTCCCTGAACATAAAGCCCCTGACTCCGGCCGGGATCCCCAGCAACACGGCGGCCTCCGGGAGTGCGCCCAGCGGTCCCAGCGCGGCTGCTGGGGGGATCGGGCAGCGCTTCGCTGACCTACGCCCAGCTGGAGAGTCTCATCAACAAGTGGAGCCTGGAGCTGGAAGACCAGGAGCGGCACTTCCTGCAGCAGGCCACGCAGGTCAACGCCTGGGACCGCACGCTGATCGAGAACGGCGAGAGGATCACCAGCCTCCACCGCGAGGTGGAGAAGGTGAAGCTGGACCAGAAGCGTCTGGACCAGGAGCTCGACTTCATCCTGTCGCAGCAGAAGGAGCTGGAAGACCTGCTGAGCCCGCTGGAGGAATCGGTCAAGGAGCAGAGCGGCACGGTGCACCTGCAGCACGCCGACGAGGAGCGCGAGAAGACCTACAAGCTGGCCGAGAACATCGACGCGCAGCTCAAGCGCATGGCCCAGGACCTCAAGGACATCATCGAGCACTTGAACACGTCGGGGGGCCCGGCTGACACCAGCGACCCGCTGCAGCAGATCTGCAAGATACTCAACGCGCACATGGACTCGCTGCAGTGGATTGACCAGAACTCGGCGCTGCTGCAGAGGAAGGTGGAGGAGGTGACCAAGGTGTGCGAGGGCCGGCGCAAGGAGCAGGAGCGCAGCTTCCGCATCACCTTCGACTGAGCTCGGCGTGGGGGCGCGGGGTGCTGTCGCGTTGTTGGGGTGCAGGGAAATAACGTGTTTGTGTGTTTCTGTCTTTCAAACAGTTGTGCTGTTGATAGAACTGTTCTGTGGTTTGATTTTTTGTCTTAGTGAGTAGAAAGTATTCTCAGTGCTCTGGGCCAGGCTGCAGCCTTGTAGGTGTGGTTTCTCCACATCCTAGATCCTCTCCACCTGCTACCACCACCCGCCTCCAGTTGTGCTGGAGGAGGGCTGAGCCACCAGAGAGCCGCCTGTCTCCCAGCTGGGGCGCTGGGCTGCCACTCTGCCCGGCAGAGTCAGAGATGCAGGGAGGAGAGCTCCATCCTCACGGAGCCAGCCGCCTGGGGTGAGTGAGTGGTTCTCGAGAGGTTGTGCACCTTGTGGGCAGGGCCTGTTTCCTGTCCCCCTTGTGTGCTCAGCACAGCAATCCCTGTCACAGCATCAAACAGATGAAGAGTAGAGATGGGACTGGCATAAACGCTCTCCCACCGAATGAATGCCTGTGGAGGTGGCCAGGGTGCCAGGGGCAGCCACAGACTTGATTCTGCACCTCCCAGAGTCGAGGCAAACCTGGCTGGTTCCAGTGAGATCCAGTGTCCAGAGCCAGCCGTGTCCCGGGTGTCTTCTGTGTTTGTCTTTACACTCTGCTGTACTCTGAAATACCTACAGCTGTATGTTGCTTTCCTAAATAAAATGTATTGTGGAATTTAAAAGCTGCTGTTTCTGTGGATAACTTAGAAGGAGAAGGTTGGGAAAAGAGTAGGTTCCAGGTCATACTTGTGGGGAAGGCGCTCAGATCTTGCTCTTGTCACAGGGCAGGAAGTCTGCCCTCCGGCCTCCCTTGGCTCACGCACACTAAGCTGTGTTTTGGCTCTGGAGTGCCCAGGGCTTGTTCCTGGACACACATGGTCCAGTTTCCCAAAGTCATGACCATGAGTCATTTCCTCAGGTCATCTTGGACTTCTAGAGACCACTGTCTCATCCAGGCAGAAGCCACGGAAGAGAGGGGGAACAAACTAGAGGCGGGAGACCCCAGCAGCCCCAGTTGCTTCTCCAAAGGCTCCACCCCCTGCGACAGTGTCCCTCTAGTCTGGGAGCCATGACCCCATCCGGTACCCGTATCCCACCCCCTTGAGTCCCCTTAGGAAGTAGGAAGTAGTATTTTATCTACATGTATTCATTCAGCATCCATCTTTGGAGCACTCACACCAGATCCCAGTCTGGCACAAGGGGTTTCAAAATGGAACCACCCATGAGGGTCCCTGCCCAACTGTGAGGTCATCCTGCCAGGGGCCACACAGTCATGATAAGAAAAACAAATTTCTTGAGCTTGCATTTCCAATGGATAGCATATACCTGTTACTTGGCATGTTAAACATAAGTGAAGCTTAATTCCTTTCTTAGTTGTTGTTGTTTTAATCAGTTTCCTGGCTGTCCAGTGATTGAAAGATTGAAAGACTTGGCCTTTCGATGTGGGGGTGTGGGTTCAGTCCATTGTGGGCAGCTAAGATGCCATATGCCTTACAGCCTAAAAACCAAAATGTAGAATAGAAGCAACATGGTAACAAAAACTTTAAAACTGCTTCATGTCAAAAAATCTTTTTAAAAAGATTGTAATTCTAATATTTTCTTCCCACACCCCGAGGGGTCTTGCACACAAAGCTTTTGAAGAACGCAGGTGGTTGTAATAAGATGGCACGACAGCCATGCAGGAGGAGTGGTTCTGGTACTTGGGCACCATGGGGAGAATGGCCCCCAACGGCTTCCTGGGGGACCAGGGAGTCCCCAAGATTGCAGCAGAGCCAGCCGCTGTGACTGGATGCCACCCTGTGATGCTGACTTCATTGTAACTGCAGTTTCCCTTTCAGGAAGAAAACACACAGATGCGTTTCCCTGTCAGTGCAGACACATGGCTTAATTTCCTCTTCATTCATTAACATGAAGACAACTGTGGTGACTAAATTTGGAGTCAGAGGCTTTTAAAAAGGTGAATCTCTCTTCTCAGTAAGTGGTTACGGCATTTCTTCTCCCTATTTAGGGAGAAGAGTAGCAATTGGGAGTTTATGGTTATGACTTTTCATCTCCCAAGACGCCCTCAAACAGCTTCCGGCCCATCCCTTTCCCCGGGAGAACGCCCTTGCCTCCTCTGGCACTGCTGGGCAGCAAAAGTCAGTGTTTGAAACATTTCCCAAGGGACAGCAGCCTTGATCTCCACCAGGAGGTTGAAACAGATGATCCCCAAGCAGAGAGGTGCCGGTCATTGTTTTAGCAGTTGGTCCTCCAGGGTCAGAGGTGGCACGTGCCCATTTCCACGGTGTGAATTCTCCCACTGTGGGTGTTTTCAAGCCACCAGGATGAAGTCGCGAACACGAATTTGGGAAACGGATGCACACTGTAGATAGAACCAGTTTACCTGGAGAGTATATATGTAATAGTAAGAGGCAATCAAATACTTAAGTGGTGGGTTTTGAGTTTTACCCCTGTTTTTAATAAGACTCATCGTAAATGTTTTCATCTTTTAATAATGGTTCACAAGCCAAAACCGCAAAGAGATCTGCAAATTAAATGGCTCTCGTGAAAAGGTGTGAGCCGGCTCCGGCACACCACCGCTCCCGAGGTTTTCAGTCAACCTTGAAATCGCCTGGTGCTTTGAAAATCTGCCCTCCTGGGACTTCCTCAGTGGTCCGGTGGTTAAGATTCTGCTTCTGCTGCAGGAGCCACAGGTTCAGTCCCTGGTCAGGGAAGTTACACTGCTGCACAACGTGGCCAAAAGAAGCCTAAGCCTTCCTTCAGACCAGCGGCTCTCTGCAGAACGTCCCAGGAACAAGTTGCCTCACCCTCACAAGTCAGGTCCACTCATGGACACACCTCAGCCCTGGTCCCTTTGGACTCCAGTGCCTCACCTGGGCACTGCCCACACCTTACTTCAGACACCATCCTGGTTCAGCCCCGTGACGTCCAGAAATGTCACTGAGGCAGAGATAGATCTGATGGGCTTCTCTCCCAGGCTCAGGCCAAGCCTGGGTGCATGGGTCTCATCAGATCCCCCAACTCTCCCAGTTCTAGGAACACAGACCCCAAATCCACTGAGCTGAAAGCGACAATTAATGACCAGGATAGTATCACTCAGATGCAGTGTGGGCTCTTTGAATGTTGATTCAAGCCAACTTGTTTTTAAAAAAAAAAAACATGTTTTGAGTCAATCAGGGAAGTATAAGCATTGATTTTATGTCATTTTTAAATGTGATAGTGATACTGGAATTTTAGTAAAAGCAAATAATTCTTATATCTTTCAGAGCAGAGGTTGGCAAACTATGGCCCCACTTCCTGTTTCTGCAAATAAAGTTTTACTGAAACACAACCCAGCCACACCCATCCATTTACATGTGACTGCAGGAGGAAGGATGGAGTTGAGTAGGACAGGCAGAGACCATGTGGCCCCCAAAGCTTCAGAAGTTTGCCAATCCTTACCTTACAGAAACACCCTCAAGCATTTACCTCCAAAGTGAGAGTTATGTCTTAAAGCAATCCAGTGCGGGAGGGAGAGAGTGTAAGTGAATTAAGACTAGGAGGTGATCAAGGCACCTGGCTTCATCATCCTAGTCTCTCTATTTGAAGTTTCTCATAACAAAAAGCTTTCCAGACAGGCAGGCCCTCGCTCCACAGCCTCCCAGCTGCTCCGGCCCCACACCAGGACCCTGGCATCTCCAGTCTAACAGGGGAAACAGGACAGAGCCAGAGCCACTCACCCCCGGTTTCACCCTCGCCCGACAATGACGTCCGTCCCGGGCTAACCAGAAAGGCCATGGGCACTGAGAGAGCCCGCCAGAGCCAGCCATGCAGTGAGTGCCCCTACGGTAGCCCTGGGGTTCTGGAAACCGGGGAAGGAGGGACGGGACGCCCTAGGGGAAGGGGCCTCAGGTAAGTCTGTCTGCCCTCCACTCTCCATGTCCCCCGCCCATCCAGGTTGGGACCCCTGACTCCCTCCTGGGGCCCTTGGCATCCCCAGGTGGGCCCTGCCCTCCTCTGAGACATGGTGGAAGTTCTAATATTGACTGCAGGGTCTTGGGCTTCCCTGGTGGCTCAGTGGTAAAGGACACACCTACCAATGCAGAAGGTGCAGGTTCAACCCCTGGGTCAGGAAGATCCTCTGGAGAAGGAAATGACAACCCAGTCCAGTATTCTTGCCTGGGAAATCTCATAGACAGAGGAGCCTGGCGGGCTCTAGTCCATGTGGTCTCAAAGAGTCAGACATGACTGAGCAACTGAAGAACAGCTCGGGGTCTTTGTTGACCCAGAGGAAAGAACATATGTGAGGGTCTAGCCTTGTTCCCGCCCATCCCTGTGGCCACCGTCACTGTTAGCTGTCCTGAGGGGCTGTGGAGGCTCCTGAGGGGCCAGAGCCAGGTCTCTGGCTGCTCTGGAGGTGACCTAACCCCGTTAGAACTGTCAAGTTTCCAGAAGCAAGTCAAATAAGGTAGGGCTTTCTCCCAAAAGACAATTTTTATCTGAGAAGGTTGACATTGTTTTTTAGAAACACCAAAAGCGCCTCCAAATCAACTGAAGCAACGGGTACTGGATTTGGTGGGCAGCCTGGTGTGTCCTGTGTCTCCTGCTCACAAGCTTTGGAAACCCAAGCTAACCTAACCCCCATTTTCCTGCCCCTAATTCTTACCCTGAAATCAACCCTAACACCAGTCTCTTTGATATCAGGAATGACTCTGGGAGGTCCCGTTTCTACCCAAGCAATCCCCAAATGACTCATAATCTCTTGACCCCAAAGTAACCTGTGCTATCCAGCCAGCACTTATCCTCCTGGCAGGTGTTCCCTGGACCACACCTGGCTGCTCTTGGGAGTTTCACCCAACATCATCCAAACTCTAGCCCAGCGCTTCCCCGAAGCCTTGAGGGGCAAAGTGCTGCTGGTATCCAGAGGCCAGTGGTACTCCTCTCACATCCTGCAGTGCACGGGACCAACCCACAAAGACAGTCCCAACGGCCAACCTGTTCCCAGTCCAGGAACCTGAGCTAATATCCAAGTGGTTAGGAACACTGCCTGGACACGTCCAGACACGCCCTGGAGCCCCTTGGCTCCGCTGCTTCCACCCTTTCTGCGTCCCCATGTTCTTGCCGCCTCCTTTCTCCGTGAGGCCATTGCTGTGCTGTTTGGCCATAGAGCAGAAGGGCCTCTGGGCAGGGCACAGGGACCTGAGGTCAGCCAGACTCCCGGCTCTGCGTTCCCCTCAGGGCCCCCGGTGCAAATGCCCACCCCACCCTGCCAGGAAGTGCCGCTCCCACCCTCCAGGCACTGAAGGGAGCCGGTGGGCTCTGCCACCGGAAGGCCTGCCAGCTCTGGGGCCTTGGGCAGGTCCTGGGGCACTCCCTGGTGCCTCTGAGCCTCAGATTCCTCCTTTGTCCAATGCAAAACTGATCACAGACTGGCTCAGAGAGGGGAGAGTCCCTCTTGCTGCCAGTCTCTGCTGACGCCCTTGGCTTTCTCTGTCTCTGAGGCTCTGTCCAGCTCACTGATTCTGTTTCCTTCTTGGCAACGCCTCCCCACCCACCCGTTTCAGATGCCTTCTGACTCACTCTGTGCCCTCCCCAGCCCGCTACCTCCACCAGACCACATCCCTCTTTGATTTGGTTTGGATTTTCCCATCAGCTGCAAGGACCTGCCGCCCTCTGCCTTTCCTCCTCACCACCCGCCTGCCCAGTGCGCTCTCCTCCAACCCCAAGAAAAGTCCCCACAATCGTCTCTCCATCCCTTCAAGGGACCCACACTGTGTCCCTTGGCTAAAGCCCTGAAGCCGTGAGCCAGGTGGGGGTTCCTTGGAGGCAGGTCAGCCTCTTCTCCCTGCCTGCAGCTCACCTCTCAGGAGAAGAGCACCCACAGGCAGCGAGTGGCGATGAACCAAGGCAGGGCGGACAGAAGCGCCCGAGCAGTTTCTCTGAGGTCCCCTCCACCCCCACGCCCTGGCCTGAGTGAAGCGTCACAGTGGTTCCCAGCGCAGGCGCAGGGAGCACTCCTGGTGCAGGGCTGGGGTTGAGGGGTCCTCACTGAATCCCCCTGGGCTCCCCCGTGGCAGCACTCATTGGCATTTCCTAAGAAGCAGCTTTTAGTCCTGACCCCAGGGGGCTGTTCCTGGCCCCAACCTGGACTCACTGCTTGCTCCCATCAGTGCTGCAGTGGCCTCTGCTTGACAGATGCAGGCCCGAGCCACAAAGAAGGGAAGGCCTTCCCCGAGTCTCTGCGGGCAGGTGCTGGGCTCAGGACCCGGGCAGGCTGCCCCAGAGCTCTCCCTGCTGCCCACGGGTTCCCCTGCTGTGCCCATTTCACTGAGTGGTAAACTGAGGTTTAGAGCGGCCACATGGGATGGGAGGGGAGCCAGTGAGGACCCTCCAGGGCACCAAGATGGCTGACACCCAGGAGGACTCAGGACAGGACTCAGCTGTCCCTGGGAGCACACTGCCCCAGGGCCAGAAATGCACCCGCCCCCACCCCTGCCTTGAGAAGGAGGCAGAGCAGAGGGCAGGCACAGGGGCCAGCTCAGGGGACCAGGGCCTCGGAGTGGGCCGGGGGCAGCCCTCGCACTCCAGCACGGTAGCCTGAGCGTGTACTTGCAGCTGCCCAGCTGTCCCTGAACTATTTGGGGCAAGAGGAAGAAAACAAGTTAATGTGCTCACCCCGCCCCCCACCCGCTCCAGCCTCGAGTAGACTCTGAGCATCTGACCCACAGCCCAGGAACGGAGTTTCATTTCCCACAGCTGGGTTTTCCAAAAGGGAGGGGGAGGGTGGGGTGCCGCTGGGTTTAAGGCCAGTGAGGGGAACACGTGGTGGCAGGCAGACAAGCAGAGGGGCTGGAGGAGAGAGGGGTGCCGCCTGGGAGCCCGAGGTGGCGAGGAGGCTGCAGACAGACGGGGCCCCACAGACCCAGACGGGGGACAGGGAGACAGGGCAAGCTGGGCCGAGGCAGGAGCAGCAAGGAGACCAGAGGAGGTGAGACAGAGCGGACAGAGGAGAGACAGAGGCAGGACAGGAGGGCGGCGCTGGGCAGGGGCCAAGAGCCGGCCAGCCCAGGGTTAGGGGATGCACACGGCCCTAGGGGCAAGGGCTAAGGTGGGAGCCAGCAGCCCCCAGCGGGCCAGGCTTGGGGGACGCAGGCTCCTGTCACAGCGGCCTTGCTTCCCCTCCGACCCAGACACATCAGACACAAGAGTCATGGACCCCTTGGGTAAGTCGGGAGGGTGGGGGCAGAACCCGCTTTGCTCCACCAGCCCCTGTCTGTACCCCTGCCGACCTGCCCACTGACCCTGTCCTCCTGCCCCCAGCCTGGCGCCTCCTCGCCCCTGGTCCCCGTCTTCCTCAGCCTGGCAGCCTCCCTGGACTGGCAGACAGCCCACATCTATGACCCCTTCGAGAAATGCATGCATGATCCAGACTACGAGCAGCTGCTCAAAGTCGTGACCTTGGGCCTCAATCGGACCTTGAAGCCCCGGAGGGTGGTTGTGGTTGGTGCAGGCGTGGCCGGGTTGGTGGCCGCCAAGGTGCTCAGCGATGCTGGACACAAGGTGAGAAGTGATGCTGGAGGTCTACCTCAAGTCTTTCCTACTGCAGCTGGGAGTCCCAGGTGGAGGGACCCGGCCACGTTCCTACTGAGGGGTGGGGGTGATGGGGGAGGGGAAAGGGATCTCTGCTTTCCTTGTGGTCTGAGGGTCAGGGCCCTGGAACCCTCTGCAGTAACGTGAAACCCAGAGGGATCGTGCATATCTGCGCTAAGAGATCTTTGACTTTCCCTGCCCTGCTCTCATCCTAGAGGGAAGTCCCTGGAAACCTCCGCCCAGCTCCTGGAGGGGATTTGTGTTGGTGGAGAGGGAGGGAAAGTCCAGACAGGAGAAGTGCCCCCTGAAGTCACACCACTGTCCCCCTCACTGAATCCAAGAATGAGTAAGGGCCGGGCCAATGGCTTCAGTCTGCAGAAAGAGCTGGGAAGTCCCTCTGAAATCTGCCCAGCGGCCTTCCTGCTGCAGTCTGGAAACCAACCGTCACATTGTACATGTTCACTTGACTTGTTCTCCCACCAGCCCCTCTCCTCCCATAAAAAGGGTCCTTCCCTGGTCTCCATCTGTGCTGCTGTGGGGATGGAAGGCAGGGTGCAGGGGGGGCTGCCACAGAGTGGAGATGGGGGCCAGTGGGAAGAGCTGAAGGACCTGCTCGCCACCTCTCCCCAGGTCACCATCCTGGAGGCAGACAACAGGATTGGGGGCCGCATCCTCACGTACCGCGACCCGAAGACAGGCTGGATTGGGGAGCTGGGGGCCATGCGCATGCCCAGCTCACACAGGTGAGTCTGGGCCTGGCGACCAGGCAGGTGCGAGGCCACCCCAGCCCCCCTGCCCCAGCCCTGAACCCAGGCTCAGCGGGATGCTCGGCTCCATCACTGCTCCGATGCCACCACAGACCAACCGGCCCCCAGACTTGCTGCTCTGGTCAAGTCGGGCCTAGACTCCACCCCCAAATCTGGCCTCCCACCTCCAGCCCCACCACCGCACCCCTGAAGCACTCAGGCCACCGTGTCCAGCCCTTCCAGACCCCCAGCTCTGTCCTCCCACACCCTGGTCCTTTCCCCACCCCCGGCTCCCACCCCCATCCAGCCCACTCTGTTGCTATTCCACTTCATCCCCAGTGAAAGCGAGCCCTGAACTCCCACTCCAAACCCAAACCCTCCGCATTCCAGCCTTGTTCCCATTTCAATCCCTGGTCCCTGGCACCAAGGACCCCCAATCTAGCCCTGCCCCAGGCTCATGCCCATCCCCAAACCCCATATCCAGCTGCCCCACCTACCCCCTTCCCTTCTCCAAGCCCTGCTGGGGAGAGGGGTCCCTGCCCCCGCCCGACCCTCACGGGCACCTCCACCCCCTCAGGATCCTCCACGAGCTCTGTAAGAGCCTGGGCCTCAACCTGACCAAATTCACCCAGTACGACGAGAACACGTGGACAGAGGTGAGCGAGGTGAAGCTGCGTAACTACGTGGTAGAGAAAATGCCTGAGAAGCTAGGCTACAAGCTGAGCCCCAAGGAGAAGGGCCGCTCACCCGAAGAAATCTACCAGATGGCTCTGAACAGGGTAGGTGCATCTGTGAGTCCTGCAGCACCGTTGCCCTGCCCCGTCCTCCCGTGCCCACATGCCTCCTCCTGACCTAGCTGCCGTTTTCCCATTCCTTCTGGTCTCCCGCCACTGGCTCTTCCGTCTTTATGCTCCCCTTAAATACTACTGATCCCCATCTCCCATCCCCTTCTCAGTGGCCTGGACCACCTCAAGGGTGGGCACTTAGTGGAGGCCTTTTCTATGCCCTGGCACTGCCCAGTTTAAGGAGTCCAGGAAAACAGGAGGGGAAGGATGAGTGTGAGTGAAGGGACACCTCCTTCCGGGAGTTCCCTGGCCACCTGGGTGAAGCCACGTGGACAAAGGAGAGGGCTGAAATCAGAGTGGGCAGGAGGCTTCTGGGACGGGAACAGAGCAGTGAACGATGGCCATTCAAGGTGCCCAACAGAGATGATATGGGGGAGCGGGAGCAGGGGCACGGAGGTGGGGGGACCAGAGGGTGGTCTGGGCACAGGACACTGCACTGTAGACCGGAGCTGCCCTAAGGGATGGTTGACCAAGGGCCTGGCAGCCTCCTTGAACGCTAGGCCGAGGGCTGGAACTCCGTGGCTGCAGGCGCTGGGGAGCCACGGGAAGGCTGGGGCAGGGGAGGTGCCAAGAATAACTCCCCTTGAGCAGTCATGACCCGTCAGGGCTGATGGGTGCGGCAGGAGGGACTCAGCTTCTGTCTGGATGTACAGCGATTCAGATGACAAATAATTACTGGGCACCAGAAGGACACAGGGCCGACTGAAACCGGCTCCATCCCTGCCTGTGAGGAGCGCGGGAGCTGGACGGGCAGGCAGAGTAACACCCATCCGGGGCTGTGTGACGCTATGACTTGCAAAGACTTCCCAGGGGGAGACGCTGAGTTGCAGTGGATGGCAGAACTGAGGGCACAGCATGGGCAACGTCCTGGGAGCTCGAATGAGAGCAGTAAACGGGCAGCCGTGGGCAAGAGAAGTGGGCAGGGCCTCCCAGGTCCTGTCTCCACAGCTCAGCACCTTGTCCCACCACAGGCCATCAAAGACCTCCGGACACTGGGCTGCAAGAAGGCAATGAGGAAGTTTGAAAGGTACACGCTCCTGGTGAGTGGGGGCCTCCGTGTCGCTGTCTGAACGGGAGTCGGACAAGGAGGGTGCTCCTGGGGCTTAGGCGCCGACGGAGTCAGAAGGCAGGAACCCGGGATGCTGGGCTTGCCACCACCTCCTTTCCTGACGAGGCTGGACACGCCCCTCTCTGGGCTTTGGTTTTCTTCATCGGTCACAAGAAGGGGGACCGTATCGCCAAGGTCCAGGGAACAGACACTAAAGCGAGAGGCTCAGCGGGAAGCGGCGCCCCCGGGAATAGGGACGGAGCCGGCCGGCCTTGCCTGCCTGGGCCCTGACCCGGGCCGCGCCGTTCCCAGGAATACCTCCTCGGGGAGGGGAACCTGAGCCAGCCGGCCGTGCGGCTCCTGGGAAATGTGATGTCCGAGGACGGCTTCTTCTATCTCAGCTTCGCCGAGGCCCTGCGGGCCCACAGCTGCCTCAGCGACCGGCTCCGGTGAGACTGCGGGGCGGATCGGGGCGGCCACACGTGAGCCGGGAGGGGCGTAGAGAAGCGGGGCCGGGACAAGGGGCGGGTAAACACGCTAGGTCCCTCCTGCACTCTCCCCGCGTCCCGGGTCCTCTGGAGGAAGGAAAGTTCCCGGAGAGGGGCGTGGTCCCCAGGGACCAAGACCGCGTGTCCGGGCCACACCGCTCTACCTTCCGGCCTCGAGGGACGTCGGGGAAGGGCGAGGGCGGCGGTGGACGAGGGGGCGGGGAACCGGCGGGTGAGACCTGGAACGAGGAGCGCCCCGGGATGGAGGACGCTAGGGAGGGGCGGGGGCCCGAGAGCCCGTCACGCTCGCGCCCCTCCCGCAGGTACAGCCGCATCGTGGGCGGCTGGGACTTGCTGCCACGCGCGCTGCTGAGCTCGCTGTCGGGGCCGGTGCTGCTGCACGCGCCCGTCGTGGCGATTAAGCAGGGCACGCACGAGGTGAGAGTGCACATCAAGTCCTCGCGCCGGACCCGGAACCTGAAGTCCATGACGGCCGACGTGGTGCTGCTGACAGTGAGCGGGCCGGCGCTGCAGCGCATCGCCTTCACTCCGCCTCTGACGCGCAGGCGCCAGGAGGCGGTGCGCGGGGCTGCACTACGTGCCGGCCACCAAGGTGTTCCTGAGCTTCCGCCGGCCCTTCTGGCAAGACGAGCACATCGAGGGCGGCCATTCGAGCACTGACCGCCCGTCGCGGGTGATCTTTTACCCGGCGCCGGGCGACGGCGCGCTGCTGCTCGCCTCGTACACGTGGTCGGACGCGGCGGCCCCGTTCGCCGGCCGAAGCCTAACCGAATCGCTGCGCTTGGCGCTCGACGACGTGGCGGCGTTGCACGGGCCCATCGCGTACCGACTCTGGGACGGCACGGGTATCATCAAGCGCTGGGCGGAGGACCCGCACAGCCAGGGCGGCTTCGTGGTGCAGCCGCCGACGCTCTTTAAACCGACATGGACGAGGGGCGGGGGTACGACTGGTCAGTGCCCTATGGCCGCATCTACTTTGCCGGCGAGCACACGGCCTACCCTCACGGTTGGGTGGAGACGGCAGTCAAGTCGGCGCTGCGGGCCGCGGTCTTGATCAACAGTCGGATCTCCGGCTCTGGCTCTAGCAGCAGCCTGAAGGAGCCCCGTATCATCCACAAGGTGGGGCATGGGCACCTGGGGCCCTCCCACCACCACCACCACCGGTGCCCCTTCGAAAGTGGGCAGGACACCCACTCTCCAGCCTCACATGCGGTAACCGCCGCGCACTCGACCCTAAAGAAGAGCTAGTATTAAAGTGCTTTTGGAATCAGCCGTGTGGTCCCGACCCCTCCTGGCTCAGTCGTTTCCCCAGTTCACAGGGGAGAACCGGGAGCCTTCGCGGTAGAAGGCGCTGCGCCTGTCCGAGAGCCCCGGACTAGGTCCTCCTCCTTCCTGCGCTGTGGGGCTCCACTTGGGGGTAGTAGGAGGAACAGAATGGGCACCGCTTAGCGCCACTGGTAAATGGTGGTAATCATAGTGCCATCACAGTTATAAAGGACACCTATGGATCCTTATGCAAGTAACAGAAAGCCCAGCTGACAGTGGGTGAAACACGAGTTTATTTCTCTCATAACAAGAAGCTGGTAGGCAGAGCCCGAGCGAGCAGCTGCACAAGCCCTCCCATTGAGTTAGTTCCAGGATGTACCCCAGTTCATCTACTACGTGGCGGCTGCACACCAGTACCCCATCCTCGCTCCTCCAAAAGCCCCAAACTCAGGCAGGTAAGGGAGCTCTGCCTCCACAAGCCCCCACCACTCACTCACCCCCAAGGGGCTGCCTCTTACACCTCATTGCCAGATCAGGGTCACAGCAGTCAGACATCGACTGCAGAGTGGTCTGGGGAGACCATGAGCCACCACCACCCGCCTCCCCATCCAGGGCCAAGCCAGCGTGGTGGCCTTCTTCCTCCACCCTCTCGAGGCCACCTGGACGGGAAAGTGTCAGTTTCAAGAAATCAGCTGAGAGGAGGCGGCACTGGTGAAGAACCCCGCCCCTCTACTCCTGCATCCCGAGTCAGCAGGGGCGGGGTCGTGAGGCAGGAGCTGGATCAAGTGTCTAGTCCTGTGGGGCTGCTGTAGTCACCCAGCACAGTTAAGAGTCAACGCCTTCCTCATCGTCGTCCCTCCTCAGGCAGGATCTCCAGGCTGCTGTCAGGCTGTGTGGATGTGGCCGTGTCCGCCGGGGGCAGCGGAGCCAGTGGGGCCCCGGTGGGTGACAGCGGCAGCGGCGAGGCAGGGGGCGAGGGGCTTTGGGGCTCTGCGGGTGATGCCAAGCCTAGGACCTCCTGCACGTTGTGGGGTAGCTCCTGGAGGGTTGTGGGGTGGTGAGTAGGGAGCGTCAAGTCAGAGGTTTCCTGGAGGTTGGGGGAGCGTATCAGGAGGAGTCAGGGACTCACCCGGCAGGCGGTCAGCTGCCGGTAGAGGGCCTCGGCCCGTGTCAGCACATCCTCCACGCTCAGCTTCATGGTCAGCTCGTTGATGTGCTGCAGGAGGGGGTGGGTCAGGCTCGCCTGCCGGCCAGCACTCAACCACCACCGCCCCAGCGCCTGCTCTGTGCCTCTTGCTGGGGACACAGTGGAGGGAAGACACAAGGGGCGGGCCCTCTTAGGGTTCACAGTGGAGCCCGGGGATCAGAACAGGTCATGCTCTCAGGCTGCTTGCCAGGCACAGCATACAAGGAGGGGAAGGGCCTGCCCCACACTAGTGCACTGGGGGAGGGGTGGGTGGCCCACCCCTGCAGGGGCCACATGCTCTCTTAAGGAGCTGGGGATAAGACAGGGTAGGAGATGCACAGAGGCATCCCCCAGCCGCCGTACCCACAGCTTAGCTGACCACACTTTCAACAACCCTATTCTGAGGACCCACCATCCAAAGGGACTGGCACAGGGGAGGTGCCCACCTCCACGGAGCTCACACTCTGCTGATGTGCCTCCAGGAGAGGGGACTGGGAGGGAGCCAGGGTCTCACCTTGAGGATCTCATTGGAGCCGAAGCCAGAAAGCATGAGGGTGTCCCGCTCCATGTCCAGGATGGCGCAGGCCACCAGCAGGTGCAGATTGGGGCCGGGAGCCCTGTCCACAGCACCTGGCGGTGCCCGAGGCAGGAGGGGGATGTCACTGGCAAAACCTCCACCCCAGGCCCCAGCCGGGTCAGCCCCATGCCCTGCCCATCTCCCACCAACCTCCCTGCCCGCCCACCAGTCTATCTGCCTCAGTTCTCCCCCTCAACCCAGCTGGCGCACCTCCCACAGCCGGAGAACATCCGGGAAGGGGAATTCTCTCTTGAACCAGATGAGCAGCCACCGGAAGCAGAAGCAGAGAGAACCAGAGTCCTGGGAGTCTGGAGCGGGGGGACAGCGGTGGGAGGGGCAGTGCTATCAAAATCCCACTCTAATTCACAGGGCACCCGACGTTCGGACTGGACTCTAAGAAGTCACGCTGGTGCTAAGAACCCATGCCAGTCTCGCAAGTGGATGGAGAGCTCCTGGGGGGTGGAGGGCGGGGTTGGGAAAAAGGTGGGGGAGCTGCTCCAGTTGGCAGGAACCCTTCCCACCCTGCCTTCCAGGCTCCAGATACGAGGAGCCACCCCTGGTCTCCACTCTCATGTGGGAGGGAGGCAGTAACACCAGTCCACTCAAAGGAGGAATAACAACCTGGTCAACACCCAAAGCTGGCGGGGAGGGCTGTGAGCGGCCAGGCCCTGGTGTACACTGTTAGCAAAACGCATACAGATCGTTCCAGGAAAGCAGTGATGGGGAAGAATGTTTCAAAAGATGTAAAAATATGTGAGGATATAAATCATTTCTTGGAATTTAAAGGCATTATCCACAAATACAGATTTATCATGGTGAAAAACTACAAACAACCTAAATGTCCAGCAGGTCAGGCTAAATCTACTCTTGTACATCTTTAACTGAACAGAACACCATGTAGTCGATAAAACTGATGGTTTAGAAAACTTCCAAATGACGCAGAGAGGCAGCTAACGTTCTAGTGTCCCTGAAAGTGGCGTGTGCTTTGTAAGCCTTAGCTTAGAAAGTGATGTGAGACCAGCTACGTCTCCCCTCCCCAGCGTGACCCTAAATTTCAGTGTAGAAATGTCCACCAATCAACTAGCTTATTTATCACCATCTGCGTTCAAAAGAACAGTTTTAGCAACAGCAACTTCAACTTCCTTTCCCTGAATTTCCTGCATTTTTTACACTGAACAAGAAATGCAGACAAGTTTTAAAGCCAAAAATGCAGCAGTCCCACCCTCAGGAGCCCAAAGAACCAGTATCCAGTCCCTGGCTCAGGGGTGAGTGCAGATAAGAGCTAGATGGAGCTGGGACTTGTGAGGAACCAGGCCCAGGTCGTTCATCTGAAAAGTGTAACTGATGGGACACGAAGGAGCCACCTCACTGGGCAGCGGGGACATGGCGGACGGGGAGGGGGACGGGGGGGTGCCCACATCCCCATTTATCGAGGTTTTGCTCCAAACTGCAGTCCTGCTTTTACACATCACTTCTGGGTTCTGGGGGGTTGTTTCTCTTTTGGACCACATCCACACGTTTGGATGTCATCTGTGACCCCACCACCCCCAGCCCCACCCGCCAAGACACGTACCCAGGAAGTCGCAGAGTGGCGGGTCCAGCACCCTGAGGAGCAGCAGGAGTTGCCCGAGCTGCCGCTTCATGGTTTCCTGACTCTCCTCGAAGTTCCCGTGCTGTGGGCAGAGGGCCTTGTGAGGAGCCAGAGCCCCTGGGGCCTGTGAGGGGCCTGCCTCCACCCCTGCCCTGAACCTCACCACGAGCTCCATGAAGCCACAGAAACACCAGAAGGCGTCCACCTCATTCTGGATGACGTAGAGGATCGGGGAGAGAAGGTCACTCATGCCCTGGACGTAGCCTGGGGGACACGGGGTGAGGGCCCAGCCCAGGCCTGCAGTGCCCCAGGCCCCCTGAAGGCCGGCCCCCAGCCCCCTCCCTGGACTGCAACGCACCGAGATCGAAGTGGTACATGCAGTAGGTCAGGAGGATGTCGTTCAGCAGGCTCAGCCCCGGGTTCTCAGGGCCCTCGTAGAATTTGTTGGTCCTATCGGTGCGGCTCACGTCCCGCTCTGCGGGGACGGGACAAAGTGAAGGTATCAAAGGAGCGGGGTCCATCCCTGCCGGCCACCAGCACGCCTAGGCAGCTGTGGGCCCTCCAGAGACCATGTGGGCCACTCCCACAGGAGGTGCTGCACTTCACACTCAAGGGCTGGCCACGCCCTCCCAGCCACACTCACCAAAACAGAAACAGGCAGCCCAGGGAGATCACGTTGCTTGCCAAGATCTCTCAGTGAATAGAGGGCAGATTTGAACCCAGAAAGCCTGGAGCGGCCCCTGCACCTAGCCTCGCAATCCTGGCCACTCACCCCTGCTTGCCCCCAAATTGTTCCCCCCTTACTCCTAGACGACCTCCTTTCTGGCCTGGCACCCCCCCCCCCCGCCGCCACCCACCAATGAGGCTGCGGTATCCGTGTAGCAGTGAGTTCCTCCGCTCCTGCTCGGGGCTCACAGATTTCCACTGCAGCTTCATGCGGAAGTACTCGTCCCTGAGTGGGGAGAGGGGAGCAGTAAGGACACCCCTGCTGCCTCACCTCGCGAGGCTCAGCCCAGCTCACCGCCGCGCTTCCCTCCACGGTGTGTCTCAGGACACAGGACACCCTTGTGGGCTTGTCAGCTCCAGTGGAGAGAGAGCCCCAGGGGCAGGGACCAGAACACCCAGCAGAGGCACAAGATAAGCCAGGAGAGAGGGCCGCAAGGCAGGGAGGAAGCCCGCTACACATCGTTGATATGGCACAGCCCAGGGATGAAAACGGTATCAGACACGTGCCCACTGCCTCCATCCTCCTATGTGCGGGTTGATGTCCTTGATCCCTTTGGTCAAGGGATATGCGGTTGATCAAAAACCTCCAGTGGACTCGGGAGGCTGGGGCAGTTAGGGGCTGAGCCCAGCAGGGCACGGGGCCGCACGTTCTCACTCACGTTTTCTTGCGCACGTGGGCCTTGTGCTCCTCCGTTGAGCCCTCCCAACTCAGGTACCCCAAGAGGAACTTCCAGGCCTCGCGCCGCAGGCTGGGGCTCAGACCCTGGGGGCAGAGGTGGAGAGCAGCTCAGAGGGGCCTCCCCTTGGCTGCCCGCCGCCCTGGCCCGCCCTATCCCCTCACCCTGCTCCTCACCCCTGAGAAGATGCGGGCTTTCAGCTCTGGGACCCTCTGCAGGCGGCCCTCGGGGCCCTACGTGGCCAGCCCACTCCTCCTCTGTGACAGGAGGCGCCCGCTCCACGGCTGGCCGTGGCCCCAGCTCCACCTGGGGGACACGGGGCGAGGCAGGTGAGCCCAGGGCCTAGGCTGCCCAGCAGTCCCCAGCCCTGCCCCCAGCCCCCCTCCAAGGCATCTCAGAGCCTCTCTCAGCTGGACAGACACACAGAACGTGCAGGGCTTGAAGCATCTCCTATGTGGCTCAATAAGAAGCACCACCACCGCCCCCTCCCCGCCTTCCCTTTCAACACAGGCACCAGGTGCAGCAGCCACAAGCGCCTCCCACATAGCCGGTCCATCAGCCCGATGAGGGAGGCGCTGTTAGGGATCCGAGCCTGGGGAGACGTGGCCCCGCTCCCACGGTGGCTGCGAGAGCAGCAGAGACTACCTGGATACTCACACAGGAGATGACCTCGAACCCAGGCTCGGGCTCATCGTCCGGGGGTGGGGGCAGGTCAGGGGAGGCCCCCTCCAGGTGTGGCTGCAGGGCTCCCCGGAAAAGTTGGTCACACGGGAGAAGCTGCTGAAGGTGGTGGAGTAGGGGTCCTGGAGGAAGCGCTGGGGTCGGGGTGGGAGGGGTGGTCACAGCCCAGCCACCAGCACGGTCTGCCCTGCGCTGCCCACACCTGCCGGCCTGGCCCTGCAGACTCACAGACACCACGTTGGAGCTGTCCTGGTCGAAGAGCTGGAGGTGATGGAAGGAGCTGGAGAGCGCCGAGGAGTCGTGGGGGAACACGAGGTAGAGGCGGGAGTCCTGTGGGGAGCTGCAGGGGGCGGCAGGATGTGTGGGCGACCCCAGGCAGCGTCCTGATGGCCCATGGGGAACCTCCATCCCAGGCCTAAGACCACAACTGCACCCCAGGGACGGCCCGGGGCCCAGGGCTGGCCAACGAGGCCTTCTCACCGCCCGGCTAGGGTGACTGACTTGGGCACAGGCCACAGAGGGACAGCCCCACGAAGTGCTGGTGTGTGGACTAGAGGCGTTTTCTTCCCCCAGCACCCCAGAAGGTAATACAAACTCTGAGGGAAAGGAGACCAACTCTTTCCGTGATCTGGGACCCAGGTCCTGCGCGATGCCAAACTACTCTTTATCTCGGGGTTATACGTGCCACGCCCCCTCGATTCTCTTTTCCTGCCCTGAAAATCAGCCTGGGTGGTATCTCCTTCCCACCTCCGAGGGATCAGGCTGCGGCCCGGGACCAGGCTCACCTAGCCAAGAGCAGGTAGCGACTGAGGACGCGGAGCAAGGCGCGAGTGCCCCGCGGTGGAAGTGCAGGGCAGGCAGGGAGCCGCCGGCCTGTGTGACCAGCACCAGGTAGGCCCAGCTGAGGCCCGGCTTGGAACGGCGGATAGATCTGAGCTCCCCCAGACTCACTGAGAAGGCCCAGGAGCCCCGGGGAGCTGGGCTCTGCACCTGGAGGGGACGAGGAGTGAGAGGGGCTCAGACATCTCCTGAGAGGCCTCCCTGCCCTGCCCCCAACCCCATCAGCCCAGGCCCTCCAGGAAAGGACTGAGGAAAACAAGGGGAGCATGGGGGAGACACGTGCCTGCTCCAAAATCTCCCTGGGCTCCCCTCAACTCCTCAGGTCTGTCCCCTGTGCCCTGTCTCACTTCCCACCCTCTCTTCTCTCCGGACCCCACAGTCAAGCCACAGCAAAAGCTGCAGTTTCCCAGCGCCCCACACCTTTGGCCTTGCCCCAGCTGCCCTGTCTGCTGGGAGAGAAACCACTCATGCATCCCCCAGAGCTGGGCTCTGGCAACATCTCTTCCTGGAAGGCTTCTCCATCCCCCAAGGGTTAGATACCTCCTCTGGTGCCCCCAGGCCCCCGTGTGACTCCAGGATGGCCTGAATTACCCTGTCACCCTGCGACTACTGCCCCACAGCCTGGAAGACTCCAGGGGCAGGACTTACATGGGAGTGCCCACAAGTCAATCTGGGAGCCCGGGGTAGGGGTGGACCAGGCTGCATACCCCCGGAGACGCTGGCCATGGGCTGGTGACCACCCTGCACCCCCAACCACTCTCCAGGGACTGGAGGCCAGTGTGGGTGGCCATCTTGACTGTGGGCAGCAAAGCCCGTGGAGCCATGACCACTGAGGGCAAGTCATGTGTCTCCACCTGCCCACCCATCCCCAAGCCCGGGCACCAGGTTAGTCTACCTCTCTTGGGCTCTGACTGGCGGGGCCGTGGCCGCACGGTGCTGATGACAGCCCAGTCGGGTTCATAGCCAGGGTCAAAGGTCGGTTCCTCCTCAGAGGTGCAGGAGTCACCCCCACTGGTGTCCTTGAGGGAAGACAGGAAAAGAGACTGAGGAACTGTGGATTCGGAGATTCCAGATCTGAGCCTTAAGGCCACCCTGGGAGGTAGCCCCACTGAATACAAAGAAACGGAGGCAGAAAGAGGGCACTGCACTTGCCCTCAAGGTCACCCAGCTCAGGAAATTCCTGATAAAAAGGCACCGACAGTAGTGAATCTCCTATTCAGGCAAGCCTCTGGATGCCATGAAGGGAAGGCCAAGGAACAGCACAGGCAGCTGCCCACAAGCTGCCAAACTGGCCCCTGGTTAGTTTCTGCCCTCTGTTTTGGGACCTCAAGAATTTTATACTTTTGCCAATATTTACACAAAACAGTGATAATTAGTAGCGCTCCGTGTCAAACATTTGCAGCTGTCCATCTCGCGGGCACACATCAGGATGGATTATAGCTCACTGAACTCTACCGGCTCAGTGGAGACAGGCACCTAGTTCTGGCCAAAGGGTTCACTTGGTTCACTTCCAAGACGGACCATTGACCTGCCAGGGCAAGTCTTCTAGAGACCTCCTTCTCCCACTAGGAATGGAGACCTTTAGGATGGTGGCTGCTCTAGCAGCACGCCTCCTTGAGTAATCATGATGAGTAGAGCTCTTCTGCCCATCTGAGATACACATGTAAAGTGAACAAAAACAGTTAATAAGGCTGGAGCTCCAGCAGCCCTTTTGGACCACAAGAATATGTTGAGGACAGATGCCACACGCTAAGGATTACAAAGCAAAGCTGGAAGGAAGCTGAGTCACTGATACCGTATGAACCTATACTGCTGCCTTCTAGGCTTGGTAGAAAAAGAGAAATGAGCTGCTATCTTGCTTAGGCCACTGGCATTCCTGTTTCATTTATGAATACCCAAATGCAATTCCTAACCAATACGAAAGGCTTCTGGGAAATCTCTTGCTTTTCCTGATGAGAAGGACACGTGTGACTGGTACCCTGCTGGCCCCCTTTTCCCTTTTTCCACACTCCTTCAAGTCCGTATGGGCTGAGAGCCCCTGGAACCTGAATCCACAGACTGAGCTGTCCTCTTGCACCCTGGCAGGGCTGTCTCAACAAGCAAAGAGGGTGAGGTGGCAGGCGCTGTCTCCATGGCCACAAGTCGCATGGTGTCTGCTTTCTTTCCATGAATGGGCCTCTTCAGCCTCATTTCACAGAGAAAAGGAAACCAGGGGGTGGAGAGAACTTCAGTCCTAACCAGGCTCATACATGCCCCAATGGTAGGTCTGGAATTCTACTCAAGTCTTTCAAATTCTTTCGACTGCTCTGACCTAGAAAAAAGCAAGCGGAGAAGGGGAAGCCAGGGAGGCCTACCTTCTTGGAGAAGAAGATTTGGGAGGAATCTCCAGCCTCCTCTATAGGAGCCCAGTGCAGGAGGACATCACTGTCCTGTGGGAAGGAAAGAGGGATTGGAGAGGCTACCTTCCAAACTCCCCCAAAGCCTATTTCCAAACTTCTTCCCAGTTCTGAACTCTCAGCCTTAGAAAGCCACCTCTCCTTCCTAAGATTGCACCGCTGACCTCCACACTGTACTCCTACAAGTGCCGCCCTCCACCCGATCTGGGCCTGCTCAAGCCCTGCTCTCTCCCGGCCCACCTTCTCCACAACACGGATGACGCCGGGGATGAGGGAGTCCGGGTCTTGGTGTTTCTTGGCACTGGTGTGCAGGTATACGCCTCCTTTCTCAAACACCACCTGGGAACAGGTACCATTAAGGGGCGGGCCCAAGGGGGCGGGGCCCAAATAGAGCCAATGGGAACAGATTCAGGGGAGGAGCTATTCACCAGGAGGCGGGGCCCCGAGGTACCTTTACCTAGGGGATGGGGGTCGGCGCTTCTCTGGGACCCTGGAAGACGGGGAAGGACAAAAGTGCTTTCCAAAGAGGGCGGGGCCCAGAAGAGCGCCTCAGCAGCCCAAGGGGCGGAGCTAAACCATATGAGTCTCCGTAGGAAGTGGAAGGAAGGGGTGACAGCGCGTTTATTAAGGGAATGGTGTGCTTGTTAAGGATGTGCCGGGCTCCCAGATTCCCTGCAAGGCCTGAGAAAGAAGCAGGTCACCGGACGGGGAAGCTTCGCATCTACAGAAGAGAAAGAATGCGTCTCTGCTACTTACCCTGTAACCAGCTCCCTCCATAGCCGCAGCCGAGGCCCCACTACCCCGGCCCCCTCCTTTTCCGGGTCAGCGTGCTGTCACATCCGGATTCGACACTCCCCTGCAAGCCCAGACAGTGGTAGCGTCCCTATCTGTTCTAGAGCAGGAGTGGGTGTAACCATTTTCCAGAATGGGGTGGTTGAGTTTGAACCACGAGGTTTTGAGTCACATGCTACAGACACTAGAGGAGGAGCGGCCAGTGCGCAGGCGCAGTACTACATTCCTAACCACGAAGTAAACAAGGGGGCGGGTCCAGGAACTCCACCCCCTCGATCAAGCTGGCTCCGAGAGGCCTAGTCCTTTCTCCATATTGCATGCTGGCATCGAAGCCAAAAGGATGCCATTTTCCTCGAGGGCACGGCCAAGGCCGGCGAGCTGAGGCCATGTTAATGCAGGGCAGTCCCATCTCTCTGCGGGGCGCGAAAGCAGGGTCCTGGAAGAAACGGATAAAAGAAAAGGTGAGAGAAGCTGTGCATCACAAGAGGCCCTGAAGGACTCGGGTTAAAGGGATGAAACCGTCAGTTTCCCCGGGAACGGAGGAATCCCAGAATTCCTAAGTCACCGTCGAAAGCGGCCTGAGCCGCCATATTGAAACTGGGCAAACTGAAGCAAGAGAGGCTGCCATGTTGGCTTTTAGCCAGTCTTGGTGCTGAAGCGGGATGGGCTGGAGAGCCTGTGTATATGTTATGGACAAATGATGGCTGGCTGGTTGCCATGTCATTAATGGACATTGCTTTCCACTAGTTCTGTGGAAGAGGTTATTAGTGTGTGAGGGACGTCAGCTCGCTTGATTTAGTATACTGTAGTCCTGTGCATGTAGCATTTTCCCCATATTTTGGGGGACAAATCGAAATGTGGGTTTGTGTCTGAGAAAGTTGAAGCCTTTCTTTCGCCATCTTTCTTATGGACACTCTGCCGTTGCCAATGCCCCACTGGGTTCCGGCAAAGCACCCGTGCCGCCATGTTGGTCTCCGGCGTCTGGTGTTAGGGAGGTGGAGTGTGCAAAGTGGAGGCGGGCCAAAGAGGCGGACGTGACGTAAGGTGCCGCCATGTCTTTTGAGGGCGGCGACGGTGCCGGGCCGGCCATGCTGGCTACGGGCACGTGAGTGGAGGCGGCGTTGTGAACCGCGGTGTGGGGAGGATTTGGCTGTCCGGAGGAGAGGGGCGCTGGGTGGGCGAGCCGCTCGTGGGAAGGGTATAGCTTGCGTTAATCAGAGGGCAGAGATCGCCCAGTGACCTCACGCTGAGCGCTGGAAAGGTGTCGGCCGTGGGAACCGTTGTGTCTGATCCTAGGCAAAGCTTGGACAGCCTTATCCTCCGGTCTCCATACCCACTAGGATTCTTGACTTAGGCATGGACCATGTTCACAGGGTCGGGGGTTACTCGGTGAGGCCGCGGGGCGCCCCTCACCCGTCCAAAGGCGGGACTTCCGGTCCTGGCCCGTACCTGGGCGGGATTTCCTGTGTGCTTCCTAGAGAAGTGGGTCTTTACCTGAGCCCCCGGACCAAGTAGCGAGTTATGTGAGCGGTAGAGAAAGAGCCCGGACATTCACCTGCCCCAGGCCACAGGGTGCATCCCCGAGTTCCTCCCACCTTGGGTCGGGGAAGGGGTTTACTTCCAGTTTGACAGGTGATTGGGAGCGGGGGGGACTTCGCTGGCATGCTAGCATCCCTCATTCCTTTTCCTCTTTCCTCATCTCTTTCTAGAGTCGCTTTCCTCACCTTACCCCCACCTCATCCTAAAAAGCCAGTCGCCTTACCTGTCCGTTCCCCCTATGGGGGACAGGTCTCACCTCCCTCTTTCCCTAATATTCAGTCGCTCAGTCGTGTCCAACTCTTCCCTAATCTTAAATACCTCCATTTGGAGGGAGAGGGGGTCTTCCATCTATCACCTCCGTGGAAGATAACAGTACTTCCTCTGGAATCTGAAGGGATGGGAGACTCTCCTGGGGTCGGGGGCGGTACTTGGCTTGGTTACTCTCCTTTTAGGTAACCAATGCCAGAGACACCCCCCCTCCCCAGCGCCCCAAGATCCCCAAGCCTTGGTAGAAGGGTCTGCGTAAGTTGCTCTTCTCCTCTTTGAGGTATATGTGGGGCTCTCGTGACCCGCTCACTCCCACTTGACTCTTTCCAGGTCTTCCCAGGCTCTCGGAGTTTGATCTGCTCTCAGATCTCCTCTAGGAGAGGAGCCATACCTTGGTATCCCAAGGAAGAGCCCCCTGGCCTGGCATTACCAGGCTGTGCGACCTTGGGCCACTCACTTTCCTGCCCTGAGCCTCAGTTTTCTCCATCAAGTGGGACCCAAGGAGTGGCTGTGAGACCTGGGTACCTCCCACTTCTGTTGGGCTTTGGAGCCCGTCAAGCAGACCACAGTTTCTCTTCACTTCTGCCCTTTCTAGCTGTGCGCCTCTGGCCAGTGCCTTAAGCTTCTGAGCCTCACTTTTCCCTTCTGGACTACAAAGTCATAAATCTTTCCTCATAAGATAGGCAGGGTGGCATTTAGGATTAAGAACAGGTTCTGGATCCAGGATGACCGATCCATCTCGGTCAAGACATCGACCCCAGTCAAGACATTGAGTCTCCCTGGGCCTCAGTTTGCCATTGTAAAGTGGGATGATCGTAGCTCCACCCTCACAGGGGTGGTAAGAGGGTGGCATGAGGCTGGATGACACACTCAGGTCCTGCCTGGCCCGTGGGAGGTGCGGCATAAACTTGTTCCCGGGTCTGTGCGGACTGGCAATGGTTGTGCTCTCACTGCATGTGGCTTCCGACAAGGGTTTTGGACTCCATGAGCTTTGACTGTCTCGTTTGTGAGGTAACAGCTCCCACTTTTGTAGGTTAGGTAGGAGGGATCATGACCGATACAGAGTCCCTGCACGGAGCAAGTGCTCAGCAAACTCTGGTCTCTCTGATCATGAGTCACAAAGAGGATGTGAATTGAAATCTAACTTCTACGACCCTGGAGGGCTAGATCACAGTCCTGCTTGAATCCCTCCGGTGAGGAGGAGCCTGCTTCCTCTTTGGGGAGGCTCCTCAGCTGCCTAGCAGCCCTAGCTAAACCACTGGTTTACAGGGGAGAGGACAGTGAGGCACAGAGAAGGCCACTCAGTGGTCCGAGGTCACACAGCAGTCAGGGCGGGAAGTCAGGCTCCTGGTCCCTTGTTCTCCACTTGTAAGAAGATGCATCCAAGCAGGTCATCTACTTAGAGTGAACTTGTCCTGGGGACACAGATCCCTGACCTCGGGTGGCTTATAGTCTGATGGAGGAGGCAGCCGGAGGTACAGCTGTCACAAGCTTGTGTGACAAGAGCTGTAATGGAGGTAGCCAAGGGCACTGTGGGTCGAGGGGAGGCATCTGATCCATCTTGAGGGATCAGGGGAGACTATCAGAGGACCTGCTGGAAGTGCAAGGGCGTAGTGGGCAGAGCCCAGGTGCAGAAAGCAGCCAGCATCCCATTTTCTGCTCAACTCCAGCTTTCTGAGACCTGCCATGTGCCAGGCAAGGCTGGTGTCTCAGGGGTGAATCCAGCAGGCCTGCCCTGGAGGGCCTCCCACACTGGTTGGGGAAGTGGATGTGGATCCATCCAAGCAGTGCTCCCAAAGGGATCTGGGCTAGAATGGGGATCATTCAGACATTGCAGGAGCCTGTGGATGGGGAGGGGCCGCCCTGAGCTAGGGGTGGGTGCAGGAGTGACAAGTACACAGAGGACAAGTGGTCTAGGCTTGGTGGGGGTGGGTGTTCACCTGGACTTAAGGCCTTGGGCCTCAGGAGTCTGGAAGTATGTGAGGCCAGGGCAGGCCTTCTGGTACTGGGCTGAGGAACTGTGATCTTGTCCAGGGGATGCTGGAGCAGGGTCAGCTCCGGGGGTAAAAGGACCCGCCGCCCCCCGCCGCCCCCCCAGCCCGGGGCCTGGGTGCCTACTGGACTGGAGGCTGGGGCCATGGTGCAGCCAGCACAGTCTGTCAGAAATATGATCTGAGTCAGGTGTCTAACTTCACGTTTTCTATGAGCCACATTAAAAAAGTAGAAAGAAAACAGGTGAGATTCACTTTTACCCTCTTATTTTATTTAGCCAGCATAAATAAATGTCATCATTTCAACATTTAATCAACTTCAGATTGCTCATGAGATATTTTACATCCTACCTTGTGCTAAGTAAGCCTTGACAGTCCGGTATGGATTTCACCCTCTTGGCACGTCTCATTTTGGATCAGTTACATCTCAAGTACTCCTCAGTCACGTGTGGCTCCTATGCTGGACAGGGCAGGGCTAAGAGGAGAGTCGAGGGCTGAGGGGACAGGGTGAGGATGTGCTGGGGGCCCAGGACAGGGCCCGGAGGTCTGGATGGAGAGGAGTCCTGCAGAAACAGAGGGCGGGGGTCAGCTTGTGGGGGAGATGAGCTCAGCTGGGATCAGGTAGTGAGCAGGGCTGGGCATGAAGTCCAGGGCCTGGTGGACACGTGGGGCTGGGTGGACAGTGAAGTCCACTGGGCCTCAGCCTCCTCTGTCCTACTCTGCCCCTAGGGCGCGAATGGCGTCGGGCGGCCCGAGGAGCTGTGGGAGGCCGTGGTGGGGGCCGCCGAGCGCTTCCGGGCCCGGACGGGCACGGAGCTGGTGCTGCTGACAGCTGCGCCACCCCCGCCACCCCGCCCGGGCCCCTGTGCCTACGCAGCCCACGGACGAGGGGCCCTGGCCGAGGCCGCCCGCCGCTGCCTCCACGACATCGCCCTGGCCCACCGGGCGGCTGCCGCAGCCCGCCCCCCCGTGCCCCCACCAGCACCGCAGCCGCCCAGCCCCGCGAAGCCCACCCCGGCCTGCCCTTGCCAGGGGAGGAAGACGAGGAGGACGAGGACGAACCCACAGAGACGGAGACGTCTGGGGAGCGACTGGGCGTCAGCGATAATGGAGGTGAGGCAGCAGGGGCCGGGCTGGCTCTTGGTCAGTCGCCTCCTCAGTGGGCTTTCCCGCAGGGGTGCAGCTTGCTTGTCCTATGGGCTGGCCTGTGACTCACTCTGTGATCTTGAGCGAGTCATTTCTCCTCCCTGAGCCTGGGTTTCCTTTCATTTCCTGGGACCAGCTCTGCTGGGAGGTGCTGGGTACAGAGAAAGCCAACTCAGGGCCTTTTCTCTAGGTACTGCAGGTCTGGCCAAGGAATTAAGAGTCCTGGCATGAAGCAGTGCCCTGTGGAGGGCATGGGGCAGGCGGGAAGGGAACCTTCTGAGCTGGGAGTGTGAGTAGGACAGGACTTCTTTGCAAACTTGGGGTGCCTAATGCCAGTGAGAGCAGAGACAGGAATTAAAGAGGGTCAAGGGTACAAGCAACAACAGAGGGTGCAGCTGGCTGCAGTGGGGGAAACAAGAGCTTGGATGCTTTCCAGAGACTGGACTGTAACATTAGGGTTTTGAAGAGAGTAGGAGTTCTCCAGTGGCAGGTGGGTGGAGGGCTTAAGTAGTTACTTACTTGTTACTACCAACAGCTGACTTTCTCACTGTTGCTGGACAAACCCATAGGGTTAAGGGCTCAGACTGTGAAGCCAGGTGACTTAGGTTCAGATCTTTATTAGAGGTGAGACTAAGGGCAGGTAAGTTCATCTCTCTGCACCATCGAGTCCTGGTTGTCAAACAGGGATCATAATCATCTCGTCTTCCTGTCAGCCTATATTTTGAGTCAGTTCATCCCAAGTGAATCTTACAGATTTTGTGTTCATCCAACCAGTTGTTTTCACCCAGGGAGATACCAGATAGAAACTAGATTTATTTCTGCCAGTGGCCAGCCAGATAACCAGAGGAAAGGTGTGCAAGGCCCGAGGCTTATTCCCGAACCCCCAAGGCTTGCAAGGGCCTGGCTAGTGCAAGGGACGGGGAGGTAGTGGCAGTGGCCGCAGTCCAGAGCGCTCAGAGTGCAGCAGGCACCAAGTGGCCGGGCCTCTGACACCACCCACAGGACTCTTCGTGATGGATGAGGACACCACGCTGCAGGACCTACCCCCTTCTGTGAGTCAGACCCCGAGAGCACAGACGGTGAGTGTTGCAGCCTGTCCCCGTCGCCGGAGTTGGGGGGTGAGGGCAGCTGGGATCGATGCGGGGACAGAGCCTGGAGTCCACACTCTCTCCCAGATGGCAGCCTGAGCGAGGAGACTCCTGCTGGCCACCCAGCTTACTCGGTGCCCCCGGCCTCAGCCCTGCCCACACAGCAGTACGCCAAGTCCCTGCCCGTGTCCGTGCCCGTCTGGGCCTTCAAGGAGAAGAGGACAGAAGCTCGGTCGTCTGATGAGGAGAATGGGCCGGTGAGGGGCAAGTGGGGGAGGCAAGGAGGAGGGTGTGGGGAAGGGCTCAGAGGTGTCTCCTCCAGGAAGCCCTCAGACATGGATGCCACATTTCCCAGGTTTGATCTGCCCCTCCTCTCAAGGCTGGTTCTCAGGCCAGAACCCTGCAGCTTTTAACGACATTGTAGCCTTGTAGAGAGCCAGCGGCCTCTCCTTCCCAAAATAGCTATTAGTAGAAGACCTGATCTGGGAAGGGCGCAGGTGTTTTGGTGTCCCCTCCAGATGGGAAACTGTGGCTCAGCAGGGTCAGATTGCCCCCACCCCTCATATTCCTGGCCCCTCCTGGAGTCTGTGCCACCTCCCTTGTCCTCCATTCCTCCCACACCATCCTACATGGATTCCTGGGCTGGCCTGGATGGGTCCTCATCACCCACCACTAAAGCTCTGAAGCAGAAGGGAAGCTGAGGCACTGAGGGTGCACATAACTTCCTGAGACTCAGCTGGGATTGGAACCCCACTTCCTTTTGGAAAACAGCTCTGGAGGGAGAAGGCCTTGGGTCCTGTGGTTTCCCCTCCCTATGCCACTCAGCGGCCTCCTTTACAGACTGACAGGGTTCACTGGCTGCTGCCGTCCTTGTTTGTTGGTGGAAACATAATTAACTGAATCTCTGAGGCCTGAATGCTGGGTCCTGGGCTGGCCTCCCGAGAGGGCCTGAGTCCGGCTTGTGGCCCAGCCAAGGGTGACAGGGCCCGAAGGGAGGTAGCACTGGGTGCTGGGGCTGCAGGTAAAATGAGGACCCCTCGCTGGTGGAGACTGGCAGGGAGAGGGCTCCTTCTCTCAGCCCTGGCGACTCGGTCGTTCAGCTTTCTTTAGCAGTCACAGTGGGGATTGGCCCACACCCTGCTATCTGCCCCATTTTTCAGAGGGGAGACAGAAACCTAGGGAGATAAAATCCCTGTTGACAGCTAGTGGCTGGCAGAAGCCTGATTAGAACATGACTGAGTCCCAAACCTGGTCCTCAGACATGAGACTCTGGATACACACAGCCTTGATGGTCAGCACCCAGGCAGCACTTCCACTCTGGAAGGACGGCATGAGACAGGCTGCTGTGTGTGCCCAAAGGACCAGGCTGAGAATGCGGGGAGGAGAGGGGCAGGAAGGCTTCCTGGAGGAGGTGGTGCCTTGAGTTGGGTAGCAGAGCCCTAAACGGAGCAGAACAGGATGAAGGGCCTGCCAGGCCGTAGGCGTCGCAGGGGCAAAGTGCTAGGAGAGGACCTGGAGCCCTGGGGTGCATGCAGGCTCTGACCACGTCCGTTTCGCCGTTCCCACAGCCCTCCTCGCCAGACCTGGACCGTATCGCGGCGAGCATGCGCGCACTGGTGCTGCGGGAGGCCGAGGACACTCAGGTCTTCGGGGACCTGCCGCGGCCACGGCTCAACACCAGCGACTTCCAGAAGCTGAAGCGGAAATACTGAGGCCCAGGGAGCTACCCGGCCCGGCGTCCGTCCCACTCCTACACTACACCCCCGCCCCGCCCCCGGGGCTCGCCAATCCGAGTCAGATCCGGGACCGGCCTCCCACCCCCCCGGGCTACCAGGATTGACCAGTCCCTGCAGGTTCCCGCCACCCTTCCAGCCCACGACAACTCCTGCGCCGCCGAGCGGGGCCTATCCAATTTCCGGAATTGGGTCTGTCTGCTCGCTGCCCAGCGACAGATTTTTTTCTAGTAAGGAATTGGCTCGCTCCGCGACCAGGGCGTGGCTAGTTCGCAAGGCGTTGGCTCCATTCCCGAAAGTCAAGCTGGCAGGATTGGGTAATCGTCCTCCCCTTCAGCATAGCGAATGGACAGCTCCTACATTTGATTGACTTGAACACTGTAAAGGGCTTGACCAATCTCCCGAGAGACTCAACAACCCTTCTTGAGTTCCCCCATTTGATTGGCTCTAGCATCCTGGGGGCGTAGCCAACTCCTGTAGCGTTAAATTTACGTTCTTTACACTACTGGGGCCGGGGTTGATTTTCGCCTAAGTCCCGACAATTGTCCCTCTGGCCCCCTCAGGGATGGCCTGATCCGGTTCTTGCGTCTGACACCCTCTCATTGGTTACATCCCACAAGCCTGCCAATCAAACCCGTCCTTGCATCCAGGACGTTACCAGCTCCGCCCCTCTCCCCCCACCCCCACAGGTGCCTTAAAGGGCCCTCGTCCACCCAAGGTGGGGGCAGGGGCCTCACTCTCCGGCCCTGGCGTAGGGGAGAGAGTCGGGGGTGGGGATCGGGAGTTGGGAGGGGCGCTCTGAGATTAAAGAGTTTTACCTCTGACGAATATGAAGTGTGTTCTGGGTAGTCATTCAAAATTTTTCGAAGCAAAATGAGCAGGTCTCATTGCTTCTCCATGCAAAGTTGGGAATTGGACTCGTCCCCATTTCACAGACAAGAAAAGGTAGATACACAGGGTGGAAGAAAGGATTCCATTCCTGTGTGATAGTGGAATCCCAATCTTCAGGGCTGTAAATTTCAGAATGAGAATAATTTTAAGTCGGTCTCCTGAGCCCACATGCTGCTGCTGCTAAGTTGCTTCAGTCGTGTCCGACTCCGTGCGACCCCCACAGACGGCAGCCCACCAGGCTCCTCCATCCATGGGATTTTCCAGGCAAGAGTACTGGAGTGGGGTGCCATTGCTTTCTCAGCTGAGCCCCCGTAGTTCCCAGGAAAAGCCAGGAACCCCCAGCTGAGGCCGGGTTTCGGACTAGGACAGCTGGAGGTAAAAGAACAAATGGCTTCTGGTCTGAGGATGCAAACGCGGAATCCCCGTCTCCCATCAGATCACCACCGATGGAATGCTAACCAGACAAGACTTCAACAGGGTAAACTTACCTAGACACCTTTACAAGTTATTTACATGTACTAACTCAACCTTCCTTGTAACCCCACAGAGTGGAAACGATTATCCTTTATCCTCACACTAGATGAGAAAACTGCAGTATTGCTGTACCGGCGGGGTTTCTTCAACTGACAATAACCTTAAAGAGAACTTCCTCCCGCTGTAACTATCTCCGGCAAAAGAAATGAAACAAAACTTCAACGCGGAAAGAGGAAAATCCGTGAGCATGGAATCCACTCCCCTCTACTGGCCTGAGTCGCATACTGCAGCAGAGGAGATGAAGGTCAGAGCTGCAGAGGGACCGTAGGGTTCCTGGGTCTGAGGGGGCGGGGCTTATGCCGCAGCTGCTCCAATGCCCCGCCCACGTCGGTAGGAAGAGTCATTTCCGTGGGCGGAGAGACAGCAGCCAGCCGAGTCGCAGGCACAGCGCCTCCGGCAAGACGCCCCCGGTCGGAAGTGGCGAATGAACCAAGCGCTGGGCAGGGGTGAGCGTGAGGCCAAGGCGAGAGCGGGAATTTTTCGGCCTTTGCCCTGGAAAGCGGGGTCCAGGCTCCCGGAGGTAGAGTGGGGCATCGTCGCCTGGGAAACCGAGCTATCCTGAGGCCGACGAGTGGGTGGGACTTCCGGAACCTTTAGCGGAAAAAGGAATTCCTAGTGGAGACGGCGGGAGGAGGCGGGACTTCCTGTAGCGACTAAGGGTTGCCGCTCAAACCTGTTTCCCTGTTTCCCCTTAGGCCGACTCTCAGAATGGCCAGGGTGGAGGCCCAGGGTCGCCTGTGGCTGGAGAGCCCCGCTGGGGAGCGCCTCCCATCTTCCTGCCCCCAGGCGGGCAAGCTCTGGTCCTGGGCCGGGGACCCTTGACGCAGGTTACCGACAGGAAGTGCTCCCGAAACCAGGGTAGGCGGGGCGGGGCCTGAGCTGGACCGGGTAGTGTGGCGTGCTTAAGGGGCGGGAACACAGGCAGTTGGAAGGATAGACAGGAGCGGATATGCTTGGCCACCATGCGGAACTGCGTGGTGCGGCCAGTCCCGAAGATGGTAGGTGTCCCCTGTGGAGAGCACAGAAAGAAAAAGGGTGCTTGACCTGGATTTAGCCGGACACCTTGAACGGGAGCGGATGGAGTCCATCCCGAGACACTTGTCAGTCACTGGGCAGAGAAGGATACTCATAAGCTGCCGCGAAGACTTGAATGAGGCCACGACCCTTGTTAAGCAGAGAGCCGATTCTATGGAGAAAGTGCATATTGCTAAGCAGAGATGGGTGGTAGCGGGCCAAGCCCGGAATCTGCATCTTGTCAAGGTCCTACATTGTCAAAGAGAAGCCATTTCTACACAGAAAAATACCTGCTGTCTCCCTAGGCGAGGACTAGTATCCCAGGCAATTGTAAGGCCTTTATCTGGCTCCTGCATGTCAAGGAGCGAGCCACTCCTACTTAGAAAATAAACTGCTTCCTCTTGCCGAATGGGTGCTGTGGCCCCATCCTGTGGTTTAAAGCGGGGCGTGCTCCCCAGTAAAGAGAGAAGCAGTCACCCAAGGATTCAGATGCTGACTCCACCCCTTCAATCTTCAGTGGAGCTGGTCGCTGACCCTGAGACTCGGACGGTGGCAGTGAAACAGGTACCGATTCCTTAACAGGAGGCAGCAGGACTGGGGTTGAGGATGGAGGGTATGGAGAATCGTCACCCAGCAGGGGGCAACTGGTGTGGCCCGCTACAGTCGGGTAAACTTTCATCCCCATTTAAATTGGGTAAGACGGAAGCTGCTGATCTTCCCAGGGCCTGATTGGCGGTACGCGGTGAAGAGGCGGGGCTCAAGACGGCGAGTCCTTTCTCGGGTTATTTGATTGGAGGAAGTTGCCGGGGGTGGGGCCAGCTCCAGTTACCGCCTCTCTACAGCTGGGAGTTAACCCCTCAACTGCCGGGACCCAGGAGCTGAGACCGGGTTTGAAGGGCGCTCTGAGGGTCGGGGACACGCTGTATTTGGTCAATGGCCTCCACCCGCTGACCCTACGCTGGGAAGAGGCCCTCACTCCAGAATCCCAGCCAGACACTCCACCCAGCACCCCTCCTGTGACCCGAGAGGGAGAGGAGGAAAATGTTGAGCAGCAGAAAAAGCGCAGAAGGAAGTCATCCCCTGGCTGGGAGACCTCCGAGAAGCTGCTGGTGTTCACAGCACCTGGTGTGAAGCCTCAGGGCAAGGTGAGGCCCAAGCTGAAGACAGCTCTAGCACAGTCCAGTCAACACCCAAACAAAACTTAGCTCCTATTTGGATTTTCATGGTTATTAGTCCCTTGAAGTGAAAATAGGCCTAGGAAGGAGGCTGGGTCGGATACGAAACTCATTTTAAAGATTGAAATACTGAGGGGCTCAGGAGGAATGGGAGGTGGTAGAGAAGATTTCACTCTATGCTGGGGTGGCATCCTTGTCCTTACATAAGATGGATAGGCCACCTGTGACTCGGTTTCCCCATCTGTAAGGGGCGGGCGGTCATAGTCCCAGCTTGCAGAATTGATGCGAACCAGCCTGCGAGCTAGGTGGACCAGAGGTGTAACAGTGCTACTCTTTTTTTTCTGGGTGACGCCAGGTGGCTGGTTTTGATCTGGACGGGACCCTCATCACGACACGTTCTGGGAAGGTCTTCCCCACTGGCCCCAATGACTGGAGGTGATTGGAGGCAGTAGGAGGGGGTGGTGAGGCGCATCCGGGCCCCAGGTCACCTTGCGCTTCCTCGCCCCCACTAGGATCTTGTACCTAGAGATTCCGCGGAAGCTCCGGGAACTGGCCGCCGAGGGTTACAAGGTGTGTGCCCCGTGGGGGCCGGCTCACAAGGCGGGCCCGGGCCTGACGAGGAGGGGCTGTGGTGACACCCATCTCCTTCACAGCTAGTGATCTTCACCAACCAGATGGGCATCGGGCGCGGAAAGCTGCGAGCGGAGGAGTTCAAAGCCAAGGTGGAGGCTGTGGTGGAGAAGCTGGGGGTCCCCTTTTCAGGTATGGCTGCATGGGAGGTTGAAGGACTATGTAGAGGGACAGAGAGGCTGAGACAGGGGCCAGAGATGGTGCGGTGGGCCAGAAAAGAGGAAACAGAGACCCGGGGAGAAGGTGTGACATGGTGAGCCAGTTGGAGAGTGGATGCAGGCCCCGGGTGTGGTTATGCTGACAGATGCATTGTAAGTGGTGCTCACCTTGGTGAGGGTTGGCGTAGTGTCCTTGGGATTCAGGTGCCTTTGAAGGACTCTGGGTGTCGGAGCAAGAGTCAAGGACGGTGTCTGACCCCCGCCCCACCCACAGGTGCTGGTGGCCACGCACGCAGGCTTGTACCGGGAAGCCGGTGAGCGGCATGTGGGACCACCTGCAGGAGCAGGTGAGCCTCCGACTCCCAGGGCTCCCCGCCCGCCTGCCCACTCCAGGTCTCTGCTCCCTGACCTTCTCTGTCACCCCCCTCCCCAAGCCTGGCCGCCTCAGTTTCTTTGCTATCATGTCCTGGTGCTGGTCGGTGAGGCCAGTGCTTTTAAACTCGGAAAACCAGAGTGGTCCGGAGAGAAATCACCTGTGGATTCATTCATGAGTTTGTTCTTCACAACAAACAAAGCTGCTTGAGCTGAACGTATTAGTGGACAAGACAGACCTGCCTGCGCCCGGGTGCTCCTGGACTAGGGAGGGCGCGGACGATAAGTGCGTTCGTTGATGGATGTGTAAACAGTGAGGGTATGGCCGGGTGTTGATTAAAGGCTTAAAGGTGGTGAATGAGGGAGCCGTGTGTCATCTAAGGAAAGAGCAGAGTAAGGGCAAATGCAAGGATCTTGAGGTGGATGGAGTCCGGTGTTTTCGCGGGCAGGGAGGAGGTCTGTGTGACTACCGCTGAGCGGGGAGGGGGCGAGTGCGAGGTCAGACTCCGTGGGGTCCGTAGCCGCGCCAGGTGGGACCGGGCGCCCTCTGGCGGCCGCTTGTGGAACAGGCAGTGAAGCTGCTGAGAAGTGGCTGAGGTTTCTGAAGCTTAGAGGTCAGGCCTAGTGAAGGGCACAGACCGAGCGGACCTCCTGGCGGAAACTGTTAGTGCCACAGATGTGGGCGTGGGTTCCTTACTGCCTCTCATATATCCCTGCCCAGGCCAACGAGGGCGTGCCCATCTCCATCGGGGACAGCATCTTTGTGGGAGGTAAGGGCCTGGGGCTGGGGAGGTGGGCGGGTGCTGGGCGCTGATGCGGATGGGCCACTCCTAAGGATGCTGGTGGAGACGGGGCTCCGTGTTCCAGACGCAGCGGGACGCCCAGCCAACTGGGCCCCTGGGCGCAAGAAGAAAGACTTCTCCTGTGCAGACCGCCTGGTGAGTGCCCCACCCTGTCCCGCCCCCGGAGCCCGCCCCTACCCCACCCCACCCCACCCCATCTCACCTCACCTGACTTGCCCCCCTCGCCCCTCAGTTTGCCCTGAACCTGGGCCTGCCCTTCACCACACCAGAGGAGTTCTTTCTCAAGTGGCCCGCGGCCCGCTTTGAGCTCCCAGCCTTTGACCCGGTGAGGCTTACAGGGTGGGGTGGGGGCCGCACAGGGATGGGGGCCCTTCGAGCTCCCAGCCTTTGACCTGATGAGGCCTGTGGGGCAGGGGGCGCACAGGGATGGGGCCGGGTCTCTCTCATCTTGTCTGTCCCTCCCAGAGGAGCATCGCCTGCTCTGGGCCTCTCTGCCTCCCTGAGTCCAGCTCCCTCTTAAGCTCAGACCCAGAGGTGGTCGTCGCCGTGGGATTTCCTGGGGGTGAGACTCCCTGACCCCCAGAAGCCCCAGCCCCTCTCCGACTCCTCAGGCCCCACTCACCCTGTGTCCTTCACAGCTGGGAAGTCCACCTTCCTCCGGGAGCATCTCGTGTCAGCTGGATACGTCCATGTGAACAGGGTAGGACTTGGTCTTAAGTGCCCCCCAACCCCTGGACAGCTGTCCTTTGACTCTCCGACACTCTGCCTCAGTGTCCCCCCGCCGGCTGTGAGTCCCTATGCCCCTGGGTCTCCCAGACCCCATCCCTGATCTCTCTCTGGGTCTCCAGGACACTCTGGGCTCATGGCAGCGCTGTGTGACCGCATGTGAGGTGGCCCTGAAGCAGAGGAAACCGGTTGTGATCGACAACACAAACCCCGATGTCCAGAGCCGGGCCAGGTACCGGGGTCCCAGGGAAGGCCCCTGGAGGGCAGCCCCAGGCCTTTTACCAAGCTCCCCACCCTCCCCCTCCCCAAGGTACATCAAGTGTGCCCGGGATGCAGGTGTGCCCTGCCGCTGCTTCCTCTTTGGTGCCACCTTGGAGCAGGCGCGCCACAACAACAGGGTGAGCGAGCCCCCAGAGCCCCACCAGTCCCCCACACCCCACCAAGCCCTGGCCTCACTGGCCCCCCCTCTGCCCCTACAGTTCCGGGAGATGACAGACTCCTCCCATGTGCCCGTGTCCGACGTCGTCATTTACAGCTACAGGTGGGGAGTCGCAGGGTGAGGTCGGGGGACATCGGGTTGAGCCCAAAGGTTGGGTCTCACCTCCAGCCTGCACCCTCTGCCGCCAGGAAGCAGTTCGAGGCCCCCACTGTGGCCGAAGGCTTCGCGGCAGTCCTGGAGATCCCGTTTCAGCTGCACGTGGCGCCGCAGCTCGAGCGGCTGTACCGCCAGTTCTCAGAGGGCTGAGCCACCCTGCCTCCCCGGCTCTCGCCCCTCCCCACAATAAATGCTATTTTTCCTAACTCTTGACCAGCATTTTGCTGGGGAGAAGGGTGGTTCACCCAGCCAGGCCAGCAGCACAGACCTGTTGGGCCCAGGGTACCAGGAAGGTGCTACTGGGGACTCTGCCCCCTGGGGGGCCCCTGCCTCTCCTGGGTTGGAGAGGTTTATGGTGGTGGCAGCTGGAACTTGCCTGGCCCTGCCTCGTGTCTGCTTCTAGCTGAGTGAGGCCTGTGGAAGCCACAGGGCAGGGAGGGCAGCCTGGGAGCAGCTGCAGGAAAAACCATGGAAGACTTGGGGAACGGCAGGTACCGCCCAGGCTGGGCAGCTCCATGCACGGTGGCACCCTCTCCCAGCTCAGGTGAGAGGGGCCCGGCCTCTCCCGGAGCTGGGAGTCTGAACAGAGCCAAGTGGCCGGGCGTTTTAAAAGACTTTATTGGGGGAAACGTACAGGGTGGGGGGCTGTCCTCGGAGACATCTCAGGACGTGGTCCTCCATCTCACCGGGCGGGCACAGTCCCCAGAGGCCCCTGTTCAGAAGCATCTGACCTGAGGGGGGGCGGGGAGGGGGCAGAGAGAGAGAGGGACTGGGTGGGGGCCCCTGAACCCTGCCCCAGGCCAGAAGCCTCCCAGGGGCTCAGCGGGGGCGGGCAGGCCTCTCCTCTGGTCTCCTGGAGGCCACGGTCACACCACCTCCCAACCACAGACATGTCCACAGGGCCCTTCTGCCCTGGGCGGGCTGCCACTCACCAGTCTTTGCAGGGGCCTCATCTGTGACTCCTGGAGAGGCCCGGCCCCGGGGGCCCACTACCCCCCATCTGTGGGGAAGGACAGCAGGGAGGAGTCAGCCGTGGGCTGGGGCAGGGCAGGGAGAAGGGGCGCGGTGAGGGGGGCCCTCACCCCTCGCTGCTGCTGCTCCTGCTCCAGGTTCCGCTGCAGCACCTGCTGTTGGTTGGCAATGACGCGCCGGATGCCATTGACAAAGTTGCTCTGGTCGTGAGGGATGAGGCCGATGAAGATCTTCTTCTCCGAGGAGTATAGGAGCATCAGCACACGCACCTCGCAGGAGGCCTTGTAGGAGAAGTGCACGCAGCCGGCCTGGCAGCGCAGAGCACGGTCACGGCCGGCCCTCAGCTCACTCCTCCCCTCGAGAGCCCGCGTCCAGAGGACGGAGCGTTGCGGGCCGTCCCCAGGCCTGTCACCATTCCCATGAGGGGACCCAAGACAGAAGCGCCTGCCCAAGTATCCTCCCAGCACGTTCCGGTGATCCTGTGACCCTTACACTGGCTGGGTGAGCACCCAGGGCCAGCCACAGACATGACAGACAGCACACAAACCTCCCTACGCTAGGAGAGAGACGGGCGGGGGCCCAGGGCTGCCTCCACTGGGGAAACCCTAAGAGGCAGCCGAGAGCAGGAGGCTGGGCAGGCAATGCACCCCGTGGCTCAGCATCACAGCACCCACAGGTACCAAGCGCCTCCCGACCCATCTCACCGGATCCTCGCCCTCTGCAGGCCTGAGGGTCACTGTCCCTATCTCCCAGGCTGAGAGCTTGAGGCCCCGCTGGGCCCCAAAAGGGGCTGTGTGCCGCCGTTGGCTGTGTGCCACCACAGGGGCCATTGGTGACAGGGCCGGGGGGAAGGCGCTCCCAGCACCTACTGGAGCTGAGAGCCTGCAGGGGTGCTCACAGTAAGGCCTCCTGAGGGAACTCTGAGCTCTTCAACTCTTCTTTACCACAAAAGGCATATACAACCAGCCCCTCAAAAGCACAAAGGCACAACTATGACGCCTTCAGCTGATTTAGAAAGAAATGCTGAGCTGGGGACAGCCAGACCCAGTAGAGCAAACACCCAAAAGCAGACAGGGACAGCTGTGGCTCCAGGAGCCCGACGCCCTCACTTCCCAGACAGAGACAGGCCTGCAGAGCAGAGGAACCAATCGAGACACGCATCAGATGAGCGCCAGGGGTTTAAGAGCGTGGGCTGGAGGCAGACAGACCCCGTCCCAGGGAAGGTAGAAGACATGGGGCAGGTAAGAGCCTGGGAACAAGGGTAACCCAGACAGCGGAGCAGGAGCCAGAGGCCCAGCACATGCGGGCACGGCCTCTGAGCCTCAGCTTCCCCATTTGTGAACCGGAGTCAGGACAAGTGAGGTCCAGGCAAACAGCACTGCACGCTTCCCCACGGCCGGTTCTGGGGGAACCTCCTTTCCACCTCATTTCAGTTCCTACACCCTGATCCACTCTATCGGGTCGTCAGCTTGGCGTGCGCCCCGCCCCACTCACAAAGCCGTTGTCCATGATCCGGCACAGGCTCTTTAGCGTCTCCAGGTCCTTGGTGAAGTGGAACTGCACCAGGCGAGAGTTCCGGAAGAGCGGCACCAGCGTGGTCTGCAGGGCCCGGGAGTGGCTCCATGAGGCCCCACCGGTGGCCACCCCGCACCTCACCCCGGCTGTGACCCCCTCGAAGCCAGGCCTGCAGCACCCCACGCTCCTTCGCTGCTTAACAGGCAGCGCCCCCTCCCCGCTCACCAGGAGCTGCTGCGGGATGAGCTGCATGTACAGTTTCCGCGGCCACTGCTCGGTCCTCCTGAGGGGAGGCGCCCGTGGGTCAGGAGGCAGGGCGCCTGCCAGCCCCGCCCCTGCCTGCCAGCCCCGCCCCCTGCCCACCACTCACAGGATCTCCCCTTGGTTCACGTAGATGTGCGAGGGCAGCCACCGCTTAGACCGGCTGTGGGGATCAGGCCTGGGCTTTTGAGGGGAAAAGGGTCGGGTCAGGTCAGGAATGGGAGGCGCCCTGGGTCAGTGATGAAGCAGTGGTCCCACGGTCCCCTTGGCCTCACCTCCTGCCACTCCATGACTCCGCTCCACGCCAGGAACTTGTTGTTGACGATCTGGACGGGGCCCGCCACGCCGCCAGGTCCCACTGCCTGTGGGAGGAGACAGGTGGGCTGGTGCCCCGGGCTCCCCAGAGAAGGAGCCTGGGAACCTGGAGGCTGCCCCAGGGCCCAGCCCCACCTTGGACCCCTGCCGGGCTTGTCTCCAGGCTGCCCACAGGCCTGGAGACTCTCCAGCGCTGGCCCGGCCCCGCTGCCCCCATGCCCTCGGCTGGGACACTTTCAGGTGAAGGGGACTCTGTGAACCATTGGTGAGGTGGGAGCCATGGCGCGTGCACTCCCCACCCGCCAGACTGCTGTGCCAGCGAGCCCGTCCAGCTCCCCATGGGCCCTGCAGAGCCTCAGGGCAAGCGGCAGCCCCGGGGCACACCTGTTTCCGGGTGGTGATGACCTGCCGGATGGCATTGGACGGCTCCGCTCTGGTCGTAGGGGATGAGGCCCATGAAGATTTTCTTCTTGGACGAGTACAGCAGCATGAGCACGCGCACCTCGCACGGGGAGATGTGCGGGAAGAGCATGCAGCCCGCCTGCGGGAGGGGGCATCAAGGGGCAGAAACCCTCCAAGGGACCAGGGCCACCGTGGCCTGAGAACCCGCACCTCGGTGTCGCCCCCACGGTGAAGCTGGGGTCAGAACGGGCCCCACGTAGGGAGGTGAGGGTCCTGAGAGGGCTCTGTCTCCCCCACCCCAGGCAGGCCCTGTCCCTGGAGCCTGGGCCCAGTGGACGAAGACCACCACACCTGGGGAGACGCCAGACCAGAGCCTGTGAGCAGACCCAGCTCTGCGTCCTCCTAGCTTTGACCCAAGGCAAGTCACCTCTGCACCTCAGTTACCCGATCTGTACAATGGCATAACAACAGTGCCACATAAACACCTGTTGCATGAGAAGCTACTGCCTCCTTGGTTGGACTACAGGAGAACCTGAGCCTCACAGGTGTCCCTGTCCCCACCGGGGGGTGGAGCACGCGCTCTCTCAGCAAACAGTGCTGAACAGAGGGGGTGACGAGGCAAGAGAGAGACCCCACACTTGTCACAATCCCAAGAAGGAGGGGAGGGCCACACAGCAGCCCCTGAAGACCGTAGCCAGGGGGCAGGCTGTCTCAAAGGGGACCAAGGACTGGAGAGACCCCAGAGCGCAGCCCTCTGGGCAGCTTCCCTTGGGCAGCTGTTGGAAACGTGCCCACGCCAGCTGTGTCTGAACCCTGACTCTAACAACCTCACCAGCTCAAGTTTACTGAGCACTCACTACTCTGAGACCACTGCCTCAGTTTTACAGAAACGCCCTGGCTCCCCCAGGGGACTGCAGATGAGGACTAATCAGCCCCCCTCTATTCAGCTCCAGCTCTTTCCCGTCACCCCCCACTTCCAGGTCCCTACCAGGGGCAGAGGCCCCAACAAGCTCCTGGCTCCCCGGAGGGGGTGGGCCCAGGCCCCTCCTTTTGCTTCTGTGCTCCATGTCTGCCCCGGCCTGGCCTGGCGGAGAGCTGGGTTCCTCTACTCTCCCTCTAAGCAGTGAGACCCCAGTTCACAGGGACAGGGGATCCCCCTGGAAGTCTCCCAGGACCCTGCCACCCACCTCGATTGTCCCGGCAGAGCTCTGCCTACCACTTTACTTGGTCACCACGGTGTTCCCAGGGCCTCTGTCCCCGCCCGCCCCCATCACCCCTGACCCACTCACGAAGCCGTTGCCCATGACCCGGCAGAGCCCCCTTGAGGAGTCACAGTCTCTGTTGGTGAAGTGGAACTGCGCCAGCTGGGAGTTGCGGAACAGGGGGCCCAAGGTGGTCTGGGGGCGACATGGGGGCAGCAGGGTCAGGGCTGGGCAGGTGGGCGGGTGGGGTGGGCGGGTGGATGAGGGTGGGGTCTCACCAGCAGCTGCTGTGGGATCAGTTGCATGATCAGCTTCTGCGGCCACTGGTCAGTCTCCCTGCAGGAGGAGAGGGTAAGAGGGGTGCACCCCTCCACCACCCACCCTCGCACCCTGCCCGCACTCACAGGTTCTCGCCCTGGTTCACGTAGGCCTGGCAGGGAAGGGCCCGCTTCAGCTTCGCAGTGGAGTCCGAGTAGGGTCTGCGCTTCTGTGGTGGGGGCAGAGGGTCTCCAGACACGGCCCAGCTGTGCGGGCTGGCTGCCCACCTGCGGGACCCCGAATCAGCCCCCACCCCACAGACTCCCAGGGCGCTGGCTGCGGGCACTCACCTCCTGCCACTCTAGGACGCCGCTCCAGGCCAGCAGCTTGTTGCTGAGCCGGTGCTCGCCAACGGCCAGGCCCCCGAGGGCAAGTCCGGGCGAGGAGGGTCCGATGGGGCCCAAGGCCCCGAAGACCCGAGCACCTTGCTGCAGGAGAGGGGGCGGCAACTGAGGAGCTGCCCCGACCCACCCCAGAAGGGACACCCCAACCTCCAGACCCCAGGGCCCTGTGGCAAATCGCCCCGGGCAGTCTCCAAACCCCTTCTTCCAGAGCTGAGACTCAGACTGGGTGGCCCCCACGTCCTTTTCTGCCCAGCCCACCTGTCCTCTCAACGCTGGTCCCTGAAAGCGACCAGCTACTTCCCCCTCCAGCCTTTGCTCGGGCCAGGCTCTGCCCTGGCCTGCCATGCCCTCCCCTTCAAGAGATGCACCTCACTCATCCTCCGAGGATCATCAATTTTGGGTCCCTCTATTGAGACGCAACTCAGAAGCAGTTCTCTGGGGCTCCAGAGCCGCCTCGGAACACCCCACGATGCACAGCCAGATGGCACACCAGCTTGCCCCATCCCGCCCAAGCACAGAACTCTTTTCCACGGTTCCCCTGGCCCTGGAGAGAGAATCCAGGCTCTCCCCAGCTCCCGCCAGGCGGGCTCCAGCCCTCCCTCACCCAGCCCAGGCTGCAGCCACTTCAGGCTGACCCTAGGGAGGCGGGAGGAAGCGTCCGGAAGCACAGAGAACAGAACTCTCTGGGAACCAGGAGCCAGACAACAAACGGAGGGTCTCCCAAACACAGTGTCTTGAGAGCATCTGCAAAACACCAGAATGCTGCCAGAAGAAAGCCAAGCAGGACACATCCTACTCATGGGGCACTATCCAGTCATATTTAAAAACACACACACACCAAAAGCATCTCAAAACAAGGGAGAGTTTTGGACTGCGGGGCAGCAAGAAACTCTCGAAACCCTCTCTAGTAGGTGCCTTCCAGGCAGCTAGAAAAAAATAAAAGTGGTTATTACTTTTCATCTTACTACTATTTTTCCAAATTTCTTATAAAGCACACAGGTGTCTTCTGCCCCAGAATATGAGACAGGAAAAACTATATTTCGCAAGAGCTTAAAAGGCAAAGAAATCTGAACAAGCGTGCTCTCCATGTAGGCAGGTGGTTCTGGGATTCAGACAATCCAGTGAGATCAGAAAGAAAGGCAGAGAGCTTCCCGCTGTAAGAACATGGTGGTGTGTGTTCCTGAGATGGAGATAGACTGTCGGAGCCCTGGGTGCATAGGCACCACAGCCAGAGCCCATAACATCCAAGAAACTAGTTAGATCACACAACTGTAGAAGCCTTTGGGATCCAGACAAACGCACTTAAGGACCCAGGTAATGTGAGCACCAGGGACACCTGCCGTATTTCTAGTCATCAGACTAACCACGTTTTAATCTGGGGGTGAAGATCAGAGCAGCTTAAGTCCAGGTCTCACCGAATACAGGATGAGCATCAAGGTGGAGGGTCACGTTTAAGGACTAGACCTAAATGCAATCCTAAAAGGAAATCGCACATCTGGACAGGCGTGTATGTAAAACCTGGCCGTGCCTCCCACATGTTTTGCTAGTCACTGCATAGGAAGCCTATTTAGTACTTGGAAAAAGATGAAAGCCTTAAGACGGTCGTTTAAGGACCCAGGAGACGCTTGTGAACAAGAGGACATGAACGCTAAGAAACTGGGAAGCAACGGGTGAAGGGTGATGTTTAAGAGCAGAGAGGTGTTCAGAGTCCGGGCGTCTGACTCTAACATCAAGAAAACCTGCTTAAGGCTGCTGTGCAGCTGCCACAGGTCCCCGCCACGCACAACGGTGAGGCAAGGTATTTATTAATTAGCCCCAGGCTAGGGTAAACGGCGCATCTGAGCAAGCGTGTCACGGTTTAGCTGTGCGTGTTTTTAAACGTTGGGATGTGTGAATTTACCGCCAGAAAAACCTTAGGAAGATTTTTGAGAAGTATGTACAGGTTGTGGATCTAGGTAAGCGTGTCTAACTTAGCGTCCCTCCGAAGCTATGTTTAACATCTGGGCTTGCCGCGATCAGTGGGGACATCCCGCACCTGGGCAAGCGCGCAAACGAACCCCGGGCACACACGCCACCGGCGCCCCTGCTGAACGCCCCCGGGAGCAACACCTGGGCGCCACAGTGCGAGACGCGGGGCCCTCGCCATCGCCCCCGCCCCTCCCCCTCTCTAGCTTCCCTGCGCGGAGAGAGAGCAACTTTCCAATTGGAAAAACAACAGTACACGCCGACCGTCCGCCCGCCCCCCACCCAGCGTTCAAATCAGGCCGCGGAGTCAGCAGTAATTTGAGCCCTTGCCGCCCCCGTACCCCACCCCCCGCCACCCCATCCCGAACGCGAAACAAAGGGGAGAGCCCGGCGCGTACCACCCAAGGGGGTTTCACGGGGAAGCGGGTCCCAGGCGGGACCACCCTTCGGGTCACCGGAGAAACCCCCGAGGGGGTGGGAGCCTGGGACAAAGACGCCAGCCCGGGGGAGGGGCCGGCGGGGGCGGGGCTGTGGAAAGCTCTGGAAAAAGGGCGGGGGGCTCACCATGGGAGGGGCCGAGCGAGCCCGGATCCGCGGCGGCTGCGGGCCCCGAGGGCTGGCCGGCCAGGAGCGCGAGCGGGCGGTGCGCGCCGTGAAGGGCCGCAGGGGGCGGCCTCGACCACCGAGGGGGCCCCCAGCGCCGGAGCGATGCGGGGCGCGGCGCGGACGGACCATGGCGGGCGCGAGCCGAGCGGTCTGGGGGACTGCCACAGGCCGCACGGGGGGCTGCGCGCTGCGCCGACTGAGGGCGCGGGCGCGCGGCTCCGGGGAGACGGGCCGGGCTGTACCAAGCGCAGGGGACGCACCTCCAGAGAGGGGTCGCCGCGGCCGAACCACTGCGGCGAGCAGGGGAGCGCGGCGCGTACCAACCGCGTCCGCGAGGGGGCGTGGCCGGGGCGTACCAAACAGGGCCGGGGGGTTCCAGGGAAAGGGTGTGTGGGGCGGGGAACTCGGCAATTGGACGGGGCCATGGGCCGCACGCGCACGAAAGGGAGGGGCTGAGAGGACGTGAAAGAAACCACCTCAGGGGGCGGGGCTGGGAGGCCACACCGAGGGGGAGACGGGGCGGGGAATGAACGTAGAGGGTGAGACCAAGCGGGTTCCGGGCCTGGGGGAGCCGTGCCTGGTGGCGGAACCAGGAGACTACGTCGGGACGCGTCAGAAAGAGAGGCAGGAAGGACTAATAGGCCTGGAGGCAAAGGAACCGGCCTAGAGGTTCGGAAATACGGATCGTTCCAGAAACTCTGGAGAGGACTTAGGGTTTCAAGGCAGTGACGTGGCCAGGCGGGCGAGGGACCACAACTCCCAGCGGCCTCCGCGCGGCTTGGGCGGAGCCGACGGGTCTCACAGCTGTGTGCCCATTGGCTCCCACGACCTAGGCTCCGCCCGCCTCCCTCTACTTCTCCTTGCCACTCGGCTCTCAGTGCCATTCATTGATTCGTTCATTCACTCTCCGATTAAAGGACTGCGTAGTCACATGCTAGTAGTTGTGTATAACATTTTTTGCTTCAGTTTCCTTGTTTCTTAAATGTAGATACTAGCTAACCCTAAAATGGCTATGAGAATCAAATGAGTTAATAAACTATTAGATTGCTATTTGGCACAGTGACGACCTAAATGATAGTTTTTCTTTTAAAATCATTATTATTAGTGCCATTTCCACTTCTGTGCTGGGCATCAATTGTGGTGACCAAAGAGACCAGTCCCACTGGAGAAAATAAATAATTGCATTCTGTGATATATTACAAATAGAGCAAATGCACTCTCTTTACGGGGGATGGGATGATGAGAGAACTCAGGAAAGTGATCTTTAGGCAGCCTGCAAGTCCACATAGGCTGCAAGAGTGTGCTAAGATGAGGGACCAGCCAGGGCGCAAATCCTGAGAATGGAAGGAAAGCAAGGGGTGGGGGCGGTGCAGCACGGCTGGAGCAGAGTGAGGGTGAAGGAGAGCTGAGGAAGCGGAGAGTGGCCAAGTGCCACAAGCAGGGTCCTATAGCCTCGCGATGGAATTTGATTTTAGTCTCACTTTGCTGGGGAACCATCAAAAGGTTTTTATCAAGGAAGGGACAAAGTCTCATTTACATTTTAAACAAATCATTCACAAATGCAGAGTCATGCCCACAGTGTCTCTACAAGTCTACAGAAGAAGCTGGATCTAGAGTCACCTCTGAGGAGAGAAGACAGCAGATGGAAGAGTCAAAGACATGGAAAGGAGACTCAGTTTGTTCTTGTAGACTATTTTCAAGTCTTACCATATGCAAACATTTGAAATAGTAACATCTCTTTTTAAAGATCCCTCCAGCTGCTGTGTTGAATATGAGGTAAGGGCTAGTGGAGCAGGAGGGCAGATAGGAGACTATGGCAATAAGCCAGCTTAGAGTCACAGGTGGCTTAGATCACAGGAAGTGTGGCCACAGTGGAAGTATGCACTTTCACAATTTATTTTCAAGCTGAAGCCCAAAGGACTTGTGCGGGGAGTGAAAGTGAGAGGGTGAAGTGATTTCAAGGGTTTTGCTGGTACAGAGGTGTCATTTCATGAAAGGCAAATGACTGTGGGAGGAGCAGGGTGGGGTGGGTGGAGATGGAACTCCAAATCTGACCTGGACTGGGGCCACATAGGGAATCGCTACTCTCTGGACCCAGACTGCCAGCTAGATATCAACAGTTACCTCCTGAGGCCTGACTATGTCAGGAGACCCCACTGCTGGCAGTAGGAAGGAGAATCGTAGGGACAGAAGTCCCCTTCTCCTCCTTAATCTATTTCTGTTTCTACGAGGTACATTTGCAATGTTGACTAGACAGTGTAAATAGGGGGAGGTCTAGAGATACAACTTTGAGAGCCTTCAGTATTTCATGAGAATGAATGACATCATGAGGAGGTGTGTGTGTATAGAGGCTGGGACACTCCATCCCTTTAGAGCTCAGATCTATGAGGAGCAATCAGATGGGAGGAGAAGCCCCAGGTAATGTCATATTGGAGCCCCAACCTGAGTCCCAAATCTGACCTGGATTGTGGCCAAAGAGGGAATCACTACTCTCTGGACCCAGACAGCCAGCTAGATATCAACAGTTACCTCCAGAGATCTGACTTTGTCAGGAGACCCCACTACTGGTAGTAGGAAGGCAAATTGTAGGGAGAGAAGTCCCTTCTCCTCCTTAATCTCCCTAAACCCACAGTTCTCACTATTCTTAGTACAAGCCATTGTGATCTCTTACATGGGTAATAGCCTTCTAACTCTTGTCACCTTGACTTTCATTCCACTCATCAAAAGACTCCAATGAGACTTACTTGGTGGCACAGTGGATGAGAGTCCTCCCTGCCAATGCAGGGGACACAGGTTTGTTTGATCCCTGTTCGGGCAAGATTTTACAATGTCACAGAACAACTGAGCCCGTGCACAGCAATTACTGAGCCTGCGTGCTGCAACAACTGAAGCCCACACCCAGAGCCTGTGTTTTGCAGCGAGAAGCCACTGCAGTGAAAAGCCTGTGCACTGCACCCAAGAGTAGCCCCCGGCTCACTGCATCTAAAGAAAGCACGCACAAAGCAATGAAGACCCAGTGCAGCCAAAAATAAATAAAAATTTAAAAGAAAATGTTTTTTTAAAGAAAGACTCCAGTGGCTTCCCGAGTGTCCTTAGAATTAACTACAAACTCTTCCTCTAAGGCCCCACATGATGGGACCCCTGCTGCTGTCTCTAGACTGCTCTCTTCTGTGCTCTTTCTCTTCTCCACCTAGTTGATGCCTTCTCATACTTCAGATCCCATCAGGACAATGTGTTGGTATGAATTCCTAGGATTTTGTATATGCATGGAGAAAGGTGTGCTAGGATTCACTCCAGCATGAGCAAAATGGCAACATTTCAGAATGAGAAATGAAAACACAGGGTGAAATTCTATTAGTAACTACTGTAATTAGTACAGTACAGCTCTCTGAAACCATCTAGCTTACCCAGTTTGCCAATTTGTAAGACATGGTTCATCGTATCTGTAAAATCTGCCCAGCCTAGCTGGCTACTATTATGACTAAGCAATTCTGCTCCCATCTGTTAAGCTGTACACTTCCTGAGGAGTAGCTGTCTGTTACCAAACTTGTTTATGCCAGTTAAGCCTCAGTTAATAACTTCACCCTATCAAATGAATCGAATATTAAAAGTGAGTTGTTTGTATGCAAAGCGTGTTGCTTGCATTGGAAAGAATAAAGTGAGTTGCCTGAAAAAAATACTGCCAGATGAGTTGCAAGCAAAGTAACTGTAAATGATTAAATGGAAAAGCTCATAAAAACCTAGGAAGGTCCAGCCTTCAGTTTGCTTAATAAGTGTCTTTAGGTTCTCCTGTCACTTTTTAAAAGAATTGGAAATGATAAATTACTTTTTATGGTTTATGGGTGCAATTTACACAAGCACGTGACACAGAATGAGAACTGGGAGGCTGACTGGTTGTCAAAGCTTGTGCCTGCCTGTAAAACTTAATTTAAAAATATATCATTCTTGGAGAAACTTCCCTGATGTGGTTGACTCTGTGCTTATACTGCAGGGGGCATGGGTTCAACCCCTGGTTGGGGAACTAACATCCTGCATGCTGTGTGCGGTGCATCCAAAAATATAACTTTTTTAAAAAATAAATCATCCTTGAAAAAGCAATAATAATAATAACAAATGTCTTAGACACTGCTAAGCACTTCCCACCTGAGCTCACTGAACCCTTACACACTAGGCCATGAGGGTGACAACCTTATTATCTCATTCTGCAGATAGGGAAACCAACAGCCACCAGCTGCCCTCCAACATGTGCTGTTCCGAACACTCCCACATTGGAAAAACCCAGACCTCGCCCATCTCCAAGCCCAGAGGGCTTTCTCCTTGCCTTCAGAAGCAAGGTGCCTTGAGACGGCTGTGTCCTGCCCAGCCTCTTCTGATGCAGTATCATTCATACTGGTGAACTGGCAAGAAATGAGCTGGTACAATCACTGACATGCCACATATTTTTTTTGGAGGGGCAATTTGGCAGTTTGGTTGCAGTTTAAAATGGGTACCCCGCTAAAAAATAAAAATAAAATGGGCACCCCAAAAGACCAGAAACATTCTACATAGCCAATAAGAGACAGACAGAGAAAATGATGGCATTCCTCAGGGGAGAACTATGCAGCCATACAAATGGATGAGAGACTTCCCTGGTGGTCCAGAGGTTAAGACTCCATGCTTCCAACACAGCAGGTGTGGGTTTGATCCCTAATCCAGGAGTTATTAAGATCCCACATACCTTGCAGCCAAAAACCCAAAACATAAAACAGAAGCAATACTGTAACAAATTCAATAAAGACTTATTAAAAAAAAAAAAAGATAGAAGTTTTTGTCCTGGTATAACCTGCAAGATACATTGTCAGATAAAGAAAGTAATCTACAGAATAAGGCAGAGTAAGTTCTAGAGACCTTCTGTAGAACAAAGCACCTGTGATTACTGACACTCTACCATGCACTGAAATTTAAGAGGGTAGATCTGTTGAAGTGTCCTTACCACACATACACGTAACAGAGAAAACCGAAGGGACTCAGAAAACTTCTGGAGGTGATGAGTGCCTGCTACCTTGTTTGCAGTGATTCTTTCACAAGTGTATGCGCATATCCAAACTCAATCATACCTCCATAAAGCTGCTTATAAAAATATAAAGCAAGCTGCCACTGGCTAGAAGAGCCAGAAAATGAATATATTTCTGTTTGCTTCTACCTGCTAGTCCAGATTGCCAAAGAACACACAAGAAACCTGTTGCTAGTCTCCAGAGAGGGCTGGGAGAGACCATGCATTGGGTTGATTTGGAGGCCTCTAAAAGTGTGAACCATGGGAGGCTTTATTATGCAAAAAATAAGTTGAATTTTTATAAGTGAAGTAAATAAAAATAGAATCAGCATACACCTCAATTTGGAAATTCTCCACTTGGAATATATCACACGGGAATCCCTGAACAGTAACTCCCCGGGCTGCCCAGTGATTAACACAGCTCGCTTCCACTGCAGGGGGCACAAGGTTGATCCCTGGTCAGAGAATTAAGATCCTGCATGCCCCAGGGTGTGGCAAAAAAAAAAAAAAGGAATACCTATACAAATGAAGGAGGAGATACAGGTTCATGCTGATTCTCTGAGGCATTTTTTATAATAGTAGAAAACTATACAGCTACCCAGCTGCTGTGAAGAATGTGGCAAAGAGCCTCAAAGACAGCCCCGTGACCCCCCACCTCCTAGTATTATAATCCTTTTATTGTCCTTTCAGCCTCACTGTGGGCTCGACCTAGCAACTGTTCTAATGAATGGAATACAGCAAAAGTGATAGGCTATAACTTCCACTCTTGGGTTACAGAAAAAACTGTGGCTCCCACCTTGGGCGTCCTGTGAAAAGGACTGCAAGATGAGGGACCAAGTGAGACGTCCAGCCAAGAAGAAGCAAGGAGCTGAGGTGCTGTGTCCAGACGAAGGTGAAAAACAAGATCCCACCCCCAGGCATGTGAACGAGCTTGGAAACGGGCCCTCCCCCAGTGGAGCGTTCAGATGAGACTGCAGCCCCAGCTTGACTGCCACCTCGAGAAGCACCAGCCAAGCTGGGCCTGGATTCCTGATCCAAACTGTGAGAAAGTAAATGCTATTGTTTTAAGCCCTGGAATGGTTCCATCAACAGGCAGTTTATGCAGACTGGATGGTCTGTGGGATTGGAATGTGTCCACTTAGTGGACCAGGGGAAGCAACCATTTACTAACAGGACACAGAGTCAAAGAACATATAGAAACTGACTTCGTTTACACAAAACATTTAAGAAACTATCAATGTGTATCTACAACCATAAGCATATAAACCCAAACACCAAACTGATAAACCTGCCTCTGAGGAATACTTCACTTTTTGTTCTACACTTCAGTAGTTTTTTTCATCTTTATGAAACTAGATTCCTATGTAACTCAATAGAATTTTAAGGTTAATTTTCTTAAAAGCCCAGACTGATGGGAAAATATTAGTGAGTTTTATGTACCTTTAGACAAACATGTTTTTTAGAGGGTGTCATTTTTCTCATAAATTTTCTTCATAGAAGTAGGATGTGGGCAGTCTCTCACCCAAGACAGGTATCTAACCATGAACGAGTCAGTGATCTAGTTTTGTTTTTTTTTTAATGTTCTCCCACTTTTGCCAGATCTGTTCCTGTGGAAGAGTTCTCATCAGTTTCCCAGTCTTGTTTCCAGCCCTATATGCCTGGCCCCAAAAACAAACTGGTCAGAAATGAAATGTTTCTAACCAGTCACTCACCCAAATTACAACCGTCATGGATGCCCTCGTGGTTCTGACAAAGTAACATGCAATTTTTAGACTCCGTTCTGCCCTCTAGGAGCATATTTTGACCAGTGATGGCAACCGTGGCTAATGGCAGCTCTCCTTTGAGGGCTCAATCCTGCAGAAATCACTTCTAGCCACCTGGGGTCAGAGTCAGAGAGGCACGGGGACCTGACTAAAGCCACACAGCCCGTTGGTATGGAAGCTGCAGTCTCAACCCTGATGTTTAAGGCCTGTACTACATCTACACTGCAGCAGCTTTAATACCTCATGCTCAGAGAAACACTTTCCGGAAAGACCTGCTCTCTTGGTGTTGGCTGGCTCTGAGAGGCTGTCGTCTACACCTGGGCTGTGAAATGTGGAGGTGAGCGCTGTGTGGGTAGATCTCCTCTCTCTGGGCACACTATAACCCAGGGCTTCCTTCTCATCTGGGGTACGGTATGGGGTGCTGACACGGGGACAGTCCCTTCAGTTCACCTAACTGGGTGCTGAGGTCAGGGGCCTCCAGTGACTGGGAACAGCCACTGATTTGTTTGATCAATTCGTCCCAGAAGGACTCGAGGAGTGTCTGTGTTTGTCCACGGGGCAATATCCACCCTGGTGGGAACAGCATGGCCTGTGTCCTGCTAGTCTTCTTCCCTTTTGATGGCTTTGGACATGGGTCGGTCACTCTCTCCTTGAAAACGCTCGTCTTCCAGAACACACCTGCCTGCTCCTCCTGTCTCCCGGCCCCTGCCCAGCCCTTACATGTGGGTCCTCCTCTGGCCTCTGGCCTTGTCCTCGTGTCTTCTTCTTCCAGAGGTCGCAAAATGGCAGCCTGGCTGCCTCGAGACCCACTAGCAGATTTTGTTTGGTCCTCACAGTGTTGTTTTTTTTTTTTGGTTTTAATTTGAATGCCATGAGGTGGGGCAAGCACTCCCCAAGTTCGCCACAGTCCCCGTCAATCCCTGTCGTCTTACACCCGTCCATGTCACCCATTTCCATCACCTGCCTGGCCCCTGGAGCCATCTGAGCTTTCAAGAACCCCTGCAACACAAGCCGCCTAGGGGACCTCGCCCGCTTTCCCTCCTTCGACCTCTTGTCTGCATCAGAGTTGCTGAGGGAGCTTGCGCTTGATGCTGAAGCCCAGCCTCCCTCCCTCCCCTGATGGAGTATTCGCTTCCACGGTTCTAGAAGACTCTAGGGCAGGGATCGTAAACTCAAATGCCTGCAGGAGCCAGGTGGGCCACATAAATGAGTGAACTCACCAGGTATAAGAAAAGTCGACGGCCAGAAATATAATCAAATGGAATCTTTACTGAACGCTGGTGAATGCATGGAATATAATACAAACAGGTATGGTACTGGAGTTTATCTTTCAAATCCAAATTGAAAAAAATACAAATTGAAAAATAGAAATATTTAATTACTAAATTTTTTTGTTTTTCTTAATTCTTCTGCTCCTGGACTATGAAGCCAGGGGTGGGCCTCATCCACGCCACCCCTGGATGTCAAGGGTGGGACTGGTGGCTGGGACTCCTGAAGCTGGGGGCAGCATTGAACTTGATTCAGTTGTGTAACGGAAAACGGCTGCACACAAGCGTGGGCGCTTCCAGACACGGAGATTCAGGCGACTGCTGGAGAGCGGGGAGGGCTGTCGTTTTCTGAGGGAGCCCACTGGGCGACCGGCCGCCCACTGCCCTGGAGCTCAGCGGCTAGTATTTGTGGTCCACTCTTACACGGTTGACAGCAACCAAGAAAAGCAATGTCTGGAGGCCGGGAGCCTTGGGGCAGTTTGGTCTTTAGTCCCACAAGTTGAGTGGACGCTGTCCAGGCCATGCCCTTCATTTCTGGAGACCACCTGCAGCGATGGAAAGGGAGTCAGAGTACTCCCTGCCAACGGCGTCCCCATTTCTGCCTGGACTGGGTGAACATGATCATACATTCAAGTAGCTGTTTGTGAATGTCCTTGGGAGAAAAAGAGTGTTCAGAAGAGTAGGAACTTTGACCCAAAGTCTCTGACTGACCTCAGAGGGACCAAGGTGTGGCTTCTGGCTCACCTGAAATGAGCTAAGTTGATGGACTGCAACAGTTCAGACTGCTTCCACATGTCACAAGGTCGTAGAGCTTCTATAAAACACACTGGGTCAAGTTCCATCACCAGACTGCCCGTGGTTAAGGTACAAAACCCTGTCACGGATGCCGTGTCGTGTGTTCCAATGACCTCTCATGGCAAGGTCAGTGCCTGGTAATTGATGTGATGACCTGACTTGAGTCTCTGCCAATGATGCCCTCTTGGATTATGGCGACCCGCCTGCATCCCCAGGGACACGGATAGTTTGATCACCACCAGTTTGTAACTGTGCTTAGGTGTTTAGACCAGCTTTCATGAAGTGTGTTTCTCTCGACACACAGAAAACAAGTCACTTCCCAGGGGCGGGCCTGCCTTAGCATCATGTCACAGCTTTCTTCAGTCACATCGAGATTCTCCACGCCACAAATAAATAAAGCTAACTGGGTGGTGATAGTTCATGAGCAGCGATAGTAAAGGCCACGACTGATCTGACTCGGTCAAGCAAGTGGACGTGTCGATCTTCAGATTTCTCTTCCCCTCCCACGAGACGCGGATGCCTGCTGGACTCAGACGATGGTCCAAGCAGACGGGGGTTTCTGTTCAGGAGGCGTCTCTTTGGCTCCCTTATAAACTGGATGTCTGTGGGCTGGAACACCCAGGTGATTCATGTCATGTGATTCCTGAGCCTCAAGTGGCAGCCACGCCACTGCTCCCATCGGCTTTCCGAAACCAGCTCTACTGACACTTGAGGCCCTTCTTCAGTTCATTGAGAATCGCGTCTCGCGTCTGCTCTGTGTACTGGTCGAAGCTCTTACTGTGCTTGGATTCATAGTGACGCTTCAGGTTGTATTCTTTCAACACAGACACGATTTTTTTTGCATATTAAGCACGTAGGCATGCTCTTCACCTCCACAAAGAAATAGGCTCGCTCCCATTTCTCTCGAAACACGTGGCCCTCTCGTTCTCTCTTTCGTTTTGCCACTTTTGGTAGAGACATGGGTACAAGAAAGATTTCACTGTCTCCGAATACTACCCTGGGGACACCAACCGTGCCAGCCCTGTGCCGAAGGCGACAGCCTTCTGCCTCATGGTGGGGGAGTCAGGAGGGAGTGGTGGGGACTGTGGCGAAACAGAGAGCACACGCCTCGTGCAGAGGGACGGCTCCAGCCCGTTGTTTGCTGGGCAGGAGGGTGGACCCAGGGGAGCCAGATCTTCTGACTTGTCAAGAGAAGACAAGACTACAGATTTTGTGTGTGTATGTGTGGGTGTTTGAGAGAGAGAATAATCCTGATTTTTACAACTAACTCATTAGGGGAAAAAATGCCACATAGCCTAACACAGGGAAGGCCAAACAAAACTCATCTGTAGAGTGGCCCAGGGGCCACCAGATTGCAACCTCTCTCCTGGGAGGGGGTCTGGGCATCTGACCCTAACAGGCCTCTCAAACAATGCGGGCGCTGGGGGTCCACCTCTAGACCATGCTCTGAGCATCACTGCTCTGGGGGCAGTCTGACAACAGACAACTAAGTCTCTGCTCACAGGCCAGAGCAGCTGCCCCTCGGATGTCTCCCTAAGGACAGCCTCAGGCCCCTTGCCTCATTACACCCCAAACCTGTATCTCCTCCTCACATCCCCACCATGTCTCCCATCACTAGGATGGCCCCACTGTCCACTCTGTTCAAAGCCCCAGAAGCCTGGTCTCTGACTGCTCTTGCCACATGAGACCTCTTCCGTTCCTGCGTCTTCAACCACCAAGCACACACGCTGCGCTAAGGACACACCCTGGGCTCCCAGCGTGGCCTTGGTCCCTCAGATGTCCCAGACCATCAGCAATCACCACCGGCTCCTTCTCCTGGCTCCTACCTCAGGAAGGCCCACCGTCTACCAGCACCCAGGCCAGGTCCTGGGGACCACCCTGGACCCCACCCTACACCCGCAACTTTTTCCACATGGGCACGCCAGTTTCTGGCCTCACCCCTGCTGCCCCCCAACTCTGGCTGCTCCTCTGTGCTCTCCCCCCCCCACGAACATCACCCTTGGCTCCTCCCTGCCTCCTATCACATCCCGCAGCCCACAGGGGGCTGACACCCAACCAACCTAGGCCTGGCCCCGGGCCTGGCCTCCTGCAGCCATTCCACACCCCCTAGACAAGCCTCCAGCTGCTCAGTTTGGAATCTGAGCTCCCTCCCCACCTCTCCAGGCCCTCTTTCCCCTCCTCGTGCTCCCAGAGGCCTCGGCTGACTTGTCCTCTGACCATCCCAGGATTCCTCCTGCCCCAACACATTCCTGTCTGTCATCTCGGCACCTAGACTGTAACCACCTTCCCTCACGGACTCGCTGACTGCCGCTCACAGACCCCACCAGCCTGGCTGGCTCACAGGCCTCCTGGTACCTGCCTGGTACCCTCTCTACCTCCATGGGCGCTCGTGGTCCTAGGACCTCTGCCTACAGACTCCTCACCTCCTGGAAGCCAGGCTGCACCAGATGGCCTCACTCACCGCCGAGGCCCCAGCCTCACCAGCCCGGGGCCTCAGGGGCGTCTGCTGAAGCGAGAACAAGGGCAGAGGTGTCTCCCCCCATCTCCTCCCTGCCCAGTCCTGGGGGATGTCAGTGACGGGAGCCGGGCGTGTGTTAAAAGGAACTTTATTGGGTGTCGGGGTTCAGATGAGGTCCATGAGGATGTCGTCCTCCATGACGCTGGGCTGCAGGCCCGGCTGGGGGACCGGGCCCCGGGGCCCCCCGCTGAGCAGCATCTGACCTAGGGGGCAGTGGGAAGGGACTGCATCTCCCGGTGGTCCCTGGGGCCCGGGAGGGCCCCTGGGCCTGAGTCCTCCCTCCGCCTCTGGAGGCCCGAGACACAGGGGGTCAAGGGAGCCCAGGGGGACCCCAGAGGCGCCTCCTAACCCCACATGGCCACGGGCCGTCTGCCTCTTGTAGCTTGTGGGGACCCATCCCCAGCACAACTCTCCAGCCCTGAGACTTTCCCAGCAACCCTGGAGGCAGGGAGCCAAGGGAGAATGCCTGCTGCCTTGGCTCTCGGTGCCCTGGGCTGTACCTCCCGGGGGCCCGTGGAGCCCCCATGAGCCACAAGGGCTCCCGCTGTTCCTAAGTCCCAGGACTTCACTTCCCAGAAGTCACAGGACACTGGGACACTCAGCCCAGGCCCCGGGCCTCCCCGAACCCCCTTACCTGGCAGTGGAGCCCTCGGGGGAAGCTGAGCAGGCCAGGACTGGGCCGGCGGCGGGTGAAGGAGAGGGGGGCCCAGCTGGGGCTGCCCCAGGCCCTGGTGCGGTGGGGGCAGCAGCGCAGGGGCCCCTGGTGGCTGGAGGTGGTGGAGGGAGGCCTGAGGGGGGGGGCACCCCAGTCTGGGGCTGGGGGGCAGAGAAAGTGGCTCAGAGGCCCTGGCAAAGAGCCCCCACCTGCCCCACTCCCTGGTGGAGCCTCTGATCTTCCTTCAAAGGAATCTCAGCAGAAGCCCTTTTTAGGACGTGTGGGGAAGGGCCAGGCTGACCTCAAATCACCCACTCCCATCAAACCAACCTCCCACCTCCACAATGAAAGGAATCTGACTGTCAAGCCCAGGACCCCTGGCTCCCATATGACCCCCTCCCGAATCTCACCGGGGGTGGGTTGAGGAGGAGGCTCCGCAGTTGGGGGTTGGCCCCGGGGTTCTGGGGCCGGAGGAGGGGTCCAGGAGGGGGCGGGCCGGGGCTGCTCCAGGAGGGCCTTGCGGGCGCCCGGAGGGGCCGGGCAGCACCTTGGGGCTGGGGCTGCCCAGCGGCCGCAGAGGCCCCCACGGTAGCCTGAGGCTGGGGCTGTGGCGGGCGGAGCTGGAGCTGACGGGAAGAGACAGGGGTGAGGAATGGAGCCCCCAGACCCCTCCGCCTCTTCAGCGAGGTCAGAATCACGGCATCCTCTGCACGCACCCAACCCCCTCGGCCCTGTCCTCACCAGGTTCTGCGAGGGTCTTGCCTGGTCCTCCAGAATGGGACCCAGCCCAGGGGGTGCCTGCTGGGTGCCCATCTGTGTGGGGAGAGAGGGAACAGGTTAGTGGCTGGGCAGGGAGTCGCTGTGCCGCGGAGGGTCTGCGCCCTGAACAGGACCCTGTCAGGAGCTGGGAATGTTTTCCTGAGCAGGGGGCGGGGTTGTCTAGGATGTAAACTTCATACCCCTGGAGAGGGGACTGTGTCTTAGAAATTCAACAAGAATACTCTTTATAAAGGAAAGAAAGATTGCAGGGAAACACAGGGTAAGACTGAGCTTGGCAGAGGAGGACGTGCCCAGCACTGGAGCCCCAGGAGGGCCCCGGGGGTCCTGCTGTGAGAGCTGGGGCCCAGGAGGGCTGCACAGGCCCCAGGGGAGGGGGCGCCGCGGCGTCGCTCACCCCACGCTGCTGCTCCAGCTTCTGCTGCTGGACTTGCTTGTGGTTGGTGATGACCTGGCGGATGCCATTGACAAAGCCGCTCTGGTCATAGGGGATGAGGCCCATGAAGATCTTCTTCTTGGACGAGTACAGAAGCATGAGCACACGCACCTCACATGGGGCCGTGTGGGGGAAGTGCACACAGCCCGCCTGTGGGGAGAAGACCAGAGCCTGTCACACCCTGCAGGAGGGGGCTGAGTTTTAGAAGGTTCTAGAAGCCCCATAGGCCAGGCGTAGCCAGCTTTCTGCTCTGAAAGGTGGAGGCGGCTCCAGGTTTTGCTTGAGGCTGCTCCAGAGAGCTGGGTGCCCGAAGGAACAGGGTGTACCTGGGACTGCTGCAGATGGCTGGATGGAGAGCAGAGGAAGCCCCTCCAATCCCGGCCCCCTCAAAGGGCTCGCAGCTGATGGAGGGAATTCAACAGAGCTAACACGGGAAGCGCGTGCTCAGTGGTGGTGGCAGACACCCTGACTGACCAGGGATCCAAGAGGCCCTTGGGGTGCCACAGTCTCGACCTCAGCGTCTGCAGTGAGACTCGCGCGAGGCAGTACTCACACCTCAAGGGACAGACCCGGATACCACGCCCGCCATCCTGCACAGGGCTGGATACACAGGACGTGCCCAGGAACCATCTCACTAGTGTGCCCAGGGAACGCTAGTGAACATGAAGCAAGGCCCTAACACACGAGGCTTCTGGGAGAGGGGCTCTTAGTGGAGGAGGGGCTGACAAGCTTACAGAACCGGGGGAACCTGGGCCAAGCCAGTCTCGCTTTCTCAGGCGAGGCAGACCCTGCTAGCTGCTTAACTCTGACCCCTCCCTGTGTGGAGAACCCCAATTCTGTTTGGAAAGCAGCACGTCTGGGCCCCAGGGCACTCATTGGGTGCCTGCTCCCCTGCGGTCTCCTCTGTCCCTACGGGTGGCCCAGGGGCCCGGGTCTGGCCCAAGAGGTGAAAGGAAGCCTGCTTGCATGTGTGGGAATGTGTTTTCCTAAAGAAGGTGAAGTACAGGCTGATAACACACCTCCTTTTGCCCTCCTACATTAAATCAGACAGGATTCCTTGAGCTTCAGGAACCATCTCACAGTCATGAGAGAGAAACAGGGGAGCCCCAGAGATCCTGGCCTTGATGTCAAGGGGCTACAGACCTCGCCCACAGAGTGCCCTCCTCTGGGCATCCTTTTACACGCCACGCCACAAGTGAATGCCTGCTTGTACCCGGCTCTCAGAACCCAGATGCCACGCTGTGAGGGAGCCCGAGCCACACGAGGAGCTCACGTGGAGGCACTCGGATGACCAGGCGCAGCTGAACCCCAGCTGACAGGCAGCACCACGAGAGGGGGCCATCTTGATTTCCAGCCCAGACGAGCTTTCAGATGAGCACAGTCTTAGCTGCTATTTGATGGCAACCCCATCAAAGACCCCAAGCAAGACTAGCCCAGCTGAGCCCAGTGGACCCACACAAGACTACGAGAAACAATAAACTGCTGGTCCAAGCCTCCACCCCAAGCATCTATCTGTTCTAAAAACTCTGCCGGTTGGTGTGCTGTTACTTGCAGTTAGAGGCATTCTTAACTCTCAGGATTGCCTTTGGAGAATTTTCCTGAAGGTTCCATGAGGAAACCTATGAGGAGTCCCCTCTCCTGAAAGAGCTAGGTTCACAGAATGGACTCAGTAACTGGTTCTGGTCCTATTTAGAGACTCTCCCTTAGTGCTATGAGCTGAATGGTATCCCCTCAAAACACATGTTGACGTTCCAGACCGTGGCACCTGGGAACGGGGCCTTACTGAGAATAGGGTGCTTGCGGAAGTAACAAGTTAGGATGAGGTCATTCGAGTGGGCCCCAATCCAAATGACAGGCATCCCCATAAACAGACAGACGCACACCAGGAAGAGAACGCCACGTGAAGACGCATGGAGCGAGGATGGCCACGTGACAACAAGAACAGGAGTCTGGACTAGGCTAAGGCCAAGCCCACCTGGGGCTGCCACCCACAGGAAGCAAAGAGGGGTCTTCCCTCCGAGCCTCCAGAGCACGCGGCCCTGCCGATGCCGATTTTGACCATGTCTCTCTTTTCTAGGAGCGCAAAAGAATGCACTTTTGTTTTTCTTGGCCCCAGGAAGACGTGACACCCCACAAACCCATCAGAGCCCAGAGCTTTCTCCAATGGCTCCTGTCATATCCTGGCACAGTTTTAACGTGAAAGAGACCTCTATCTGGCACAGAGTTTAGGAGCCCAGCATTACAAAGGCAGCCCCACCATCCAAAACAGCTCCCTGGGCCCAGGACAGGAAGCCACCACCCAGCCACCCAACTCACGAAGCCATTGCCCATGATGCGGTAGAGGCCTTTGAGAGAGTCCAGGTCCTTGTTGGTGAAGTGGAACTGGACCATCCTCGAGTTCCGGAACAAAGGGCCCAGGGTGGTCTGCAGGAGACACCCAGGTCAGCAGGTATGCGGAGCGGGGAGTGCGGAGGCATGGACAGGCGGGCAGGGCAGGGGGAACCCGCCGCCAGCCACTCACCAGCAGCTGCTGGGGGATGAGCTGCATGATCAGCTTCTGCGGCCACTGCTCCGTTTTCCTGGGATGACATCAGGGGAAGTGTCAGGAGACGCACACCCTGGCTTGCCACCCACCCCACTCCTGGCCACCTACAGGTTCTCGCCGTGATTCACGTAGACCTGACAAGGCAGTGACCGGGTCAGCTTGGTGTTGGCGTCCACGGAGGCGGGTTTGGGTTTCTAAGAGGGAAAAAAAGGTGTACATGGTGAGAAGGGCCCTAAGCCACCATTCCTTTGACCTCTCCGCCCTTCCCGGGAGCCCCAAAAGGTCAGGATAACCCTCCAGTTTAAGGCCCACAAGCCCTGGGCCCCTTCATCAGACCACCAACCCTGCAATCCTCTGGCCTTCGAATTACACAAATGTGGGCCTCGTCCCTGCCCTCAAATCCCACCACCCACTGTCCCCTCCATGCCACGATCTCCTGGGTCCTCCCTGGACCAAGAAGCTGAGACTTCTCTTAACCCTGAACTCTGGGCTACACATCCCAAGCTTCCTCAAGACTATCCTGAGGACAACAGATCCTATGACCCCATGGGCACTGGTCCAGCCCTGCAGCAAGCACACCAGGGCTGGCCGGACGGAGACCACTCACCTCCTGCCACTCAAGGACCCCGCTCCAGGCCAGGAGTTTGTTGGAGACTGACTGCTGCCCGCCAAGGGCTGGGGCCCCAAGCTGGGCCGGGAAGGGGCCGCTCACCCCGCCCGGGGGCCACGGTGCCCGCCTGGCAGAGGGGAAAGAGAAGGAAAGGCCACAGGGCAGGGTCAGACCATCTCCTGGGAAGGGCTGTCCTGAGAGGACCAGGTCAACAGGCAGAAGAGGACAAAGGTCCCTTCCTGTGTTCCCCCAGGCCCAGAACGCCACTGGGCCATACTTGGGGCCACAGACAGTCTAATCCTGGAGGATTCAGGTTCTCTCAAGGACTCTGGACTCCCAGGACCCTTCAGGCTCCTCAGAACAGTCTTCACCCGCCCACAAGTACCTGCCCCACGATTCTGTCCCCAGAATGAGTCTCAGCCTCGGCTGTAGCTCAGGTTCTGTGAGCTCCCAAGGACCTCAAATGACAAGACCCACATGCCCTCGGGCCCTCTTCGGGAAGGCCGATTTCTCCTCCCTGCACTGCTGGCGGCCAGGAGGCAGGCACCTACCATGGACGGTGCCCCGGGCTGTGCAGGGGGGCCAGGCCCGGGCCTGGGGCCACGGTGGAGACCAGGCTGGGCTGGGAAGCGGGAGGCGGCTTGGGGGCACCAGGGGGCCTGGGGGCAGCTGGGTGGCCTGGGTCTGGCTGTGGGGGACCCACTCCTGGAGTGGCTTGCTGAAGAGGGTTGATGGGCGAGACTGTGGGAGAGACCAAGAGAAGCGGTGTGGGCAGGGGTGCAGAGACCTGGCTGCCTGACCCCAGGTCCCTGCCGGTACTCACAGCGAGGGCCCAGCCCCGCCTTCTGGTTCTTGGCTGCCTCCACGGCGTTCTGGGCAGCCACCTGGGCTGCACTCAGGTTCCCAGGGACCTGGTGACAGAGGGGAGGGGCTGCTGAGGACCAATCTCCCCAGCTCCAAAATCCTAAGAGGACGTGACTCCTAAGAGTCTCACCCTCCAGGTATCTCAGGGGAGACTCCCCTAACCCCCAAGGCTTAACAATTCCAACCAGGTCTCTGGCAAGGGGCCAGGGTTTCCGCCAAGCCCTAGGAGCAAGTCCATCCCCTGGCAACATCCATACCTGGTACTGCTGGGGCACGGGTGGCAGAGGCTGTTGGGGGGCTGTTGAGAGTGGGCACCCGCGGGTGCGGCTGGAGGCAAGGGCACAGGCTGCTTGGGCTGGAGGGGGCCTGGGGCTGAGCCACCCCCAACTGAGTGCCGAGGATGATCGGTCGAGCCCATTAAGAAGGGGATTGAGAGACACAAAGAACATCTGAGTGAGAGGGAGCCGGGAGGACACCCCCACCCCTGCCCCCTACCAGCCCCCAGCTCACCCGGCAGCACGAGCCCCCGCACCAGCACCATGTGCCGTGGGTCCTGGCTCACGTCTGCTGGCGGCTGCAGGGGCTCCAGCATGGCTGGAGGAGCCGCCTTCTCAAACAGCAGCCTCAGGGCAGGCAGCTTCCGGGGGGGACACAATGGAGAAGTAGATTCCTCGCTGAACAAGAGGGGACAAGCAGTCAGGATGAAGCCACGGGGCTAAGTCCCCGCCAGGCTCTGGGACAGAAGACCCAAGACCTAGAGTAGCTGCCCTGGGAGATTCTGGGTTGTAGCTCTCCCAACAGAAGCCAGCAGGGCTGGCCATGGCGTCTGTGCCCATCCTGAGACCCAGGCCAGCAGCGCCCTCCTCCCTCAGGTCCAAGAGTCGTCACCTCTCCGATCTTCTGCACCAGAGTCTCCGTCGTGCACCCCCGAGTACGTGGTGCTCTCGACAGCAGGCAGCAGGTACGGGGGCGAGTTGCAGATAAGGAGGCAGACTCGGTGTGTCTGGCCGCTACCAGGGACAAGGAAAGGTGAGGAGAGGGTGGCAGCAGGGACCCCGAGAAAAGACCCAAGCCAGCAGCAGCAGTGACCAAGTCCTCCATCCCACTGGAAGTCACCCAGCCACAGGGAGAGCAGGAGGCACATTCTGAGCCAGCTCCCCTTTCGGATGAGGACTCTGAGACAGGGAGTGGGCCAGGGGATACCTCCTGCTTCCTGGCTCCCAGTGCCCGGCACAGATAGCCCACCCAACACCCCACAGGGAGGCCGGGGGTGGAGCCTGTGACCCACCAAGCAGGCTATAGGCCAGGTGGACAGGTGGGCATGGGCCCCGCACCAGGCACACTCACATCTGCTCCCGCATCTTCTTGAAGTCGTCGAACAGCTGCAGGGCCGTGCTGAGGCCTTCCGGCGATGAGGCTGCAGCTCTCACCACCCCCACCCATGAACCTGCAGGGGGCAGGCAGTCAGCCCCTGGGGTGCCCAGGGCCACCACCCCACAGGCCACCCAGGAGGGGGCCACACTTGGGCTGACCCTGTCTGCAGTCTGTGCCATCAGGATGGGGACACTCAGAGTGCGCCGCCCTAGCCCCAGTGCTGGCACAAGGACAGGGGACGTTCGTCATCTCCTGAGAGGGAGTCCCTCTAGCAAGAGGCCCCATCAGAGCACAGAACAGAGAAAGGACCCGGGACACTAAGCCCAGGAGCCTGTGCTGAGGCCCAGTCCCCATGCGCCTGCCCTGCGCTGGGCTGACTGCCCGGCCTTCCCCTACCTTCCCAGCCTGCTGTGGGGCTTCCTCTGCCCTCCCACCTTTAGGGGTGAAACTGCATCCTTCAAAAACACATGCTGAAGTCCTGATCCCCTCACCACCACAGGATGCAACTGGATTCAGAAATAGGCTCTTTACAGAGGTGAACAGGCCATGATGAGGTCGGCAGGGTGGCCTGAACCCAACATGACCAGTGTCCTTATAAGGCAGACGGGGAAGCAGAGACAGACACGCTCAGAGGAAAGGGAACATGGATGTGATGAGAGAGGGGCGGGACGCCACATGGAGATCAGAGGAACACCGCACAGGCCAAGGAACGTCTGGGCGACTGGAAGCTGGAAGAGGCAAGGAAGGACGACACTCCCCTGCATGCTCCAGAGGGAGCACGCACTCCCCCCCACCCCCCCACCCCCCCGTCATCTCACACTCCTGGACCCAGAACTGAGGGATGGTAACCTGCTGTGGCTGTAAGCCACCTTGTTTCCAGTACTCTGCTCCAGCAGCCCCAGGAAACTATGACACACAGACTCAGTCTCTCCTTCACCTGATCCACAGAGGGGTCACTGGTGTCCGTCCCTGTGGGGTGGGTGGCAGGCCTCTGCCAGACGGCAGCTGCTACCACCATGACTCTCTGGGTCACGTGGTGGCAAGGCTGACCCTTTGCCACGAGAGACATCTGTGCAGACAGGCCCCTGTAGCTCTGCACCACGGCCCCCGTGTCTGTGTCTGCACCTGTCTCTCCCACCAGGCATGGATGAGGTCTGGACTGTTCTTGTCCCAGCCACACATGCCCTGCCCCCTCAGTATGGCACAGAGGAGGGCTTGGAACTGTGTGTTACATAAACAAACAGCTTCAAATCCAACCTTGGTCATCAAGAACAGAGCCAAGCCTGCCCTGCGCCCTGCCCACCTTCCCGCTCCATCGCTCCCTGGAGTCTGTCATCCGCCACACACCCAGGTCTCTGCCTGTGTCATCCACCCAGGTGGAAACCCTACACACCTATCCCGACTCCCAGCCTCGTGTCATCCTGCAGGAAGCCTCCCCACCTGCCACATGAATTTAGGGCTCACCCTTGATCACATCACATGTCCCCCAATACCATGACTGTCACGCTTCCTCCTACAGCCCCAAGAAAGTGCAGCCCTCAGCGAGACTTCAGCCGGCTCTATGATGTGCCCGAGAACACACAGGCTCTGGGAAGTGCCTTCTGAATAAGTGCGCCCCCAACGTGTGACCCCTCCGTGCTCTACCTGGATTCTTCCCCAGTGTAGATTTCAGTCCTCTGGCCCCACACTAAGGGCGCTCAGCCCACACCACTGCCCCTCCCTGCCATCCACTCCCCAGACCTCCTTCTCCTCCTCACCATCGAGACTCTGGTTTGCACAGGAATTTTAATGCCACAGAGCTGGGGCAGAGGCCAATGAATCAACCAACCCTGGATCCACCCTAGTGCCAACTGCCTGTGCTGGAAGATATCAAGCCATCTTCCCGGCCGGGCTAAGGGCAGGGGTGAGGGGGTAGGGGGAGAGACAAGAAGCAGCTGCTGCAGACATGCGGGGTCTTCTCTTAAGTGGGATAAAAATGTTCTAGAACTACACAGAAAAAAAGGCTGCGCAACATTTTAAATGTACCAAATGCCACTGACTTGTCCATTTGAAAATAACTGCTTGAGGGACTGTTATTGAGGGACTTTCACCTCAATTTCTAAAAAAAATAATAATTTGAAGGAAAGTGAGATTGACCACTCTGAGAGCGTAGAGCTTTTTTTTTTTAATGAATACCAAACGTAAGCCATCTGTTACCAACTCAGAGAAAGACACAAAACAAATATTTTGTCTAGGGTGAGGTGAAGTCGCTCAGTCGTGTCCGACTCTTTCTGACCCCGTGGACTGTAACCTACTAGGCTTCTCTGTCCATGGGATTCTCCAGGCAAGAATACTGGAGTGGATTGCCATTTCCTTCTCCAGGGGATCTTCCCGACCCAGGGATCGAACCCAGGTCTCCCACATTGGAGGCAGACGCTTTAACCTCTGAGCCACGAGAAAAACTTAAAACTGGGGAGCATGAAAAAAATATATATGGCCAGTTGGGAAGTAGGTTTTTAAATATCAAAAAATTTCAAATAAATCTCTCAGATTAGAAACAGAAAGTGAAACTGAAAAATGAAAGTGTCCTGGGAGATAGAGATGGGCTCTGACTCACTGCTTCCTTATCCTCACACCCTGCCTCAATTGTTCCTCCTGAGGCCATGCGCCTGAATCCTTGTCACTCACTTTCACAGGCTAAGGGGGCCCTCCCTGAAGCCCCCAGAGGGACTAGTCAAAATGAATGTGAACCGCAGCCAACCCTGACCAATGACTGTCACCCCAAGGAAACACCAGTTCCAGAGGGCCTGAACACTGCTTGCCTTCTGCTCCCTCAGTGTCTGAAACAATCTGCCCCACAGGTTGTCTGTTGAATGAAGGCACAAATGCACTGTCACAGTGCTGTGGGGAAGACACCTGGGCTGTCCCTTCTGATGCTGGGTCACTAGCTGTCGGGGGTGGGGAAACCGCCTCGCTCGTCAGACAGGAAATGTAACATCAGAAATGAATCTCCTCAAATCAAGAACTTTCCCAAAAATCACACTGCCTGCTTTGTACTGCAAATAATGGATGTTCCAGGAGAAGATAAGATTTCTCCATGTGAACAAAACTTGCTGACTTTCTTTGTGATCTCTGTTACAGACTTCCCCAGAACGTCACAGAAACTGAATTTAGATAGTTACATAGGACCTGATAAAACAGTGATGACTTTGAATATTCAATAATGGCTTAAAATGTTTATCGGCTGATTGGGAGGATTCTGGTGAGCAGGCAGCACACAAAGCTTTCTTTTTGGTTAAACAGGCAGTGCATTCTAAGCTGGTTAAGGGAGAGGGTAGATATGGAATGGAAGTGTTCAGAAATACTTCCCTCTTATCTTCCTAGTGCCCTTGATATTTTAAACAAGGGAGTTTCACTATTTCTCCTGACATCCACCAGAAGGTTCACTTTCCTGGTGATTCTCTTCCTTACAGCTTTCACTTGTTTATTTATTCAGCAAAGGTCTCCCCTCTCAGGCCCCTGCTGGAGGCAAACAGCAGGAGAAATATCCAAGGCCTGGACATTCACAGTCCAGAGGTGTGGAGCTGTAACAGGGAAACAGCTGAGAGCAATAGGGGCAGAGGAGAGAGCAACTGACTGCTTGCCGGAATCAGGGAAAAGACGTTTGCGTTGGCCCTTGATGTTTATGTAGGCGTTTACCAGGGAGAACCAGGGTATGAAGGACATTCTGGACGTTCGTTCATTCACTTGTTCTACAAAGTCTTCCTTAGGGCTCTTTCATGCCAGGCCCTGTGCTAGGTGCTAGAAACTTGAGGGACATCAGATTTGGACTTGAACCTCAAGGAGCCCCCATTCCACATTATTCAAGTCTCACCACAATCTGTTCCAGAGGTTCTCTACGGAGACGGATTCTGTCCCCACAGGAACAGTGGACAATGTCTGGAGACATCTTTGTTTTTATTGCTTATTACACTGGGGAGAGAGGGAGACCACTGGCATTTGGGGGAAAGGAGCCGGGGATGCTAGTGAACTCCTTACAACACACAGGAATGCTCCCCAACCCTCCACAACATACATACAATAATCATCTGGCCCAAAGGGTCAACAGTGCTGAGGGTGAGAAACCCTGCTCTGCCCTGACCATGAATTCTAACAACCATAAGGGGGGAAAGTGAATGTGCAGCACCTGGTCTAGCACATGAAGCCTGAAACAAACCAAGTGTTCAACAAACATTTGCTGCAGGGGCGAAAGAAGATAACAGCAGCCCACGGATCTGTGTTGTTTAATGGACTCTGACCAGACCCTGAGCTGAACACAGTCTGAAGATTAGCTTCTGTGACCCTTCTCTGAGTGCTGATATGGACTACCCTTATCCCTCTGCAGACCGAGAAACCAGAACACGAAAGAACAGCAAAAGCTGCGGGAGCACTTAATCGTGTCAGGCACTGTTCTCAACAGTCATCAACTCGTTTGATTCCCAAAGTCCCCTATAGTGTCACCAGAACTAGATCTCCAATGAGCACCATCTCCTGGTATTCATGCCCCCTCCAACACTGAACAGAACTGACTTGTATACTAAACAGAATGTGACACAAATGATGGTGTGTGACTTCTAAGATTTGATTATAAAAAGCTCTGTGGCCTCCTTTTGCTCTTTCTGTTGGATTGCTCAGGCTGAGGAAGGCTAGCTGCCATGTTGGGAGGACACTCAAGCAGCCCCGTAGAGAGATGTCTTAGAAATAACAGCTAGCAAGGAACTGAGGCCTCTGGCCAACAGCCACAGGGTTAGCCACCTTGGAAATGGATCCTCTGGTCCCGATCAAACAGTCAGATGACTGCGGTCCCAGCTCATCTGACTGAAATCCCACAAGAGACCGTGAGTGAGAACCATCCATCAAAGCCACCTCTGAATTCCTTACTTAAGGAAACAAACCATTAAATTAGTTGGTGTTTTTTTTTGGCTGTGCCCCTCAGCATGTGGGATCTTAGTTTCCCCACCAAGGATGAGACCCATGTCCCTTGCAGTGGAAGCACAGAGTCCCAACTGCTGGACTGTCAGAGAATTTCCAAGTCACTAAGCTTTAATCTGTTTTCCCAAAACTGGATAAGTAACAGGATGACTATAAGTACTATTACCGTTCCCCTTTTAGAGATAAGTTCTATTAGGCACAGAGGACAGAGACTCACGGGTCTGGGAGTCCTGTTGTGGTAGAGCTGAAAAGTGGCCCCAGACTGTCTGCACCTGCAGTGTGAACTATCAAAATTTACTCCAAAGCATAGAGGCTTAGCCCCACCCGTCTTGCACTCAAGCTTCAGAGCCCCTGGTAGGAAAAAAGAAGGGCTAGAGTACACAAGAGAAGCAACAGACAGAAAGGAGAAGAATATATGAGGAGTAGGACTGGGGTGCTGGACTTCCCTAGGCCTCCTTGACCAGGAAATTATTTCTACTTCCAAGCCAGATAGCAACATCAGCTGAGCATACAGAACCGACCACTGAAGTGACCTAGGGACAAAACCACAACCCCCATCGCAGCCCTTTTTAGCAACCAATGTGAGGGGCTGGATCCAGCAGCTCAAACCCACGCCACCACTCCTCTGCGGTCCCTCCCAGGTTCCCCCAACCCTTCCCGAAGCCGAGAAAAGAGCTCACTTAATGCCATCGAGCCAGGTGACAAACTCATAGGCGCTGCTGGTGGGAGCGTGACACTGTACGTAGGACTCTGGAGCGCAGTCCACCGTGTTGAACACCACGAGGCTGTACTGGGTGCCCCCGTACTGGGATGGGAGGACAGGAGAACTTTTCTTCTGGGACCCAGCTCCTTTTTCCCTCAGGGGAGTCGGAGCTCCCAGCCCCTCCTCCCTCGGACCCGGGGGCCCGCACCCCAACACTCCCATCTCAGACCCTCTCCCTTCGGGCCCAGCACCTGAGCCTCCTCCCCTCTCGGACCCACAAGTCCGGACCCCGGTCCCTCCTCCCTCGGACCCGGGGGTCCGGACCCCGGTACTCCCACCTCAGACCCAGGACCCGAGCCCTTCCCGCCTCGGACCCAAGACCTGAGCCTCCTCCCCTCTCGGACCGAGAAGTCCGGACCCCAGTCCCTCCTCCCTCAGAGCCAGGACCCGAGCCCCATTCTCCTGGAAACCAGAGTCCAGACCCCAGCTCCTCCCCGCTCGGACCCGCAAATCCCGACCCCAGCCCCTCGGACCCAGGAGTCCAAACCCCAGCCCCTCCCGCCTCCGACCCCGGAGTCCGGACCCGAGCCCCTCCCACCTCGGGCCCAGGGTCCAGGCACCGCCCCCTCCTCCCGCAGACCCAGCCCGGACTCCCATCTTCCCTCAAACCCGAGAGTTCCGAGACTCACATCTCCCCCGAAGTCCGTCTCGGCAGGAGGGCCGCCATTAAAATACCTGTGAGGGTCGGAAGTGAAAGGTCGGGGTGAGGAGAGTGTGGAAAACTAAACTCGGAGGGCGGGGTCGGGGCCGCGGAAACGGCACTCACTCTATGGCCGGGAGCAGGTAGTGCTTGCGGAGCCCCTCGAAGTAGGGCCCCAGATTGGCCGTGCCCTCAATTACAAACACCACGTCAGCCACGAGGCCCCCGGCGCGGGCCGGGCCCTCCGACCCGGGGACCATGCCCCGAGCCGCAGATGCCGCCGTCGCCGCCACCGCCGCTGCCGCCGCCTCGGACACCGCGGGCTGAGCGGAAGTGCGCCTGCGCCGCGCGCGCCCCCCGCGCAGGACGCCCTCTCGGCGCTGGCGGCCATGTTTGTGCGGGGCGCCCAGGGCGGGTGGGTTTCTCTCCATCCTCTTTCGCACCCAGTGTGTGCAAGACTCAAAAATGACCTAGAGAACTCCTTCGGGGACCAGAGGTGGAAGCTTGAATTATTTGCAAAACTTTCGAGGGCGAAATATACTGAAAGCGGCGCATCAGACGCCATTTTTGAGGGGGCGACCTTTCCGACGGCAGTTTCAATGGAAGGGCCAGGAGACCTGGTTGCTACGCAACGCATACGCTGTCCTTGTTTTCCTAAAAAGACTGATTAGGTTTCTAGTTAAGTTCTTTCTGGTTCTTGGGGGATGGGGGTGGGTGGGTCGTGTGAAGGGTCCAATCACAACGTCTGAAACGGGGTTACTAGGCAACGCTGTAAGGTGGCAATCAACTCTGAAAGGAGTGCAGCTGTTTTTCCCCCACTAAAAGAAGCCGAACTCTAACCCAAGTGGAAGTTGCTAAGCAACACCTGATAGTTGTTTTCTGGGAGAAGAGCCAGAAACTGGCCTAGGACATGAATACATTCCAGGTGTATTAAAAATGTAAATATAACAAATGAAACCATAACACTGTATAATCCTGAAGACTGGGGAAAAAGTTTCTTATCATTACAGCAAAGCCAGAGGACGGAAAATATTGAACTGTTTGTCCACAGAAGACTTCATAAACCAAGCTGAAAACGATAGGGTAAACTGCGGAAGTCACTGTAACAGATGTGTTGACAGAAATTTACTACCCAAATACGTATTACTGATCAATAAAAACTTAGGAAAACAGAAGTACTTTATTATTTTTTTTTAATTGGGAAGGAAACTAAGCAGGTTTTTCCCATACGCAAAAAAAAAAAAATTAAAGTCGCTCATATGCACAAGTTAATAAGTGCTAACACAGGGTCAAGTGATATGTCATTTTATCTTTGTCATGTTAATTAACGTTGGAAAAATAAGTCCATGACGGTGGGAAGGTTTGGGTGAAATGAGCAGGCTCAGACGTGATCTAGTGGAGATGGAAACCAAAACAGCTTGCTCCAATGCAGTTTGTCAATGTATCTCAAGGTAAAAGGGTGCATTGCTTTGCACTCAGCAGTATCACCGTTTTGTCACGTGTACTTTATTGATCCTTTTATTTTCTTTACTGAACGCTTGTAAAGCAAATCCCAACATCGTATCATTTTACCTCTACCTGCTAGATAGGCATCTCCCAAAAGTTGCAGGTAACCACTATGCCATTAACACCTCTAACAAAATTCTTACTTCTTGGTATTGTCGAACACTTAAATCCATAATCAAATTTTCCCAGTTCCCGAAAAATGTCTTTTTACAGTTGTTTTATTTGCATCAAGATCCAACAATGACTGAACCTGTGTTTAGACATCTTAAAATTCCTTTAAATCTAAAGCAGATCCCTCCTTTTGTATGCTAGTGTAATTAAATTTTAATAAAATCATAAGGAAGATAAAAGTAAACTGGAGAAAGGCAAAATGATCAACAGGTATGGAGCTTGAAATGGTACCTAAAATGCCCTCCTAACCATAAGGAAACTTTCCTTCAGATAAGCCGAATGCATAATTGGTTCTGTTAACTGATTTTAAACTGTTACCATGGTTACCATCAATGGATTACAAATGGTAAAACAAACAATGAGATATTTTAGCTTGGACTTCAGCTTCTGGAATTGATAATTAGATGATACGACACTGTTTTTGCGACATTGGTGGTTTCATAAGAGGTATGGGTAGTCTTCAAGGATCTTACCTCCCCCGGAGAGGAAACAGAAATTGACAACAAGAAAAAAAAAATGGGGTTGGAAAAAAAATTCCAGAGGTACTCGTTGGCATTACCAAGAACTTGAAGGCAGCTGTGATGTGGAAAAACTTGGTGTGGTTCCTCAGCTAAGCAATGGCCTTCCATAGCAGCTGATCTAATTCTGGTTTAGTCTTCAAGCCTCTCACACAGAGTGAAGTAAATCAGAAAGAGAAAAACAAGTATATTAATGCAAATATATGGAATCTAGAAAAATGGTACTGATGAATCTAGTAGAGGGATTTGTGGACACAGCAGGGGAAAGTGAGGGTGGGACGAGCTGAGAAAGTAGCACTGAGGTATATACACAGTCACGTGTAAACTGGTGGGAAGTTGCCAAATAACAAGTAGAGCCCGGCCTGACACTGTGATGACCTGGAGGGTGAATCCTCCCTAGAGGACTCCGACCAATAGCACAAAGACCACAGCTGCAGAGACAAGGATTGAATTTAAAATTCACAGAAACAAATATTAACCCGATGTAGCCCCACTCCCACCCCCAGGATTCAGGTACGGGAATTGTCAGGTTCATAATGTACCACAATATGCAAAATAATAGAAATAAAGGACACTAAGTTACCTTGGGCTATGTAACAAATTATCCCAAAACTTAGTGGCATGAAACAGCAACATTGTTACTTTGAAGTTCCTGTAGATCAGGAATTGAGATGTGACTTAGCTGGGTCCCATGCTTCAGACTTTCTTACAGGCTATAATCAAAGGGTCAGCAAGGGCTGTAATCATCTCAAGGCTCGACTAGAAAGGACCTGCTCCCGTGCTCATTCTTGTCATTGTTGGCAGGGTTCAACTCCTCCCAGGTTATTGACTAGAGTTTCCATGTGTTTGACCAGGGTCCTTGGACTTTTAATCAACAGAAATTGATAAGAGGCCAAATGAGAAATTCAGGCAAGTCTTTATTGGGACTCTCCCACAGACTCTTAGCATGAGGGAGAGAAAAGAAGAACAAGAAACCTGCACCCCTGCTTGCTCGTGAGGGGAAGCAGGCTGGTTCTTTTAAATGAAGCGAGGGTGGGGAGGGGGTTGGGCTGGAAAGGTGGCTTAGGTGGTCTGCCCACCTCTTGGTGGTACTGTGTGCAGGAATCGGGCACAGTACCCTGCTTTTGCTCCTGGAGCCTCAGAAGTGGCAACTGGTTTGTGGCCTTTTTGTATCTTATTGAACATTAATTAGGGCTCAGCAGTTTAAAAAAAAAATCTGCTTTCAATGCAGGAACTGCAGGAGATGTAGGTTCAATCCCTGGTGGGGAAGATCCTTTGGAGGAGAGCATGCAACCCACTTCAGTGTTCTTGCATGGAGAATCCCATGGACAGAGGGAGCCTGGTGGCCTACAGGCCATGGGGTTGCAAGGAGTCGGACACAAAGCGACTTTGCACATATGTACATAATTTTCCCCAACTGCATGCATGCAGTTATTTTTAGTCTCATACTTTCTTTGTATTCTCTTGCTCAAGGAGATGTCTCTCTTCAGTGCAAGCACTCTAGTAAAGGTTCCCAAGTTTCAGGTCCCAGCCTGACTCACAAGGACCTCTTTTGGGTAAGTCACGACATGGCGTTGGCTGCATCAGAGTGAACAAGAGAGGGCAAGAGAGAATAGAAAGAATGGAAGTTGCCACTTTATAACCTAATCTCAGAAGTGACATCCCACCACTTTTGCCAAGTTCTTTTTATTATTTATTTGGCTCTGCCGGTTCTTAGTTGCGGCACATGAAATCTTTAGCTGCTGCATGTGAACTCTTAGTGACAGGATAAGGGGTCTAGTTCCCGGTGCGTGCCATGTGCATGCTCAGTCACTTTAGTTTTGTCCGACTCTTTTCAACCCCATGGACTGTAGCTCGTCAGGCTCCTCCATCCATGGGATTCTCCAGGCAAGAATACTGGAGTGGGTTACCATTTCCAGGGATGAAACCCAGGAGCCCCCCTGTATGGGGAGTGTGGATTCTTAGCCCTGGACCAGGGAAGTTCCATATCCATGTAATTGTTTGTGTCTCTAATTCCAAAGTCCCAATCTATCACTCCCCTGGCTGTTCGTTTTTATCCTTTGTAATATCCTTTATAATAAACCAACAGTAGTGAGTAAAATGTTTCCGTGGGTTCTGTGAACCCTAAGCAAATTATTGAACATGAGAATGAAATAGTGTACAAGCCCTGTGTCCTTGTCTTTTGAAGTAAAATGCTGACCCAAAAGTTAATGATTTGGAAATATGAAGATGTAGAAACAAAGAATAGCTGTTGAACTGGGGAACTGGTAACAATTTAGACTATAATTCTGCCACAGAGCAGAAACACTGAAATCCCAGTTCCCTGAAAGATATAGATAAAGACCTGACACACATTCCTAAGTTGTTTTTTATAGGAAGCAGACCCGCTCCAGATGAAAACTGCTGACCACAAAAATGTAGACCCTAGACTGGTTGAAACCAGAAATTGATGATGCTTGAAACTTCACCTAAATGCCAACCAATCCAAGAATAGTCCACGAGCTGATCACACCCTACTCCCTGAACACTGTGACATTCCTCACTGCCTGCTCCAGGGCGGGTCACAGTCTTTCGGACATCAGCCCACTTGGTCCCTTTTGCCTGGTAAAGAAATAAAAGCTACTCTTCTCTACTCCACCCAAAACTCTTATCTCCACGTTTCTATTCAGCACCAGTGAACAGAGGCCAAGTTAGGGCAATAAGAAGAGGGGGTCATGGGGATCCCTGTTATATGTAGGCCACTCAGACCGAAGTGTGGGTAACCTAGAGACCCACAACTTCTAATTGGTGTGTGAAGTGGCTGTACTCTTGTGGATCTGAGACCTTAAGAATGTGTGTGTGTGTGTGTGTGTATGTGTGTGTGTCTAACTCTAGGTGGGGTGTCAGAATTTAATTGGCTTATAAGATAGTCTGTGTCCACAGAAACTGGAGAACTGCTTGGTGTGAAAAACCTACCCATTTGGGATTAGAAATATTGTGAGTAGAGAGAGTTTTCCAGTAGGAAGTCCTCTAGGAAGTAGGAAAATTTTCAGCTATCCCTGGAAAGTGATCTGAAATGCAAGAAGGAACAGGGAGGGCAAAATAAATCATAAACATATAATTACAATTGCCTGAATAAAATAAAAAATATTCAACGAAGGCATTGAAAAAGTCAAGTTAGAATGCTAGCGACACTAGTTGCTTAGTCTGGAGGGAGTTTAATGGAGTTAACTTGTCACATTTTTTGTAGTTTTTGAGAGAGGATTTAGAAATCTTTAACCTTTTGCTGAGTTAAATGCGATGGCAAAATTTCAAAAATAATTAATAGAAGAGAATTAATGTAACCAGAAGAAAGAGGACAAAATGGATCGAGGAAACAAATCCAGTAAAAGAAAGGAGGAAAAAGAGCATGGAAAAGGCAGGACAAGAAATATAAAAATAAAATGATAGAAATAGGTCCCTCTTGCCTCTGAGATGGCCCCCATGCTGTCTATGGAGTGTTCTCACATCACATTGTCGTCAGTCATGTCCGACTCTGTGTGATCCCACAGATGGCAGCCCACCAAGCTCCGCTGTCCCTGGGATTCTCCAGGCAAGAACACTGGAGTGGGTTGCCATTTCCTTCTCCAATGCATGAAAGTGAAAAGTGAAAGTGAAGTCGCTCAGTCCTGTCCGACTCTTAGCGACTCCATGGACTGCAGCCCACCAGGCTCCTCCATCCATGGGAGTTTCCAGGCAAGAGTACTGGAGTGGGGTGCCATTGCCTTCTCCAATGGAGTGTTCTACTTCTTACCAAAAAATTAAGTGATAGAAATAAACCTAAGTATGTCAGAAGTCTAAATAAATATAAGCAGACTAAAGGAAAAATTCATAGAACTACAAGGAAAAACTGATATTCTTCTTTATTTTATACACCTTTTTCCTCTTTAAATTTGATGTAATTTAATGTGCAGAGTAAACGTCTTATTTCTTATCCGTTATTAGAAATCAAATCCAGAATGCAGGCAAAACATGTTTAAAATAAATAAATGCCTTAATACAACTATATGTTTTGTAAATATATTTGCATAAATGAAGGCAACTGTTCTGAGAAAAACGATCTGATTAACTGAAAATGAATATTTACTTTATCCCTTTAAACACATAGTGAAAAAAACCTAACATGTCAGTATAGGATGAGCTAAATATAGTTAAATCATGATATAGGTTAGGATAAGACATTTTAAAATGACGAAGTATATTTCTACAATTTCATGAGAAAAACAAAGTTTGAAAACAACATTAGCACAGTTATATCTGTGAATATCCTGTGTTAAACTGTCAACATTTTCTTTTCAGGGAAAGGATTTCTGTAGGAATGTTTTCACATTCTGCACTATCATGAATAAATTTATTATAAATAATATTATTTTACGATTCCGGAATATAAAGGACTTCATCTTCCTTGTTCTAATAACAAAAACAACCAAGTCATTTGTTGGTTACTAGGCAACTCTGGAGAAGGCAACCCACTCCAGTACTCTTGCCTGGAAAATCCCATGGACATGACTGAGCGACTTCACTTTCACTTTTTACTTTCATACATTGGAGAAGGAAATGGCAACCCACTCCAGTGTTCTTGCCTGGAGAATCACAGGGACGGCGGAGCTTGGTGGGCTGCCGACTATGGGGTCGCACAGAGTCGGACACGACTGAAGCGACTTAGCAGCAGCAGCAGGCAACTCTTGCCGGACCAAACCATCCTCGAAGGTAAGGGGAGAGATGGTGTCTTTCTCAATTTTGCTCTAAGGAAGATTGCTCGTGATTCGTCATGCGGCCGTCTTTGAGAGGGGCACAGCTATTTACAGCCTTAGAAGGAAAATAAGACTGGTTGTTGCTAGGAAACCCCAAGGCACGGTCGGCATCTTTGAGCGGGGCACAGTGTTTCTACCTTGAAAGAGAAAGCCAAGCTGAAGCGGTTGCTAGGCAACGCCTCGGCACCATCGCCATCTTTGAGTGTGGTACGGTTGTTTGTCAATTCAGAATGTGAAACACACTCGCTTACGTGGTGGTTACTAGGCAGCGCCTTGAGGGTAGTCACTACCTTCAAATTGGGCTGTTCATCCTCTTCTTTAAATAAAGTCAAATCGCTTCAAGTAGCGACCAGTCAACTTAGCAAATACAAGGCCGCCATCTTTGTTAGGGGTATTGTGACTTCCGGCGGGGGCGGAAGAGAGCGTAACGGGGCTCAGGGGAGGCTCTGGAAAAGGGCTTGACTAGGGGTTTGAGTTGGGATGAGGAAGGCGGGAATCTAGTCCTCTTCCAATCAGCTCCCTATCTCGCCCTCTGGCGGCTCGGGACAGCAGCAGCCCGACTTCGTGTGACTATGGGCGTGCTCAGAGGCGGGCATTGACTCTCTCCACGAGAGAACTGGGTGGCGAGCGTTCCAGATGGGGGAGGAGGGGTCCGAGGGCACGGTACATCTGCTGTGCCTCGCAGCATCTAGCGGGGTCCCCTGTTTTGCAGGAGCAGCCGCGGTGGCGCCCCCGCCCGCCAACAGGTGGTACCCCGGGCGCCTGGATCTCTGAAATAGCAGGGTTTTAGAAGGACTTTGGGTCCTCAAGGGAGTAGAGGGTGGGGACGTTTCAGAGTTGTGTTTAGACCGTCGAAGGTGCAATTGACCAATGATCCTGGTTCCTTGAAGCGGAGGGCCCAGGGGAATCTAGAGAGAGGAACGGGGCTGGAGGCCTAAGTAATTGGTTCCCAAGGGGGAAATTGGGGGCTCTTGTCTCAAGTTCCCAATCTTTCCCCAGCTCCCATTCTCTGTCATCGGCTCCCTCAATGGAGTCCACATGTTTGGGCAGAATCTCGAGGTGCAACTGAGCTCTTCGAGGACGGAGGACACAACCGTGGTGTGGAAGAGCTTTCACGACAGGTCTCTAAGGGCAGCTTGGGGGCAGGGCCGGGGGACCAGCCCCTGTTGAAGATGACCCCTAGGCTGTCCAGATCTCCAGCGCCAGCTGAGACTGGGTTGTGGGATCTTTGAGAAGGCATTCAGCCTGGTTCCTGAGCTTCTTTGTATGAGAGGCTGGTTGTGCTGGGGCATGGATCCAGGGCAGACCTACTCTCCTCTTTGCTTGTTTACTTGGCCTGGACTCATTCTTCTCACCTTCTTTCTCACAGCATCACCCTCATTGTTCTGTCGTCTGAGGAGGGCACCTCAGAGCTGAGGCTGGAGAGACTACTCCAGATGGTGTTTGGGGCCATGGTGAGACTCCCTAACCCTTTTTTTTTTTTTAAGTTCTTGTTTGTTTTTGTCCATACCCTGTGGCATGTGGGATCAGAGTTCCCAGACCAGGGACTGAACCCGCCCCTGCTGGGTGGAAGTGCCGTGTCTTAACCACTGGACCACTAGGGAAGAGAGAAGTTGCTCAGTTGTGTCCGACTCTTTGTGACTCTGTGGACTGTAGTCCCCAGCCTCCTCCATCCATGGGATTCTCCAGGCAAGAATACTGGAATAAGTCCCTCCTTAACTCTCTTTCCCAACCCCAAGAATCTGAGCTCTCATCATCCCTCTCCCTCAGACTCAGGAGTCCAGACTCCCAGCAGCCTCCTGTAGAACCCAGGAATTTTGGCCCTCAGTCCGACTCCTCCCTTAGACACAGAAGTCTGAGTCTCAGGCCCTCCTGTCTTATAACCAATTGTCCAAGGCCCCTACTCTCCTATATGGTTTTTCTAGGTTCTTCTCGTGGGACTTGAAGAGCTGACCAATATCCGCAACGTAGAGAGACTGAAGAAGGAGCTGAGGGTGAGGATGCAGGACATGAGGATGGGAAGTTAGGATACCTGGTCACTGATATTTGGGAACTGTAGTTCCCAGAAAACCCTGGGGCAGCCTTATCCATTGGGCTCCCAGGGCATCTTGGTTGTCTGACATCCCCTAGCAAGGCCTAGTGGACCAGTTTTCTGAGAGGGAGCCAGATTTGGGTGCCACCTGGGTCTTAGGCTCCTCCATTTTCTCCTCTGCTAGGCCAGTTACCGCCTCATCGACAGCTTCCTGGGGGACTCAGAGCTCATCGGAGACCTGACCCAGTGTGTGGACTGTGTGGTTCCTCCCGAGGGGTCCCTGCTGCAGGTATTGGGAATGCCTTGTAAACTTTTACAACTATCCCTCTTGCCCCGGCTCAGTGTTCATCCTCTTACCTTTGGACCATTGCTTCTTCCTATCCTTTTGGCTTCCGGTCCAACTCCCACTTGACTCTGGAAGGATCTTTCTACACCCAGAGCTGACTTTGTCCTTCCCCTGGTCACAGCCCACCTGCGACTTCCATCAGCCCCAGGACAAGGTCCCAGCCCCTTAATCTCAAGTTGAGGACCTGAGGAATCTGATGCCCACCCACCTTCTCGCTCTAACCTCTGCTAACTCTTAACTCCACAGTCCACCCTCTCTAGCTGCCTCATGAGTCTCACAAATCCCCACAACTCCCCAATTTCTCTGCCCTGGCACATCCCGTTCTTTCCACTATGGAAATCTCTACTGTTCCTTAAATATCGATCTGATATCATCTGGCATGGGTGCCTCCCAGCAGTGTGGCTCTGGGCACATGACGACCTCTCTGAGCTTCAGTAGATTGTAGATTGCGCCCATCTGGCATTTAATAGCACTCAGTAAACTGCTGCTGTTAAAATTACTAGCTTCGGTAGGACGTGTCAGACTAGGCAGCAGTCACCTTACCTATTTAATGTTACAGTGTGACTTGGGGATGGTAAGCTGCATGTGAAGGTGAAAGAACTCAGGCCCAGGGAGGGTGAGACACAGGAGCATGACCACCAAGCTAGCTTTGAAGTTGTACCCCGGTCTCTTCCCCCTACTCACCCACCTGGGAAGTCTGTCGCCCCTATTCATGTCCTCTGACTCTCAGTCGGCCTGCCTCCCTTACCCAGGAAGCCCTCTCTGGGTTCGCTGAGGCGGCGGGCACGGCCTTCATCAGCCTGGTCGTGTCGGGCCGGGTGGTGGCAGCGACCGAGAGCTGGTGGCGGCTGGGGATGCCGGAGGCCGTGCTTCTCCCTTGGCTGGTGGGGTCCCTGCCGCCGCAGGCCGCTCGCGACTACCCGGTGTACCTGCCGCACGGGAGCCCCAAGGTGAGTGAGTGGGTGGGGCGGGCAGGGCGAACTGTGAGGGGCTGGGAGGAGCGCGCCAGGGGTGGGACCTGGAGGACCGCCTCTAGGAGCCTGGGCTTGCCATGAGAAGAGGAGAAGCTCCGGCCAGCCTACCCTCCACGCTGCTGCAGGTTCCACACCGGCTACTGACCCTGACGCTTCTGCCGGACTTGGAGCTGTGTCTGCTCTGCGGCCCGCGGCCTCCCCTCAGCCAGCTGGATGCGCAGGTGAATCGGGGCTCCGTCCCGCTTTTCTCCTAGTTCACCTTCTACTCGGGAGCCCTCGCCCTCCCCTGAGCATCAGGCGGTGCAAGTGCGCCTTTACCCTGAACCCGCCCTGTGTCCGCCCCGCCCCTCACAGACCCCACCTTCTCGTAGGCCCCGCCCCCTTGGGCTCCGCCTCAGTGGCCCCCATCCTTCCAGGCTTCTTCCCTCCCGCTGTTCCCTCAGCCTTTGTGGTCTCCTCCCCAGCTCCCTGGCCAAACTGCCTCCCCTTGGTACCCACCCTGACCTCGTCCTTGGGCCCCGCCTCTCTCGCTGATCATGCCCCCCTGCAGCTTCTGGAGCGCTGGTGGCAGCCCCTGCTGGAGCCGCTGCGGGGCTGCCTGCCGCTGGGACCCCGAGCGCTGCCCGCGGGCTTCCCGCTGCACACGGACATCCTCGGGTAGGTCGCGGCAGGGGGAGTGGATTGGGGGCCCTCAGCACCTCTTTCCTGGCCGTGACACCTGTTTCCCCACAGGCTGCTGCTCCTGCACCTGGAACTGAAACGCTGTCTCTTCACGGTGGAGCCCTCGCGGGATAAAGGTGACTGGGAAGTGGGCGGGGCCGGGAGGGGGCGGGGGCTGGGCAGGGGCTCTGCGTTACCACGCCCCTCTTCCACCTTCAGAACCGTCTCCGGAGCACCGCCGGCGCCTTCTCCGCTCTTTCTACACCCTGGTCACCGCCACTCACTTCCCACCAGGTCAGCGGCGGGCACAGCGACCCCATTGCACAGATTGGGGCACGGGGTCCCAGTTCTCACGAGGCGGGAGTAAGAGGCGGGGGGAGGGGAAAGCGATAGAAGAAGCGTGGACTGGGTATGGCCGTCTGTGAGCCCCGTGCATGTACATGGGCAAGATGGGAAGAGAGCTGAAGGGAGGGGCAGGGAGGGCCCAGCCTGCAGGTTTCAGAGCCTCCTCAGTTCAGTTCAGTTCAGTCGCTCAGTCGTGTCCGACTCTTTGCAACCCCATGAATCGCAGCACGCCATGCCTCCCTGTCCATCAACTCCTGGAGTTCACTCAGACTCCATTGAGTCAGTGATTATGACCAACCTAGATAGTATATTCAAAAGCAGAGACATTACTTTGCCGACTAAGGTCCATCTAGTCAAGGCTATGGTTTTTCCAGTAGTCATGTATGGATGTGAGAGTTGGACTGTGAAGAAGGCTGAGCGCCGAAGAATTGATGCTTTTTAACTGTGGTGTTGGAGAAGACTTTTGAGAATCCCTTGGACTGCAAGGAGATCCAACCAGTCCATTCTGAAGCAGATCAACCCTGGGATTTCTTTGGAAGGAATGATGCTAAAGCTGAAACTCCAGTACTTTGGCCATCTCATCCAAAGAGTTGACTCATTGGAAAAGACTTTGATGCTGGGAGGGATTGGGGGCAGAAGAAGAAGGGGACGACAGAGGATGAGATGGCTGGATGGCATCACTGACTCAAATGGACGCGAGTCTGAGTGAACTCCGGGAGTTGGTGATGGACAGGGAGGCCTGGCGTGCTGCGATTCATGGGATCGCAAAGAGTCAGACATGACTGAGTGACTGAACTGAACTGAAATGATGCTGGGAGGGATTGGGGGCAGGAGGAGAAGGGGACGACAGAGGATGACACTGAGACCTCATCTCCTGCCAGGTGTTTTTTGGTGTGTATTGACACACTTCTTCCTCGGCTTTCCCTTATAGCTCAGTTGGTAAAGAATCTGCCTATTATACAGGAGTCCTGGGTTCAATCCCTGGGTTGGAAAGATCCCCTGGACAAGAGAAATGTTACCCACACCAATATTCTGGCCTGGAGAATTTCATGGACTGTATAGTCCATGAGATCACAAAGAGTCAGAGAAGACTGAGGCAACTTTCACATCCTAATAGTTGAAGGTTACGTCCTGTTACATCATTATTTCCATATTATAGATGAGCCAACAGTCTTAGCTAATAAACAGCAGAGCTCTGCTGTGATTCAAACACAGGCAGCCTGGCTCCCACATCCACACGCTTCTGCTCTACTGCTGAAAATACAGGCTTTGGGTGGAGGAGGTTGGTAGATTCCACAGAACCCAGGTCCAGGAGGAAAAGCTGTCACACAGAACCTGGAGGCCCAGACAAAGAAAGGGACCCAGAGTGATACTAATCCCAGCAAAGACCCTGATGAGTGTAACAAAATGGTGAAAAGACTGCCCCTTCCTAGCCTTGTGACCCCAATCCCTCACCTATTTCCCAAGTGGGGTGGGGTCCTCTGGAGGCCAGTGTCTGGCACCTGGGCACCATCTCTTGCATGTCTGTGATCTGTACTGCTAACCAGATTGCTTGGGGCTGCACACACACTGTCCCCAGGAAAGTAGGGCACTGGGGCTGGAAGAGGGGGAGAAAGTCTGATCTCCTCAAGTCCTGACAGCTGGTTGGAGCTGCGAGCCTCTTCCATCAAATATCAAACTTAGCCAGGATGGGGATGGCTCCCTCAGGTTGGCATCCTAGTTGTCCAGGCCTGACTGGTCACCTCGACCTTCCCTGTCCTTCCTTCAGAGCCGGGGCAGCCAGAGGAGAAAGCAGAAGAGGCCGTCCACCAGGCCCAGGTAGCTAGAGCCTGCTACTTGGTGTTGGGGACTGAGGAGCCAGGCACGGGATGGCGGCTGGTGGCGCTGCAGTTGGGGCCACGGCGGCTGCTGCTGCTGCTGTCTGCTCAGAGTCCCACATATGGGCTGCGGGGCCTGGCCACCCACACTCTGCATGCCCTCACCCCGCTCCTCTGACCACTGGACCTGAACGCCAGACACAGCCAAGGACGGGGCTATTAGCGTCTCTGTTTATTCGCTCACAATAATACACAGCCCCTGGAAGGGGAGGGGACAGGAGGGGCTATGACAGGATGGGGTGGGAGGGGAGGAGGCACCCACTTCCCCGGCCCCTCTCCCCTCTGTGCTTCGGGGGAAAGGGAGGGAGGGGGCTCCCCCTTACCCCCCAGAATGTAAACAGCAGCAGATGAACAAAAATAAAAATACAAAAGGCCGGAGGAAGTTCCTGGACATCCCCCCACCCCAGGGTCTTCCCGGTCACCAGCAGAGGTCCCTCGCTGCCCCATCCACCAAAGCTGCCTCAGTCCTGGGGGCTGCCCAGTGCCGGCCACATCCCCGGGGGGCAGAGTCCAGGGCTCAGAACTGCTGGGCCAGCAGCTCACACAGGTGACGAGAGACAGGCTCCTTGCTGGTGCGCAGGGTCAGCCGGTACATCTAGCGCGGACAGGGCGACTCAGGGAGGAGGCAGAGAGGATGGAGAGCAGGGGGAGGAGAGTTAGGGCAGATAGATGATGAGAGAGAAAGGATCAAGGGGTCAGAAAGGTGACATAAGAGAGGGAAAGGATGAAAGGTAAAAAAGAGGTCAGAAAGGGCATAAAGGATATAGAGAAACAAAAAGCAGGGAGGAAAAGGGAGAGGAAGACAGAAGGGCAGAGAATGCACAAAGAGCAGGGAGGCCTTGGAAACCACCACTCACCTGAGCCTGGGCATTGGGCTCCAGCCGGAGCAGACAGCCCACCTGCAGGGCTTTAGTCTGGATGATTCCAGCCCCCACGAAGTTCTCAGGGTTGGGGTCCACATTGTCCAGGAGAGCAGAGCCAAACCCCAGGAGCTAAGGGGGAAAGCGGTGGGGGGGTGTGGGGGGGTGTCCAATCTCTGTTAGCTCCCAGACAGCGGCATGCCAGTTACCCCAAACCCTTGGGAGTGGAAATTAGTCCCACTTGACCAGTGGGAAAACAGGCTAAAGTAGAGCAGCCACCGTACCCCAAATCCCAGAGTTCGGGAGAGGAAAGAGGCAGGGCTGGTATGGTAGACCCCGTGCCTCTCCTGTCTAGCCTCTCACCTTGGCCTTAGTGACCTCCGCGTCCATGGGGTGGTTGGCTTTGAAGATTTTCTGGGCCTCCTGTTGGGGGCTAGGGGCGGGAAAAGGTCCAAGTCAGGGATCTGGAAGCCCCAGTTCCGCCCACCCTGAGGGCGGCTTTGGTTCCCCTCGCCCGCGGCTCACAGGCTCAGCTGCTTCCAACGCTGAAAGAAATCCTGGGCCGCCATCTCCGTCGGCTGGAAGAACTTATTGATGGTCACTGGGAGCTTCAGGGTGAGGGACTGGGGGCGCCCCCGTACCTGGCGGGAGAGGGAGGGCTCGTCAGGCCCCGCCCCTGCCATGGAGGCCCCGCCCACCAGGCAGCGCCCGCCTCCTGACTCACCGGAAGCGCACCGACAGGAGCGGCGGCGTCAGGAAGTCCCGCAGACACTCAATGTTGAGCACCTGCTGCACTTGCGCCCCGCCGTCCACCTGCGAGGCCACCCGCTTGGTCTGCACGGCCAGCTGTGCCCGCCCGTGGTCAAGGAAGCCAGAAACGCGAGCGGTGGGGGCGGTGGAGCGGGGAGGAATGGAGGGGAGCCGAGGAGGGCGCGCAGGGACTTCACCGTCACCTGACGGTTCAGAACTTCCCTGGCGCTCCCAGCCCTGCCATCCCGGGCTCATCCAACATGAACCAGCTCCAAAGTCCTTCTTAATCCAAACCTCTGACCTGGGTGCCTCTGGCTTTCCAGTGGGCTCAGCCACTCCATTATGGCACAGGTCATAGCCTGGCTCTGAAGGCTGACCTGGGCTTGAATCCCAGCTCTTAAGAGATTAAAAAGTCACTTAACGTCTCTTAGCCTCATCTTCGAAATGGATGTAAGTGTCCTCAGCAGTCAATGAAATAATCTCCCACAAGTACCTGTCAGTGTGTCTGGCACATGCTAAGTTCACTGAAATGATAGCAATCAGTGTTACTAACATCTATCTTTGTGTCGACAACCCATTGGCAAGTTGGGGGCCTTATTTCTCTCCTCCCGCCCCTGCCCAGCACAAAGCTGAGCCTCCAGGAGGTCTCTGGAAATGATGAATGAAACAAAGAACTAAAATGGTCTTCAAATTTGGGGGTATGATCACTCTAATTTCCAAGTTGTGGAAACTGAGGCCCAGAGAAGGGGGACAGGGGACTGACACTGCTCAAGCAGTTCCTTCATGCCAGCCACCCTTCCAGGGTCTTCCAGCCACACTGATTTTCAAAATGAGAATGAGAAGGAGAGGAGGATCCATACTTCACTGAAGGAATTTCAGGGCTCGGAGAGGCCAAGTGACTGGCCGAGGCACTGGAATCATGGGTGTGGAGCCCAATGGAAGACAAGGTTAGGACATGGCAGAGGCCTGACAGGGACCAACTGAGACCCAGAGCATGTAGGATTCAGCAAATAACACCTCCTGCATCCCCGTCACATCATGTCAGTGTCCTCTCCTGTCCTGGGAAAGAGGCCTCTTACAGATGATGCTAAATCTCAGAGAAGTACCATGGGCTCAGGCTCTCAAGTAAGGGGGCCATACAGGGATCTGGATCTGTTTCCCGGCTGCCAGGAAGGCAGACCTGGACGGGCAGGGCTGGGTCAGGCCGAGAGGATATGAGTCTGGAGGTCTCCAGGGTGGACCACGGTGGGAGAGAAGTTCTGGAACTGCACCGAGGTCTTGTTGCCATAGAAGAGATACATTCGGCCTACAGGAGCAGGGGGTGAGAGGCAGGGCTCCATCTGAGTTCCTTCCATGTCCTCCCCAAGCCGGGGTCTCCTGGAAACCTCACCCCATTGCCCCCAGGACCCACCCAAGTTCTGCCGGAATTCTGACTTGACTCCAATCTGCAGCAGCTGGTTCTCAAACAGGACCCCGTTGTTCCTGCACACGAACCTGCGTGGGGCAGTTGGGGGTCAGGATGACGGTGCCTGCCTGGGCTCTGCTCTGTGCTCCCCACTTGTCCCTACTTCCCTCCCCAACCTCACCCACAACTCACTTATTCAGCAGCTCATCAGCTTCCGGGATGGGCGGGCCAATGTCCTCAGGACCTGGGCTGCAGGTGGGAAAGGAGGGAGATGGGAAGGGGGTTGGGGGACTAGAGGTCAAGGCTCAGAGCTAGTGGTAGGAGACAGCAAGCCCTGAAGGAACAGAAGCCCAGAATCCATATACCTGGATTCCCCACAGAGCCCCTCAATCAGACTGGCAATCGCCTCTGATGGGAACAGGACCTTGGCAGGAGCCATCACCCCCCTACCCTGTACCAGACAGCCCTGATTCTCATTCCCAAGCAGCTCATCAGGAGAGCCTGCTGAGAGCTCCCAGTCCCCTAACCCTCCCTGGGGGATACAAGAGTCTGCCCCCCAACCCCCTGAGGCCACCCCTTACTCAGCAGCTGGAGCTGGGTCAGCCAGCAAAGCCATGGGGCTCTCAGGGGCAGGCGGCTCCAGCTCGCTGGGCCATCCAATCCCAGAGCAGACAAGAGAAGACAGGCGTGGCAGGCAGCCAGTCCCAGAGAGGCAGCAAGAGGGCAGAGAGATAAAGAGAGACGGGAGGAGAGGAGAAGGAAGAGCAGGCTGAGACGGTGACAGGGAGGGACGACACAGGGTGGCCAGGGTCAGCGAGAGCCCAGAGAGGCCCAGAGGGAGGGAGGGGGAGACCGGGGCAGGCAGCAGCCAGGGCAGACACGAGGCTCAGGGAGAGGGGAGTTGGGGTGGGGGGCAGATGAAAGGGGGGGGGCCCGCCCCTGGGCCCAAGGCCGGTACCTGAGGAAGGCCTCCTCGGGGCTGGGCCCCAGGCCGGGCTGGGTGGCCGGGCTGTCGGAGAAGACGTCCACCAGGAGGTTGCCTGCACCCGAGGGGGCCGGGGGTGCCGCGGGGGAGGGGCTGCCCGCAGCCCCAGGAGGTCGGCGGAGGGCGAGGGTGTGGACTGCGGGCAACGTGGAGGCAGGTGAGAAGGGGCTAGCCTGGCTGGGCCCAGCCGCCCCTGCCCCCAGCCCCTTGGGACTCACCACCGTGCTGGGGGTGGGCTCCATGCCCCCATTGATGTCATGGCTGCTGGGGTCCCTCCGGCTGTCGTCCAGGGCGCTGCCAGCCCCGGCCCCTTCTTGCGCTTCAGCTTGGCCAGGATGGACGACTCTCGCTCGGGAAGGGTGGCATCTCCTCCAGCACCGTGGCCTGCAAGGTTCGGTCAGGGACGGGTGTCAGCGCCGGTCTTGGGCTGGAGCGGGGGCAAGGCACAGGGGTAGGGCATGTGGGGACTGGGCTCTGACCAGGACGTCCGTGCTGGCCACCGAGCTGAGGGTGAGGTACTCGACAGCCCGCTGCTGGAGCTCCACGTCGGCGTTGCGCAGCTGGGGAGCCGGCCCGCAGCACGCCCTGGATGGTGGCCTTGGTCTCCGGGAAGAGGTTGATGAACTTGATGTAGGTGGAGAGCAGCAGGGCCCGCGTGGCCACGCTGCACAGGTGGAACTTGGAGTGCAGCAGGGAGAACTGCACCGGGGGGCTGCGGGGAGTGGGCGGCTGTCGGTGGGCGGCAGCTCCACCACCCTCTCCTAGAAGCCCCCCACAGGAGGTGGCCCCTCCCTCAGAGGGACCCTTTCTAGGACCCCAGGTGGTCCCTGGAGCCTCAGGCCCCTCACCTGGAGCGGGGGTCCCCAGCAATCAGGTTCCCAAACTCCCCAAGGATGTAGCCGCCGACCTTCACCATGTTCTCATGGCAGGCGGGTGCCTGGAGCGCCTGTGGGCAGGGACAGCGGTGAGCATCAGCATCCTGGCTCTGGAGTGCTCAGCATGCGCCAGGCGATCCACTGAACCCTTGACTCCTGTTAACTGCAGAAGCCTGGTGACTGCTGTGGGTGGGTTTACAGGTGGGGAAACTGAGGCATGGAGCAGTTAAGTGACTGAACTGAGCTCACACGGGGAATAGAACAGAGCTGAATGGGCCCTCCAGTCTGGGGTGGAAGGAGCGGGAAACTGGCGGAACTTAGGGACCAGTGACTACACACCACGCATCCTGTGCCCTGCTGACTCTCACAATGGCCCGTGGTGGCCCAGCCCCCTCTGAGGATGAGGCCTGAGTCAGCTGGCCCCACAACCCCAGCTGTCCTGGCTCTGCCCTGATGCCCCATCATGGGGTGGGACAGGGGCGCTGACCTCGAAGACGGTCTTGGCAGCGTAGCCCTGCACGTCGTCGCGGTTGGTGACGATCTGCAGCACGCGGTACCACACCTCCTCGCTCACGTAGTCGCCCGCGATGCGGATGAGGTTCAGGATGGTGTCCACGTACCAGCTGTAGTCCACAGCATACTTCTCAGCCAGGATGGCCACCTTCAGGACCTGCCAGCCGGAGGGAAGGTAGGGCATGCGTGTGTGCCCCAGACAGCGGAGTTGGGGTGTGGACTTGCCAAGTCTGGGCTCAGCAGGTCCCCACCTGGAGACCCTGGAATCTGGGTGCCTGGCCCCTCCCAGGACTCACGATCTCTTCACGAATGGCGTAGTCGGCTGTCTCCAGGTACCGCAGCATCTCTGACACGATCTGCTTGGCGTTGCTCCGGTCACACATGGCGTAGAGGAGGTCAGCCGCCCGCTGCCGCACACTGACGTCCCGCTCCGTCTGAGGAAGCAGAGCAGGTAGGGTGTGCTCTAGGCTCCCTTCTGTCCTAGGCTGGTCACCCAGGGCCCCTAAGCTGCTCCAAGGGAGCAGAGGAGCCACAGGCCAGGTCAGTGTGGCCGGGACAGGCTCCCAGAGGTCGCACCTTGAGGGCGTTGATGACGGTGTCGATGTGCGTCTTGACCGCCTCGTGGGAGAACTCGGAGCTGGCCAGCGTGCACATGCTCTCCAGGGCCAGGTAGCGCAGGTTGGTCTCCCGGTGCTGCAGGAACTGGCCCAGCTGGTTACAGGCCCGAACCAGGAGGTTGGGCTCACTGCCGGCACGACAGGGAGAGATGGGGGCGGGGGTGGTGAGAACACACAGCTGACATGAGGAGACACAGGAGTGGCCCCAGCTGACGCATCTCGTATCCCCGAGGACCCCACTCTGAGCTCCCACCCTGTCCCAGTCACAGCCATGCCTGGGGACCCAACACCTGGGCCGTCTAGCCCAGATGCAGAGAGCCAGGAATTCTGCCCCGCAGAAGGGGCCCAGCGCCCATGAGTCACGGCAACACTCCAGAACCACATCGCCCTCCTACCTCGAAGTAACGTTCCCAGACCCTGTCCCCTAGGACCCGGGAGTCCTGGCCCCCACAGGCACCTGTCGTAGTGGATAATGAGGCTGATGGTCTCGAAGAGGATGGCATTCTTGGCATTGGAGTGCTGGACCTTCTTGGATTTGGGCGGCTCCTGGGCCTTGTTGAGCACGGTCTCTAGGCACTCCACCAGCCGCCCCTTCACGGCCGCGTCCTCTGAGGAAACAGAGGGCATGCCCCAGGTTGATCTCCCTGCAGGCCCGGGGCCCCTGCCAGGGGGCAGGGGGCCACGCCATGGCCCCTGTCCTCCAGAGGAAGAGGGCGGACCCAGCAGCTTCAGGCTGGGGTCTTGACTCCCCCAAGCCCTTCTGGGGTCCCCAGGCCACACAGGGAAGCTGACAGAGGACAGGACCCCAGACCTGGGCTCTCGTCCTGCTCTGTTCTGATTCTGCTGGGCCAGAGTCAGCACCCCGGGAGCCCCTCTTTCCCCTCGCTGCAGCACCCACGCCCTCTAGGAGTCTCACAGAGCAAAGACAGTCCCAGGAACCCTCCCCAGAGACACCTCCAAACCCGGCCCTTCCCAAGGAGGGGTCTGAGTGCCTGAGAGCTGCCAACCAGGAGCTCACAAAACCCGCAGAACCACCATTCCCTTGCCTGTGAGGTGACCCCAAGTGGACAGAACAGCTGGCGACTGTTCTAGCAAAGAATGCAGCACCCAGATGTATCAGAAAATTCACGAGACAGAAAACCAGCTAAAGGATCTAGGGAGCGATCAGCTGAATCCAGAACGTTCCACACACCGCAGCACAAAACTCTCCCGTTTTTTAAAAAACAGGCAGTGGGAGGCACAACTGTTCCAGATGTGGGGCAGAAAATGAGAGACATAGTCATAGTCGATCTGCAGTCCTGGACTGTATTTTTTAAGCCCGGCCTGGGCACACCCCAAAATCATGAGGTGGGGCTTAGGCTCCAGCTGTACCTTTTCTTAAAGGGTGAGCAAAGCAGCTCAACTTGGGAAGCGCCTTCCCCAAGGACTCACAGCAAAATGCATCCCTGGCTTTCACAGGCTGAAAAGGGCCTCTGTGTCACATTCTTCACACACTCTGCTACAGTGTGTGCACACTGGCTGCAAGATTCAGGGCCACACACCAGCCACCATCCCCTGCACCCTGGCTGAATCGAAGGGCACCATTTCTCAAGCACCTACTGTGCCGAGCACCTCAGCACAGGTGCTCGAAACTGCTCTGTGAGGTCAGAGAGCCCGGCCCATGTGGCAGAGGGAAGGGGTTACGTGCATGGACTCAGGGGTCAGGCTCTGCTCTTTGTCACTGCCCAGGGCCTGGAAAGATGCCTCATCTCCAAGCCCCCATTTCCGAGACGGCTGCCCCTCGCCAGCTCTGTGGGGGCGGCTGGCCACCCTGGTACAGCACCTGCTCACTGCAGGCCCTTCGTCCACACCAGCGCTCATGACCACGAGCACTGAGGGCGTGAAAACCCCTAACAGAGCTATGCTGACTCTCACCACACAGCCTGGGGTTACCCTTTGATCTGCTGGGCAAGGCCCCCCTCCAAGCCTCCGTTTCCTCATCTGTAAGAGAGAGGTGACAAGAGCCCCAATGTTCCAGGGCCGGGCGTGAGTCTGGCTTTACGGGGCCCCTGGCCCACGGCAAGGGAATCATCGGCGATCTGTCTGTTCCCTGGGCTGGGGGAGGGCTCTCTGCTGCAGGTGCCCCCACCCCGGCCCCTCACTGCCTCGACAACATACTCGTCCCAGAGCCTGAGCAGGCCATGGGCTTGGCACTGCCCCCACTGCAGCCTCAGATCAGGGGCTGCAGACACCAGGCCAGCCTCCAGGAAATCTGGACACAGACCCCTGGCGCCCCAGCCCCTGGCCAGCCTTGGGGTCGGAGGCCCCCGACCCTGGCCCGTGTGGGTTGTTGGCACCTGGTGGCGGGTAGCACTGCAGCAGCCGCAGGAGCTTCACGGAGAGCCAGGGCGCCGGCACGAAGTAGTAGGTGTAGTCCTGGAGGTCAGTGGAGGCCGAGGAGACGATCTGGGGGGCAGAGAGGGGCGGGCAGGGGCATGGGGAGGGGCGGCTGTCACAGCGTGAACCTTTATGGAGCGGAAACTGGAGGCTCAGGGAGGGTGGTGAGGAAGCCTTGGGGACACAGAGTGACCAGGTGGATCTAAGCTCAAGCTAGGACTGGTCGATTTTTCCAAGTAAAGCTGGTGTTGAGTGGGCAGGGAATCTTGCCAGTCGATCCCCTTCTGTGAACACCTGACGCCAACTCGGCACCTCACAACACCCTGGGCCACCTCCACTAGCAGCCGGACCTCACCAGCTCCCTGGAGCGCGCTCCCTTGTGGCTCTCCTCCAACACCGGAAGCTACTCGGGAACAGGAACTGAATCTGACCCTTTCCTGGGTCCCTGGGCCTACCATACAGTCAGACAAGAGAAAGGCTCAGCAAAGGGGTGGGGGAATTAGTGAAAGAGTGTGTGACTTTATTGTCCTCACGGCAAACTCCTATGCAACCGTGAAAACCCCCTTCTCCAGGAGGCAAGCCTCATCCTGCTCTGAGCCCCCTCCACGACAGTAGTTGCCCCTCCTCCACTGTCACTGTCTGTGTCTCTCCTACCAAGCGTGGCCCACAGGAGTCTTCAAATGTGTGGTGAATGAATGAAAAATGTGGTTGAATAAACGAGCTGATGTTTTGTTCTCTTTGATTGAGAACTCAGGCCTCTCTTTACCTGCTCAGGAAATGTTTTTATTTACTCCAAGTTTCAACTCAGGCAAGGATCACCTCCACCAGGAAGCCTGCCTGGACATCTAGGCTGGGTGGAGTGCCTTCTTTAGGGGCCTACGACATCCTTGCTATCTCTACGACCATACACACTGTCCCTTTTATGATAACCTGTGCCTGCGTTGGCCTGTCCTGCAACGTATCCCTCCTGCGACCAGGACAGGAAGCCCCTGAAGGCAGAATCTCACTCATCTGGGTCTCCAGTGTCAGCCGGAACACAGCGCTGGGCACAGAAGCAGCCTCGGGGCATGTGCCCAGGGTAGGGGCGAAGGTGGTGAGGAGCAGAAGGAGGGAAAGAAAGACGCATGAGGAGAAGCAGGAGAAGAAGCGGGAGGAAACAAGAGGGCGCAAGAGGGAGGGAGACAGGAGAGCAACCTCCCTTGCTGGGAGCTCCCAGCACTCTGTACAGGTTAACTCACAGCAGCTATGCTGTAAGGCAGGCTCCTGGAATCATCCCGTCGAACAGATGAGGCCCAGAGAGGTGACGCCACTTGCCTAGGGCCACACAGCCAGGGAGTGGCCGAGCAGGGATGAACTCTGCTCCGAGCCTGCATTCTTAACGGCTGGGCTGGGTGGTCTCTCAGGGAGAGCGAAGGGGGACCAGAGGGGTGCCCAGGGGACAGGCACACCAGGGCCACCTTCCCACAGTCAGCACAGACACCACACCTACCCGGCTCAGGCGAGACACGGCCAAGGAGACGCACGTCTTGAAGTCATCCGGGTTCTTCTTGCAGAGACAGGTGATGAGGCTGACAGCGGCTGTGACCACGCCCTGCAGGGGCAGGACAGAGGTAGCTGAGGGCCCTCGGGGGACTGGGGCATCGGGGAGCAGACAGCGGTCCGCGTCTATACACTCGCTGGGCAGGCGCTGGGACGTGGGGGCCACTCTGGGTGTCAGAAACAGAGGCTGGATGTTCTCCGAGGGGCAGGGTGAGTGATGAATGCTGGGGACACTGGACAGGACCCCGGGCAGCCAGAAGGGTGTGGTGTCACGGACAGAGGCAGGGGGCCTCAGGCGCCCGGGGGTGCCCAGGGTGGGGCAGGGGCCTCACCATGTGCTGGTCGTTGAGCAGGTGCACCACGCGGGCCGTCCACTCGCCCATGGGCACCAGGTCGGGCGAGGCCTTGTAGAGCCGCAGCAGGCATAGGGCCGCGCTCTGCTTCACGCTGTCCATGCTGTCCCTGCGGGCACACAGAGTGGGGTTGGGGAAGCTCAGCGCGACCCCAGCCCTGCACCCCTTCCTCGTCTCACCCCCTCCCGGGAAGGGTGTCCAGTGAGTGGCAGCAAGAGCCTCCCAGGAAGCCTCTGAGGCTGCCCTCACTGCCCACCGGGCCTCCGTCTCTTCCTCTGCAAAATGGGTTGCATCTCAGTGACCTCACGGGGTCACAGGCAGTGACTCTGCAAGTGTGGCTCTACGCCTTCAGTCAGTCACCGCCGGCTTATCTGAGCACCTACTGGGCGCCGGGCACTCCCTGTTGGCACTGTGGACCGTGTGTGCGTGCTCAGTAGCTCAGTCGCGTCTGACTCTTGGCAACCCTGTGGACTGTAGCCCACCAGACTCTGTCCGTGGGATTTTCCGGGCAAGAATACTGGGCAGAGTGGTGGGCAAACTGCTCCGAACTGTGTCCTCAGAGAGCTTATGTTCTTACCAGGGCAGCCCCATCCTACAAAAGATACCGTCTGGGTTCAGCACTCCAGGAGCTCCCAGCAAGGGAGGTTGCTCTCCTGTCTCCCTCCCTCTAGCGCAGGAGCTCGAGGATGGTGTTTAGCACAAAAGCCTCACCGATAAGGCACCGGGTGAACAGAAGACTTCGAGAAAACACTAAAAATCTACATAGAAGCTCCCCGGCAGAGCCAAGAGCCTGTGGAGGCCCCAGCCAGGTGGGCCTGTGTATGAGAGGAGCCCCGAGGAGGCTTGGCGCCCCCTACAGTCTCTAGGCTATCTGAATCTTAGGATCAAGCTCTTTCATTGATTCTTGTATCTCCTTAGCCGTCATCTGTTCAAACACTGCCTCTATTACGATTCTCTCCCTTTTCTCTTCCTAGAACTCGAAACGGTGTTGTTGTTGTAGACTGTATCTCCCTTGACTCTTAGCCTCTCTGAAAGTTTTCCATCTCTTTGCTTCTCTGGGCTGTATTCCGATTAACGTATCCAGTTCCTCTGCCTATTTCCAATCCCTGCTTTGGTTCTGTCTACTCTGCTGCTAAACTAAAACACTTATTTTCTTTATGAAAAAAATCCCAATTCTTTTTTTTGGCTGTATCACGTGGCTTTTGAGATCTTAGTTCCCCAACCAGGGATTGAACCTGGGCCCTCGGCAGTGACAATGCTGAGTTCTAGCCACTGGACCACCACGAATTCCCTGAAAACTCCAATTCAACTGTTGTTTTCCGTTTTCTTTTTGCTGGCTCTCCTTCATGGCGCCTTGCAGCCTGCATTTAGTGATTTTCAACTGTGAGCTTCTCATGTAACCTGGAGCTTCATCTAGGGAAATCATAGAGGCTTGTGGTGAAGGTGGCTTTCTCCAGAAAAAGACTTGTTTGTGTCTGTCAGGCACTAGGGTACTAGCAGTATGTATCACTTTAAACTAAAGCTTGGCTTACGGATCTATGGATGATCCAGGAAAGGGAAAATCAGGCTGAAAACCAGTGTTGTGGCCTGTTTCATGCCAAGACTTGAAAGGGGTAACTCTGCCTATAGTCCCTAAGGGGATTTATTTCTAGGTCACCCTCACTTTGAAGTGTGGCCTCTGGAGCCTCTGCTTGAACAAGCTTTGTCTTCTGTTCCCAGAGGCTGCAGGGCCCCGAAACCAATATCCAGGTTCACCCAGTTCAGCAAATGCCCTAAGCAAAATCCATTTCAAAACAGCAGTAGTTTTACCTGCTCAAAACACACCAATTGCTTCCCATTTCGATCAGAATAAAATCCAAACACCACTATGGAAAAACCCAAGTGAACTTTTTGGCCAACCCAATACAAAGCTCATGCCTACCCAGGCCTTTGCACTTACTGTCCTTTTGCTTGGAACACTTTCTCCAATACTTCTAATTGTCTTCTCCTCCCTCATTCCAGCCTCCAGTTACACGGCACCTCCGTGAAGATACCCTCCCTGATGAGCCTGACCTAAGCAGCCATCCCCGCATCCTCCACCCGTTTGCTTTCTTCAGTGCAGCTGTCACTGTCTGAACTCAACTCACTTCTCTGCCTATGCGTTTGCTCTTTGGAGCCCCTCTCAGATGCCAGCTCCCTGAGGGTGGGGACAACTGTTCCCCCAGCTCCCTCCTGCCTCCCAACACCCAGAACAGAGCCCGGGACTTTGCAGGTACTCAAGAAATAATTGCTCAACGCCCTCCTGCTTTAGAAAGATCACAGGCTGATCACTGATCTTCATGCCTTTCCTTTTCCACAGCCAACTCCTCCTGCTCACCCAGGTCTCAACCTAATGCCACTTCCTCTGAGAAGCCCTCCGACCCCCAGCCTAGTTCAGATGCTCCCACTAAATGCCCTTAGGTTCCTGTGCCCCACAGCAAGGTTCTGAGAGGAAGTAATACGTTTTATCCTGCAATTAGTCAATCAGTGTTTATCTCCCACCTCCGGACCGTGAACACCAGGAGGATGATAAGCGTGTCTGCCTCTGGTCATGGCTACGTCCCAGCAACGAGCACAGTGCCTCACACATAGATGCCCAACAGATGATTGTTGAATGAATGAATGGAAAAGGGCAAAAGTTCTGGAAGGCTGTCACCAACATAATTTAAGGTCACTGCCTCTTCTTTACCAGATGCTGAAGGTCAATCAGAAATTTTGCAAGTTTTATCACATTCAGTGATAGCCACTTCATTCCTGTGAGCAAAAAGTCATTTAATTCATTTTGCAAGATGGCTACCCACTCCAGTATCCTTGCTGGAGAATTCCACGGACAGAGGAGCCTGGCGGGCTACAGTCCACAGTGTTGCAAAGAGTCAGACATGACTGAGCAACTATCACTATCATTATATTTATATCGAGTGTTTCTCATTACTAGACCTGTGCTTCCTATTATTTCTATAAAAAGGTTATTTCACTCTCTTTGTATTGGTTTATTTTATACCACATGGTAACCAAGGTTGTATGAGAGTCAAAGGAAAATGCCTAAGAAACTCTCCAGGCCTTTCAACTGCTTCTTATTTGGGACAATACATTTTTCTAGTTCTTACCAAGAATAGTAAGTTATTAATAAATAGTAACAAATTTCTACTTTTTTAATTGTACTTTTGACCTTATTTTTCCTTATGGTACATAAACAATAATTTATAAATATGAAAAAAAAAGGTCAGTTAGACAGACATCCCACTGGCTTCGTTGGGGAGCTGCCTTACAAGGCTGAGTTGGACTGGTGAGATGGCAGGAGACAGGCACGGGGCTGTCACCAAGCCCAGCGTAAGCCCCACGTCCTGGCTGGGAGACCTGGGCAGGTGACACAGCCTCTCGGACCCTCAAACTGGGCTGGGGCTCATCTAGCCCGCCCCACCAGCGGGGTCCCCAGTGCCTCACCCGGCCACCAAGATGCGAGGGATGTCCGCGGCGAAGGCCTCGCCCATCTCGCGGCTGCCCACGTTGGCGATGCAGTGCAGGGCTAGGCACATGAAGGTGGGGTTGCGGCTGGCCAGGTCGTTCTTGATGGCGTTGTTGATGAGCCGGATCAGCTCAGAGTTGGAGTTCACCAGCACCGAGATGAACAGGTAACCCTGGTTGGCGGGAAGGAGGTGGGGGACTTGTGGCTAACTGACCCTCAGCCCTGCAGTCTACATTTCTGGCTCCTCCTGAAAGACCTAGGGGTCCAGCCCCTCCCTCCTCAGACCCAGGGGTCCAGCCCCCCAGCCCCTCCTCCCCCAGACCCAGGGGTCCAGCCCCCAGCCCCTCCTCCCCCAGACCCAGGGGTCCAGCCCCCAGCCCCTCCTCCCCCAGCCCCAGGGGTCCAGACCCCAGCCCCTCCTCTTCAGACCCAGCGGTCCAGGCCCCCAGCCCCTCCCCCCTCAGCCTCAGGGGTCCAGACCCCAGCCCCTCCTCCCCCAGACCCAGGGGTCCAGGCCCCCAGCCCCTCCTCCCTCAGACCCAGGGATCCAGACCCCCAGCCCCTCCTGACTCAGACCTCAGGGTCCAGGCCCCCAGCCCCTCCTCTCCCAGACCCAGAGGTCCAGCCCCCAGCCCCTCCTCCCCAGACCCAGGGGTCCAGCCCCCAGCCCCTCCTCCCCAGACTCACAATCTGCTTCTCCGTGTACTTGTTGGAGCTCAGAAGGTTCACGGCCTCCATGTGCCCAAAGTCGATGTCGTGGCCAAGCAAGAAGATGAAGAGCAGTTTACACACGTACTTTTTCTTGCTGTAGCCGTCCAAGGCTTTGTCCCCTGGGGTCAGAGGAAGGAGGACAGGGTGGCAAAAGTGAGAAAGGATTATACTTCCAAGTCTCGTGTATTCCAGCCCCCAGCCCGCTCCGTCCACAGACCCAGGAGACGGGCCCCCAGCCTACCCTTGAACTTGGAGCGGATGTTGGCCAGTTCCTTGTTGATTCTCTTAATCTCTGCCTCCTTGCTCTTACCTGGGGAGGTGAAGGCAGGGCAGGTGAGGAGGGTCCCAGAGAGTTGAGCTGCCTGGCCTCACTTTCTGGGGCCAGGACCCTCCCAGGCGGAAGGGCGGATTCTCTCTATGCTGGGGTCCTGGTCTAGGGGCTGAAGTCAGGCCTGGGACTCCATCTCTGTATGGGAGCTTCAGGGAGGTGAGAACCTTCGCTCAGGGGTCCCTACCACCCAGAGGAAAAGCCTGACACACACTCTGAAGCGATCCCTGACCCCCTCCCTTCTTCTTCCTCCTGTTCTTGACGCATCCATGGCTCTACACCAGCCCCCAGCTGAAATAAGCCCCTGGCACAGAATGTGTGATGAATGAATAAGTGAAGAGATCAACTGCCCTCAAGCCGACCCCTGGGGCCCTCATCCCCACTGACCTCACAGCATCTCCTGAGAACCTCCTCTGCCCTCAGCTTCCTGATTTTACTCACTCACCACGCCTTGTGTCCTGAGCTCCCCCGCTGCCCTCCTCTGCCGCCAACTGGTCCCTCCTCCCAATCTGCCAGTTCTCTCCATACCCCATGCCACCCCCCGAAGCCTGGCCCACAGACCCACTCCTCCTTCCCCGCTACACGTCCGTCTGCAACATCCCTACTCTTCTGATGAGACCCACCCAGAGGCGGACTCGAGAGGGCCTCCCCAGGCCCCATAAGCCTCTGTGTTCCTTGATGCCCAGGAGACCCCATCAGACCACCTCGGCCACCCTCACTGCCAGCTGTGTCCCTCCTCCAGCCTCCCAATCCCACTTGAGCCAGACTTCACCATCGCACCCTTGGCAGGCTTCAGCACTCACTCAGCTCCTCCGAGCAGAGAAACCTGGGTGTCCTCACCCCCTTACTCAAGGCGTCGTCACGTCCTCTCTGTTCGACCTTCAGAACATGAGCCCAGACAACCTCCACAAAGACCATCTTGTCCAGACCCCATGCCCGCCCACCTGGCTCACTGCAGCAGCCTCCCAGGGCAGGGACTCCACCCCCGGGGCCAGCAAGCCCTCTGGCCCTGCCCTGGTCACCACTCACATCTCGCTGTGTGTCTGGCCTGGCGGGCCTCTGCCAGTTCCAGGGCCATTCCAACGCCCTCCCACCTCCAGGGCCTTTGCGCCTGCTATGCCCATCTGTCCAGTTCTCGTCTCGTCATTTGGGTCTCAGCTCTCGTCACCTCCTCCACGCAGCCTTTCCTGGCCAGTTCTTTAAAGGCGATGCTTTATTCTTCAGTTTCCTCATTTTATAAAAATGTCCTCCCTGGCATATTCACATTGCATAACCATTTATCTCTACTGTCAAACCTCGGCTCCCTCTTCATTACAAGCCATCATGAGGGAGTTTCTAGAACAGAGCCCAGCATATAGCAGGTGCTTAATAGACGTCTGGTCGGGACTTCCCTGGTGGTCTAGTGGCCAAGGCTCCAAGCTCCCAATGCAGGGGGCCTGGGTTTGGTCCTTGGTCAGGGAACTAGATCCCACATGCTGCAACTAAGACCCGGTACAGTCAAATAAATAAAAATAAATAGTATAAACAATAAAAATAAACGGCTAGTCATCTGAAGGGTGGAGACTGCTCTGATCCATGGCTTGTGCCAAGGCAACAAGGAGGTTCAAATGAATGAATGAATGAATGAAGGAGCAAGCAAGAGTATTCTCTCCTTCTCTTTAGAAATCCTGCCTCACCAACTACTCCCAACTTCCAGGAAAGCTCCCATAAGCCCCACCTCAGCTATCAACTCCTTCAGGAAGCCCCCTTCGATTAGCACCTCCTGGTCAGTTCTAAGCAGATGCTACAGCTGCCTTGTGCAATATGGCAGCTGTCAGCCAGGCAGCTCTCGAGCACCTGAAAGGTGGCTGTTCTCAACTGAAATGAGTGGCAAAGACACATTTAGAAGACTCAGTGTCGGGGAAAAAAAGGAATGTAAACCATCTTATCACAAAGTCTAAAATATTAATTAGTTGTTGTTGTTCAGTTGCTAAGTTGTATCCTACTCTTTACAACGCCATGGACTGCAGCACATCAGGCTTCCCCGTCCTTCAGCTATCTCCGGAATTTGCTCACACTCATGTCCATTGAGTCAGTGATGCCATCCAACCGTCTCATCCTCTATCACCTCCTTCTCCTGCCCTCAATCTTTCCCAACATCAGGGTCTTTTCTAATGAGTTGGCTCTTCGTATCAGGTGGCCAAGCTTTCCTTTCGGATTGACTGGTTTGATCTCCTTGCAGTCCGAGGGACTTGTCTCAAGAGTCTTCTCCAACACCACAGTTCGAAACCATCAGTTCTTCAGAGCTCAACCTTCTTTATGGTCCAACTCTCACATCCATACATGACTACTGGAAAAACCGCAGCTTCGACTAGACCAGCTTTTGTCAGCTATGAGATGTCTCTGCTTTTTAATACAGATATTTAGTTTTGCCACAGCTTTCTTTCAAGGAGCAAGTGTCTTTTAATTTCATGGCTATGGTCACTGTCTGCAGTGATTTTGGAGCCCAAGAAAAACCTGCCACCGTTTCCATTTTCTCCCCATCTATTTGCCATGAAGTGATGCGACCGGATGCCATGATCTTAGTTTTTGAATGTTTACTTTTAAGCCAGCTTTTCACTCCCCTCTTTCGCCTTCATTAAGAGGGTCTTTAGTTCCTCTTCACTTTCTGCCATTAGGATGGTTTTAAATGAAAAAAAAAAAAAAACTCTAAATACTGATAACATGTTGAACTGATGCCCTGTGGACAGCAAGGAGATTAAACCAGTCAATCCTAAAGGAAATCAATGCTGAAACTGAAGTTCCAATACTCTGGGCACTTGATGTGACGAGCTGACTCACTGGAAAAGACTCTGTTGCTGGGAAAGACTGAGGGCAGGAGAAGCGGGTGACAGAGGATGAGATGGCTGGACGGCATCAAAGACTCGACATGAATTTCAGCAAATTCCAGGAGACAGTGGAGGACAAAGAAGCCTAGCATGCTGCAGCCCATGGGGTTGCAAAGAGTCGGACATGACTGAGTGACTGAACAAGAGTGTATCAAGTTCCATAAATACATTAAAATTAATTTGGCCCATTCCTTTCTGCTTTTTAACAAAAATGTGGCTCCCGAGGAAGTTAAAAACCACACATGCGGTTCACACTCTGAGTAGGACTGCTCTCAGGCTGGGAACAACCTGAGGGCTGGGCCACTTTTCTAGTAATGACTCCATGTTTCACAGGCTTACTGAGTGGCTGCACTCAGGAAAGACAAGATGTGAAAAAATACCAAGTGCCTGGAGAGGTGCAGTGACCCGCTCCCAGTCCTCAGGGAGGGAGGAGGGTCTCCGGGACCTAGGTGATGAAGGGCCGAGATGAGGCTAAACCGGCCTGTGTGGCCCCAGAGCCCATCTGAGCTTCATTTATTAATTACACGGTTCCTGAGCCCTGCAGGGCAGAATGAGGAGGGCCATGCCGGGCACCCAGGACTACAGAGATCCGGCACTTCTGAGCCTCCCTCAGGGCCTCCGGGCCCGGTGGGGTGCAGGCTGCATATCCCCTGCCACACCTGAGCAAGGTATGCGTGGATGGAGGTCACGGGGGCACCCGTGGGGCCTTGCTGGTGGCTGCCGAGAGGAGGGGACATTTGAGGAGGGCTGTGAAAGATGAGGCGAGTTCAAGTGCAGTTCACCAGGAAGAACTAAGCCACGCTGCTTGCCCAGGGAAGGGTGGCCAGGGCGTCAGGACAGCTACTCCCCTGGGGGGCGGGGCAGGGGCAGGGACCGGCACCCAGGCACGTGGTGCGCATGATCCATTCATTCTCCCAGCCTATGCAACACTCACTCTAGTAAGTTGCCTTAAAGCTATTCCGTAGGGACCAGAAAAGAAAAACAAAAACAAAAACAGTTTTTATAAATGGACCACAGACCACACAGTGGCTGCCTAACTTTTACCACAGGTAGATGGAAACCTGAACGGTAATTACATTTCCAACACTAGAGCCCTCTCCAGCCTTTGCTTACACCTCTATTAAAAGCTTCAAGAAGCAGACAAAACTAACCGAGAGTGTTGGATGACTGAGCAGTGAGCAGGGGGTGCTGGGGACCTGGGGATGTTTGCTCCTGCATCTGGGGGCCAGTTATGCAGCTGTGTTCAGCTGGGGAAAATTCATCAGATTTTGATGATGGCTTCATCAAAATTCATCACTTATGATCTGTGAGCTTTTTATAGATACACTGTATATATATACCTGTAAGTGAATATATATTTGTATAGGAATATATATTTACATGTTTTTATAGTTAAGTATATCAATGACATAGAAGAGAATGTCAAACAGACATGGAAAATTTAAAGAATATTCAGGAATTCCTTGGGACTTCCCTGGTGATCCAGTGGCTTAGACTCCACGATCCCAACACAGGGAACTAGATCCTGCTGGCCGCAACTAAAGATCCCATGAGCTGCAAGACCCAACACAGCCAAATAAATAAACATTAAGGGACATACCCACGGTCCAGTGGTTAAGAATCCACCTTCCAATGCTGAGGACATGGGTTCAATCCCTGGTCAGGGAACTAAGAGCCGACATGCGGCAGAGCAACTAAGCCCACCTCAAAGCCTGCAAGCCACAACTAAGACCCAACACAGCCAAATAAATACATAAAATTAAAAAAGTTTATGATAGTCAGCTGAGTGAATTATTCATTTATTATGCTATAGTTGGACATTTCACTCCTTTAATAAAAAATATTAGTGGCTGCTATGTGTAAAAATTAAAAATAAACTTTAAAAAATCTTTAAATTGTCCACATCTATTTGATATTGTCTTCTGGATCACCAATATACTTTCCTATAAAGAAAGAATTCACAGAAAGAACAAAGCACCAGGTCTCCAAAAGAGAATGCTATGTGGCCCTGAGGAAGGGCATTCTGGCAGAGCATATAACCTCTGCAAACATCTCGTGCACGGGGGCCCAGAGACAGCACCTGGGTGCTGCTGAAGGTAATGCATGGGAGAAAGGGGCTATAGGCAGCTGTGACAGAACTGGGCTGCCGGAAGAAATTTTTCATCACTCAGGGCCAGCCTGCAACAGAAGGTGAGCTCCCTGTCACAGGAGGCATGTAAGCACTTCAGGGTGTTTTTCACAGAGATTTCTTTTTCTTCAAACATTCCCTGGGTCAGGCTCAGACCCTGCTTTGCCCTGGGGATGCTCCCTGACTGGAGAGGAGGCTGATAGGGATAACATGGAAAACTTTGACAGAGGCAAACACGCTGAGGGCTGGGAAGCTAGAATCAGATGGGAGGAAGAAAGCTTCCTGGTACCCAGCTCCTGGGATTTGAGGCTCCAAGGATAAAGCTGAAATGCACAAAGCAGCAATAAGGGGAGGTGTGCTTGGGGTACGAAGGTCAGCTTGTGTGAAAGCCCGGGGGCTAGCACAGCAGGTGGGGGTAGACTGCAGGGTTCCCTGCGGGTGCTGACCTCTTCTGCCTGCAGCGGCTGCTGTGAGGGCCCTGCAGGAGGGAACGAGGCCACCGTGCGGCTACAGGCCAGGGCAGGGGACTGCTGAACGCTCCAGATATACCAGGGGACTCCTGGCTGGGGGAGCTGCAGCCTCCATGAACATGTGACCTGGGGCATCGGGGTGCGGCTGCCACTGCCATCACAGGAATCCTCACCAACCCTGACCGCCATGAAGGGACCGCCACGCTTTCACAGCAGTTAGGCCGCCCAGGCACTCTCGGTGCCTCACTGCCAGGCCCTTCGGTGCTTTCCAGACAACTGCTGTTTACAGTACAAAGGAGCAAATGTTCCTCTCTTCTAGGATGTGCCCTGCTGTCTCCCACACAAGTCCTGACAGCCCCGAGTCCTCAAAGAGGCTTCTGGGAGATGGGACTGTTGACTCTGGATCCCTGTGAAGCTCACAACGTGCTGTCCCCGCTCCGCCCACTAGGGGAGCCACTGGCCACACGCGGCCACGGGGCACTCCAAATATGGCTGGTGCCTCTGAGGGACTGGATTCCTAATTCACTTGTAATAAATTAAAAATTAAAAAATGATCCTCCACTCAGTTACCGGGAAAGTATGTTTGGAACGACTTGGACCCTTTTGTGAAGCTTCTTTTTAACCACAAGTTTTATAAACTATTCTGACAGAGCAAGTTATTTCCAATGAAAATGGAGCTTCCGAGTGGAGAAAGGAACATAAACTGTTTCATTAATCATTGAAAAATATCGATTACACATGCAGATAATATTTGGGCCATCCCAGGGTAAAGGAAATAAAACATGTAAAAGCTAATTTCACATGTTTTACTTTTGTAATGTGACTCCTGGAAAATTAAAATGTCTATATGTGGAGGGACCTCGAGATTGTCATATTAACTGAAGCAACAAATATATTAGAGAGACAAGTATCATATGATATCACTTATCTGTGGAATCTAAAAAATGATACAAATGAACTTCTTTATGGAACAGAAACAGACTCAGAGACATAAAAAACAAATTTAAGGTTACCAAAGGGGATAGCTGGGAAGTTGGGAAGGATAAATTAGGAGGTTGGGATTAACATATACACACTACTATACATAAAAGAGATAAATAAGAACCTATTGTATACCACAAGGAACTATACTCAATATCTTATAATATCCTAAAATGGAAAATAACCTGAAAAAGGATATATATGTGTGTGTGTGTGTATATATATATATATATATATACATATATATATATATATATACATATATATATATATATATATATATACACAAAAACTCAATTAAAAAACTGAGGTATAGTTAATTTCCAACTCATTGGAAAAGACTGATGCTAGAAAAGATAGACGGCAAAAGAAGGAAGGGGCAGAGAATGAGATGGTTAGATAGCATCACTGACTCAGTTCAGCCAGTCAGTTCAGTCGCTCAGTTGTGTCCGACTCTGTATCCCCATGGACTGAACAACAACAACTTTAAAAAACTGTACCTATGTGGATTGCCACATGAAAGCCCCTGGTTAGATGTTATCAAAGTCCTCAATGTCCCCAAGAGTTTTCTCCTTGAGCAACCAAGTCACACCCCATCATTCCTTGGCTTGAACTCAGCTGCAAAGACCTCCTAAACTGCTTCCCAATATATGAAGGGGGCATGTGCTGCTCTGTAAACCCTGGGCCTCTGCCTGGGAACACTGGTTCCCCAAGGGCAGGGGTGGGGGCCCAAGATCAGGGCCAGGGCCCAGGGCAGTCCTGACACAGTGCTCAGTTGCTTCAGTCGTGTCCGGCTCTTTGCAACCCCATGGACTATAGCCCACCAGGCTCCCTATCCATGGGATTCTCCAGGCAAGAATACTGGAGTGGGTTCCCATGCTCTCCTCCAGGGGATCTTCCTGACCCAGGGATCGAACCCGCGTCTCTTGCATCTCCTGCATTGGCAGGCAGGTTCTTTACCACTAGCACCACCTGGGAAGCCCCCTGTCCTGACACAGGTGAGGTGCTGAATGTGATTGTGGACTGAGGTCACAAGAAACACAGCAAGAGGGAGAAAGGGGCTCAGGCCTGGATCTGTCTGTTGCCGACATCAAGCCAGTTCCTTTAACACACTGATGCTGGAGCACCACCAAAGTGGGACTCATTCCTTCTTTGCTGAGTCAAATCCTATTCCTTCACTGCTCTGAATCTCTCCCTGGCTCCCATGTGGCCCAGTGTAAAAGCAAAGTCCTTACTGGATCCACTAGCTCCCTCTCTGACCACAGCTCCCACCCTCTCCCCACATTCCTATTCCTCAAGCACTGTCCCGCCCTCAGGGCCTTTGCACAGGCTGTCTATGCAACCAAGAATGTCTTTTCCAAATTTCTACGGGCCAATTCACCCACCAAATTCTGCTCCAATGTCACCTTCTCAGAAAGAGATTCTGACCAGCTAATACCAGAGTGCCATCCCTGACCTTGTCCCTACACCCCTTCCTTGCTTTATTTTTTCCCAGCACTCTGAACAGCTGAACACTGTATATTTACTTGTGGGTTGGTCCAGCTCCCTGCTAGAATGGGAGCACCACAGGGAGGGGACTTTTGCTCACCACTGCGGTCTCATCACTTAGAAGAGTGTCTGGCACTCAGTCAGTGCTCACAAAGATAGATTCGTTCATTCATTCATTCGATCAGCAAATACCTCAGAAGGGCTCCCATGGGCCAGGCACTGAAGAAGGTGAAACTGGGGACCCAGGGAGAAATCAGACCAGGGCCTGTATTCCAGGGTTTGGGGAAGACTGCCACAAACGGGATGGGTCACAGTTTCTTGTGACATGTGCCCCCTGGAGAGCTTGGGGCACTGCGACAGCCCAGCACCCACTTCCCATCCATCACCTGCACTCTCCTCAGGCTTGGGGAGGGCTGGGGCCCTAGAGAGGAGGGAGCCCCGCCCCCTGCCTTAGGAGCTCCCAGCAGATAAGTGTCTGGAGGCCAGACTCCCCCTCCAGACAAGACAGGACCACGCCTTCAGGCTGGGCCAGGCCTCACCCCTCCCTTTCTTATCTACGGAATTTGCCTTTCCTGGCTCTTCTCCTCAAAGCCTGCCTTCATCCCCTTCTAGATCCTCCTCCCAGCTCCACTTGTGCCAACCCTCCAGTAGGGAGGCCTCCATTCTCCTCCTGTCCCCTACCTGCCCCTCAACCCTCCTCTTCCCCTCACTCGGGTTTGAAACCCTCTCCAGTGCTCTCAGGACAAACACCATCCTGGACTCTGCCCACCTCCCCAAGGTCAGATCGCATCCCTCTCTGCACCAGCTGTAACACAGACCTCAGAGAGTCTCGATGGGGCCTCAGGACCTTTGCACATGCCGTCCCTCTGCCTTCAGAGCTCGCCTCCCCTTCCTCTAGCCTGGCTAACTCCTCCACATTGTCTGGGGAATGCAATAAGACAGCTCCTGTTCTCCCAACACCATGGCCCTCTCCCTCACTGGACTTAGGACAGCTACAATCTTTTTTTTCCCCACTTAAAAAAAAAAATATTGGGGGACTTCCGTGGTGGTCTAGTGGCTAAAACTCCAAGCTCCCAATGCAAAGGGCCTGGGTTCAATCCCTGTTTGGGGAATTAGATTCCACATGCTGCAACCAAGACCCAGTGCAGCCAAACAAATAATAAATATAAAATGTTTGATGAGAACAGGAAAGGAGCCAGGATAGGGCTTTTAAACAAGTCGATATCAATTCTGAAAGTAAATTTCACATGACTTTCTGAGAGGCAACAAGATATACCTCCCTGAATGCTCTGTAATATATTTAGATCTGATTTTATGCTACATAAAGAAAATAAATTTAATGTATCATCAAACAGTGGCATACGTGAAATAAGAGGATTTGCTGTATAGCACAGGGAACTATATTCAACCACAGTGGAAGAGAATATGCCAACAAAATACATATATGTAAAACCGAATCACTTTGCTGTACTCCTAAAACACAATACTGTATATCAACTGTACTTCAGTCAAAGAGAAATTGAGCTACAATTCACATAGCACACAGCTCACCACTCGGCAGTGCCAATCAGGGTTTCTTCAGTAGATCCACAGCACTGTCCATCTATCACCACCATCTAACTCCAGAATATTCTCATTACCCCCTAAAGAAACCCTGTTCTCATTAGAAGTCACTCCACATTCCACCACCCCCTCGCCCTAGGCAGTCACTCAACTACTTTCTGATTCTCTGGATTTGCTGCTTCTGCACGTTTCGTATCATGGAATCCTACAATATGTAGCCTCTTATGTCTGGCTTCTTTCCCTCAAAATGATGTTTTCAAGGTTCAGCCATGCTGTAGCCGCCACAGTCCTTCATTCTTTTTGATGGCTGAATAACATTCCATCATGTGGGCATCCACACTGTGTTTTTCCATCCATCTGCTGGTGGGCATCTGGGTTTGTTTGTGCTCTCTGGCTGTGGATCATCAATGATGCTGTATGAACATCCATATACGAGTGTTTGGGATATGGACAGCCGCAATTTTAATGCAGTTCCTGTCTCCCTCTGGGGCCGGGAGGTTCATGGGAGTACAGACAAGTCTGTCCTATCTACCACTGTGTTCCCAGCACCCAAGATAAGGTCTGAAACATACCAGCCATTCAACATACACTCGATGAGAAAACCAAGGACAAGGAGCACCCTGATCCTCCAGTCCTGATTCTTTCGGCAAACGACCTCCACTGCCCCCAAGTCGGAGTCTCTCCTCCATCCTCTGGCTTCCCTCTGGGGTCCAGCGGTGACACCCACTTGTTTTCTCTTTCCTTCCCCACCCCCCACCATCCAATCCCTTTGCAGATCCTCCAAGATCTGTCTCTAACCCAAACACTTCTCAGGGTTTCCTTCCCACCCCAGTCGAGTAAATCACCAAATCGCACGGGGATGCCTGCAACAGCCCCCTAATTCTTTCCCTGCTTCCATCCCTACCTCCTTGGGTCTACTCTCTATCCAGCAGCCAGAGGAAATATTTTAAAACATCAGTCAGGTCCCGTCCCTCCCATGCTCAAAACCTTCCCGCCACTCTCGCTTCAGAGAAAGGCCAAGGTGCTCCCCATGGCCCACAAAGCCCTACCTGCTCCCTGTCTCTTCTCTGCCCAAAATCTCCCACCTCTCTCACCCTCCCTTGCTTGGCTCCAACCACACAAGCCCACAAGCCCCCTCGCTCCTATCTGAACCCTCACCAAGTGTGCTACAACCTCAGGACCTTTGAACACACCATTCCGCTGCCTGGACCCCTCTTGCCTCCAAAATCTGGACCACTTGCCCCTTCTCAATCCTGTTCCCTTCCCCCCTCTTCCCGTCCCTATTTTTCTTCACAGCACTAGTCATCGCCTGTAGTTCTCTGTGTTTATATTTTAATCTCCCTCCTGGCACGAATGCTCCAAGGGGCAGGGATTTCTGTTCACTGTGGTAACCCTCGTCCCTAGAAGTGTCTGGCACACTGGAGTGATCAAAAGCATTTGTCAAATGAGAACGAACGAATGAACCCTCAGAGGCAAGATGTTCTGGTCAATGGAGTCAGCTGACAAGAAAATGGAGCCTTCAAAAGGCTGAATGACTTGCCAAGGGTCACAAGGTAGGTGTCAGAGGCGATGCACACCTTCTTCTAACAGCTGCCCTCTGCCACAACCCACAACCCCTCAATGCTCCACCCCTTCCCTAACAAACATAACCTCCCTCTGCCACTTGGTACCCAAGTTTCCACTCTTCTTGCTCGCTGAGCACCTACTATGTGCCAGATCATCCCATACCTGCTAAATTCTAAAATCATCACTGGGCACTTGCAGAGGCCAGTCCTCAGATTCAGCCAAGTAACAAAAACAGGAGCCAAGACATCTAGTGCCTGGAATGTGTGAAACGCCCCACTCACATTCGGTTATCATCACAACCCCATCAGGAAGATGCCACTGGCAGTCCCTCCTGACAGATGAGGAAACCGAGAGGTGAAGTCCCTCATTCAAGGTCACAAGGCAAGGGGATGGGAGCACTCAAACTCAAACCGAAGCCTGGCTGACCCCAGAGCCTGTGCGGATACAGCCTCTGAAGCTCTTGGCAGCTCCAAACACCAACACCCGCTCCCAAGAGCTGGGAGCTGACTTGGCGCCAGGCCTCCCATAGTCACGACCATTCTTCCTGCTGGTGAGGGCTGTCCCCATGATGATGTGGTCAGAGGGGAGAGGGCTTCAGATTCAGGGCTGTCCTGCCCCCTGACTCATGACCCCTCTGGAACCAGGCTTCCCTCCATGCCCCCCAGCTTTCCAGATCTCTTCCCCATGGATGTCTAAGGCCCCCAGGCCCCTTCTTTGAGATCTGAGCTCTCTCCCTTCTGGCACTTCCCCCCAAGTCCCCACATTATAATGACCACTCCTTTCCAGGCTCCCCAGCTCCCTGTTTCGGGTTCTCCCAAGACTCTCCATCTGCAGCGCTTCTCCGTGCTCTCCTCAGTAACCCCTCTAGCCCCTTCTCCACTGCCCGCCACGTCTCCTAAGCAGTCATCCATTCAGGAGCCCCTCTGTGCCTCACCAAGGTCCCAGAGAGTCTCCCTTGTTCCCATCTCTCCTCCCCAAATCCCTGGGACTTTCTATCATTCTCAAGTCCTCTCTATGAACCAGCTGAGCGCCTCCATGACCTGTCTAGCCCCTTGGCCTCTATGACACCCCCTCGCCCAGGCCCTCAAGCCCGGTTCCTTTTAGGTTTCCTGTGCTCCGCGTCCTTCCAGTCCTCTCTGGCCTCCTCCTATTCTACCTCTCCACAGGGTACCCCCACCCACCCTCCCACCCATGCACCTTCTTCCTTTTTCATCTACAACAACAGGGATCTCTCTAACCCTACCGCTAATATGATCCCCCAGCCTTCCTTCCATTCCCAGGAGACACCTCTATGCCCTGTTCCCGGGACTTGACTAGTCCCCTCTCTATTAAGACCCTCCGCGATGCCTCTAACCACTCCGCGTCGTCACCTCGAGAGGCACACTATGACACCCTAATCCCCTCCATTCCCCCAACCCACCCCTTAAGTCCCCCCTCCACCGCGGTGGCCTCTCTTGCCTCTCACTCTATAGCCGCAGTGGATTTCTAATCCTTGGGCCCCTCTGTAACAATCCCCCGAACCCTTCAATTTCACGCTCTCCCCCTTGCCCAATCTCCCCCGGCCGCGCTCTCACAGTTCCGGATGTCGGAGATGAACACGGCGAGCCCCCGCATCCCATCGCCCTTGGACACGGCCGGCATGATGGCGGTGGCGTCGGCTCCAGTCCTGGCCGGACAGGGCACGGCACAGCGGGGGCTGGCAGGCGAGGGGGACCAGGAGGAAAGGACCCCAGGCAGCGCTGAGAAGCCGAGCCGGCCGGGGCGGGGGGCGGGCGGGAGGGGAGGGCGGGCTGGCAGGCGGGCGGGCGGGCGGGCAGGCAGGCCGCGGCTCCGCCCCAGGCCCCTCCCCTCGCCTCCGCCGGCCTGCGGTCTCGGGGCCGCCTATAGGCTGCAATTACTGGCGCTCAGACACAGACTAGGCCCCACCGCCTGTCTCATTGGTCGCTGGACAAAGACCTGCGGCTCCGATTGGTCCAGCTCCCCGCTATTTCCGCTCGGAGTGGAGGGGGGTGGGGGCGTTGCCCGAGCGACGGGCGGAGTTCGCTGACGTACAGTGAGACCGCCCCCTCCGCTCGGCCGGGGTGAGGGACCAATTGGATCCGGGAGCTCTCCTAGGAGGGAGGGACGGACGCGAAGGACGGAGGGGGCGTGGACTTGCAGAGGCGGGACTCTCGTTGACGGAGGCCAATGGGCGGGTAGATCGCCCCCGCGGGCGTCGCGGATTCGTCGAGCCAGTCCTACGCCCGCCCCTCGATTGGGCCGGTGTCTCGGGCAAAGGAGGAGGGCTACGATCTGTAGAGAAGGAAGGAGAAAGGGGGGTCGTTACTCGCCTGGGCTGGGATAGGTGGAGCGGCTCCTGCAATTCCCTGCTGCAGAGAAGGAGTTGGGAGGGGCGGGAGAGCGTCCGAGGTGCTTACTGCGCAAGCGTCTTTCTGTTCCCTCCCCCCAACCTTTCCTCTCCGCCACCCCCGGACTCCTTAAATCGTCTTCCTGGGAGCCGTCCCTACCTCCTCCCCCCTCCCTTCTTCCTTCTTTTCCCTTCTCTAGCCGCCGAGATGTTGGGACTTAACTTGTCCGGGAAGCCTAGTATCCCAGAGCTGAAGAAACAGTAATTCAAGTCTACTCCCATTAAGCAGAGGTTAAAACTGACGTCCAGAGGTTGAATGACATGCCCAAGGTCACAGAGCTTGGGAGGATTAAACTATATTCTAACATTTAACTACTTTCTCATATACAATGGCTTTTTTTGTTGTTGCAACTGTAACACCATTAAATAGATATCAAATACAAATTGCGAGTCTTTCCACCAGACGAAGGAGCCTGGAAGGCTGCAGTTCCTGGGGTCGCTGAGGGTCGGACACGACTGAGCGACTTCCCTTTCACTTTTCACTTTCTTGTATTGGAGAAGGAAATGGCAAACCACTCCAATGTTCTTGCCTGGAGAATCCCAGGGACGGGGACGCCTGGTGGGCTGCCGTCTCTGGGGTCGCACAGAGTCGGACACGACTGAAGCGACTTAGCAGCAGCAGCAGCCACCAGACTTTGAATCCTTCCTGAACAAGAAGGGGACCTGGTAATGAATGAAGAACGTTGCATAAGGAAAGCAGTCGGTGAGCCCGCTTTGTTTGGCCCAACCAACACCGCTTGTCGCCCCAGAGACCTTCCTCATTAGACTGTATTTGGGGAAGGCAAAACCTCAGAAACCCCAACGCCCAGGGCTGTTGAGAAATTTGGGGCAAAGGGAACTGGAAGAGTCCATTCTAGCACCTAGAGGAACCAAGTCCTCGGTCACGCTTTTCAAATATCGGAAATCTAGTATGCTCGGATTGAGCTTTAGGAGTGTCATGGGTCCGGGAACATCCCCAGGGGGAGATGGGGACTGGGCAGAAGAGCCCATCTTCCAGGTTCAATGGATTCGTCCATTTGGGTTTCCAGGGATGGGGCTTGGGAAAGTCTATTTTGGATTCTAGGAGGACAAACATCTCTGGTGTGGGGGAGGCTGACTGCCCCTGAAGACTATAGAATGGCCCCATAAACAACAATAACAACAAACTATTAGGACCAATAGGAGTTGGAAAAACTCCTTTATGGAAGATAACCTCAAGCAATCCAAGGACTGGAGGAGTCCATGACAAGGGAAGAAGCACTTTTCTCCCTGAGGATAACACCATTAAATATAGATAGATAGATACCAGGTAGACAGATAGATAGTAGTGGGTTGGAATTAGTCTGCTTTTCAGGGGATGCAAAGAGAGACATCCAGAGCCGGATGAACAGAATTATGTCCCTAAGGAAAAGGGAAAAGACACCCTCTTCCTAGACTTCATGGGGATGGATGTGGCACCCTGGACAGGAGCTCATAGGCTCACCAGTGCCAAGTTAGAGCAGCGCCTTCCAAAAGAAATGCAGGGGGAGCCACAAACACAGTCACAAATATGCTCCTCCCGCATTAAAAAGTAAAAAGAAAAGGTGAAATGAATCTTAATAATATATTTCATTTAACTCCATGCACCCAAATATTGGGCTTCCCTGGTGGCTCTGGGTTTAATCCCTGGGTTGAGAAGATCCCCTAGGGGAGGGCATGGCAACCCACTACGGTATTCTTGCCTGGAGAATCTCATGGACAGAGCAGCCTGGCGGGCTACAGTCCATGGGATCACAAAGAGTCGGACACGACTGAGTGACTAAGAACAGCACAGGTGGCTAAGTGGTAAAGAATCCGCCTGCCAATACAGGGGATGCGGGTTCAATTCCTGGGTGAGGGTGATCCCCTGGAGAAGGAAGTGGCAACCCACTCCACTACCCTTGCCTGGGAAATCCCATGGACAGAGGAGCCTGGTGGGTTATAGTCCCTTGGTCACAAAAGATTTGGACATGACTTAGCGACTCAACAACAAACAACAACCCAAACATTATGATTTCAACATAGCTGACATATCATCCTAAGTGTTTGAAATCTGGTGTTTATAAACATAGCACATCTCAGTGGAGACTCACCATGTCACAATCGCTCAGCAGCCACGGGGCATCATCAGAGGCAGAAAATTAGAGACCGGATTTGGAGCGAGACCATTCTGGAGTGCAAGGCCTCAGCAGGTGACCCTTTGCTAAGTTTTAAGACCATCATGAACAAACTCATGTGTGGGGCTCTAGATGAGGTTTAGACAAGTCCTTGTTGGTCTCAGGATGGAGCATAAAGAGAGAGAACACAAGGAGTCCCTCGAAGAGCTCAAAGGTTGAACTGTAATAGTTTCTGAGATTCTGACCTGAGCAAATCAACTCAATTTTCACCAGAAAAACAGGACTCATCCCCCGTCTTCCCATTTTGGCAGATGGGCCCACCATCAATCACCCAGGCACACTTACCAGAAAGGACCCCGCCGTGTCCTTCACACCAAACCAAAGCCAGAACATACCCCAAAACCAGCCACTCCCTCCCACGGCCACTGCCTCCCCTGTGCAGACCACCATCACCATCGTCTTTTGCTGGAACCTTGCTGTGGCATCCCACGCTGTTTTCCCTGCTTCCATACTGGCCACTCAGGGTGCTTTTACAACATCAATCAGCTGTGTCCTTCCCCAGCTTAAATGCATCAGCCACACTGGCCTCCTCTAGGCAACTCAGACCCTCCAGACTCATTCCTTTGGCCATCTGATACGAAGAGTCGACTCGCTGGTAAGGACCCTGATGCTAGGATAGATTGAGGGCAGGAGGAGAAGGGGGCGACAGAGGATGAGAGGGTTGGATAGTGTCACCAACTCAATGGACCTGTCTCACTCCAGGAGACAGTGAAGGACTGGCATGCTGCTGTCCATTGCAAAGGGTTGGACATGACTTAGTGACTAAACAACAACAATAGGAAGACTCATTTTCCCCACGGCTGGCTTGTCCTTCAGGTCACAACAGAATGGCGCCTCTTCGGAGAGAAATTTCAGATTTAAGTATTTAAAGTGATCTCTCTCTGTTATACTTGCACACATTATCCAGTATTTTTTTTTAATGTGTTTTAGCAATTCCATTCCTGGGCATATATACAGAAAAGATGAAAACTCTCCTTTGCAAAGACAGGCGCACTCCAGTGCTCATACCCTACTATTTACAATAACCAAGACACGGAAACAACCTAAATGTCCATCAAAACAGAGGAGGAGATAAAGAAGATATGGTCTATATATACAATGGGATATTACTCAGCTATAAAAAAGAAAATAATGTCATTTGCAGTGACACAGATGGACATAGCAATTACCACACTAAGTGAAGTAAGTCAGACAGAGACACAAGTACCGTATGATATCACTTATATGTGGAGTCTCATAAAATGATACAGGGGGACTTCCTGATGGTTCAGTGGTTGAAAATCCACCTGCCAATGTAGGGGACAAGGGTTTGATCCCTGATCCAGGAAGACCCCACGTAACGTGGAGCAAATAAGCCCACACGCTGCGACTAGAGAACCCACATTCTAGAACCTGTGAGTCAAAAAATATTGAAGGTGAGAACCCTAGAGCCTGTGGCCCACAGCAAGAGAAAGCACCGCAATGAGAAGAAGCCCGCACACCGCTGTTGGGGAGCAGCCCCCACTCTCTGCAACTGGAGAAAAGCCCGTGCAGCCCAAAATTAATTAATTTTAAAAACGCTATAGGGAATTCCCTGGCATTCCAGTGGTTAAGACTTGATGCTTTCACTGCTGGGGCTGGGGTTCAATCCTTGGTTGGGGAACTAAGATCCCAGAAGCCACACGGCACAGCCGAAAAAAAAAAAAAAAAAAAACGTCAACTTTATTCAATAAAGAAACCATTAAAAAAAAGTTGTAGACATCAATACACATCAACCCTGTTCTGGGCTGAATTACATCCTGCAAAAGATGTCCAAGTTCTAACCTGCAATAGCTGTGAATGCGCCCCTATTCAGAAGTAGGGTTTCTAACAATGATCAAGTTAAGACGCAGTCATCTGGGTGGAAATGGCAACCCACTCCAGTGTTCCTGCCTGGAGAATCCCAGGGATGGGGGAGCCTGGTGGGCTGCCGTCTATAGGGTCGCACTGAGTCAGACACAACAGCAGCAACTTAGCAGCAGCAGCAGCATCTGGGTGGGCCCTGATCCAGTATGTGTTCTTAAAAGAGGGGAAACTTGGAAACTGGTCCAGAGAGAAGACAGTGTGAAGAGTCCTAACCCCTGGACCACCAGGAAGTCCTTAGTTTTGGGGGTTTTAAATTGGCAGAATTCACACCATAAGAGGCTCAAATCCCAGACGCACAAATCAATGAGCTTTGACAAATGTCCACTTTGCCGTCACCAGTTTGGATTCCCTTCATGTCACATTTGGACACCTGCTCTTTTCGGTTTGTTTCTACTGCTTGTCTGTCTGTTCCCTTCCAGCCTCTCATAGAATGTGAGATCCTCCAGCGACCCTCCTTCCAATCCTCATCTTCGCCCAGACCCTGGGAAAGGGACAAGTCTGGCAGGATGAATCAAGTCTGCATGCAGGTGGCAGGGGTGGGGGTGAGTGGGGGAGAGTGCTAAACAAGAGAGTTTCAGGGAAAGGGAATTTGGACCCCTCCTAAGAAAGTGAGCCAGTCCACCGCTCAGAATGAATCAATTTCACTATGGTTCTGAAGTGGGAGAAAGATCAGGGCAGAACTAGAGACCTGGACAAGGAAGAGTTCACTGAGCCCCTCTGGGGGAAGATGATAAGTCACGTTTCCCACCCTTGTGCCCCGCCCCCCCCACCCCCGCCTTACTGGAGCCCAGTGGTTGGGTCCTTTATGAGGCAGGCTTGTGGGGACGGGGAACCTTGAGGGGCAGTGGTCAGAATAGGTGGACAGTCTCGGAGGAAGGAGCCCCTGGGAGCCGGGCCCCCACACACCATGGCTAGCGTGGTGGTGAAGACAATCTGGCAGTCCAAAGAGATCCATGAGGCCGGGGACCCCCCCTGCAGGGGTCGAGAGCCGCTCCCAGCTGGTCCCCGAGACTCCTGGGGGGGTGACCAGCCCAGTCAAGGGGATCGCGAAGAAAAAGAAGGCTGTGTCATTCCACGGGTGGGTTTGTCGCACCCTGTCGGGGTCCTAGGAGAAGGCAATGGCACCCCCACTCCAGTACTCTTGCCTGGAAAATCCCATGGATGGAGGAGCCTGGTAGGCTGCAGTCCATGGAGTTGCAAAGAGTCGGACACGACTGAGCGACTTCACTTTCACTTTTCACTGTCATGCATTGGAGAAGGAAATGGCAACTCACTCCAGTGTTCTTGCCTGGAGAATCCCAGGGACTGGGGAGCCTGATGGGCTGCCATCTATGGGGTCGCACAGGGTCGGACACGACTGAAGCGACTTAGCAGCAGCAGAAGCAGCAGTCGGGGTCCTAGTGCCCAGCGCTGCCCCCGACAGAGCTCGAGTCCCACTGTGGATGCTGGAGGAAGGGGGTGGGGAAGGAGAAGACGGGGCAGAGGAGAGGCAGGCAGGGGCCCAGTGGCCAAGGGAGACTCAAAAGTGTAGGAGGAAGAAGGTAGTGGGGATGGAGTCAGAGAGACTAGGGGGTGTGCAGACAGGGGAGGAGGGAGGGGCCGTGCCCTGCTGGGGCCACACCCTGACCCTCCTGCCTGTTTCTCCGCCCCAGGGTTGAGCCTCGGATGTCCCATGAGCCGATGCACTGGTGCCTGAACCTCAAACGGTCCTCGGCCTGCACCAATGTGTCCCTGCTCAACCTGGCGGCCATGGAGCCCACCGACTCCTCAGGCACAGACTCAACCACGGAAGACAGCAGCTCACTGGCACTACCCATGCCCCCTGCCTCCCCTACCCAACCCTGGGCACCAGATGACCCAGACATCACGGAAATACTGGTGAGGGACCCCTGGCTGGGCTGGGGAAGACCAGGGTCCTCACCCTGGTGGGAGACAACTGAGGATGGAGGGGGTGGTCTTCATGATTGGAAATGAGAAGGTTCTGGTCACCCTACAGGGCCCTGACACGCAGCCACGAATCTGCTCCATCGGGGGTAAATGATGCCTGTTGCCTGGGGTTGGTCTTCCATTTATTCAGTCACTTCCAAATCCCCTGAGTGAGACTGGGTACACAGCTGGGAATCAGGCCAGGTCTCTGCTCCAGGGAAGTTCCTAGTCTGGTGGGAGTGACAGATACAGATGGGATGATAGATTCCATGATGGCGGTAACACCAGAGATCCCAGAAAAGGGCCCCTCAAACCAGACTGGGTATATGAGGGAAAGCTTCCTGGAGGAGGCGGCACTGGCACTGGGCTTTGAAGGATGAGTATGAGATCTCAGAGGGGACCACTTCAGAAGGTGTGACAAAACTGCAAGGTGAGCAAAATCTAAGAAAATTTAGAGAATTCTGACTAGAGCATAGAATGCTACGTGTGTGCATGCTTAGTTGTGTCCAACTCTTTGCAACGCTATGGACGACAGCCTGCCAGGCTCCTCAGTCGACGGGATTCTCCAAGCAAGAATACTGCAGTGGGTTGCCTGCCCAACTCCAGGGGATCTTCCTGATCCAGGAATCGAAACAAAGTCTTCTGTGTCTCCTGCATTGCAGGCAGATTCTTAAACCAATGCTATACCTTGGTCCTTTAACTCCCCTATCACCTTCCACCCCTTGCCAGGTTTCTCCTGGGCCAGGCTCTGAACTAGGCTTGACACAGACATTGAGAATCACACTAACAATAACCCTGGTTATAATGATACTAAGATTCATTAGCAGATACTGAACACTTTCTATGTTCCAGAGCCTGTTTCTTCATCTGTAAAATGGAGATGCATGTGTATGTTCTTTCAAGAAAGATTTCTTAAACACCTACAAATGTATCCGGCACTGGTCTAGGAGCGGGAAATACATTAGCACCTAAGAAACAGTTCTGTAGAGAACTTCACCCTCCTCATGAGGTTGTCATGACAATGAAATGCAATTCATTCATGCAAAATATTTAGCTCAAGAGTCAGCCGCATGCTCAGAATACGGGTTAGTTGTTGCTATCCCCATTTCACAGGCAAAGATACTGAGGCTCTAGAAGGTTAAACAGCACCCTCAAAGTCACACAGCTTCTGAGTAGTGGGGCCAGGTTTAGGAGTCAGGGGTTGGGGGGAGGCACCCTGAATTGATGGGGGCAGTAGAGGTCACCGTGGGAGCCCTGAAGAGCAAGGCCTTGGCCCAACTGGACGTGGTCAAGAAAGGCTTTCTCTCTGGAAGCGGCAACTCCCAGGTTGGATCTTGAAGAAAAGGAAGGCGGAATACAGGGAAGAGTGTCCCACCTAGCTGGAACAGCATAAACAGAAGGACAGGGGTTGAAAAGAGCTCCAGGGGGAACAGGTCCTTGTGGCTCAATTGTGCATGGGAGAGGCGAGGCTGGCAAGGGGTGGAACACAGGACACAGAGGCTGAGAAGTGTGGACACTCTCCTGAGAGCAATAGGGAGCCACCGAGTGTTCCTGGGCAGGTGGAGAGGAGCCACGCTGGAGTTTGGGCTCTGTACCCATTTACTGAGCACCTACTATGTGCCAGGCACTGTGCCACATCCCTATGGTGGGGAGGAGGTTTCATTTTCCTGAGTTCTGCAAAGGAATGGAATAATGACCAATTTGAAGAAGAAAAAAAAAATACCTGAGGCAGAGAGAAGTGATGTGACCCTCTGCATGGTTAGAGAGCTTGTAAGAAGCAGGGCCAGGGCCAGAGGTTTAGTGGGTGTGATGCTTTCTTTCCTTAGGATATGCCTGTGGGCCCAGGTGGGAGATGTTTGGAGGGGAGAGACTGGAGGCAGGCAGGCCAGAAAGGAGGCCAGGCGAAGGTCCTGGGTAAGAGGACCAGGTGGAGAGAAGGGAGCGGGCAGAGAGAGTCCAGCCGGGATGGATGGCCCGGGAGGCATCTCCTTCCCCTCGCTGCCAGCATCGCTCAGGCAGCTCTTGCAGAGGTCCACCTCCCACTGGAGCTATTTCTGAGTCACATCCCCCAGAGGACTGTGATGCCTGAGAAAGAGCCCTGGGCGTCCAAGGTCTGCTGCAGCTGCGAGCTCACTGTGGGGCTGCAGGGGAGCCCCAGCCTCTATGAGGCTTCTCTGTAAAATGTAAAAAACTACTGACAGGCAGCACCTTGGGCTAGGGGCAAGAACAGCGAAGAGCGGGCAGTAACAGGAACTGGCACATGGCGTCAGAGACACATCAGGAGAGAAAGCTGGAGATGGACCGAGAGGAGGGGGCAGAAACGCAGAGATCAAGCAGGACCAAGATCCGGGGCAGGGGGACAGGGACCTCAGAGAGAGGAGGACTTGGACCTAGGGAGGGGGACAGAGACCAACTGAGGGGGGACACAGAAAACCAGAGACAGAGGAGGGGGCCAGAGACCTAGAGAAGGAAGGAACGGACACCATAGAGAGAAGTGGGGCAGAGAACTGGACAGAAGAAGACAGCCCTGAGTGATGGGAGGCCCTGGTGAGAGAATGACGATCCCGACTGGATGGAGGGGTCGGAAGATGGTGAAGCTGACGCTTTGGTTGTGTTTTCCTTTTTGTTGTTTTTTCGGCCATGCCGGTGCAGCTTGTGGGTTTTTGGTTCCCTAGCCAGGGATCGAACTTGAGCCAACAGCAGTGAGAGACAGAGTCCTCACCGCTGGACTGCCAGGGAAGTTCCTGGTTCATGGCTTAACCTCTGAGATCTTTATGAGACCAGAGGATGCAATTGAGGAGGTGGTATTGCTTTTAGGAAATGTCAGTGCCTACGTGCAGAAATGGCCAGATTAGGTCTTTGCAGCCTTGCTTCCCACTTGTCCTGCTGCCTGCAGCCTTCCCTGAGGTGGCTGTGCTAACCACCCTTCCTGGTATGTCTTGTCATATTCTCGTTACTTTTAATGATGTTGACACTAATCACAGCGCTTGCCTATGGATCCTAACATCTTGTTGACCCCTCCTCACCACCATCTGCCAAGGTATCATCATTCCCATCGGACAGGAAAGGAAACTGAAGCAAGCTTGGAATGGGGAATTGGACTGCCCAGCTGCATGGCGTGTGGGTGGCCAAGGTGGAGAGGTTTATCTCCAGATCTGGCTGCCGCCCACCTCCACCATGAGGCTTCCCCAGTGGCCCAGTGGTAAAAAAGCCGCCTACGATACGGGAGCCGTGGGTTTAATCTCTGGGTCGGGAAGATCCCCTGGAGGAGGGCACGGTAACCCACTCCAGTATTCTTGCCTGGAGAATCCCATGGACAGAGGAGCCTGGTGGGCTAGAGTCCATGGGGTGGCCAAGAGTCAGACGCCACGGCAGGGACTGAGCAGGTACGCACGGATGCACCTCCTCCATGCCAGTCACTTTCCAGACAAGGCTAACAGGCTCAGCCTTCACTATTTCCCAAATCTGCTCTCAGAGAAGCTAAAACTCACCTCCAGTGACCCCAGCTTTTCTCCAGTGCCCTTTCTCTTTCCCCAAGTGTTGACCAGCCACCTTTCTGGGTCAGCCTGTACTCTTCCCAACAGCAGCCCTGTAAAGGTAGCAATTAGTCCTTCCCTGTTTTACCAGAAGAGAAACAGAGGCTTAGAGAGGTGAAGTCCCCTCTCTGAGGCCTTACAGATAATAAGTGGGAGAACTGCATTGACCCCAGGACCTGCTCCCCTAGTTTTCCAGAACCTCTACTTACAAGAAGTCCAAGACTTTTGGGGTCTTCAGTTTTAAAATATCATCCTGTATATCTGTTAGCAATTGCAGTGAAACAAATGATTCATGACCTTAAAACAACAAATCTGGAGTGTTTAGTTGGGTGCTCCTGGCTTAGGGTTGCAGTCAAGATTTTGGCCCGTTGGGACTTCCTTGGCTTGTCAGTGTTTAAGACCTCATGCTTTCACTGCAGGGGGCGCAGATTTCATCCCTAGTCAGGAAACTAAGAGCCCACATGCTGCTTGGCCAAAAAATATTAAAAAAAAAAAAAGATTTTGGCAGGGGCCATAGTCATCTGATGAGAAGGAAATGGCAACCCACTCCAGTATTCTTGCCTAAAGAATCCCATGGACAGAGGAGCCTGGTGGGCTACAGTCCATGGGGTCACAGAGTCCGGACACGACTGAGTGACTAACACACAAGTCATCTGATGACTCCCCAGGTGGCACTAGTGGTAAAGAATCCGCTTGCCAACGTAGGAGATACAAGAGACATGATCCTTGGGTTGATCCCTGGGTTGGGAAGATCCCCTGGAGGATCTTCCCAGTGTTCTTGCCTGGAGAAAATCCCATGGACAGAGGAGCCTGGCAGGCTACTTTCCATGGGGCCACAAAGCGTTGGATCCAACTGAGCAACTAGGCAGATACAGTCATCTGAAGGCTGGACTGGGGCTGGAGGGGGTGCTTTCAAGACGGCGCACTCGTATAGCTCTTGGTTGGTGGCCTCAGTTTCTTGCCACATGGGCCTCTCCAGAAGGAGCTGCTTATGGCCTGGCAGTTATCATCCTCCAGAGCCAGACAAGAGTAAGAAGGAAGCCACAGTTCCTTTCATGAACTAGTTTTTAAGTCACATACCATCACTCTGACTTATGCTATTTACTGGGTGAGTCACTAGGTCCAGCCAACACTCAAGTGAGGGAATAAAGCACTACATTTGGAAACAGCCTCAAAAAATTTATGGGCGTATTTAAAACCACCATGGCTTTGTTGTGGGTTTTATTGTTTTTATTTTTTTTGTAGGTGCTTTTTTCCAGGATGAGGAAGTGCCCTTGTACTTTTAGTTTGTTGAGTGTTTTTATCATGAAAGGGTATTGGATTTTTTCCAAAGCTATTTCTGTATTCACTGACATGACTGAATTCCACACTCCCCTTGTATTTTACTAATATGGTGTGTCACATGGGTTAGTCTTCATGTTGAACCAATTTTGCATTCCTGGGGTAAATCGTATATGGTGTAGTATATAATCCTTTTATTTCCTTTTTTTTTTTTTTTTAAGGGCTTCCTAGGTGACTCAGTGGGTAAAAAGTCTGCCTGAAATGCAGGAAACTCGGATTCAATCCCTGGGTTGGGAAGATCCCCTGGAGGAGGGCATGGCCACCCACTCCAGTATTCCTACCTGAGGAATCTAATGGACAGAGGAGCCTGGTGGGCTACAGCCTGTGGGGTCGCAGAGTCAGACTCGACTGAGCACACACGCACACGATCCTTTTATACACTGCTAGACTTGGTTTGCTAGTGTTTTGTTGAAATGTTTGTGGCTATTTCCAGAAAGGATACTGATCTGTAGTTTTACTATCTGGTGACGTCTTTGGTTTTGGTTTCAGGGTAACACTGGCTTCATAGTTCCCTCATCTTCTGTTTTTTGGTGAAGAGTTTGAGATGATTTGGCAGCAACTCTTTGGGGAAAAAAAAAAAGATTGGTAGAATTCACCAGTGAAGACATCTGGACTTTCTTTGCTGGAAGTTTTAAAATCACTAACCCAAATTCATTACTTGTTATAGGGCTATTCAGATGTCCTATATCTCTTCTCCAGTTAGTGTTTTGCAAGGAATTTTTCCGTTTCATCTAGGTTATCAAATTTGACGGTATCCAATAGTTCATAGCATTCCCTTGTAATCCTTTCTCTTTCCCTAAGACTGGTAGTAATGTCCCCTTTTTCCTTCCTGATTTTAGTGATCTGAGTATTCTTCCTCTTTTTCATAGTCAATCTAGCCAAGAATTTGGCAATTTTGTCGATCTTTAAAAAAAAAAACCAACTTCCGGCTTGCTGATTTTTCTCTACTGTTCTATTTCATTTTCTCCACTGTAATCTTTTTTCATTTTCCTCTCATTCCAAAGTATAATTTCTCTTGTGATTCTTCCTCCACCCATTATTTATGAGTGTGTGTTGTTTAATTTCCATTTATCAATACTTGTGAGTTCCTCAAATTTCTTTCTGCATTTGATTCCTAATTTCATTCTACTGAGGTCTCTGAGGTCAGAAAGCACACTTCATTTTAATATCCTTTAGGGTCTGTGCTTGACCATATGAAGAATGTTTCATTCCACTTGAGAAGAATGTGTGTTCTGCTATTGCGTGTTATGTTCTATAGATGTCTGTTAGGTTTGGTTGGTTTATAGTGTTGTTCAAGTCTTCTGTCTCTTTGCTGATCTACTTTCTAGTTTTCAATTCATTTTTCTTTTTGAGTGGGGAGGGAAGGGCGCTGTGCCACGCGGCATGTGGGATCTTAGTTCCCTGACCCAGGCATTGACTCTGGGCCCTTGGCAGTAAAAGTATGGAGTCCTACCTCCTGGACTGCCAGGGAATTCCCAATTCTGTTAGTTTTTGATACATATGTTTTGAAGCTTTAGTAGTTGCATATATGATCCTTGTAATCTTCCCAATGACTTGAGTCAGTTTTGGTCACTTTTTTTCATTGTTTTCATTGAGGGTTGGAATTCGGGGGTTTCCAACTCCTCCATTTTGCTGATATCACCTTAATACAGTATTTATCATGGTATTTATCCAGAGCAGTTGTGCAAGAAATGTGAAGTTGTTCCCATTTTACAGTGGAGGAAGCTTGTTCTCTTTTCTCTTTGTGTATTACTTAAGCAGCTGTGAAAGAAAACCAAAATATCTAGTTGAAGCAGGATAGTTTATTGCTTACATAAACATCTCAAGTATAGCAAGTCAGAGGCTCCAGGGTTTTGGAGGCTCAGTTATTAAGTCACAAGTTTGGCTGCTGTAACAAAAAAGACACAAAGTAGCAGTGTTGTGTTTTTTAAATATTTATTTGGCTGCACTGGGTCTTCCTTGTGACATGTAGGGTCTTTAGTTAGTGTACTCAGGATATTTTTAGTTGTGGCATGTGTTTATACAAACTCTTAGTTGCAGCATGGAGGATCTTACTTCCCTGACCAGGGATCGAACTCAAGCACAGAATCTTAGCCGCTAGAGCACCAGGGAAGTCCCCAAGTAGCACAGTTTAAACAAGGTGGAAAACGTTGTCCTTCTCATATGTAAAGTATTTGAAAGTGGTTGGAATTGAGTATGGCAGCTCCAGAGAATTGAGAATTCAATATTCATTTATCTTGTGTCCTCCATCTCATAGTTCAAAATGGCTTCCCTGGCTTTAGCCATCAACATCATGGGGAGAAAGGGAGGTATGTTCCCTGCTGCTGCTGCTGCTGCTGTGTGCGCTTCAGTCGTGTCCGACTCTGCGCGATCCCATAGATAGCAGCCCACCAGGCTCCCCCGTCCCTGGGATTCTCCAGGCAAGAACACTGGAGTGAGTTGCCATACTTTCTTTTATTAAAGGCATGAATTGGAAATTGCCTATATTATTCCCACTCATATTCCATTGGCCAGAACTTAGTCACATGGCCTGCCAAGCTGCAAGGGCACCTGGGAAATGTAGTCTTTGGCTGGGCAGTCGTGTGCCAGGCTAACTCTTCTATAAATGTGGAAGACAGGAAAGTGGATCTCCACTCACATGCAGCCTTCCTGAGCCAGTTTTTTTGACAGGGGTCATAAAGCATTTCATGATGATATAAGGTAGCTATGATCAGCAGCTGCACATCATCATGGTTTAAAACAATGGTTCTGAGTATAAATTCTGACAAGGGCACCTCATGTATCATGTACCTGGGAATACAAAGGACATCCCCTCTCTGGGCCTCATTTGCCTCCCTTGCAAAATGTGCCAAAATATCCTCAAGAGGTGTGGTTGTGGGGAATAAATGGGAAAACGTGGGTAGGTACGTGACTTGGTGCATAGTGAGTGTTTATATTTGGAAAGTGGGTTATCTTTAGAATTCTCCACTGCCTGGAGAGAAAGACAGGGCATGTGTTTTAACAGTTTATCTTATTTATGTCTCTGGACCCAAAGGCATTTATCTCAGGTTAAGAACATCCCCCTTCTCCCACATGTCTGAGCCACCCCCACCCCCCCACTCCCTCCTGGATCCTACTTATTTTTCTTCCCATCCACTAAGCAGAAAAAGAGTCTGCCCCCTGGCTTAATGGAGCAAGAACACCGAGAATCAAAGAGGCGTAGCCCTGGCCCCCAATTCCACCAGCTATTCCAGGGCAGAATCCAAGTGTAAAGCCTGTTTTAAGACTTACTCTTGGGGTTGGGGTTTGCTCCCCTACACCCACTGACCCCTGGCTGTCTCTGGTTCTTCCCCAGAGTGGGGTCAACAGTGGATTGGTGCGTGCCAAAGATTCCATCACCAGCTTGAAGGAGAAGACCACCCGGGTTAACCAGCATGTGCAGACGCTGCAGGTGTGAGGGCCACCCCGTCCCCTGCCAACACCTCCTCTTCTTCTAGGGCCACGGTCCCCTTCTTTGAGCTATCCTCCAGCTCAATGCACCCATAGCCCAGATGGGGGAGACTGAGACTCAGAAAGGAAAGGGATGTTCCCACCTCTCCTCCCCACGGGGTGTCCCCTGGAGGCCCTGGCTAACCCCTCCTCCCTTCCATGCTCCAGAGTGAGTGCTCTGTGCTGAGTGAGAATTTAGAGAGAAGGCGGCAAGAGGCGGAAGAACTAGAAGGGTACTGTAGTCAACTCAAGGTGAGCTGCTGAGGGGCAGGAGTGGGGTGGAAAGAAGGGAGCAGGAATAGGAAGAGGGTGAGAGGAAATGGGGAGGAGTGGAGTGGTCAACAGGAGAGAGATGGGGGCAAGCAGACAGGGAGCATGGGAGAGGTCCGAGGACAAACCCACCCTTTAGGCACGCAAACCAAGGGTGGAGGCAATCCTTGCAAGAAGAAGTGGGCTGAGGGGGGTGGAGCCTGCATGGAAAATAACGAGGATAAGGGTTGGGAGACGGAACCGGAATGGGAAGGCAGGGCCCCTGCCCTGGTGTCCTGACCCAGGAGAACTGCCGGAAGGTGACCCGGTCGGTGGAAGACGCTGAAATAAAAACCAACGTCCTGAAGCAGAATTCTGCTCTGCTGGAGGTAAGGCAGAGGGGGTCTTAAGGTTGGAGGAAGTTACTCAAGTACGTGAGGTACTCGAGGTGGACAACCACCACCACCACCACCACCCTGCTCCTTCGTGTTCATGGTCATACTTCTCCACACACAGTCATCATATTCAGGTCCCAGAGAGAGGAATTCATGTCAGACTTGGAGTGGGTGGGAATGCCTGTCCTGCCCACACGCCCACTGATTTCCCAAAGGAATGTTGGGAAAGCTTCAGTAGTTCTACCTAAATAGGAGGGACTGGAGTTTGAGGCCTATCGAGGATTAGAGTTGGGGGTGGAGGGCTAGATGGAGACAGAGAGGCAAGCATTTAGAGGTTAAGGTGAGTTGGGACTCCAGCTGGGCGTCGAATGGAACCTCCCTCCCTAATCGCATCCTCACATCCATTTACTTTCTAGTGTCAGGAATTCACTGGGCGGATCTGGGGGTGGAGGTGGAGGTGGGGGTGGGGGTGGGGGTGGAGGTGGCGGTGGTGGGAGGCAAGGGGATGGTGGGAGGCAAGGGGCCGGATGCTCGTGCTAACCCTGCCTGCCTTCCCTGCCCAGGAGAAGCTGCGCTACCTCCAGCAGCAACTGCAGGATGAGACTCCAAGGAGGCAGGAGGCCGAGCTGCAGGAGCTGGAGCAGAAGCTGGAGGCTGGCCTCTCCAGGCACGGCCTGGGCCCCGCCACCCAGGCCCTAGGCTGCTCCGGTCCGCCCGGGAGCCCCGACGAACCCCCTCGACAGCGAGGCCTGGCCTCAGGCGGCTGGGGAATGGGGCCCCGGGCAGGGGAGGGCCCCGTCGTGAGCGAGCAGGAGTTGCAGAAGGTCTCTGTCGGCCTGGAGGAGCTGAGGTGAGTGGGATCTCGAGATGGGCCCGGGGGGTGGAGCCTCGAAGAGCCTAGGAAGGAGTATTCTGGGGCCTTGACCCGAAAAGGCAGGACTTCGAAGAAGTGAGTAGAGTATAGGGCTGGTGGCGGGGAGGCCTGTGAAAATGAGGTGGGCGAAGTTTGGGAAGGTGGCAGGTGGCTCCAAACTCAGGGGGACAGGGTTGGGGCGAGTGGTATCTTGAGGAATTAATGTCTGGAGCAGTTGATGCAGGGCTGGGAGGAAGGCCGAGAGAAGGCCAGGATATCTGACAAGGGGATTCTTTCCGGCCGGGTTCTGGGGGACGTGAGAGGATCCCCAAGACATGGACAGGACGGGAGAATTCGGGGACTCGGTGGGTCCAGAGCCCCTGTCCAGGCGTACAGGGTGTGTCCAAACTTAGAGTTGCCGGGTTCCTTACCTCTGCCCCTACAGAAGGGAGGTGTCTTCGCTGACCGCCCGGTGGCATCAGGAGGAGGGAGCCGTGCAAGAGGCCCTACGGCTGCTCGGGGGTCTGGGTGGCAGGCTCGGACGGCTTTCTGGGCCAGTGGGAGCGGGCGCAGCGAGAGCAGGCGCAGACCGCGGGGCCTGCAGGAGCTGCGGGGCCGGGCGGACGAGCTGTGCACAATGTAAGGGCCCACCCGAGAGCACTGTGGGAACCTGGGGGGCGGAGCCTTCAGTGAAGGGGGTGGGCCAATCAGCTGGAGTCAATCGGGCGGAGGCTGTAGTACTGACAGGTGGGGGCCCCAATTAGAGAGGAGGGAGGGGTACTTTCTACCTAAGCACTGAGGGGCGGAGCCCCTACAAAGAGGGGCTTCCCTGGTAGCTCAGCTGGGACAGAATCCGCCTGCAAAGTGGGAGACCAGCGTTCGATCCCTGGGTTGGGAAATCCCCTGGAGAAGGAAATGGCAACCCTCTCCAGTATTCTGGCCTGGAGAATTCCATGGACTGTATAGCCCCTGGGGTCGCAAAGAGTCAGACAAGACTGAGCAACTTTCACTTTCACTGCACCTTAAAAGGGCAAGGGGAGGAAAATGGGAACAGGACAAACCAGTTAGAGAACAAGAAAAAGCATTCCCGAAATAAAAGGAAAAAAAAAAAAAAAAGATGGACCAGTCAGAGCAGAGGCTGCGCGTGTGGCGAGGTATTGCAAACTGTACGGAGGCAGAGGTACTGGGCTAATCTTGGGTGGAGCCTTGCTGGGCCTTCACTCTGCTATACAAAAGTAGAGCGGTTCCTGTGAAACCTTTGGTAAGCCAAAATAGCATAAAGCAAAGAAGCAACTACCTTAGAATACATCTTGCCAATAGATGCACAAAATAAATTGAGGTAAAGCACAGATGCCTACAGAACATAGTTCAAAGATATGGTGGCTTGATGCCTAGATACTGAGTGTAGTTCTCAGAGGAGGAGCTTGGTGGCTCCACTCACTGCTTGTAATGTGTCCTGCTTCTGTAAAAGCAGGCTGAGCAGGGAAGAATTGATACTTTCCAACTGGGGTGCTAGAGAAGACTCTTCAAAGTCCCTTGCTCAGCGAGGAGATCAAACCAATCAATCCTAAAGGAAATCAACCCAGAACATTCATTGGAAGGAAACTGATGCTGAAGCTGAAGCTCCAGTACTTTGGCTACCTGGTGCGAAGAGCCGACACACTGGAAACGACCCTGATGCTGGGAAGGATTGAGGGCAGGAGGAGAAGGGAGCGACAAGGGATGAGATGGTTGGTTGGATGGCATCACCAAATCAATGGACATGAGTTTGAGCAAACTCCAGGAGATAGTGAAAGACAGGGAAACCTGGCCTGCTGCAATCAATGGGTTGCAAAGAGTCGGACGCGACATAGCAAATGAACAAGAGCTTGCTACAAAACGAATGCTTTGTGCTTTTTTCATAAAAGCAAAAATCCTTTTCTGATTTCTTTTGGTTAGTGAAAACAGGTACTAATGTAGGTATTTCCTAAAAATGCACTGGGATAAAGCGACCTTTCAGAAATCAGAGGATGCCTGTATTCTCTTTGAGAGGCAACCTCACTGCACTGCTTATTCTCTCACATCTCAGGGTGGAGCGGTCTGCAGTGTCTGTGGCTTCATTGAGGAGTGAACTGGAGGGGCTGGGCCCAGTGAAACCAATTCTGGAGGAGCTTGGACGGCAGTTTCAGAGCTCTCGGAGAGTGTCTGACCTCTCTATGAACCTGGATCGGGGAGCCCAAGGCTCCTGTACCCGCTGTGCCAGGTAAGGGGGCAGCGCCTGGCTCAGGTGCATTCTGTGTCATATTGAGGACACAGCATCAAAGGAGATGAGACTTTAGCATGAATGGAGAGGGAGATACACTGTGGGAGACAGGGCAGCCCCACGTATTATAGGATGGGCCAGTCTTGCTGCATTTGGGGAGTCACATTTCTTCCCTTCCCCACACAGTGAAGTCAGTGTTTTGTGGAACACGAGAAAGTCTTGCTTTGTTTCGAGCATCCTGGCTTTCCAAGTGCATCATGGGAAGGTTGGGCAGTGGTACTGGTGGGAGGCAGAGTTGCCCAGTGCACTGTAGAGAAGTGTGAGACCTTGGGGTATTGGAGAGGCACCAGATACCATGTTTAACCTGTATTAGGAACGGTGGGGGCACTTCCAATACAATGTGGGATCAATTTTAACTAGTGCACTGTGAGAAATGTGAGTTTTTGATGTGCTGAGGGCCATCTGCTGTCGGGAGTAGAAACCCCCAGGCACTGTGGGAGTTCCCCATGCTGTGGAATCCAAAGTACACCTGATGCACTGTAGTCTGGCCCCCATGCATGGTGGGAAGGTGGCCTGGGTGAAAACAGGTAGGCCTGGGCCATCCTGGTCCGAGGCCTCTTTCATCTGGTGACTACCCCTCCCCCAGCCAGGGGCAGCAGTTGTCCACGGAGTCCTTGCAGCAGCTGCTGGAACGAGCGCTGACCCCACTAGTGGACGAGGTGAAGCAGAGAGGCCTGGCTCCTGCCTGCCCCAGCTGCCAGAGGCTACACAAGAAGATTCTGGTACCAAGGACCATGGGCCACTATGGTCCAGTTTGTGATCAGGGCAGGGGGAGGGGAGCCCCAGGCACAAGGATACTGCTGGTGTGTGGCAGGATGGGAAGGGTGAGCTAGGAGCAGCAGGTGTTGGGGGAACGCTTGGCTCTGATATGTCAGAATGCGGGAGGGGGAAGGAGAGCAGTTTGGTTGTTAGTGAGTCATAGGTCAGTCATTATGGAAGCTTGGGTGATGGACTTGGGCCCAAAGCATCATGGAACCTGGATCTGGTGCTTTGTGGGACAGAGAAGACAGACACCAGTCTATAGCTTCGTGGAATATAAGCCTGATTTTCTATGAACCTTGAGAGGCAATGCATTATATGGGATCATTGCGGTCAGACGGGGGACCAGTGAATACAGCTCACAGTAAGCTAACGCATTATGGGAAATGGAACCACAGCCCTTCCTGAGGCATTGCACACAGACACAGGTGCAATAGCAGGTGGAATCTGAGGCTGGTGTACATTCTGAAACATAGTGATCTAGTATATTATGGTATATTGGCCTAATGTGTGATGGGATAAGAGTTGTAGTGGGTGAGAAAGACAAATGAGGCAGTAAAGGACCTGGGGCCTGGTACACTGTGGGACACAGAACACCAGAGCACTGAGGCCTACTATTGGGACAGAGAGTCCTGATAGACAAGAGATGTGGGGTCTTGTGAATTAGGGGATGTAGACGGTCACCACGTGATGAGAGATGGGGGCCCAGACGTCAAGCACATGGTGGCTCATGGGCAGTAAGGAACAATGTGACAGATGCTGATTTAGTGCTTACAGGGACAAAGAAGGCCAGTGCAGTCAATAGAAGAGAGATGGTGGGTCAGATACAAGTCTAGTGCACAAGGGAATCAGGAAGGCCCAGTGCATTGTGGGATGCTAGGGTCAGCCTCAGGCTCAAGGCATGATGGGATACTCCCAGGGGAGTGAGGGATGTGGGCCCCAGGGGACCCTACCCCCTTGCGCTTCGCGATCCAGATCCCCCCTCCACCCCCAGCCCAGTCCAGCAAGCCCAGCGGCACCTACGCTCCTCTCCCCAGGAGCTGGAGCGCCAGGCCTTGGCCAAACACATCAGGGCAGAGGCCCTGAGCTCCACCCTTCGGCTGGCCCAAGACGAAGCCTCACGGGCCAAGAACCTGCTGCTGACGGACAAGATGAAGCCGGGAGTGAGGAAGGAGGCTGAGGGCATGGGAGGAGGGTGAGGTCTTGGGGAGAGGGCCTGAGTCACCCCCACCTTCCACTTCAGCCCCCAAGGCCTCTGGCCTCACCAGCACTAACTGCCCACTGTCTCATTACAGGGAGAAGGTGGCCGCTCTGGACTATCTACACTTGAAAATGTGCTCCCTTCACGATCAGCTCAGCAACCTGCCACTTGAGGGTCCCACAGGGACAATGGGGGAGGGAAGTGGTGGGGAACTCCCCAAAACATGGGGGCCCAACCCCTGAGCAATAAATGGCCCCTCATGCTGGCATGAATTCAGTCTCCTGTTTGGCACCAAAGAGAGTTGGTAAAACTGCACACGCCATGCACCAGTATCTGTGCTCACTCTGACTTGATCCTCAGCTGATGGGATGTTGATGATGGTACACTCTTCTGATGAGTTCTGCTTGAAAGGGGAGTCAAGAATGAATTGATAGCCAGTGTGGAGAAGTGGGAACAAAGAAAGTTCAAAAATCTCAAATTTGTCTGTCTTCAATCAGATGTTCCCATTGTAAATCTCAGGTTTCCACTCCTTCCCAATCAATGTCCTAACCTTCCTATCGGAGACTTAGCAAGGTTTTTAATTCAACTTGGTATGTAATTCTGGAACCCATACAGCTACAGCTTGTGCTGAATTTTCAGCCATGTTGACCCTGTGTTTACAAGAAATGTGAAATTCTTTTAGGGTTTCCATGGAAGCTCATTAGTTCTCTGAATGTGATTGGAGCTGAGAGTTTAAAGATCTCAGCTCAGGGGGTACAGGTTCCTGTACCCTGTTTGGGGAACTAAGATCCCACATGCTTTGCAGCCAAAAAACAAAACACAGAAGCAATATTTCAAAGAACTGAGCTCATAATGTTCTTTCATTAAGCCTGTCAGGGCACTGAGAAGAAGCCACTGAATGCTACTCTCCTTGTGGCCATTGTTAGTGCCCTGATGGTTCATTGCAGCAGCCACTCATCCCTCAAGTCACAGACTTCAGTTGGAACCTCGTAACAGTCAAGATGGATGCTAATATATGATTTACCATGATGCCACTGCAGACTGTGGAATATTAGCATTCCATTTCTTGACAAGGAGCTCATCACTATGTTCAAATCCTAAGAACCAACTAAACCATTTCCCAAACCAAATTTGAGAATTCACTTCCTATTGCAAATATTGATGTCAGCCAAGGTATATTCAGGAGACAGAAATCACACTGGTTATTTTCACAGAGATGATTTCATATAAGGAAATACTACTTAGGTATAAAGAGTTGGTAACTAGGAAACTGAAAAGGCAAGAAGGGAGCCCTGTGGTATCATAGTGGTAATAACTCGTGACAGTGGAAGCAGCTAATAACACTGGTGAAGGAAAAACAAAGAATATGGGTTAGAATTATGAAAAGTAAACACTTGGGTGAGAGGCTCACCGAAGATGAAATCCGAGGAGGACAATGAGGAATGGAGAGTGCTCAACTGGTGCAGATGTTATCTGAGCTTAGAGGACCACCAGGGACTGGGGCCTTCTCTGAAAGCATGCTTAAATGGTACTGACATTTCTCAGGGTGCGCAAGATTTGGAAAAACTGCAAACTAGGCTTAGCAGCTGCTGCAGGAAGGAAATGCCTCAGCTGGGATAAAGAAGCTATGCTGGGTGATAACCGATGAGTAGGAAAAGCTGACAGGAAATAAGCAGAGAGCAAACCGGAAGAGCCTAGTCTCTTGGCTTCCTTCAGTCCCTTTGGTGCCCCCTACTGGCAGAGTCGAACACAGCCTGTTGACAAAGAAAAAGTGTGGCCCTCGGTGTCCCAGAGTTCCAGATACACAAGGGAGGGAATTTGAATCCAGGAGATAATAGCGTAATAATTTGGCACACGTAACAGTAGTGTGTACCAATGATCAGTGATTATGAGTAATCCAATTCCATACCCCTAAGGTCCAAATGCATCTTTTAAGGAGTCCTTGAATACTTGAGAGACTAATTATTTTTCTGGACAACTAGTCTGAATGTTGTGCTGATGTTAATTCTATCCAAATTCTATTGTGGTTTTAATGCAAATTCTTTTTTTTTTAATGCAAATTCAATAAAAATCCCAGGGAGATTATTTTTTAAAGGAATTGACCCAATTATTCTAAAGGTCTCCTGAAGAAACAAATAGATGAGAGAAGCAAAGATTTTTGTTTCTATAGAAAAGTAATAAAATGGGTCTACAACCAGTATGTTAAAATATAAAGTTACACTGGGAATTCCCTAGTGGTCCAGTGCTAAGACACTGTTTTGAGCTCTCAATGCAGAGGGCCCAGCTTTGATCCCTGGTCAGGGAACTAGATGCCACATGCCACAACTAAGAATTTGCATGCTGCAAAGACCCAGCACAGCTAAGTATCTTTTAAAAATCATATTAAAAAGAACAAAATAAATAAATAAAAAGTTTAAAAAGAACAAATCAGGCTGCTCTTTTGGGAACACTTATTGAAGATATCCCACAGAAACAGAGAGCCCTGGCCATCCCATTTCCCAGGCGATCCTTCAGCTTGATGTGATGACCAATGACTAGTGACCACAACAAGGCCAGTGAGTCCAACTCAACCCAGATTGTACGATTGTGAGCACATTGAATGACTGGCTTTCAAAATTTTGGCAAAATATGCATCATACACAGTTTACCATTTTAATCATATTTAAGTGTCTTAATTCAGTGGCATGAATTACACTCACAACGTTGTGTAACCATCACCACTGTCTATGTCCAGAGCTTTTCATCCTCCCAAACAGAGACACTGTAGCCACTAAACAAAACCTCCTCATTCCCCATTCCTCCCTCCTCCCAGCTCCTGGCAACTGCCAGGAACATCTTTTCATGGGCTTATTTGTGAATCTTCAGTAAAGAAATGTCTATTCAAGTCCTTGGCCTATTTTTGAATGAGGGTGCTTGGCTTTTGTTGTTGGATTGTAGAGTCATGTCATATATCTGATATTAACTCCTTATCAGATATATAACCTGCAAATTATAGTCTCCCATCATGCCAGCTCTTTTCACTCTATTGATCGTGTCCTTGGATGCACAGAATTTTTAATCTGGTTGTAATGCCATTTTTTCCTCCTTTTGTTGTCTGTGCTTTGCCTATCACATCCAAGCTGAGAAGTCACTGCCAAATCCAATGTCATGAAGCCTTGAGCCTATGTTTTCTTTGGAAAGGTTTTATAGACTGGGGTCCCCAACCTCTGGGATCTAATGCATGGTGATCTGAAATGGAGCTGTCGCAATACTAGTAGAAATAAAGTGCACAATAAATGCAGTGCCCTTGAATCATCCTGAAACCATCCCCCCACTCCCACACTGGTCCATGGAAAAATTGTCTTCTACGAGCTGCCAAAAACGTTGGGGACCGCTGTTATAGAGTGCACGTAGTGGTCTCACAGATCCTCTTTCTTCCACAGTGTCGATGCAACAGACCCAGGGATGCCCCTTCCTCCAGCTTCCTACCACCCTCCAACATTCTTTTTCCAGTTGCAATCTTTGGAATCAGCTACTCAGCTATCCTTGGTCACCAAGACCAGCCGACACCATTTTTTTAGCTTAACTTATTACCAATCAACCATGAACTCCCAGATTTGTCAGAATCATTTCACCGAGGTAGAGGCCGCCGTCCACCACCTGGTCGACAAGTATCTGCAGGCCTCCTACCCCTGCCTGCCTCTGGGCTTCTTTTTCCACCGCCACAATGTGACTCGAGGGCGTGAGCCCCTTTTCCCTTGAACTGCTCTAGGAGAAGTGCCAGGGCACCCACCACTTCTTGAAACTGCAAAACCAGCATGGCTGCCGTGCCCTCTTCCTAGACGGGCAGAAGCTGTATCAAGATGAGTTGGATAAAACCCAGGATGCTACGGAAGCCTCTGTGTTCATGGAAAAGAACCTCCATGAACCAGGCCCATACGGATACGCATGCCCTGGGCTCTCCTGTGCAGACTCCCACCTCTGGTGACTTTCTGGAGCCTCAGCCTAGGTGAGCAGGTGATATTTATTTGCAAGATGGGTGATCGCCTGACTGACCTCCACAGGTTGGCTGATCCCCAGGCTTGGCTGGGCGAGTATCTTTTTGAAATGCTCAGCCTTAAGCACAACTAGGAGCACCCCCACCCCAGAGCCCTACAGCCCTTGGGGAGCCCCCTGATGTCAGGCCTTCTGCCTGAAGCCGCTCTCTGCAACCACTAGGCAGCTTGTTAACCGCTCTGGTGAACCAGCCCCACCCCAGTGACCTTTCCCCTAATTTCACCACTTACCAACTCATGGCCAATCTGGTTTCATCTATGCACCTATGGTAGGCAGAACAATGGTTCCCCCAACGAGGCCCTGGACCCTGTGCATATGGTATTCTACATGGCAAAGGGGAATTGGTTTGCAGAGGGAATTAAGGTTGCTAATAAATTGGAGTTGAGATTAGGAGCTAGTCCTGGATCATCTGGATGGGCTCAGTCCAGCAAGGTCCTCCTGTGACTGGAGGACCTTCACACCTCCTGTGACAGTCACAGGAGGTGTGAAGTCACTCAGTCGTGTCGACTCTTTGCAACCCCACAGACTGTAGCCTACAAGGCTCCTCTGTCCATGGGATTTTCCAGGCAATAGTACTAGAGTGGATTGCCATTTCCTTCTCCAGGGGATCTTCCCGACCCAGGGATCAAACCCGGGTCTCCCGCATTGTAGACAGACGCTTTACCATCTGAGCCACCAGAGTGGAGAAAGGCACAGAGGGATGCAACGATGACGGCTATTAAGATAGAAGATGGAATCAACACCGATGAATGTGGGCAGTCTCTAAAAGCAATAAGAATATTGGGGGATTCATTTGGGAGTTCTCAACCTTTAAGTGTAGGGTGGGCAGGGACTCCCCTGGTGGCCCAGTGGCTAAGACTCTGTGCTCCCAAGGCAAGGGCCCCCAGGTCCAATCCCTAGTCAAGATTCAGGACAGCCAAATAAATAAGTATATATATATTTAAAATGCAGAGTGGGCATTAGGTGTTGGGGCAGCAGGAACTGAGCTCATGAAAGCTTGTGGGGTTGATTGGGATGGGTCTTGCTTGGTTGGGTTTGGTGTGACTGGAGCTGAAAGGCAGTAAATTAGGCAGGTGCCAGGGTTATAGCTGACATGGTAACTGTAACTGGGAATTCATGGCAGAGCCTGGGGATGGATGGGAACTTTTTCTCTTCCTCCACCCTGACCCTCACCTCACCCACCCCTGCCCAGCCCAAGAACACAGCAGACATCACACCCCCAGTTTACACATCTTTATTAGTCAGGATGTGGGATTTCCAAACCCAGACAGGCTGCCTCTGTCCTGCACCAGCCCAGCTGCAGAGACCTTCCCCCTAGTTCCTGGGGAGACCAGCTCCCCTCTGGAAGGCGTCAAAGTTAGTGGCTGTCGTGGGGGCCCTGGAGCTCCTGGTAAGGCAGGGGAGAGAGCCACAGCTGTGCTCCGAGTCCTCCTTCTCTAGCCCGAATCTTCCTCCCCTAACCCTCTGCGCTTAAGACGCTGCCCCTCCGGGGAAGAGGGCGGCCACGTCCAACAAGGCGTCCTGGATGCGCTGGCCCAGCCGGTGGGAGTCCTGGAAGGAGAGATGTGTCACGTGCAAGAGAAGCTGGGAGAGGGGGCTCCCTGACCAGAGGCTGAGAAACAAGAGGGCTGGGGGTCCCTGCCCCTGGGCCTGAGGGCTGCGGGGTTTGAGCACTGGGACTCCCGGGATCGTGGGCAGGCGGCGAGCTGGGAGTCTGGAATCCTGAGCTGCAGGAGAGGAGGGAGGCGAGAGTCCCGAGGGAGGAGGGGCCGGGATGGGTTAGCCTCACCGTTCTTGTGCTTGATTTGTTGCTCGAGATGTGGAAGGTGATCACGTCATCGCCCATGAACATGTAGGACACACCGTAACCATGGTCATCGGCCTGCAGAGGGACGAGTGAGGGGAACAACTCAGCCTCAGGTCCCATCCCCCGACATAGGTGGGAGGCCGGGCCTCCTGGTAGATCCTTCTATCAGGGCCGGACCCCTCTTCTCTCAGGGCCCAGTTCCACTCACAGGCCCGAATCCACCACCAGAGGAGACATAGTCGGGGTAATTGTGAACGTCGAACAGGTGAATTTGCTGAACAGGAATCTGGCTGGTGGCCAGCTGCCACTGCTCTGAGTGAACCTGAGGGACAGGAGTCGGTCACGTGTGCGATAAAGACAAGCCACAAAAAAAAAAAAAAAAAAAAAAAAAAAAGATAAGCCACAGAGGTTGAACTGCCAATTTCCCTTCCAAGATGTGCCACTCTGCCCCGCCCTTTCCTGACGTCACCCTGTGCTATTTCCCCTCTAGACCACACCCCCTCTCCCCTTGTCCCCGCCCCTAACCACGCCCCTCTCCCATTCAACTCCTGACCCCGCTGTCTTCTAGACCTCATTCTTCTCCCACTGGCCCCGCCCCCTCCGCCCTGACCACGCCCCTCAATCCTTTCCATAACCGTGCCCCCCCTCTCTAGGCCCCTCTTCCCTCTCCATGCCTTCCCTTTTCTCTTTTGCCTGGCCTCCCTAGTTCTCTCCTCTGTTGATACCTCCTTTTTCCAACATCACCCTCTTTGCCCTGAAGTGCCTCCCTTCTCTTCTTTAACACTTTCCCTGCTCCCAACCTGGTCCAGGAATGGAGACTGCAGGTGGAGGAACTGGGACACGACGTAGAGAGCAAAGAGGTGGCGATCGACCCCCTGTCCACTCATCGCTGCCTTCAGCAGAGCTTGGTGCTTATCCACAGCCAGGCGGAACAGGGCGAGGCACTGTGCATCCTGGGGGCCCCCAGGAGGTCACAGGTCATGGAAAGACAGGAAGTGGGCTTACTGCTGGGGCCTGTCACACCCCTGGCTTCAACCCAGCTTGCAACTAACTTCCCTGCAAGGCAGAGATATTAACTCCACTTCGCAGCAGGGATACAGGCACAGAGAGGGGAAGTCACTTGCCCAGGGTCACACAGCAAGGCAGAATCATGTGGGTTCCCAGGTATCGAGGGCCCAAACTCCCTTCACTGAGCCTCAAAACAAGTAGGGGGAGAGGAATCAGAGGTGCCTGCAGGGTTCTGAGCAGAGAGATTATGTAGGGAACATGAGGAATGGTATAAATGAAAGCTACAAGGTCACACAGAGGTTAAATAAAGAGACCTACATTTTGGAAACAGGTGCCCATTCGTGCCCTCTGTGTGATCCCCATTAAAGCATGTAGTACACTATGCTGAACTACCTCTGTCTCCCCCCGTCAGTGAGCTCCTTGAGGTCAGAGACTCGGCTTGTTCCTCCCCTGTCTCATCACAGAGCTTGGACCTCAGAAGGCGCTCCTTAAATGTTTGTAAATGTATGAATGAGAGGGTGGAAATGACCGAAGCCTCAAATGAGGCCCACACCCACTGTCTTCTCTTTGTCCTCCATGGCTCTCACAAAGTTGCAGGCCTCCCTTGTGCAAGAACGCACCGTCTCTGTGCGGCCTTCCAGGAACAAGCGAGTCATGGTGGATTCGTAAGTTAGGCAGAATTGACCCCTGTCCTGGGGGACAAGGAGGAGACACACCTGTCAGCCAGGCTCAGGAAGCCTTCACAGACCTGACCCACCTCTGTGTGGACCTCCAGCCTCCTTCCACCCAGGAACATGCAGTTGGGAGAGGGGCTCGATGGAGCCCTTAATCAAGATGGCAGACCACCACCAAGAAGTCATGAAAGGGCTCGACAATAAGGGTCTTGGGGGCCCAGGGGAACTGAGGTCCTGAGAGCGGGGCTAGGGTTAGGAACCCAACTGACCCGGAAGTGGGCCAGCTGCAAGGTGGTCTGGATGAAGCTGTCTGAAGAGAGATGGCAGCGTTTGATGAAACTCTTGCCGAAGTGGGAGAAGGGGAAGACGTGGCATTCAATGTTTCCAGACAAGGTCTTGGCTGCCCTCAGGGCTAGAGAAATGGATAGATGGATCTACCAGAGAAGGAGGGAGGGAGGAATGGCTGGGAGTTACAGACAGGAGAAGGTTAGAGTTGGGGCTGGTGCTGGCAGTGAAGGTCAGGATGGGATTGAGGTTTGGGGACAGGGATGGGATGGACAGGGAATGGAGATGGGAATGAGGACTGAATTAGGGCTGGGAATGGGGTTGGAATTGGGTATAGGATGGGATATGAATGGGGGTTGTGTATGGGATGAGGTTGAGGAGGGCATGGCAACCCACTGCAGTCTTCTTACCTGGAGAATCCCATGGACAGAGGAGCCTGGCGGGCTACAGTCCATGGGGTGGCAAAGAGTTGGACATGACTGAGGCCACTTAGGATGCATGGGATGAGGTTAGGGTTGAGGATGAGATTGAATTTAAGAATGATGATGGGGAGATTTTCCTGGTGGTCCAGTGGCTAAGACTCCGTGATCCCAACGCAGGGGGCCCGGGACAAGGAACTAGATCCCACATGCCCCAGTGAAAAGACCCACCTGCCAAAAAGACCCTGCAAGATGAAACTAAGACCTGGCACAGCCAAATGAATGAATGAATAAACCAAAAAAGAATGGTGCTGGAGGTGGAGGTGGATATGAGTTTGGGATGGAGACAAAGTTGGATCTGAGTTGGGATAGAAGTAAACTGAGGTTGAGGATGGTGTGGAGATTGGGGTTGAGCAGGGCTGGTGGAAAAAGGGTTAGTTTGGGGTTAAGGTTAGAATAGAGGATGTGGTTGGGATGGGGTTAGATTGGAGACAGGATTGGGGTTTGGGTTTGGCTTGATTTGGGATGTGGGTTTGGAATTGGGCTTAGGGATGAGATTGATTTTTGCTTGAGACCAGGTTTGGGGATGAGATTAGAGGCAAACACAGGAATTTGGGGATGTGGAAGAGGAACCTAGAAACCCGGCCTCACCTTGTCTGGAAGGTCCCAGTGCAGCCTCTGGGGCTGGGGCAGCGAGGGGTCAGGGTGCCCCTTGCAGTGACCGTCTGCCGAGTAGCCCAGCTGAAAGCATTCTGTGGCCAGAGTGAACTGTGTGCAGATGGAAGCTGTCAGAGTCCCTCCTCCCCGTTGGACCAAGCAAGGGGCATCGAACCAGGCCCCCCTTTCCAAGTCCCCTCTTAGGGAGTCAGGACCACGTCTGAGAAACAGAAACCTCTGGATGGTCACAGGTGGGATCTTGCGGTCACAGTCATTGAAAGCAAGGCTAATATTAATACTCAGTTGGTGCTTACTGCCCTTGTACTTCTGACTGGTTCAAAGTATGATATGCAGAGATGATAAATGACAAGAAGTGTCTTGTAGGGTCTGAGGTTAAACTGAATTGAGAGTGTCATTTACCAATATAATCAAAGGCAAAAAAAATTCATTTTTAAATAAAATATAGGCACAGAGGAATCAGTGCTTAGCTAGGGCTGCTCTTGAGATCTAGAATCAGCCCTCCTTCCTCTCATACATGCCTGATCCTCACCCTGGGCCCCAGCCAAGCCCTCATGCAACACTATGGAAGACTGGGAACCCCAAGGTATGCAGAACACCACCCCCAATGGTTTAAGGGCTAAATGAAACAGAGAATGGAGAGAGACTAAGTTTCTCAGGACTGGACAGGAGCTTAAAAATGAAAGAAAATACAACCTTTTTACTTGATGAGGCAGAAACTGAAGCTCAAGGAGGGGAGTAATTTGCCCAAGGTCACACAGCAACCCAGAGCCAGAGGATGGTTCTGACTCAGGGTGATATGGTTGGAAGGCCTCACTCTGGTCTCAGAATATTCTGGATTTTTATTCTCACTCGGCAGCTTCTAACTCTGTGACTCTGGGCAAATCAGTTCCCTTTTCTGAGTCCCAAATGCCTATTTGTCAAAGAAAGGTCATAGGGAGTTCTCCAGCAGTTCAATGGTTAGGACTCAACTCTTTCACTGTGGGAGCCTGGGTTCCATCCCTGGTCGGGGAACTAAGATTCTGCAAACTAAGCAGCACAGACCAAAAAAAAAAGAAAGGTCATAATCCTAGATGGGCTTCTCTGGTGGTTCAGATGGCAAAGAATCTGCCTGCAGTGCGGGAGACCGGGGTTCAATCTCTGGGTCAGGAAGATCCCCTGAAGAAGGGAATGGTAACTCACTGCAGTATTCTTGCCTGGAGAATCCCATGGACAGATGAGCCTGGTGGGCTACAGTCCATGGAGTTGCAAAGACTGAGCAACTAACACTTTCCCTTTTCAATCCTAGATACCCTTCTTGATTGGGTGACCCTGGTCCAGAGTCTGCCTCTCTCTGAGTCTCATTTTTCCTCTAACCTTAAGGCACCAGAGAGGAAGGTCTTTGGAAATGGTGGGGGGAGGGTGGCAGTCCCCAGGGTGGAGGGCCAGCTGGCTTGTCGTACCTCCCACATGTGTCCTGAGATGGGGCAGTCAGCCCACGAGTGCTCCACGCTGAGGCCCAGCTTCCCATTGGAGAAGACGATTAGGGAGAAGGATTTGTCAAACCAGCTGCCGGAAGAGAGTTCAAAGCGGTCATCAAAGAGTCAAAGAGGCCAGGAGGGAAGTCGGGGGGCTCTCTGTGGGAACTGAGTGGGTTTTGGTTGGGAGATCTAGGAATCAGGGTTGGGGGCCTGGTGTGGGGATCCCTAAGAAGGTAGGGGTCTCTAGTTGGGGGTTCTGATCACCTCTGATATGTATCTCAGGATCACAGGGTTCAGGGCTTTTGAGAGAACATGTTTCTTTTTAAGTTCAAAAAAATTCGGAAAAAAAATTTTAAAATGTTCAGGGTTTACAGGTGCTGAGAGCTTAGAGAAATTCTCCCAGGAGCCTCAGAAATCAGAGTGGTGCCTGGTGGGCATCTAAGAATTTATCTGAGAATCTCTAGGTAGGTGGTCCCAGGGCTGAGATCCTGAATTTGGGCACCTGTATTAAGGTCTGAGGATTCCATGGTCTGCAGTTCTGAGGTCTCCAGGCTCAGGGTCTGGCTGGCAGATTCCCTGTGTCCTAGGTTTGGCACCTATTAATCCTCAGATCTGGGGTCCCTGTGTCTGCAATTCTGAGTCTGGAGTCTGGGTCTAGAATTTCTCAAGGTCTGAGAATCCAGGTCAGGAGTTTAGTGATCCTGAAATCTGTGGTTCTGGATCTGGGGTCCCAGGTCTAGGGGTTAACGGCCTCAGAGGTCCCCAGGTCTCAGTGCATTGGGTCTGGGGTCGCAGGCCGGGTGGGGGCCAGATCTGCGGGCTGACTCACCGGTCGTGGCCCCGGCCAGCAAGCAGGGCGTGTGCGTAGGCATCTAAGGAAGCCGTGGGGTCCTCCCTGGTGAGCCCCGCGGGCTCGGAGTCGAGTGATACGAAGAAAGCGGCCCCTTCGACGGCTTCCAGGGCCTCTTGGGCCTGGGTCTTCAGAGACCTCCGCACCTGGGCCCACGTGTCCCTGCCGGAGGAGTGACTGAGTCCCCCTCCCCCCTGCCCAGCCTCCGCCAGGCCTGCGACCTCAGGGTTCTGGCCTGGCCTCCAGACCTCTGACCCTCACCTCCTAGCAGCGGTCAAGGCCGCCAGATGCTCCTCGTGGGGGCAGGCGGGAGAGGGGTCGTCCAGGATTCGTTGAAACTGCTGCTCCAGGGCCCGCGGGGAAAGCAGGCGGCTTTGCGAGTGAGTCCCCACGCGGAAGAACCGGCCCCGGTGGAAGACAGCCACGTGTCGGCTGTCACGGAGGTGGCGAATGTGATCTGGGGTGGGGGGCATATGTTGTAAAAATAAGGACTGTGCTCGCTTCGGCAGCACATATACTAAAATTGGAATGATACAGAGAAGATTAGCATGGCCCCTGTGCAAGGATGACACGCAAATCCGTGAAGCGTTATATATTTTTAACAAAGGAAACTATAAGCAAGGTGAAAAGACAGCCTTCAGAATGGGGAGAAAATGATAGCAAATGAAGCAACTAACAAACAACTAATTTCAAAAATATATAAGCAACTCCTGCAGCTCAATTCTAGAAAAATAAACGACTCAATCAAAAAATGGGCCAAAGAACTAAATAGACATTTCTCCAAAGAAGACATACAGATGGCTAACAAACACATGAAAAGATACTCAACATCACTCATTATCAGAGAAATGCAAATCAAAACCACAATGAGGTACCATTTCACACCAGTCAGAATGGCTGCGATCCAAAAGTCTACAAGCAATAAATGCTGGAGAGGGTGTGGAGAAAAGGGAACCCTCTTACACTGTTGGTGGGAATGCAAACTAGTACAGCCACTATGGAGAACAGTGTGGAGATTCCTTAAAAAACTGGAAATAGAACTGCCTTATGACCCAGCAATCCCACTGCTGGGCATACACACTGAGGAAACCAGAATTGAAGGAGACACGTGTACCCTAATGTTCATCACAGCACTGTTTATAATAGTCAGGACATGGAAGCAACCTAGATGTCCATCAGCAGATGAATGGATAGGAAAGCTGTACATATACACAATGGAGTATTACTCAGCCATTAAAAAGAATAATTTGAATCAGTTCTAATGAGGTGGATGAAACTGGAGCCGATTATACAGAGTGAAGTAAGCCAGAAGGAAAAACACCAATATAGTATACTAACACATATATTTGGAATTTAGAAAGATGGTAACGATAACCCTGTATGTGAGACAGCAAAAGAGACACAGATGTATAGAACAGTCTTTTGGACTCTGTGGGAGAGGGAGAGGGTGGGATGATTTGGGAGAATGGCATTGAAACATGTATAATATCATATAAGAAATGAATCAATCGCCAGTCTAGGTTCGATGCAGGATACAGGATGCTTGGGGCTGGTGCACTGGGATTATCCAGAGAGATGGTATGGAGGGGGAAGTGGGTGAGGGGTTCAGGATTGGGAACACGTGTACCCCCATGGCGGATTCATGTTGATGTATGGCAAAAGCAATACAGTGTTGTAAAGCAAAATAAAAAAATTAAAAGAAAAAAAATAAGGACCTTTGTTAGCCACTCACCAAGTGGCTTGTGGGTACCCTTATTGTCCCATTTGAGCGAAGAGGAAACTCAAGCTCAGAGAGGGTAATAACTTGCCCAAGGTCACACAGCTTGGGAGTTACAGAGCTGGGATTCAAACCCCGTAGGCTGGCTTCAGAGAGCGTGTTCTTAGCCACTATACCGTTCTACCTCTATCACCGAGAGGGGTAGAGGGTGCTCACCTCTGTGGACCCCGGGAATTCGCGTGGTGTTGAATATCTTCTCATACTGGGCAGAGCACAAGGGTCGCATTCCCATCAGCAAAGTCTGCAGGAGATCACAGGCTCATGACTTGCCTCTCAGGACCCAGGTGTTGGCCACACATCTCAGGACCACAGCCTCCGTCCCCAGCCCGCAGGGGCAGCCCTCTTACTGGCAGGATCTCCTGGCGGTCCAGGCGGTGGCGGTACAGAAGGAGGGCATGGACTGCGTTGCCTGCACGCGCTGCCTGCACAGGAGTGGGCGTGACATACAGGAAGTCCTGCAGGCCAGGCCAAACCAGAGCAAAACGCCTGCAGTCAGGTTTGCGCAGGATGGAGGCACTCACCTCAAACACAGGTCTTGATCCCAACAGGCGGGGTGGTGAATTCCAGACTGTGTTTGGAGTCACTGACCCTAAACCCCACATTCTAGCCAGACATCCAGACCCTAGACCCGGGGAACTATGAACCCCATCCCTTGCCCACTTCCTAACCTCCATCTCCCTTCTCACCATCAAGTAATAGTTGCTGTTCACCATCAGTGAGTTCCTGGAGCGCAGGTACACAAATTCTTCCCACCAGTCACTGACCTGGGAGGAGGGCAGAGAGACACACAGCTGGGGTGGTTGGAGTCAAGGGAGGGGGAAATGAGGGGTGGACTCTCCAGACTTTGCCATGTCAAATGGGGAGCGTGGAGTTCAATGAAGCAGGCATCAAGATAGGTAACTAGCAATAACTTAGATGTCCATCCATGGGGGACCAGTTAGCTAAACCGTGCAACCCTCATGTTATGGAATAATATAGCTGTTTAAAAAGAACAAGTTACATCTATATTACTGACAGAGAATGAGCACCAAGAAAGGTGCACAGTGAAAAAGGATAGGCACACAACAAGACATGTGAAATAATCCCATTTTATTTAAAAAAATTCTACTAAGACCCAACCTGTCCATCAAGTAGATGAATAGACAGTGTGGGCTATCTATACAACAGACTGTTAGTATAAAAAGGAATGAGGCTCTAATTCTTCAGAGTGACAACACAGATGAACCCTGAAAATGCACTAAGTGAAATGAGTCAGACACAACAGGACTAATAGTGTACGATTCCACACCTATGAAAAATCTAAAATAAGCCAATTCATAGAGACAGAAAGTAGAATAGAGGTTACCTGGGGCTTCAGAGGATGAGGACAGGCATTTAAAAAAATATTTAGGGACTTCCCTGGTGGTCCAGTGGTTGAGAATCCGACTTGCAATGCAGGGGATGTGGGTTCAATCCCTGATCAGAGAACGAAGATTCCCACATGCCTCGGGGCAACTAAGCCTGTTCGTCACCACTACTGAGCCCGCGGGCCACAACTAGAACGAAATCTATACGCCGCAACAAAAGAACCCACATGCCACAACTAAGACTGACACAGCCTAACAAGTACATAAATATTTAAAAAATGTTTATTCTACTTATTTATTTGGCTGTGCTGAGTCTTAGTTACAGCATGTGGGATCTAGTTCCCTTACCAGGAATCGAACCCAGGCCCCCTGCATTGGGATTGTGGAGTCTTAGCCACTGGGCCACCAGGGAAGTCCCTGGGATGGGAATGTTTTGCCTATGGGCACAGAGAGTTTCTGTTTGAGATGATAAAAAGCGCTAGAGATAAATAATAGTTATGGTTATACAACACTGTGACTATACTTAGTAGTACCACTGAATTGTACACTGGAAAATGGGTACAATGGCAAATTTTATATTATGTACCTTTGAATCACAATTAAAATTATATATGACATGTATGTTATGTGGCTTCCTGGTGGCTCAGACGGTAAAGAATCTGCCCGCAATGCAGGAGACCTGGGTTCTATCCCTGGGTTGGGAAGATCCCTAGAGAAGGAGATTGCAGCCCACTCCAGTATTCTTGTCTGGAGAATCCCATTGACAGAGTAGCCTGGCGGGCTACAGTCCATGGGGTCACAACACTGTGACTAAGTACTACTGAACTGTACACTGGAAAATGGTTACAATGGCAAATTTTATATTATGTACATTTGAATCATAATTTAAATTATATATATTTATGTTATGTGTTTATACACTATATATTAAACATGTAATATGATATAAGATGTTAAATTATTAAATATATTAAAATTATATATTATAAATAAAATATATATACCTGAATAATATCTATATAACCCTGGGTAGCAATATATGTATACATACATTCAGAAAAGACTCCGACCAAAGTGTTTCTCACAGGCAATGGTGGGAGGGACAAGAATTAACAGGGAGGTGGCCAGAGACTTTTAGTGTTTTCTAGATATTTTCCTTCCTTTTTATTACGGTTATTTTTAAAATATATATTTAATTATTTATTTTGCTGCACTGGGTCTTAGTAGTAGCCCATAGGATCTTTGGTTTTCCTTGCAGCATTAGGGATCTTTTAAGTTGGTGGTATTGTACATTTCCTTAAACTTAGACCAGCCAGGATGTAGTTGTCGTTCCCTGGGAATATGCAACATATTCTGGAAAAATCCAGAAGTTTCCAGAAAATGGTAGAAAAGTTCTATACCTTGATCTAAGTAGGGGTTATCTGGTTATATACATACATAAAACAAGCTGTACATGTAAGACTTGTGTGTTTTACTATACGTATAATATTGTAACATTATATCCATGTGATGCAACAGTGTATGCAAGTGATGTCTCTGCATTGGGTCTTAGTTGCTGCACGCAGGATCTTCATTCCCCCAGCCAGAGATTGAGCCAGTGTTTGGAAGGCAGATTCTATAAACACTGGATCACTAGGAAAGTCCCTTTTTAATATACACCTGTTACTCAAGGTCGTTATGTCCTATAAAGTGGCAGTGAACGCCGATTAGCCAACACTGAGCCATTTTTACAAAGGGAAATACAGGGTCAGGTTCCTTCCACTCTTGTTTCACCTCAGCTAGGAATGTGCACTTCAAGCCAAGTCAAAATTTTTGCAACCTTGCACAACTCTCCAAGTGATCACGAAAGTGCCAGTGTACTGATTAGGGGTTACAAATATAAGTAGAAGAATCTCAAACACAGAATGTGTGAATAATGAGGATTGATCTGTATAAGTGATAAGAAAGCATTGTGTTAGACTTAATTCTTTTTCTTTTCTTGTCCATAAGGTAATGGTACATGTTACAACTGACAGTGCCTTAGAGGTATAATGAAATGTATCAATTATATATATATATGGTGTGTATATATATTATTTATATAACTATACATGTACATTATATTTATACATTATATAATTATGTTATTTAAGTGTTTTATATATATATATATATATTTGTTGTTGTTGTTGTTTTTAAGAATGGAATCTAGTCCAAGAACATGAAGTTAAAAAACCTCTAAAACTAAGGCTTGCATAGAAAAGAATGAAATACTGCTATGCTGTGTCCGACTCTCTGTGACCTCATGCACTGCAGCACGCCAGGCTTTCCTGTCCATCCCCAACTCCTGGCGCTTGCTCAAACTCATGTCCATCGAGTCAGTGATGGAGATTACCATACTAAGTAAAGTTAGTCAGACAAAGACAAACATTGTATGTTATCACTTGTATGTGGAACTTAAAAAAAAAAAATAACATCTATTTCTTCTTCACTACCTCCAGCACATCACATGCTGTCTGACGGCTATTTATGGCTTCCTACAGAATGGGAGACCTGGAAGCCGCTTACAGGGCAATTCTCTGCCTGGTTCTATGCCTCAGATTCTTAAGGAGTTAAACTCCTTGAGTGCGTTGTAGGACCCTAGTTCCGGAAATCAGATGGAAGTACGTTTAGGGCAGGCATCTGTGCGCACAGAAGGCAGAGGAAAAGAACTATTCTAGGGGTAGGGTTTACAGTCTGTGGCCACCAGGGGAGGTACTGAAATGGAAAGGGCCCGGAATTCCGACTTAAATACCAGAGGGTTGGGGGCGGAGTTCTCGATGTGGGCGGGTCCCGGAGGCGGAGCTAGATCATTGAAGACCCAGTCTCCGAATGTGGGAGTGTGGGGGATGGGGCCTAAAATGTTAGCACAGGATGGACGGGGTTCAAAATATTGGAGAAGTGAGGGGAGCTCAGAATATTGGAGCATCTTGGGCTAGGTTTAAACTATTGGAGAGTGGGGGCGGGACTCAATGGGCTCACATCTGGAGTGAGCGCCAATCGCCGCCGGGCCTGGGATTGTGGGCGGGGCGTAGGGCGGGACGTAGATCTCCCAGGGTTAGGAGCGCCAGTTCAGAAGCTTCGCCTACAGGACGCTGTACTCACGTAATTGGACGCCCACCAGGACTTGAGCTGCAAATACCACTGCAGCAGTGAGGCCTGCAGCTTCAGGAATTCCTGCGCTACGCCCGCGGTCCAGTCGAAGTCCTTGTCGGAGAGGACGGGTCGGACAGACTCCAGATACTGAGGGGCACGGAGGGGAAGAGGGCAGGTCCCATAGACAACCCCCTATCCGCTCGGCAGCCTCCCTCCCCATCCTGGAGTACCTGGCCCACCTTGCGCACGGTGTCCTGAACGGAGGGCACAGGCTGGCGCGGCAGAGAGCGTTGGTAACTGAAGAGCATTGGATGGCGGCCCGAGAAGATGCGCACCAGGGCCTGGTGGGGAGCAGAAATGAGTGGTTCATTAAACCCCTCATTGCAGCCCGGGGCCAAGGTGCTGGGGTGGCGGGGCGGGGAGGGGGGGGGTGTGTGCGGGGCGCGGCGAGGGTGGCACTCCACAGAGAGAACAGGGCAGAGGGGGCTTGATCAAGGGCTCTGCCTCTCCCATACCAGCCAGGTCTTGGTGGGCGAGGACATGGCTCCGTGGGGTTCGAGGAGCCAGCCGTGGTAGGACAGAAGTAGCCTCAGGGCTACATGAAGCGTGAAGATCAGCGCTCCCCCACAGACAGGACGCAAACAGCGCGGCCGCCAGGACCCCCTGCAGCCTGTGATGCTGTCCACCCCTGGGGGCGGGTAGAGAAAAAGAGAATAGGCCAGCGTCTCCTGGCCTCAGAACATCCCTCCCCTCCAGCCCTACCCAGCGCCTGCTGTTCCTAACACTTTCTGACTGATCTTTTTGGCTGTTGGAGGAATATCCTGTAGAATTAGAGTCGGTCAGAAAAAGTCCAGTTTCCTCACTTGTGAAGTGCTAGAGGTGTGATTCTTTCTGTTGGTGTGCCCTGTGCCCACCATCTCCCCTCAGGAACATGGAGACACCAAGTTTCTAAAATCACACCCCATGGAAATTGGCAGGAGCTTAATAAATGCGAGCTGGTATTTCTATTGAAATATACCAGATATCAGGTATAGCTGATATCTGAGCTAATTCCTGATAGCTCAGTTGGTAAAGAATCCGTCTGCAATGTAGGAGACCCCAGTTCAATTCTTTCTCCAGGAAGATCCCCTGGAGAAAGGAAAGGCTACCCCCTGCAGTATTCTGGCCTGGAGAAGTCCATGGACTGTATCATCCATGGGATGGCAGAGTCTGGCAGACTGAGCTACTTTCACTATACCAGATATCAAATTAAACCTTGAAGCAGAGGGTCTCAATGTGTGGCCCTTGGACCAGTAGCATCAGCACCATCTGGGAGCTTGTCAGAAATACAAATTCCTGGGCCCCAGGCCCAGCAATCAGTGTTTTAACAAGTCTCCCAGATAACTCTAATACAAACTCAAGTTTAGGAATGGCTGGTCTAAAGATACAGTAAGTCAACATGTTTGCAAAGTTGCAATAGGACAGACTGTGAGCAAATCCCACCTGGAGGACTTGAAGGGAGTCAGTTACCCTCTTTAGATTAGGTAAATCTAGCCTTCCTGGAAATTTCTACTTCTGATCCTAGATCTGCCCTTTCAGGCTATCTGCAACTTCACCTACATCTGGTTTCCAGACAACAATAATCATTCAACTACTCCCATTTCATAACCTCCTAGTGAGTGAGTGTCCGACTCTTTGCGATCCCATGGACTGTAGCCTAACCAGGTTCCTCCATCCATGGGATTTTCCAGGTAAGAATACTGGAGTGGGTTGCCATTTCCTTCTCCAGGAGATCTTTCCGACTCAGGGATTGATACCGTCTGAGCCGCCAGGGAAGATCCTAGGACCTCCCAGTACTGTACTGTACATCCCACATGCGTGATTTTGTTTAATTCCTCCAACCACCCTAAAAACCAATCATTGGGTTGGCCCAAAAGTTCGTTTGGGTCATGAAGCCCCTGACACCAAGAATAGTGAGGTCTCTTGCCTAAGACCACACAACTGTAGATTAGCAGAACTCATACTTCTCTTAGTATATATAACCATACCTGGCCTTTGTCTAGTTTGCCAACATTCCCTTTAGCAAGAAGCAGCCAGGATGGAAAATGTGCAGAGACAATAGAGGAAATCACCTCCCTTTACTTGATGCTTTACCTTTATTAATCTGACCCCAGGTAAGTCTTAGAGGTTACTTTTCTTAACAGGCACACATGCTGATACAGAAATGTCCTGGGTGGAGGGCAAGGGGTTAGGAGGTTACCAGGTTGAAGTGAGGAACCTCACCAGTCTGGCAGAGACTCTTTGATCTTCTCCATCAGTCCTAAGGAAGGATCCAGCTGGAGGAAGCAGGCAAGTTGAATTGCACTGAAGAGGAAAAGCCAGCTGAGGGGGCTAGCAGGGAACACGCCTGTGAGAAAGTCGTTCTGTGAAGAGGAAAGGTCACCTATTCAATCAGTTATCCGATCTACTAAGCACCACTCTTAGATGTTGACTCAGCATTGAGATGCGTGCCCAAGATACCATGAGGAACAAACAGATCTGGGTCCTGCCCCCAAGGAGGTCAGACCAGAATGCAGTGAGTGCTCATGGTGATAGGATAAGGCAGGTTGCTCAGGCTGAGGGAATCAGGGAGGGCTCCCGGAGGAGAACCCTGAAGGTGAGACTGTCAAAAAGGCAAAACAATTGCCAGGATACAGCAGGGTCCAGAGCTCAGGGGCTGGCCTTGGAATGAAAGAGGAATGAATGAAAATGTTGGGTTGGGATTCCCTGGTGGTCAAGTTGGTAGGATTCCTCGCTTTCACTGTCATGGTCAGGGTTCAATCCCGGTTAGGGAACATCCCACAAGCTGCTGGGTAACTAACCAAACTCCCAACTCCCAGGGAAGCAATAACTAACATTTAATGAGTGCTTACTACATGCCAGGTGCCATTTACAAGTACAAACTTTTTTTTTTTGCCAAACTGTGTGGCTTACGGGAATTTAGTTCCCTGACCAGGGATCAAACCTGTGCCTCCTGCAGTCTTCCAGAGAAGCACATAATCGTAACCACTGGACTGCCAGGAAATTCCCAGAGATCATGGTTTAGACCTTGGGCTCTGGAGTCCCCACCCTCTGGGCTCAAATCTCTGCTCTATCATTACCTAGCTAAGTGACTGCAAGCACGTGACTTTACCTCCATGTCTCAGTTTCCTCATCTGTTGAATGGGAACAATCCAAATCTCAGTACTTGGTTCCTAGGGCTGTCACGAGGGCTGGATGAGGAAATGTCATTCCACAAAGGCTTACTGCAGTCCAACAGCAGTGACAAGACAGCAAGATTCCTGCTCTCATGGGGGATAGAGACAACACCTACATAAATACAGGCTTTAGTGGAATGAGTCAGATGGCAAGAGGTGCTATGGAGAAAATGAAGCAGAGGGCTGGGGGTAGGGTAGGGTGGTGCAGGGTGGTCAATTGCATAGCTCTGAGTCAGGCACACCATAGGAGCTCAGTAAATATTACCATATCCTCTTTGTTGCTAATCTTCTTCTCACTGGGGATTTATTTACTGGGCAATCTCCCTTTGGCTTGGCAGAAGGAGGTTACTGGCGAACCTGGTAATTTTTGTTGTTTGGTTTTTCTTTTTAAAAAGATGTTTTCAGTGCTTCTATCTGGGGCTCTAGATTGCAATAGAACAGGGGCTTCCTAATATCAGAAAATTTCTCTATAGCATTTCCCAAGTACCAAGAGCATCGTTAAATCATTTTGTCCCCTGTCACACTCAGTAAGATAGTAAATATTCGTATCTCCATCATATGGGTGAAGAAACGGAGGCGACAGGAAGTTTGAAGAACTTGTCCCAGGCCACATGGCCAGGAAGTGGCGGAGGCATGATTTGAATCTAGGTCTCCTGGCTCCAGAGGGCACTGTCAATCACTCAAACCAGCCAGATGAGGGTACCATACTCTGAAGTACGCTGTATCTGAGAATTTCATATCCATTTGGAAACCATCTCAGGCAACACTCTAATCTCCTGCCAGTGAACTACCTACACCAAAGCCACATGCTTGGCCCAAGTGACCCACTGTGTGTAATTCACAGCAACTCCTGGGCATCAGTACTGAGATCATGTTCTGGAAAAGCAGCCCAGGATAGTGAGGAGTCAGCATGGGTTCCAGAGCCAGACTTCTAATTCTTCCAGGTCTGCCTCTACTTCTGCATCGTGGCAGCTGTGTGACCTGGGGCCAATGAAAACATCTCTCTGAGTTTCTGTTTCCTCATCTGTAAAATGGGACTAAGGATGGGCTTCCCTTAGAAGGCTCTAATGAGGGAATTCCCTGTTTGTCCAGTGGTTAGGACTGCCATGGCCAGGGTTCAATCTCTGATTAGCTGATGAGGGAACTAAGACCTTGCAAGTCACTCAGCATGACAAAAAAGAGGTCTTACTGAGAACCAGATGAGCAATATATTCAAAGGCTTTGCTTGGTATAGAGCCTGAGATCTATTACTATCTATTATGGTTTTAGAAATGAGGAAGCAGAAGGCCAGAGAAGTTACTAACACGCCGGAGGTCACACAGCACCTGTGTGGTATGTAAGATAAGAATGGCAATGCTGGACTGGTGACTTCTGTGGGACAGACCTTCTCCTAAGACAACGGATGGTTACAACAGTCCTTCAAGGCAGGGACTGTCAAGATTCCCATTTTTAAGTGAAGAAATTCAGGCTTAGCAATGAGTCTATGGAATTACAGCTCTGGTGATGCTGAGGGCACAGCCCTCACCTTGGGACCCAGTTCCAGGAGCTATGGCTTCAAGGTGGTTCCTGGGGTCCCCGACTGGAAAGGAAGGATGTGAGAACTCCAACTGACCATCAGGGCAAGAGGCAGCTGTGTGACTGAAAGGAAAGAGTCACTATTACAGTTATCAGTTATACTGAGTGTCTGGTGGGGGCCGCTGACCATCAGTGACATTTGAGTCAGAAAGGACTTTCAGAGCTGACTCGAATACAGGCATTACAGTTAACATTTTTTGACATAGCAACACCTGTTCAAATCCGTCTATAAGCATAGAAGTCAGAACGGTGATTGCTTTGCAGCGAGGGCAAGGTAAGGGGTACTGGTGGGAAAGGGGCTCTAAGGAACATTCTAGAATGATGGCTGTGCTGTTTTGTTGGGGAGTTGGTTACATAGGTATTACCCCAGTTACAAAGATACTACAAAATTCAAGGTCTGTACACTTTTAAAATCCTCATTTTTCTGTATATAATTACATCTTAGTTTAAATACCTATATATGTGTGTATATGTGTGTGTGTTTATCTATTAAATCACAAGTTAACATTTTAGTTGCTGGATTGGCCTGAGGCCCGAGGGTTCCCAGGGGTAGGGCTGAAAGGGGTTCTCTGGGGGTTTGGGTTAGTGGCTATTTACTCACTGGAGCAGATACATCTCTATTTTAACGATCGTTTTAACAACCAATATGGCCATAGAAGTGCTATCCAGCCTGCTCAATGTTCCAGCTTCCAAAGAGAACCCTGGGCTGCCCCCCGAGTTGTATTCTAACACCTCCATGCTCCCTCTCCCCTGCCCACATTATCGTCCACTATAGCACGTCACCGTCTGACATACTCTATGTTTTGAGTACTTATCTTCCCCATGAGGAAAGGACTCTGTATGTCTTGCTCCCTGCCATGTCCCCAGGGCCACAAATGGTGCCAGGCCCTTCACAAATGCTCCACAGATATTTGGCAAATGAAGAACCATATTATAATCAAAAGCTAACACTCAGAGGGCTTCCCTGGTGATACAGTGGTTACGAACCCTCGCTTCCACGGCAGGGATGTGGGTTCAATCCCTGGTCGGGGAAGTTCCACGTGCCTTGTGCTCAATCATGTCCAACTTTCTGCAACCCATGGACTGTACCCTGCCTGTCTCCTCTGTCCCTGGAATTTTCCAGGCAAGCATACTGGAGAGGGTGGCAATTTTCTTCTCCAGGCCACATGCCTCAAGGTGCAGCCAAAAAAAAGCTAACCTTCAGCACTTGCCATGGGCCAAGCACTTGACTCAGGGCTTGCATGTGAGAGTTTGTTTAATCCTTGCAACTGTGCCGTGAGGGAGGTGCTAACATCACTCTTGTTTCACATGTAGGGATACTGAGGCTCAGAGAGACGCGCTTGCCCAAGGCCACACAGCTAGTCAGTGGCAGAGTCAGGACTCGAACCCAGTCCTGGTAGACCACAAAGGCATTCAGAACCTGTGTTCACAAAGAAGGTGTGGCCAGCAGGGAGATTCCATGAGCCCATGCTAAGTCACTTCAATCATGTTCGATTATGTGACCCAAGGACTGTAGCCCGCCAGGCTCCTCTGTCCATGGGATTCTCCAGGCAAGAATACTGGAATGAGCTGCCATTTCCTTCTCCAGGGAGACTCCATAGATGGTGCCAGACTTCTAGAACTGGGGACCCCGGGGCTGACACGGGTTCTAGGTGGATGTGAGCATTCTAAGGCATTCTAGGGTAAAGGTAAGAAGTGGGAGTTTGGGATCCAGTCGGTGGAGGTTCACATTTCAGAACCAGAGGGAGGGTGTGCCACATCCTGGAGAGGGTACTGGGGGCTCAGAGCAGGGGCAAAGAGGTGGCGCAGAGAGCCAGTGGGCAAGAGCTTTGGGAAAGGGGGCCTTCAGGACTGGAGTGTGGGCTACCCAAGTCATTGATCAGGCCATGGGGTTCTGGAACAGGGAGCATCTCGTTTAGAGCCTGGAGATGAAAGGAAAAGGTGAGAGGCACACCACAGGCAAGGGGACTGACTGAGTTCTAGAAATTGGGGTGGAAGTTGTGGGTGTGGGGAGAGTGTAAAGAGTGACCAGGAAGTGGGTACCACAGGTGAATGCCAGTTCTCTTAGGCGAGGTTGAGGAACCCAGCAGTGACACAGAGAATCCGGAACTGGCTTTAAGGGGTCTTGGAAGTGGACATGAAAACTCCCCGAAGCGGGACCACCCGGGGTGCGCGGGAAGGGAGCCTCGCGTATAGCGAAAACAGGTAACTGGATTCCCGGAAGGAAGCCCTTCTCACCCAGAAACAGGGAGAGATGCCTTTTCCAAGAGCGCAGTCCGGAGAGGCAGATCTCCTGCAACACCGGAGCACCGAGCTCCACATCCCCCGCGTCCGAAGTCAGTGAGGGTCGGAAGCCCACCGCCTGGTGAGCTTCAGCCATGTCAGGCTACAGCCCTGGGAGGAGGACAGAGGGTCATTCCCCAGACCGCCAGCGCCTTCTCCGCAGACCCAGGAATGCAGGACGCCAGCTCAGCCTTCCCTAACACCTGAGGGGTCTTGAGGGTCCTGGCCGTAGACTGCAGTGTTAGGGGACCTCAGCCGGGGACCTCTGTGAACGCACAGAAAGGCGGGGCGAATAATTCGCGTTAACCCCTTTGTGGCTACTCTGAGAACGCGGTGCGGGGACAGTGGCCCCCCCAAAGGACCTTCAACATTTGAGGGTCGAGGCGGGAAACTGGTCTAGGGTGAGTTGCGGGATCTCGGGGAAAAGCGTTATTCCCAAACCGATTTTGAAATGAACACCTGCCGGACGTTGGCATTGCCCACTTCATTTCCGCTTCCTATTCCGAGTCAAGGACTGGGGGTTGGGGGACTTGTGGCGGGGGCGGGGGGCGCGGAAAGTTGAGGGGGTTCTCTATGAATTCATGTGCTCCGAGGTGACCCAGCGTCCCCTCCCCAGCCCCGGGCTGAAGGGGATGGGGGAGGAAGCATACTGCTGCGCATGCCTCGGGGATGCTGGAGGCTGAGAGCAGAGGCAAGCGTCGAGGACAAGTGATGGAGATGCCCGCACTCCCAGCCCAAGACGCAATCCTCAGGCCCTAGCAGGAGTTCGCGCCCCTACAGTCCCGCACTTACCACGCTGAGTCAGGGGTCCGCCGACCGGATCCTGGGGACCAAGCCCGAGCACACATACACCCCCGCCCCCTATTTAGAGCGCCGGACTGGAGCCTCCCACTTGCATATGTCCCAGTGCTGTGAGTCCACGACTTGGTTGATGCGCCTCCGGAGCTCCTGTCGCCTCCGACTATCCAAAATCCAGGAACCCCAATATCTGTCTTGGGTGCCTCGCCCGGTATTCAAGCCCGGGGTTTTATCCTCGCCCTCTTCTAATCTTCTATCCCCGCCCCCTTCAATTTTCGGCGCTCAGTTCCCGCCCCCTTCAAATTCCAGCGTCCAATCCCCTCTCTCCATTGCATCCCCTGCCTTCAGACTCCTACCCGCCTGATTCTCCACTATTGGGCCTCCTCTGTTCTACGCAGCACCTCTCCTCCGAACCCCAGCTTCTTCGGCTCCGGAGTCCACTCTTTGTCTCTTTTCTCTCCTTTCTCTTCGAGGAAAGAAGCTCAGCTTAGAATTCAGCCCACGCGCGTGGGAGCCGGAGCGAATCTCAACCCCACCACCCAGGGGAGGGAGGGGACTTCTTTGGGGTCCGGTAGACCCACCAAAACCACCCACGGGAGATGCGACTGCAGGGGCTGAGTTGGCGTGGAGGTGCTACAGCGGGTCGGATTCAAGTTAATCAGAGGGGCTTCCGTTGGTGGGGGGAAATTGCCTGGATAAAGCGGAGAATATATTAGAGACCCGGCTCAAATTGGGAGGCCAGAATGGGCACAGACAAGCCGACTGAAACACGGAACTCTCGTTTTATTCAACTCTAGACGTTAATATTCTTTGTCCCTGCTGGGGCCGGTGTGCACGTGGGTCCAGCCCAGTCACAGCGCAGGGAGAGCCCAGGAGGTGGAGTTAGGGGTCTTGAAACTTGAGGTCACGGCCCCAATACACGATGGGTAAACTGAAACCAGGGGACGAGCAGAGATGTGCCCAGCATCACCCAACGAGCTGGGCACTGCGCTGGCCTTGCCGCAGGCTGGGGTCCTGGAGACGTAGCGGGACTCTGGCCTCGCGCCGCCGGCGCCCGTAGCTGTGGGGATCCTGAGGCTTGCGGCCAGCCTTCCCTGAGGGCTCCTTGGTGGAGGCAGACCGGAGCCAGTATATGATCTCTGGCAGGCGGTGGGTCTGGCACGTGCCCAGGGAACAGAGGCGCCCGCGCTGCTGGGAGACCTGGGGCTGTGGCCGCCTGGGGATGGAGCGTGGGAGAAGATCGGGTTCAAACACCCCACCCGAGAAAGGGGGCTGGGGGGGGTGTACCCAGAACTCTGAGACAGGCGGGCCCGTTTCCTGGCCAATTTCCCATTCCACCGAAGCGGAAAACGGCCTGGAGAGGGCGCACACCCCCGCGGTCTCACTCCCGCCCCGTCCCGGGGCCCTCAGCCTTTCTCACCTGCCCGCCGAGTCCGGGTCCCCCAGGATGGAGGAGGCGACGAGCAACAGCAAAAAAATGTGGGCCGTCATCGTGGGGGTGGGGCGGACCGGCATTTGAGAAACCGGTGGGGAAGCAGCTCCTCCGGGGTGCGGCCTCGCCCCCTCCCTGGGCCTGGAAAATGCCCTGAGCGCCAAGCTTTAGCGGCAGGAAATCAGGGCGTCCCCACTTCTCAGACCATGCAAACTGAGACCGAATAAGCCACACCACGCCAGAAGGGCAGGATTAGGACTCGGGATGCCCACCTCCTGCACCACAGCGAAGGAAACCTCACGGGACCCGCGGTGTGTCGATGCCCTGGGAGGCCCCGGGAGACGCGACCCCTTTAAGGCGGAGGGAGGAGGGGGCGGGGCAGCTGACACCTGCAAGTGGCGACGCAGTTTAGGGCTTCCTGGAAAGGACTGGGGGCGGGGAAGCTGCAAGGCGCGACTTCAGCCTCTTCTGCTGAGTTTTGGCACAGCAATGTCTAGGCACAGGCGACTTTCACGGTGGGGGCTGGGCAATGCGGGGCACTGACAATTGGGACAGGCGGCAAACTGAGGCACCTCAAGTCTGGAGTTAGCCTGGTCCCTAACACCATCCTGGTAAAAAGGATTGTGTGCAGATGGGTGTGGGGTGCCAGCGGGCCAAGCATTTCAGCTCTGCTGAAGCAGCTGTAGGAAGTCCATGGAAAGGTCATGGGTTCTGTCTAGAGTAATCCAGGTCGTGTGGACAGAAACCTAGGGGGCCAGTGACTTTGGGACATGGCCTTGGGAAGGGCAAGGTGGGCAGGCGCAGGCACCACGTCTGCAGCAGAGGCTGGAGAGCCAGTCACTGGGAGAGGTGAAGGTCAGTGGGGTCTCAGTGTGCATCTCCAAGATGGGGTAGACAGTGGGAAACCCCTGAGTTCCAAGCCAGGCTGGGGGAGGAAGCAGGCAGCCAACCCCACAAAGAACTCTCTGAACCCCATCCCGACTCAGCTTCCCCAGGTGGGAGAGGACAGGGCAGCAGGCACTGCCAATCAGCCTTGGTTTGGCCTTGGAGGGTCCTGGACAGGAAAAAACAGCCCGAGAGGAACAATGTGTGTGATGGGGGAAGGCGGGAGAGAGGGCTTCTGGGAAACCTGAGACCAGCTGTGCTGGGAATCCACACTCCAGCCCTCCCCCACCCAGCAGAGGCCCCAGCGACAGGAGACGTTAGATGGGGAGTCGGGGGAGGGCACAGACTTTGAGAGCCAGTGGAGACCACCTTGTGAGTGAGCTGAGGGCCAGGTGGGACTTGAGAGTGGAGGCTGTGGAATCTGGGAGGCTGGGGAAAGGTAGCAAGACCCAGAGACACAGAAGTGGTGACAGAGATCTGAAGCTGCCAGCAGGCGCTGTCTCTTCGCCCTGGGCGGTTTGGACGCCTGCAGACAGAAGCCTGACCCCACCGTGCCCCCCAGGAAGCTGAGCTGCCATCACAGCTGAGGATTTATTGGCGTAAATGCAACCATATAAAAACATAAGTTATGAAAAACACAGTCACGATGTGCCCCCCACCCCCAGCCCCTAAAACCCCCTTCTGTGGGAGGGAGGGAGGGAGAGGAAGGGGGAGCCCCAAAACCGCCTAAGAACGCTGCAGGCCCCTGGGCCCTTTCAGGGCTAGCCTGGCTGGGGTGGGAGAAGCCGGGTGCCTCCTCAGCGCATCCGGTAGTCAGTGGAGCAGGAGAGCTCGCACAGCTGGCCCTTGAAATCCAGGTCGATGGTGAAGTCCAGGTCACGCTGTGGGGAGAGTGCAGCCGTGAGGGGGGCTGGGACAGGGCGGGCAGAGACAGAGGGCAGTGGGGGAAGGGGGAGGACAGCACGGCCGCCTGAGGTGCTGCAGGCTCCCACCATCCACACCCCTCCCTGGAGACGCCACGTTGCTGCTCCCACACCCAGCTTGTCTCGACCCGTGCAGATTCCCTGTGAGGTTTCCAACGTGACATCTTCAAAACCACCTGGAACCCAGCCAAACCCCCAGCCTTGGGGGTGGAGGGGAAGGGAGGGGCAACTGCTGTCTCCTGCATCGTAAGATTTCCTTTATCAAAACCATCCCCATCAGCAAAGTTATTTCTTCTTTTACAAGAAGCAAACCTCTCTCTAGCAAACTTCCTCCTCTCAAAAACTCCAGGGCCCCACCCTGCAGCCCCCTCTTCCTCTCCTCCAAAGCTTCCTGGAGGCCAACCCTCCTGGGGCCCACCCTGTGGCTTGGCCCCCAGCACCCCCTGGAAAGACTGAGGCAAAGCCACCAATGACCTCAAGAACTGCTGCCCCCTTGGACCTCACTGCACATCACTCCTGGCTCCCTCCTCCCACTTTGGGTGTCTTTCAGTTTCTGGTTTGGGTTTCTCAGCCTTTGAGCTACCAGACCACTCTTTTCCTGTGAGGGACACGGAGCAGCTCCCCTGCCCGTCCACTAGATGCCAGCCTTGCCTCTTCTTCAACTGTGGCACCCAAAATGTCTCCAGATGATGACGTGGGGTGGGGGGGAATACCATCCCTGGCTGAGAACAGCTGCTGAAACCGGCTCTTACCTCCACTGACATTTCCAGCCCAGGCCACGCCCCCTCAACTTCCAGACCTTCCTTCCGCCAACCCAGGAGTCCTCCCACCCATGCCTGAGCTCCTGACTTTCCCCCAGACCTGCTTCCCAGCCACGTCTCAGCGGATGAAACAGCCCTCCTTTCCTTTCTCGCCCCCACTTCCGGGCCAGGATATCCTCCAGCCCCGTCTCCACTTCTCCAATACCTGCCAGCCCCTTGCCCAGCTGAGCACAGAAGTCATGACCAGCTGGCACTGACATGACTCTCCTGTGTCTAGAACTTGAACAGCAGGGGTCAGGCCTGATCATGCCTGGGTCCACGGGGTCCCTTGGTTTCCAGCACGTGCTCAATGAAACTGCAGTCACAGGCAGACAGGGGATGTGGAGGGCACAGGCCAGACAGATGAGTGCAGAACAGAGGGTAAGCGGGCTAGCTGGCAGGTTTCGGGGCCAAGAGGTCCTCGGGCCCCAGAACAGGCAGAGGTGCCCGAGCCCACACCCCCAGTTGCCCCAGAGTCTCACGTTGTTCTTGGCGTTGGGCCGCATGCCAATGGTGCCAAAGATCTCCTCGCCCGTTTTCACCGTCAGGTAGTCCTCCATGTAGAACACTGTCTGCTTCCAGTGAGTGTAGGGGGACTCGGGGCCTAGGGTGGGCATGGGCGGCATCAGCCCGGCCCACCCACCTCACTGTCTGTCCTTCCCCACTGCCACCTTCCCTCCGCGGGACCCCCTCGCCCTCCAGAGCTCACTGACTGGGCGGTGACTGCGGTCCCTTCACCCCCGACCAAGCCTGGGACGGGCTTTTTCGCGGGTGCAGAGACTGGAGCACCACGCACTCAGCTGGCTGGCAGAGCTGCTGTCAGAAGCCTCCAGGCCCCGGGGCTCCCTCTGGCCACTCCTGTTGCAGGCCCCACCGCACCCGCGCCCCCTGCGCCCCTCCTCACTGGTGGAGAAGCCGGTCCTCTTGTGGCAGCGGGTGAACTCGATGTTGAAGTAGGCCACCAGGGCATGCACATAGTCGTTCCGCTTCACTTGCAGGCAGAAGGGGGAGGTGAAGGTCAGGTCTTCCACCTTGACCGTGTAGATGTCCACCTCCTGTGGGAAAAGCCTCGTGAGCCCACTTCCCTGACCCCCGGCCCAGTGGTCAAACCTGGGGGGCCTGCTGGATCCCCTGCTCTCCCAACCCCAACCCCAAATCTGACAGGCCGACCTCCTAGAAGGAGTACTGCTCCTGGAGAAAATCATCCAGTTTCCACTCTCCACTGCCTGCCCCAGCCAGTGTCCCCACTCCGCTGTGACAGCATCTTAACAGGGTTCGCTGGCTCCCGCCTTCTCCCCCCACATCCCTTACCAGACAGCCGGACGGCCTAGAAAGGGATCACGTCACAGCCCTGCTTAAAAATCCTTTGACTGCTCAGGGTAAAACTGGGGGTCCTGCCTCAGGCCACAGAGGCTTGCCCAGTCAGGGCGTCTGCCCCCCTCCCATCTCCGTCCACAAACTCCCTCCTCCACCCAGTTTGGCCTGCCTCCCGTATCCTTGTGAGAGCTGATACCGGGGTTGGGAAGGGAAACCTAAAAATGATGGCTGTCGATATTATCCCACGTGTGTATATAAGCTCCCGAGACCTCAAACAAGCAAGCATTCATGGTCCCATGCAGAGGCCAGGTGCTGGCTCTTCTTGGGTTGACCCTGAGCGACCCCCAGGCACCCTACCCGCTCACCTTGATGAGGCAGGCATTGGTGACCAGCTGCTTGGGGTCCACCACATCCACCAGGGGCTCCTTGATGGCCACGTCTTTGATGCAAGACATGTCGAAGCCGCTACACATTCTCCCACCCTGGGGAGGAGGCGGGGAGGAGGGGTGAGGGCACAGGGTAACCGGCACCCAGCCAGTCCCCACCCCGTAAGCTCCCCGGCCGCGAGCTCACAGTGGATCTTGTAGTCTTTGTACTGCCGGTCCTCAATGGCCGTCACGTACAGCGTGGCTCGGTCTGGGAAGATGAGGCCATCGGGTGCCTATGGGGAGCAGGGCAAGGGCGTGAAGGATGGGGGGACTGGGCAAGGCTGCCCCATTTTGCTTCTTTACCCGCCCCTGACACCACCCTGGTCTGAGCTCAGCGCTTCCCAGGCGGGCTCCTGCGTGGCCTCCTCACTGGTCCCCAGCCTCAGTCTACTCCCGATAGCTGCCTGATGGCTCTGGGGAGCATCTAAGTCAGATCCCGTCCTAACCTCGCCCCTTTGAGGAGTAAAGCAAAATCTTACACATCCACGAGGTCCCACGAGACCTGCATAGGCCCCCCTACCCCTCATCTCCAACTTCCTTCCCAATCCTCGTTCTACTGCAGGTTCCCTACTCCAAGTTCCCTACACAGCGAACTTGCTGCTGCCCCAGGACCTTTGCACTGGCCGAAATCCTCTGTTAAGTGTGCCTTGCCCCTCAGATCCCATGTGGCTCCTCCCCGTCCGGGGTTCAGGTCTCGGTCAGCTCCCTTGGAGGCTTGCTCTGACAGCACCTGGGTCCACAGTCCCTCCTAATCCCTCTGGCCTGCTGAGGTTCTTTTCCAGCACCATCTCCCTGTCCCTGTCTAGCTTCGGGTACTGGGCCCCCTCCATCTTGCCCATGGGCCTCCTAACAGCCATGTAGGAGATGTCTTCCAGCCCCTGTACTCAGTGCTCGTGGTGGGAAGTATGGAGCATGGCTTCCCTTTTCTGCCTCGAACCCCACACCGGCTGAACAGCAGGACCCTTGTCTGCACGAGCCACTCCCGCCCCACCGGGGCCTCACCAGCCACTTGTCTCGGGCGTAGAGCACGGTGTTGAGCATCGACTCATAGAAGAGGCAGTAGCCCATCCACTCACTGATGATGATGTCCACCTTCTCCACCGGGAGCTCCACCTCCTCCACCTTCCCCTTGATGATGGTCACCACTGCGGGGCAGACAAGGGCACATGCCACCAGCCCCGAGGACAGCAGTCTACCTGCCTCTCCTGGGGGCGGTGGGGGTGGGGACACCCAGGGCCTGGGGACCCCGATGGGACAGCCTTGTCTTCTCAAGGAAGGGCTGGGGGCTGTGTTGGGGCGTCTTTAAAGAACTCTGTGAGCTGAAGCCACACCCTGTCAACTTAAGTTTTAAAATTCATTCATCAAGGGATATTTCTGAGGCAGGAAGAGAACTTGACATGAATCAGGTATTAGGTGACATTAAGACTTTGCCATTAACAGGCAGGCCCAGGGCCCGGTGCAGACACCCTCTCACTCTAGGACACGGAATGGGAAAGGCGGCCACCCCCTTATCCGTCACGCCATGCACACTCATGGGGAACCTGGTGCCAAACCATTTGCAGATTACCTGCTTCTGGGTCAGGGTTTTGTACGGGGCAGAGCAGCTCCCTTCCTGAAATCTACTGGAAGTCAGCCCATGGGATTCCCTGGTAGTCCAGTGGCTAAGAGTCCAGGCTCCCAATACAGGGGACTGGGGTTCAACCCCCTGGTCAGGGAACTAGATCCCACATGCTGCAACTAAGACCTAACACAGCCAAGTAAAAATTTTTTTCAAAAAAGAAAGAGATTTTGCCACTAACAGCTATGGTCATGTTTTGTTTTTCTGGCTGCACTGTGTAGCTTGTGGGATCTTAGTTCCCTGACCGGGGATCGAAGTGGGGCCCTAGCAGTGAAAGCAGTCCTAACCACTGGGCTGCTGGGAAATTCCAGTGGTCACACTTTTTAAAATAGCCTTACCCATTAGAGACACACATGGCAGGATTTATAGTTGGAATTTGCTTCAAAAGGAGGTATTTAAAGCTCAGTGATGGGAACTTGGGAATTCATTACACTAGTTTCTCTTTAAAAAAAAACACCCTTCAGCTTCTAGAATGCCAAGGGCCCTCATAGCAAAAACCCCACATGTTCCCATGTTCTCTGCCCCTCGAATCTTGCAGGTGGGAAGGGCAATGTGGCACCTTCTGCCCAACTTTCTTCCACTTCTGATCCATGCAACCCTACTTTTATGAACTGACCTCACAGATAACATTAGTTCATATACGACTGATGATAACATTACAGGTGGGGGATGAAAGTCTTGGGAAGCTCAAGTGCCCATGACCAGGCACTTGGTTTACAGAGCTGGTGTATGTGAAAACAGAGGATGGCAATCATCAAAAAGCAAGATCCTCTCAACATCGTGCCAGGTGTTAAACTACACCATACACAGGTGAAAAATCGCAAAGGGCATGTATGAAACATTATCTGTGTCAAAAACCAGCACGTGAATGGAGAAACGTACACACGCATGTTTGTTCATCGGTATGCACCTCTCTGGGAGGGAGAGCTGGCTGCACTTAGAGAAGAGTGGCTGAGAGGAGGGTGGGAGACTTCTTACTATGGGCCTCATGTGCCAACCACGTGACTCTGTCATTCACTGAAAAAACTCAAGATTGCTTCTCAAATTTTTTGTTTTTTTTTAAATAAAAGACTGAAGCACTAATCTTGTGACTTCGACATGCAGATTCTAAGACGGCTTGTCAGGTGGTGGGTTCTGAGAAGGCTGGATTTGGGGGCTGTCCGCAGCCCAGAGCCCACGGGGAGGAATGCCTGAATTTGACTTCCATGGCCTCCATTCCCTTGCCAAAGGGCCCCGGGGAAGCTGGGATCCCCCACTCCCTCCCCAAAGACCCCGTTCTCTTCCTGGGCTCACCATGGTCTAACTTGTTGGCTTTGACGATCTTCACCGCATAATCAGAGATACTGGAACACTCGATCTGGGGGCCCAGGGAAGAAGGGAGGGTGAGACCCCCCCAAGTGCCACCCTCCGCCCCTAATCCCCCCACCCAATCCCTGAGCCCCAAGGGGCCCCCTTTCCGTCCCTAGGCCCAGGCCTGGCCGGCCGCCAAGGACACTCACCCCGATGACCTTGCGGGCCCCGGCCTTGGCAGCAAACATGCAGAGGATCCCTGTGCCCGAGCCCACGTCCAGCACCACCTTGTCTTTGAAAAGGTGCCGGTTGTGAAACATGGAGTTGCGGTATGTGAGGGTGCGGACCTCATCTTTCAGCATTTCCTGGCAGGGGCAGGAACAAAGAGATCATGAGGGGACTGGCGTCCCCTGCTGAAAACCAGGGTGTCCTGGCCTCCAACACGCTGATCAACTTGAGGACTAGCACTCAGTCCTCAAACCTGCTTTAGTCCCCTGGGGACAAGTTATTTCCCTTCCACACGCCTCAGTTTCCCTACGTGAACTTGGACTGGATGGACCAAAATCCCATCTTAGGCATTCTCTACCCTTGCTGTCTAACCCCCTGTAGAGCCTTGCCTTTAAAAAGTCCTCAGTAAGCCAAAGCCATTAAACCGCCCACGTGAAAATAGATAATTTTGTTATGCATATTTTATAACATTTTTTAAAAAAAGAAAAGAGGAAAATCTTCCCACCCCATCTCTGCTGCTTTCTGGGACCTCAGTCTCCACCACATGGAAAAGGGGTGAAGACTTTCGAGCCGCTGGGGGACATTCCGCTGCCGGTCACTAGAGGGCGGCAAAGACCGGTAAGCCCTGACCTCAGGCTGACGTCTCAGATGCACATGCGCGCTCCCACCGCGGCCTCCCAGGAGAGGACTGGTAGAGCGCCAGGCTAACCCCGTCTCCCAGGCAACGGCTGCGCGAGGCGACCCGGAGTGTGAGCTCTGCCTGCGCAGAGAGGGTGGCCCGCTGCCAGGGAAGGCAGTGCGCATGCGTCAGAGATGAATCTCCAGCCCTCCCCAACATGACCCCCTGGAAGATTCGGCACCCTTAGGAGCTGTCTGTCCATACTCACCTCGTGGATGCCGAAGTGAGCGTAGGAGTCAAAGTAGTAATCTTTGGACGTCATGTCCTCAGCGTTGGGCTTCTCGCTGCTTTCTGCCTGGCCACAGGAGACCTGGAAGGGGGTGAATGGGAGCAAATGGGGTCACATCTGGGGGCTCCCTGCAGATTCGGAAGCCTCCAGGCAGGTCTACTCCTCCTTGGAGTATACAGAACCACTCCCCAAACCGTACCATGGCAACCCTACAGCCCCCACCTGCCGTCTTGCCTCTCCCAGGAACCCCCATCCCCAGAGCACCATCCAGGAGGGCACCCCCGATACCTCAGCCAGGCCTACCATCTCTCCAGTCTCTCTGCCCCCTGTCTCTAGCTCAGCCCACAGCTGGGGAAGGGAGGGGAGAGGAAGGCGGAAGCGGGGCAGACACAGGGAAGGACAAAGGTGGGGTGGGGGGGCTGTAAATGGAGTTAAGGAAGTAGCCACAGTATTGGGGGAGGCCAGGTGGGGTCCAAAACCTGGACGGAGTCTGGACTAAGTGTTTCGGGGGCCAAGGGTAAAGTGGTTTGAAGCCAGAGGGATCAGTTAGACCACTAAAAAGGGCATGACGTGTGAGGAGATGTGTATGTGGGAAAGGGTCTCACAAAAGGATATTTACTTCTTCAAGAAGCGGCTGGAGGCTCATCCCATTAGCCAAGGTGGCTACAAAATTCTAGGAGAGAGTAACAGGGAGAAAGGATTAGCTACCGGGAGCGGCTAGGGGAGGGCCAGGCCAGGCGACCCCGGCTCTTGGGCGAGAAGGAGGTGTTTCCTACAATTTTGCTTTTCCTTTGTGAGCAGTGGTGGGAGAAGGAACAAGTAAGAGGCAAGGCTGTTTTCAACAGGGGTGGGGGAGATGTGGGGAAGCAGGGAGGGGGTTCTATCTCAGCTGTGGCTGGAGAGATGGTGGCCTGCCCCCACACTGCCCCTGTTGGGCCAGGCACCTGAGCACACGCCTCCCCCATCTAGGCCAGAGCAATTGGCACCCGCCGGGCACAAGGGCACTGCCAGCTGTCACTCCCTCTCACCGTCTAATCTCCCAGATTAGATGACACTTCCTGACACAAAGCCTCATCCTAGGGTACCATTCGTAGCTGGGGGAAGGGGACTGGCAGGGTGTACCCACTGGGCATCTGCCACCTCTGCAAAGCACTTTCCCATCTGAGAGGATTCCAGAAAGGAGGTGTGGCACATGGGCACCCCCACCAGAGCTGGCATGTGGGCTGCTAAACAAAACAAGGGAGCGCCAATCTCCTGATTATGACCCTCTGCGCAGGAGGGCAGAGTCCCACGGAGGAGGCCAGAACCTGGACCCCCAAGCCCATCTACTCCCCCGTTCGAACCACCACCTCAGGCCCAGAAACTCCCCGGGAGGGGCCGAGTCCTGGATCCACCTCTGAGGAAGATATTTCCTCCAGCCAAGAAGGCCCTCGTCTAGCAGAGAGCCAAGGGGGAGTCACTGGAGTGACCCCTGGGGGCTGCCCCCCAAGGTATGCATCTTGGAACCTCATCTCCCATTACTGAGACTGCTACAAGCTAAGAGGTGAGAGTACGGAGGGCCCAACAGATTACAGCTCTTCCAGATGCAAGCACTCTCCAGGCGCCAAGAAGCCTGATCACAGACATAACCCCTGGGCTCCAAGCCCCACATCCATCCTCCTCAAGCCAGTGAATGACGCGGATACAGAAAGACGGCGGGTGAGGGGACTTCCCATGAGGGCCCATTTCTCTACACCACCGACATCACCGCCAGACATACCGCCAGAGCGCTTGAGACACAGAATCAGGGCAAGCCCCACATAGCTCCAAGAGAATCACACCCTACGGGACACCATTTCACGCAAGCAGGTTCAGGACCCTCAAACAGGGGTTCAAGGAGGAGGAGGTCAACTCCCACCTTCACAAATACCCCAGGGAGAGGAAGGGCCCGAAGGGGGGGTAAATCCGCTGCCTCTGCTGCCTCCTCTGCCTCCCATCCCTTTCCAGGACAGATTCTCTCTCCCCGCCCCGGGAGAGCTTCGACGGGGAGGGGGGCTTGGAGACACGCCCCATGAAAAAGATGTCCCTCCCACACACCCAGAAATGGCCACAAGGGGGTGCACAGCGCCTAATCGGGAAAGATCTTCAGCTCGATGGCCCCCCATCGACCAGAGGGAGGTCACAGGGGCATGTCCCATCCCCCAGCTCCCAAAGAGGGGGAGAAACCAGAGACAGGAAACTGGAGAGTCGGAGGGGTCCCAGAGGGAACCAATTCTTCGTCTTCCTCCAATCCCAACGCAAGAGCGCACGAAACCTGGACCGATGCCTAAGCAGATGCCCTGGTCCCAGGAAAGGGTTCGTTGAGGGTCGAGACACACTGCCCCTCCCAAGAGCCTCATTACTGCGCGGAGGTCCCCACCCCGAGGAGCCTGTCACGATCCCCGGGGAGGAGGGCAGGGGGCCTGGGAGGGAGGGTCCGAACCTCCTCTCCGCCCCCCCGGGCGCCCCTCCCCCGGCCGGGGGGCGGGGCCTTTGTCCCGCACGTGGAACCCGCCGGGCCAGCGGGCACGGCACACCCTCCCCACCCACCGTGCCGCGGCCACGTGGGGGCCAGGCCGGAAGCGCCCCCAGCCCTCCTCCACGTGGGAGGGGGCAGTAGGCCCTCGGCTCGGCTTGGGGCCTTAGGCCCCCGAAAGCTAGGGAACCCGCACTTCAAACGGTATCCTCGGATACGGAGCACGCGGCGTCCCCCTCCGTACGGCCGGGGGCCTTCAACCCCAATCTGGCGATTCAGAGCCCCTTCCCCACGGCGGAGGCGTAAAACACCGACTTCCAAACCGCCCCCTGCCCCCGGTGGCGCTCCTGGCGCTCACCTCCATGATGCAGTTCGCGGCTTCGGCTGCCGCCATCTTCACCCGCGTCTACTCCTCCTCCGGCCGCCGAGACCCCCCCTTTCTCCGCACTCCCCGGGACCGCCTTATACCGGAGGGTCTACGGCCCGCCCAGCGCGACCCCGCCAGGAGATCTCATTGGCAGCGGAGGTGACCTGTCTGGAAATACCATTTAGCCATTGGGCGAAGGAGACACTCATCAAAGCTGAGGTGCCCGCCTAGTCTGGCGTGCCGAACCCCGCCCCCTTAAGTAGACGGGGATGGGAAACACTGCCCGTCTATCGCAAGAAGCGCTACTGACGATTGGGCAGAATCTACTGGGAGTTCCTGCCCCTTCTCCAGTACCGCCTCAAAGCTTCCCGGCGCACCCTGCGCTAAGCGGACATCTTGAAATAGAACTAGCACCAAAAGTACCCGCCTCTTAATAGCTGCTATTGGATTATTAACGATGTGACGTCATGAGGCTTTCGGCCTGCCTCCACCAAGCTGCTGGTCTCAAGGAGAACGTGACGATTGGCTCACGAAAAACGAAAGCAGGCTTTAGGCTCCAGAGATTGCTCAAACAAACTGTCACTCATCGTTCACTCTGGCTTCTCCTAGCTTGCAGGGAATCCAAGGGGAAATAAGGGGGCTTGTGCCCATTTTCCTGAGCGAAAACTGAAGCAGTGAGAGGCTCAAAGAGGTCTTGTCCGGGATCCCGAATCAAGTCAGAAATGGGACTCAGGCGTCGAGGTATTTAATCTTTAGCCCTCTACTTAATTGTTACAAGTTTTTAAAACCCAGTGACCCTACTCAAGCACTTGGCCTTTGCCAAGTCCTACCCATGCTGGAACACCCACCCCCTTCGTCTGGCCTTCATGAGTCAGTCCCGGCACGACTCAGTCACCACCTCCTCCAGGTAGCTTCCCTCGACCTGTAGAAAAAGTTACTTGTTGAATGAAGTTAACTGCTACTTGGGGAATGTATCCCATCACCCTAGAAAGTTCTTTCACGACCCTTTCTAGTCAACACCGCCCTCCCACCCAACCTCAGAAGCAATCACTGTGTTTTGTTACTATAGTGTATCTTTTCAGCTTCTAAATTTTCCGATAAAAGTATGTGCTCTTTTGTGCCTGTCTTGTTTTTCTCAGCATGTTTTCAAGATTCGTTCTTGTCGCATATAACGATTGTTCAACCCTTTTTATTGCTAAGGAGTATTCCATTGTATTGCTGGATCACATTTTCCTCTTGGTGGACATCTGGGTGGTTTCCAGATTAGGGCTGTTATGAATAAAAGTGGCTATAAACCATCGTGTCCCAACCTCTCTGTAGATGTACACTTTCAATTCTCTTGGGTCAAGCTAGGAGGACATGCTTGCGCGTCTGCCCCAAAGTTTCCTATGGTATTCTACCATTTTGCATTTCCATCAGTGATGCGTGAGAGTTCTAGGTGCTCCACATCCCCTCCAGCACTTGATAAAATCAGTCTATAATTTTAACGACTCTCCTATGTAGGAAGAGAGTATCTCCTGGTTGTGACTTGCATTATTGCCCTGACCGCCAGTGTTGTTCAGCACCTTTTCGTGTTTTCATGTGCTTATCAGGCATTTGCATGTTTTCTTTCTTTAAAAAAAAATTTCTTTCTTTAAAAAAACCTGCTTCAGGTTTTAGTTATTGTGCACAGGTTCCAGAGCATGTGGGGTCAGTAAGATTCCCAACCAGGGATGGAACTCACACCTCCTGCATTGGAAGGCGGGTCCTTAACCACTGGACCACCTGGGAAGTTCCCCTATTTGTGTATTTTCTTTTGTCAAGTGTCTGCTCAAGTTTTTGTGTATTTTTTGCAAACAGAGTTGTTTTCTTATTCAATTGTAAACGTTCTTTATAGATTCTAGATAAAGGTCTCTTTTAGGTATACTGACTTTACATTTTTCTCCCAATCTGTGACCTGTCTTTTCCTTTTCTTAATGTTGTCTGTTGAAAAGCAGAGACTTTATCTGAACCCAAATCTTGACCCTTACATCGTATGTTGTGTGGAATTTTTTTTTCTTTTCTATTTCTCCAAATGTTTCAGCAGGGTTTTTGTGTCTTATCTTTTTTTCCTTCTGATTTCCAATTAACCCAATCAATTACTTTTGCTCTTGTGTTGCTATAAAGAAGGAAAAATTATAACACATTCTCTCTACAACATTCAGGAATAAACTAATGTCACTGGGTATAGAGTACAGGGGCTTTCCTGGTGGCTCAGATGGTAAAAGTGTCTCCCTGTAATGCAGGAGACCCTGGGTTTGATCCCTGGATAAGGAAGATCCCCTCAAGAAGGGAATGGCAACCAACTCCAGTATGCTTGCCTGGGGAGTTCCATGGACAGAGGAGCCTGGTGGGGTACAGTCCATACGGTTGCAGAGAGTCAGATACGACTGAGCAAATTCCACACCACAGAGAGTACAAGGGGCCATTCTGGGCTGGAAGCAAAACTGGGGGAGTCGTCAAGTGTCAAATTCTGCATTCTCCAAGATGGCAGCCACATAGGACTAGTGAGTAATGGGCCATGAGAAGTCTCAGCTGAGATATGCTGTGGCTGTAAAACGCACACCAGATTCTGAAGACTTAACATAAAAAAGAATCTGTAATACTTCATGTGTATTTTTAATATTGATTTCATGTTGAAATGATTCTATTTTGCATAAATGGGGTAAGTAAAAATTATGGTTAAAATTAATTTAACTTTTTTACTTTGCTTTCATGGGGCTACTATTATATTCTAAATAACACATATGGCTCATGTTATACTTCTGTTGGCCAGTGCTGCATTAGGTCGTAGAACGTGAAATGGACAAGATCACGGGGAGTTCATGTGATTAGAAAGGTGGTTAGAAGACCTGAGTCAAATTGAAGAGTCGGGTGTCTCTATGAGGCCGCAATGACTCTGCTAAAACAAGCGCTGGCAAGAGGCCCCCAGCCTCAGGTGAGACAAGCTGAGACCTTGATAACAGCATAGTCACACCCGGAGCCAAGCACCTGGCTAAGCTGTGCCCATGCCCCTGACACACAGAAACTGTGATTAATAACTGCGTTATCGTGAGCCACTAAACGCATATGATCTGTCACACGACCATAACTGATCCATCTCCAAATGTCATTCCTGCTCTACTTAGAAATCATGGTTATGAGACCCACCCTAGGTGTTTTTAATTAACAAGGAGGCATATCTATTATTATACCACTGATTTTTATATTAATCTTGAAAGCTTTATTTCCACATTCGATCCTTATTTGCGCTAGTTACATCCCACAAAGTCATCACAAACACTGAATTGGTGAACACCTTCTTCCAACCTGATCCTAGGGAGATACAGGGTCAGGTTGCCACAAGTGTCTTGTCACAACACTCTCATCAACCCATCAAAATATAATCAGGTTTTCTGTGTATTTTCTGTTTGTAGACATATTATTTAATGTATAGTGGGCCTATTTACATTGGTCTTGCAGCCAACAGGAACAAAAATGATCTACGACAAACTGTATTGAATTGTGGTACACGGCAGCCTTCCTTCACTTAGGAATGCTGGCTATGACCTTCAGGCTATGCTTTGGGGCCCTTTGGGACAGCGAAATCACCACAAATAGCACAGAAACGTGAAAAATGTGGCACTGAATAGACTGTGGAAAGGATGTTTGTACACAGTGTGAGAGCTGCAACAAGAAGGCAGCCTTGCCTCGCCCGACTTGAGCTGAAAGGTGCCCACTGGATCGCTCCGATAGTTTACTGCTCTGAGCACGTGCACGCTACCAGTGAGTGCAAAAAGCACGTGAGTATTAGTTTGGGGACTACCGATAAATGTTCAAGAGTAGGTGAATTCGAAAATATGGAATCTGTGAATACGGAGGCTCAACTGTACTTGGCTTCCTTTGTAATCCTGTACTTTTCATTTTAGGCATTTACAGATATAATTCAGTGAAAGGGGTGATAGCTCTAGGAAGGTGACAACCTCTGGTAGACAGGTAAATGAGGAGAAACCAGCAAAAAGGCTCAGAAGGAGCGGTGTGAAGAGAAAATGAGAAGCGGATGGCGTTCTGGATGCCCTGTGAAGGAAGAGCACAGCTTTGTTCTGGAGATAGCTGTTCAGGTGACAGGAGTTTGTAGGTGCCCCAAAATGAATATTTTCAGAAGGAATGAATTAGTTCTTTCCCCAATTTATAAACTAGAGAGGTCCCTGAACCAAATCTCCTCTACTTAGTCCTTTAGTTTTTGAGAGAAAGAACACATAAGACTTGAAAAAGTTTTTAATGTGAAAACATTTTAAACAGATTTTTTTTTTTTTTTGGCAAAAATAGAGGGTGGGCACCACCCCACAGCCCTGAGTGGAATAGGAAGGCTTGGAAAGAGGGTGCAGGGACATGAGGTCTGATCTTACAGCAACTTCTGAGGGAGAGCTCAGTCCAAGGGTAAGTTCAAGTCCACAGGTGAAACTGCCAAGATGCCCTCCTGGAAGGGAAAAGTGGCGGATCCTCGTGAGCGGAGAGGTGTCCTCTACTCACAGCGGTGTTCACACTGGCCCAGTGAGAGCAGAGACCAGGAAGGCAAGGAACCAGAGAGGGGAAGGGGACAGAGACCCAGAGAGAGGCAAACAGGGATGAGAGGTGAGGGATGGAGACCCTAAGAAAGGATAAGAGACCCAAGGTGGGTGGAAACGGTCCTGGGGATGGGTGGGAGAGGCAGAGCCACACAGTTGGGGGAGAGAGACTGAAGGAAGGGGAACAGAGTCCTGGGGCTTTAACAATAAACAGCCCTGACTTTGCGTTAAAGTCCTAATTCCAATTCCCCACCCTGAATAAAGGACTTTCCCTCAGCATCCATAAAACCAGGATAATAATTGAATCCTATAAGGTGGTTGAGGGGTATGGATGGGATCATTCCACTAAAGGCCTTGCCTGAGTACCTGGCCAAGCTTGCCTGTTATCATTCCTTAAAGAATAAAATGTTCTTATGACTAAACCAGCTTCTGCACTGAGCTCTGGACCCTAATATCTACTGTTTTGTCATCATCTTGCATTGAGGTCTGAAGGATCTCTCTCTCTTAACTGAACCACCTCCGATCACCTCTAACTCCTCCCCAAACCTGCCCCTGACCTTCCCCTCCACTCTGCTCTTCCTGGTCTCAGGGGACATCAGATGTAGCTCTGTAGCTCAGCAGGTCGTCATCTTCGGCATCATCCGCGACTCCTGTCTCCCATTCGGTCTCCCCATCCACTCTGTGAGCAAAATCTGTCAGGTCTATTTCCAAATTAAATCCAGAATTCTCCACTGCCCCGACCCTGGCCTGATACACCCTCATCTCCTCCCTGGACCAACGCTGGCATCCCCCTGGGGCTCCCCATTTCCACCCTTGCCCCCTACATTAGTTTGCATACGGCCACCAGAGGGCGCCCGTGACCACCCAAGTCAGCTTGCATCCCTTCTCTACAAAGAGCCCTCCTCCAACTCCAGGCTCACTCTGTGTGCAAGTTCTTAAGCATGATCACAAGGCCTAAAGACTTGTATGATCTGGACGCCTCTCCTGCTTTCATCTCCCATCCTCTCCCCTTCACCCACCCTGCTCCAGCCCTACTGGCTGCCTTTCTGCTCCTCAAACACACCTAGCCAGCTTCTGCCAGTCTGTGAAGCAATGACAGCCTGGCAGTGATGAGGCTGGTAAATGAGATGGTGTCCATTGAGCAGCCAGAAGTTGATGTTCAAGGGGACAGGTACAGCAGCCAAAGGTCATTTAGTCCGTACACAGGAGCCTCATCCAGCTCTGAGCCCAGTGCTGGATTTAAAGCAGTGAGTAAGCATGATAAGGTGGGAGGGTGTGGGGGTCACTGCGACTTTAAATGAAGACCAGGGAAGGCCTCACTGGGGGTGATACCTGAGCAAATGGGCAGAGGAAGCAAGGAAGGGGGATATTGGGTAAAAGGCATTCCCGCAGGCAGTGCTGCACAGACAGTCATCCCACAAAGACCAAGTACCTACAAGGATGATCCCATTTTAATCCTCACAATAACCCTTTGAGGTAGGTATTAAGAGTTCTCCTGCCTTTACAGATGAGGAAATTTGTTTCTGACATAACTTTTTGTGTATACCAAAGTGGTTACAGCTGGGCAGGGCAACTGCAGTTATCAAGACAGTGCCTGGTGTACAGTAGGTGCTCAATAAACACAGAAGAGACAAACGGTGGAAGCGGGAGAACAACCATGATGTCTGAATGGAAGGTTAAGACCCCACCCCCCGTCCCCCCACCCCACCACCAACACACACACATACAATGACAATTAGGTAAAGAGAAGCCCAGAGAGGCTTTGGAGGCTCACCCAGCCCCCGTGGGCCTGGATCCAGGGCGCGAGCTGTGCACATGCTCTACACTGAGTCCGGCCAACGTGCCCCCCAGCCCAGCCACGCGCCGGCTCAGCTCCATGGCCAGGGCCAGGCGGGCCAGAGGTTCCGGGAAGGTGGCGGAGGCCCAGGGCACGGTAATGCTTGGCTTGGGCGAGGGCTGATCTCTCTGCTTGAGAAGAGCTCCACTAGGCGGCTGAAGGAACTGGCAGAGAGGCGCGCCAGTTTGCGCTGCAAAGCTGGGTCTGCAGCCAGCTGTAGGACAGGGAAGGGAAGAGCTAGGGTAAGTAAGCCTCAGTCACACCCTCGTAGCTAGCCAATAGGAAGCTCGGAGGCTTCGCTTGAAGCGAATTCTAGGTGTAACTGGCGCCCTAGGCCACGCCCCTATCCAGCACATCAGCCAGTCACAAACTAGACAATAGAGTCTCAGCCAAGCTACTCCCAGAAAGATGGCCAAGAACTGGCGAAGCCAAGCCACGCCCCTGCCAAGGCCCCAACAGCCAATCAGGGCCAAGCCCTATACTAGCTGTGTTCTACCTTGCTAATGGAGAAGGCAATGGCACCCCACTCCAGTACTCTTGCCTGGAGAATCCCATGGATGGAGAAGCCTGGTGGGCTGCCGTCTATGGGGTCGCACAGAGTCGAACAGGACTGAAGTGATTTAGCAGCAGCTTGCTAATATTCTAGCGACGCTTCTGTGGGCTTCCCAGAGACCCAGAGGCCAAGCCAGTGTCTACAGCAACCTTGCCTTCTACCATACAATGAATAAGACCGTACACTTTGCCCAAGCTCCTGAGCCAACTAGATTCCAGGACAGAGCCACAAGCCACACTCCCTCTGGCAGTCCATTTCTCCTACATTCTAAGTCATAGCCCTATATAGCCAATCAGGTCTTCAGATTTTAGATAGCTGCCTTTGGGTTACAGTCCATTGGGTTGCACGACTTAGCAACTAAACAGCATCAGCAGCTTCAAACCACACCTCCCACCCTTTCCCATCACCATACATTCCCTTACTTCCTCACCTGGTCCCAATCTCTTTCTTAGAATGTGTTTCTGGTGGCCATAGTCCTTTGCCTATAAGCCACTCCCCTCTAGCGATCAATGAAAGGCAGCAATTTAAGGTATTTCCCTGGCTTATCCTTCACTCACTCTTTCACTGAAGCCTTGTCCCACTGTTCCCTGTCCGACCATCCAGTGAGAATGCAGATTCAGCTTCAGGTCCTAGTGTGGAACCATGCTGTAACTCCTATCCTAGCTAAAGGGGGAACAGACCACCCATCACCTTCTGGTTGATGACTTCTGCCTCCTCTTCCAGCAAGGCCACCAGTTTTCGCAGCAGGGCTTCCTTCTCTGTGGGTGCGGGACCCTGTAATTCTGGAGGCAGAATTTGGCTAGGGGCAGAACCCTGGTGACCCTTCTACCTGCATCCTTTTCCAGCGTCCCTCTGCACCTCACCTGGACTAGGTGGGGATCTCAGTTGCTCTTGGACCAGCTGTTCTAGCCGCTGGGCCACCAGGGCATAGAAATCTGGGGTAGCAGGGCCTGGAATGAAAAGAGCCAATGATGGGTCTTTAGGAACTTTGGACCCAACATCGGGAACTTGGGTATTCTCTCCTCCCAATCATCTTGCCAGGTAGCAATGATTTCTACTTCAGAGTGAGGTAAACTGAAGACCAGTGAGCAAACCTGATTTAAAAACCCCTTGTACTCTTCTCCAAGCTGGACTTAAAGAGTCTTTGGACCTTGAAGATTATCCTATCTAAGGAAGGCAAACACATGGCACACCCCAGGTTAATGACTCTTAGTATCCCATTCTATCCCTTGTTCTTTTCAGGCAACTCATCACAGAACTCTTCTCCCCAGCTATGAAATCCTCTTCAACAAAACCCCCTCCAGTAGCCATTACTAGTCTATCCAGGCTCATGAATTAGAAAAAACCTACCTATCACTCTTGATCAAGTCCAATTCCCATCCCTCTTCATTCCTACTTTGCTACTGGAGAAAAGGATTCATGTAACCAAAACGGCCAGGCAATTGTGACTGAAAATCAGGTCTCCTGCCTCCCTACTGGGGGTACAGTTCAGTTCAGTCCAGTCAGTCAGTCAGTTGTGTTCAACTCTTTGCAATACCATGGACTGCAGCACACCAGGCCTCCCTGTCCATCACCAATTCCCAGAGCTTGCTCAAACTCATGTCCGTAGAGTCAGTGATGCCATCCAACCATCTCATTCTCTGTCATCCCCTTCTCCTCCCGCCTTCAGTCTTTCCCAGCATCAGGGTCTTTTCAAATGAGTCAGTTCTTCACATCAGGTGACCAAAGTACTGAAGCTTTAGCTTCATCGTCAAGCCTTCCAAGGAAAATTCGGGACTGACTCCTTTAGGATGGACTGGTTTGACCTCCTTGCAATCCAAGGGACTCTTCTCAAGAGTCTTCTCCAATAACACAGTTCAAAAACATCAGTTCTTCAGTGCTCAGCTTTCCTTATGGTCCAACTCTCACATCCATACACGACTACTGGAAAAACCATAGCTTTGACTAGATGGACCTTTGTTGGCAACGTAATGTCTCTGCTTTTTAATATGTGGCCTAGGTTTGTCACAGCATTTATTCCAAGAAGCAAGCGTCTTTTAATTTCATGGCTGCGGTCACCATCTGCAGTGATTTTGGAGCCCAGAAAAATAAACTGTGCACTGTTTCTACTGTTTCCCCATCTATTTGCCATAATCTTAGTTTTTTGAATGTTGAGTTTTAAGTCAGCTTTTTCAGTCTTCTCTTTCACTTTTGCTGAGAGGCTCTTTAGCGTCTCTTCACTTTCTGCCATAAGGGGTAGTGTCATCTGCACTTTTGACCTTACTGATATTTCTCCCAGCAATCTTGATTCCAGTTTCATCCAGCCTGGCATTTCACATGATGTACTCTGCATATAAGTTAAATAAGCAGGGTGATAATATACAGCCTTGACATAATCCTTTCCCAATTTGGAACAAGTTTGTTGTTCCATGTCTGGTTCTAACTGTTGCTTCTTGACCTGCATACAGATTTCTCAGGAGGCAAGTAAGGTGGTCTGGTATTCCCATCTCTTTAAGAATTTTCCAGTTTGTTGTGATCTACACAGTCAAAGGTTTTAGCGTAGTCAATGAAGTAGAAGTAGATTTTTTTTCTGGAATTCTTTTGCTTTTTCTATCATACAATGGATGTTGGCAATTTGATCTCTGGTTCCTCTGCCTTTTCTAAATCCAGTACTGGGGGTACTAGTGGCTACAAAACTTTAGGGGCAAGGAAGCACGTGTGGAAAGAGAAAGATAATAGAGAGGGACCAAAAGCTCTCCTAAAGCAGCTCCAAGAACTGGCAGATAGCAATCCAGTTGGGTGTCGGGGGTGAAGGTAGGTGCTGGAGACCCCCACAGCCACTCCTTTAGCTGGGTGATCTTGAACTAGCTCCTTATCTTCTCTATGCTTTAAGAATCAAAGCTGCTGACCCTGCCAGTTCTTGCATGACTGAAGGAAATCTCTTACCAGGCTCTGAACCATAGCAGGGCCGGAGTGGCAGGGAGCAAGGCCGAGGGGACTCAGGGGAACGGCTCCTCGCCCCAGGGAGCAGGGAAGACATCTTCGAAGGCGGCTCAGGAAGTCTGTTGGCTCCTCCTGGGCCAGGCTCCTGGGGAAGGAGACCTCAGAGAGTGATCCCAGAAGCTCTTCGCAAGCAGTCCCTTTGTCCTCCTACTGAGAGCCCTTCCCTGCAACCCCCAGGACAGGGAGTAGAGTGAGATATAAAGAGGCGGGGAAGGAGACAGACTGAGTCCAGGAGCAAGAGTTGGAGAGGGGTCCATCCCAAATGCAGCTCCCTGAGGAAGGAAGGCAACTTCTCTTACCTGGGTGGGGTCGGAATGGGAGACCTCACAGCCTCACCCCGCCTAAGGAAGGCATCTAGGACTCTCAGCATGTCCTCCCGGAGCCCCAGCTCTTCCGAGCCCGCCATGGGGGCACCTGTGAGAGAAGGAAATGGAGGATGAGCTCCAGGGTGCAAAGCGAAGTGAAGGCTGGGGCCCAAATTCCTAGTCCCCGAATCAGGAGGGAGCCAGGACTGATGAATCCTCAAACAGGGAACGGGATCCCAGGTCTTTTATGGGAGTTTCGGGATCTGGGGCCCCTGATGCTTGTCTCTAGAGAGAGAAGAGGAATGAGGACAAAGACACCTTGATCCTAAGAGAGGAGACGTCTGGGGATTCTGATTCTTGGGTCTAAAGGAGGAGGGGTCTGGGGCCGGAACGCTTGAGTTTTTGGAGAAGAGGGCTGGGGGTCTGAACTCCTGAGTCTAAGAGAGAAGGGTGAGGGTTGGGGCTGTGGCCTCAGACCCCTGAGGAAGGGGGCCCCAGGGCTCCGACTTGTGGATTCTGAGGGAAGATGCCAAGAGACTGAAATCCGTAGAGGATTAAGAACTACCAATCCCAGCAGGCGTCGCAGCAAACATTCCCCTCGGTCCGTTACTGGTTCGCCGCGCAGCCTGCTGGGAGGTGTAGTTCCACTCTCTGACTCACGCTAGAATTTGGGAGACTGAGTACGCTTGGATGTCGGAGGAGTAGGACTGAGTTGCCCGCTCCTGGATCCCGGTTCCCTCTTCTTTCCTCCTCTCCAAACCTTCGCTGACGTCTCGCTCACCTGGTCCTGGGCCCCCGCCGCTGCCACCTCTTCCTCCTCCTCTGAACTTGTATAAACTTTCCTTTCTTAGGACAACTTTCCCGCGCCTGCGCACTGGTTCGGGTTGGTAAGGGCCCAAACGTAGAGGGGGCGGAGCGCTGGGTCCCGCCTAATTTGCTTGTGACTTTCCCAGCATGCCAATGGTCGGAAAACCTAAGAAGGGCAAGGGGTGGGAAGTGAGCGGACGTCACGGCTTGCCGAGTCGCCTCTTTGGTTCTGGAGTCTGTCACCCAAACGACGATCAAGCCCTTTATTTCGAGAAATCGAGAAAGAAGAGAGAAAAAAAGCCCCACCTCTAAAGCTCAACTGACGGGAAGTGGGGGTGTGCAGCTGAGAGTTCGAGAGCTACGGGACCCCAAAGACAGGGCTGGGCCCTGGCACCTACCTGCGCGCCCCGACCCAACACTTAGGTAACACGGAGAAACTGAGGACCTGGTGGCGTCCAGGAGTGAGGAAGCGGAGAAAGGATGAGTGTGCATTGACAGTGGAGAAGGCGGGTTGTGTAATGTGGGGAAAGAGAAACAAGCAGGGAAAAAGTGAAGCAATAGCAGGCGCCGAGGTCGGCTGTAAAACAAACAAGCAAACAAAAACAAACTCAGGAGTAGCAAGGAGGAGGGGGAGAGGGAGGCATCTATAGCGGATCTCGGGAGAGAAGGATCACTCTGCGAATGGGAGGCAGTCCACTCTAGAAAGTGAGGATATGCTCTGGGGGAGGTTGTTTGGGAGAGACTGTGGATGGTCTACGGTGGAAATGGGTGAAAGGATCATGGCGGCGGGGAAACTGTGGAAGGGTCTCTTCACTGGGGTAAGTGCGGGAGGTGGAGGTCTACAGGTCAGTCGCATCTGCACCGCAGTAACTAGGGGGAGGGCGCTACCTTGGAGGTGGGAGTGTCTGCACTGGGTGACGTAGGTGGGAGGGAGAGGTATTCAATGGAAGAGAGAAGGTCTACACCGGCGGAATTGAGAGAAGTAGAGATATCTACACATCAGAAGCTGGGGGAAGAGGGGAGGGGTGTAAACTGCTCTTGGGAGGGAGTCCTCGCTGAATTTAGAGAGCCTCCGTGGAGGATGGGAGGTCACCTGTACCCCAGGAAAATATAGGTTAGAGACCTGCGACGCGGCCCTTGAGACGGAGGTCTGGGTGCGGAACTCTGACTGGGCGGGCCTGGGAGGCCGCCTGTGCCCAGGAAGTATTCTCTGCGCGCAGGCCAGACCATGGGAACCCAAAAGCCTCGGATACTGCCCTGGCTGATATCTCAGCTGGACCGAGGGGAGTTGGAGGGCGTGGCCTGGCTGGGCGAGAGCCGCACGCGTTTCCGCATCCCTTGGAAGCACGGCTTGCGGCAGGATGCCCAGCAGGAGGATTTCGGCATCTTCCAGGTGCGTGAGAGCAGGGAGGGGCGGTCCCTGAGGGGGCGGAGCCGAGAAGGCGGGGCTAGCGCACCTGGAGCTGTTCGCTATTTATGTTGGTTGGTGGAAGTGGGTGGAGTTAGAACTCTAAAAGGAGAAGGTGGTAGGATCCGCAGTCTGGTGTGGGAGAGCAGTCAGGATTGGAGTCTACTGGTTCTGGGAATAGAACAGGAAAAGGAAGGAAATGCATCCTGGGGGTTCAGAGGTCCCTGGGGTGGGAATCTTGGTTGTAGGATTTCTGAGGGCCGGTCTTGGAATATTAGAGGCAAGACTTGGCCCTGAAACTAAGGTTTCTTACCACCAAACTGGGATACATCGATGGTGGTAAGCCGAGGTAAAGTGCGAGGGGCCGAGGTTATTACAGAGCGTGTCCTCGGACAAGTTGGTGGCAAACACTCACTGGGACCTGGAAGGCTGGCTTAGCAAGCACAGGTTTTCGAAGGGCGGAGGTAGAGGGACTTGGGGCACAGAGAATCTGAGAATTTGGGGGTGGAACCTTGACAAGTTAGAACGTGCCAGCGAAGAGGACGGTGTAAGGGCACGAAGAGACAGGGTTAAGACCGCTGGAGCAAGGTCTAAGTCATCTTCCCCACTATCTCGGCACCACTGGTCCCCTAGGCCTGGGCTGAAGCCAGTGGTGCCTATACTCCTGGGAAGGATAAGCCTGACCTGCCCACGTGGAAGAGGAATTTCCGGTCTGCCCTGAACCGGAAGGAAGTGTTGCGTTTAGCGGAGGACCACAGCAAGGACTCACAAGACCCGCACAAGATCTATGAGTTTGTGAACTCAGGTGTGCTGGAAGTGAGGCTTCCCTTAGAGGACTGGGATTTCGAGTGTCCCCAGGGCCGCTACTACACTCCCCCACTTTTCTCCATAGGAGTCAGGGACATCCCTGAGCCAGATACTGCTCAAGACAATGGCAGACACAGTACCTCTGATACCCAGGTAAGAAGGCTCCCCAGCCATGCTGCCCTCAGCCTCTACCCCATCTTCTCTCTGTGTCCTCACCAGCCTGTCCAGATGTCATCTTCTTCCCCTGGAACCATCACCTCAGGCTCCATTCTCTCCCCTGCAGCATGTCCCCAACCTGACCCAGGTCTGCCCCTGACCCTTCCCCTGTTCACAGCCCTCCCATGGCTTCCCAGCGCCATCATCAAGAGAAACTTCAGAGCTTTCACCAGGCATTCAAGGCCCCAATCCACCTTTCCAGAGTTTGATATCTTTCCTCCTTGTGCAGGGTTCTCTCAGCCTCTTGTGAGCTTAGAACCTCGCTATCCTTGATCATGCTGATGTCTGTGCCAGGGAAAGTCCTCTCTGAAATTCTACTGAGACTTCTCTGCCCAGGTCTTCTTAAAAAGTATTTATCTGGCTGCACCAGGTCTTAGCTGTGGCATGCAAACTCTTAGTTGCAGCATGTGGGATCTAGTTCCCTGACCAGGGATGGGACCCGGGCTGCCTGGATTGGGAGCATGGAATCTTAGCCACTGGACCACCAGGGCAGGCCCTCTGCCCAATTGCTTGCACAGACCCGGTTCCTCAGGGTGGAATTAGCTGCTCCCCTCGGGCCATTGTAGTGCCCAGCATACACCCAAGCTGTCTGTCTTTGCTGCGCTGGTGGCTGTGTCTCCTCAGGCTGGAAGCCCCTTGAGGGCAAAGCTCAGGTCTGTCTCCTCTCTGGGTCTCCACATGGCTGAACATAAAAGCTTGGTCAGTGGGAAGTCTCCAGAAAAGGCCATGGAAACACCTGGATCTTTATTTTTTCCTGTCCAGGAAGACATTGTGGAGAAGTTACTGAGTGACATGAACTTGAGCCCAGAAGGAGGGCCCTCGAATCTGACTATGGCCTCTGAGAAACCCCCTCAGTTCTTACTGAGCCCCGAATCAGACATCCCTGCTCTTTGCCCAACCTCGGGACTCTCTGAAAACCCCCTGAAGCAGCTGTTGGCGAATGAGGAAGGTGGAGTGCCAGCTGCGGGGCAGGAGGGGCCAGGACCCGAGTTGAGAACCCCCCACACCCGCTCATTCTCTCCCCCCTTCACGTTATGGCTGCTGCTGCTCAGATTGGGAGTTCGAGGTAACTGCCTTCTACCGGGGCTGCCAAGTCTTCCAGCAGACTGTCTTCTGCCCTGGGGGCCTGCGGCTGGTGGGATCAGAAGTAGGGGACAGGATGCTGCCCGGGCAGCCAATACGACTGCCGGACCCCCGCAGCGTCCCTGACAGACAAGAGCGTGACAGACTACGTGCAGCGTGTGCTGAGCTGCCTGGGCGGGGGGCTGGCCCTGTGGCGGGCCGGGCAGTGGCTCTGCGCCCAGAGGCTGGGGCACTGCCACGTGTACTGGGCCATAGGCGAGGAACTCCTCCCCAGCTGTGGCCACAAGCCTGACGGCGAGGTCCCGAAGGACAGGGAAGGAGGTGTGTTCAACCTGGGGCCCTTCATAACAGGTGAGTGAGGCAGGGCCTTCGCTCTGCTGTAGAAACAGGAGGCAACGATGGTGAAAATCTCTGGGGTCGGGAGGTTGGAGATTGAATTCTGACCCTGCGGCTCTGCTTGTGCTTGAACCTGGGGAGAAGGATGGACTGCTCTGAACCTGTGAAATCTGCAGACTGTCTCCTCCCTCTCCTTACCTGCCTAGAGCTGGCAGGGGGCTCAGGCCCAGCATACAGAGGCCACTCAGGGAATTAGTTGCCAGAATCATTATCATTATTACCAATTGTGGTAGAAAGACAGATGCAGGAGAAATCCCCAGAGGCTTGCTATCCAAATAGGCCTTTGGGCAGTGATGCAGATAGCACTGTATTTACACTGCCCAGTTCGTATCCACTAGCTGCATGTGGATGCTGAGTATTTAGATGAGGTGAGTGAAAATGAGGAAGTGAATTTTAAGTTTTGTTTGATTTTAATTAGATAACAATTAAAACTTAAATAGCCATGGCTAATGGCTACATAGTGGACAGTGTGGCCTTGAGGGGTTAAAAAGCAGTCACCACCACCAATCTGGTACTCCAGAACCACTGAGCATCCTTGGGGAGGAGAATGCCCCTCCTGGGCCTGTTTCCTCATCCAAAGGCTGGGGCTCTGGGCTGGGTGGGGTTCACCTTCCAGCCCCGTCTTGATGAGAGGGAGGAGGAACATTTAAGCTTGTGCATAAGTGGAGGGGCTTTCCCCAAATTAATAGCCCCCAGTCATGGTGGCAGAGGTATGCTGGGCTTTTGATCAGGAAAGAAGGTAAGGATGTTAATGAGGTTTTGGGGGAGAGGAGAGGGGCAGGTAGAAGGTCTTCTTCTCATCCCTGACTCTCTGTTCCTTGGCCCCCAGATCTGATCACCTTCACTGAAGGAAGCAGACGTTCACCACTGTATACCCTCTGGTTCTGTGTGGGGCAGTCATGGCCCCAGGACCAGCCATGGATCAAGAGGCTTGTGATGGTCAAGGTACTGCCAGCCCCAGGCTCCTGGAACTGAGGGGTGGATTTTGAAAGGAAGGCTGCTTCCAGAAACTACAGCTCCTGTAGTTCTTCTGGCAGTCTCTGCAACTGCCAGTTCTTCCTCAGGGGCTTCTGGGTGTCCCTCCAATGGCCTTTCTCCCAGAGCCAATTTTGAGTTCACCCAACCATGTGGAAGTTGGTGGACTATAAATCCTAGCAGCCTGTGTGGAGGTACTTCCGCTCCCAAGAGTCCTTCTGAGCACCAGCTGCTGAGCCTTAGCTTCTAGGAACCCCCTTCAGCAGCCTTAACCCTAGTTTTTGTGGCCTCCCTTGGTTGTGGGAGAAGGGGACAACAGGATGAGATGGTTGGATGGCATCACCAACTTGATGGACATGAGTTTGAGTAAGCTCAGGGAGGTGGTGATGGACAGGGAAGCCTGGCGTGCTGCAATCCATGGGGTTGCAGAGACTGACACGGCTGACAGACTGAACTGAACTTGGGTGTGAATATGGGGAAAACAACTCCCAGCGGGCCTGGGCCTAATGGTTCATCCTGGGTACCATGGGGGATGCTGGGACTTGAAGTCTACTCAACCCCACCCTGGGTAGTGGATGGTGTTGGGTGTCTCCTGACAATTTCTCCCCCCATCTCCCACAGGTTGTCCCCATGTGCCTCAGGGTTCTTGTAGACATAGCACGGCAAGGGGGTGCCTCCTCCCTGGAGAACACTGTCGACCTGCACATTTCCAACAGCCAGCCCCTCTCCCTCACCTCAGACCAGTACATGGCCTACCTCCAGGACCTGGTCGAGGACATGGATTTCTAGGTTGCTGGGGAGGCCTGAGCCCGAGCCCTTCACCTCGACCAATAAACTGGTTCTGGCCATGGTCATCACTGTGTGTCTGGTGTTAAGTGTCCCTGGGCCGGCCCTGACCCAAGCTCGGGGTTATTCCTCCTTAAGGCCTGTTTATCCACCCGTGCAAGCCACTCACATCCTAGGTGCTCACGGCCTAAGGGCCAGGCACTGTGCAGGGGCAGCTGATACTTTACCTCTCTTCTCTGGGACCTAGTGAGTCACCCCTGTTTTAGAGACCAAGACACTGAGTCTTGGAGAGGAACAAAGGTCACAAAATAGGAAAAGAAGGCAGGTCAGAATCCAGGGCTCATTCTTAAAATGGCTGCTCTTTGAGGGTGGCCTTTGGGCTCAATTTGGACCGTCCGTCTTGCCTATCAACAGTTCAAGCCAACGGCCAGAGGCAGAGACTCTGTCAAGAGCCTTGGGTGCCGCTGTCAGCTCCTGCGGGGTGACCCAGGCCAGTCCTTTCCCTTTCTGGGCCTGGGGCTCCCTCCGTGTGGGCCTGCAAGGGCCAGTTGTAAAGAAGTTCTGACCCACCCCCATGGGCTGGATGCCCCCACCTCGCCTCATCACCCTGGTTCTGGGTAACAGGGACTGATGGATGGGGGAGAACAGATATACGTGTATGTATGGCTGAGTCCCTCTGCTGCCCACTTGAAACTATCCCAACATTGTTAATCGGCTATACTCCAATACAAAATAAAGTTAAAAACAAAAACAAAAAAAACACCTTTCCAAGATCCTATCAACCCATCTGACACAATTTTATTTACTTCTACTTTAGGAAAAAAGAAAAAAACAGGGGCTGACAGAGGCCTGACTTACTGTGTGGCCCTTGCTGGGCTGCGCTTCTCCCTCCATCTTGGGGGAGTCAATTAGGTCACCCCGGCCTCAGGGAAGCGGAGAAAGAATCCAACTGAATGGAGGACAAAGATCCCGTTTCTGGGGCAGTTCCAAGGCAGACAGACAGCAGCCAGTGCCCAGAGCTGGGCAGACAGTGATCAGGTGGGTGGAGACCCCACCCTCCCTCTCCCCCACTGCTGAGAGCAACAGCTGGGGAGCTGCCAGGCCTGGTTCCAAGTGCTTCACCCGCCTCGGGTCTTTCCTAATCCTCAGCCCCCACTTTATATAGGAAGAGTGAGGCCCAGTGAGACAGCTGCACTTTCCCCAAGTCACACTGTCTGTCCTCCCCACTAACCACCCTCTCACTTGGGCCAAGTCTCCTCCCCGACACTTCCCAAACTGGACTCTGAGAAGGGCTAAAAATCATGGGGCTCTGGGGTAACATTTCATGAAACCTTTAATGAAACTGAGGGAGGGGCACGAACAAAGGGTCTGGGCGCGGGGCACAGGCTCTGGGGGCGAGGGAGATGGGCTTGGGACAGGGCAGGGGCTCTCCTCTTTCCCGCAGCAGCCCTCCCCCGAATCATCCCACTGACGGGGGAGGGACACGGGAGACGGAGCCATAAATATGTCCAGAATTCCAGAGAGGCAGCGAAGGAAGAAAGGGGCGGGGCCGGGAATCTCAGAGAGGGGGGCAGGGGCAGGCCCGGGCCGCCTTTGTCAGGGGGCCCTGGCTCCTTGGGCGGCCGTGGGGGCCCTGGAGGGTCCCCTGGCTTGCGGCCGTGCTTGCGGAAGTAGCGGTAGCGTTGGACGTGGCGCGCACCAGGTTGCTCACCTTCACTGGGTTGATCTCCCCACTTTTGCTGTGGCAGATCTGGGGGGCAAGGGGCAGCCGCAGTCACCACCAGCCCCCATGGCCCCAGGGTGGGAGGCCCGCCCTCAGGTCCAGGGCATCTGAACTTGCCCCCTGATGCCAGCTGGAGGAAATCCTATCTCCCTCTCACCTTCCAGACTGACCTACCGTCTCTGTCTGCCTGTCCGCTCATGCCCACCACGCCCCGTCTCCCCTCTGCCCACCCCCGTGCATCTGTCTCCTCTGGGCCCCACCTTGTGGACGGCCTTCCTCAGGATGTCCTTGTATTCCTCCTTGGTGATGTCCTTCTTCTGATAATACGGCTTGATGGCCAGCTTCACCTCCTCCACCGCCCGCCTCCTGTGTGTGCAGCTTCTTCAGATACTGGGAGGTGGTGAAAGGGTGGGAAGGAAAGACAGAAAAGGCCAGGTAAGTTTCTGCAGAAGCCTGCCTCCACTCACCAGCCTGCTGGTTCAGACTTCCTGCCCACCCAGCTAATCCCGGAGGTGAAGTCCTGATGAGGGTCCGCCCTTGCTGCAGTTGCCCCACCAGCCAGGCCAGGCCTGGGCCTCTCAGGGTCACCAGCATTTCCTCCAGGCTGGACCCTGGGCTGGCCTAGGCATCCCTGACCAGGATCCACGTGTCCGCTGCCCTTAGTCTATTAGGGAGACAGACCTGAGCCAGGCGGCTGCTCCCTGCTGCCTCAGAGAGATGGGGGCAGCAAAACTGAGGCCTGGGAGGGCAGGACACCCCACACTTCAGGGCAGCATCTCCTCGGAGACAAGAATGCCAGCTGTTGGGCAAGCTGCTGGGAGAGCCACGGCCACCCCAGGGCGTCTCCTCAGGCCTCCCCAGCCCCACAGGAGTGGGTTTAAGACATGTGGCCAAGAGAAAGGGGTTGTGGCCCACCTCCGTCTCGGATATGCTGAGACAACAACGGCAGGGAACAAACAGTGCAGCCTCCCCGGTGGCACAGGGACCTGCTGCTTGTCACAGAGCCTATACTGTCCCTGTCTTGCAGCCTATGGCACCGGCCACAGGCAAGTGTCCATCAAAGCTGTGGCCCATCTCTGTTTATATGGGGCTTATAACACAAGGGTTTGTTCTGCCAGCCTTCTGGGACCTCACGCAGGCTGCAGAAAGGGTGAACAGCACCATCATCTGGTGACAAGAAAATAGTGACCAGCGTCCAGACCAAAAAAAAGGCGCACAAGCCCTGAGACCCAGGAGGAGCCAGCTAGAGGAGCAGAAAAAACCCCGCTTGCCCTGTATCCTTTCTTCCTCCCTCCGTCCACCAACATACGCTTGATTTTTCATTGTATACCACTCCATGCCCCACTTACACAAAAAGACTGAAGTCGGAGAAAGACACAGGTAACCAAGGGGCAGACTGCAGTGGGTATATGTATAAATATCAGGGTGTGTTCATATCCATCTCTCTCTCTCTACCCCCACCCCTATATGAAACTCTTAAAAAAAACCTGCCTAAGACCCCTTTCCCACTCTCTCATCTAATCAAGAACAAGTTTCCTTCCTTACAATTGAATGACTTCCCTTTCATCTAAGTCCTCATCTGCTGGCATCGGTCCACAGCTCTCCTCAGGCCCTGCATCTCAGTATCTGCCTGCAATCTCAGCAGAACCGTCACCATCAACCCACCTCTCCCGAGCCCAGTTCACCTTGTCTGTGTCCCCTCGTCCCTCGGAGCTGCTGCTACCCTCTCTTGTCAGACGCTGCAGCCAGCCCAGTGGGGGTGGGAGGGGTGGGAGCCGCAGCCTCCCATGGGGAGGCTGCCAGGCAGCAGGTAGCTGGAGGGGCCAGGGGGGCAGACCCAGGGAGGTGGGCACAGGAGCTGGGGTCACCCCCAGACTTGAGGGCGGCTTCCTGTGGCTGAGGATCTGTGGGGAAAGGTTGGAGGATAAGCAGGAGGGGACGACGGAACCAGTACCCCTGTTCCCACCCTGATTTCCCAACAGTCCCAGAGGCAGCAGGCTCCTCTTCTGGTTGATACCCTGCTTCAGAGCCTGCTGGGAGCTGTAGTCCTCTCCTAACCCGAAGCAGGGGACAGGAAAGGGCGCAGCGGGGACTCCTCCCCAGGAAGCCCACCTGGTTGGTGGCCTGGATCAGCTCCTGGGCCTTTGCTCGGCTCGCCAGATTGGCTTCTTCCATCTTGAAGAGAAGTGCAGTCACTGCAGGAGGTGGGGATCAGGAGTTGATGCAAGAGGAGAGGGTGGGCCTCCCCCAACCACTGCTGCCCCCTCGCTCCCACCCTGGCTGCAGGTCTCCACTCAGGACCAACCAGGAGGAGGGGGCCTCAGGCACTGAGAGCCCGCCCACAGCCTGTGTTCTCAGGACTTCAGGTGTGTGGGGGTGGGGCTGGCCCTGAGCCCGCGTGGCCACTGCCCACGTCTCTAGTCTAGCAGACTCCTGGTGTCCCCTAAGGGACCCTGCTCTCCCCATTCTTCCCAGTTCCTCCACCAAGCCTATTCCAGGCGCAGACCCCAGGACACAGCCCACCCCTCCTGGCTGTGTTGGAGTGGCCCGGCTGCTCTCTTCCAGCACACCCAGATGTCGTGGAGTCTTCTGGACAGATGTTGACTGGCCCTCACCCACCTGAGGCCCTCCCGGTCCTGGTCATTATACACCCAGCCCTTCCAAGGTGTCTCCACCGCTGCCTCCAAGCTCATCCCCAAATGACCGTCTCCTCCTGGATCCTGTCTGTCTGCCCCCACCTGCCCTAGGCCCCCGGGGGACACTCACAGGCCAGGACGCCGCTGGTAGTGCAGTCCACGCCCGCAGGCAGGTTCCAGGGCATGGGCGGGGGCAGGGTGGGCAGCTGGGAGACGCGGGGAGCGGGACCGTCCTCCGCCCCTGAGTCACCGGGCTGTGGACCCTGCGCTTGGGGCGGCGCTGGGCGCAACAGCCGCCGTGCTGGTGGCTGTGGTGGTGGCCGGCTGCTGCTCCTCCTCCTCTTCCTCCTCCTCCTCCTCTTCCTCCTCCTCCTCCTCCTCTGCCCCTCCTCGAACCCCAGCCTCCTCAGCGGCCTCTTCTGGCAGGAAGGAGACCTCGGGTGTCCTTGCAGCTGCTGTCCACAGTCTGCGAGTCGGGCGTCAGCGCGGGGGGCGGAGGGGGCCACCTTGGGGGGCGGGGTGCTGGGGGCCTTGGCTGCCCGCTCTTCCCCGGACCAGGAGGTCTCCTCGGCCCCCTTGGCTCCCCGCCGCCTGGCTGCAGCTGTCCGCCTTGGACTTCTTCAGCGTCACCGCGCCACTGCTGCCCCCGCTGCGGATCTTTTCCTGGTCTTGGATGGCTTGGTCTTTCCCTTGGTCCCCTTGGTTTTCTTGGCCCCAGCCTTGGCCTTGACCTTGGTCTTTTTGGGCTTGGTGCTGCCCTGAGCTGCTTTGGCCACCTCCGCAGGGGCCCGCTCGTCCGGCTTGAGGAAGGGGGAGCGGCTCTCTCGGTCGCGGCTGAACTTGACTCCGATGGAGCCTAGGCCAGCAGACGAGGCCTCCTTGGCCGGGCGTGGTGCTGCTGACGCCCTCTCGGATCAGCACCGCCACCTTGGACTGCAGCTTCACCTTCCGGGAAGATGACGAGGACGACGAGGATGAGGAGCCCGAGCCGCTGCTGACCGGAAGCTTTGACGGGGACCTGAGGAGGGTGCCAACTCTTTGGGAGGCCGGGCCTTCTTGGACGACCTGTCCCTGTCCCTCTCCCGGTCCCGGTCCCCACTGTCCAGCGCCTTCCGCCGCGATCCCTTCTCCCGGGAGGAGGAGGAGGAAGAGGCGGCCCCTGAGCGCCGCCGGTCCTTCTCGCTGCTCTTGCCGCCCCGCTCCTCGGCGCTCAGCCCTTCCGAGTCGTACAGGACCTCCCGCTTGGGGGATGAGGCTGGGGCCGGGAGGGGCCTCGGGGTCAGACTTGTCCGGCCGGCCCACGGTGATGGTCCGCTTGATGGCGAAGAGGTCGTGGTCCGTGAGGTCCTGGATGGAGGGTGGAACGGCCCCCCCGCCGGCGGCTGTCCCGGTCACTGCCCAGGAGGTGGAACCGGAGGGCGGCTGGGCCGGGGCAGGGCCCTTCTCGCTGTCCCCCGAACGCTTCGCCCCGGGACCGCGACCGCTTCTTCTTCTTCTTGCTGCCACCGCCATCGCGGTGTTTGCCACGAGTGGCCGCTCGCGGCGGGAGGACGAGGAAGATGAGGTGGCCGGAGGCGGTGAGTTCGAGCGCCTCCGCCGCCGCCTTTTCTCCCGGGACCGCGACCGGCGGCTACCCCCCGCGGCGCCGGTCGGTGCTCCGTGAGCGGCGGCGGGTGGAACGGGACCGTGAACGACGGCGGGTGGACGATGAGGCGTGGGAGCCCGGCTTGCGGTCCCGCGAGCGGTGCTTCTTGGAGTCCCAGGGGAGGCCGGGGCGGGCGGGGCCGGCTGCACGCCAGAGGAGGAAGAGGCGGCCTCCTTGGCCTCGCCGCCGCTCCGCTTGCGTTCCCGCCTCGACTTCTTGCGGGTGGGCGGGCCGGTGGGGGGCGGGCGGGGGCGGGGCCGCGGCCGGCGAGGGCGATCGCTGCCGGTAACGCTCACGCCGCTGGGTCAGGATCTTACGACGCAGGTCCAGGCCACCCCAGCGCGTGTCGGCGGCGGGCGGTGCGGGGGGCCGGCTCCCCAGGTCCACCTGCAGGGCGCCCTCGCCGTCGGACTCCGCGTGCAGAGACAAGAAGTCGTCCCCCTCGGGGGCCCGGGGGGCGGGCGGCGGGGGTGGGGGGCTGGGCCGCAGGAGGGGCCACGGGTGGGGGCCGCGCTGCCCGGCCGCTAGCTCGGAAGAGGGAAACCGCCATTCTGGGCTCCTCCTCGGGCTGGACAATCTCGCCCTCCTCAATCTCCGAGTCGCCCGGAGGCAGCAGAGGGGGCGGGAGGGCAGCTCCGCCAGCTGTCACTACCTCTACGGAGACCTTGCCTTCCCGACAGGCCTCCGCCTCGGTCCCCACTACAAAGACGCGCCGGCGGGTGGCTCCGTCGGCCCGGGTGGAGTCCGCCTGGGGCGGTGTGCCAGGGGCTGGAGTCGGCTGCAAGGGCTGGGGGTCGGGCCCTGGGCTCTCATCACCTGGGAAGTCCTGGCTCAGGCTGTTGTCGTCGTAGATGCCCGCCAGGGTCTCGGAGATGCGGCTGATGCTCTGTGACAGGCCCCTCCTCCTCCTCTTCCTCCTCTTCTTCCTCTTCCTCCTCCTCAGGTGAGGGACTCCCCGCTGATGAGCTGGGGTTGGAGCCTGTGGGCTCAAAGGGGTCGTACTTCTGCTCCGGAGCAGGTGGTGGGGAATAGGCCTCGTCGGTGGGGTGGAAGGGGTCATAGATATCAAACCGGGGTGCAGGAGGAGCTGGTGGGGCTGGGGGTGGTGGAGGGGGAGGTGGGGAAGGGGAGGATGAGGAGGGCGAAGGGGAGGGGGAGGAGGATGCAGAGGAGGGGGGCAGGGGAGGGGCAGGGCCCCCGTCTCCGGTGCCCAAGGTGAGGTGGCGGGCACAGGTGGGTCGAGAAGAGTGAGACTGCGGAGAAACTGCAAAGGAAGAGAGGAGACAGCGGGGGTCAGGGGCCTGTCCCGGTGTGGCAAGGGGCCTGCAGGCGGTCAGCACCCTGTCCGCTGGGCCCCCCCCTCACTCAGCCCTCACTGCTCCAGCAGGCACTGCTCCCAATGCTTCACGAAGGCAACACGGAGAATGCTCCTAACAGCTCCATGCTGTAGGTACTGGACCCAGAGCAGCAGGATTTCCCCTGAGGGCGCAGTCAGAGCGGGGTACAAGTGACCCCTGGAGGCTGCCCTCTCATATCTTGAGAGGCAAGCAGGCTGGCGACCCAAGACTGCCCTGACCAACAAGACCACTGACATTCCCACAGGAGGCATGGGCTGGGACTGGAGAGCCAGGTTCCAACCTAGCGCCACCTGCAGGGTCAAGCCCTCTTATGGGAATCCATCCCTTCGTTATGGAGAAGGCAATGGCACCCCACTCCAGTACTCTTGCCTGGAAAATCACACGGACAGAGGAGCCTCGTAGGCTGCAGTCCATGGGGTCGCGAAGAGTCGGACACGACTGAGCAACTTCACTTTCACTTTTCACTTTCATGCATTGGAGAAGGAAATGGCAACCCACTCCAGTGTTCTTGCCTGGAGAATCCCAGGGACGGGGAAGCCTGGTGGGCTGCCATCTATGGGGTCGCACAGAGTCGGACACGACTGAAGCGACTTAGCAGCAGCAGCAGCAGCATCCCTTTGTACAGAAGGCCTGAGAAGGTGAGGAGTGGCAGAGCCGGTAAGCCCCGACAGGCTGAGTCCTCGTGTGCCCCCGGCCGTCTGATGAGCCCCATCCCCGGGGCAGTATCTGCTCAAGACTCAGACATCAGTGACCCGGCCAGGCAGTGGGCTTTCCTCCCTGATTTCCTCTGCCCTCCCGAAATCTTGCTTTTGAAGCACTTCATGGCCTCCACACCACAAGTCATACACATGTAGAGCCAAGCGACCAGCGCTGCCCCCAGGCCAGGTGACAGGGCCAGGGTTCAAACACACATCAGAGTTCAGAGGCCACTCAACCACGTTTAACAGCCAAGCTCCTGCCCCAACAGGGACCTAGGCAGGGTCACGTGGACAGTGCTGGAGAAGCCCGGGGCTGAGAGGGTAGCACCAGGAGCTACTTTCCACCTGGATCCAAGGCTCCAGCCCTCAACTTCAACCTGCCCACAGGCAAGCGACTCAACCCCTGTCTGCCTCAGTTGCCTCATCTATAAAATGGGAGTCTACTCATTCATTCAGCACTTTTTTCTGATCGCAGATTAGGAGCAGTTTGGGGTACTGAGACTACAACGGCAAACAGATAAAAATCTCTGCTTTCAAGGACTCTCTGGCCAGGAGCTCTGAAAACCCTAGCTGTTATTACAACCACCTCAGGCAAAAACCAAGCCTGCAGACTGAAGCAAAGCAAGACATCGGCTTCTTTACAGTTTTTTTTTTTGCAAAATAGACTACAGGTGAGTTTCTTTTCTTTTCTTGGATTCTTAACATATTCCAAATAAAGACCAAAAACACCTAAGATAAGAAAGACAAGCCCATGGGCTTCCCCAGTGGTCCGGTGGATAAGAATCCACCTGCCAATGCAGGGGACAGGGTTTGATGCATGCCATGGGGCAACTAAGCCCATGTGCCACAACTACTGAACCCATGCTCTGCAACAAGAGAAGGCCACGCACCTCCACTAGAGAGTAGCCCCGCCTCTCCTCAACTACGGAAAGAGCCAGCGATGAAGACCAAATAATAAAATAAATAAATAAACCATAAAAAAAGACAACAGATCATAACCTCAGGGTCCTACTGAAGACCGCTATTCTGTTCCAGACACGCCTAAGGATATCACTTTGACCCATCCCACCCACCATCTGTTTTAGTAAATAAGGTCTGACTGTAAATAAGTAAATAAGGTAACAGTATCTGCCTACTTGTTTACTTATCCCCTATGGCTCCTGATTCTAAATGGCCACTGGTGACCCAGGCCTTAGGATTCTGGGCTTTCACTGTCAAGGCCTGAGATTCAACCCTTGGCTGGGGAACTGACAGCCTGCAGGCCGAGTGGTGTGGCCTAAATGAATAAACTTTTTAAAGTAATAAAAGAAATGAAAAGACCCCTGAGGGCCCCCAAGAGTCTGATGGGCCCCCAGCACCATGTTCCCTGAGTCTAATGGATAAGGAAGTCACCCTGCATATGTGAGGGAAAAAACAGACAAAACCTGACCTGCTTCACAGAGTGTGCGAGCCATCGGCAGAACAGGGGCTCACAGCTGACCCACTGCCCCGCCTTCCTCTCCTCCCCACCGTTCCCGATATGTATGGGCACACAGAAGGAAGTCTAAACCGAGGGTTCTCATCAGGGCCCCAGAGACCAGCGGCAGCAAAACTGGGGAATCAGTCAGAATCCACCTGCAATGCAGGAGACTCAGGAGACGTGGGTTTGACCCCTGTGTGGGGCAGATCCCCTGAAAGAGGGCACGACAACCCACTCTAGGATTCTCGCCTGGAGAATCCCATGGACAGAGAAGCCTGGCGGGCTGCAATTTCTAGGATTCCAAAGAGTTAGACACTACTGAAGTGACTGAGCGCACACACACACATCCCTGGGCCAGGCCACTCATGGATTAACAAACCCTCCATGGTGATTCAGATGCCCAGAGTTGGGAGACCCTCTGCTCTACAGTGCTCAGGGCTTCAGCCCGCACTGTGTGCAGGGCTGGGAGCAGACACTCCCTCAGACAGGTGCCCACCTCGGAAGAGAAAAACTCCAGCTTTACAGAGAAGGCCCCAGGCCCAGGACCATGATGAAGCAACTGCCTGTGCCACCTCAAGGAAGAACCTTCCCTCTTTCAGACTTTTCTCCCCTGGAGTCAGCACTCCTGAGAAGCCCCCATCCTGGAGAGCTGAATCCCTAACACAGCTACACTGATACGCAGAGCCCTGGACACGCGCTCACGGCTCCCAGGCAGTAGCTCTGTCAGTTTCAGCTTTATTTACACTGACACGTGCGTGCTTACAGCCTTTCCTGAAGTCCAGTGGGAAAAAGACATTAAGGTACAGGTTTTGTCTAAATGACACAACTGCACTACCACTGCGACCAACAGCAGCTAAGACCCCCTCAACGCCTTGGCTGACCCCTGCCAGGGCGGCCCTGGCCCCACATACCCGTTTTGCCTGTCCTCCAGGCTCTGAGATGGGGCAGCAGGCTGGGTACCGGCAGAGGGACTGGATCCCTGTCCCCACTCTCGGACCTCGGCCACCAGCTCCAGCATGTCCTCGCTTCTGCAAGACAGGGAGGACAGAGCCTCAGAAGTGCGTCCGAGCCCCACGCCAGGGCCTCTCCCAGTCCAGCAGCCCAAATACTCACTCGCCAGGCCGCAGGTCCATGTGGCTAGGAACCCAGGTGTCTGGGGGATCCAGGATGCTCACCAGCCCCGCAAGGAGGCCGTCGGCAGCCACGTCCAACACCTGGAATAGGCCAGGAGGGGCTCTACCCTGTCCTTGCTCACATGAGGACCACACATCCCATTTCCCCAGGCCCCAACCTCTCAGTAACCCAGATACCTGAGACACTAAGAAAACATGAGGATCCAACCACTTCCCTCAACCAGACTGCCTGTAGGACCCAAGGGACCAGGCCCTCAGACACTCCCACACTGCCCCTGATCACCACCCCAGATCCAGGAGACTGAGTCCCCAGCCCCATCTCTGGGGTCCAGGCCCCAGCGACCTTCCTGGCCCAGCCGCAGGAGTCCAGGTAGCTAGCCCCGTCTTCTTACTTACTGTAGCCGTGTCAGTCCCCCCAGATTCCTGGGAACGGGGCTCCGATCGTGGGCTCCGGCAGCGCCTCCATCGAAGGCCATGACACCGAGAGCCATCTGGAGAGAGATTGAATGGGGACTGGAGACAGGGGACTGAGGCAGAGACCTTACAGAGCAGAGAAGAAAGAGACCACCTCGCTCTGAACAAGAAAACCGAGCACATCTGCCTACTTTCCCGGCCTCCATCTCCCAACCCAGGTCCCACCAACACTCTTCAGAGGCCCCAACTCTCTCACTCGATTTGTCCCCCAGCCATCCTTGGGGTAAAGTCCAGACAGGTCAGCCTGACCTCTGAGCTTTGCTGTGACCCAGTCTTCACTGGGCTCTCCTGCCAACACCCTCTGCCCGCCAGCCCCAAAGACCCATAACTCAGTCCAGCGGCCTCTGGGTTGTGTGCCTGCTGCCTTTCAGGCTTTCTTCTTCACCAGACAGTGATCCTACGGCCTTAGAGACCAAGGTCACCTGTTACTTCCTTGCCAAAGCATTCCCGGACTCCATCTCTCCCCACATTAGCCTAGTTGGGCTGCCCTGGGTTACTTCTGTGAGGGGACTGTGTCTCCCCTCCACCAGACTGTGAGCCCCTCCAAGGCAGCCATGGAAGCCAACCCATCTGGAGCTCCCTGTGCCAGCACCAATGGGGGCACTCGGGAGACCTCGGGAAATCATGTATGAATGAGAGCAGGAGTCTCAGAGGAACCAGACACCATCATACCTTTATCATTTGGCAGATCCCCTGCAGGGAACTCCCCACAGCCTGCTGAATGGCCCGCTGAAGACAAGGTGAGAGGGAAGAGGGTGGAAACAAAGACAAATCAGAGATGCATGCCAAAGGTCACAAGCTCTGCTGCTGGGAGACAGCCATTCCAGATACCTCTACAACCAGACTCAAACCCTACAGACAGGCCAAGAGTCCTGGTCCCCAACTCTCCTCCCCCAGGGGTCCAGGAGTCAGGGCCCAGGAATCTGGGCTCCCCGTCTCCCTCCCTCGGTCCCAGGCGTCTGACAGCCTCACCAGGATAAAAGCAGGAGGAGAAAGCGTAGGGTCTCTGTCTGGTGGACCGTCGCCCGATCCTCGCCTGACTCTTCTGTCTTCCCTCGAGACTCATCTTCTTCCTCCATGGTCACCTGGTGGGGGAGCGGGGCAGAGTCTGGAGTGGAGGCCCATGGGCAGCACAAGGTGGTGTCAGGTGGCCCTTGGGGACCCCAGTACTGCATCTGCTTCAGCATCCCTCCTCCTCCAACCCCCACCTCATCCCTGGCTGGGGCAAGTAAGCCCCAGGCCCAGTGCAGACGCTGGAGGGACTCGGGCAACTCTCTTTGTCTGAGTTTCAGTTGCCTCCTTTGTCAAAGGGTGGCCTTCCCAGTATATATATGTGGGCCTTCCACATCCCACTCCCCAGTCCCCACAGCTTCCCCCACAACCAAACTTTAAGACCCCACAGGAGCCGAAACTCTTTCCTGGTGAATTGTGATGTCAAATACTGCATCCAGAAGTCTCAGAAACCCACCTTTCCCAAACTGAGATACATGCCAGTGTGCTCGCGTGTGCCTCAAACACCACGCCACTTCCTCAATCATCGATTTTCCTCGATGGTGAGGGACCCAACAGAATGTATTTAAACACACAAGATGAAACTAGGATAGAATGATCTACAAAACCAGTATGCCATCTTGAAGATGAAAACATCCTTTTCAGGAATGCTGTCCACCAGACACCACAGGGAACAACCTCCAATCACCTAGCTGCCCCCTGTATGGAAGTGTGGCTAAAGCCTTTGCCTTGTCACAGAAATTCTTAGGTAATACGCAAAGGCTGAAAGATCACTCTTCAGACTGACTGGGGAGGGCTTGATTAGGGCTTCAGAAAACATGACTGTTTCACTGTACGTTTCCCTGCAACCATCAAATCTCCTACTCTGAAAACAGCATCCAGTCCCACAGTTCCTAGGAAGTGTCAAAACCTCTAACACCCAACTCCATCCACTTAACTCCAAGTGGGTCCAATAGGAAACTCTAACTCAAGAGAAAGGAGACTGCCTCCTGACACAGAGTTAACAGGCCAAGCCCTCTATACGGAGTAACAATAATTATCATTAGCCTTTAATGCCCAGGTTTCCCTTACTGTGGTCTCCCCCACACCACTAGTTGCATACCTGCAAAACAAAGAAAGCTCGGTCCTGGTTGGCCTCATACCAGATTTTCAAAAAGCTCTTGTGCCGCCTCCCAGCTCTCTAAGAGCTTGCACTTCCTTCCCTAACTCCGATAGACACCTCTCATCCTGATCAGCACGCCCCCAACCCCGCCCCCGACAGTTCCCAGCTCTGGAGCTGCTCTTGGGCACCTCTGGGGGAAGCACATACTATGTATGGTAGGGCAGTGTCTTAAGAGGTAAGAGATGCTCAATCAAGACTGAGGCTGTTGACTACAGACCTACATAGCCTCAAACCCTCTGTGGTATAAAGATCCTCCCTCATGTATTTAGATATGCCTGAGGCTTTGCAGACACACCCTGGGCTCCTTACATCTTTTAAGACCTGAGAAGCCTCTGCAGACACTGCTTGGTCACTCTAGATCAGTTTCCCAAAGTTGTTAGCAATTGAGTGCTTCACAAATAGCTTGTCATCAAAGCAAATTGAACACACAAGGTTCTTCACCATACAGCACAAGTAAATGGAAATATTATTAATGGGATTTGAGTATTAAGTTTATATGACGGTGTACCCCGGGTCTCAATGAAAAATGTATTTCTCACTGTAGATCAAGGTCAAGAGTTTGAGAAGCACTGCAATAGATGGGTCTAGATGATCCTATGGACTTTCCCCAGACCACTGTGGGCTAATTTTAACTCTCTGTAGCCCCAGGACCATGCAGAATTTTTCAACATTTTGCATTTCAATTACTTTCGAGAAGGCAAGTACAATACAGCCCAGCAAATTTTCCAAATCTCTTCATTGTCTTATTTTCCATGCAATTATCGGCTCCCCAAAGGCATTCAAATTTGCTCCAGACACAAAGACTGCACTCCTGCAGTCACACTCAAAGCCACCTAGACGGTTCCAGGTCTTTCTAACTGCCCCAAGCCTTCTGTCACCCAGACTAGAGACTCCTCAGACAGCTGGAGACCCATCCACGCCTCTCTCAGCACATCTCAGGATTTGTCTCCTTCCCTTAGTGGGTACATCCTGCTCCTCTGGGTGACTATAAAAGACTTCCCAGTCCTGAAACAGTTCTTCAGAGCCACCTAAATGGCCCCTACCCATGTTGGTGAGCCACATCCTTAGGTCAGCCCGTGCACACACTTCCCAGCGCTAACAGACATAGCCCAGGCGCTATAGTTGGCTCTGCAGATACTCCTCAGCTCTTCCAGATCTCTTTAACCCCTGGGACATATCTCAAGATCTCAAGATGGCCCCAGAACCCTCTAAACAGACCCTATCCTCCGGTCAGCTCATAAAGACGCTCAACAGTGCCCACAGAAATGACACAAGGGAGCTATATGATGGAAGGCAGGCTTCAGTCTCAGTCCAGACCCTGTGGACGCCCCCCAGTCCTTTCGGGGACGCCCCGTGGATGCCCCCCGGCACCACAGACGCGTCCCAGGCCTTCAGAAGGCCCCTCTCTGGGCGCCAGCTTCCGCCGCCGCTACCGGGCCCGAGGCCACCCAGCCAAGCCCTCCAGGCCCTGCAGCGTGCCAGGAGGACCCCTGGACAACTAGCGACCCGACTCCGCCCCGCCCACCCAAATAGGCCCGAGCCCCGCTGCCCGGACCTCCGCCGCCATCTTACCCCGCCGCTCGGGCTGCGGCTCCGGCCCCGGCGCGGGGGCGGGGCGGGCTGGGGCGGGGCTCGCGATCAGAGGGAGGAGAGGGGTGGAGCTAAAACGCCGCCGAGCTTGCCGGGACTTCAAGTACCGAGCACGGTGCGGCGAAGGCTGGTGAGAATGCTGCGGACTCAGTTTCCCGGCAGCCAACGGGACACATGGGCAGGGTGCGCGCGATGCACGCCGGGAGGCGTAGTCCGCGCGTCGCCTTTGCCGCGAGGGGACGGCAAGGGGATGAGGGGGTGAAGTGGGCGGGGTTGCGGTAGCCCGCGATTAGGCCCCATAGTGCCCTGCACGCGCGCGGAAAGAGCGGCGGTAAAGGAAGTGACGTAAAGAGCGGTGAGCCTGACAGATGCAAGGGAGTTGTAGTTCCGCGGAGTGTGCCGTACGGAAAAAAAATGCAGGACTGATTGGGAGTTGCCCTGCCTACATTCTAGGGATCCCCGAATCCCGATACCAAGTCCTCGCTAAATTTAGAACCTAGGAGCCCGACCCTACAGCCTCCTCCTCATTTAGGACAGAAAAACCCAAACTCCTCTCACTCAGAGCAGAGCATCCGAACTCATATTTCCCTCCTCCATGGGACTGTTCAGCCGGTAAAGAATCCGCCTGCAATGCGGGAGACCTGGGTTCAATCCCTGGGTTGGGAATATTCCCTGGAGGAGGGCATGGCAACCCCCTCCAGTATTCTTGCCTGGAGAATCCCCATGGACAGAGGAGCCTACAGTCCATGAATCTGGCGGACTCAGATTGCGTCCATGGTGTCGCAACGAGTCGGACACGACCTAGCGACTTGGTTTTTAGATCCAGGAGTCAGGCCCTTTGGTCTTCCACAGACCACTCCTGGTCTCAAGCAAATATCTTACACTAACACAGGTGTTCGGGTTCACTAACTCCCTTGGGTTCAGAACTTTCGGTCCCTAGCCCCTGCAACCACTGGATCCAAGTGTCTGGGTTCAGTTCTCTCCTTTACCGAACCTAGTACTAAGGACCCCCTGGCCCCCTCCTTCCAAGGATCCAGGAGTCCAAACCTTCAGCCCTATTCCCTCCTAGAGACCCTGGGGTCTCAGCTTTCTCCTCTCTTATGACCCAGACATTTTGACCCTAGACTGTTCATAACCCAGGCATCCCGGCTTGAGTGAGCTGGCTCATGAATTAGGAATGCAGTGATCTCACGGCCCCTCCCTGCCCAGCTTGCCGCTGTCCCCCTCCAGGGCCCCATCTTCCCTCCCAGTCTGTCTTCCGCTTGGCTGGGACAGCAGGGACCGGAAGCCTGGGTCCCTTAGCGGGCGGAGCCTCCAGCATCCAGCCCAGACATCCGGGTCGGGAGCCTGGCAAGGATCCCAGGTCGGAGGCTGAGCTTCCCCTCAAGACTTGCTCCTTTCTCGGAGCGCGCCTATATACGGCCGCGCGCGAGTCCTTGAGCTCCGCCTACTAGAAAGAGGCCTCCGGGATGGCGTCCTAAGAAACTGCATCCCTGGGTTTCTTATTTGCATAGCCCCACCCCGAACGAGATTGTCAACCCATCCGTCGAGAGAATGAGGCCCGTATTAGCATAGCTCCGCCCCCAGGCGGCCCGGCAGCCGAAAGCGCGTGGCGCCGCTCCGGGTGAGCACAGCTCTCTATTAGCATTCTCCTGCTCCACTTGGAATTCCCCTTCTCTGCGAACGCGGGTCGCCTACCCTTATTAGCATAGCTCCTCCTTTTCCCAGGCCTTGCCTCCTCCTTAAGTGTCCGGAGACACAAGCCTTTCTAGCTGGAGCTCATGATTATGCAGTAGCCTTATTAGCGTGGCCCGCCCCTGCGCCCCGCCCGGTTCCCCCAGGCGGTAGCGGCGGCAGAGGCAGCGGTGGCGACATGAGCAGCGGGGCGGCATCCGGGACAGGGCGGGGGGCGGCCCCGGGGCGGGGTGCCGGGACCCGGGGACCCCCACCCAGCGAGACACACAAGCTGGTGGTCGTGGGCGGCGGCGGCGTGGGCAAGAGCGCGCTGACCATCCAGTTCATCCAGGTAGAGGGCCCTCACCCGGGGGTGCCCTTTGCGGGATCCCAGAGCTCCCATTTCCCCTCGACCCATCACTCAGCCCCTCCTATGAGGCCCTCTAATCTTAAAAGAAATCCCCTCAGATGTGACTCTGAGCCCCTTGTGGCCTCCACCCCCCCAAACACGAGGGACGTTCCTCCTGTACTTGTGTCCTGAGACCCATCACCCCATCCCTAGTACTCAGAACCCCGCTTCCCTGCTGACCTGACCCTGGGTGCCTCCTGGGAGCACCTTAAATCCAGAAGTCACCCCATCCAGACCCTAAGCACTCTCATGGGGCCCCCCAGGTGCCACCTCCCCCAGCCTGAGCCCCATCTCCCCCAAATCCCAGATCCCAGCTTCCCCTCTGAGCCACCCAAAACCTAACTGGGAGAACGCCCCTGAGATTCCCCTAGTCAGCCTCTGCCCTCTGGCCATTCCAGAGAACTCTGAGATCCCAAGTTCTGGGAATCCCCCATCCCCCCAGACCGAGACCCTCCCCACTGCCAACCTTCCCCAAGGAAAACGAACCACTCCTCCATCTTGAGTCGTCCTCCACTCCGATTCCCCAGAGTCCCTCTCTGAAAATCTGGCTAGTCCTCAAATCATCTCCATGGAGGAGGCCCCCAGATTCTTGACATCCTCAGACAGACCTGCCCCTTGAGAGTGTCTCTGATATCTTAAATGCGTCTCCAGGGTCTTTAAGACTCCTATATTCTAGGGAAAATCTCCCAGATGCTCCTGAGCCCAGCCCCCAGTTCTCACCACTGAGCTTCCCCTTTGCAGACACACCCCTCAGTCCCCTAGGGCTAGATCCCTCCCTCATCAAACACTCCTCTAACAGGCAGAATGCAGCCTGCAGACCCCCAACTGCCAGGTCATCACTTCTCTCCTGAAAACCCACCGCTGCGTGGGAAACTTCCACCCCATTACCAAGGGAAACCCTCCCACCTCAGAGAAACCCGAGAAAGGTGTCTGTCTGCTACTGAGACGCTACCACAGAGCTCTCCACCAAGAGACCCCAGCCAGCACCTGCCTAGGAGCTCCTGTCTGTGTAGAGAAAGGCCCCAGCCCTGGGCCCCTTGCACCCAGGGGCAGACCCAGAAACTGGCCCAAAGCCTGGCTGGAGGCGGGCGGGACCGGGCAGGAAGGGAGGGGCCGGCCTGCGGGCGGGGCAGCTTCTCGCCGCCGGATTGGAACCGGGACCTTCCCTTGGGAGGAGACACTGCCTGAGGAGGAGGTGGAGGAGGAGGGAAGGGGGAGGAGAAGGGGAACGGGGAGGAGGAGGGGAGAAAGGGAAGAGAAAAAGGAGGAGAAGAGAGAGCTAGACAGGCAGATTCTGCACAACAGCTCCCAATAACCAAGCACCTACTATGCCCAAGTGATGTGTTAAATACTGAACAGGGGTTTTCCCTGAATCTCACAAACCCTGGATTAAGCCTACAGCTATTTTTATCCTCATTTTCCAAATAAGAAAACTGAGGTTCAGAGGGGAACTGATTTAGAAGGAAGTGATTCGTCCAGTGCCACACAGCCAGGATGTAATGACGACGCCAGGAATGTACCTTATACCAGAAAAACAGAGAGAGGACCAGGAGACAGAGAAGAGCCTGGGGAAGGCAATGAGAAGGCCCAGAGACCCAGAGAGAGGGAGACAGACTCAGGGAGGGAAGAGACCCAGAAGGAAGTCAGGGCTCGGAGGCTGGGCTACGTCACCTTTGCTGGGATGCCGCACTAACGAGGTCCTCTCCCCGTCTCACCAGTCCTACTTTGTGTCTGACTACGACCCCACTATTGAAGACTCCTACACGAAGATCTGCACTGTGGATGGCATCCCAGCCCGGCTAGACAGTGAGGGCGGCGGGGCGACAGTGGGGGAAGGGTGGCAGGGCTGAGGGCTCTTGGGAGTGGCTGGCCTGACCCCCGTCCCCTTGGAGACCATTTTCCCTCTCTCTGCAGTCCTGGACACCGCCGGCCAGGAGGAGTTTGGTGCTATGCGGGAACAGTACATGCGTGCGGGCCACGGCTTCCTGCTGGTGTTTGCCATTAATGACAGGCAGAGGTGAGAGCGAAGGGGTTGGGGGGTCGGGAGGGGAGCGAGGAGAGAACAGCTGGCTGGACCTCTGGCTTCATCTGCAGTTTCAACGAAGTGGGCAAGCTCTTCACGCAGATCCTTCGAGTCAAGGACCGAGACGACTTCCCCATTGTGTTGGTTGGCAACAAGGCGGATCTGGAAACACAGCGCCAGGTCTGGGATTCCCCCTACCCCCCGACCCCAACCCCATCTCAGTCTGGGAGGTTCCTTCTGGTGTCACCTCCTGAGGCTCCTCATGTCAGCATCCTCCTCTGACTTCCTCCATCTGCAGCTACGCACCCCACTAGTCATAGCTTCTGAGTACCCAGCGTTGCCCACACGGGAGTTCTCAGGAGAGGTGGCTGAATGGGAAAAAGGAAAAAGGGTGCCTCCTCCAGGATCTACCAGCCCCAGCATTGTTCCGTCCTGACCCCTCCTCTTGTTCCCACCTGGATCCTGGCCTTCGCCTCCTCTGGATTTCTCCCCTCCAGTCAACCTCCTACTTCACCTGCCCCTCCCCTGCTCACACCGCAGCTCGGCCACCTGGCCTTGGATGCCCACCCCCGCAGTCCTGTCCTTTCCTTCCTCTGTTCTCAACATTTCCCTATACACACAGACTGTGATTTCCACACAGAACTCATTTTTTTGATTAAGGCCTTGGAGCTTTGCTTGGGTCTCTGCCGGTAACACCCTGACTTTTCTCTGCCCGACAACTCAGGAAGGTCTGTGGAGCCTTCTCTGACTCCCTTCTTACATGGCACCCAGCCCCTTGGGCTTCTCCGTCGTGATCACCTGGGACCTTTTCCTCTACACTTGAGCTTCCACAGTACGTTACCCCAGTTAGAGCACACAGTGTGTCTTTCTGCCTCCCCCCTCCCCGGGCTGGGACTAGCCTTGACTGCAGGCACCTGACTCCTCCATATCCCCGTCATGCCCCCAGGTCCCCCGATCTGAAGCCTCCACCTTCAGTGCCTCCCACCACGTAGCCTACTTTGAAGCTTCTGCCAAACTGCGCCTCAATGTGGATGAGGCCTTCGAGCAGCTGGTGCGGGCCGTCCGGTGAGCTGAGCCCCCTTCCTGTGATCCTCCTCGTCCCCTAAGCCCCTACTCCACCCAAACTCACCAGCCTCTTCCCACAGGAAGTACCAGGAACAAGAGCTCCCACCCTCCCCCGCCCAGCGCCCCCCAGGAAGAAGGCCAGAGGCTGCCCCTGTGTCCTTCTGTAGGGACCAGCTGCTCTCGCTGAGCACCCTTCCCGATCTGGGTCTCCCAGGACACACTACACCTCCACCCGCGATTCCTGGCCTCCCCCTGGGGGCCGTGATCACCCTGTGCCTTCTGTCACCGCTGCCTTCCCCCACCCGAGCCCAAGGGTGAGGGCTCCCAGGCACCCGGGTCACTGCTGTATATAACTACCCTCCCCAGAGAAATAAACGTCACTGCCAAGGAGGTATTTTTTTTTTTTAATAAAAGGGACCGGGTGAACTCTAGGCCTGTGCACACTCGCTAAAGCCTAGCGCCAAGAACCATGGGATCTAAGACCCTTTGCTCAGGGCAGGGACAAGCTGAGCCAGCCGTCCTGACCTCCACTGTGCATTTTGTTGGGATGAGGATTGTTTGAGGGGGACTTCCCTGGCAGTCTAGTGGTTAAGACTTTGCCTTCCAGGACAGGGAGTATGAGTTGGATCCCTGGTCAGAGAACTAAGATTCCCGCAGGCAGGCAGGGAGGAGCTGGTGACGGGGATGGGGGGGGCGGTAAATAAAAAAATCTTTTTTCTGGAAAGTTCTAGAACTGCACTTTTCAGTCTGGTAGCCGGAAGCTACATGTGGCTATTTAAATTAATTTCAATGTAAAAACTCAGCTCCTGAGTCACACAGCCACATTCAAAAGCTCAGTATTCACACGTGTGACTTAGTGGCTACTACCCACACCCCACCCCCCCCGCCATGGGCAGGCACACACACAATATTCTCATATTGCAGAAAGATCTGTCAGACAGAAGTGGTGTTCTAGGAGACCTTGGAGACAGGCAGCAACTGCTACAAACTGTGCTCACCTGCCTCCCACCTCCAATGTGTATTGAGAAAGGCAGTTTGGCTGCGGAGGGGAGAAGGCACAGGTGGGCTGAATGGTGTTTAAGCCGCCGCCAACAGGCAGGTTCTCAGTTCCAGAAAGCTCTCGGTTAGGCTGACATCTGACTCTCAACCTTGAATTCAACTGGAGGCTGGTGTGGAGGCACCCCCTGCCAGCCTCTCCTCTGGGGGTGGGGGTGGGGCTGAAGTGTAGGGTGACAACGGTTTGGGGATCAGGACCCCCAGTTCTGTACTGCTGCTGCTAACTACGAAGACTGGAGCCAGAACCGGAGAACACCACTCCCCCATCGCCCAGACCCATCAGACAGGCCATCTTTTTTTTTTTAAATATTTCCTTATTTGGCTGTGCCAGGTCTGTTTTGGTATGTGGGATCTAGTTCCTGGACCAGAGATCAAACCCAGGCCCCGTGCACTGAGGAACACAGTCAGCCTCTGCACCACCAGAGAAGTCCCAGACAGACCACCTTTGAACTCCAACACATCAAAACAGAAATCTCAACCAAGATGTCCGTGTCTCCTGGAACTTTGGTCCCCGCCTGACTACTGTTAACAGTCAATGATCTCTTCCCCCACCCCCCACACCGGCTAATTCTCAACAATCTCTGGGCCCTGATCCCAAAACGCTCCCCTTCACACCCACCCACCCCAGAACCTGCTTCCTGGTTCTGGGGTGGACGATGACCCCGTGTGGCCCCTAGCAGCAGGCTGTCTGGGTTCCAATCTGGCGCTGACCCTCCCAGGCAAGTGCCTTTGTGCGTGCTTCTGTTTTCACATCTGCAGAGTGGAGGAGACTGCAGTTACTTCCCACTGCCTTTAGAAACCAAACCTGCACCCAGAGGATGAAAGCAGCGCCTGGGAGGTACTCCGCGCTCAGGAGCAATGACAGAGTTCTCCAGTCTTAGAAACACGAAGGTCCCTCTGTATTCCAGATTAGAACAATGATTAGCTAAAGATCCCTTTCCGGGTTTCATTATCACAGAATCCTTGGCCTGGGTTCAACCTTCTGCCTGGGGAATAAGTGTGGCTCAGATATATTGTACTGTGTTTCCCCTCCCTTCCCCAGCGTCCACTCCCCCAGAAGAACCTCTGTTCAGCAAAGGCCTCCCCTGTGGGACAGGGATGTTTCATTTAAGATCTGATATCTCAACCTAAGCCCCAGTCAGGGGCGAGCTCCTCTCAACAGGAACCAGGGCCCCCTGCTAACTCCTCTCTCCCCAGCTCCTACCAGTCTCGCTGCTAGCAGTCTTTTCTGTGTTGTCTAATGGGGTTAAGTTCTGGCTGGACACCTCTTTTTCTCAGAAGACCAAGATGCTCTCTGAGAAAGTGACGAAAGCTACTGCTTGCCCCTAAAAAGGCACAGATACAAAACCCACATGACAACTGGCAGGCCATTTTTGGAAAGTTTGCAGCCACCACCATGCCAAAGCTCGTCAGACAACAGCAAAGAGGCTGGGCTGGCCCAGTTGGCATCTGCCTAGGTGATGTGTGTGCCTGTAAGTCTCTGGTTCCTGCCCTCCCTGGGTTTAGCAGGGCTTGTCAATGATTTCCAAATCCCTTGGGGGTTTTAATGTCCCTCGCTTTAACCATCTTTGTAGTTCTTTGCTTCTCCTCCCTTTTCACCATCTCTTGGACCGCTACCAAACCTCTCAGGGTGTCCTGCTATGCAATGAACAGTGCTTCAAACAAATAGCTTTCCTTTGTCTTGACAGAAGCCCATTTTACAGATAACAAAGCTGAGGGTAGAGGCTATTATCCAACTTGTGTGGTCAGTGCTGGAGCTGATATAGGAATTCAGACAGTTGAATTCTGAAGGCCAACCACAAGGTAATTCTGTCCCCAGAGGGATGATACTGCCTCCGCAGATCACCTTCTGAACATTTCTTCCAAATTCTACCCTGGATCTCTACTCTGGGACAATCCAGGGACCTCTGGTCCCAATTTGACATCAGCAGCCCAGAATCAAGAAGTGTGACTCCCTCACAGAGGCTGCACTCATTTGCTATAGGTCAGAGTTCAAGGACACTAATGACTCATCTTAATTCCATGATTCTAGAAAGTAAATGGCTCATCATTCACTCTGTCATGGTCCTCAGATGTTACTAGCAGTCCTGTGTTCTATAAAACCAGGTCTCTAGAATTTATCACATTGGTTATGATCTAGCCAATATCCAAGGTTCTAGAAGAGGTGTTCTTCCTCAGTTTCATCTGGAAGAGAATACAGAATGCTGATAATCCACCTTACACTTCCTGTTGGGTCTCTACCCCCTTGACCAGCCATCCTCAACGCTGACTCCAGAGTTCTAAAATACCAATGGTCTCCTTTTGGGATGCATCCACAATCTATATCAATGGCTTACTCACTACCTTATAGGCTGGGTTCTAGAAGACACCAGTTGACCTCCAATTTGTTAACACTCTTATTCTTATTCTAGAACACTGTTCCTCAAACTTGAACGCATATTACAATCCTCCCAGGATTTTAAAAATGGGTTCTGACTCAGGGCTGAGAAAGAACCTGAGTCTACATCTCTACCAGCTCTTTGAGGATTCCAGGAAAGCGTGAAAATACAGGAATTCACATTCAACTCTGCAGGCTGACCTCTAAAATGCCAACCCACTTAGGATCTTACAGTTCCAGGGTGAACCCTGGAACCCTTACCTCAAGTTCGAGAACCCTCAAGCCTACCTCAGGGAGCCAAGAGAAAGCTGGTTAACTCCTGACACCCATCACGGCCTGTACTGGTTTAAAGGTAACACCCCAAATTCATATACTTTCCCCTTCACAAAGTAGAGCTTGATTCCCCTCCTTGAGTGTGTGCTGGGCTTAACGACCCTCCTCTAATGAACAGTATGGCAGAAGCAGTGGAGTACAGTGTCTGAGTTTAGGACGTAAAGATTAAGTGGCCTTCTCCTTGAGCTCTCCTTTCAATCATGCACTCTGGGGAAGCCAGCTGTCACGTCTGGAAGACTCTTAAGCCATCCTATGGCATAGTCCACACGGCAAGCAACTGAGGCCTCCAGCCAAGAGCCACATGAGTGAGCCACTTTAAAGCAGATCCTTCAACCCCAGTCAAACCCATGAGGCTGCACCCTCACAGCTGACTCTAATACCACCCAACTAACTGGCTCCCAAATTCCTGAACTCAGAAACCCTATGATATAAATGTTTGTTGTTTTCAAGGTATTAAGTTTTGGGGTGGGCTAATTTGTTACACAGCAAGACACAATGGAAAACAGTGACCCCAGCCCAACCACCTTCCAGGGCTCTAGAAAAGCCACATTTCAGATTCCAGACTCTGCCCATGCCACTCACCCCCACCCCCCCCGCCCGCCACGCCGCAGGACAGAGGCACTCCAGCCAGCCGATAAAGTGTTTGCCGTTGGGTTTTCGTTTGGCTGGTTGTGTGTACACAGTGTATACAAGTTGAGTTGTACAGAAGCCCAAGAAAGAGCAAGAGACAAAGGGTGGTGGGGAGATGGAAGCAGAGGGGTTAGAGAAAGGGAGGAGGGAGAGAAGAGACTGATAAAAAATAGAACCACATCCAGATGACAAGGGGATGGGGGTGGAGGGGGCAGACACAGACAAATCGCAGTAGAAAAGGAGTGGGAGGGGTAAAGGGAGGGGACCCTTCTCCCCCTCCACCTCCCCAGACCCCGCCCCAGGTATGTACAATAAATAAGATTAAAAATAATTAACAAGATGCGTTTTCCCCCCCCCACCCGACGCCAAATGCCCTGGGGAGGGAATGGCCTTTAACAAAGATCTTGGCCTGTGAGGGAGGGCTTCCGGGGGGGGGGGGAAAGGGGTCCCCCAGCTCTCTGAAGCCGCCCCGCCCCCTCAACCATACATAGACTTTTCCTATACATTATGTACAAGGTGGAGGGGGCTGGGGCTATGGCCATGGAGGGGGATCGGGGCAAGGCGGGGGAGGGAAACCGTTACTAAATAGACATTTATACATATATATAAATAATTTCTCTGTACACCCGACAGTGGGAGGAAAGGGGAGGGAGTGGAGAGGGCTTGGGAGGTGGGGGAGTCGAACTTGAACCCTGCCCTGCGGGGGCAGCACGAACACACCCTGACCAATGACCCCCCTTCCCCAGCAACAGGGGCCAGGGGTTAACTCCTGAGGGCACAGTTCTGTCCCCATTCTCGGTTCATGGAGGAGGTGGGCCCCCCAGGCCAGGGTGGGGTCACCCGCAGCGGCTATGGGCCTGTGCTTGGGCCAGCAGGTCGCTGAAGGAGTCAAAGAGCTGTTCCAGCCACGGCTGATTCCGCATGCACTGCTGGACTACCTCTTCCTGGCCTAGGTCCTCTGCGCCGCCCCCGATGGCCAGGGTCTGCAGGGGATTAAACGTAGATCTGGGGTGGGAGGGGGCTGGGGGCCTCGGGGTCAGTGTCTCAGGGAGAAGGGGACTGGGAGTGGGACTCCTGGGTCTGAGGGAAGACGGGTCAGGGACCTGGACTGCCAGGGTCCAGTCAGGAGCCTGTGATGGGCAGAATCCCAGAGTGATACGTGCGGGCGTGCGTGGGCTCACCTGGTCCCGGCAGCGCAGGAAGGTGTGGTACTTATAGTGGTGGGAGTGAGTGGTAGAGCGTGTAGTATCCCGATTTGTCCAGTTCAACCTTGAACTCCTGGGCAAGTGCAGTGGAGAGGCCTCAGCCACCCTGCCCAGCCCCTCCTTCCACCCAACCCCGCCCTCCCTATCAGGCCCTGCCCCTGACCCACATCTCCAGTCTGGGCCCCGCCCCTGTCCCCCACCTTCCTGTCCAGGCCCCGCCTCTCCAGTTACCCATCGCACCTGGGCTCGGACCACGCTCCTCTTAAGCTTGCTAAGCGTCTTGCGGTTGTAGGGTTCCCCGGCTGGCCGCAGCCGCACAGCTCCCTCCTCGGGGGAGCCCTCCCCACTCTGCTCCACTTGCAGCTGGGGAACGTGTGCAGGGCGTCCTGCAGGAATCCGGTGGGTCAGGGGGACCTCCCTGGACCCGCCCACCCCAGACCCACCCACCTCCCCAGTTCTGATAAGTGGTCAGATGCCTGGGTTTCACCCAGAAAACCCATCCCGAAAAGACACAGGCATCTCGGTTTCCTCCAAGGACAGCAGAAACCTAGGCCAGGCTGGTGACCCTTATCATGTGCTCTGTGGCCTAGCCCAGGCCTTTCTGAGCCTGTTAACATCCCACTCAAGCTTCTAGAGTCACTTGCAAGTCCTACTCAAAATTCTGAGTTGGCCTGAAACCCAGAATCCCTAACATCCACCAGAGAATTATACAACCAGACTCATATTCCATCCCATAATGCTCAGACCTACCCTAATGTTGTACCATGTAATTTTTTTTTTTTTTTTTTTTGGAGAGGGGGCATGCCAACAAGACTTATAGGATCTTAGTTCCCTGACCAGGGATTGAACCTGTGCCCTCATCAGTGAAAGTGTGGAGTTGTAAACACTGGACCACAGGGAATTCCCATTACAGGGGAATTTTTAATCCTAGCACAACACCCAGCCCTGTCTTCTCAGAGCCAGAGGAATAGTCAATCCCAGGTTTCTCAGAGTCACCCTGACATCCCACCCAGAGTTCCTGAACCAGATTACCCCATGTTTTCATAGTCAGTCTAATATCTCAATAAGAATTTTTAGAGCTAGCCTAAAATCCATCCCAGAATTCTCAGAACTAGACTAACATTCCCCATCACGAATCTTCAGGGCCAGACTAACATTCCATGGCTGAATTCTCAGCCATCCTGATATTTTACAGCCCAATTCTCAGCACTACACTAACATCCCTCCCTGTCAGAATTCTCAGGGCCAGATTAGTGTTATCTCCCAGAATTTCCGGAGCCACCCTAACTTCCCATCCCAGAAGGGAAATTACATAGACAACTTCATGCTCGAGCCTGAAATTCAAAGAGCCTGAATTATGTTGACAAGAGAAGCCATCAGAATCTGCTTAACACTCTGCCCCAGTGAGCCCTGGGTCTAGGCCCTAGTTCACTTTTTGTCCCCAAATTTGTATTCCATAACCATGCTCTGCTGGGCCTGCCCAACAGCCCAGCCCAGACCTTGACAATGACCCCTCCAGGCCATCCCAGCTTGTCTCTATCTGGGTGGGCAGGGATGCTGGGCCCAGAGATCCCCATGGAACATCTCAGCCTTCCACTATTCTCCTGGCCAAGCTTGAGCCTTCCAACGATCGCCCCCTCCAGGGCCCAAAGCTCTGGGAAGGAGCAAGCACAGTGGCTGACAGGCACGTGTCTCCTCTGGGCCTGAGCTCTGGATCCCAGACACCGCTTGCCCAGCCCCCCAAGCACCTGCAGGGGCTGGGCTCAGCGACAACCGCTTCAGGACTTTTTTCTTGTGCTCATTCAGGAGGCCATCAATCTTCCGCATAGGTGGCAGGTACAGCTCGTCTGAAAGGGGAAGAGGGACATCAGCAGAGCTTAGCCCCACGATGATACACGGTGGGAGGAAAGCAGGGGTTGGGGGTCTGGGTCCACTTACCATGTGTGTCCTCCAGGGCCTGGATCATGTCTGGGTCAAGTGCTGTGCTCACCAGCATCTCGACATAGCTCCGGTACATTTCCCGCATCGCCCGGGTCTTCAGCAGACGCCCAGGTACTGCCCGCTCTGGGGGAAAAAAAGAAGACATGGATCCATTATTCCAACTTCTGAGTCCGCTGAGGGAAGACTCTCCAATACCAGGACAATAAACTCTCAGGGTGAATCACAGGTACCATCACAAGCTCAGCCTGGCAAGTCAGGGAAGGCTATTAAAGGTCACACAAGCATCAAACCTTGAGATCAGAAAGAGAATTCCAGGTCGGTGACCTTTGTGTTTGACCAGTTCCATGAAGTTTCTATAAAGTCTAAAACAGCCGCAGAATTGGTTTCCAAACCGGTGAATCAAGTTCAAGAGATCAGATCACAAAGGGCAAGACTGAGGGAAGAGGTGGGAACTGAGACTGCAAAGGTTAGTGTAGGCCAGACCACATGGGGCCTCCAAGATGAGGGGCAAAGGGCAGGGGCTTTTAGGGAGGCATCCTAGGGATGCCATGGGAGAGAGCTGTGAGCAGGTAAGGGTGAAGGTAATTGGAGAGCAAGCTCTCCGAGGCCATGTTGATGGATCGGAGGGGGATATCAGAGGCCAGGGCAATGGAGCAGCTGAGAAAGAACAAGGCGCGGATGGGGCTGGAGGGACAGGTACAGAGATTTTGAGGGGCAGGAGGGCCGGTGTCTGGGCCAGGGCTGTGGGACAGGGCAGTGGTCTTGGGGGCAGCTGGGGTCAGAGGGGTGGGACTGGGGTTTCCCAGCTGCAGAGGTGAGGGAGGGGCCTGGAGGGTCTGGCCTGGTGAGCGGGTGGCTAGTGGGGCTGCATCTGAGATACAGAGACTAGGACCTGCTCTGTGAACTCTGGGAGTGGGTTGGGGGTAGTCTGGGAGGGTGGCCAGGGTAAAGAAAGGAGTCTGAGGCTCGTGGAAGTGGAGGGAGCCTGCCAAGTGAGAGGTACGGAAGGTCAAGCAACAAGATGGAAGATGGTCTTCTTACTTTTTGTAGTGCATGCTACCTGGCTCATGGGATCTTAGTTACCTGACCAGGGATGGTACCCGGGCCCCTGCGGTGAAACCTCAGAGTCCTAACCAGAGAATCCCCCAAGGAGAGCACTGGAGGGACACACACTAGCAACTCAAGGAGCAGTGGGAGAAAACAGAGCAGGAGGCCCATGCATGTTCTTAAGACTCCAAAAAATCCCTTAGGGAGAGGCCCGAGAAATGGCCACCTGACTTATCCACATGGACGGTCCTCGCTGACAGCAGTTTCAAGAGCCCAGAGTGATCACCTGGCAGCAGAAGTCAGACCCTGTCAAGCCTCGGCCTGAACCTTCCTATGGCTCCTGTCTCACTCGTGATAAAACCCTGCCAGTAGGGCTGCAAAGTCCCAAGTTCCTTGTCTCTCCAGGATCTGGTCTTGTTCCTTGTCTGCCCTCACTTCCTCCAGTGCCTGGCCTCTTTCCTGATCCTCAGACACGCCCAGTCCAGAATGTTCTCTCCCTAATGTCACACCACCCCAGCCCTGTTGCATTCAGATCTTGGCTCCAATGTCACTTCCAGAAACCTTCCCCCACTCCCCCTCTCCTGAAAATAATCACCCAGGATCCCACTCAGATCCTGTTTACCAGATTTATTTTTCTCTACTGCCCTTAATCCCACCCAGCCTTACACTGATGATTTTTCATAGTTTTCTATGAGATTCTATTACATAACATCTTTATCTGATCAACTCCCTCAGAGAGACTGTAAACTCCCATGGGGACACATGTTTTTGTTTACTATGTTCGCTGTTAGAACCCCCAGTTCATGGCACATAGTAGGTATTCAATTAACATCTGCAGAAAGGGGCTGAGAAAGCCAGACTGATAGTGGACTAAAGGAAAGGAGAGAGGGTACAGCCCCCTCTTAGAACTTTCACTGTGAATCCAAGGAGACGTATCAGCTTCTAGCACAAGGAGAGTCACCAGTCTTAGACCAGTGAGAGGGTTGGTCTGAGGTCTCCTTGTCTGGGCAGAACCTTCAGGGCATCCAGACAGGAGTTAGGCTCACCCTGCCCTGGAGGATCCTGGTCAAATGGCATGAATGGACAAAGAACCAAACTGAGAGAAAGATACTGACCCTTGGCTGGGGGAACAGCTTCCCCAGAGGGTGTAGAATTTAGTTTCTCCCGTTTCATAGGTTCAGAAAATTCTGGGCTGTCCACATAGGTTCATAGCAGCAGTAGCCAAAAAGTGGAAATACCCCAAATGCCCATCAACTAATCCATGGATAAATAAAATGTGGCATATCCAAGCTATGGAATAGTATTTGGCCATAAAAAGAATGAAATACTATAAACAACTACGTATAATAATAAATAAGCTACAGGGATATAGGGTACAGCACAGGGAACATAGCCAATACTTTATAATAACTTTAAATGGAGTATAATCTATAAAAATATTGAATCTCTGTATTGTACACCTGAAACTAGTATTGTAAATCAACTGTAGTTCAATTAAAAAAAAAAAGAATGAAGTGCTGATACACACTACAACATGGACGAACATCAAAAACACGCTAAGCAAAGATGCTAGTCCTCCAGGAGTGCATATCGTGTGAGATCCCTTACAACGAAACATACAGAATAGGCAAATCTACAGAAATTAGTAAATTACCGGTTGCTCAGGGATGAAGAAGGGGAGTAAGGGAAGTGATGGACAAAGGAAGCAGGGTGTCTTTCAGGGGCAATAAAAATATTCTAAAGTTGATTGCCAGATGGATACACAGCTCTGACTACACTAAAAGTCAAAGAATTATGGCTTTTAAATAGGTGAGCCACACAGTACATGAATTAGATGTATAAAACTGTTTTAAGAAATAAAAGTCCTGCAAATCTGGGCCTTTCAGTTAAGCTCCCTCCCTTGCCAGCATCTTCCCCTGACTCAGCTGTAACCAGCCAAGGGTGCTTCCACCTGGTTAGAATGAGCCCACCGCCCACAGAAGACTGGATTCCCCAGGCTCCTTTGCAGCTAGATGTGGCCATGTGATGACTTCTGGCCAGTGGGATAAAGAGGAGACAGGATGTGGGCCATCCCCAGATCTGGCACTGAGCTGAAAGGTCAGTCATACCCCTATCCTTGGGTCCTTCCCTATTGGCAGGACTGCAGCTGTGGGGCTGTTGGGTTATGCCTCTCACCACGTGCTTAACGATAGCAAGCTTGGGGGGTGGCAGAGCAACAAGAGGAAAAGAAACCCGGACCTGGACAACCTTGCGAGGAGCCTCTTATTCTCCACACATCTTCTACTTCATCAGGACTTCGATGGAAAGAGAATTAACTCCATCTCTCTCATGTGACTGACTAGCTGTATATTTAGCCTCCGTTAAAAACAGCTACCCCTGTACTACACCTGAAAGAGTAGGTGACCTTGGGCAAGTCATGGCACCTCCCAGGGCCTCAGTGTTCTCATCTTTAAAATGAGGATAATAAATAAATTAATTAATTAAAAAACTGTTGAAAATAAAATGAGGATAGGGACTTCCCTGGTGGTCCAGTGGCTAAGACTCCCATTGTAGGGGGCCTGGGTTCGCACTCTGGCTAGGGAACTAAGATCCCACATGCCACAACCAAACCCTGGTGCAGCCAAATAAATGAAATAATAAATATTTTTTAATGAAATGAGAATTCTAAAGTACCTAACCCCACAGGGTTTATCTAAAGATGAAATGAGCCAATGGGTAAAATGCTTAAAATGATGCCTGTCACTTAAAAGCACTAAGTCAGGTATTATATTTTTATACATATGTGCACATATATTGTTGTTGTTACTGTCATAATAAACTAGACATCATTCTAAGCAATGGAGCTCCCATCTGATGCCCACTATAGTCGAGTACCCTCCTACATGCTTTACTGTGAATACCCACTTGACTTTATTATTAACCCATTTTACAGGTGAGGTCACTGAGGTGCTGCCGCCTGCTTCCTAGAGTCACCCAGCAGGTCATAGGGAACACCACTGTCTCTGGGCTTCTAGGACAGATGCTAGTCCCCAGTCCTCAGAACCTGCTTACGCGTGTGCATGCTCAGACGCTTCACTCAACTCTTTGCAACTTGCAACTCTTGGACTCTTTGCAACTCTATGGACTATAGCCCTCCAGGCTTCTCTGTTGATGAGATTCTACAGGCAAGAATAATGGAGTGGGTTCCCATGCCATCCTCCATGGGATCTTCCCGACGCAGGGATCAAACCCCTGTCTGTTAGGTCTCCTGCACTGCAGGCAGATTCTTTACCCACTGAGCCACCTGGGAAGCCCCAGAATGTGTCTGTTCTGAGACAAAACAGTGTGGAAGCACAGCCTGAAACTCTGCTGGATGCAAGCCAACTCAGGGGGATTCCACACCCAGTTGTGCTGAACTCTCTCCACGTCAGTTTGCTCACCTGTATTTGAGGATAATATGGAGTATCTACTTCATAGCGCCACGGTAAAAATCAAGCAAGTTAACATGTATAAACAACTTATGGGACAGCCTGTCACGTGGTTAGGTGCCAGATAACCGTCAGCTATGGCTATGATTTTTAACTCTTTACTACCATGACTGTCTGCTGACGTTGCCTGGAGTCCTCTGTATAATAAAGACCCATGCCTCTTTCTGAAAACCATGGGGTCGCCTCCCCAGCAGCCCCACAGCTGCTGATGGCCTTACCGTCCTCGCTGGGGGCCCCAGGGGACGACTCAGAGTCCGAGGAGCTGCCCGGTGGGGGCCCGCCCGCCCGAGGCGTTGCCCGCCGCCTCCTTCAGCCACTTCTTCCTCTTCTTGGGGGCGGCTCGGCCTTCACCTTGGTGGGTCGGGACTTGGGTAGCCGGGAGGTGGTGGGCTGGCCCGTGGTGAGGTTCCGATCCGGCCGAATCTGCCGGCCACCCATGCCCCGCTCACCCCGCAGCGGCCGTTCCGCGCGCGCTGCCCTCTCTTTCTCCTTTTCCTTCTCAATGGGCCGTGGAGGCGACGGCTTCGTGGGGGCAGGGGGCTCAGGCACGGCCGTGTCAGTCGTCTGCTCGGGGGGCTTCTCGGACGTCGTTTTGTCAGGGGTCTCGGGTTTAGGAGGTGGTACCGGGGCCTTGGGGGGCGGTGCGGAGCCACCCCCAGTGGACATGGGTGCCTTGGCCTGCCCAGAGCGCCTGGAAGGAGACATAGATGGGACTGTGCTCAGCAGCCCCTGAAACACAAATTGTCCCCCTTGGGGTACCCCAGCCCCCACTACCTGGCCCATAGCTGAAAGCACAGGCTCTTACGGAGCTGGTTTCTGTCCCCATCTCTCTGAGGCCCCTACTCGCAGGGTCTCTGCACCCCCTTCCCGACTCTTGCTTCCAAGCATTTTGTACTTTAAAATGGTTGATCTTATATTATGTCAATATCTTATTTCACCCCTAGGCCTGCTGGCCCCGCCCACGACCTCCAAGGTACCTGACAGGCACTGGGGGCCGGTGCCAAGGTTTCCGAGCACAGACCCTCACATAATCCTTCTTGTTGACGTTTTCCAGGAACTTGACGTACAGACGCTGGTACCGGTTTTTGGCGTCCCCGAAGTACCCCAAATACTACGAAAGGAAAGGAGCACGTGAAGAACTCCGTCCACCGCAGCTACCGCAGGAGCCTGCTGGGGGTGGAGAGCGCCTTCTGGACGCCTCTTAGACCCACAGTAAATCAGAGTCATGTGTGAGGGGGACCCAGGCTCCCCCCGCCCCCTGGCCCTCGCTCTCCTCCGCAGGCTCACATTACTGGTGGCACAAAACTGCCGCTGTCCATCCTTGATCTCGGGAGTGAATTTCTGCAGCAGCGCCTTCTGGACTCGCCAGATGGGTGGGGGCTCGCGCCCGGTCTGCAAGGCCAGCTGAGGAGGGGCACAGCAAAACCACAGGGTCAACCTCCACCCCGGCCCTTCCAGACCCAGTTCCTGACCTCTCTCCTCCCTCCACACCCCCTTAAAAGAAAAGACATCGTAGTCAACAAGAATCAACGAAGACCCAGCTGATGGGTATCTTTGGCTTCCTGATGCTCTCAGCTCTGGGGCTGCAGCTTGAATCTTGCCCTGCCTTCCTACAGAGCTTCTCTGACTTGCCATGGAGTTCCCTCCCAATAAACAGAATACACCTAAATACACCTAGATACATCATACAGCATAGCTTCGCCCAGCCTGCCTTAAACATTCTCAGAACACTAAGTCATCTAACACAAAACCTATTTTATAAAAAACTGTAAAGTATCTCATGTAATTTATTGAATACTGGACTGAAAGTGAAAAACAGAATGGTTGTCTGGACACGGGAGGCTTGAAAGTGTATCACTTGTTTACCCTTGTGATTAACTTGCGTTGGCTGACTGTGAACTGGAGGTTTCTGTTGCTCCCTGCTACTTGCCCACCATCACAAGAGTATCAAAGTATGTATCATTAGCCCAGGAAGAGAAAAGAATTCAAAATTAAATGTGTACTGCATTTGCATCACCATCCAATTGGAAAATCCTGAACTGAACCACTGAGGACAATGTGTATTTCCAACCGGGCTGTTCACTCTATTGTTTTTGTTTGTTTCATTGTATTGAAGTATAGTTGATTTACAATGTTGCACTAATTTCTGCTATACAGCAAAGTGACTCACTTATACATATTCTTTTTTTTATATTCTTTCCCATTAGGGCTTATCACAGGATATTGAATATAGTTCCCTGTGCTATACAATAGGACCTTGTATATACAACAGTTTACATCTGGTAATCCTAGACTCCCCATCCTTCCCTCCGCACCCACCACCCCCTTGGCAATCACAAGTCCGCTCTCTATGTCTGTGAGTCTGTTTCTGCTTTGTGGTTAAGTTCATTCATGTGTACTGTAGATTCCACATGCAAGTGTTTTCACATGGTATCTGTCTTTCTGACTTACTTCACTCAGTACGATAATCTCTAGTTCCATTCACGTTGTTACAGACGGGCTGTTCATTCTGTGCCACCAGGCTTTACTTATCATAGCTTTATGGTGTGATTGTTGTTGTCATTCAGTCATATGCAGCTCTTTGCCTCCCGATGGACTGCAGCACGCCAGGGTTCCCCGTCCTTCACCATCTCCTGGAGCTTGCTCAAACTCATGTCCATTGTGTCATTGACGCCACCCAACCGTCTCATCCTCTGTTGCCCTCTTCTCTTGCCCTCAGTCTTTCCCAGCATCAAAGTCTTTTCCAATGACTTGGCTTTTCATATCAGTTGGTCAAAGTACTGAAGTTTCAGCTTCAGCGTCAATCCTTCCAATGAGTATTAAGGGTTGATTTTCTTTAGGATGGACTGGATTGATCTCCTTGCAGCCCCTGCAGTCCAAGGGACTCTCAAGAGACTCCTCCAGCACCACGATTTGAAAACAATTCTTTAGCACTCAGCCTTCTTTATGGTCCAACTCTCACATCTGTACATGACTACCGGAAAAACCATAGCTTTGACTAGATGGACCTTTGTCAGCAAAATGACGTCTCTGCTTTTTAATACGCTCTCTAGGTTTGTCATAGCTTTCCTTCCAAGGAGCAAATGCCTTTTAATTTCCTGGCTGCAGTCACTGTTTGCAGCCAGTGATGCAATCACTGGGGCTGCAATCACTTTGTGATTTTGGAGCCCAAGAAAATAAAATCTGTCACTATTTCCACTTTTTCCCCTGTATTTGCCAGGAAGTGATGGGACCAAATACCATGATCTTAGTTTTTGAATGTTGACATTTAAGCCAGATTTTTCACTCCCTTCTTTCACTCTCATCAAGAGGCTCTTTAGTTCCTCTTTGCTTTCTGCCATTAGGTATCATCTGCATATCTGAGGTTGCCAATATTTCTCCTGGCAATCTTGAGTCCCACTTGTGATTCACTCAGCCTGGCATTTCACATGATGTACTCTGCATATAAGTTAAATAACAGGGTGACAATATATAGCCTTGATGAACTCCTGTCTCAGTTTTGAAGGAGTCTATCATTCCGTGTCCAGTTCTAACTTGACCTGCATATACATTTCTCAGGAGGCAGTTAAGGTGGTCTGGTATTCCCATCACTTTAAGAATTTTCCACAGTCTGTGGTGATCCACACGGTCAAAGGCTTTACCACAGTCAATGAAGCAGAAGTAGATATTTTTCTTGAATTCCCTTACTTTTCTATGAGCCAATAGATGTTGGCAATTTGATCTCTGGTTCCTTTGCCTTTTCTATATCCAGCTTGTACATCTCAAAGTTCTCAGTTCACGTACTGTTTGGAGCCTAGCTTGAAGGTTTTTGAGCAATACCTTGCTAGCATATGAAATGAGCACAACTGTACAGTAGTTTAAACTTTCTTTGGCATGAAAACTGTCCTTTTCCAATCCTGCTGTGTTTTCCAAATTTGCTGACATATTGAGTGCAGCACTTTCACAGCATCATCTTTTAGGATTTTTAAATAGCTCAATTGGAATTCCATCACCTCCACTAGCTTTGTTCATAGTGATGCTTCCTAAAGCCCATTTGACTTCACACACCAGGATGTCTGGCTCTAGATGAATGACCACATCATTGTGTTTATCCGGGTTATTAAGACCTTTTTTGTATAGTTCTTCATGTATTCCTGCCACCTCTTCTTAATCTCCTCTGCTTCTGTTAGGTCCTTGCTGTTTCTGTCCTTTATTGTGACCATCCTTGCATGAATTGCTCCCTTGGTATCTCCAATTTTCTTGAAGATATCTCTAGTCTTTCCCATTCTACCGTTTTCCTGTTTCTTTGCATTGTTCACTTAAGAAGGCTTTCTTATTCCTCCTTGCTATTTTCTGGAACTCTGCATTCAGTTGATGTATCTTTCCCTTTCTCCCCTGCCTTTCGCTTCTGTTCTTTTCTGTTATTTGTAAGGTCTGCTTGGAGAACCACTTTGCCTTCTTCCATTTCTTTTTCCTTGGGATGGTTTTGGTCACTGTCTCTTATACAGTGTTAGGAATCTCCATCCATAGTTCTTCAGGCACTCTGTCTACCAGATCTAGTTCCCTGAATCTATTCTGGAACAAGCCATCTGCATGACTCAAAGAAATGACAGAATCTGAGCATTCACCCACCCACCATCTTTGAGATATGGTGATGGGGACCATGGTACGGCAGAGAACAAGGCTGACAAAGCCTTTTCGGGGTCGTCATTACAGATATAATAAGACAAACAAAGAAACAAGATAGGGTGAAGTAGTGGCTTGTGCCTAGAAAAGACACGTGGCAGGTTACCTGAGACCATTTATTTCACAGCCTGTCCACTGCAGGGCAGGACAGTGACACAAAAGCTCCCTAAGCTACACTCCCTTAGCATCCTCAGACCCCCACCCCCAAACCTAAGGCTTATGTATCCCAGTAGGGCACTGAGAACAAAGGATGTCAGGCCCAGAATCTGATCGCATGGAGTTAAGAGGGGCACCTGGGAACCGGGCTTGGGCAAAAAAAATAACAGCATGACTAATAAATGTGCTGATGGCAGGTGTCCCAGAAGCCTAGAAGGACTCTGGACTCAGGCTCAATCCAAGAACGCTTCCTTGAAGAAGTGACACCTAAATGAGGCTGTGTCTCCCTTGAGGGGGCTGGGTGATGACCAGGGACTACCAGGTAACGTGTAGGACAGCTATGGCTCTAGAAAAGAGCAACTGACAGGCATCAGTTAAGTAAAGAATAAGAACACAGTGGGAAATATGCACTGGGCTTTGTGATAACCCAGAGATGAATGACAGGCAAGCCCTGGCATTCAAAGAATCCACAGTCAAGTGATAAACAGGACTCAGACGATAACGCCAATGGATTGATCATGGCTGTCCTGAGCACTAGGCTCAGGAGCAGCAAGTGCTGGGATCAGTTAGTGATGTCTGCTGCTGACAGCAGCTGCAGCTCAAAAGCCTGAATGCCACGTACTGGTTATCTACTCTTGGTTTTTGGTCAAATGTTTTCACATCCACGAATTTTTGTATCCTTCAGATCAGCCAGGAGAACAGAAAGGAGGAGTTAAAATAACCTAATGAAAATGAGGGCCACAGAGGTTCTTGGCTGCAATCTCATTGGAGAGAATGAGGCAGAAAGAAAAAAAAAAAGAGGAGGCAGGATGAGACAGGGCTGTGAACCTCTCACCCCAACTGCTTTCCCCAAGGATATCACCATTTTCAATCCTCACTCCTGGCTCCTCAGGTCAGAAGCCCAAAGATCAAAAAGTCTATTTCCAATCCTTTTCAAGGACTGAAAAGTTCATTTACATCCTGCCTGCTCCAAAACCTTCCACCTGGGCCTCCAAAGCAGATTCCACAGCCTGGCACAGAGACTGCCTTAGTTTCCTTTCCTTTCTCCCATCCCAGGCCATCCTGGGGTGGTCCTCAAAGCTCAGCACCCAAAGCCCAGACTCTCTTGACTTTCAAGTCTCTGAATATGCAGGGACCCCTGACTAGGGGTGCCTTTTTACCCTCTCATTGTGGATATAATGTTCCTTGTTCCAGTTCTCAGATGTTTTTGAAAAAAATCCATCTGAGCTCCTCTTCCTCTGTCTCTTGCCACTGCCAATCTCCTTTCTCTAAGGAGCCAGCTATTTCTCTTAACTGGACGTGGGGCCCTCAACTCACCACATCCCGATTGGGCTTGGCTTCTTTCCCCAAACCACTCTTCCTCCCAGGATCCCACCATCCCCCAATCATCCAGGCCCTGGCGACATCCTCCTTGCCTTCTCCTCAACCAGGGTCCGTTAGTCCCAAAGCCACGTATTTCTTTTCTTTCCCCATGTCAATCAAATCTCAGACCACACCCACTTCCCCTAAGTGGGAAAGTTGCCCCACCCATGGCCCCTAGTCAATAGAAGCCACAGCTGATTGGAGGAGACCTGACAAGGGCAGCCAATCAGCAGGCACACCATGAAGCTCATCTTTACTTCAAATGCTGTGCTGGACCAATCAGATTGTCTTCTGGGAACCTGAATGGTGACAAAGCTGAGACAAGGGGAGTAAGCAACAGGATATGAGTAAGATAGAGGCACCCAGCTTGGCCATTAAGGAGAAAGCTACAGGGTCAGACACAGGGGAGTCTGTGTCACAGAACTGAGGCAGTGGACAGACTGTCAACAGGACTGCAGTTTCCCAGCCACCTCCCCTGCTGGCCGAGGCAGAGAAGCAGCCAGACAACCCAGAGCAGATTCAAGGAGGCACCCCCTGATCTCACCCCAGCATGATCTGAACTCTGCCCACCTTCCCAGCCTCGGCTCCTGCTGTCCAGCCATTTAAATCCTTGCTTCCATCTCAACACATCACAGAGACATGCCTCACCACAGGGCCTTTGCACAGACTATTCCCTCTGCCTGGACTGCCCTCCACATACTTTTCTCCATCCAATAAACTTACATGCTCAGAGATCAGCTCCTGATAAACCGTCAACATTCCTAAGGACTGGGAGTTAATATTCTCATGCTCATTTTACAGGTGGGGAAGCTGAAGCAGAGAGGGCTGTTAACCCTACACTGTCCAGTTCAGTAAGCCCTCCCCACATGTGGCTCTTGAGCACTTGAAACACAGTTCATATGAATCAATGTTCTGTAAGTGTAAAATATAGTCTGGATTTCAAAGACTTGGTAAACAAGAAAGACCATAAAACAACTCACTAACTCTTCCTTAACTGTCCAGAAACTAAATATTTCAGATGTACTGGGTTAAAGAAAACCCGATGGCTGACCTCACACATCTTTTAACTTTTTTTAAAGAAGTGTAGATGTAAGAAAACTTGAAATGAAGAACATGGCTCGTATGATTGTTTCTACTGGGCTGCCCTTGTTTTACCATAAACTATGGCCAGTGGCCCATTTCTATAAATCTATGAGTTAAGAATGGTTTCTACTTTAAAGGATTGTGAAAAAGAAAATAAAAAACAAACAAAACCAAAAGAATACCTGGCAGACACCATAAGCAGCTTGCAAAGCTTAAAATATTTATTATCTGTGTGCTGTGCTTAGCCGCTCAGTCGTGTCCGATTCTTTGCGACCCCATGGACTATAGCCTGCTAGTCTCCTCTGTCCCTGGGATTCTCCAGGCAAGAATACTGGAGTGGGTGGCCATGCCCTGCTCCACAGATCTTCCCAACCCAGGATCAAGCCCAGGTCTCCAGCCTTTCACAAAAAAAAGTTTGCCAAGCTCTATGTTAGAGATTTGCCCAAGATCACTGAGATGAATAGTAGAAGCAAAGTTCTGTTTTGTTTTTATTCGGCTGTGTGGCCCTGAGGCAAGTGGGATCTGTTACCTGACGAGGGATAGAACCTGTGGCCCCTGCACCAAGATTGTGGTGTCTTAACCGCTGGACCACTAGGGAAGTCCCAGAAGCAAAGTTTACAGGGTGCTTTCAACATGCCACCCACAGTCAGAACACCGGACAGGCTGTAAAACCTGAGTCCTCGCATTGTATGAAGGAATTCTAACACAGTCATCTCCCATTTTACAGATGAGGAAACTGAGGCTCAGGACGGTCAAACCCTAGTCCAGCTTGGAAGTGGCACAGATTCAAGGCAATTAGTTTTGCGCCAAAGCTGGGCTCTTAATAACCATGCTGCCAGCCCGCCTGGAATCCAGAGACACGAACAAGTCCTCATCTGCACAAGTGGCTCAATCCTGGCGCTGAGTTCTCCATCAGAACACATACCCGAGTTGTATTTTTAAGCATCTGAGTCCTTGGCTGGCCCACTCCCCTGCCCCATGCCAGCTGGGAGGTGGTATCAGATGGCCCTGGCTCCAATCCTGGCTTGGCACTCACCAGCCAAATGATTCCCTCACCCTGAATGTGAATTTCCTCATCTGTATACTGGGGATGGTCAGGGTCCCAGAGTTTGGCTCATCTGGTCCAGCACTGGGTGCCCAGAGGCACTACCAGTGTTAGCTAGATCTAATACCCAGAGAACAGCTGACCCTGCTGCTGAGAGTGTGGGCTCCCAGGGCCAGTAACCATATCCAGCTCCCAAGCTGCAAAAGCCTGGAAAAGCCACTTTAATGCTCTGAGCCTCAGTTTCCTTCCCTGTAAAAGAAGGATAGTAATCCTTATAAAGAAAGTGATTATAAAGATAAAATTTACAAGTAGGGGCGATGGTTTGCATGACAATGTGAAAATACTTCATGCCACTGAATGGCACACTTAAAAATGGTTAAAACGAGGACTTCCCTGGTAGTCCAGTGGTTAAGACTCAGTGCTTCCACTTCAGGGGTGCGTGGGTTCAATCCTTGGTCAGGGAACTAAGATCTCACATACGGTGTGGCATGGCAACCCCCCAAGGAAAAAAAATGGTTAAAATGATAAACTTCATGATACGTATCGGTTATCATGATTAAAGGAAAAACAAAATTTAAACCCTGAATGTGATATATCCCGAATCCTAACCCCTAGACTTCCCTGGTGGCCCAGTGGTTAAGAATTCACCTGCCAATGCATGGGACCTGGGTTTGATCCCTGGTCCAGGAAGATCCTACATGTCACGGAGCAACTAAGCCCATGTTCCACAACTGCTGACCTGAGCTCCAGAGCCCATGCTCCACAACAAGACAGCCACAACTAGAGAAAGCCCACGTGCAGCAAAGAAAGGCCAGTGCAGCCAAAAATAAACCAAAAAAAAAAAAAATCCTATCCCCTGAGAACTGGTAGCAGTTCCCATCACTGCTGTTCATTTGACATCTCCGTCGTTTGTCCCAGCTGATGGCCAAAAAGTCTCAGAAATCTTGACATCAAATGAAACGATGTGCACAGGACACTAGCAGAGCGAGCACAACCGTGAGGGAGGTGGGAGGACAGGGCAGGGAGAGGCACTGAGACTCAAGGCACTGGGAATGGTCCCATCGCTGGTGGAGGGTGGGGATGTGAGAGTTCACTCGAGCATTTATTCTGCTTCACCACTTACATATCTCTTGTGAATGTTCTTTTGTATGTTATCAAATACCATGATATAAAGATGATAAAACAATGGGTGAGAAGACACAGAGCATGGGATTGGCGGGATGGGGCGGAGGAGGTAGAATGGTGGAACCTTCCTGGTGGTCCAGTGGTTAAGACTCTGCATGTCCAATACGGGAACACGGATTTGATGCTTGGTTGGGGAACTAAGATCCCACATGCTGTGATGTGTGGCCAAAAAAAAAAAAAGAAAGAAAGGAGCAGAAAAAGAATTCCAGGATGGAGAGGAAGCAAGACCAACAAAAGGCGATAAGGTAAAAGCTGAGTGATGGATACACAGCCCCCTTACTCTATTTGCAGCTGCTAAGTCGCTTCAGTCGTGTCCGACTCTGTGTGACCCCATAGACCGCAGCCCACCAGTCTCTCCCATCCCTGGGATTCTCCAGGCAAGAACACTGGAGTGGGTTGCCATTTCCTTCTTCAATGCATGAAAGTGAAAAGTGAAAGTGAAGTCACTCAGTCGTGTCCCGGCTCTTAGCCACCCCATGGACTGCAGCCTTCCAGGCTCCTCCATCCATGGGATTTTCCAGGCAAGAGTACTAGAATGGGGTCTATTTGCTCTACTCTTTCCATAATAAAATAAACTGAAAACAACATAGGAAAAAGCACATTAAACTCACCTCCCAAAACATACTCCTAGTAACAAAGTATAATAATTAGTGTCTATCTTTATAATGAATGCATTCTACAACCTCTCTATCTGTAACTGACAAGAAACAACACCCAAGGTGAAATTAAAGTTAAGATACATGGTTCCTGCCCCCTAGTGATATCCAGTCAATGACAGTAACCAACACGAAGAATGGCTTTACTTAGCCTTTGGTATCTTGACCAGAGCCATCATGGCTTGCTGACCTACTGAGAACTCCTTCTAGCCATGCCCTGTGAGAAGCACCACACAGGCATCTGAATTCACCTACCCTTATCAAGCACTGACATTGACCCTCTGATCCAATTACCTTATTCAGTGAACAAATGACCACAGGAGAGGTCAGTACACTTTTTCTGTAAGTAGACAAGAAGTATTTTGGGATTTATGGGTCAGCTCAGCTCTGCTGCAAATACCCAACTCTGCTATTGGATGGGAAAAGCGGCCTCTGCATATGATATGTAAATAAATGGGCAGGGCCATGTATCAATAAAGTTTAATTTCCAAAACCAGGTGGGGTGGGGGTGGGGGGGGTGTGTGTGTGTGTGTCATAGTGTGCCAATCCCTGTATAGAGTAACTGGAAGTAGTGAATGGGCTGGCGTATCCAGAGTATTTAACAGACTTCCCTGGTGTTCCAGTGGAGAAGACTGCTTCCACTGCAAAGGGCACAGGTTCCATCCTCGGTAACAGAACTAAGATCCTACATGCCCTATGGTGCGGCCAAAAGATAGAAAAAGGGCTTAAGATGTGGCTTGACACACAGGCATTCCCAAACCATCAACTGAGACTGCATAGGTGTGTGTTTTCAAAGGTACAGGTCACATCAATACCTCACCTTTCCATCTATTAAGTGACAAGTAGCCTTTACAGCACCCAGCGGCTTGTTAGAAGCTCCCGCTTCAGCTTTGTCCCTCAGTATGACCCTAACACTCAGAGTATCTGGAAAAACCGCCAACAATCATTTCACCCTATTTACCGCCGACATACGCGTATACACCCGAGTAACAGCTCAGAGGCCGGGATCCTCCACCCTGACCAGCAGGTCCCATCCGCCTGCCCCGCCACGGGTCTCAGGAGGTGCAGGGGGTTAGGCGGCAGGCCCGCTGGTCCCCCGCGATGACGCCGGGGCGGGGGCTCACCTTGAGAGAAGGGATGTCCTCAGCGCGGATGACGAACTCGTCGCGCTCCCGGAAGATGCCCTCCCCGCCGCTCTCCGCCCGCCTCCTCGTCCGTCTCCCCAAGCACACGGCCGCCGTCTCCTGCTTCTTGGCCAGGTGCAGGGGCCGGGCGTCGGGTGGCTCCCGGGTCCTCGGGGACGGGGCGGCGGGCTCCTCTGGGGGTGGCGGCGGGGGCGCAGTGGCCGGCGGTTGTGGCAGCGGCGGTGGGGGCACGGGGGCGGGGGCGACGGCAGGGCCGGGCGGGGCTGGAGGCGGGCGGCGGCGGCGGCGAGCTGGGTGCGGGGGCCACCAGCGGGGGTGGCGAGGGCAGGACCGGCGGTGGGGGCAGCGGCTGCGGCTGCGGCTGCGGCTGCGGCTGCGGCTGCGGTGTCGGGGCGGGAGGCGGCGAGGGTGGGGGTTTCTCCTCTAGCAGCGGTGGCTCTGAGGGCGAGAGGGGCATCAGGGCTGGAGCCCCCCTCAACCCACCCCCCACCAAACCTGTTACCTGCTGATGGTGGAAAGTCTCCAGCCTATCCTGGGGGGGTCCCAACACAGTCCTCTTCCTGTACCGCAACATCCCTCCTGATCAAACTGAGCTCTTCACCTAACAACCGTCTCTGGCCCCAACCCCACTCCATCTCCTTTCCATTCCTCTCTGTTGCCCTTTCTCCTTCTTCAAAGGTCCTGTCTGACCTGCTCACTGTCCTCTCCCTGACCTTCAACACCCACCCAGTCCCCCGACACCCACAAGAAGCCCACGTTCCTTTAACTCCTCTTTCCAATGTCCTAATGGGTTTCCTTGGTGGCTCAGATGGTAAATAATCCATCTGCAACACGGGAGACCTGTGTTTGATCCTGGGTTGGGAAGATCCCTGGAGGGCATGGCAACCCACTCCAGTATTCTTGCCTGATGAATCCCCCGTGGACAGAGGAGCCTGGCGGGCTACAGTCCAGGGATCACAAACAATCCGACATGACTGACCGACTAGGCACTCAGGCAGCCATGCCACTCTGGTCCTCATCTTTCCCCGGTCTCTGCAGAACCCCGTGTCATAGGGCAGTTCTGCATCACTCAGTGCCCCCCACCACAATGGCCAGGAAGCCTCTCTGGTCCCATCAAAGCCCCTCCTGGCTCCCTAGCCTGGCCCCTACAAATCTTCTGGCCCTGCCCTGTCCCCCAGTCTCCGAATATCATTAGCCATCCCAGCATCTCTGCTCTTGTCCCTGAATGTCCCTCCCTGTGCCAACAGCCCCCTCGACTCCTTCCTTATTGCCACTCAGCTCCCCAATAGTACTTCTGTCACACCAGCATCCCTCCCTGAGACTCCAGTGGGGATTCTGAGCCCCTGAAATGGGCTCCCACAGAGTCCATTGTAGTCCAGAATTTCCTTTGCTGTTTTGGGGCCCAATCTTGTGCTTACTTCCCATTCGTTAATGTCCCCCCTGATTCCTGGGTCATCCCCTCTATATACTTGTTTCCTATCTGCTCAGAGATTTCATCCTCCTCTATCCAAGCTCTCCCCTTTCCTTTCCTTTCCTCAGCCTGCTCTTCAGTCTTGGAATTGCCAATGCCCTCTCCTTCCTGTTAAATACCCATGATATTCGAAACATCCCCACCTGCCCAGTCCAACACTTTGAGATCTCCTGACTCCTCAAACTGAGCCTTCCTGACTGTTCCAAGGCCCTCTCTTCCCGTGATGCTCTCTCCCATTATAGCCGATCCAGACAATCTGCATAGAACTTGCCAGTATTTCCCATCTCTTCCCTGATGCTTTCCTTTAGCCTCTCACTGTCTTACTCCCCATTTCCCACCTTCCAGAAGACATCACCATTCCATAAGACTCCTCTGAGCACCCAAGCCTCCTCATTCACTGCTCCAAACGCCCTCCCGAAACCTCATCTCTTTCATCCCCAATGCCCCTATCAAAGCCCCTGAAATTTTGTCCAACACGCCCTCTCAGGACTGAATGCCATTCAGTCCTGACTGTACCCCTAGCCTTCCCTGATGCCCCACACCCCACGATCTGATTAGTCGTTGTTAACGCATGTTTCTTTAACCAACCCTCCCCAAGTCTCTGTCTGCTCCCCCAGACCCTCTTCTGTCCTCTGTCATACATCTCTAACCCCTAGAGATCTTCTCACATCCCATATCCCCTCATCAGTTTTAAAAGCTCTCTCCGATGCTGTCACCCTCCTGTCCCCATCACTTATAATCTGTGCTGACCAGTGTGTAATCTGCACCATCAGACCTGTGCCCTGAATCTTGGGGAATCCCTGGCCTGCCCCCCAGACTCCTTTCCCAGCTCTTACCAGGTGTGCCGCTGCTGCTGGCGCTGGGAGCCCCGGGAGGCGGGGGTGGCCCGGGACCGCAGCCTCTGCAGCCAAGGGGGCCCATCCGGAGTGGAGGCGTCCTTAGGCCCGGCCAGCGGCCGGGTCATCAAGAGCGGAGATGGCTGAGGAGATGCTCTCCTGGAGGTCCCGGTTCTTGGCAACAGAGTCTTCCTCGTCGGAGGAGAAGGAAGGCAGGGTCTCCAGGTTCCGCTTCAGCTCCTCGTCCAGCCGCTTACAGGGCGAAGGGCAGCCAAGCCCCAGCCCCTCGCTCTCAGCGGCCTCCAGCGCGCCCCCAGCCCAAAGGTGCTGGGCGGGTGGGGGGTGTGGCACAGTGGGAGCGGTGGGGGGCTGGGGAGGCAAGCCCCGGGCCGGCACAGTGGGCGGCACACTCTTGGGGGGCTGAGTGGGGGTGTCAGGCCAGCCTGGTAGAGTGGTGGATGGCGCTTGCCTGACTTGAGAAAGTCCAGGAATGAAGCCATGAAGCCGGACTTCATCTCGGGCTGCTTCTCCTCCACCTCCTTGATCTTGGCCTCAATCTTCTCCCGAGTGAGACTGGAGTCCAGGCTGTTGTGGTCAGCTCCCGACACGGCATCACCCGAGGAGGCTCCCAGACCCTCGCCGGCCTTGGGCACAGACAGCTTGATCTAGATGTGGGGGCAGTGGGCAGTCAGGGCCCACGTGTCCCAGCCCGTAGGTCCCCTCCTCCCTCCGACTCAGGAGTCTGGGGCCCTAGGCCTCTCCTTGCTTAAGACTATGAAGTTCAAATTCTCAGCAATCTCAGCCTGCAGACCTGGAACTCAAGCCCAAAGACACTTTGGCTCAGATTCCAGAATGACAGGACTGATATTCCTCTCTCATTACTCACTGACGCCCTCCCACAAGACCCAGGAACCCAGGACCCTCAGGACCCCCACGATCAATAGTCCTGTGGGACCTAGAACCTAAGAACACAAGTACTAACTCCCAGCCTCCCTCTAGACACACAAATTTCAACTCTCAGATCTCTCTAAGCATGGTACTCTGGAGTTTGAGCCCTCTGATTCATTTTCTCCTGGGAGTTAGTTCATACCATATTCTCAATCCTGCCCAAGAACCTCAAATGCGGCCCCAACCCCCAGGCCTCATGGTACCACTCCCCCTCACCTTCAGTGGTTTCAGGGGCTCCAGCCGTGTGCCCCCTGCCTCCTCGGCCTTCCTGCCCCGGCCCCGACCCCGGCCGCGAGGTTTCTTGGCCCCATCAGCAGGTGCAGAGGCTGAGGCTGGCCCGGCAGTGGTGGGGACCTCCAGTGGGCGAATCCGGGGGTCTCCCACGGGGCCGGGGGCGGCCCATCACGCTTGGCCTTGGTGGGTTTGCGACCTCTGCGCCGGGGGCCATCAGGGCCTGGGTTGGGTGGACAGAAGTCAATGTCACCCAGTGGGGAGAGAGCCGGGCGGGAGCGGCAGCTGGACACCAGGTCAGGCAGGCGCCGGGGGTTGAGGCGGATGTCGGCGGGCACGTCGGCTTTGTCCTCATCGGCCTCAAACTCGTACTCCTGGGCATACAGTTTCTTGGGCGTCTGGAAGGGGCGGGTCGCGGCGCCGTAGCAGGTGGAAAGAGGACGTCTTGAGCAGCTTCTTTGGCTTGGTAGAGCAGAAGATGGGTGAGGTCAGGCCTCCCTTGGGCTCCGAGGCAGGGGGCGGTGGTGGAGGGGGGAGGCGGGGGCGGGGGGTGCCGCCTGGTGTGGCCCACTCTGGATCAGGCCCAGAGGCTCAGCGTTGACTGTGGAGGGCAGCTCAGGTGGCTTGTTGGGGTCCAGGCCCAGGCCTGGAGTCTCAGGGCCGGCTCCAGATGCCCGGCCAGGGCAGTAGGGCCCGTAGGGATCATAAGCAGGGGGCCGGGGGCGGCCCAGTGCCCGCCTTGGGATCACCCTCGTCCTCAGGCGGCCCAGCCTTGCCATAGTCATCCGCCGGCCCTCCACCAAACATCTCCTCCATGGTGGGGAAGAAACTGCGCTCCTCGTCTTGGAGCAAGGAGTCAGGGAAGCAGATGGAGGTGAGTGGCACAAAGCGGGGGGCCTTGGTGCCTTGTGGGCTGGGGCTGCGGTAGGCACCGGAGGGATCCTTGCCCTCGGTGTTGGGTGGGCCCACACCAGTGTCACCGGGCCCAGCAGGCAGCGGCTCCAGGGCCCCCAGCAATTCTTGCATGGCACCCGGCGGCTCCAGGCTCTCCTCCGGCCGCAGGCGGGGGCTGGGGGCACCAGGCTCCAGGCCATGGCTGCGGAGGTGGGCCTCAAGCTGGAGGGGCATGGGCGGTGGGGGTGGGGGAGGTGGGCGGGGGGCGGCTGGGGTGCCCCATCTCGGGTGGCCGGCTCAAGGAGGTGGACGCCGACTTTGGGAGCACTGGAGGAGGGGCTGGGAGCATGGCTGAGGACGGAGGGGAGGAGCTGGGGAGGAGGGGGGCGGCAGCACCAGAGGGAGGTCAGGGCCCCCCGCCTCTAGGAGGAGGCCATGGGGGGCAGACTGGGCCGACTGGGCCGTGGGCTGTGGGGGCGGAGGGCTCTTTGGAGGAAGGCCCCCAGCTCCTTGGCACCTGCCCCATAGTGGACAACTGAGGTGGCCAGCCCCTCGGGGGTCTCGCCACCCCGTTCCGGCCCTTTCTTCTTCTCCTTCAGCCGCCCCAGGCCCAGCTCCAGGGCTGCGGTGGCACCCTCGTCAAGGCTGGCGCTGGTCCGGATGACGCTCTGCAGATGATACCGCTGGGGGTCTTCCTTGGCCAGCTCATAGGGTGTGCCTGGGGGACCCCCAGCCCCACCACTCCCCCAAGTCCCTTGGAGGCATCTGCCGCCCCGTCTTCGCCCACCAGGCCATCTGCCCCTGAGGTCCGCGGGGGCTGGGCGCCTGGAGGAGGTGCTGAATGAGGAATTCTTCATCCTCCGTGCGCTCAGCGGGGAGGCCCACCAGGGCCAGCCAGCAGCTCGGAGCCGTCCCCTTGCCCTTGTAGCCACCTGCTCCAGCTGCATAGCTGCTGGCCCCTGGGGGTGCCAGGAACGGGGCTGAGGCCAGGACGGAGCTCAGGTATTTGCCAGGGGCTCCTGGAGAGCCGACTCCGGGTGGGCGGCCAGGGGCAGGTGGCGACTGTAGCGGGCGGATGATGTGAGAAGGGCTGGCCTCTCCGCCGCCCCCCAAGGAGCTGGGGCCCCAACCGCCTCCATGGCCCGATAGTGCTGGGGAATGGCCAGTACTGTAGCTGAGCGAGGGGCTGGCTGTGGGCAGACCCTGGGAGTGGGCAGCTGGCCCCGGGTGCGGCTCACCCTGCACCCCCGTACAGCTGCCCCTGCAGCTGGTCTGGGGAATAGCTCTGACATGTGGCTAGGCCAGGAGGCGGAGGACCACTCGGGGGCTGCTGGGGCCCCCTGAGTAGCTAGGGCCTTTGCTCAAGTCCTGTGCTTGACCCCCTCCGAACCCTTGCCCATAGGCCTGGGGTCCTAGAAGCCCTTGGGGCTGACCGGGGGAATAGGCCTGGCCTCCGGCCCCTCCAGCCCCGGGAGGCCTTCCCAGTGGCATAGGCCGCTGCTGGCCCACCTAGGCTCTGGCATTTTGGGCGTGGCGGTTGAACGGGCTGGTGGGGGCCTACTGGCACTGCCTGTAGCTGCCCCGTAACCACCTTTGCCCGTCTTATAACCAGGCGACTGAATGATGGGGCGGTAACCCCCACCGCCACCCCCTGCCCCACCTCCTCCGGCTGCCTCAGGGCCCGCAGCCCTGCCCGATGCCCCGGCCGTGGCTCCACTGGGCCCAGCTTTGCTAGGCTCACCAGCGCCAGGCGAGGGTTCCCCACCACCCAGCGGGCTGCAGGCCAAGTTGGCCCGATGGCCCATGGAGGCGTAGCTGCCTCCACAGCTCAGGTAGTGCTGGAGGGCATGGGCTGGGGGTGGGGGTGGGGGTGGCTGGGCACTGGCGGGCCGCTGGTAGTGCTTGATGACGGTGTCCTGGCGGGGCAGGGCCCGCTCTGGGGGCGGTGGGCCGGGGGCAGCACCCGAAAAGTTGTAGAGCTGTGGAGAGGATTGTTCAGCAGCAGCGGCGGCGGCGGCAGAAGAGGAAGCCAACAGGTTGAACTGAGTCGGGAGGTGGCGAGGAGGTGGGGGTGGGTCTGGGGGACCGGGCGGTAAGGTGGGGTTTGGGCTGGGCCAAGACCAGCGGGCCCCAGGACACCACCCCCGCCAGGCGCTCAAAACCTAGCGAGGAGGGCACCGTGGGTGCCTGCGAGGGCTTCAGGTGCAGCACATCATGAGGGGACAGGAGCCCATTAGCTGGGGGACTAAATGGGGGATCCTGGAGGCTGAGGGAAGAGGGAACTGGGAAGGGGCGGCTGCCAAAGGAAGCCGGGTGCTGATAAGCCGACAGGGCAGAGGAGGATGGAAACGTGCTGGAACCGGGCAGGGCGCCTGAGATGAAGAGCTCCGTGGGGCCTGGCGTGTGCATGGCTAGGGATGAATGAGGGAGGAGACCACAGGTGAGAGCTGACCACAAGCCAGCCCCACCCTGGCCCTCCTGGGCTCGCAGCGGGCTTACCTGTTTGCCAGGAAGGACTGCGGAACTGGGAGAGGAGAGAGGAGGCAGAAGGGCCAGGCTGGGGGCCCCGGGACTCCAGGGCCGAGATGAGGTTCATGACGGAGGCGTCGGGCCCTGCTGAGCCTGCGTGATGGAGGCCAGTGTCGAAGAGTCCAGAGAGGCCTGGCAAGGGTTGGGGCGGGGGTTGAGTCAGCTAGGTGGGGGATAGGGCAAGGTTTAAAGGGGAAAAGAGCAAGCCAAAGGCAAGTTGGGTCAGGAAAGGGGTTGGATGGAAGGTGCAGATTCAAAGAGGAGAAAGTAGGCAGAGACAAGGAGACAGTAAGCAGGATGGAGTAGGATGCAATCCTAAGGGCAAGGAGCCCAGGAGGGGAAAGGTAGACAAAGGAGTAGAAAAATCCAGAAGTAAAAAAAAGTGGGAGAAACAGAGAGTTCCTACGGTCCAAGGGAGGCCAAAGGAGTTAGGCAATTCTAACAAGGAAGGGGAAGAGATGGGGTGATACTGGAGCCACTGGGAAGAACCAGAGAACAAGTCGAAAGGGGTTAAGTTCCAAGTGAGAGGGTCCGGATTGAAAAAATAAGCGTGAGGAGGGGGATAAAGGGAAGGAGCCAACCAAGAGGGTCGTAGGGTCAAACTGGACAACAGTCTGGTTGCTGATACATTTAGGAAAGGAAGCGGCAGGATCAAAGGAGAACCAATCTGAGGTACTAGAGGCCCGGTCACAGAAGAATCAGGCAAAACTAAGGGAGGAGGGGGGAGGTCCAAGAATCGGAGCCAATCAGGAAGAAAGGGAATCAGGAAGAAAGAATTCAGGGAACCAAGAGGATGGACAAATCCAGAGGGAAGGGACCGGGGTGGGCTGGAGAGGCGGAAAAGCCTGGAAGAGAAGGTGGGATTTGGGGGCTGAGAGGACCGGACCAATTGGAGCGAAAGAGGCGGGACCAGAAACTGGGGCGAACGAATCCGGCGAGAAATTCACCAGCCTCAGAACAACCAATCAGGGAAGAAGTGGCAAGGGGCGAGCCAGGACGGAGGGCACAGCCAATTAGGAAGGGTGGAACTTTCAGCAGCCAATCAGCCGCTTTGGAGGGAGGGCCAGGCGGGGCGGGACAGGGGCCGTACCTGCCGGGTGGTGGTTGGTGGCATAGCTTTGCAGTGGGTGGGGGGCCGCGTAGGCCTGGCGGTGTAAGATGTCCGTCTCGGGGTGTGAGGTCCTGGAGCTGCCATAGACCAAGCTGGGGGGGCAGGGAGAGGGGGAAGGGGAGGTTGTTAGGGTTTCCTCCGAAGCTGCCCTCGGAGTGAGGAACTCAGCAAATCCCCCAGGAGTTCGGGAGAATCTTCCAGCTGACTGGGGGTTATCCTCAGAAACCTTGGGCCATAAAGGAAAGACAAGGGAATCGGGGTCCCTAACTTAAAAGATGGTCCCCACTCGAGCCCCAGTAAATAGATCCCAGAGATCCTCACAGACATGTACAGGAAGGAGACAGACAGGCTGAAGAGTCAGAGAAAAGTGTCTTAAGTTGAAAACAGGGAGTTTGCTCCCAGGGCCCCCACCCTGTAGGTGACATAAAGCCCTGGGGCCAACCCGCGAGGGACGCCCCCTCTTCTTCAGACACATGGGAACAGAGGCCCTGAACCTCACGGGATGGTGCAAACCGAGCCAGGGGCAGCAGCAGATTGTTCCCCAACAGCAGGGATGGGGGAGGTGGGGTGAGGATAGGACTCCGGGAAAGTACCAGGTACAAGTGTGAACATGAACGTCGTCCATCCCCCGGGTTGAGGTTCAGATGCATGGGCCCGTGCAAGGCCAGGTATGTGTGCAAACCAGTATTCAACTCACTCGTGGGGAAAGATACAGGGCGAGGAATCCCACATGGAAAATACTAACTCACGTGGGGTCCTGCCCTGCCAGGCTGGGAAACCCAGGTGTGTGGGGGGAGGGGGGCAGGGGGCTGGTGAAGAGTGAGGGCGTGACACGAACAGCAGAAAAGGGCAGATTCGCAGGTGAACTGGCTGCCAGCTATGTTCACCTGGGCCCACGCTCACACACACAACCACACACTGGAGAAACAGCCTCATCTTCCTATGCAGCGGCCCCCATCCATGGCCCCGACTCAAGAGGTCAAACACTCCACTCCTCGCCATCAACTAGGATTCTGTCTTTGCGGGTGGGGGAGCTCAAGGGGGCGTGTCTCTGATGCCAGGACCCCCCCTTACACACACAGAACCCCAGGTTAGGAAGGGGGCGGGGCCCCGTGCCCACTCAGCTCGCGGAATTTCTGGGGGGCCCCGCGTAGCGCGGCCTGGCGCAGTCCCGGAACAATAGGATCTGGAGGGGGGCGCCCCCCAGGTCTGCGTTCTAATTCTCTTTTCCTTCCCACCGTTGCAAGAGCAGAGCCTGGGGCGCGAGGGGGAGGGGTCAGCAAGCCGGGAATCCAAGGATGGGGGAAATCCAGGCCTTGCTTCGCCAGTCCCTCCCACCTTCCCAAGGCCTCTCTGTCTGAAATTGTTTTGCACCCCCATTTCTCCGCTGCATCTTTCTCTTTGCATGCCAGAGCTGGCTTTGGCGGAGTTTGCAATTTGCAAACTGGGGCGGCGGCGTTGTTGCAAACCGAGGAAGGCCGCTCCCTTGCAAGCCGGAGGGAGTTTGCGATGCACGCGTAGCCGGGCGGGCCCGGCCGGGCTGGGCCCCCACCCCTTGGCCCCTTCCTCCAGGCCACCCCCGGCTCCTTACCTAGCTTTCGCTGACCTCTCGTAACTCCATCCCGCCCCGGCGCCGAGCGGGTCCCCGAAGCCGGCGCTGGGGTAGTTCCTGTCCATGAATTGGCCGCGGTGGAAATTGGGGGAGGGGGGAGGGAGGGGGGGAGGGAGGGGCGCGCGCGCGCTCTCCTCCGCCGCCTCTCCCTCCGCTGTTGCTTTTTTTCCCTTCTCTCTCTCTCTCTCTCTCTCTCTTTTTCTTTGCAGCCGCCGAAGGCCCGGGGAGGCCCCGGGCGGGGGAGGGAGGGGGACAGGGGCGGAGGGGGCGGGCAAGGGAGGGGGTGCAGCCGCCGAGCCAAGGAGGGGGGAAGGGGGTTCCCCTGGAGGGAAAGAGGGGGGGAGGAGGGACCCCGCTGTCTCCGCCTTTGCCCCGGCCCTTGCAAGAGAGAAGGGGGCGCGCGCTCAGGAGGGGGCGTCCCGGGCGGCCCCGGGGTGGGTGCGGGCTCTGGGTGCTCGCTCTCGCCGCCGCCGCCGCCGCCTCCTCCTCCTCTGCGCTCACGGTGCAGCCATCTTTGCACAAGGCGGCTGGGGGAGGGGGAGGGGGAAGGGGGGCGGGCGGCGGGGTGTCTGGCTGCGCTCCGCTTCCTCCCACAATCCCGTGCAAATGCAAAAAAAAAAAAAAGAGAGAGAGAGAGAGAGAGAGAGAAGAGGCTGACACCGCGCTAGCAGGGCCTGGGGGTGTAGGGTGCAGCGTTTGTACAGAAAGCCAGCTCTGCCGTGCGCAGACGCGCCTGAGAACGCAGTTCAGTTTGATTTTTTAATTTTTGCATTATTTCACTCTTGCATCTCTTTTCCAAGATGTTTTTATTTGGGGAAAGAGCTCAACTCCAGTCCCCCAGGTGCAGCGCGATCGTGCCCCCAACCGAGCCCGCTTGCAATACGCACCCCCCCATCTTTCCTGGATTGCAAAGTGCCCCTGTGCGCGCACGGGGAGGGCAGGGGAAACACGCGTGTGCACAGGCGAGTCTCTGCGTGTCCGTGGTCCGTGACACTGAGGGCGATGGCCGTGTCACACCCGCTCACGTGCGAGTCTGCGCACCCGGACTGCGCTCCTGGGTCCGAGTTTCCACGCACTCCTACCCCGGGGGCGGGGCTGGCGGATACCCCCAGGTCAGAAGACCGTGGGGGCCTGCGAGGGGCCGGGACGCGGGAACACGTTGCCTGGGAATTTGCGTGTATCCGTACGCAGCGGAAACACGTGTGCTAGGGTAGGCCTCGGGCCGGACGACCCCTACTCCCATCACCCCTCCGAGCTCAGCTCCGGAGTTTAAGAGGCCTGAGGGTTTCCGGAATCCGGTGAGAATCTGGGGCACGGTTCAGAGAGCCCCGGCTCCGCTTCGAAGCCGCTCTTCAGTGTCTCCCGAGACTGCAGGGGGAGGATAACAGCGGAGTCAAAGGCCCGGCTGTTTTTGCCTCATCAACCAAGACCACTCCGACCCGCCCTGGGCGTCTCAGCCAATCCCGGACCCTCTGGGTTCAAGACCCACCCTCCTATAATATTCCAGACACACACACACACACACACACACACACACACACACCACACGCACACGCACACGGCTGGGCCACGCCCCCCGTTCTCCAAGCCTCTCCCTGGATGATAAGCTCAAAATTCTAAGTCCCGCCCCTAAGCCCACGCCCCTCCCCGGGCCGTGCTCTCCCTCTGCGCCCCGCCCCCAGGCCGAAGCCCAGCCCCATACCTGGTGTAGGGGGCGGAGGTGCGTCGTGCACCCCTGAGGCAGCCAGCGCCTGCTCGTAGGTCAGGGAGGCCTGGAGGTGGGGGTGGAGGCTGGGGCGTCTGCGGGCTCAGATCGCTAAGGGGCCTAATGAGTTCGACACTGGGGACAGAAGGTGCACTGTTAGCAGGAGAAACCTACAGGAGAGAAAGCCTTGGGAAAAGGTCAGAATTAGGGAGACAGAGACTCTGAGGGTGGTAGGGGGACAGAGTAAGGGAGATAGACCAGGGAAAAAGAGGGTCACCTTCAACCAAACTCTGCACACAGAAAAGCACCACGCAATGACAGGCAGGCACAGAAATCAACAGTTGCTGAGACAGGCTTATTCACAGACACATGTGCCCCGATACAGGCAGAGTCATGGTGAAACAGCCCTGCAGAGAAGCAGGCAGACACACACAAGAAACAGACACAACAGAGAAACACTCAGGCGCAAATTTCCCAGATCCACTCTTCCAACAAACTTCCTGGAAACCTCCAAATCCATTCCACTTCGAGACGGATGCTTGAGCACTCTCTTACACTCTGCCACTGAGAAAGACACACCTAGACAACTCACACGGACACACACACAAAGCCTCATCCTGTCACTCCAGAAACTGACATCCCACAGACACCCACAGACCACAAGCTGCAGCCTCATCAGATACAACATCCACAGGATGAAGATCACTGGTAAACCGGGTACTGCAAAGACAGCCAGGCAGCAAATATTGACGGAGTCCTGTTTGGTGCCAAGCACTGTGGATATAATCAGATGCCGCAACCGGACACATAATCTCACAGACTCTTCACAGGATGATCTCCTCAGACGTTTCAGCAGTACCCACCTGCCCCGATCTGGTCTGTCTCCTTAGGATGACCCTCCCTCCCCTGCTCACCCTGCTCTAAAGCTCTAAAGCCCCCAAAGCCCCCTTACTCTTGAGGACAGGAATGCTGCCTGCGGCCCCGACGGCCATGTAGATACCAGAAGGCTCCCAGGCCGGCCAGGATGATGAGCACAATGCCTACTGTCAGCCCCACAGCCAGGCTTGCAACATCCACTCGTCCACGTCCTGGAGGGTTGGGGGGGTGTTTGCAGTTGACATGTTTAGTTAAGGTAGGGAGTTCAGATAGACAATTTTCTGAGCCCCCACGCTGAGTACTGCCAGATTTTAGCAAATAATAATGAGGAGACCCAGTTAAATGTGAATTCTAGATAAACAATGAGTAACTTTTGTATAAGTATGTTTCATGGAATATATGAGATATACTAAAAAAAAAAAAATCCCTGTGTATTTGAGATTCAAATTTAACTGGGGGTGTAGGGCGGGGAGCAATCCTGTATTTTATCTGGCAACCCTGTCCCCTCTGGAATGCAGTCCCTTTTACCAACCAGCCCACAGAGGGGCGGGGCCTCACCAGACAGCTTAGAAAAACTCATCTATCAAGGGGGACATCCCCCCTCAGTCCCAGAGCGATGGGGTTTAGGACTCATGTGGACCCTTGACTAAGGTGAAGTGCCTTTAGCAATCAAGGTTTCATATCTGAGGAAAAGGGGGGTGGGGCACAGGGAGAACCCTGGCTTCCTGAGGCCTTGCTAGGTCTTGCTGCTGAGGAAGCTTCCTTTAGGACTGGGTAGGGGGGAATTTTCCTTTAGCCCTCTTCACAAAAAGCTGCACTCAGAAGGTGGCGCTTCCTGATTCGGACACGCTTCAGGTAGATTCAAGAAGCCACCAGGCCTTAATAGGCCTGTAGCAAACCAGTTACCTCCCCTAGCAACCAATGTGAGGATTCTAGCCCAGACTTAGGGCCTGTTGCTAAGGATACACTCCTAGCAACCAAGCCACTAGGGGGTGAGATGCCTGGTACCTGGAGGGGGGTCCTCCTGTGGGCAGGAGGTCTTGGGTCCTGAGCCTGGCTAGGTGTGGTTGCTAGGGAGAAGGCCTCCTTAGCAACCAGGGTGAAGCCAGGATGGAGTTGTGGGGGAGGGGGAACCAACCAGGTAGTGAGTGCTGCTGGCTTCTTTGGTCTGGCCTGGCCAGGCTTGGTTGCTAAGGAGCACCCCCCCTTAGCAACAAGGCTGCAGCCAGCACAGGGGCCTCAGAACTCAGAGGAGGGGGTGGGGGTTGGGCCTGGGCTGATCCAGCAGGTGAAGACACACAGGCTTCCACCAACTGGCCTACCCCAGCCCCGTTGCTAGGGAGCAACCCCTTAGCAACTAAGCTGCTGAGGCTCTGGACTCCAAAGATGGGCTCAGGTGGGCCGGGGCTTCCGAGTCTGAGGCCTCAGGGCTGTAACCTCTCCTTCCAACTGTCCCCTTTCCTGGGGACAGGGGACCTCCCCCAGTGAGGTGTGGTGAGATTCTGAGGCAAGGGCTCTAGTCTCAGAGGAAGGGCTTTCTTTGACAACTCCCTCCAGGAACTCAGGGAGCGTGGGATCTGGAGGGAGCCAGTTTTGGGTGGGGGATGGTGGTTCAGCCCCCAGCTAAAGCCTTCCCCTAGTTGTACAGGATGACAGAGCTCTCCCAACTCACCTCCTTTGCCGTTGTAGATGTAGTTCTCCCAAAAGCGATCCTTGAATGGGCAGGAAGAGGGAAGGCAGAAAAGCATCAACTGGAAGATTCCACACCCCCAGACCAGCCCACCCTGATCTCTGAGGCAGGAGGGCAGAGGGAGTTGAGAGGCAGGACCTGACCCCCAGGTCCTAGAGGGGACTCCTCCGGGGGACCCTAGGTCCTCACCGTCAGAATATTGTCCTCAAAGTACTCTCGCGCCTCTTCCCAGGAACATATCTCCTCTTGACACTCCCGTTCCAAGTTCCCTGGCGTGAACAACTCCAGGTCCCAGTAATTGGCTCTTGGAACCCGCTTACGGCTGTCCAGGAAGCTCTGTGCCTCTGGGGAGTCCAGGAAGACCTCTAGGCCCAAAAAGACACACACGGCATTAGTCACTCAGTTGTGTCTGACTCTTTGCCACCCCACGAACTGTAGCCTGCCCTGGTTCCTCTGTCCATGAGATTCTCCAGGCAAAGATGCTGGAGTGGGTAGCCATTCCTTTCTCCAGGGGATCTTCCGGATCCAGGGATCAAACCCTGGTCTCCTGCATTGGAGGCAGATTCTTTACCGTCTGAGCCTCCAGAGCAACCCAAAAGACATAAGGGACAGAAAACGATCCTAGGACTGGAGGACACATGTCTGTGGTTTTTGTGTGTATGTGTGTGTGTGTTGTGTGTGTTAGTCGCTCAGTTGTGTCTGACTCTTTGCGACCCCATGGACTGTAGCCCGCTGGGCACCTCTGTCCATGGGATTCTCCAGGCAAGAATACTAGATTGCCATTCCCTTCTTCAGAAGATCTTCCTGACCCAGGATCGAACCCTGGTCTACTGAATTGCACGCAGATTCATTCCTGTTTGAGCTACAGGGAAGTCCTTGGGGACATGAAGGAGCCTGAACTTAAGCAGACAGAGACTATGGGGTCCTGGGGAGGAGGCGACTGGAGCCAGGGTTTCTCCTGGGCCAAAGGAAGGTGGGTGTTGGTGCCTGGACTCTGGCTCTTCCCCCAACACTCACCTCGGCCTTGCTTCCCACTGGGTGAGGTGTCCAGGCAGGTGGCCAATCCCAGGTATAGCAGCAGCACAGAGGGGCGGCCCCTCATATTTTGTGGACACTAGGAACCAGGTGTGGTTAGATGAGAAGTGCCTCAGCCACTGAAGAATGAGGCCAGGTCTCCCTGATCAGACTCTGTGGTCCATGAATTATAAGAGCAGACACTTATGTGGCCTATAATCTGGACCAGAGACTGTTCAAAGTCATTTACCTCTATCAACTCAGTTTCATTTTCATCACAGTGCTATTATTATCTCCGTTTGATACAGGAGGAGACTGAGGCACAGAGAAGTAAAAGAACTTGCCCAAGTTCACACAGTTTGCAAGATTCAGAGGCAGGATTTCAGCAAATGCAGTGTCCCTCCAGAGAACAGAGCCAGGAGCTTATCTTTTTTCCCAGCTGTTCGTGCAGCACCCAGCATGGGTTTGGGCACTTAACAGGCACTCGTAAGCACATCCATTGATTGGATCCCTTTCTTCCTGATAATCTCCATGTATACCCATCTCTCTGTGCCCATTGCCACATTCACCTACAGCATTTGTCATTCAGTCATGTCTGACTTTTTTGTGACCTCATGGACTATAGCCCATCAGGCTCCTCTGTCCATGGGATTTCCCAAGCAAGAACACTGGAGTGGGTTGCCATTCCCATCTACAGGCGATCTTCCTGCACTGTAGGCAGATACTTTACTGTCTGAGTATCAGGGAAACCTTTCCACCCACAGAGATCAGAGTATACAAGAAGTAAAGCCAGAAGGGCATATCTTGGGATCCAGCAGTTGAGGGAGGGGGCAGTGATCCTGGACTCCTGGATTTGGGGGCTCCAACAGCCAGGTCGCCAAGGTCCCCAAGCCAAGCTCTGCCTCCAGGGACATTCACTTACCTGCCTAGACTTGTGAGCACTGTCCTCTCCTTAATCGGGGCCTCCTCGGCTAAGTGCGGCCAGCTGTGAAGAGGGGCAAGGGAGAGGGGAGGGGAGAGGAAGGAGAGGGTACTGTGTTCATTTAAGCCAGCACAATCCTGGTTCCAGGCAAGAGGGGCGGGGTTTTTATTACCTGCCCTGGGCGGGACTCAGGTAAGGGACAGAGTATTTAAAGGGACCTTATGAAAAATACATATATAGAGAAAGGGACCTTATAATTAAGGTTATAACGTCCAGAGCCCCATAGAGAGCCTGGGTCTCCTGACACCATGGGGACATTTAGGGTATTGGATAGGCGCCTCCTCCCCTCTCCTCCTATAATTTCCTCCCTCCCCACTCCCCAGAGAGCTCGCCAGGCTGAGCTAGGGAAATGAACATCTAGATATCTAGCTATCTAGAAACTGGAGGGAAACGTATGCCTTAGTCCCTAGAGATAGGTAGGTATGCCGCAGTAAATTCCTGCTTCCTGAGACAACTTGAAAGGCTTTGACTTCCGATTTCTCAACTGCTCCATTTACAAAGTGGGGACAGAGGAGCCGTCCCTTCTCTATTGTTTCTTCTTTTGCGGCAGACGAGTGGATGATACATACTTTGATAAGCGGGCTTTTCAATTTCTGGGCAAAGTGGTTAGTCCTTAAACACAGGCTTGAAGAGACGCAAAGCCTAGGAACAAGCAGGAAATTGCCCGCCCAGGGAAACGCTTAGCGTTTACTAAGCACGCCCCCTATTCACGGCAGTTTCACCTGCCGGAACCCTCGAGTTGCCACTCACGTTTCCAGGGGGAGGGAAAAAAAGAAGGGAGAATTTACCAAGCCAGAAGAGCTATCTCCGCCTCTAGGGGCAGAGCTACTTCCGGTTTCTTCGCCGGGCGGAAGCGTCGGAGCGGAGAGGGAAAACAGCGCTCTTTTCCGGTGTAGGGGTACTGTTGAAGTAGCCACCGAGGAAAGAGGGGTCGTCTGTGAGGTGAGTTCTAGGCGGTAGAAGAATAGTGTTAGTGCGATTGCCTTCCCTTGGGCAAGAGTCTTGTGGTCCTGAGGGAGACTGGGACAATGTTTTGAAATCCTGACTTCCTGGCAGTTATTAATAGAGCGCTGTAGGTGCCTCAAGTTTGAAGCCGAATTGGAGGTTCTTTAAATCCCTTTAGGTAGCCAAACCTTCATCCGGCAGTTCTCCCTAGAGTATTAATTCCAGTGCAGACGAATGGGCTGCGGATCCCAGGGCACGGAAGAGACTGGGACTCCTGGAGGTCAAAGGAGTGATATTGAATGAGAACCAACCCCCCCCCTTCGTGGCCTCAGTTTCTCAGACCGTGATGGGGAGAGCGGGGAAGGGTTGTGCAGTTGCCGCCGCTGCCTCCTTGCACCTTTTGACAGGCCCTTCCCTTTTGGAGTTGCTGTAGGTTAACGTTTTCCTCTGTGGATCTTTGGGGTTAGGCAGTCTTAGGTTCTCACCTTAATGGTGCTGCTGATTCTTTGTGAACTGAAGTCTTGATGGATCCTTAAAGCAGTTTTACTTTAATATTTTATTATGAAAATGTCCCACCTGTCAGGTTAGTTTGTTTCTCTTCCTCCGTTCTTGTCTCGTGGCAACAAAAATTTGGAGCAATGGACGAAAAGGTGTAGAACAACAGACAAGTTACAGCTCTATTCATTTCAAGCAGATAATCTTCCATTAATCCAGCACTTCGTGGGAATCCTCCTCATCCTTCCTGTCAAGCCCTCTTGGCTTCCCTTTTACACTTCCAGTCTCCTCCTTTTGGCTTTGCCCCGTTCAAAGTAGGGCTTGTACCCACCACCAGTCAATGAAAGGGAATAAAAATGGGCATACGCTCAAGACCAAATGATAATTACAAGTTGTATAGCTGCAGGCTTTGTTGGTTATGTCTAATAGGCTCCTAACTGCCTAACCGCAGGTAAGGTTACTTGGAGAGGCCCCTGTGGTCATTTTATATCCACTGTGTGAATAGGATACATGTGCAGGAGTTGAAAAGTCTCTGTGGTTATATTTGTAGCATATTTGTGAGCTCCCCTGGGTGTGTCTCAGAGTTTAGAGATGGCTTGCATCCCTTTTGGACATGACTGAGCGACTTCACTTTCACGTTTCACTTTCATGCATTTGGAGAAGGAAATGGCAACCCACTCCAGTGTTCTTGCCTGGAGAATCCCATGGACGGAGGAGCCTGGTGGGCTGCCATCTATGGGGTCGCACAGAGTCGGACACGACTGATGCGACTTAGCAGCAGCAGCAGCAGCAGCAGCATCTCTTTCAGCCAGGCTTCCCCTCGTTCCTCATGTCTAACTTCCTACCTAGCACAACTTACATAAAAGTGGGATCATAATATAAAAATTCCTATGGCCAGAGTTTCTGTTTATTAATACTTTTGCCATACTGGCTGAGTATTTTTAAAATTAAATATATAAGGCAAAGCCTGTCTGTCGTGACATTTCACCCCTAAATACTTTAGGATACATGTGTAAAAAGCAGAGACATTTTCACAACACTAAACTAACTATACTTCAACTTTTAAAAACGTTTCAGCAATTTTTTTAAAATTTTAAAAGCATATAGGCACACAAAAAGCGAGAACATTTTCTTCCATGGCCATAATACTATTATCATAATCATATTATCATATTATCATATCATAATTATCATACTATTATCATAATACTTACAAAAGCAACCCTAATAAAAATGTCAGTTGTTTGAATCAGAATCAGTTCAAATATTTGTTTTGTCTTTTAAATTCCTCTTAATTTCTAACAGTCTCCCCCTCCACACCATCCTGTTTTTTTTTTTTTTAAAATATTTATTTGTTTATTTGGCTGTGGTGGGTTTTAGTTGTGGCATATGAGATCTTCGATCTTTGTGGTGGCATGTGGGATCAAACCCGGGTCCTCGGCATTGCGAGCACATAGTCTTCTCATCACTGGACCACCAGGGAAGTCCAGTCATTTCTGTTACTATAGTGCTTTTGTGATGTATCAACTGGATGGATGGTTCGTTTCATTGATTACACACCTACCTGGGCCCTGTGGTTGGAAGTTATTAACTGATACTATCATGCCATCTCTCTGCCCAGCCCCCCACTCCCAGGTGCCAGGCAGTGCTGGGACCCAGCCTGGAGTCCAGCCCAGGCCCCACCTCTAGGGGAGTCCTAGTCTGGAGGGGGAAATTCTGAGATGGCTGTAATGGAGGTAAATCATGGGATTGTCAGAGCATCAGGAATGCCTACCTGGGAGGAGGAAGCGGATGGGATTTCCAGGGTGGGGTAGTGGGAGGACCAGGCCCACAAGGAGGTCCAGGAGCAGAGCCAGGCCCTGCCTGTAGAGCTGCCCCATTACACACTGAGAGTCAGCACAGAGCCTGGGGCCACCCGCAGCCAGGAGGCACCAGCGATGGCCTCGGCCACAGACGCAGATGCCTGGGTCAACCCCCAGCTGCACTGGGCACCTTCTCCCTAAGCAAAAGTGAAAGTCGCTTGGTGGACTCTTTCCAACCCCATGGACTGTATTCTTTAGGCCAGAATACTGGAGTAGGTAGCCATTCCCTTCTCCAAGGGATCCTCCCAACCCAAGGATCGAACCCAGGTCTCCCACATTGCAGGTGGATTCTTTAACGTCTGAGCCACCAGGGAAGCCCAAGAATACTGGAGTGGGTAGCCTATCCCTTCTCCAGGGGATCTTCCCAATCCAGGAACTGAACCAGTGTCTCCTGCATTGGCAGGCAGATTCTTAACCAACTGAGCTATCAGGGAAGCCCTGGGATTCAGTGGAGATAACATGTATAAAATCTTTATAACAGGGCTGGGTTTACCAAACCTCTTAGATGAATACCAGTCACTATTAATAGAAAAATCTCAGATGTTCCCTTTTTTGCTTTTAGGGAGCCTCCCTCCTTCCTGCTTCCGATACTTTCTATATCTGTCTGTGAGTTCCTTGAATGTAATTGGCCCTTTGGGTTCCCTTAACACAGGCCTGCACCCCCCCTGGGACAGCCAGCAGCATCCATATGACCCCATGCTTTTCTCGGGAGGGGACTTGTAGCATCCTTTAGTTCTTTAGTTTTCTCATCCTTTAGTTCTCAGAGGGATCTGTGACCTCAGGAGATTGAGGATTCAAACAAATCGACTGCAGAAAAAGACCTGGGGAGATAATAAGGGAGGTTTGAATACCAGCTAGATAGTAGATGATGTTAAGGAATTATTAATGCATCCATAGTATTGTGATCATGTTTTTAAACACAGTAGCCACGAGTCCCCAGAGGCTGTGGCGTGCTTTGATACTTGTCTCAGGGCCCCGAGGGACTGTATTTTTTTTTCCTTAATCATTTTAATTAATTTACATTCAAGCACCAATACTGGATTCAGTCCCTGGGAAACTTTTAAGTATGTCTGGTGCAACCAGGACGTGTGATTGTACATTCGTTCCTGTAAATTTTATAAAATCTAAATGTAGGACAAGTTCCTCCAGTGAAAATTGTTCTCTGAGTCGAGACATATTAAGAATGGACTAGACTGTGGATTTTGGAGATTTCATAGAATGGGAATGGATTAGCCTTCATTCTTGGATTGTGACCTCCCGGGAGGACTGCCAGCTGTCACGTGACTGAGGGGAGCGGCTCTGGAGCCCGGGTGCCTGGGTTCAAGTCCAGCTCTGTTGCCAGGGGGGCTCCATGGGCCTGGTTTCTCCTCTGTAAGAAGGGAAGGTTGATAAGTAATAGCTGCTCTTACTTGGCCATGTCCTCTGAAGTGCTAGTGACAGCAGGTGGTGGTAGTTCTGTTTTCTGAACCTCTCCTAACTGAGGAGACCATAAACCTGCCCACCCCAGTCGGCGGTTCTCAAACTTCTTGGCCTCAGGATCTTAAAAATCAGCAAGGACTCCAAAAAGCTTTTGTTTGTGGAAGTTCAATCCATCACAGTTTGCCACATCAGGGGAGTTCCCTGGTGGTCCACTGGTTAGGACTCTGCACTTTCATTGCTGAAGGCCTGGGTTTGATCCCTGGTCTGGAAACTAAGATCCTGCAAGCCACAAGTGTGGCCAAAGGAAAAAAGATGTGCCTTATAAGATGAAAACAGAGATGAAAGGGTCTTTATTGAAATACTCATATAACAAAAAGTTCATCTACTTAAAGTATACAACTCTATAGTTTTTCATATAATCACTATTTTGGAACCCTCTCCACTTTCTGATTTCAGGACATTTTCATCACGGCAGAAAGAAACCCCATCCCCCTTAGCAGCCACTCCCCACTCCTGTCCTCTCTTCTCCCAGCGGGTGGCAGCCACCAGTCTCCTTTCTGTTTCTATGGATCTGCCCATTCTGGACCTTTCATATAAACGGAATCAACAGTAGGGCCTTTTGTACCTGGCTTCTTTCACTCTGTACCAGACATCTTTTTTTTTTTTTTGGCTGTACTGGGTCCTCATCGCTGTGCGTGGGTTTTCTCTAGTTGCGGCAAGCAGGGGCTACTCTCTAATTGCACTGCCTGGGCTTCTCTTGCTGCGGAGCACAGGCTCTAGGGTGCCCCAGTTTCAGTGGTTGTGGCGCACGGGCTTAGTTGCCTCTCAGCACGTGGAACCTTCCCGGACCAGGGATCAAATCCATGTCGCTGACACTGGCAGATGGGTTCTTAACCACTGGACCACCAGGGAAGTCCTACCAGACATCTTTTAAAGCCAGGGTTGTACAAGCACAAGTTGCACAGCCTCTGGAAAACTCCAGTGGACACTCATTAGGGAATGAGAGGAACAGGGGCAAACACATATTGGTGTCATGGAAATCGTTCTCTGGGCCCCCCGAAAGTATCTTACAGACCCCTGGGGTCTCTGCAGACCTTACTTTGAGAACCACTGGCCTAAGCAAGTGGCTTCACTTCTGTGCCTCCATTTGCCTCTCTCCAAAGTGGAGATGCCGATGGAACAGACCTCAGAGGGTAGCTGAAGTTAGACGATTGATGAGATGAGGCCGCGGGGAGTTGGCCTGGGGGTCAGGGGTCAAGCAGTGTCCCTTGTGCTTATTCCCGTGACAGCCCAGAGAAGTAATGATTGCTCTCTAGCGGTTCCTCTCTTCTCAGAGAGAGAATGTCCCAGTCTACAAAGCCAAAGAGCTTGGCCACCAGACAAGCAACCCAGTGCCAAATACCATGGAGGGTCAAGGCAGTTGACAACTAAGAATAGAGTGGGGAATTTGTCCCTGCGGAGGTGAACTTGACCTTCATGAGTGGTGATGGATAGGGGGACAGGGGCAGAAGCCAGGGGGCCAGGGCAGAGGAGGGGGGCTGGCAGGTGAGCCGTGTAGGCAACAGGTGCCAGACACCTGCTCCAAAGCTGGGGGTGAGGGGAAACTGGAGGAGGGGCCGTGGGCAGAGTTGGGGCGTTTCACCAAGGTCAACCTCTGCACACAGCACAGTGGCTGAAGCTGGAGCGACAGAAATGTTCCACATCGCAATTGGGGCGGTAGTTAGGAGGGTGTATGCATCTGTCAAAACACATCAACTGCATCCTTATGGGTCTGTGCATCTATTCCCTGTAAATGTACTTACTGGGAGGGAGACGCCAGTAGGGGGCGTGCAAGGTTAATAAATTCCAGGAGAGGTTTATGTTTTGAAAGAGAAAGGCAAGTTTCTGAAAGCATCACAAACCACGGAAATAAAGATGAAGTCGCTTTTTACATTTTGGGAGCCCCTGGTGGTGCCCCCACCCCTACCTTCTGGATCCTCCTTGCAGCCAGAGAACTGGAGAGAATAATTTCCTGAACATTTCATATGCCAGACTCTGTGTATGACTTCATTTAGTCCACACAGCCATCCAGTTAACATCAGGTACAGCCTATGGTTCTCTGCACCTCTTACCAAAGGGCTGTGAAAGGGAATTACCTGTCCCAGCAAGGAGAGGGCCAAGGCCAGGCAAAAGGTCTTATTCCATTGATCCTATCAACCCTCAGCTTGTTCGATTTATTTACTCTTGTTAAAAAGGGCTTATTCTTGTAATCCCCCTAGTCTTCCACTAGCCAGTAAAGACCCTGCCTGCCAGTGTGGGAGACGAAGGAGATGTGGGTTCAGTCCCTGGGTTGGGAAGATCCCTTGGAGGAGGGCATGGCAGCCCACTCCTATATTCTGGCTTGGAGAATCCCACTGACAGAGGAGGCTGGTGGGCTGCAGTCCCTGGGGTCTCAGAGCGGGACAGGACTGAAGTGACCGAGCATGCGTGCATCCGCCCCCTAGTCAGTCCCCTCCCTTCTGTGGGCAGCCACTGTTATATGCATGACCCTTTTGTTTGCAGGTTTTTAAAATGTATTGTTTGGGGCACGTGTAGATTCTTTTCACCCAGCGTCATGGTTTTAAGATCCACCCATGATGCTCTGTACACACCCAGTCAGTTGCACCTCACTGCTGGATGGTCTCCTTGGTGGGCAGTCACTGTCCGTTCCACCAGGGCGGGATATTCAGTTGCCTTCAGCTCCCCCAGGATAAACGACACCACTGTGAACATCCTCGTACATGCGCCCTAGTGGGTGTCGTCTCTGCAGAATCGCCTCCACTCGCTTTGTGGAAGTCCCCCAGCATCCCTGTGGGGCGCCTCTCCCCAGCCCTCGCCCTGGTCTTGGTGCGCGCTCACAGCACCGCCCGCCGCCCTGGAGAGAGGAGCAGTGATGTCCCGTCATGGCTCTCCTGTGAGGAGAGCTTGAGGCATCCGCCCATCCATCTTGGGTAGCTGGGTTTTTCTGGTTGATTTACCAGTCATTTCTCCCTCTAACACTTGTTTCGAAAACTCGAATTTATTCCAACACGAATGATAACGTGAGGGAACAATTTGAGCCACAGGCACACTGCACCTAAGCGAATCCAGACGCGCTTAGTTGAAATGCGCGGGTAGCATCCACTCGCGCTCGAGAACCCAGAGCATCTGCCCAGCGCTTCAGTCTCCCGTGCGTGTTCTTGCCCCACCCATCACCTCGGATGCCAGAACTTTCCGTCACATTGCACATAACCCTCCTTCCACCACCTCAGGATAACTTGCAACTTGTGCCCCTTCCAACACCACTTCCAGAAGCAAACTTCAGGTCTTTTTCAGGATGGAGTGCTTTTTTTTCTTTTGAGGGTAGAGGACTTTCTTAACCATTTAATGAGTGGAAAACTGTCTTCCCCTGCCCCACTCCCAGCTTCCCCATCAGGTCAGATCGGGAACCATAAAGATCCAGTCCTCTCTGTGAGCTCCCTCCAGTCACCACCGCCTTGCAGGTACCTCTTCCTCCCCACCAGGATGACACGGCATGGCAAGAACTGCACAGCTGGGGCCGTCTACACCTACCATGAGAAAAAGAAGGACACAGGTACTGGGTTTGCAAGAGGGGCAAATGGACCCCATAATGCCCAGGTCACTCGCTTTGCCCCTCTGGTTGAGCTTGCTATGCGTGTCTTTCTCCTGACCGTGTTAACACAGCCCATGTGACTGATGGTCATAACCAGAGACATAACAGCCCACACAAGCCAACAACCTTTTCCCTGCCTTGTACATCAAGTGCCTTCCTGCTTGAATTCATCAGTCTCCTAAACACCCACAGAGGAAAGAATCAGTGTTGTCAGCCGTATTCCAGATGGGGAAACAGGCCCAGAGAGGTGCAGGCGCTTGAGCTTGGTCCAAGAGACAGAAGGCCCGAGGGGAGTCAGCCACGAGCCTCTTCCCCCAGCTGGCTCTCAGGCTGCCTCAGAACCTGTCTGTCTGTCACTTACCCTCGGGATGAACACCTACTGTGGGCGTGCCCTGCCCCTGACACGCAGACCCCGGGCACAAGGTCCTGACTGCACAAGCGCCCCCACCTCTGCTATGTCCTCACTGTGCCTTTCTCTCCGGGTTTGCACAAGGGCACGTCCCCTGTCTCTCCATCCCTCTTTGTGTTCCTGTCCCCAGCGGCCTCAGGCTACGGCACCCAGAACATTCGACTGAGCCGGGATGCTGTCAAGGACTTCGACTGCTGCTGCCTCTCGCTGCAGCCCTGCCATGACCCTGTCGTCACGTAAGCTGGGCACATGAGTGGGCTGGTCGGGGGCAAAGAGCAAGGGAACCGCTGGAGGGGCTGTACAGCCAGGGCGCCCTAGACAAGCTACCTACTCTGATACCTGGGCACGATCCTAGTGTACTTCGCGGGGTGTGGAAGAGAATATATTCATAATAGAGGGTATGGCTCCTGGAACACTGCCAGCCCCTAATAACAGTTTGTGGAGTGCTTCCCGTTATCTGCTTCTTGATTGCAGAAGCTTCCCTGGTGACTCACATGGTAAAGCATCTACCTGCAATGTGGGAGACCCAGGTTTGATCCCTGGGTAGGGAAGATCCCCTGGAGAAGGAAATGGCAACCCACTCTAGTAACTTTGCCTGGAAAATTCCATGGACAGAGGAGCCTGGTAGGCTACAATCCATGGGGTCGAAAAGAGTCAGAGACGACTGAGCGACTTCACTTCCCTTACTTGACTGCAGAGATCCAGCTGATGCCACATAAGCCATACCCCCAGGCAAACTCTTACCAGGCGGGACATTCCAAGGGCTTAGGAGTACAGTACCCTTCCAGGAGCCAGGTACAGGCCACTCTTTTGGTTGGAATATGCAGGGTGTGGACAACCTTGGCCTCCTGAGCTAACCCTTTATGGCACAAGATTTTCCCCTACATGTTGGAGCACATTACAAAGCCAGGAGAGTTAAAACAGTGCAGTCACCTCTGAGAGCTAAGCAGATCCCTGAGTGAGCTGCTGCCTGTAAGATGCTTAGGGGGTCTCCAGGACAGGGAGCTGATGTTTGGCGGGTGGCTGTTAACTGCTGGCCATGCTTTCTCATCCTCTCCTCTCTTTGCAGCCCAGATGGCTACCTGTATGAGCGGGAAGCAATCTTAGAGTACATTTTGCACCAGAAGAAGGAAATTGCCCGGCAGATGAAGGTGAGCCCATTTTATGGGTGAAGAAACTGAGGCCAGGAGATGTCACAGCACTTTCTAGAGCCCACAGAGCTCATCAGTGACAGAGGCAGGGTTTGAGCTCTGGTGGTCTGTCTCCAGCCAAGCTGTTGACCACTCTGCTGCCAAGGGGCAGAGAAGCCACCAAGTCCCAAACCAGCTAAACGGGAAATGGTTTGGGTGTCTACAGTTGATGGGAGGAACCAGCCGAGGCAGCAGAGACACACGGCATATGACTCTGCAGCCACCAGCCTGCACCAAACAGAGCCTCTGCCTGGAGTGTCCCCTGCCTGGAGTGTCCCCTGCGTGGGTCCCAGTTTACCCTCCTTTAAATTCAGAGAGCCACCCTGCCCCCACCTAGGGTGCCCCAAACCCACAACCCACAGGAGAGTGCCCGGCTCATTGCTCCTGGCCACCTGCAGGCCTATGAAAAGCAGCGGGGCGCCTGGCAAGAGGAGCAGAAGGAGCTGCAGCGGGCAGTGGCGCAGGACCACGTGCGGGGCTTCCTGGAGAAGGAGGCGGCCATCGTGAGCCGGCCCCTCAACCCCTTCACGCCCAAAGCCGCCTCGGCAGGGAACGGCCCAGGTGAGAGAGAGATGAGTCTGCAGGTGGGGGGTGGGGTCCCACAGGTACCTCCGTGGGTGTGGCATCCCAGCCCCTCCCTGCTGCAGACAATGCCCAACCCGGGTCCAGTGCGGGCCCCGCAGGCAAGGACAAGGACAAAGCGCTGCCCAGCTTCTGGATCCCGTCGCTGACTCCCGAGGCTAAGGCCACGAAGCTGGAGAAGCCGGTGAGACCGCTACCCCAGCACGTACCCGTGCGTCCTCTTTGCCAGAGAGGGCCAAGTTCACCTCTCTGACCCCCTGCCCAAACCGGGGTCCTGAAGGCCCCCTACCCATCCTCCCACCACCTGGTTCCAGCGCCTGCTGATCCTGCCTCCCTCCCCTACCCCCACCCCCAGTCGCGCATCGTGACCTGCCCCATGTCTGGGAAGCCACTGCGCATGTCCGACTTGACGCCGGTGCGCTTCACGCCGCTGGACAGCTCCGTGGACCGCGTGGGGCTCATCACGCGCAGCGAGCGCTACGTGTGCGCCGTGACCCGCGACAGCCTGAGCAACGCCACGCCGTGCGCAGTGCTGAGGCCCTCGTGAGTCGCCAAGGGGACAGCCCAGGGACATGCTAGATGCCGTGGGTGTGGCCCACTGTCTGGGGGTGGGGCGCCTGCTCCTCACCCCCGACCCTCACCTTCACCACAGTGGGGCTGTGGTCACCCTGGAGTGTGTGGAGAAGCTGATTCGCAAGGACATGGTGGACCCGGTGACTGGGGAGAAGCTCACGGACCGCGACATCATCGTGCTGCAGCGGGTGAGTGGCGGCCCTCCTCCCCGCCCCCTGGCCTTCCAGTAACCCCGCCCTCCTTCCAGAGGCCCTGCCCCTTTGTTTTAGCCCTGCCCTCATCAAGCCAGGGGCCGGGGCTCAGCCTCACCTCCGCAGCTAGGGGAACCCTTTCCTCCTACAGGGCGGCACCGGCTTCGCGGGCTCCGGAGTGAAGCTGCAGGCAGAGAAGTCCCGGCCGGTGATGCAGGCTTGAGTGCGGGAAACCAAATAAAAGGGGCTTGGACGCGACTGGCCATGTGGCGCCTTCATTCACCGCACCGGAGCCCAGGAGGCCGGGAATGGCGTGCGCTCGGGAATGACTGTGCTTTGAAAGCGTGAGCTAGGAATGTTTGGTGTGGTCTCACGTTAAGAAGTGAAGTCTGAGTGGAATGCAAACGCACAGATGTAAATGGGTTGAGTGGCCGCAAGTCAGAATGTGAGCGGCGACCACCGGAGGGCGCCACGTTAACGGGCTAAATGGAAATCCCCGCGCATTCCTTTTGAGTTAAACCAAATTTGAAGCCTGGGAGCTTCAGCGGCACGTTATCTCCCATTGCAAAGTGTAATAAGACACCCAAAGGTAATGAAGTGCTGTGTCTGTGAGAGAGAGAAAGTTAGGCATCCAGTCTAGAGAAGGCTGTGAGGAACACCCCTCCCCCGCCACCTGAAGGCTGGAGGGTGGAGAGGAAGAGGAAACCGCAAGTGCAAAAGCCCGGAGGCAGCAGGTGGGTGTGAAGAGTGGGAGGAGGTCAGAGCAACCTGGTCTGGTGGACTTGCCTGGAGCTCGGACTCGGCTGGGAGGGCAGGGGGTCCCTTCCAAGCTGTGTTTTTAATAACCGTTGAGTCAGAAAAACAAGAGTTATCAGTAGGAGGGTGGATCATCCTTGCTTGCACTCTGGGGAGCCTCCAAAGCCCAGCATTTCCTCCCTCAGACATTTCTAGAACCTTCATGCCCTGCTCTTGGGATCCCAGTCTCCAGAAACTAGCTCAGGTGCTGCTGACACTCAAGGAGCCCTTGCCCTCTGGGCCTGTTGGTCTACAGTGTGTGTGAGTCCTGGCCACAGTCTTGTGGGAAGAATGCTTGTACCCATTTTGCAGAATAGCTCCCTGAGGCTGAGGAAGCTTGCACAAAGTCACACTGCTCAAGGCGATAGCTGAAGCCAGGTTCCCCCAGAGATCAGCCACCTCTGGATCCTCTCTTTCAGTCCTGCCCTTCCCCCTCATTTTACGCTTCCTCCTCCTTCAGACTTTACACATGGCCACCCACACACCTCTCCACTGTAGCAAGCTCTCACCCCATCCCTTTATACCCAGAATAAGAGATCAGCCCTCCCTAAACACCCCCAATCCCTGTCCTTCCTAAGAGCCTTTAACCACCCAGAGTCTTTTGGGACCACATCCACCCAATGACTCCAATCCTGTTTATGTGTGGTACAGGCCACTTGCCACCCCAAATAAAGACTTAAAGGTGCAACTTGGAAATCCAGATTTCCACAAGGAGCCTAAACCTCACTCCTTAATTCACAGGCCCTTTGAGATACCCTTTCCTGGGAGGGGTAGGGTGCAAGTCAAGGTCTTAGCTCTAAGAGATAGGTGTTCTTTAAGATTTCAAATGTAACAAGGAGAGGAAGCAAGAGTCAGACCACAGCAGAAGCAGAAGGGAAGAACGGGAAGTGGAGACAAATTTTGTCTTTTCTCAGCAGAGGTTCTCTAGATGCTGGTCTACAGTTTAGAGCAAGAAATGGGAATGGGTGGTGGCACTCATCTTGACCTTTAGCATCAGCTAGCCCACAGATAGCATTTTAGGACAATTATAATTACTGGTTGAGATTTTTTAATGGGGAGACTTTTCTAGAAAGGGAAAACTATATAGACGGGGAGCAAATCGTTGGTGTCTAGGGGAGCAGGAGGGATTGATTGCAAGAAGGGCATAATAAGAATTTGGGGCGGCGTGATGGATCTGTTCAGTATCTTAATTGTGGTCAGGTGACTTATCAAAACTCATAGACCTATACAGCAAAACAAGCGGACTTTATGTGAATCAAAAGTTTTAAATGCAAAGGGGGATATCGTGAGAGTAGATTTTCATCTCTCTTTAAAAATGAGCATAGCAATTCCACTCTTACACATAGACCCAAGAAAATAGAAAACATAATGTTCGTGCAGAAACTCTTGACATGAATGATTCCAGCAGCACTAATCCTCTAATAGCCCCAGAGTAGAAACAGCCCGAATGTCCATCAGTTGACTAGTGGGTAAACAAAAGGGGCTGAGTCCATGCAATGAAATATTACTCAGACATAAGGAATGAGGTTCTGATCCATACTACAACGTGCATAAGCCTTGAAAGCATTATACAAAGTAAAAAGTCAGATGAAAGGTCATATATACTGTGTGACCTCTGTTACATAAAATGTCCAGAATAGGCAAATCCATAGAGACAGAAAGTAAATTAGTGGTTACCAGGGGCAGAAGGGAGGAGGGAAGTTGAACGGTTCTATGAAGACCTACAAGACTTTCTAGAACTAACACCCAAAGAAGCTGCCCTTTTCGTTATAGAGGACTAGAATGCAAAAGTAGGAAGTCAAAAGATACCTGGACAAACAGGAAAATTTGGCCTTGGATTACAGAATGAAGCAGGGCAAAGGCTAATAGAGTTTTGCCAAGAGAACACACTGGTCATAGCAAACACCCTCTTCCAGCAACACAAGAGAACGCCCTACACATGGACATCACCAGATGGTCAATAACAATAACAGACTGATTCTATTCTTTGCAGCCCAAAATAGAGAAGCTCAATACAGTCAGCAAAAACAAGACCCTGTGGCTCAGAGCATGAACTCCTTATTGCCAAATTCATACTTAAATTGAAGAAACTAGGGAAAACCACTGGACCATTCAAGTATGACCTGAATCAAATCTCTTACAGTTATACAGTGGAAGTGACAAATAGATTCAAGGGATTAGATCTGATAGAGTGCCTGAAGAACTATGGATGGAGGTTTGTGACATTGTACAGGAGGCAGGGATCAAGACCATACCCAAGGAAAAGAAATCCAAAAAGGCAAAATGGTTATCTGAGGAGGCCTTACAAATAGCTGTGAAGGAAGTGAAAGGCAAAGGGAAAAAAAGAAAGATATACCCATTTGATTGCAGGGTTCCAAAGAATAGCAAGGAGAGAAGAAAGCCTTCCTCAGTGATCAATGCAAAGAAATAGAAGAAAATACAGTGGGAAAGACTAGAGAACTCTTCAAGAAAATTAGAGATACCAAGGGAACATTTCATGCAAAGATGGGCTCAATGAAGGAAAGAAACAGTATGGCCCTAACAGAAGCAGAAGAGATTAAGAAGAGGTGGCAAGAATACACAGAAGAACTGTACAAAAAGAGCTTCACAACCCAGATAATCACAATGGTATGGTCACTCACCCAATGCTAGACATCCTGGAGTGTGAAGTCAAGTGGGCTCTAGAAAGCATCACTAAGAACAAAGCTAGTGGAGGTGATGGAATTCCAGTTGAGCTGTTTCAAATCTTAAAAGAAGATGCTGTGAAAGTGCTGCACTCTATATGCCAGCAGTGGCCACAGGACTAGAAAAGGTCAGTTTTCATTCCCATCCCAAAGAAAGGCAATGCCAAAGAATGCTCAAACTACCACACAGTTGCACTCACCTCTCACGCTAGTAAAGTAATGTTCAAAATTCTCCAAGCCAGGCTTCAACAATATATGAACTGTGAACTTGCAGATGCTCAAGCTGGATTTGGAAGAGGCAGAGGAACCAGAGATCAAATTGCCAACATCCACTGGATCATTGAAAAAGCAAGAGGGTTCCAGAAAAGCATCTACTTCTGCTTTATTGACTATGCTGAAACCGTTGACTGTGTGGATCACAATAAACTGTGGAAAATTCTGAAAGAGATAGGAATATCAGACCACCTGACCTGCCTCTTGAGAAATCAGGAAGCAACAGTTAGAACTGAACATGGAACAACAGACTGGTTCCAAATAGGGAAGGCTGTATATTGTCACCTTGCTTACTTAATTTATATGCAGAGAACATCATGAGAAACGCTGGGCTGGAAGAAGCACAAGCTGGAATCAAGATTGCCAGGAGAAATATCAATAACCTCAGATATGCAGATGACACCATCCTTATGGCAGAGAATGAAGAAGAACTAAAGAGCCTCTTGGTCAAAGTGAAAGAGGAGAGTGAAAAAGCTGGCTTAAAACTCAACATTCAGAAAACTAAGATCATGGCATCTGTGCATATAAATTAAATAAACAAGGTGACAATATACAGCCTTGACGTACTATTCCTATTTGGAACCAGTCTGTTGTTTCATGTTCAATTCTAACTTGCTTCCTGACCTGCATATAGGTTTCTCAAGATGCAGGTCAGATGGTCTGGTATTCCCATCTCTTTCAGAATTTTCCACAGTTTATTGTGATCCACACAGTAAATGGCTTTGGCATAGTCAATAAAGCAGAAGTAGATGCTTTTCTGGAACTCTTTTGCTTTTTCGATGATCCAGCGGATGTTGGCCATTTGATCTTTGGTTCCTCTGCCTTTTCTAAAACCAGCTTGAACATCTGCAAGTTCACGGTTCACGTACTGCTGAAGCCTGCCTTGGAGAATTTTGAACTTTACTAGCGTGTGAGATGAGTGCTATTGTGCGGTAGTTTGAGCATTCTTCGGCATTGCCTTTCTTTGGGATTGGAATGAAAACTGACTTTTTCCAGTCCTGCAGCCACTGCTGAGTTTTCCAAATTTGCTGGCATATTAAATGAAGCACTTTCACAGCATCATCTTTTAGGATTTGAAATAGCTCAACTGGAATTCCATCACCTCCACTAGCTTTGTTCGTAGTGATGCTTTCTAAGGACCGCTTGACTTCACATTCCAGGATATTTGGCTCTAGGTGAAAGATCACAGCATCGTGATTATCTGGGTTGTGAAGCTCTTTTTGTACAGTTCTTCCGTGTATTCTTGCCACCTCTTCTTAATCTCTTCTGCTTCTGTTAGGTCCATACCATTTCTGTTCTTTATCGAGCCTGTCTTTGCATGAAATGTTCCCTTGGTATCTCCAGTTTTCTTGAAGGGATCTCTAGTCCTTCCCATTCTGTTGTTTTCCTCTATTTCTTTGCATTCATCGCTGAAGAAGGCTTTCTTATTTCTCCTTGCTATTCTTTGGAACTCTGCATTCAGATGCTTATATCTTTCCTTTTCTCTTTGCTTTTCACTTCTCTTCTTTTCACAGCTATTTGTAAGGCCTCCTCAGACCGCCATTTTGCTTTTCCATGGGGATGGTCTTGATTCCTGTCTCCTGTACAATGTCACGAACCTCCATCCATAGTTCATCAGGCACTCTATCAGATCTAGTCCCTTAAATCTATTTCTCACTTCCACTGTATAAGCATAAGGGATTTGATTTAAGTCATACCTGAATGGTCTAGTGGTTTTCCCCACTTTCTTCAATTTAAGTCTGAATTTGGCAATAAGGAGTTCATGATCTGAGCCACAGTCAGCTCCTGGTCTTGTTTTTGCTGACTGTATAGAGCTTCTCCATCTTTGGCTGCAGAGAATATAATCAGTCTGATTTTGGTGTTGACCATCTGGTGATGTCCATGTGTAGAGTCTTCTCTTGTGTTGTTGGAAGAGTGTTTGTTATGACCAGTGCATTCTCTTGGCAAAACTCTATTAGCCTTTGCCCTGCTTCATTGCGTACTCCAAGGCCAAATTTGTCTGTTACTCCTGGTGTTTCTTGACTTCCTACTTTTGCATTCTAGTCCCCTATAATGAAAAGGACATCTTTTATGGGTGTTAGTTCTAAAAAGTCTTTTAGGTCTTCATAGAACTGTTCAACTTCAGCTTCTTTAGCATTACTGGTTGGGGCATAGGCTTGGATTACCGTGATATTGAATGGTTTGTGAAGAACTGACTCATTTGAAAAGACCCTGATGCTGGGAAAGACTGAGGGCAGGAGGAGAAGGGGGTGACAGAGGATGAGATGGTTGGATGGCATCACCGACTCAATGGACATGAGTTTGAATAAAATCCGGGAGCTGGTGATGGACCGGGAAGCCTGGAGCGCTGCAGTCCACGGGGTTGCAAAGAGTCAGACATGACTAAGAGACTGAAGGGAGGGAGGGAACTGGGTAGTGACTAATTAAAACCACCTGCCTTGGAAGTGTGGCATCTCAACAGCTGGACCGCCAGGGAAGTCTGGGCAGCTTTTAATCATAATTTGTTCCCTATAAATTTGTTGCTATGTCTATTGTTTTAATTTTTTTTTAAGTTTTCAAACAGTGTTGTTCAATCGCTCAGCTGTGTCTGACTCTGTGACCCCATGAACTGCAGCACACCAGGCTTCCCCTGCCCTTCACTATCTCCTGGAGCAGGCACAGACTCATGTCCATTGAGTTGGTGATGCCATCCAGCCATCTCATCCTCTGTTGCCCCCTTCTCCTGCCCTTAATCTTTCCCAGCATCAGGGTCTTTTCCAACGAGTCAGCTCTTTGCTTCAAGTGGCCATGCAGCTCTCAAAAAGCTACAAATATGCCCTACTCCTTCCTATACGGGAGAAGTACCAATAACCTGAGATACGCCGATGACACCACCCTTATGGTCAAAAGTGAAGAGGAACTAAAGAGCCTCTTGATGAAAGTGAAAGAAGAGAGTGAAAAAGCTGACTTAAAACTCAGCATTCAAAAAACTAAGATCATGGCATCTGACCCATCACTTCATGGCAAATAGATGGGGAAACAATGGAAACAGTGACAGATTTTATTTCCTTGGGCTTCAAAATCATTGCAGATGGTGACTGCAGCCATGAAATTAGAAGACACTTGCCCCTTGTAAGAAAAGCTATGACCAATGTAGACAGCATATTAAAAGCAGAGACACTACTTTGCTAGCAAAGGTCCATCTAGTCAAATCTATGGCTTTTCCAGTGGTCATGTATGGATGTGAGAGTTGGACCATAAAGAAAGCTGAGGGCTGAAGAATTGATGCTTTTGAACTGTGCTGTTGGAGAAGACTCTTGACCCTTAGAGTGCAAGGAGATCCAACCAGTCCATCCTAAAGGAAATCAGTCCTGAATATTCATTGGAAGGACTGATGCTGAAGCTTCAATTCTTGGCCACCTGATGCAAATAGTTGACTCATTAGAAAAGACCCAGATGCTCGGAAAGATGGAAAGCAGGAGAAGGGGATGACAGAGGATGAGATGGTTGAACGGCATCACTGACTCCATGGACATGAGGTTGAGCAAGCTCCGGGAGTTGGTAATGGACAGGGAAGCCTGGCCTGCTGCAGCCCATGGGGTGGCAAAGGGTCGCACACAACTGAGCAACTGAACTGAACTGAACTTCCTCAGTGGAGTCTCTACCTTCCGCCACTAGGTGGCAGTGTGTTATAATTAAAAGCTTTGAGCCACGCGGATTAAAAAATTCCAGCCCTCCAACAGGTAACAATTACAAACTCTGGGTAAGACAAAACAATTACTGTCTAGGCCTAACTCAAAGTTAAATTAGTCTCATGACATATTTTACTAATGGTCCCCTTTAACATAGGATTCATTTCTCAGTTTTTCCTATTAATTGTAACAAATTAATATACTTTCCAATTTATTTGTAATCCTTTAGATATCTGTTTGGTTACACTGGAGACAAAAGCAAGCACACAGTCCCTTTGAAGGAAGTTGTTCAGTTGCTAAGTCGTGTCCAACTCTTTGCCACCCCATGGACTGCTGCATGCCAGGCTTCCCTGTCCTTCATTATCTCCCAGAGTTTGCTCAAACTCACATCCATTGAGTCAGTGATGCTATCTAACCATTTCATCCTTTGCCACCCTCTTCTCCTTTTGCCTTCAGTCTTTCCCAGCATCAGGATCTTTTCCAATGAGTGGGCTGTTCGCATCAGGTGACCAAAGTACTGATTTCCTTTAGGATGGGCTGGTTTAATCTCTTTGCAGTCCAAGGGACTCTCAAGAGGCTTCTCCAGGACCACAATTCGAAAGCATTAGTTTTTCAGCACTCAGCCTTCTTTATATTCTCTCACATTGGTACATGACTACTGGAAAAACCATTCAGTTCAGTCGCTCAGTCATGTCCGACTCTTTGTGACCCCATGAATCCCAGCACACCAGGCCTCCCTGTCCATCGCCAACTCCCGGAGTTCACGCAAACTCATGTCCATCAAGTTGGTGATGCCATCCAGCCATCTTATCCTCTGTCGTCCCCTTCTCCTGCCCCCAATCCCTCCCAGCGTCAGGGTATTTTCCAGTGAGTCAACTCTTCTCATGAGGTGGCTAAAGAATTGGAGTTTCGGCCTCAGCATCAGTCCTTCCAATGAACACCCAGGACTGATCTCCTTTAGGATGGACTGGTTGGATCTCCTTGTAGTCCAAGGGACTCTCAAGAGCTTTGACTATATGAACTTTCATCAGCAAAGTGGTGTCTTTGATTTTTAATATGCTGTCTAGGTTTTTCAGGTTTTTTTTTTTCCCCAAAGTGCAAGCGTCTTAATTTCATGGCTGCAGTCAACATCCGCAATGATTTTGGAGCCCAAATTCTTTAAGGAGGGTTTTCACCACTTCAGAGGCTTTTTCTGTCTGGGTGGGAAATGCCTCCACTTGTCCTGAAAAAACTGTCCACAAGCACTAGCTGGTATCTGAAATTTCCCACAGCTTAAGGCATTTGAGTAAAGCCTATGTGCTGATCCTCAGTGGACAGGCTGATGTTGTGTCAACTCTATGTCAACTCGCTCCCTTCCTTCTCTTCCTGTGTGATAGATATTCTCTTGGGTTTCTATTACCATTAAGTGACAACTGTCTTTTTCTCACCCTGATGTAATATACAAATGGTTGCACCTAGATAATTCCATTATTCTTCCTTGCTTCACCACAGAATAGCTCCAGAGCCATTCAAAGACCCCTGTAAAACCATACATAGCAATTGAGCATCTCTAACCATTAAAAGATGCCTTTTGGTCTTGGCATCCACCAAGTGGGCTGAATTCTGGGATAAGGCCTTCAGTGATTTTAGGAACCAAGTAAAACCTTTCTCTTCTCCCTGGGCATGTCCCAGTTTGGGACAGGGATGGACAGGTGTGTGTGTGTCTATCAGCAAGTGTGTCTGTATATGTGTATCTGTGTCTGTCTTCCTTTCCTCCATTGGACATCAGTGTGTAAATAAAGAAATGGTACCAAAGCAAAATGAAATTAGAAACCCCAGACCACAATCAAAACTCTAAATAAATCCTCAAGTATGGCCTCGAGGTTTTACGTATCACAAGAACCATCAACTCAACCCCTGTGTAACATGACTCCTTGGAGAGCTGCTGTATCCAGACCAATGACCCAGGAGATTGCAGACAATGGAATTAACACAGCAAAGGTGACATACACGGGGCAGAGTCCCAAGATGGCCCCTCAACCCTCTTGTGGAGATCCTAACAGGTACTGTGATCACACATTGTAACCCATTATCTACCTCTCAGTCATGGGTTTGTAGCTGTAATCAGATCATCTACCCAAAATGTGCCCTAGACGGTTTTCTTTAGGGATAGTCGGAACATTCCTCAATTTGCAAAGACAGAAACACAAGAAAAATAAAACGCACACGGCACACACAAACACCAGCATCAGACAAACCGGTTCACGACTCAGGGAAAAGTTCAGCAATCATTGCCTCTCTCCAACAGGGTACCCCACTTCAGCACAAAACAAATTGGCTTACTCTGGAGGAAAAAGGCCCCAACTGGGGCAAAAGTTTCCTCCGGCAATGACTTACCCTACTGTATGGAACCCAGCGGCTCCCACAGGTCAGTTTCTTGCTCCAACTGCCAAGCGATGGGGCAGCTCGTGCTGCTTTGGGGAATTCTAAGGGGAAGATCCTCAGGACAAGTGGTCCCACAGCTGCTAGGGACTTACCCCCAAATTCCCTAACGGGGGGGTTGGCCAGAGCAAGGAGGCTCCCAGTTGGCTTTGCCAAAACTGGTACTGTTCCCCCCCACAACAAGCTAATAAATCCAGAGATAAGTTGTCAGGGCAAAGAATAGTGACTTTATTCACAAGTCAGCAGACCAAGAAGGTGGTGGACTAGTGTGTCTCAAAGAACCATTTTCTCTGAGTTAGAATTCATACTTCTTTTATACTAAAAGGGGAGAGAGCAAGTCCTGGTTCTGGGTCAGAGCCTGGAGGGGATGTGTTAATTTCTTCCTTCCCACAGTCATTCACAGGTGAACCTAAGTAGGTTTCTCATGAGTTAAATAGGTATTCTGGCTTAATGCTCAGTATCTGGGAGGCAATGACAACCCTAGACAGCATATTAAAAAGCAGAGACATCCCTTTGGTGATAAAAGTCCATCTAGTCAAAGCTATGGCTTTTCTAGTAGTCATGTATGGATGTGGGAGTTGGACCATAAAGAAGGTTGAGCACTGAAGAATTGATGCTTTCAAAATGTGATGCTGGTGAAGACTCTGGAAAGTCCCTTGGACTGCGAGGAGATCAAACTAGTCAGTCCTAAAGGAAATGAATCTTGAATATTCATTGGAAGGACTGATGCTGAAGCTGAAGCGCCAATACTTTGGCCACTGATGCAAAGAACTGACTCAGTAGAAAAGACCCTGATGTTGGGAAAGACTGAGGGCAGGAGAAGAAGATGACAGAGGATGAGATGCTTGGATGGCATCATCAGCTCAATAGACATGAGTTTGAGCAATCTCTGGGAGACAGGGAAGCCTGGCATGCTGTAGTCCATGGGGTGGCAAAGAGTCAGACACAACTGAGCAACCAAACAACAACCTGGGAGGTAGGTTCCCCGAGATGGGTCATTATGTATAACTTAAGGAACAACCTCAAACTCTGCCCAATCTCTAGAGCCCCCTCTTCAAATGCCTAGTTCCGTCCTTCAACCCACAGCAGTCCCCCAACTCCCAACACATTCCTCTCCCAGTCACAGCCCCTGAGGCCCGTGTCCCCCCTTCAGAGAGACACACAGGTGAGGCCCCAGCACTGGATTTTATTGCCTCCCTGGCAGAGAAGAGACATCCTTTGGGCAGGTGCTGGGGGCGAGTTCAGGGCACCTGGGGGTGTGTTTCTCCGCTGTGTGGGGTGAGGCTCATATTTGGAGCTGGGGGGTTAATGGAGGCCTTTGGAGGCTGAGTCTGATGTCGGGGGGGCCTTGGCCTGGGCTGGGAGACTCTGCCAGTGAGAAAGGGTGGTCCCTTATCTCATCATTTGGGCCTGTGAGCCCCTTTGGGGAGCTGGGAGGGGCAGCAGTGTCTCAGAGAGAGAAGTTGACCCAGTGATGAGTCCGTGGAGCACCCAGGGGCAGGGGGACGCTGAGGTCGGTGTCCACCTCCTGCAGGGCTTGACAGGTCGGGGCCTGGCCACTGGGGCGCCCCAGGTCAGCCTGCGGGGCAACAAGGCGGCAGGTGGGCTCATGGGGCTCAGAGCTCGTCGTGGTGCCGTGTCAGATCCTCGCCGTAGTTGGTGGCCTGGCTGCCCACGAACATGTTCCAGTTGCCCAGGATCTCAGCCTTGCTCAGACGCCCGTCCTGAGGGGGTCAGGAGGTCAGGGGACTGGCAATGGACACCATCTGGGAGGCTCCTTCCTGAAACTAAGGATGGCCTCCCGATCTCCATCGCCCTTTGAGTCCCTGGTTCCCCCTCTTCTCCCTCCCCATCTCAAACTCTCTGTCCCCTTTCCTTTCTCCAAACAAGAACCCCAAAGCCCCAGGACCGCGTCTTGGTCATTTCTGCGCAACCCACAGCGCCGGCCGCCCACCCACCAGCCGCCCCGTCCGCGCACCTTGTCCGTGTCGCTCTCGTGCAGTAAGTGGTTGGCCTCCACCAGGGGCTGGTCCTGGGCGGGGGGCAGCACCCAGTGGCCCACTTCACTCCCCGTCCAGCTTCCCATCCTTGTTCAGATCCCGGAAGTCCCGGAACTGCTCTCGCTCGGTCTGTACCCAGGCTGGCTCCTCCTCCCCGGGCTCCGCCGTGTACAGATCAGCTGGGAAGGGGCAGTCGGGGGCGAGACGGGGTGACGTCAGGGGCGGTTCCGGGACCTCCCCGCCTGGTTCTGACGTTTCTGGATCCCGGGCCTTTCACTGTTCTTTGCCTTAATTTCCTCTTCTGTTTAAATCCAATTAGGAACATACCTGATTTACAGATGATCCCTTATCCGACTCTTTGCGACCCCATGGATTGTAGCCTCCCAGGTTCCTCTGTCCGTGGGGTTCTCCAGGCAAGAATACTGGAGAGGGTTGCCATTCCCTTCTCCAGTGATCCCTATGCTACACTTGAAACTGACTTCACTGATGGATTGGTCATTTGATTGACTGAATCATCCATCCGTTTGGTTGATACACCCGTGACACAAGAGTGTGCACTGCTCGGCACATAGTAGGTGCTCATAGGAAGGAGGAATGAGTGAAAATTTTTATAAGCCATCTTCTGAAGCTACACTTTGAACAGCTCACCATATCCAGAACATCCCTCAAGATTCTAGGAGCCCCTCCTTTGCTTTGTGGCAGCCATTTGTAAATGTTTGCAAAACCCTTCACCCTAAGGGCCCACAGATAGGTCTGGAAGACATTACAAACAGACAAGTCTTTTTATACCAGACACAAAGCCATCATAATTAGGACAGAATGCTTTCTTCCCCTCGGGGTTTGAACCAGGGAGCTGTCTTAGAGATGTCATCAAAGGTGGAGCAAGTGGGGGAAAAAAATAATGGAGCAGGTGCTGGGAATACAGTTACCCAGTTAGCCTCCAGACTTCTTTTTTTCCTGCCACACCTCCCGGCTTGCGGGATCTTAGTTCCCCAACCATGAACTGAACCTGTGGCCATGGAAGTGAAAGCGCCCAGTCCTAACCACTGTACCCCCAGAGACGTCCCAGTCATCATTTCTTATGGGAAATGATGACCATAGTAACTGGAAGTACATAGGGTTCTTTTATTTTTATTTTGGAATCGTGGTAGAAAGCCCACAACCTAAGATTCACCATTAGTGACACTTAGCACATTCTCAATGTGCAATAGCCCCCTCCCTCTAGTTCCAGAACATCTTCATTTCCCCAAAAGACACCTATGCCCATTCGGCAGTTTCTCCCTATTCCTTCCTCCCTCCAGCCTGCTGGAAACTGATTATCTGATTTCTATCACTGTGGATTTTCCTACTCTAGACATTTCAAATAAATGGGATCATGTACGATGTGGCCTTTTATGTCTCCTTCTTTCACTCCGCCTGATGTTCTCGAGGTTGATCCACATTGTTATATGGATGGTGCTTCATTCTTTTTTACAGCTGAACAGTATTCCACGGCCTGGCTGGATCCCCTTCTGTTTACCCATTCATCCACTGATGGGCATTTGGGTTGACTATATATACGGTTAGTACATGGTTAGATGGTCTATTATCTCCATTTACAAGATGAGGAAACTGAGGCACACGGTAGGTGCTTGATACATACTTTTCTGGTCTGGCACACTGAAGGAAGTCAATAAATATTTCCTGGGCCTGGCACACAATGGGTGTTTGATCAAGATTTGCTGGAGGGCTTCCCTGGTGGCTCAGTGGTAAAGAATCCGGCTCACCTATGCAGGAGTCTCAGGTCTGATCCCCGATTTGGGAAGATCCCATATGCCCCGAGGAAACTAAGCCTGTGCACCCCAGTTACTAAGCCTGAGCCCTAGAGCTTTTGTGAGGCAGCTAGTGAAGCCCCCACACCCTACAGCCTGTGCTCGATAACAAGAGAAGCCACCGCAATAGGAGGCTCATGCACCACGACTAGAGGGCAGCCCCCATGCTCTCCACAGCTAGAGGAAAGTCTACACAGCCACGGAGAGCCAGCACCGCCAAAAATAAATAGATAAATACATGATTAAAACAAATGTGCCCAAACCCAGCAAGTATACATCATCGGTAGAGGCCCCCAGGCCTGACCCACAGCTGATGCTCCGTGAGTGTTTGGGTGAATGGATTCAGGCAGCCTCCACTTCAGAGGGTCTTTGCTCTAATGGCTGATATGCATCAGCTGCTACCTGTGGCTGGGGCGAGGACAGGCGTCCTTGTGGGGAGAGTCGGGCCCACTCACCAATGTACTCCTCCACTTGCACGTAGCCGTCTTTGTTCCTGTCCAGATCCTCCAGGGTTTCCTGGGGAGAAAGAGGCATTGGGGCTGAGAAAATGCAGAAACAGAGGAAAGCAGTCAGACAGGACAAAATAATAGGAATTTGCTCGTTAAGTTCCTCTTCAAGAGCTGTAGATAATATTCTGAACCATAGAGACTTCCCTGGTGGTCGAGGGGCCAAGACTCTGCACTCTCAGTGCAGGGGACCCGGGTTCGATCCCTGGATGGGGAACTAGATTCCATATGCTACAACCAAGAGTCTGCATGAGGGTTTCCCTGGTGGCTCAGTGGTAAAGAATCTGCCTGTCTAGAGCCCAGGAGCTGAAACTACTGAGCCCAAGTGCCCCAACTACTGAAGCCCACCCACCCATGCTCCACAACAAGAGAAGCAATGAGAAGCCTGCTCACTGCAACCAGACAGTAGGCCCTGCTCACCGCAACTAGAGAAAAGTCTACACAGCAATGAAGACCCAGCACAGCCAAATATAAACATAATAAAGTAATTTTTAAAAAAGTTTGCATGCCGCAGCTAAGACCCAGCACAGCCTAGTACATAAAAATAAATACTAAAAAATATTCTGAGCAATATCCTTTGAGATGTCTAATGTAATAAAGATACTGAAACCCCCACCAGGTAGAACAGGTGGAAGAATTTAACTCCCCTAGCATGGGCAGGGGAACAGGGGAATGTCTGGACTTTCCATTCAACTTTGCTATGAACCTAAAATGGCTCTAGAGATTAAAGTCTAGTGGAAAAAGAAAAGGGAGAAAAAAAAAAATCCTGTCACTCTAGAATACAGACAGCGTTGGCCAAAAAAATAAATAAATAAATAAATAACAGAAGATGGGGGCCAAGCAGAAATGGCCTTAGAGTGGCCACTCCATGTCTAGGGTTGGAATTTTCCTGGGATTCAGCCTGGACAGGGTCTCCTTAAGGCACTTATGGAGGGGGATGATTCTCTGAAGGTAGCCTGGGTGCTTGGATCCCAAATGTGAGCACAGAAAGGGGGAGGCCAGGGACTTCTCTGGTGGCCCAGTGGCCAAGACTCCATGCTTCCAATGCAGGGGACATGCATTCAATCCCTGGTCGGGAATGGGATCCCACATGGCACAACCAAGAGTTTTCAGGACACAACTAAAGATCCCATGTGCCACAACAAGACCCAGTGCAGCCAAATAAATAAATAAATAAATGTTAAAAAAAAAAAAGAAAGGGAGAGGCCAGATTAGGAGAGATTAGACACTAGTGGGTGGAGGGTGGGCACTGGGGCCCCCAAGGTAAACGCTGGGAGGCAAGTCTTGGCGTCAGAAGCCTAGGTCCCAGGAAGGGAGGTAAGCAGCCGGATTCCTCAGGCCCCACTCACAGCAATCACAATGTCCCGCATGTGAGGGAACTCCTCAGGGTGCAAGAAGGCTGTCAGCTCCTCCCGAGTGGCCATTGAGTCCCCATCCTGGTCAGCCACCCGGAAACGCCGCTCGTCCCGAGCCAGCATCTTCTTGTAGGTCTCCGCATCCTCCACGTCATGAAATTCTTCACCTGGGGAAGGAGAGGTCTTGGTGGACTGGGCTTTAAGATAGAGGGATCTAACTTAGGGGAGTCACGGCAGGAAGACCTCCACCGATTAATAATAATGAACAGTAGCTACCTTGTAGTGAGAGCTGATGATGTGCTAAGCTCTTTATCTACAAAACTGCAATTCATTCTCCCAAGAAGCGAGTACAGTGAGTTATTTTGTTTGTCCTCACTTTATGAAGAAAACTGACTCAGAGAGAGGAAATCACTTGCCCAAGGTTATGCAGTCAGGAAGGATGGACTTTGAGTTGACACTGGCCCCCTGGGCCCTGAAGTCACACTCTGGTGCAGTTTACTGACTCAGCTTGCTGGGAACAGAGGAAGGGAAGAGCATTTTCAGCAAAGGAAATGGTATGCGCAGAGTACAGAGGTTTGCAAAGCATGGTGAGTTCCAGGGAACTGCAGAAGATCCATTTAGCTGGGACAGAAAATGCAGAAAATTGAAAGTGGAAGGTTGGCTGAGGTGGGGCTGAGGTGGGGCTGAGGTTGGGTAAGCCTGAGGACCCTGGAGAGCCATGGGAGACTGTGAGCAAAGGAAGGTCAGGGTCAGCTCTGAGCGTGGAACGATCCCCCTGAGGGCATGTGAAGAAGTCTGGAGGGGGGCTGGGGTGAGGGTTCAGGTGTCAGAGGGTAAGAGCCCTGTTGCGGCAGAGGGCTTGGGCCTGGTGATGAGAGGCGGGAATTCAGAGTCAAAGGCAGAGGAAATGGCTTTGGGGTTCTCAGGATGAGAAGTCAGAAGTCAAAGGTCAGGCTGATAGTGCTCGGGCCGTTAGATGTCCCTGGTCAAGAAACTGAGGTCCTCAGTGGATGTAAGAATGAGAAACCAGAGATCAGGGATTGGGGGTGGGCCCTGGTCAAGGGTCAGAAGTCAAAGGTTAGGGATCTGGTTAACATGGCTTGAGGTTCTCAGGATGAAGGTGTCACAAATGCCCGGGTCACGGTGTGTGGGGGACCAGGGGTCGATTCTCGCCGCGTACCCGGCTCATAGTGGCCGTAGGTGGCGTTGCGCAGCTCCTCCCAACCCACACGCCCGTCGCGGTCTGTGTCGTACGTGTTCCAGGCCGCGCTCACTGAGTCTCGTATGTGCCGCTGCTGCGTGTGTGCGATCCACGAGCGGAGCTCGGCCAGCGACACCCAGCCATCCCCGTCTCCGGCGCGGTCCATGCGGTCCACGATGCGCCTGCGAGCCGGAGCGGGCGCACGTCAGTCTCGGACCCCGCCCACCCCGGGTCCCGCCTTCTTCTAGACATTGGAGACACAACCCCATATAGGAGTGAAAATGCTATCCCCGCCGACAAACCGAGGGGAGGAGTCTGTCAATCCCAGGGCCACTCCCACCTTAGGGCTCCGCCCTCTCAATCCAGGCTCCGCTCCCAGAGGCGATAACCTCTCTGCCGAGAAGCAGCGGGCCTGTGGCTGGAGCTCTGCTCTACAACTAGACGGCTTGGGGAAGGACCCATGACAATCCAGGTCCAACCCTCCACTTTGGCCCCACCTCTCAACCTTGCGCGTGTTCCATCTCTCACTTGGAAGAGCTGGGAGGGGACGGAGGGCAGGGAGTCACACCGCGCCCATCGCCCGCAGATTCCCTGTCCCAATATCCACTCCGAACTCCGACTGCCACGGCAACACGCGGTCCGGACCTCTCCCCGTCTCTGGCCCCGCCCCCTTCCCTGGCTCCGCCAATCTCCTGGCCCGCTAGCCCCGCTAGCCTCGCCCTCTTCCCCGCCCCTCCCTGGCCGCGCGCTTCTCTCTCAGGACAATATCCCTGCAGTCAGAGTTACGCTGCGACTCTCCCCTTGCGCCTGGTTTTTCCTAGCCGTTATCAGGCTTTGCCCTTTGACTGTTACCCCCAACACGGCGGACTCGGCCTTCACCCACTCCTCTCCGAGCTCCACCCTGATCCTGCACATCTCCCTGTCTCAGGTCAAGCCCCTTTAGGCCACCACCTCATGCCCCTTCTCTCAGGCCACGCCTGTCAGTTCCCAGGTCCCTTCCCTGGTAACGTTCCCGTCATTGGTCTGTGTCCTCGCCCGACTGCTAACGGAAACCTTCTTCCGGTCTCCATCCCAAAGCCCCTCGACCCAGTTCCCAGAATCCAATTTGAGATGGCCCTGCCTAGATCGCTGACCCGTCCCTCCAGCGTTATGTTGTCTCTCCTCTGCTCTGGCTACCCTGAGGTTCGAGCTGTGGTTAAGAGCTTGGACTCTAGAGCCAGACATTAAGGTTCAAATCCTGCTGCCTCTTCTTGCTGGCCGTGTGACTGTCAGCAAGTCATATAACCTCTCTATGCCTTAGTTTCCCCCTCTGTAAAATGGGATTAAATAATAGAACATATCTCACACTGTGGATGTTGGGATTAAATGAATTAAGCCTGGTAAGCCCTTTGAACGGTGCTGGGCATTGTAGTAAGCGTGACCACTAATGCGTTAGCCTACTTCATCCAACTCCATCCATGCACAACATTTCAGTCAGCATAGCTGACCACCACGGCTATCTCCACCCTGAGTCGGGATACCCTGGTCTCTTATCTCCCACCTGGAAGACTGCAGTCCCTTCATCAGCAGGCTCTCTACTTCTTACTCCCTATAGTCTGTTCCATGCATGGCAACCAGAGGGATCCTGTTAAAACTGAAGTCGGCTCACCTCCTCCTTCAGAGCCATTCCATAGCTCTCATCTCACTGGGGCCCCTGCACAACCTGATCCCTCTGTTCTCTCTGCTACTACTTCCTATTTTCTCCCTCTGCTCACTGGGTTCCAATCACATAGACCTCTCCCTTTTTCAGATACACCTGGTACATCATTCCCCCTCCTGCCTCAGGGCCTTTGCACTTACTTACAGTTCCCTCTTCCTGGAATGCTATTCCCCCATATACCCACGTGGCTCAAATATCACCTTCTCACTGAGGGCTCCCCTAACCTCCCACTTGAAAATTACAATCCTCCTTCCCCTCCATCTCTCCTACCCCAGACGAGCTTGACTTTCCTCTGGGGTGAGTTGGTCGAATTCCTTGGCCACTTCTCGTCCCAGAAAAGCCTCATGATCATATTGGAAGTTCCCGTGAGCGTCATCATGAGGGGCTTCGCTCAGGGGGGCCGCGTGGTGCACTCTCCCCTGGCCATGAGGGCCGACGTCAGGAGATGGCTTCCCCTGGGCTCCACGCCTGAGCAGCAACAGCAGCAGCAGAAGCGAGGGTGGCCACATCATCAGTCCCTGAGGAGTGGCGGAGGCTAGGAGTCAGGGTCACAGAGAAAAGGACAGAGGGGATGGGAGGGATGGGGACGCGGGCGGGGAGGAACCCAGGACAGGACAGAGAGCTGGTAGCTGGTTGCAAAGTTTGGGCCTCAAGAAGGGACAGGAAGGGGGAAAGGAAGGCGAGATTCTCAGAGGTTAACCAGCTGTGGGGACCGAATCCTCCGAGGAAGTCCCAGGGAAGTACCCCAAGAGGGTAGGATTCAAGCGGGAGACGTGGCGCACTTCCCACGCGTAGTTCAGGGGGCAGAGTCGTGGCCAGAGAGAAATCTTGCAGGTTCCTGGGCATCGCTTTCAGCCTGGTCCCCAATCCTCCACCCAAGCAGACCCAAACCGTCCTCCCTGGACAGGCCACCCGCCCCCGCCTCCCTTTACCGGGTCAGATAGCTTCACTTCGCTCTCTACTTTCCACCCAGCGGTCTCCAAAAAGATGCCCAATTTGGCGGCTCTCCAGTCAGGCCCCGCCTCCTGAAGCGCAGAGGCCACGCCCCCAGCCAATGAGCGCTCTTGAGGGCCTCATGGGGCGGGGCCAAAGAAAGCAGGGCGGGCCAAGGGCGCCCCTCGCCACGTCCACAAAGGAAAGCGCGGCCCCGCGAGGCTCGGCCCCGCCCCTTCCCAGTGAAGGCGAAGTGGGCAACTCCGGAGTGACACGGCCGGGAGAACTACAACTCCCGGCAGGCATCGGGGCGCCCTGCCCGACCATCTCCAGTTGCTCTAGCTTCAAAGCCTCACGGGAGATGTATTTTTATCTCTTTCCCTTTGTCCGCAGGTTTTAGGCAAGGGAAACCAGGAGCCAGAGGAGGCTTTCCGTTCCCTCAAGGAGGGAACATCTCTTCCGCTACACCAAGAAGTCAGATCAGACTCCAGCCAAGAATTCCTCAAAATGCCTGGCAAAACATCCAGTAAATATTTGTGAAATTTATTCATTAAAAATACATGACTTGGTATATAAAGTTGGCAAATTCCACCATGGCAACAAGTTAGCCTCAGGAGAGATTTGAAGCCCAAGGCTTACACCATTTATCCCCCCTCACAATTCCCTTAAAAGTTGAAACGATGAGAACACAACGATTCGGGCCTAAACCCATGTTATATGTGGAGCTGGAAAAGAACCATGTATATCAGGAGGGGGAACTGAGGCAGATCACAGGAAGAGAAATCCAGAGGGAGGACATCGGGCTCCTTCCGGAGGCTCAAAAATACCAGGATTCCCGGAGGTCTCACAGCATGAAAAGGGCCTGAGGACATTAGCTGGTAACAGCCAGGATGGGGGATGATCAGCAGTTGCTGGGAATGCATTTTTATCCTAAGATTCACCATCCTTGGACAGGCCGGGAGTGGGCAGGAGGGCCCCTACATCCTCCCCACGGAAAGAGATCCAAGGAGCTGAGAAAAGAGGGACAGGGAGATCATTAGAATCTTTGAAATCATCCAGGTCTCTGACTGCCCCTCCCCACGTATGTGTATGTGTGTGTGTGGTGTGTGTTGTTTGTGTGTATGTGAGTCTTTTTCAGTCTCTGTCCTACTCTATGGATTTCTATCACCCACTGAGTCTCTTTCTCCCCTCCAGTTTTCTTTCTCCGCATCTCTCTCTGGGTCTCTGTCCCCCTCTGTCCCTACAGGAATGAGTCTCCCGATTTTGGAGGGGGTCTCTACCCCTCTCTCTGAGGCACCTCCCTCTTCCTGTCCCACACCTGGCAGCCCCTTCCTCATCTTTCTCCACAGGAGAGCTCCTCCTGCAGCCACTGTCAGGAGCAGGAAGAAGCCGATGACGATTCCCACCACTGGCATCGAGGTCCTGGCTGGTGATTCTGCAGTCAGACAATGTTGTGAGATATTTAAGGGACCCTCCGCCACGTCTGAGTCAGGACAGGGGACTGGGGGTTTGCAGTCCCTCCCAACCCGAGATCCCAGCACCAGGTTGTGGAGAGTGGGTGTGGATAAAGGGAAGGCCGCTCCCAGGATGTTGTAGATCTAGAAAGCCCCCAGGTTGCATATAAGAACCAGCTGTAGCAAGAGGGGTCTCAATCACTCTGGTCAAGAGACCTGTAGCAGTGGAGTGGGCGGTGTTCCAACTTGGAGAGGAGGGGTGGGCACAGAGCAGTAGAACATCAGACTCATAGAGGCCTGGCAGCAGCACACAATGAATGGTCAGACTCCTGAAGACTAGCAGCAGCAGGATGGAAGGTGGTCAGATTTAGGGAGGACTTCCCATAGCGGTTAACGAGTGGCCAGAATCAACGAGGCTGGCAGCAGCAGGATGGAAGGCACTCAGACTTGGGGAGGCAAGCAACACAGGACAAGAGGCTGTCAGGCTTTGGATGAACTGGCAGCGGTGGGGCAGAAAGCAGTCAGACTCAGGAAGGGTTGCTGCAGCAGAGGGAGAAAAGACAATGGGAAGTTGGGAGCACAGTTCCCCAGCGGGACCTCACCCAGCTCCACCGTGAGGGGCTGGGCCAGCCCCGCGTGCTGCACCACGCAGCGGTAGTGGTGCTCGTCGCCACTCTTGACTGTGAGTGATGACCAGGCGTAGAAGGAGCCGTCGCCGTTGGGGCCCATGTCTATCTCACCAGAGCCAATGGCCAGCCCGTTCCGCAGGAAGTGCAGCTTCAGCTCAGGTGGGTAGAAGGAGAAGGCGCTGCAGGTGAGCACAGCGAGGCCAGGACTGCCGGGTCGGGCCTTCAGGCGCATGGAGGGTGGCTCTGCAGACGAACAGGCAGACAGGCCTAAGCCCCAGGCCCAGGGACCCCCAGGACCAGGCCCAGGGTTGCGCAGAGACGGAGAGAGGCCTCCATTCCTCCCCCTCTACCCAGCGGGCCCCTACCACGTGCTGCTCTGTGCTGTGTGCTCCGTCGCTCAGTCATGTCTGACTCTTTGCGACCCCATGGAGTGTAGCCCACCAGGCTCCTCTGTCCATTGGACTCTCCAGGCAAGAATACTGGAGCGGGTTGCTATTTCCTACTCCAGGGGATCTTCCAGACCCAGGGATCGAACCTGCGTCTCTTGCATCTCCTACATTGGCAGGTGGATTCTTTACCACTGTGCCACCTGGGAAGCCCCCATACTACATCTGATCGTGCCCTTTGCTGTCCTGAGCCTAGAGAACGTAACGATAAAGGGGAAAGGCCTTCTTAGGGGTACTAATATCCAACCTGCCCACCACAAGGGTATCCGCCTCTCTTCCAGTCCTTCCTACAATGACACATACACGCATCTACCATGGGATGCCAGGCACTCTTCTGGGCACTAGAGATACAGCAGTGAACAAGAGAGACAAAAGTCCCTGTCCTCGTTGAGCTTGTGTTCTAATGAGAGGAGTGTTTTAGTCGCTCAGTCGTGTCCAACTCTCTGTGACCCATGGACCGTAGCCCATCAGGCTCCTCTGTCCATGGGACTCTCCAGGCAAGAACACCGGAGTAAGTAGCCACTCCCTTCCCCAGAGAATCTTCCCAACCCAGGCATAGAACCCAGGTCTCCTGCATTGCAGGCAGATTCTTTACCACCAGATTCTCTGAGCTACCAGAGAAATGAATATTTGTGTATATGTAAATGAAAGGGAGGACTCTGCTGGTGGTCTAGTGATTAAGAATTTGCCTTCCAATGCAGGAGACATGGGTTCGATCCTTGGTTGAGGAACTGAGATCCAACATGCTGCAGGACAACTAAGCCTGAGCACTGCAACTACCCAGCCCATGCCCTACAGTTAGAGAGAAGCCCACTCGCCAAAATGAAGATCTCGAGCACCACAAGGGAAGATCCTGCATGCCACAACTAAGGCCAGACACAGCCAAAAATAAATATTTTTAAAATAAATGAAAGGGAAACAGGCTATGAAAGTGTGCTGAGGGGAAAATAAGACAGGCTCTACAGTCATTCAATAGATAGAGAGAGGATATGAAAATTTCAAGCCAGCACACTTGAAATTTAAATGAACTTGACAAATTTCTGAGAGACACAATGTTTCCGCACAGACACAAGAAGAAACTTTACAATTGAGTAGTGGTCCTATAACTATTTAAAAATTTTAATCCATAATATAAAACTTCTTGACAAATAAATTCCAGGTTCAGGGAGTTTCCTAGTGGCCAGTGGTTAAGACTCTGTGCTTCCAATGCAGGAGGCACAGGTTTGATCCCCTGAGTAGCACAGCCAAAAAAAAAAAAAAAAATATTGAGCCATGTACTTTTTTTTTTAGCCACACTGTGTGGCCTGTGGGTCTAGTTCCCTGACCAGGGATTGAACCCTTGCCTCCTGCATTGGGAGCTCAGAGTCTTAACCACTGAACCACCAGGAAAGTCCTTGAGCAGTGTACTTTAGATAGGTAAGCCACACCTCAAGAAAAAAAAAAAGATGCTATAATGAATGAATGGACAAAAAACAGTGGCATGAGAGAATAATGGGGGTGCGACTGGGGGCACCCTTTAGCCAGGAGGGCCCTACTGAAGAGTGGACATTCAAGGTCAAACTTCTAGCATGAGAAGGACCCAGTCCTGGGTCCAAGGAGCCCAAGGAAGAGAATCAAAAGCAAAGGGAACACTGAGGACTACTCTGGTGGTCCAGAGATTAAGAATCCACTGTGTAATGCAGGGGACAGGGGTTTGATCCCTGCTCGGCGAGCTGAGATCCCACATGCCGTGAGGCAACTGAGTCTAGGCAGTGTGGCCACAATGAAGGCCTGACGCAGCCGAAAGTAAATTAATTAATCGTTTTTTAAAAAGGCAGAGGGGAACAGCTAAAGCAAAGGCCCTGAGGGAGGAAAGAACCTGACATATTGGAGGAAAGGGAGAAGTCCAGTGTCACTGGGGGGCATTGTGAAATTACAGCAGTGGAAAGCAGCCAGACCATGCAGGGCTTGCAGGCCTCGGAGGAGAGTTTGGATTTTCATCCAAGATTAGCGTGAATCTGTGGTCTGGTTTTAAGCATGGGTGGGATGGGAGCTCATTTATGTTTTTAAAACGTTCATCTCCTGGGTGGAGGAGAGTCTGAACTGAGGGCCGAGATAGAAGCAGGAAACTCAATGTTGGAGAGGCTGAGGACAAAAGAGCTCTAAACTGCAGCCCTTGAATTCCCTAGACATGCCTGTAATTACAGCTCAGAGTGACACGTGCTGTATGGACTGGAGGTCACATAAGGTCCTGCGGGCGTCTGAAGGAGGCGAGAGATAAACCTCAGGGCCAGAGTGGAAGCTGACACCAGTGGCCCCTGGCTCCAGTGAAACTGGCAAAGGTGAAGAAATGGCAGGGCTGGGGCGAGCCCAAGGGGCTCTGGGTGGCTGCATCTGGCCAAGTGGGGCAGATGGAGACAGGCGAGGCTGAGCTGAGGGGCAGAGGCCATGCCACGTGGGATCACAATGCCAAGCCGAGGGGCCTGAGCCGTGCCCTGAGGGCGAGCTGTGTGCAGGAGAGGGGCTGGGAGTGGAGGAAGACCCTCAGAGATAGGATTGTGGGAGAGCAGGGTGGACTGGAGTCAGGGGGCCAACGGGGAGAGGCTGGGGGAAGAGGACGAGGCCCTGGGAATGGAGGGGCCTGCAGTGATCAGGGGGTCGCTCACCTTTCCATTCCAGGTTGCCTCGGCCCCTCTCCAGATGCCCCAGCAGCCGGTGTGGGCAGGAGTAGAGGAGGAAGGTCTTCTCCTTGTTGACCGCCTCTGGCCGCTGCGTCCACTGGATACTGACCGTCCGGGACTCAGGCCAGTCACCGTCCCAGATGCCCAGATTGGGGTCAAACATCATGAATTCCTCGCCGTTCAGGGCAAACTTGGCCACCGGCACCGAGACATTGTCAGGGCCCAACTCGCAGCCCAACAGGCCCTGCAGGGTGAAGGGGCCTGGGGTGCCCACACACGGATGAGTGGCCGGGGAGCAAGGGGGGCCCACCGTCCCCGCCTCCCTCAGACCCGGGATCCGGGCTCCCAGCCCAGGAAGTCCCCTTCTCACCCTTGCCTAAAACTTGGAGCGCTTCGAGGAAAAGCGTCTCCTGGTTCCTCAGGTCCGTGGTCTCTTTCTCCCAATACCAGGACACCTGGCTTTCCCAGACCCACGCGCCATAGGGCTCAGCCTGCGCCCGCAGGTTATCGTAGCTCAGGTACTGCTGGGGCCCTAGCCAGCCCGAAACCCAGAATGCAGGGGTCCCCGCGGCGGGGCCGACACGGCGGTGAAGTGGTACTGGAGCGAGCGATGGTTCTCTGCCGGCGAAGAGAGCAGATGGGGCGGGGGACCTAGATGGGACAGACACCCTGGGAGAGAAAAAGACTCCACCCCAGACAGAGGGGCCAGACCCTGGCGGGGTGGGGGTGTGGGGGTCCCAGGAAGAAGGGGACAGGTGTTTTCCAGACAGACCGCCTGAGGGAGAAAAGATCGTGGGAATCCAGAAGAAACGCGGCCGAGAAAGAAGTCCCCCAGCTCGAGCCGGGGATCTCGGATTTCGCTCATTTCCCGGAGGCTGGCACCTCCCTCGAGCCCGGCAGCCCCTCACCTGCGCTCAGCGCCCCAGGCAGGAGGACGAGAAACAGACCAAGCCCCCAGGGCTGAGGCCGGGGAAGCCGCATCCTGAGTGAGAGACCTGGGGCGGGAGGGGGCGCGTGACTCCTCCGGACCCCCGGCCCGCCCCTCCTGCAGCCCTGGCCCGGCCCGGCCAGGTTCGGCCCGGCCCGGCCCGGCCCGGCTCGGCTCGGCTCGGCTAACCCGCGCGCCTGCGGCTGCAGGTGGACAAGCTCGATCCCTGGGGATGACAACAAGGCCCTCCTCCTCGGTGAACTTTCACCCACTAATTTGATCCGCGCTGGTTAATTAGTTACAGAGCCTGGATAGGCTGAGATTCCTGGCTCAGACTTCGGCCCCGCCTCCTCCTCTTTCCTCCTCCTTCCTCAGACCCGCAAGTCCCGTCCCCTCCTCCCTCGGTCCCCAAAGTCCAGACCGCCGGCTCCCTAGTCCCTGAGACCGGAGAGTCCTGCGCCCGGCCCTCTCCTCCCTTGGTCTGGGGGCCCCAGCTCTGGACTCACTGGCAGCCGCGATCCCTTCCCTCTGCGGCCCCAGCTGGCTCCCGTGACTGGAGACCCCAGTTCCTCTCTCACATCCTGTCCAGAGACGACGGCTCCTCGACTCCAGGAATATCCAACCCCGCCCCTACAGCTGTAGGGCACACCCCGGGCCCAGGGCCTGGTCTGGCTGAGTGTCCGTCTCTGCCTCTCTCGAGAAACTTTTGTCTTTTTTTTTCTCTCTCTCTTGCACTGTTGCTGCCTGATTTTCTTATCTTGAGAATGTCAGCCACCCAGCAAATTCATGACAAAGTTGAGAATCAGTATTATCCGAGTGCCAAATTTGGAGGTCTGTGTGGGTCCCCTCCTTACCTCCTTGTCTGCTTCCCACCCCAGCAAGGTCACTAACGCCTGCGGTGATAAAAGTCCTCCAGCTTCCACATTTCTTCCTTCCTCTCCCAAGGGGCCTCTTAAAGTGGCCCTGCAGTTCCTTAATATCTTCTCGTATGACCTCAGTAATGCACAGACCCAATATTCTACATCATACTTGGGGCATCATCCAGCCTCCCACTTGCAGCCCATATTCCTGCTATAAGGCTTCCATTCACTTATTTTATTGTGGTTAAAGTGCCCAAGACAAAGGAGTTACTATTAGTGACATTTGGTGCACTCACAATGTTGTGCAACCATCAGCACGATCTAGTTCCAGAACTTTTTCATCATCCCAAAGGAGAGCCCAGACACATTAAGTGGTCCCTTCTCCCCCCTGCCCCTGGCAACCACGAATTTACTTTCTGTCTCCACGGATTTGCCTATTCTGGACATTTCAAATTAATGTGGCATTTTATATCTGGCATCTTTCATTTCGTGTACTGTGGGGGTTTCTTTCTTTCTTTTTTTTTTTTTTGGCCTCCCCACAGGACTTGCAGAAGGTCACAATGAAAATGCAGAGTCTTAACCACTGGTTTGCCAGGGAATTTCCCAGCATGCTGTTTTCAAGATTTAGCCACATGGTAGGCAGGACTTCATTCCTCTTCACGGCTGGCTGATATTCCATCGAATGGATTGACCACACTTGGTTCATCCCTTCAGCAGTTGATGGACATTTGGTTGTTTTCACTTTTTTGGCTATTGTGACTAATTTGCTTGCAAGGTGGTGGTGGTTGTTGTTGTTGTTTTAAACTTCTTTTTTTCCTGCATAGCTGTATTCAATTCTTTTGGATATGTACATAGAACTGGACTTGCTAGGTCATATGATATATTAGTCAGGGTTTCTTGGAGAAACAGAATCAACAGGATGTGTATATATATATAGAGAGAAAGAGACTTAGTATAAGGAATTGGCGCACGTGATCGTGGAGACTTGGCGAGTTCAAAATGTGATAGAGGTGGCCGGAAAGAATTACAGTCCAAGTCCAAAGGCAGGCTATCTGGAAAACCCAGAAGAGCTCATCTTGCAGATGAAATCTAAACGCAATCCGCTGGCAGGGTTTCCCTTTGCTTGAGGGGAGGTCAGTTTTCCACCTTCTACTGATTGTATGAGGCCTACCCACATTATGGTGGGGGTGGTCGGCTCTACTCAGAGCCCACTTATTTCAGGGTAATTTCACCCCCAAACACCCACACAGAAACATCCAGAATAATGTTGGACCAAACATCCAGGCACTGTCGTCTTTAACCGTGTGTGTGTGTGTGTGTATGTGTATGTGTGCGTGTGCGAGCTTAGTTGTGTCCGACTCTTTGAAATCCCATGCAGTGTAGCCCATCAGCCTCCTCTGTCCATGGGCTTTTCCCAGTCAAGAATACTGGAGTGGGTTGCCATTTCCTCCTCCAGGGGATCTTCTCGACCCAGGGATCGAACCCATGACTTCTATTGCCGTCTCCTGCATCACTGGTGAACCAGGCAAGAAACTTTCCGCCTTTCTCAGGAACTTGCTGACCTTCCCTCTTCTAAGGACCCTTGTGATGACATTGGTCCCACCTGGATAATCCAAGATTATCTCCCCATCATAAGATCCTGAATTTAATCACATCTTCAAAGTTCCCTTTATTAAACAAGGTCATGTAATCACAGGCTTTGGAGCTCTAGGGCATAGGCAGCTTTGGGGAACACTATCCAGCCCAGCACGGTCACGGCCAGGGAGGGTGCCCTCCTTGGCTCTGCTGTAGTGTCCCCATTTGGGTCTTCCTTTGCTCCTGTCAGAATGACCTCGGGGTTTAGCCATGAGGCCTCTCAGAGGTCTGACCTGAACATTCCTCATAATGTTCCTCCTTCCTGCTTCAAAAGAAAAAGCTCTCAAGGTCCCTTAATACCCACCAGGAATCGCTGCTAAGTGTACTGGAAGCTTCTGTGTCTTCAGGGACCATTTACAGCATCCTGCCTGTCTCATATCTTATCCCCAGGATCCTATGCTCTAATGATCCCTGCTCATGCAATTTTTTTTTGGGGGGGTGGTGTTTGCAGGGTGTGCCATGCAGCTTACAGGATCTGTTTCCCTGATCAGGGATTGAACCGTGGGCCCCAGCAGTGAAAGCACCAAGTCCTAACCAGTGGACCACCAGGGAAGTCCCTTTGCCTATGCCTTTTAGATTCCGTGGGGTCCTACTATCACATCGCCAGGGACTCACGATAAAATAATAGAAAACAGCAGGACAGTTATGAAATGTGCAGAGCCCAGGGGTAAATGAAATTATGGGTGCTTAGCTCCAATTTCAAAACGAACCAAGGTGCCTTTGGAACAACAGCACAGGGAGCTCACTCATGATGCCGCCCTTGGTGTCTGGGGACATAGCCCCTGGCAGTTCTGAGCTGTCTTCCTGAATCACCGCCTTCACATCTGCCCCTCCTCTCTCCCCTGCACTGTAGCGCCCCCTCCTGACCCCAAGATGCAATCACACCAGAGTTTGAAACCAAACCCCTTCTCTTTCCGGTGGGCTTCTCTGTGCCTGTTTCATCTGGAAAGTGGGATAATAATCGTGCCTCCTTTGGTAGAGAGGCTTCAGTGAATCAGAAGTTTGGTACGGGGTACATAGTAGAGCATAACCTGTTCCCCACACTGCCTGCCTCCCACTCAGTGCGATGAAAGTCCCCAGGGTTGCACTAGATGGTAGGCAGGCCCTAGCTCTGTATCGCTCACTCTTGCATCCCCAGGGGCCAGCACAGGAAGCATCAGCAGAATGAAGGAAGCCGGTAGTGAGAGACCTGTGGCTGGTTTAATAGGTCCCTAAAACTTCTAGAATGTTCTAGCAGAATCTGTATGCACCCTGGAACAATCTGTAGGTCTCTGTTTAAATACCACAGAGCTCGGACCTACTGTAATGTGAAACTCCAGGGTTTTCCAATGATGGAAAACTCAGGGAAGTGCTAACATACAACAGCAAGGCTGCTCACACATCTGAAGCCTCTCCAATTCCATATTCCTAGATTCCACTTACAGTCTTAGGGCTAGTTAAATGAATCCAGTTGCCTGCTCCACACATAATACTCATGTGCTGGCTCTCATCTAATCCAGGTATTGCAACCACCAGTTACAATGGATGTACTTGGTGGTGGTCCAGTGGTTAAGACACTGCGCTTCCAAAGCAAGGTGCGCAGGTTTCATCCCTGGTGGGGGAACTAAGATCCCACATACCATGTACTGTGACCACAGGGAAAATTAAAAAAAAATGTTACAAGACCTTGAGGTCCCACTATAATCTATTATAGGTCGTGCTATAATACCACAAGGGGCTGCAATGATGCTCGCCAGTCTGGCTATAACAAAATATTCCTGTGGCCTGTTCTGATAGATGCGAAGCCACAAAACATTATGATATAACCAGTATCTGCCCTGTTTTCATGTAAAAGGCCTGACACCTGCTGTCATCATAACCTGGGAGCCTGCTTTGAAACATGCTTGGAGCTAATTTCCCTGGAAAATGACCACTGGGGACACCTATAAGAGGCATGCAACAGAATATTCCAGAAGCATGCTAAAATAGTCTCAAGATCCCATGACAAACCACCAGAATTTGCTATAGCAGATCCAGGATTCCATAACCATTGATACTTCTAGGGCCTTCTGTCAAAGACTTTTTAGTTTTTAAATTTGTTTGGCTGCACCAGGTCTTATTTGCAGCATGCAGGATCTTTAGCTGTGGCGTGTGGGATCTAGTTCCCTGACCAGGGATCAGACCTGGGCCCCCTGTGTTGGAATCGCAGAGTCGTAGCCACTGGACCACCAGGGAAGTCCCCTGCCAAAGACTCTCGTCCTCGGCCAGCCAAGGCGATTCAGCGAGGCTTCGCCAAGGTCTCACTAGGCTTTGCTCTAACAATAGGCTCAGGAGTGTGACACAATCACTTCCTTAAGAAGTATCACTTACTAGAACTAGTTCTACCCCCAGTAACACAGGTAAGTCTATTTCATGTTCCCAGAGGGGCAGGGAGGCAAGATTTTACAGATTAGGAAACTGAAGCCGCTGATTCCCGGAATAACATGCCCAGGGTTATGCAGCTAATGAGGGTAGGGCTAGACTCTGCAACAGAGCCTGCAGCCTTCATACTAGCATTGGAAGGTTTCTGTGCAAGTTCACTGCTTCCGGTTACTCTGTGCCTTGAGACCCGGTGTAAGTGGATAGGTTAGGGGGTCCCTGGAGAAAAAGAACTAGGAGTGACTTTCTTGATGTAAGAGAAGCCATTTTAGCCTAAGCCATCTGTGATCTAAGCCTGGCACCGGTGCTTGCCCTTGAACAGGTCTCAGTAATCCATGATCTTCAGGGAAGTAAACTGTCAAAGTGTGAGACGCTTAGTCGTGTCCGACTCTTTGTGACAGGGTCCTCTGTCCCTGGAATTCTCCAGGCAACAGTACTGGAGTGGGTAGCCATTCCCTTTTCCAGGGGATCTTCCCGACCCAGGAATCAAACCTTGGTCTCCTGCAGACAGATTCTTTACTGGAAGAGAGGGCATACAGAAAAAGGAAAAGCTGTCAAGAAACAATAAAACAGAGTCCTAATTCCTCCTCAAAGGATATACAGAACCATCTGATACAATCTTTGAGTTCTGCAGTAACTAAGACCCCACCCAGGTGAAGAATAGAATGATATTGCCCCTCCAGACTTCAATAACTGCAGTTAGAGCTCAGGCGAACTTTGCCCCAATTCTGTGTTTTCTCCTCTGCTCCACCGCCCCCGCCCCATGAATGTGCTTGTTCCCTTAGCTTAAAACTTCCCCAATTTTGCTGCTGGCGAGACACTCCTTTGGGGAGGGTCCCTGGTGTTCCCCTTACTTGTGGCAAGTTATAACAAAACTTCCTTTTCCTGATCTTTGGCTCAGTTGGATCTTTTGGCTCGACACCCACCAAGAGACGGATCTGGGGTAATGCTAGGGGTCAAGCCTGGCCTGTGAGAATGTGGAGATTTAACTTTTTACAAAATTAATTCATTTGGGATTTAACCTTAAAAGGATTCACGCACTCGGGTAAACATGTGCAGCGCACTCACAGTTTGTTCCAGGTACTAGGATTGCAGAGATTTTTTTTCCCCCTTCTTGGAGTTTATATTACAGCAGTTAACAGGTTAACTAATAAGTGTGCCCAGTCATACAGGATCTGTGCAACAAATATACAAATATGCCATGACCAGGCTTTCCTGGCTATGTGGGACATTCAGGCAGGGAGGGGGCACTGGGAGGGCTAGAGGTTCTGCCAGATGGAAAGAGGTTGGTGAGAACTAGAGGTTAAGGGGTGCGGGAAGCAGCAAGTGGAAGCCTGGGGTTAGAGGTTCTGGGCAGAGGGCACAGCCAGTGCAAAGGCTCAGAGCAGGGAGCAAGTCTGGGGTGCAGGGAGCAAGTCTGGGGTGCAGGGAGCAAGTCTGGGGTGCAGGGAGGGTGGGAGAGCAGGCAGGCAGAGGGTAAGCTCTGCGGCTGTGAACTGTGCCCAGGAGTCATGTCTCTAGCTGCGCAGGGCTCTAGAAGGGCAGGTGGGGACCCTCCTGGTGGTCCTGGTCTCAGTGAGGCGGCAGTGAGCAGTGGCTTGAAGCGAGATTTAATTCCCTTCCCAAGAAATGAACTGGGTAGCCTGGAATCCTGGCCACCAGACCAACAAGGGCTAGAGGCTAGAAACTTTTTTTCCCTGGCTCTTTGGCCCCAGTGAAAAATGCAATTATCATGGAGGCAGAAACTATAAAGGCAGGTACAGAGTTTATTGTTAGAGGCAGAGCACAACAACAAATGTGGGGAGCGCACACACAGAAGTGGTTTGCTCTGTTAAGACAGAAGCCAGGCAGAGATGCACACCCAGACAGCGAGGGTGTGGGCGTCCCCGTAGTGAGGAGGAGCGCGGTAAAGAGGCGGTTAAGTCGTTTATATAGGTCAGTTCTTCCAGATCTTTGTTTACCTTTAGCCCAATATCTGGTTCCTTTTTCCACACCTGGCCTACCCTGGGACCCTTACCCTGGGTGCGCACGCACTGCTCAGCCAAGATGGATCTCAAAGTGAAGGCTTCCGGGAGGAGCAAGAATCATTGTGGCCTGGCATTATCCCCTGATTTTTGGCCTCCAAGGAGGCTTTTTGCGAATGTGTAGGGTCTCCTTGTCCCAAAAGAAGGGGAGTGAAGATCCCATAATCCTTTATTCAAACAGGGTTTTGCCCCTCTTTGTCCTTGCCCTATTACCTTGACTATTGCCAGGACTATTACCTTAAAATGTTTACAAGAGACAAACACTGGCTATTTACCCTGTTTCTGTTGTTACTTCCATTTTGCAGAGCAAACGGGAGGCTGATTGTAAATTCCTCAACTGGAGCTCGTATATCGTCTCAGGAAATGCTAACAGTTTTCAGGATCCAGCCTGAAGCCCACATCTTTGTGCTCCATGAAATGCAAACAGGAGGCCAGCTGTAATGTCTAACCTGGAGCTCCTCTATCCCGTCTCAGTCCAATGGTTAAGAATCCACCTTCCAATGCAGGGGATGCGGTTTTGAGCCCTGGTCAGTGAACTAAGATCCCACATGCTGCGAGGCAACTACTGAGCCCACCCACTCTACAGCCCTTGCATTGTAATTAGAGAAAGGCTGCACGCTGCCACAAGGAGCCCGTTTGCTACAAGGAAGACCTAGAGCAGCCAAAACAAACAGAACGGCAGGTAATGGCCTCATCCAGGTCATCGGAACAGAGAATTGACAGGGCCCTTGGGACTTTCTCCTTGGATTTTGTGCACTGACCATCAGGAGGTCCCCACCAGGTCAGGGCTGCACCCGACACTAGGTAGCCTGACAATGGGGTGCCAAGGAGACGCCCAGCAACCCACCTCTGGGAGGAAACAGAGGAGCGGGCCTGTTGTTGTTGTAAACACCGTGGCCCCACCCCGAACGGAAACACCTGCGGATGGGGGCTCCCGGAGCGGCCCCAGGTCCCTCTCTGGGTCTCCGTTCCCCGTCCTTTCTCTCCGGATCTGCCTTTCCCTGGCCCCCATCGCTGTCCTGCGCTCTGAGTCCCAGTGCCCCTCCGCAGGGTCTCCCACCCTCCAGCACCAGGTGGGGCGGGCTTGCAGGCTGAACCTCGGGGCGTGCCCCCTTCTGACCCGTCCCTGCCCCTTCCTGCCCTCTTTGATGCGGCCCCACTTCCTCTGGCAGGAACCCCCGCCCTCACCAGGCCTGGGTAAAAGGAGCCCCCGGGCCGGTCCAGACGCAAAGTCCCCAGAGGCGGCAGCGGCAGCGGCGGCCCTTCTCTCCTCACGGCCCTGTCTCCCAACCCTTGTACCAGTGTGTGTCTTGGTCCCTGGTACAGGTACGGGGAGGCAGGGACCTGGGGATCCCAGCAGCACCAGGCCTCCGGGTTGGAGTTAACGGGGTAACTCCAGCACCTCCCTAAACCTGAGCCTCCATCTCTGCCCCGTTGTGGCTCAGGTGAGGGTCTCTGCTGTCTCCCTCTCCTCGGCGTTTGTCTGCACCTGCCACCCTCCTGCCTCACCTGCTCCATTCTCTGTACCTGCTTCTCCATCTGACTGGTGTCCAGCAGAGGGGTGTCTCACATCTCTGTATCTGACACTCAAGGTCCCTCTTCCTTTCCCCATTTGTCCCTAGCAGAAAGCCTTTCTTACTAATACCAGCTGTTAAGCTCTCCCCATCTCCTGAGTTTTTATCCTGACACTCAAGGTTGCCCTGTCTGGCTGTCAGAAATCGCTTCCCCTTCATTTGCCTTGCCCTCATTTTTCCCCATCTCCAATTTCTCCTCACCCAAAGCCACCCCATTTGGTCTGTCCTGATTCAGTCCCACCTTGAGGGACTTCCTATTCATGCAGCCGCCTGTGACCCCCTCACTTCTGGCTATGCCCTCTGGCCATTTTCCTTACTAGGACTTTTGGGCAAAGTAGTCGCCATCATCTGATGCCTCCGGCTTAGGTAGTTCCTGGGACCCTAAGCAGAGAACTTGCCCCCTCAGAAGAGTTCGCTCATCTGCAAACAGGCATGGTGCTCACTTAGGAGGGACAGCGGGATGTGCAGGGGTAAGGTGGGTGCCTTGCTTTCCCGTCAGAAGACAATCCCAGCTTGAGTTCAATACCTTCAACTCCGCAACAGGCAGCTTTGAACCCAAGCCCACCCAACCCACCGACGCTGACACCCAGCAAAGCCAAGAGGGCGGATATTTCTTCTTCCCCCCTCCCCACAGAGACCAGAAAAGGCTCAGAGTCTAGAGAACCCAGGAACCTCCACCCTCACTCACTTCCTCCCCAGAGACTTGCGGGGGAGCTCAACACCAGGTAGAGAGGCCTCATGTGCATAACACCAAAAGGTAACAAAGACCAAAAAAACATCAGAGGAGACAGCATCTTGATACAGGTTGCTTCACCCAGACATGAGGGCATGAGGCAGGATGTGGTCCCCATCTTTATGCCCCCAGAAGATGAAGACAAATCCCATCTTCCATACCAACCCCACTTAATTCCTGGGGACAACCCCTCTCTCTTGTAGGGGCAGACAGCCAGAGCCTTCCAGAGCCTGGGAAAATAACTTTATTGTGTTTGGGGCAGCAGGCAGAGGTCCAGTCTCAGAACTTCTGGAACTGCTTCTTGGTGCCGGCAGCCTTGGTGACCTTGAGGACGTTGGAAGCGCACGGTCTTGCTCAAAGGCCGGCACTCGCCCACCGTGACAATGTCGCCAATCTGGACATCCCTGTGGAGGGGAGCAGGGCTGGGTTAGGGGAGGCTCTGCTCTCAGCAGGCCCTAAAGGCATATTCATGTCTCTAGGTGGAGACTCTCAGCTTTGGCTCCTCCAAACCCCAACCAAGCTCCTATTTCCAGTTTCACCCGCCCCCAGGTAATTACTGAGCACAAACAATGTGTAAGGCCCCAGGTTCCAGGCCATGCAGAGGATGGTCTGACACTCCAGGGACAGAAGGCCTCCACCTGTCATGTCTTTTGGAGGGCACTGGAGGCTCACAAAGATGATGACACAGGGCCCGTTTACTACCCGCCCCAACAGCTGATGACCTCCACACGGCAGCCAGGGCATCCTGTTAACAGCCAGGTCTGGTCCCACGTCACTCACTCCTGTGCAGCCCAACCCCTCCTCCCTGCCCATGAGGGCAGCCAATCCTGCTCACCTGAAGCAGGGAGAAAGGTGCACGGACATGTTCTTGTGGCGCTTCTCGAAGCGGTTGTACTTTCTGATGTAGTGAAGGTAGTCTCGGCGGATGACGATGGTCCTCTGCATCTTCATTTTGGTCACCACGCCTGGGGGATGGGGAGCAGTTCCTGGTCAGGCTCCACAGGGAAGGGAGCCATAGGCAGCCTGGGGCATCTGGGAAGCAGGGGGCAGCTGAGTAGGGTTCCCAGGAAGCCCTGCTTCCAGCATCAGTTGTGCCAAGTGGCCTTCTCAGCACTGCCCAGGATGGGTGTCTGAAGACCATCGTGAAACAGATATCATTTGCCCAAAGTGTTCCCTGGGGCCACCAGAAGTCTGCCAACCCCTTCCCCAACCCAGGACCCTGGAGCCTCAGTGTCCCCAGCCCTTCTCTCCTCAGACCCAGGAATCTGAACCCAAGCCCCTGGAAGTCCTCACTCACCAGACAGGATCCGCCCTCGAATGGAGACGTTACCCGTAAAAGGGCATTTCTTGTCAATATAGGTGCCCTCGATGGCCTAAAGGGATAAGGAGGGTTAGGGAGCCCTGAATATAGTTCCTGAAAAGAACAAGGGGCGTGGCCTCTCTAAAGACACAAACTACAGTTCCCAGCAGCAGCCACTGAGATGCGGATAGGTCAACTCAGTTTGGGCACATGTGCAGGGACACAGGGGTCTCCTCCTTTCTTCTGAGGGTGCCCATACCTCCTTTGGAGTCTTGAAGCCCAGACCAATGTTCTTGTAGTATCGAGGAGCTTTTCTTTGCCAGTTTCTCCAAGCAGGACCCTCTTCTTATTTTGAAAGATGGTCGGTTGCTTTTGGTACGCACGTTCTGTCTATGAGGATGAGGAGGAAGCTGTTAAGACCCGAGCAGCCATCAACCTGGCCTGGAAAGCGTCACAAAATCCCAATACCATCTTGTCAGGTATTTAACTCCCTGAACTCTGGCTGCCAGCGCCAAGCGCCCCAGAATTATCTTCCAAGACACTAACCCAAATATACCTCTAATTCTTTACCCAGGGTTACATCAGCGTTTATGGTCTAAAACACCTCCTACCATGCGGACCATTCACTCCTTAAAGCCCCAGCGATACAAAACCATGCCTCAAACACCAAAACTGTTCAGCAAAAATTATTCAAGACACAAAGATACCAACCAGGATGCACTCCTTAACTAACATAGGCGGCTCCAGAATTAAATACCAAACTGATGGGCTTCCTGGAATGGCCCTTAGAAGTCAGTTCTCAAAGGATTAACCCTACAGCCTAAGGCCTCCAAAAAGAAGTAAAAGTACTCTGTAAATCTTGATTTTTAAAAAGACAACTTCCAAAATCCTTGAACCTTAAATTAAACCCCAAATGCGGGACCTTCAACATTTAAGTGTGTGAGTTGCCTAGTCGTGCCCGACTCTTTGCGACCCCATGGACTGCAGCCCACCAGGCTCTTCTGTCCATGAGATTTCCTAGGGAAGGATACTAGAGTGGGTTGCCATTTCCTTCTCCAGAGGATCTTCCCGACACAGGGATCGAAGCCAGGATTCCTGCACTGCAGGCAGATTATTTACCGACCGAGCTACAAGGGAACATTTAGGGAGGTGCTAACCGAGATTAACGCCAAGACAACGGCCCTCTGCCCAAATTAACCCCTGGGAAATTAACCCCCAAACCAAAGTGCGGAGTCCCGCACTCCAGGACTCGCCCCCTGAAACCCAGACCCCGCAGTGTCGGCATCGGCCCGTTGCTCTTACCTGAATGTCCGCCATCTTCCCGGCTGCCTGAAAAAGGAGGGCCGCGGGGGGCGTCCGGGTTTCCTTATCGACTGCACAAGGGTTAGAGAGGAAGTGACGGCAAAGGGGCGGGGCATACACAGTTTGGGGCGGTGCCTTGGCGAGACTCTGATTGGCGAACGGTCCCACCTAAGCACGCGATTCGCAGATAGAACTTAAGCCGCCATGATGTTCAAAGCAGAGGGGCGAGAAGCGGCACACTGTATCGCGAGAGTCTTACGCCATTATTGCGCGCCAGCATGCTAGGTCACGTTGGGAAGGCGTCGCCAGCCTTTACCAGTCTATGTTATCGCGAGAGTTATTGGAAGCGGCCATGTTACTGAGATGAGTGAGACCGCGTGGGGTTTGCGACCTCGTGTCTGTGTCCGTGCAGGGTTTGAACGGGTTGTGGTGGCGGCCATCTTTTTGCGGGGCAGGAGACCAGACAGTCTTAGGAACATGCATGCGCTGCGAAGCGCCATCTTTATGAGGGACGGACACTACCCATGAACTTCTGAAGTTTAATAAAAGTCGTTTTAATCCTGGAAGCAAGTTCACTACATAAAGACTGTCAGTTAAAAAAAAAAAAAAATGTCGTTTTCATTTGTGGGCTGTTTTTTACCAAGAGAGTGGTTTCGTTGAAAATTTTAATTCAATTAAAAAAAAAGCCTTCTGCTAATTGTTGAGCAGCGCTGTCCAATAGTACTCCCCGCTATGATGCAAATGCTTTCTATCTGCGCTGTCCAACACACTGGTCACTGTAAGTGGGGTGCGTGTGACTGTGAACCTCAATTTTTAATTTTAATTTTATTCGATTTAAATAGCTACGTGGAGCTAGTTATCTACTGCGTTGACCAGTGCTGGTCCAAATCTGAATATCAATTTATTTTACAAATTTTTGGAAAGCAAAAACCTAATAGCAATTACCATGTACACAGAATTGTGCTAACACACTAAGGATGGCTCTGATAATTATTCCCATTTTGCAGATGTGGAAACTGAGGCATAGTTGGGAATTTGGGAATTTAACCTGAGCAGTCTTGTCTCCTGCCTTGTTAATCACCTACCTTTAAATAAATTAAAAGACGCTTGCTCCTTGGAAGAAAAGTTACGACCAACCTAGACATCTCATTAAAAAGCAGAGACGTTGCTTTGCCGACAAAAGTCCGTCTTGTCAAAGCTGTGGTTTTTGCAGTAGTCATGTATGGATGTGAGAGTTGGACTATAAAGAAAGCTGAGCGCCAAAGGATTGATGCTTTTGAACTGTGGTGTTGGAGAAGACTCATGAGAGTCCCTAGGACTGCAAGGAGATCCAACCAGTCCATCCTAAGAGGATCATTCCTGGGTGTTCATTTGAAGCACTGATGTAGAAGCTGAAGCTTCACTACTTTGGCCACCTTATGTGAAGAGCTGTCTCATCTGAAAAGACCCTGATGCTAGGAAAGGTTGAAGGCAGGAGAAGGGGGCGACAGAGGATGAGATGGTTGGATGGCATCACCGAATCCATGGACATGAGTTTGAGTAAACTGGGGGAGGAGGGCTTCCCTGGTGGCTCAGGGGTCAAAGCGTCTGCCCCCAACATGGGTAGATGTCGGTTTGATCCCTGGGTTGGGAAGATTCCCCTGGAGAAGGAAACGGCAATCCACTCCAGTATTCTTGCCTGGAGAAGCCTAATAGGTTACAGTCCACGGGGTGGCAAAGAATTGGACACGACTGAGCGAATGAACTTAAATTAACTTTTAAAGAAGGAACACCAGAGTCCTTTTTTCATTCACTTCGCACTTTTTTGCGTACTGGGCCCCCTTCTGGCCAGTGATGGCAACAACTCGGTGTCTTGTAACACCCTGATGTGGGCCTTGTTGGGAGAATTCAAACTCCAGACTTTGGCCTCTTTCCTTAATTAAGTCTTGGCTTGAATTTTCCCAGCGCTCTCGCTGAGGCTTCACATTCACCAAAGACCTCAAATTTAGGCTTTTGCTAGACTGATCCAGTTCAATGTACAAAGTTGCATTGAGTTCATAATCAATATATATAAGACTTAAATGTATGTTTTATTCTGCTTCGAATTGCCTTTGAATTAATCATTTTAAAAGAAATCCTGGTACATTATTATATTTGTGTGGTATGTTAAATGCAATTTCTTTTACAAATAAAAGTTGGTTTCTTCAATATAAATATTTAAGTAAATATTTGAGCAAATATTATGTCACATTTAAGTAAAAAGTTAACTTCTTTAATGTAAATATTTAAAATATATCTTCTAGGAAGTCCAAAAATAGATCCAACTCTGAGAATTTAGCATATGATGACAGGTGCAATTAAAATCCCTGGGGAATATACAAACTATTCAGTAATTTTGTGTTAGGACAAGTATGAGACCACCTGAAGATAAAGTTGTATCCCTACTTCCTACTTTATGCCAACATAAATTTCTGATGTGTAGGGATAAAATTTAGGTAGGTTTGAGAAATGAAGCCATGAAGAAAAGAAGCTATATATTAGAAGAAAACATGAGGGTTGTTTTTTTTTCCACTTACAAGTCTAGTAAAGATTTTTTAAGCACTGCATTTAGAATATACAATCTATGCTCCTAACAAACTTCTACAGGGGTCACAAAATATTCTTTTGATTTTTTTTCCAATTAAAAAAACCCGAATTATAGTTTATTCTTAATGTTGTATTTCAGGTGTATAGCAACGTGATTCAATTTTGCATATATATATATATATATATATATATATACACATACATACACACACACACACGCATTCTTTTTCATATTTTCCATTATGGTTTATCACAGGATATTGAATATAATTCCCTGTGCTATACAGTTGATTATCCATTCTATATATAATAGTTGGCATCTGCTAATCCCAAACTCCCAATCCATCCCTCCCTCACTCCCTACATGGCAGCCACAGGTTTGTTCTCTATGAAATCTGTTTCATAGATAAGTTCACTTGTGCTCTATTTTAGAGTTCACACATAAGTGATGAATGGTTCATTTTTGTCACTGTTCGAGTCCCTCTGGGATAGCATTAAGGAAGAGACTTTTTGTTTTAAAACCTGCTGCATCTTCCTCCCAGTAATCTTGTAGTTGTTTTATAATTTATTTTTTGTTGAAGAAAACAGTTCTAGAATTCTTGAATAACTTGGAAAGGATTTATATTTAGTTTTAAAAAAGGGGGAACCTGGAGTTGCTACCTGCAATATGTGCTCAACTGTGTATGAAAGTTAATGCAGAAAAAGACTGGAAGGAAGTACAGGACATTGCCCTAGTGGTTTACATCTCCAGGTGGTGAGATTAGGTATGATTTCCTGTCTGGTGTCTTAAATGCTCAATACTTTGCAAATTGCTAAGAGCAGCTGGTGAGATTTTGATGATAAGGGAAGAGCAAATAAAAGAAATACTGTTCCACTCTGAGGGGGTGAGGGCAATTTGGAGATGTTTAGGTCCTTAGCTTCTAGGTGTTGTTGATCACAACTCAACAGTAGGAAATCCTTTTTGTATTGTGACCAAAAACACTTATCTCTGTCTTACCCTCCCCTGCCTTCCCTCAACTTGTCTGATAATTTTAAGTCTTTAAACTCTCTCCTTTACCTTCTATATATTTTTTTCATTTCTATTCAATTTCATTACTATTTTAAGGCTGCTTACAAACCACCACCTTGAATTTTTTGAACTGTGATGTGAACAGCCTTGGCGCTCGGTAACAAACTTCAGTTATCACTTGAGGGCATATTTCCCTGTTTCTGATAGATCTCAGACGTTTCCTAGCATTTCACTACAGAAATGCAAACATTAGAGTACAGAAGGGGCCCCTCCTCAGTGAGCACTGAAATGCCTGTTAACACAAGCCATTCCTCTGTGTCCGGCCCAAGGACGAGTGTTTCCAAGGTTGCTGTAGCCCAGGGGTTGAAGCTGATCTGGGACTAGAGCCCTGTTGGAGGGCGCTTTAGGTAGTTTGGACTACCCTGGTGGGTCAGATGGTAAAGCGTCTGCCTACAATTCGGGAGACCTATGTTCGATCCCTGAGTCAGGAAGATCCTCTGGAGAAGGAAATGGCAATCCACTCCAGTACTATTGCCTGGAAAATCCCATGGACAGAGGAGCTTGGTAGGCTACAGTCCATGGGGTCGCAGAGTTGGACAGGACTGAGCGACTTCACTTCACTTCACTTTGGGCAGTTTGGGAACGTTCCTTCTGTTGGCCCAGAGATTGATTCCTTGTATTTCTCACCCAGGAATGATTAAGTTTATGCCTGGAGATTGCATTTTTCTTCTTTAATGGGGAATGATGAGCATCTCTTCACATGCTTATTAGCATTTGTGTATCTTCTTTGGTGAAAGCCGTTTTCAAATTCTGGGCCTAAGTTTTTGTTGGTTGGCTCGTTGTTACTGAGTTTTAAGACTTTTTTATGTATTTGGCATTCAAGTCCTTCAAGAGACATGATTCACCAATACCTTCTCCCAGTCTGACATGTAATGTTCTTAAGTGTTTTAACACTTGGCTTAATACTTGCCTGTACTGGGTCTTAGTTCCCATTCATGGGATTTTAGATCTTTAGTTGCAGCAGGTGGGATCTAGTTCCTTGACTAGGGATGGAACCCACAGGCCTTCTGCGTTCCGAGTCTTAGCCATTGAGCCACCACGCCAAGTCCCAATGCTGCATGTCTTTTGAGGTGGCAAGTTTTACATTTTTAAGCCAAAATTAAGTGGTTTGGGCAACCTATTATGCTGCTCTAACATAATGTCATAAGATTTAAACTCTAGGATTTTCAGTTGGTTCTGGAGGCAGCTCTGCTGGAGAGCAGGAGCCCCAGGAGAAGCAGGAACACCACCCATTTGCAAAATTATCCTGAGAAAACTTGAGCCACTGTCTTGGACATTTTGGAGACTAAGCAGGATAGAATGGCAGTGTGGAAGTTATTACCTGCTCAGTGAACCAACACACACCAAGTACTGCCCACCAGTCTCAAAGGGCAGCAGGAATCTAGCTTTCCTCCCACTACAGATGGATGCACCTTGGTCAAGCCAGACCCCACTGGGTGTCATCGGCGCTGACAACACTGACTGCATAAAGCCTCCTAAGATGGGGCAGGGGACCCACCTGGTGTTGAGAGGTGACCAAGGGCTAGGTACCTTGACCCTTTCAGGGACTCATCCTGGCAGATCTAACAGGTCTAGTTTTAATCTTAAAAAAAAAAAAAAAAAAACCTTCTCACTTCTCTAATACCTCATCACCTATCTCTGCATTACAGCCTGACACGGTCCAGACTGAAAAGCCCACATGCCCAGGGAAAAGTGGCCAATTCCATACTTTGCAGCTGAATTAGGGAGACAATTTTATGTAAATTGGGCATCACTCGGCTCTACAGGTCATAAATACCCACAAACCCACAGGCATCTCAAATTCCTTGGCATGGAAAATCTCTACCAAGGTCAACTCTTCCATGAAAGGCAGTTTCTGATCGACCTGTGTAAAGAGCACAGCTAGTTTTATTCTCCAAGTCCCCCCGTCAGCGGAGAGCCTTGCTCCCCTGGGCCTGCCTCTACAGCAGACACACACTGCAAAAGACGCCACATTTCTTTAAAAAATAATTTATTGGTTTTGGATCACAAAATATAGGGAAGACACAAGAGCAATGCCTGTGACCCCTTGGCTGAAACTTCTCTTCCAGAGACACTTTATGGGCAATTCTCTCACATCCTAACAGCTGCAGAGTATAGTATCCGACCACGTGGGAAGCATGAACAGACTCCCTTTAAGTCATGTGAATCCCTTCCAATAGTCTTCCAGCTCACTTCTGCCAATATTGCAACTGGACTGGTTGTTCCAACTGTTCGTCTTAAAGGTCTCACGAACAAACAGGCTGCAGACCAGCGATGCCTGCATAGCCCCTGGACCTGCCTACACTGACTAATGCCCCTCGGCTATACCCCATCTGCCTGTAGCACCTGCATGGCAGCCCCTGGGGGCCCCCACATCCTAGGGTGGTGATGGAGGAAGGGCAGGCCAGGCCAAGCATGAAGAATAAACAGTCAATTTTATTTGGCTCAGACTAGGAATCCGTGAGTCTTGAGGACCTCTGTGAATCTGCCAATTTTCTTCTCGATGTTCTTTTCGGCCTGCTTCCGTAGCCTCTGTGGGGCCAAGATGACATATAGTGATGAGTGGCTGCTCCCTGGGACTGTCCTCATCCCAGGGACCCAATCCTACTCCCCATACCCACAGTGGGCCTCAGGCAGAGACTTCCAAAGGCCTACCAAACAGGTGAGAGCTGCCAGCTGCCTGGGGATGTGGTACCCCTCCAGTACCAATCCCATCCTCACCATGAGCTGCTTCTTTTTCCGGTAGTGGATCTTGGCTTTCTCCTTTCTCTTCTCCTCCAGGGTGGCCGTTACTGCCTGGTACTTCCAGCCAACCTCATGAGCCAGGCGCCCTAGGTAGGCAAACTAAAGGAGAGGGGAGAAGAAACGAAGCTGTTAGAAAAAGGAGGCCAGGGTGACTAGGGGAGGGGCATTAACATCCTGTCCTAGAACCTTCCAGCTAGTCAGGAAGCCATGCTCCCCGTTCCTCCTGGCATCAGCTGAGCCATTGGCATTTTCGGCACTGCCCACAGTGGCATCCGCAGACCATCGTGAGAAAAAAACCATCATCTGCCAGTCCTAGGGCCCTCAGCGAACCCTCCCAGGAAACCTGAGAATCCCAAGGGTATCACTCAGCAAGATCTGGAAGCTCACCTTGCGAGTAGGCTTCAGACGCACAACCTTGAGGGCAGCAGGAACCACCATTCGCTTTTTCTGTTAGAGAAGGAGAGGGGCTTAGAGACCTGGAGTGAGGGACAGACAGGGAAGAAAGCTGGCTGGGGCAGGCATCTCAGCCAGTGCTCTTTTCACAGGGATCAAACAATGTAGGTAATTGCAGAACATCACCGACGCCAGCCACAGGGATACTGTCGAGAGCGCTGGGTCCTGCTCACCTTGTCATAGGGTGGTGGGATCCCATCAAACACCTTGAGGCGCTCCAGAGCAGCCTGGCCCCGCTTGGTCTTGTGGGGCAGCATGCCTGTGGACAGAGGACAGCATGCCTGCTCAGTGGGGCTCGTGGGGGAGCTGCTGTCCCACCCAGGCAGGCAGACAGGTGGCCTCAGATGGTAGTGCATGTGGAGTCATCTCACAGTTGGGAAACTCGAACACGAGTGGGAGAAGTCTTCATCACTGGCTACCTGTCTCCTCAGCACCTGCAGTCCCTGGGCCCAGCTCACCTCGCACTGTCCGCCAGAAGATTCGGCTGGGGGCTCGGAAGTGGTAGGGGCCACGGGAGGGGTTGGTGTTCATCCGCTTGCGGAGAAAAGCCAGGTATTTTACTGAGAAGAAGGGAGAACGTGTAAGGTCTCATAGTCCCCAGCCAGGCAGTAACTCCTTCCAACGCCACGACCTCACTTCTGAGGGCCTGCTCGGGAACTCAAGACTTGCACCTCCCACCACTGGGGGCGGTCTGCTTTCCAAGTCTGTGAAGCCTGAGCCCCAGAGGTCCACCCTCCCCAACGCTCCTCCCAGGCCCTAACTCACACTTATTTCTGTAGAAATTGCCAGAAATGTTGATGCCCTCACAGCGCACGACCACAACCTTCCGGCCTAGAGAATGGAAAATGGAACAATCAAGGTCAGGGAGGCAGGTGCCCAGTTATTGCCCAGAAGGAAGACCCCAGCCCTGCCTGAAACTGGCCCCTGTGCACAAACACCAGAAGACACCAGAATCTCCTGCCCCAAGTCACAGAGCGCTAACCGGTGGAGCTGGTCTCATGCTAAAGTTCAATTTGTTACTCCAACAAAACACGTTTTGAATTCAGAGCCCCCGACCTGAGAGGGGAGGATGCTGGCAGGTCTCAGAGCGGTGCATGGGGTTGATCTCACGGTCGTGAGACTCAAACGAAAGATGGTGATTTTTGCTCATCACTGACCTGCGAGCTCGTCTGGTGGGAGGTGTGGGCAGCAGGCAGACTTACCCAGAAGCACCTGCTTGGCCACAATGGCTGCCAGGCGGCCCAGGAGATGGCCTCGGCCATCGAGCACCAGGACCTGTTGGAGACAGGTTGAAGAGCTCAGAGGCACCCACAACTTTCACTGCCCACCTCAACCAATTACTCCTCTCCATTAGTTCACTTACCTCCCAGAATGCCTGCTAACCAGATATCAGACCCAAAACTAGAACTTAAGGCTCACTTTAGAGATAGCCAAGAAAGCAAATGACTGACTCAGAATTTCAGTGAGCGGGTAAGATACAAAATAAACCAATCCCTCACATTTCAGCTGCTTCAAGGACAGGCATCTTTATGCTCAAATTATGTTCCATTGTCAGAGAATAAGCTACAATCTGAATCTACACTATCACAGTTAGAGGAACTGGTAATCTGAACGCACCCTGTAGAACCTAGACAGAATCTGATCCTGTTCTGATCTCAAAGGTAGCTTTCTAGTGTGAATATCCAAGCAAACATGTTCAGAGCCCGTGAAGCTAGGTACGGTAGTCAAAAACCCAAGTTTGCTCTGGTACTGACTAGCTCTGCATCCTTAGGCAAGCTTTAACGGCTCAAATACTAATCTAATCCTTGGCTTCTTTTCAGAAGTCCCAGCTCTTACAAAGTGTACGTTACGTGAACGCAGGGACCCATGTTCAGAGAACTCTACCACTTCCCTGGCCTCAAACTCAAAAATTTTCCTTCCTGAACCATAGACCCCATCACACGTTCACCCCTTCCAGAGCCACTCCCTCCCTTCATCAGGAATAGGTTACACAAGGAATCGGAGAAGAGTCAGTGGTAAGCTTCTAGCCTCCTTGAGGGCCTCTAGCTGGTTAAGCAATTAAGACTGTCTCAAGGGTCTGGAACATTTCAGTCAGTCCAGTTGCTAGCACTGGCACTTTTAGACTCCATCTAATCACAAAGCACAGCAATTTGTGCCTGCCCCATATGCAAGAGCTCTCCCAACCTACAGCAAAGGTTTCGTGCCAAATTACCCCCAGTTGCTGGAGAACCCTGATGCACACTTTCACGTGGCTTGGGCACGGCGGAAATACCCTTCATTTTGGCCTACCCCCGGCTTCTCATCGTCCCCAGGTGGCGTAGCCGCCTTCAGCTTGCTTTCCCATTGCTGGGGACACACCAGCTTAATCCCGCCAAGATCTAGATAAATGAGGCCTAATTTTAAAATAACTCTTGTGTAGGAAGCCTCAATGACTGTCCCTCGAGGGAAAAATGATGCCGCATTCTTAGCCAGCCCAGAGCGCAAAACTGCCTTATATTTCCGTTTTGGATTTCTCTTACCCCGAAAGCTTTCTGCTTTGCTCAGTTATCGTCCTTAAGTTCCACAGCACACTTACGAGAGAAAAGAGGTCCAACCCCGATCCGGCCTGGACCCCACCCGGCCCCACGCCGCCCCGGCCCGCGCGGAGCCTGTACCTGCCCCTCCGCCATCTTCGGCAGCCGCCTGGGAAAGAAGGAACCCTAGACGCAGGGTTTCTTATCCCTTGAAACAGGGGCGGAAGAAGTGACGCAACACGGACGCTTTCTGTCTTTTCATTGGTCAGAGTGTCAGGCGCGTGCGCATAAATGCCCCACTGGGAGGCGGGTCATCTTCTGACTGTCCAATCAGTATCGTTACCATCGAGCCTAGGCGGCCATGGCTGAGCCGGGCGTGATCACGTGGGGTAGGGGGCGGTGCTCTTCAGCCTGCGCTGCTGTATTCTTGAGGGGCTGGTAAGCCTCGCGTGAGTTGCCTGCTGCTTGCTGATGGGCGGGGCCAGGAATTCTGGAGGAGAGGCGGTTACCCCCTGTAGCGAAGTCGCGCTGCAGGGCACGTGGTGGCCTGCAGGGGGCCAGGAGGGCTGGCCCTTCAGCGCTCCGCCAAGGCTTGATACTGCTACTGCTAAGTCACTTAAGTCGTGTCCGACTCTGTGTGATCCCATAGACCGCAGCCCACCAAGCTCCCCTGTCCCTGGGATTCTCCAGGCAAGAACACTGGAGTGGGTTGCCATTTCCTTCTCCAATGCATGAAAGTGAAAAGTGAAAGTCAAGTCGCTCAGTCGTATCCGACTCTTAGCGACCCCATGGACTGCAGCCTACCAGGCTCCTCCGCCCATGGGATGTTCCAGGCAAGAGTACTGGAGAGGGGTGCCGTTGCCTTCTCCTCCCCCACCCCCCCCCCCCCCGCCCACTGGAACCATCAGACCTGTAGGTCCCAGGCTCCCGCCTGAGCAAAGAGGCCCTCAAGGGCAGAGCCCAAGATATGATCACCCGCCACATCCATTTCCTGGGCCAGCTGGAGGCAGCCCTGTGCTGGGGACCGAGACCCACCGCCCCTGCAGACAAGGGGCTTCTTGAGGCAGCAGAGAAGTGGCTACAGAACCTTCAATACTAAAAAGCAAAAAGTGATGAGGTGACACGAGGCCCAAGGAGCTGGACTCAGGACGGACCCAAGACCACTGATTCTCAGCACGGGGCCATTTCCTGCCATTACTTCTAAAGCATAGTAAGAACTCCAGGACAAAACATGCTGGGACAGAATCTGTTTCCTTCCATTGGCTACGAAACCTGATGGAAGTGACTTTGCTCCTATGCAGCCAAAACAAGAATGTTGAATGCCTACCCTAGAGATCAGATATGATTACAGCTGACTGCTGAACAACACGGGTTTGAACTCATACCCGGACTTGCTTCAATACTAAATGCTACGAGAATCCCACAGATATAACACCAAGGATAGAGAGCTGATCTCAAATTATATGCGAATTTTTGACCATGTGGGAAGGTCAGTGCCCTGAACCCCTGTACTGCTCGAGGGTCCATTGCCTTTCAAGATCCCACAGCAGTGACCACCTGCAAAAGCATGCAATCACTGCAATTGTTTAAAAAAACAAAACAAAACTAAGACAGAATCTATAACTACTTCTTTGCCAAGGCAGCTCCCTGCCTGACCCTTCAGTTCACAGAACAAATCTCCTCACTTCTGTAAAAGCCGACCTCTTTAATAACCTTATCTTATCTGCTCAAAGTCTCCACCCACCCACCAAAGAGGGTCCTTCATTTTCCTTAGAACAGATCCCCTGACTGATCTCATAAATGTTCATAAAGGGTACCCTCCTGTAACAGCAGCTGGGTGTTTTGCTTATTAAAGCTATTTTCTTTCCGATTAAAACGCATCTCTTGGCTTTTCTATCCTCTCCTTAAAGAAGGCTGCTTATTCTTTATCTTTCTACGTATTGAGAGTAAACTCTATTTATTATTCACTGAAGCAAACCCTAACTTGCTTCTCCTCCGTTTGTTTTAGCAGGTCCCAAGGAGATCCAACCAGTCCATTCTGAAGGAGATCAACCCTGGGATTTCTTTGGAAGGAATGATGCTAAAGCTGAAACTCCAGTACTTTGGCCCACCTCATGTGAAGAGTTGACTCATTGGAAAAGACTTTGATGCTGGGAGGGATTGGAGGCAGGAGGAGAAGGGGACGACAGAGGATGAGATGGCTGGATGGCATCACTGACTCGATGGACGCGAGTCTGAGTGAACTCCAGAAGTTGGTGATGGACAGGGAGGCCTGCGTGCTGCGATTCGCAGAGAGTCGGACACGACTGAGCGACTGAACTGAAACCTGTATTTTGACAAGTTAAAGCAAGCAGGCCAAGACAAGTTTCTTACCAGCTCATTCGAGTTGATCCTTTTGTTCTCATTAAAGCACATCTTAGTGACTAAAAAGGGCTGTTTCCTTACAAGTCCTTAGTTTGCTTTTCTGCAAGTTATCGGAGACCTCCTAAGTTATGTCATTTTCTACTCAAGGCAGAGCCCTACTGGCTTCTCTAGGCACTGAGAACGGCCCCCTCCCATCTATGGCTGACATTCTGCATTTCCATCTCCCAGTGGCTTGATATCAGAGGCCCCCGATGAGAAACTTTTCTTCGTGGACACTGGCTTCAAGGATAAAGGTGAGGAGGGGTTTCACTGGTGGTGTATGGCGATTAGTTGTTACCTAGGCCACCTCGGCAAAACACGGCGTGGCTTGGATGGCAAACACCATCAGAAAAGGATCTCTGCTATAAACAAGAGGACCTAAAAGGAGCAGAAAGCAAGCTAATGACTGACCTAAATAACTCCTTTTCTTTCTGAAGTTTCAGAGAGATCTCAGTGCCCCCAAGGCTTAGAGATCTGAATTCCAGTGCCTGTCTGACTTGTGATCTGACTAAATCCCTAGCCGTGTGTGGGCTTCAGTCTCCTCACCTGGTAAACAGGTGAAGATAGTCTTCTACTTGAGAGCTGACGAATGAAAGAATGACTTCTAGATGCCCGAGTGTTCCCCAAAGGAGCGTCTCACTTTCTGGATTGTCTGGATAAAGTCTTTGCCTTGAGTGTCCCTTGACTGGGATGCTGTCCCCCATCTCTGCCTCCATATCCCGTTTTCTAAAATCTGGCTTGAGTCCTTCCCTTTAGAGAACTTCCCGGATATCGCTCAGGCTGGCTCAGGTACCGCCTGGGGGATCTCACAGTGCCTACGCCACCTCCATTAGAGCGTGTGTCATCGTGTACTGGGCCTCTCTGGAGCCGACATCTTCTCCCCTCTGGACCAGGAATCCTGAGAGGGCGGTGCTGGTTCCGATTCACGTCTGGGTCCCAGCATTGCCCTCTTCTGGCCCTGGGCCCCAGGAGGACTCAGAAAATAGAAATTGAATGAAACATTGCATTAACTGAAAAACCAAAGCCGAACCCAAACGGCCCCATACACACACCATGTCCCATCCACAGACCAGAGCTGGTAGAAAATGATGATTTATATACAATTTCCTGGGGACAAGGGCTTTGTACAAAGGGGGGAGGGAGAGCCGATGGTGGGTGCTGGCGTTGCCTCCATCCCGGGGGACAGTGACAGGAGCAGTGTGGCCAAGGAAAGGACCAGGTTCTAGCTGACTTTCTCCAAGTTCTGACTCTGTGTCCGCTGGCAGGTGACTGCTCTCTCTGGGCCTCAGTGTCCTCCGCTGTAAAAGGGGATGATAAGTGACTCACTGGGCGGTTTGAGGTTCCATGGACAGAGGAGGGAAAGTAGGAAGCTCAGGGTACAAGCTTGAGAACAGACTCAGTGCTCAAAAACAACTCCATTCACCGTGAGCACTCACTATGTGTTTGGGCATTGCTGTCAAAGAAAACTTCGTGCAATGATGAACACGTTTTAGATCTGTGCTTTCCAAGACAGCCCTTGAGACCAGCCCCATGTGAAAACTGGGCATTCCTATTGTGACCAGCAAAACTGAGGAACTTAGTTTTTCATTTCATCTAATTTAAGCTGCAACTAATAGTGTGGTTATTGGGGGTGTGGGAAAACAGGGTATGCAAAGGGACAAGGATAAGAGGACGATTTCTCAATAGAAAATTGTATCTCAAAAACAAAAAGTAATAAAAAGCACTGTCCAAAACAAATGCCGAAATGAAAAATATCATTGCATTTAGAAACTGTTCTTTGATCCAATTATTGGAAAACTTCTGTAGGTTTCAAAGAACTTGAGTATAGGAATCTACTTATGCAATTGTAAGTTTCATGGAATCTTAATATAGATCAAGTATTTCTAATAAAAGTTTCTCATATGAATTGAGATGTGCTGTGAGCATCACATTACACATTGATTGGATTCTGAAAACTTGGTATGGAAACAAGAATGTAAAAATATCTCAATAATTTTTAAAGTATTGATTGCATGTTGAGATGACAAGATTTTGGATACACAATGTGAAATAACATAAATTCTTTAAGGTAACCTGTTTGTTTTTACTTTTTAAAAGATGCACTGGCACAATGTGGTAAATCAGCTATACTTCAATTAAAAATTTTAAAAAATATGCAGCTACTAGAAAATTTAAAGTCACATGTGTGGCTTGTATTCTGTTTCCTATGGACAGTTAAGTATTGCTCTAGGGGTTTTTCGTGGTCCTTTCACTTAACCTCCTGACAACTCTAGAGTAAAGGATGATTATGAGTCTTTTGTACAGATAAGGAAACTGAGGCAGAGGAGCGAAAGGCACAGATGCTGGAATCAGAGGGCCCAGAGTCCGGTCTTGGCTGTCACTCAGGAGCTGTGTGACTTTCAGCAAATGATTTACCTCTCTGAGCCTCAGTTTCCGCCAAGGGGAAACGGGGATGATAATGGTCACCAGTTTCTCCATTAAGTGAGTTAATTTGTAGAAAGCTTCAGCACAAGGCGGGAGGCACTGAGGCACTCAACAGGTGAGTGATTGCTGCCAAATGTTTCCTTTGGGCGCTCGGGGAACCCACAGGCCCCTCCCCGCCTTTCTCCCTCAGGGCACCACCTACAGCCCCCAAACCGGTTCCCACATTTGCCTCAGGAGCTTCTTGCTTCCCCGGGGGTAGGAAGTCCAGCTTCTCTTCCTTACCTTTGAGGTAAGGAAGATGTTACCTCAAACATCTTCCAGTGCCGTTTTTTTTTTTTCCCACCCCACCCCCAGACTGGACAAAGTTGCTAGAATAACCTGAGCTTTTTCATACCTGGAGGGCTTTGCAGAGCCCGCTCCTGGAGGCAACTCTCTCCTGGCTTGCAGACTATATCCAAATACCTCCCCACCCACTGAGCTTCACTGTCTTTCCAGAATGCCTAGTGCCGGACTGTCCCTCCTCCTCCCAGGTTCCCCACTGGGCCAGACCCAGTGTCCTCTGCCTGCGCCCCTCCCCTTCCCTGCTTGCCCCCAGCCCCCAACCCCGACCCCACCAAGTCTATCACTCTCCAGCCCCGTCCCTCCTGACCCCTGACTCTGCCTGTCCCCTCCTCTCCACCCTGTGGTCCTGTCCCGGCCCCTGCTCAGACCTTGTCCTCTCTTCCTGGACCCTCACCCAGCCTCCAGTCTGTCTGCCCAGTCTGTCCCCCTCCATGGTCCCAGAGGGGTTTTCTTAGATCCAGAGCTAACCCACCACTTCCCTGCTCCCACTCTGTCATCCCCCACCCCCATGGCCCCCACATCAACACCAAGTCCAGGGTCCTCCAGGAGCCGCAGGAGCAGAGCATCCTGGGGATGGGAGGAGCAGGGTACCGTGTCACCCATGGAATCCGCCACCTCCGGTCATCCCCTGGACCCTCTCCACTCGCTCTGCGCACCCCGCTGGCTCACCCTCTCCCCAGGGTAGGGTGTCCTCCATCTCCTCCTCCACCGGCACAGGCACCAGGCAGTGGCCAGCAGCAGGAGGGCCACCGGCAGCAGCAGCAGCAGCAAGAGGAGCAGAAGAGGGGACTGAGGGGCCGGCAGGGATGTGGCTTCCAAGGCCCCAGGACTCCTTGGGGGCAGCAGAGTCGGGGAGTCTGCCAGGAGAGAGGTCAGGTGACTGAGAAGTAGGGCTAGGCCAGGGAAGGCAAAAAAAGGCCTGCCTGGTGCTGGCCGTGTGACCTGGGGGAGAGGGTGGGGGTAGGCTGTGCACTTCTCTGGGCCTCAGTCACCTCATCCATAAAGTGGGTATAATTATTATACCAACTTCATAAGGTTGTCACAAAGATTCAATGAGTGAATATACAGAAAGTGCTTAGAACGGTGCCTAGCACGTAGTAAGATTGCATTTTATTGACTTTTTTTAAAGTCACTAATAAGACTTCCCTGGTGGTCCAAGGGTTAAGAATCCACCTGCCAATGCAGAGGACATGGGTTTCATCCCTGGTCTGGGAAGATTCCACATGCCTCAGGGCAACTAAGCCCCTGGGCACAACTGCTTGACCCATGCGATAAAGCCCATGGTCCAAAACAAGAGAAATCACTGCAGTGAGAAGCCTGCACGCCAAAACTAGAGAGTAGCCCCACAGTGAGGGCAGCAACGAAACCCAGTACAGCCAAAAATATATTAAAAAAATAGTCACTAATAACTTTTTAAAATTGGTATGCTTGTTTACTTGTTTAAAAAGACACTACAAATTTTTTAAAAATATTTTATTATTTACTTTTATTTATTTGTTTATTGACTGGGTGGCATTTGGGATCTTACTTCTCCAGCCAGGGATCAAACTTGTGCTGCTTGCATTGGAAGCTCGGAGTCTTAACCACTGGAAGCCAGGGAAGTCCCAATAATTCTTTATTTCAAATATATCATTTTACTTGTTTTGGCCTTGAGGCATGAAGGATATTAGTTCCCTGACCAGACCAGGGGTTGAAACTAGGCCCCCAGCAGTGGAGGGGCAGAGTCCTAATCACTGGACCCGCAGGAAATTTCCTGCATTTTATAATTGGACACACATGTATCTAGTGCTTACCTATTGATTTATATATTCACTTTCTTCCCCCAGTAGTCTATGAGCTCCAAGAGGGTGACAGGAGACATTGCGAGAACCTAGTACTTCTTGTTGTTGTTTGTTTAGTCACTAAGTCATGTCTGAGTCTTTGCGATCCCAAGGACTGTAGCCCACCAGGCGCCTCTGTCCATGGGGTTTCCCAGGCAAGAATACCTGAGTGGGTTGCCATTTCCTTCTCCAGGCACCAGGGATCAAATCCCAGATCTCCTGCATCGGCAGGCAGATTCTTTAAGGCTAAGCCATCAGGGAAGCCCAAACAGTTTAATTTACATAAATTAAATATCTGAGTGAATGGACAGATAATAGAACAATGGAAGATACACTGTACGAAGCCATGATGGCTCACAAGGCCCCACTGGAGCTGGCCCCCTCTGTTCCCTCTGTACCCTCATGCCACACCTTTTCCCCTTTCCTTACTTAGCCTCAGCCACTCGGGTTCCCTCTTGATTCCTTAAACAGGGAGGCAGGTTTCCGCCTCAGGACCTTTGCACTACCTGTTCCCCTGTTTGCAACTTTCGGTGACTTTCCAGCCAACCACTTCAAGCTGCTATGATTCCACCACCCCGTTTTAATGTGCCTGCATAGGACTCATTACACTCAGACACTTTCCTGTTTATTTATATGTTTACGTGTTTATCATGTCTCCCTGATCAGCAGGTTAGCGCCCCATGGACACAAACTTGGTCTTGTTCTGTGCTGCGTCTCCAATACCAAGCATCAAGGAAATGGTTAGTAAAACTTAGTTGAAAAAGAAAAAAAAAAGTTGAATGGATAATTAGTGATGCATGTAAATATGAACAGCAAACAGTGGTTAAGTGGTTAAGAATTCACCTTAACATGCAGAGGATGCTGGCTCCATCCCTGTTCAGGGAACTAAGATCTCACACGTCAAGGGACAATTCAGCCCACACACCAACCGAAAGCCCATGTACTGCAGTGAAGACCCAGCGCAGCCACACACACACACGCAACTTTTTTTTTAAAAAGGAAGACTTCCCTGGTGGCACGATAGATAAGAATCTGTCCACTAATGCAGGTTCAGTATATGCTGCAGGGCAACCAAGTCTGTGTGCCAAGACTACTGAAGCCCTCCGGCCTAGACTCTGTGCTCCCCAACAAGAGAAGCCACCACAATGAGACGCTCACACACCGCAAGGAAGAGGAGCTCCTGCTTGCAGCAACCAGAGGAAGCCTGCGCACAGCAACAAAGACCCAGAGCAGACAAAAGTAAATAAATTACTTTTTAAAGGGCTCTTTGTGATTGAAATGATTATCTTAAAAATTATAAAACTATGAGAATTAAATTCAATAGCATTACTGGTTGCCAGGGGAGAGAGGTGGGAGTTTGGGGATGGGGATCAAGTTACACAAACTCAGGGATTTCCCTGGCAGTCCAGTCCAGTGGTTCAGACTCCTAGCCCCTATTGCAGGAGGCACGGGTCCCATCCCTGGGTGAGGAGCTAAGATCCTACAAGCCGTGTGGTACAGCAGGAAAAAAAAATTTTTTTTTCATACGATGCAATCCTAATCCCTAGTACCTCAGAATATGACCCTATTTGGCGATCAGGTCTTCAAAGATGTGATCAAGTTAAAATGAGATGGTTAGTGGTGGCCCTAATCCAGTATGACTGGTGTCCTTATAAGAAGGAGAGATCTAGACACAGAGATACGAATGGGGGAGAGCACCACGAGCATGAAATTGGCCATCTATAAGCCAAGGGAGACAACTGAAACAGATCCTCCCTCACAGCCCTCAGAAGGAGCCAGTCCTGCTGACTCCTCACTTATAAAAGAGGATGCACTTATGCACTTTAAATCACCTGGTTGCTGGTACCTTGTTACAGCAGCTAATACACACTACTTACTACACACACATGCGTGCCTGCAGTTATGCATACATAACTGATAAACTCTGAATAAACTCTGCGGATTGCACCCATGTCAATTTCTTGTGCTGTAATTAACATTACCAAGCAAAATGTACCACTGGGGAGGCTGGGTAAAGGGTGTCCAGGACTTTACTGTATGTTTCCTTGCCCCTTTCTGTGAATCTGTAATTATTCCAATGTAAAAAGTTTTAAAAATAAACCCACCTATAACATACTAAAAATAACAAACATTAAGAATCCTGAAAAATAAGTGAATTTATCTTTTTTTTTAACCTTTTTAAACAGGGCTATAAGAAAACTGACACTCAAACATGTGACTTTCATTCTGTTTCTATGGGATAGGGTTGCCTCAGAGAAACAGGCAAGGCTGGTTATTCCCTTCTCAGAGACAAGTAAACTGAGGCCCAGAGGGAGCGAGCTTGGGGAAACAGGCCCAAAGTCACACAGCCCATGGGAGCCCTGAGTGGAATGGGTGAGGCACTGCAAAGGTGGGAGAGGAGTGGGTGTGGCGGTGGGTTTGGGGGCTGTGGGAGGCTTTACCCGGCTGACACTGCAGTTCCAGGCACCGGGAGAAATTCCGGTGGGTGATCCAGGGCTTCAAGGCCTCCAGCTGCTGGGAAGTGTCCTGCAGGAGGTGGGAGATGTTGGCCTGGACGAAGCGAAGACAGCTGGGAAGGGGCTGGGGGCAGGGGAGGGAGACGTCACCACGGCATCACCCCCAGCATCACCTCAGCTCAAGGGTGAGGCCTGGGTCTCATGGAGAGTCTGGACCCTTGCTCCCCCTGGTTGCTAGCAACTGGGCCCAGTCAGACCTGGATCAGGAGGGTCCCCTGATTTAGGGTCCCCTCCTTCTCCCTGTTGCTAGGGGTAAGAACCCCTTAGCAACATCCTTCAACAGGGCCTGAGAAATGAGCAGAATTGATGCCTTTGGCCCTTACCCCTAGGTATCCTCCAGTACTTAGAGAAGTGTCACTTCCCACACTGGGCCCCAGCAGGTCTGAGGTTCCAGCTCCACCTCCCTTGGGGTGCTCCCAGTAAAGGGGAAACCTCCAGTAAGGCCTAGCAGACCTTTGCTGCCAATCCCTAGGAAAGCATCAGGCTCTCCGCACTTTCCCCCAAGTTCAGGGCTGACCTGGAAGGCACACGAGGTGACAAAGTGTATCTCGGTGTTGACATCCTCCAGCAGTTTCTCCATCTCCGACCCAGCCACGGTCTTGAGCCGTCCCATCCAGCGCTGGGCCAGGACCAGACGCCAGAACGCCCGCAGAGCTTGTCCTGGGGGAGACCACCCAGGCTCTGGGTCCCGCGGGTGGGCAGAGGGGGCTGGGGGCTAGGACTCCTGGGTCCCGGGAGAGGGGGGTGGCCTGGTGGGCACACTAGCCTGGCCCCTAAGGGGGCGTTGAATCTTGAATCTCTCCTTCCCACCTCCATCCTGGGCCCCTCCCGTCTCTGACTCACGTCCTGCAGGTTGGAGGCAATAGTGACGGGGTAATCTTGGAAGCAGGTACTTGGACTGTGGGAGAAAACGGGGTCAGGCCTGAGCAGACAGGGAGGAAACAAATTCTGGGGACCCAGAGAGAGGGGGTGGGGACCCAGAGAGAAGGGGGCGGAGGCCCAGGGAGAGGGGGGCGGGGACCCAGAGAGAGGGGCGGAGACCCAGAGAGAGGGGGCGGGGACCCAGAGGGAAGGGGGCGGGGACCCAGAGAGAGCAGGCGGGCCAGAGAGAGGGGGCGGGGACCCAGAGAGAGGGCGGGGACCCAGAGGGAAGGGGGCGGAGACTCAGAGAGATCCAGATGGAAGGAGGCAGGGACCCAGAGAGAAGGGGGCGGAGGCCCAGAGAGAGGGGGCGGGGACCCCGAGAGAGGGGGCGGAGAACCAGAGAGAAGGGGCGGGGACCCAGAAAGAAGGGGGCGGAGGCCCAGGGAGAGGGGGGCGGGGACCCAGAGAGAAGGGGGCGGAGACCCAGAGAGATCCAAAGGGAAGGGGGCGGGGACCCAGAGGGAAGGGGACGGGGATCCAGTGAGAGGGGGCGGGGACCCAGAGAGAAGGGGGCGGGGACCCAGAGAAGGGGGGCGGATACCCAGAGAAGGGGGCGGAGACCAAGAGAGAGAGAGAGAGAGAGAGAGAGAGAGAGGGGGGGACCCAGAGGGGGGGCGGGGACCCAGAGGGAAGGGGGCGGGGATCCAGTGGGAGGGGGCGGGGACCCAGAGAGAAGGGGCGGGGACCCAGAGAATGGGGGCGGAGACCCAGAGAGAGCGGGCGAGGACCCAGAGAGAAAGGGGCAGGGACCCAGGGTGGGAAGATGGGGACCCAGAGAAAGGGGGACAGAGATTCATAGCGAAGGGGGCAAGGATGGTGGGACGGACGACGGACGGGAACCCAGAGGCAGGAGGCAGGGGGGCCACAGAAACTCTTGACAGGGGGATGTCAGACCCAGAGACAGCACATCGGGCTCGGATTGGGAACAGGGACGCTCACCAGCTTGCCGATCTTGATGGCAAAGGTGGAGGAGATGGGGCTGTGGCGGAAGGAGCAGTCAGGGGTCCCTTGGAGGCCAGGGCTGAGCAGTAACAGCAGAAGCAGAAGGGAGGTCTGCGGGTGGGGGCAGGGCGGGGGCTCCATGGACTCCACACACGCCCCCTCCCTCATGGAGGCTGCCCCCGGCAGCCCCCTGTTTTCTCTTCCCTCTTTCCCTTTTCCAGCTTTCCCACTTCTCAGCTCCTCCGCTTGGCTCCTGTGTGCCCACCTCCGACCGTCTTTCCCTGTATCTCTCTGCCTCTGGACACGTGCTAACCAGTTTTCACCCTCTTCTGCCCGCTCTGTCTGTCTCACCCCCATCTCCGCACCTCAGCCCATCTCTCTCCACTTCTGCTCACCTCTGCCCAGGATTTTCTCATCTTTGCCCATTCCTCTCTCTTTTCATGCTCATCTCTCCTGTTTTTCCCTAGATCTGAGTCCTATCTTCCCCATTTGACCCCACCTCCCTGTTTCTTCCCCCAACCCCTGTCTATCTTGCCTGTCTATCTTGCCACGTTCCCCAACCTGTGTCAATTTCCCCCCCCCCTGTCCATCTTATCTCCCCCACCCCTGTCCAGCTCCCCACCCCTGTCCATCCATCTCCCCACCTCTGTCCATCTCCCCGACCCCTGTCCATCTCCCCCAACCCTGTCCATCTCCCCCACCCCTGTCCATCTCCCCACCCCTGTCCATCTCCCCCCACCCCTGTCCATCTCCCCACCTCTGTCCATCTCCCCATCCCTGTCCATCTCCCCACCTCTGTCCATCTCCCCGACCCCTGTCCGTCTCCCTCACCCCTGTCCGTCTCCCCCACCTCTGTCCATCTCCCCCACCCCTGTCCGTCTCCCCCACCTCTGTCCGTCTCCCCCAGCCCTGTCCATCTCCCCACCTCTCTCCATCTCCCCCACCCCTGTCCATTTCCCCTACCCCTGTCAATCTCTCTCACCTCTGTCCATCCGCTCACTTCTGACCACCCCGACTCTGTCCATCTCCCTCCGAACTCTGTCCATCTCCCCCACCCCTGTTCATCTCCCCACTCGTGTCCACCCCAACTCTGTCCACCTCCCCTCTCAGCTCTGCCCATCTTGACACTGCCATCCCCCCACCTTAACCCCTAGGGATACGCACAGTTGGGCTCCAGGCTGGCGCCAGCACTATCATTTCTGCCGGGGCCCTTCATGCCTGTGGCCGGATCTTGGAAGGGACAGAAGAGCGAGTCTCGGACCCCACACCCCAGCCCCTTCCTTGCCCGCCCCTTCACCTCCCCGCCCCCCATCGGTCCTTTGATGTGGCTAAGTTTCCGCCTCCTACTCTATAGGGCTTCCTGCGTGAAGCACAGTTACGGTGAAAACTCCTCATCTCCCCTTCCAAGAACCCCGACGTCCGGTGCCCACAACTCTGCGCAGGCCAGGGACCCAGGAACCCGACCCCCGCCGTCTGCGCTCAGCCCCAGGAGGGGGACCCCGGCCCCGCCCTTCGGGGACCCGGAGTCCATTTCTCCTCACGCACCAGGCTTGCCCCAGCTGGGTGTGGAAGGGGCCACGCTGGGTGACAGCCAGAGATCGAAAGTGAAAGGAAATTTTGGGGGAGAGTGAGCTGGGGTGGATCGGGCTGGTGCAAGGGGCGCCACCTCGTGGTGACAGGTGGCAGATGTCGCCGCAGCAGGCGCTTTAGCGGGACTTAGGCTCAAGGGGTCTGACCTTGGGTTGATAGCCCGGGTGGGACAGTGAATGTGGCTCGGCGGCTCCAACGTGGATGTGTCTCCGGCTAGAATTAAAGCAGCTCAGGCAAGGAGGAGGTCACCCTGAGCCCTTCACCTTTGCCTTGAAACCCCACCCATACTCTCCAACCCCCATCTCCTTCCACAGGGAGTGACAGCTCCATCCTTCCAGGTGTTCGGGCCCAAAGCCTTGGATGGGACCTGAGACTCCATCTGCCTCTCACTGCCCACTGACAGTCCAGTCCATCAGCAAATTTACTGGCTGATCATCAAAATGTGTTCAGAATCCAACCCATCTCACCCCCACCACTGCCACCCACCACCCACCTGAAAATCATTGTTTCTACTCACCCTACCAGCCTCCCTGCTTCAGCCCTCGCTTGCCAGTCTGTTCTCCACGTGCAGCCTGAGGGAGCCTGTGAAGACCCAAGTCCCCTCACCTCCCTCCTCTGCTCCATGCTGCCCCCTTACCCTCGCACCTGCCACACGAGTCCAAGTCCTCACTGTGGCCTAGACAGACCTGGCCTCTCCTCCTGCCTCTCTCCACTCCGGCCACACTGGCCTGAGGCAGGCACATTCCTGCCCCAGGGCCTTTGCACTGGCTGTTCCCTCAGTCGGGAATGCCCTTCCCTCAGATACCCACATGGCTCAACCTGATCTCATTCAGGTCTTTGCTCAAATACACAAGGCAAAGGCGAGCTGCAACTACTGAACCCGCCTGGCTCAACTGCTGAAGCCTGTGTGCCAGGAGCTCATGCTCTGCAACAAGAGAAGCCACCGCAATGAGAAGCCTGCGCACGGCAATGAAAAGGAACCCCTGTTCGCCTCAAGTAGAGAAAGCCAGAGCATGGCAATGAAGACCCAGTGCAACCCCAAAAATTAAAAAAAAAAAATACACAAGGCAAAGCCTTCCCCAACCAACATTTTCAAGTTGCATCCCCCTCCCAGCACTCCCACTCATCTGAGCTTTGTTTTTCCCCTTGTCACTTATCACCTTCTGACACACCACTGCAGTTTATTTATCTTCTTTATTGTCAGTTGTCCCCATTAGGACTGCAACTCCAGGAGGACCACGGTATCTGTTTATCTTGCTGGATCTCCGGCACCTAGAACCATGACTGGCTCACAGAAGGTGCTCCATCAATATTCATTAAATGAATGAACAAAAGGATCCTGGCCCCCTCTGCGTTGTTGTCATATACTGGATAGGGCACCTGCTCTTGGGCTCTGTTTCTTGGGTGACAACCTCTAACTCCCTGGAACTTCCAGATAGTCGTGTCTTTGTTATTAAGACGGGCTCCCTGACCACATCTGGGTTTACCCTAAAGAGGTAACTCAGGATGGGGGCTGGGCAGCACCAGAAAGACCAGTCACGTGACTAGAGGGCTGGAACTTCTCACTTCCAATCTCCAACCTCTCACCTTCAACTTCCAGGGAAGGAGGCAAGAAATTGAGTTCAACTTCTGTCTCCAACTTCACATGGCTTTTCGCTCTTCTCCCTGTCCTCTCCTCTTGTGTTGCTCTTTTCAAATAATATATTTTTGGTTGCACTGGGTGTTCATTGCTGCACGGGCTTTTCTCTAGCTGCAGAGAGCAGAGGCTACTCTCTAGTTGCGGCGTGTGGGCTTCTCACTGTGGTGGCTTGTTGCGGAGCACAGGCTCGAGGGCACTTGGGCTTCAGTATTGTGGGTCCTGGGCTCAGCAGTTGTGGCTTCCGGGCTCCAGAGCACAGGCTCAATAGTTGTGGCACACGGGATTTGTTGCTCCATGGCATGTAAGACCTTCCTGGACCAGGGATCTAACCTGTGTCCCTTGGCAGGCGGATTCTTTACCACTGAGCCACCAGGCAAGTCCTCCTCTTTTGTCGCTTATTAAAAAACTTGTATTTAGATGCAGGGTCTACTTGGATAACCCAGGATATCTTATCTTGAGATCCTTAACTTACTTCCATCTTCAAGGATTATTTTCCAAGTAAGATCACATTCAACTTCGGGAGTTGGTGATGGACAGGGAGGCCTGGCGTGCTGCGATTCATGGGGTCGCAGAGTCGGACACGACTGAGCGACTGAACTGAACTAAACTGAAGATCACATTCATAGGTTCCATGGATGAGGAAGTATTTTGGTGGGGCCACCACTGAAGCCACTAGTTCCCTCAAAGCTGTTTCTCACCTCTGGGCCTTTGCATATGCTGTTTCCTCTGCCAGGGATGCTCCCTGCCCGGCCCCCACCACACACACACCTTTTCTAATTAGATGCTCATTGCCCTTCAAGGATCAATGAAATCACTGTTCATTAGGAAAATACAAATCAGAGCCACGGTGAGATTATCACCTCACATAACTTGTTAGGTTGGCTAACAGGTTATGACAGAGAGGGGGAGGTCCTTGGTGGGTCTAGTGGTTAGGATTCGGTGCTTTCACTGCTGGGGCCCAGGTTCAATTCCTGGTCAGGGAACTGAGATCCCACGAGCCAGGCAGCACATCCAAAATAAATAAAATAAATGATTGTTGGAGAGGAGGTTGTGGAGCTTGGTAACTTGGTACAGCCACTATGGAAAAAAGTGTGAAGGTCCCTCAAAAAATAACAAATGGGGACTTCCCTGATGGTCCAGTGAGTGTCGGTTCAATCCCTGATCAAGAAACTAAGATCCGATATGCCAGGCAGTGTGGCAAAAAAAAAAAAAAAAGATTGGATTATATACTGAGAAGTAGCTGAGAGTGGATCTTTTGCCCTCACCACAAATAGATGACAGATGTGTTAACTGACTGTGATAATCATTTCACAATGAATTAAAAAATCACATTGTAGAATTGAACTACTGTTATATACAATGTTTAGTTGTCAATCATACTTCCATAAAGCTGGGGAAAAACTCAATGAGGATGGCAATTGCCTTGTGGAGATTCCTGCCATCTCTCATCTTCACTTCATGTACAGACACACACACACTTAAGTTGGGAAAGGTGTCTCCTTTGGGCTCCCAGAGTGCCCCGAGCTGCTTCTGCTGCCATAGTACTTTACCTGTCACCTTATGTCATGTCTGTATGTCTTTTAACTGGAGCTGAGCCTACCTCTTCTCTGTTCACAAACTCTCTATGGCTCCCAAGTGCCCTTGAGACAAATTCCCAGCCCCTGTTGACATCTTGAGTTTATTTTAAATAAATTTTTTTTTTTGATTGCACCACATCCTAGTTGCAGCATGTGGGATCTAGTTCCCTGACCAGGGATTGAACCCAGTCACCGGGTACCAGGAGCTCGGAGTCTTAGCCACTGGACCACAGGGAAGTCCTGACATCTTGCTTGGTTTTGGCTCAGTGAGACCCACTGCAGCCTTCTGATCTCTGGAGCTGTAAGATAATATGCTTGCATTGTTTTATTTAAGCCACTATCTTGTGGTCACCGTTACAGCACTGACAGGAAGTGAATGTGCCTCTCATCCACTACATGAGCTCATGAGGCTAAGTAAGCTCTGTCTTGTTCATGGCCGTCCCCAGCACCCCACTCACAGCAGGCGCTCAACTGATTTTTGCTGACGGACTAGACAGCTGTCTTAACCAGGAGCTCTTGCCTCTTGACCAGAGAGTTGGACCACTAGTGGACACCTGCCCCAGGCTGGCCAATCAGATTTCTTCTCCTGCAGCTGTGGCATTCATTGTCCTCTGTGGTCTTTGTTGGGGTTATGGAGACCTGCTGTAGTTGGCCTTGACTGATTAAAGCCTCAGGACTAATCGGAAGGTCACTGAGGCAGCCGATAGAATCTGGGAGGAAGCTGTTATCAAACCTCAGAGGAACTACAGCCTTCCAGGGACTTTCCTCCAAGATGTTCCTTGTGTCTTTCCTGTCTAAACATCCAGATTCTGGGAGGGGTGATTTATTCTGCCCAGCTTTAGCCAACTACTGATAGAAGGTTGTCTGTTTTCATTTGCTCCAGTGCAAAATCAACCCCTAACAGCATGTTTGCAAACTCATCACAGAATCTACCCAGTGAGCTTGGAACTATTAGCCCCAGTTTACAGATGAGGAAACCAAGGCTCACAGTGGTTAAGAAGCTTTCCTTAAGTCACATGGCTAGAAGGATTTAGAATAAGTAGACTGACAGATAGGAGACCCAAGAGATCACGTGACCCAGAGACTAGACCTAAATACACTTCCTGCTTGCATTCAGGTTCTTAGGACCTAGGTACCCATCTGTATGTCTTGCCCTATTTTCCATACCTCTGTAGCCTTCCAAAAAATGCCCTTTTATCCTAAGCTAGTGTGAGTGGGTTCCTTGTGTCAAAAAGAATCCTCAAAGAGGACTTCTTCCCTGGTGCTACAGTGGATAGGAATCTGCCTGCCAACTCAGGGGACATGAGTTCAATCCCTGGTCCAGGAAGATTCCACATGCCCCGGAGCAACTAAAGTCCATGCGCCAAACTACTGAGCCTGAGCCACAGCTGAAGCTCATTTATGTGCTTAGAGCCTGTGCTCCGCAACAAGAGAAGCAACCGCAGTGAGAAGCCTGTGCACTACAACAGAGAATAGCCTTTGCTCACTGCAACTGAAGAAAGCCTGCATGTAGTCACTGAAGACCCAGCACAACCAAAAATAAATAAATACATAATTTTTAAAAATTAAAAAAAAACATTGTATGAAAATATATATAAAAAAGGAATTCTCAAAACAGCAGTATGCTGGAGTGGCTCATAGGAGCTGACTGTTAAAAATTCAGGAATTGTCAGCCGGCAGTTCAATCATCTGGAACTTAAGATTGACATAGTAGGAGATTTCACACCATGGACACTGGCCAATGTTATTTACCAGGGCTTTGATTTTATTCCAGAAAGCCACTGTATTTTATTATTATTATTATTATTTTTTGGAGTATAATTGTTTTTGTGTGTGTGTGTTTGCAGTTTGCTTTATACCAGCACATCACAGATTTTGAGGCAAGGCATACTCAGAGAAAGCCAGGGAGCAGGAGCCACTGGATGGAAAAGACGAGAAGAGACAAGAGTCCCTAGAGCCCTGTCCAAAGCTTCTGCGTCCCCTTTATCTGTTTCACAAGCACTGCGTTGTCCTGGAGCCAGCCCACAGGGCTGCTGAGTCTCTGAATGAAATGGCCTCAATAGGCCAGAAGTTGCTATTTCCTCCCATCCTCCCCTCAGAAGCACAGCCAAGATTGGTCAGAGTTTATTGGAGGGCACGGGAACCATACTAAGGCAAGTTCCAGATGTCTGGCGTCAGCTGGGGTCCATGTCTTCCTGTCTGAGATGGAGTGGGAGCGCTGGGCAATCAGTCCCCCATGGGCAGCCACAGGGCCTTGGTCTGTGCTGCCCGCAGCCCCAGCTCCCGGGCCTGCCCCCTCAGCCTCCTGATCCCAGGCGCGCGGGCAGCCTCCTGTTCACCCACACCGGCTTGAGGTTTCCTGCTGAGGCCCACTCCACAAACTGGGAGCCCTGGTGTGGGGAGAGGCAGAGACACGTGGTCAGCATATCTACTGGCTTGGTTGGTAAGCACATGCTTCCTTGGCAACAAGGGCTATTACTGAAGACAGGCTTGACCCTTGACCTAGGCTCTGTGGCTAGAAAGTTCAGCTCCCAGCAAGCAAACCTTCCAGATGCTGAGAGAAACAAGGCTGACCTTTATGGCCGTGGAACTTTCTCTCCATAACAGCCCACACTGAAAGGGATGGGGCCAGCAGTAACTGTTGACGAGGAGTTTCCATCTGTTACTATCAGGAGACCAAGAGGGTAGACTGTAGGCTTCTGACTCTGTTGCTAGGGTGTGGTGCTTAGCAATGGGTTGTCCAGTGAGAGTAGGTCTTTGGGCTGGGCACCAGGCCCTTGTTGCTAAGGAACAAGGAACCCCTTCCTTAGTAACAGGGGCTCTGAAGGGGCAGGACCTCAGAACCCAGCTGCCCAGAAGTTTCTCCCCTTTAGCAATGGGAATTCTAGGGGGTGCAGCCAGGATCCCAGAAAAGGCAGAGTTTGTTGGTGAAGTTTAAGACACTGGAGATGGCAAAACAAAAAGTACCTGGGCAGACCCGAAATACCACAGGGCCTGGATGTCCTGGTGCAAGGCGAGGCAGCGGGTCAGGTGGTCCCGGTCTCCTGTTACCACATTCACCAGGCCTGCTGGCAATAAGGCGGCCATTTCCTAGCGGATGGGAGAGAGGGCCATCCAGGGTTGGGAGGAAGGGGGTCAGAGATGCTCAGGGCAGTTGGGAGGGTGAGGAGTGGGCATTGAGGCAGTGGCCATGGGGGTCCTGGCAGGAATGGCTGGGGTCAGGACAGGGGTCATGACTGATACAGGCTCACAGTCTGGAGAGAACCATCACTGGGACTACAAGGACTGAAGGCTGAGGTACCAGGATGTGGGTTACCATGGTTACCAAGGGGGTCGCTGAGAGCTGAGCTGCTGCAAGCCATGGGGCATCTTTTATCCCCTCTGCTGCTCCCCAGGCTGCTGGGAGCAGCAGCAGGCAGGCGGGCAACTGTACCTGGCAGACCTCCAAGGCAGGGATGGGACTGGCCCCACTGGGCACCAAGACCACAGTGTTGCCGTGGGCCAGGGCGGGGGCCAGTAGAGACACGAAGGCAAGCAGGGGCCAATCGTCCGGGCACACAATTGCTAGCACGCCCAGCGGCTCCCGCAGCCGAAGCACAGGGCCTCTCAGCTCTGCGACCTGCAGGGACAGGAAGGAGGTCAAGGGAAGAACAGGGGAGCTGACTACCCTCCTCCAACCTCTATCACCTGCCCTTTTTCTCCTCTCACCCCCAGTATGCTTCCCCATAACAACTCCAATCATCGTAATGTAGACACTCTCATCAGCTGTGTGACCTTGGGTAAATTATTTAACCTCTCTGTGCCTCAGTCACTCACCTTTAAAATGAGTATAATAATAGTGCCTACCTCAGAGATTTGCTGTTAGGATAGAATGAGTTAATATGTGTACAGATCTCAAAACCTGGCCTGTGGGCTTGTTGGCATGTGTGTGTGTATGTGTTTTAAGGTTTTCCTGACTATATTAATAATTGACTATCACTAAGCTGCACACACTTTATTTTTCTGGCTCCGCCACCTCGAGGCATGTGAGATCTGAGTTCCCCAACCAGGGATCAAACACACACCCTCTGCACTGGAAGCAGGAAGCCTTAACTGTTGGACCGCCAGGGAATTCACCTAAACTGCGCACACTTTAAAGAGTACAATTTGATGAGTTCTGATATATGTATATACCCACAAAACCAACAACCACAATCAAGATAATGATCACCCCCCCAAATTTCCTTGTACCCCTGGATAATCCTTCCTTCCTGCCTCTACCTGAACCCTCTGTCTCTGTCCTCAGACAACCAGTGATCTGCTTTCTCTTTATAAATTAGTGTGTGTTTTCTAGGATTTTCTAGATATAGAATCATACAGTCTACTCTTTTATCTGGCTACTTTCATTCAGCATAACCATTTTAAGCTTCACACATGCTCTAACTTGTTCCTTCCTGAGTGTGAGTAGGACTCCATTGCATGGATGCCTTAAAAAAAAATTTTTTTAATCTTTTAATTGCATCACATGGCATGTGGGATCTTAATTCCCTGAAAGGGATCAAACATGCACCTCCTGCATTGGAAGCCCAGGGTCTTTACCACTGGAACACTAGGGAAGTCCTTATTGTATGGATGGACCATAATTTGTTTAACTATTAACCTACTGGGGACATTTGGATTCCTCTTTTGATTTACTATGAATAATGCTGCTAGACACATTTGTGCATAAGTCTTTGTATGGATACATGTGCTTATTTTTCTTGGGATAAAACCTAGAAATTGCACTTATTTAGATAAATACCTAGGAATCATGTTTCAAGTATATTTAATTTTTTTAATTTAATTTTTTAAGAAAGTGCCAAACTGTTTCCCAAAGGATTTGTCCCATGGATGGTCCCACCAGCAGGTTCCAGAGAGCCACTGGACCCCCAGTCTGGCTCTTTCCGGACCCCTTGCTCTGGCCCCACTCCAGACTGCCTGCTCTGTCTGCCGGCCCACAGACCCCTCTCACCTGCAGGGCGCAGCCTTGGGCCTGGACCCGGGCCCCCAGGCCCGGCCGCTTCACGCTCAGCTCCACCTCCGCCTTGGCGACCTTGAGCTCCACGCCGTGCCTCTCCAGCCTCGAGACCAGGTTGGGCTCTCGGCGTTGCAGCGCAGCCGCCAGGGCCCACAGCAGGGCCGCTCTGGCCGCTGGGGACTGGCTCATCCAGCTGTGGGTGGACGCGACCGTGCACACTGGGGGTTGGTTTCCTCATCCTGGCTCTTCCCGGGGCCCCACCTCTGTTCACAGGCCCTAGCCTGGTGGTCTAGGCCCCACTGCCCGTCTGCCCAGGGAGGAAAGTGAGGGGCTGGAAATATCCTGTCAGCTCTGAGAGCTCAGATTCTGCAGCCTCGAGTCTAGCCCTGGGGTTTCAGAGCCTGTCCTCTAACACCCCATGACCCCTGGCCTATCTCAAGCGATGCACCCGGCCTCCCCCTTCCAACTTACCCGGGGCGGCCTGGTGAGCTGCCTCCACAGCACCGCGGATATCCTTGGCTCCGCCCTCAGCCACGTAGCTATGGAGACTGCCCTGTGAATCCCGGATGGGCCTGGAACTCCTGGCTCCAGGAGCCTGGAAACGGCCCTCCACAAAGAGCCCATAGGGGGTGCTGGGCTGCAGGAGGATGAGGGGTGGGGATGGGTCAGGGTCGCCCGGCCCAGAACCCACCCTCACCCCTCCCTGGATGGACCACTCTGGCTCCCATGAGCCTCTGCGGGACCCCGCACTCCTGGCTCCGTCAATCTCTGCGGGAGCACAGAACTTCATTGAGTGGAACTGAGAATCTTTTCAGGCCTGGCAGCTGGGGGTGAGGCTGTTAAGATTCAGAAAGCAATTCTAGCAGGACTCAGGGACCCCCTCCTCCACAGCCCTAAAGACCCTCCTTTCAGTCCAGGGAGGATCCCCTCTTCCCCTCCACCCTCCAGGAATTCTGGGAGTTGTAGTCCCTACACTAGCTCACCCTGTTTCAGGTCCAGCTGGTAGGGTTGAGGGAAGAGCAAGGCCAAAGGAGTCATAGTCGAGAGTCTTGGACAGGTAGGGAATCCAGGCAGGGGTCCCCGAAGGCCGCAGATACTCATACAGACCCTGGGAGAGGTGCAGTGTCAAGAGGCTGTGAGATGGGCACAAGGTGGATGAAGGGGTGGTGCCATGCAGGGAGGGGGGTACTCACATCTTGCCCCCCATGCCAGGAGGACCCGCTCTCCTTGCAGCCACCCGTGGGCACTGCAGGGTCCCTGAGGCCATGGGCATTGATCCAGACCGTGCCCACCTGGAGCCTGTGGGAAGCAGGAGACATCAGAGAGAAACGTAGAAAGTTGGGGGGAGGGTGAGTCGGAGAGGTGAGAATGGGATGGTGGGAAAGACCCACAGAGGGTGGAGACACGGAAACAGAAGCTGGGGCCTCCCAGCAGTCCCCCTGTGTGCCCCAGCAGGTGTCCACTGACCCGTAGGCCAGCTCCAGGGCCTGCCCCAGTCTCTCGCTCCACACGCTGGCACTTCCTCCACGAGGCGTACCGTTGGCCACAGCCAGGGCCTCCTTGGCTGTGCGGAATGGGGAGGCCACCACCAGAGGCCATGGCACCTGGAGGGGGGTGACAGAGGGGCTCAGAGGGCCTGGCTAGTCCCTCCCTCCAACACCCCATGACACCCTAGGGGTCCACAGCTAGCAGCCCCCAGACCCAGTCCAAACGGCCACCCGGGGACCTCTGTGTGCTGCTGCCGCCCATGCCCAGCAGAGGATGGGTGGATGGAGTAGGGCCTCTGGGACCTAAAGGGCTCACCTCTGCCTGGGTACACGGGGAGGCTGGAGGCAGATCAGAGACCAAAGTTGGGGGGAAGAATGGGCTGTCTGAGGGTACACTGCCAGCCTGGAAGACCTGAGAGAAGAGGAAAAGACCTGCGAGTCCCTTCGGCTCCTTCCTCCCCAAGGAACCAGGATCCAGACCCCCAGGCCCCCCCTCCCTCAGACCCAGGGGTCCAGCCCCCGGCCCCTCCTCCCCCAGGCCCAGGAGTGAGATCTCAGGCCTCTCCTTCCCCAGAACGTCAGAGTCTGTACCCTGGCTCACCTGTGCACCTTGGCTCTGGGCCTCGCGCACGTGGCGCTGCGCCAGGTCACGGGCGGCGTCCCCCGAGCCCCCATGTCCACGGCCCCATCTAGTCCGCGGCCGCAGCGCAGCCGCCCCATCCGTTCCTGGAGCCGCCTCATCGTCTCATCCCATACAGCCTCCTGGATGAGGAGCCTGAGGCCCCCTGATAGGAAAAGGGAGGGGTCAGAGTGGACAAACTCAGGGCACACGTGGATGGGCCACAGACCCACAGAGGGGCCAAGATGGGGGGACATACGTGTAAAGGTCAGAGGAGGGTCTGGGCGAAGAGGCCGAGGACCCTGGAGGCTCCCAACCCCAGGCGGGATGTGGAGTTACGGAAAGCTGGTGACGCAGAGTGAACAGAGGTTAGAAATCAAGGGCATGGACACTTAGAAAAAGGAAGAGTCCTAGTGAACAATAGGGGCTTCCCAGTTAGCTCAGTGGTAAAGAACCCGTCTGCCAGTGCAGGAGACCCAAGAGACATGGGTTCGATTCCTGGGCTGGGAAGATCCCCTCGAGGAAGAAATGGCAACCTATTCCAATACTGTTGCCTGGGAAATCTCATGGACAGAAAAGCCTGACGGGCTAGAGTCCATGGTGTTGCAAAGATCTGGACACGACTCAGCGACTAAAGTAACAGTGAACGATAGACACAGAGCCCGCTCATCTGCAGGACCGGGAGAGGCAGGAACATGGAGACTCAGAAACTTGAGGGGTGATGGTGTAAAGATAAGAGTTTGGAGCCATAAAGAACTGAAAATTAAAATGAAAGAATACAGGAGGCCCCAAGCTCTGGTGATGGACATGCCCAGCCCCCAGGATGCGGCACCCACGAGCACAGGAGTCTCACCGGGCTGCGGTCAGACCAGGCTGCATCCACGATACCCTCCACGGCTGAGTCCACATCTGCCACCTCCGTCAGCAGCAGCAGAGACTCAGCCCCCAGTGCCAGGCCCAGCTCGGGACCCCAGCCTGCCAGGGTCCGCCGTAGGGCCTCGTCCTTCCTAGGGAGTTGCACAGCATTCAGAAGGGGGCGGAGCATGCTGGCCCCGCCCCAGCCATGACCCCCGTCCCACGACTCCAAGGTACCTCGATGGCTCCGCAGAAGGCCACCTTCTGGACTCCAGGTTGGGCAGCCAGGACAGGCCCCAGGGAGGCAGGGCCGCTGATCACATTAAGGATTCCTGGGAATGGACCTAGCTCCCCTGCCAGCTGGGCCAGAAGGAGGGGGTCGGGGAGGCTGGGGGTGCCAGGACCACCACAGTGCAGCCTGGGGGAAGTAGGCAGCTCAAGACCGAGGAGTCCAAACTTCCAGCTCCTCCTCCCTCAGACCCAGGGGTCCAGACCCCGTGCCCTCCTCCCTCAGACCCAGGGGTCCAGACCCCGTGCCCTCCTCCCTCAGACCCAGGGGTCCAGACCCCGTGCCCTCCTCCCTCAGACCCAGGGGTCCAGACCCCCTGCCCTCCTCCCTCAGACCCAGGGGTCCAGACCCCCTGCCCTCCTCCCTCAGACCCAGGGGTCCAGACCCCGTGCCCTCCTCCCTCAGACCCAGGGGTCCAGACCCCGTGCCCTCCTCCCCTCAGACCCAGGGGTCCAGACCCCGCCGACCACTTACCCATAGCCAGTGCAGGGCAAATCCTCCACATCATGTCCAGGAAGGGGAAGGTGGGGGCCAGGATGAGACCAATCACTCCTGCAGGAACAAAGGAGACTGGGCGCAGGCCCCAGGGGAAGGGCGAGGGGGTGAGGGCTAGGGGCTGGGACTCCTGCAGCTCACCCATGGGCTCCCAGCCTGCCAGCGCCTCCTCCTGGATGTGCGCCTGGACCGCGTGGTACTGGAGCAGCTGCTGGGCCAGGGGCACATCCCTGTCTCGGACTTCTCGAACGGCCCGTCCGGTAACCAGGGACTCCAGGGTCCACAGCAGCCGCTGGTGCTTCTGGATTGCCTTGGCCAGCCTGTGGAGCAGGCAGCGGGGGATGCCCATTTCCCACCGCCCCTTGGCCAGGTAGAGTCCTGGAACACAGGCTGTGTCCCTGAACCATAGTTCCCAGGAGCCCTTGGGGCATCCCCACACTATTTACCAGGGGTGGAGGGCACCAAAGGTTGATGAGAAATATAATCTGGGAAATAACAAAAACCTCAGGTTGCTGTGTAAAGATCTTGGCCACCTCCCTCAAAGGTGCCAGGAAATGAAAGCTTAACCTCTAATCTCAGTTGTTCTTTGGGAAATCGCATCTTTGTCTCTAACTTCCCCAAGAGTGTTTCGGGGTGGGACTTCTCTGGTGTCCAGTGGTTAAGGCTCCGGGCTCCCAGTTCAGGGGGCCCAGATTCAATCCCTGATTAGGGAACCAGGTCCCATATGCCGCAACTAAGAGTTTGCATGCCACAACTAAAGATCCCGCATGCCCTGGTGGCTCTGTGGTAAAGAATCAGTTTGCAATGCAGGAGCTGTAGGAGACGTGGCTTCAATCCCTGGGTGGGGAAGATCCCCTGGAGGAGGGCATGGCAACCCACTCCAGTATTCTTGCCTGGGAGAATCCCATGGACAGAGGAGCCTGGCAGGCAACAGTCCACAGGGTCACAAAGAGCTGGACACGACCGAGCGACTTAGCACACACTCATCATGCTACAACTAAAACCCGACACAGCCACATAAATAAATGTTTTAAAAACCCAAAAAACGGTTTTGGGGGCTTCACCAGCCCCAAGGAGCTGTTGAGAAATGGTGCCCTAAAGAGTCCCAAGGATATTCAGGGAATCAGGCTTTGTCATTACAAATCTCAGCAAACAGTGGGAAATGGACGTTTCAGCTGCTCAAAGGCAAGCTGGGAACACAAGCCTGAGCTGCCAATGAATTCAGTGTGATGTTGGGAAAGAGTCTTTGTTCTCAAATCCGTCTCCATCCCCTGGGGTCCACACCTTGAGTGCATCACCTGGTCAGATGTTGAGCTCGAAACGCTCCGGGTTGCGTGCTCCAGTTCTCCAACGAGGCTCTGGCAGCCTCCACAGCTGCCGCCACGTCCTCGCTCTGTGCCTGAAGGCAACTGGCCAAGTTCTCTCCTGGGGAGATAAATGGGGGGACTCAGTTGGAAGGGTGAGAGGAGCCTTTGTCAGAAATGGAGGAGGCTGACATTGCTGGAGCCCAGGAGTACCCCAAGACAGTAAAGTTGATCCCCTGCCCCACTCTGGGTCTCAGTTTTATCATCTGACAAATGGGGATAAATCTATATAGGTCTTTGCTCTGACTGCTGGCCACAGGCAAGGATGGGATTTTATGAGGCAGCAACTTCAAAAGTGTCCACAGGGGCTTAGGACCATAGCTAGGAGGAGTGTTATCAAAAGGAGCCCAAAATCTCAGCCTTCTTCTCCCACCAGCTGCTCCCTGCCCTCAGGTCCATGAGCAAAGGGATTGGTGTGTTGTTGGTGGGGATGCCCTGGGCCATAGATGCCTCTCCCTCCCACGTCTGGGGGACATCATATACCTGTGATGGGATCCTGGCAAGGCACTGAACTCCTGTGTTCCGGTTTTAACCACTGTCCATTAACATAGTGACCCAAGTGCCGGTCCTGGGTGTCCAACCAGGCCTGGGGGAGGTGGAGACAGAGAGAAAAGGGGTCTGAGAGGTGGCTGGGGGAGTTGGACCCCTTCCCAGAGTCTTCTGGGAGAGGAATATCTGCCCCTTTTGCCTCATCAGTTATTTTCCTGTGTAGGAAGAAAATACATATAAAGATATGTGTGTGATAAGTCACTCAGTCTTTGTGACCCCATGGACCATAGCTTGCCAGGCTCCTCTGTCCATGGGATTCCCTAGGCAAGAATACTGGAATGGGTTGCGATGACCTTCTCCAGGGTATCCTCCCAAGCCAGGGATGGAACCTGCATCTCTTATATCTCCTGCACTGGCAGGCAGGTTCCTTACCATTTTAAAACATTAAATTCACCATTTTAAAATTCTGTTTCTTAAATTGATATGTTGTATTTTCACTTTTATTCAGCTCAAGAATTTTTTTTTTTTTTTTTGATATGATATTCCATTGTCTGGGGTGATGGCATTTGGTTTGTCTATTCATCAGTTGATGGCCATTTGGGTTATTTTCTGCCTTTTGGCTATTGTCAATAGTACTGCTGTGAACATTCATGTACAAGTCTTTGTTTGAATACCTGTCTACTTCTTTTGGGTACATGTACCCCAGAGCTGCTGGATCATATAGCAATGTTCAGAATAACTTATGCAGGAAACATCAAACTGTTTATCATAGCAACCATTTTACATTTCCCACCAGCAGTGTATGAAGGATGTCCTATTGACTTTTACACATGGAGAATGTGAACAAAGGATTAATAAAACTTTTCCTTCTCCATGGAGAAATGACCTTCTTGAATAGAAATGACTAGAACTTCCCTGGTGGTCCAGTGGTTAAGCATCTGCATTTCTAATGTGGGTTTGCTCCCTACTCAGGGAACTAAGATCCCGATGCAGCTAAAAAGAAAAGAAATGATTTCCCTGGAAATCTGATCAAATTAGTTATATGTCTAGACAACATTGACCCTTGACTGATCCACTACACCTGGACTGGGAAAACTGGGAATAGACCATAAAAATCCAGTGGGAGACATCACTTTGCCAACAGAAGTCCGTATAGTCAAAGCTATACGCAAGTCAAAGTCAAAGCTTTCCAGTAGTCACGTGTGGATGAGAGAGTTGGACCACAAAGAAGACTGGGTGCCGAAGAATTGATGCTTTCTAATTGTGGCTGGGGAAGACTCTTGAGAGCTCCTAGAAGACCAAGAAGATCACTCCTTGCAAACCAGTCGTTCCTAAAGGAAAGCAACCCAGAAGAATTGATGCTGAAGTTCCAGTACTTTGGGCACCTCATGTGAAAAGCCAACTCACTGGAAAAGATCCTGATGCCGGGAAAGATTGAGGGCAACAGAAGAAGGGGGCAGCAGAGGATGAGAGGATTAGATAGCAGAGGATGAGAGGATTAGATAGCATCACCAACTCAATGGACATGAATTTGAGCAAACTCTGGGAGATAGTGGAGGACAGAGGGGCCTGGCGTGCTGCAGGCCATGGGGTCACAAAGAGTCATACACAACTTAGCAACGGGACAACAAGGACAACAACAATCCAGCGGTAAGTGAGAGCCCTGAGTGTTCCTGGAGTGCTCTGCATTCTTATGCTGGACACTGCCCTTGCCAGGACCCTGGAAGCAATGTCCATGGACTGTACCACTGCTACAGGGTCTCTTTGGGAGGTGGGACTTTTAAGCCAGGTGGCTTCCCCATCTTCCTATGTGAGGGCACTCTTAGCCTGGATCTTATAATACTCTGGCCTTGGCTAGCCCATCTGGAGATGGGGATAATCACAGTCGCTCCCTATGTCATAGGTCAGTGGTGGGAATTAAATGGATCACTATGTGTCATATGCTCAGAAGGGCACTTACTTGAGACTTTCTATTAATTTTACTGCATTTCACCATCTCTGCTTCCTATTTCTTTCTCTCCCTGGTCCTGTCTCCCCAAATCCTTGTTAAATCTAAGATATCCTTCCTACTTTCTTCTTTCTTCTTATCTCTTTGCATCCCCAATGCCTCAGTCTCCTGATTTTTCTCTTACTCTACCAGGTAGGCTTTCTCATTTTATTTTTTTTTATAATTAATAAGATTTAAAGAATTATTTATTTACTTGGTTGCACTGGGTCTCAGTTGTAGAATGTGGGATCTTTGATATTTATTGTGGCATGCAGGGTCTTTAGTTGTAGCATGTGGGATCTAGTTCCCTGACGAAGGATTGAACCCACACCCCCTGCATTGGAAGCACAGAGGCTTAGCCACTGGACCACCGGGAAAGTCCTCGTTTTTCTTTAAAAAAAAAAATTATTATTCTTATTTATTTGTGGTCATCCCATGCAGCATGCTGGGCTTAACTCCCTGACCAGGGATTGCACCCACAGCCTCTTAAAGTCTTAACCATGGGACCACCAGGGAAATGCCCTCATTTCTCTTTAAACAATTTTTAAGTAAAGTAAAAATTCAGAAGTTCCAAATTCAAAGTCCCCCATGGGAAGTCACATTTTGGAAAAAGTTGGGGATGTGTGAACATGAGTTGGACACTAGACAGTATTAAAGAATGACTGTTCATGTTGCTAATGTGAAAACAGCCTGGTGGTTATGTTGCAAAATGAGTCCTTATCTGTTAGAAATGAAGACTCAAATATTTATGAGAAGTTAACAGGCCATCGGGTTTTAAATCACTACAGGAAAAAAAAGAGAAAACAAAGAGCTGTAATACTGGATGACTGTTGACATTGAGTGATGAGTGAATTAGAGTTCATAATTTAAGTACTCTGTGAAAGTTTGCAAAATTCTCCCCCTCAAAGAAAAACAAAACCTGGAAAGAATGTTCCACAAGGTCCTGGCAGGCCATGTTGGGGTGAGAAGAGGCCACTCGTAGAGACCAAGAACTCAGGACTTGTCTAAAAGACAGTTAGCTATTGGATCCAGATGATATTTGTCAGGGAATGTGAGCCAAAGGTTGCCAAACTTTGGAATTTTTTTTTCAAGAGAAGCTGGAATCCCGGATGTTTACTTGAAATTAGTTGTCCACTAACGCACATTTTTAAAAATAAAGTTCAGGCCAAAGAAAACATGTTAACTGGTTGAATCTGGTCCACAGATTGTAACGTTGAGCTGCGGGGCAGCAAGGGGGTGGTGGTGAGAGTTGTGGGGGCCCATGGGCTCTGGAATCCAGGGTTCAGGTTCAAATCTCAGTTTGACATTTAAGCTGTGTTGACCATCAGCCAGTTACTTACCTGTTTAAGCCTCTGTGTGCTATCACTAAATGACAATAATCTCCTTTCACAACTGTCTTGGGAATTAAATGATATCATGCTGCGCACAGGAGTTTGTTTCCCTGGTGTCGGTAAAGAATCCACCTGCAATGTGGGAGACCTGGGTTCGATCCTGGGTTGGGAAGACCCCCTAGAGGAGGCATGGCAACCCACTCCAGTATTCTTGCCTGGAGAATCCCCATGGACAGAGGAGGGGTCGAAGATTGAACACAACTGAGAGACTAAGCACTTTCTAAGCACAGAGGCTGGCACATAGAAAGCACTCAACAAATATAAGCGATTTATTATGATTCCATTATTACTATTTCAGGATAGTCCCTCTCTAACCAACCTCCAAGTGTGGGAATTCTCTGTATTCCATCCCAGATCCACTGATCTGAGTCTACACTGTGTGCATGCTCAGTTACTTCAGTCGGTTCCAACTCTGCAACTCTATGCATTGTAGCCCACCAGGCTCCTCTGTCCATGGGATTCTTCAGGCAAGAATACTGGAGTGCGTTGCCGTTTCCTCCTCCAGAGATCTTCCTGACCCAGGGATCAAACCCATGTCTCTTGCACTGCATGCAGATTCTTAATCGCTGAGCCACCAGGGAAGCTCTACACTACATTTCTAAATAATCTTATCATTCCCACTGTTCAATTCTCTTTCTTCTGTGAGCTCCCTGTCTCCAGACCGGAGGCCCAGGCACAAGCAGTATCTGACTCCTGCACATGACCCAAGGCTGTCCCCAGGTCCCTCTCATCACAGCTATGTGATAACCAAGCCCAACCTTTTTGCAACCCTGCTCTTCCTGGGTGAGGTGGGAGGACAAGGACAGAGCCAGACACGAGGCACTGTCCTTGCCCTTGCCCTCTCAGTATCTCAAACCCTGTTCCTCCTGCATCTCTACAGCCCGCACTAGGCTCTGGTCTTATCTTCTTCCACGTATGTGAACCACTGTTCTAACCTCTTCGTCTTTCCCTCCAGAGAAGCCCAAGCTTCTCACACGTGGGTGCCAGAGGGCCCTATGAGATCAGGATGGCTCCATGGGGGATTCTGAGGGACCTGTATAGAAAATTTGAGGCACTCTACTTATACAGAAGGGATAGACTACCCACTCCAGTATTCTTGGGTTTCTGTTGTGGCTCAGCTGGTAAAGAATCCGCCTGCAATGCGGGAAAGAGACCTGGGTTCGATCTTTGGGCTGGCAAGAATCTCCTGGAGAAGGGAAAGTCTACTCACTCCAGTATTCTGGCCTGGAGAATTCCGTGGGCTGTATAGTCCATGGGGTCGCCAAGAGTCGGACATGACTGAGCGACTTTCACTACTTATACAGGGAACCCCAAGAGCGTTCTGGGGGACTCGAGGGATCACTGGAGCCCCAGGAGATTATTCTGCGGGGTCGAAGGTAATTATAGGAAGTTCTGATATATCCTGGAGTTCTGAGAGTTCCTCAGACTATAGGAACTTCACAAGTATTGAAGTCATGGCTGAGGAATCCCGGGGGCTCCTTGGAGGTCTCCAGATGGTCAAAGGAGATCTCCTCCTGGAATTCTAGGACCCCGGGAGCCATAGGGTGTTCTGAGGAATCACGGGAAATCTACGCAGGCTCTGAGCGCCCTCAGAATTCTGAGCGCCACAGGAATTCTGAGTCCGCAGGGATCACAGGAGGTTCTGAGGGGACCCTGAAGAACCACAAGACCCACTGGATGGATTCTGAAGACTAGGAGAAGCGGTACACTGAGTCTTGGGGCGTGGAACAGAACAGGCACGAAGACTCGCGAGAACAGACAAAGCGGCAAAGAGACAGCAACCGTAAAAGGCCAAGGGAACGCCCTCCAGCCTGGATCCTACGGAGCAACGGGGAGCCAAGGGGGCGGAGCTGCTGAGCTGCCGCGGTGGATCACGGGAGTCCGCGAGCAAAACTGGGCCCCGACGACCGCGAAGAGGGATAGGCAGCGCGGATCCAGGCAAGCCCTCACCAGTGCGCATGCGTGGCTCTCCGGCGCCGGTCCGTATTCTAACGTTGTGAAGATCTCGCAGGCCCGCGATGCTGTGCGCGTCGCAGCCATCACTCTCTCAGACCGTTTTCCACGGACTGCAGGGCTCTCTGCCTGAATGAACCTGGAGGTCCGAAGGGCAGCACCGCCCCCTCTAGCCCAAAGGGCGGAGCTACAGGAGATAGGACGTAACTCCGCCTTAGCACCCTGTTACTCCGCTTATAGGTCTGTGCGTGGGAAGTACAGTTTGGAGCATGCGCAGTCCTCAAAGGCGGGGGAATGAAAATGTGTGCTAAGTCGTTTCAGTGGTGTCCGACTCTTTGCGATCACATGGACTAGCCCGCCAGGCTCCTCTTATCCATGGGGTTCTCCTGGCAAGAATACCAGAGTGGGTTGCCATGCCTTCCTCTAGGGGATCTTTCCAACCCAGGGATCGAACCCCTGTCTCCTGCGGCTCCTGCATTGCAGACTGATTACCGCTGAGCCAGCGGGCAAGCCCAGAAAGAAAATATGGGTGACTTCAAATAGTTCCGAGGCCTTCAGATTTAGAAGAGTGGCCGAATTGGTGTGTTCCCATCATCCTGTTCATATTGGAGATCGAAAGTGTGACTTTTAGCCCGAAATACCTTTACTTGAGAATCGAATCTACCTCTTGAGGACGAGGTGATTGAAATCAGACAGGAGTCTTTTAGGATGGACACCGAAGTAAAGGGGCTTCTCTGGTGGCTCAGACGGTAAAGAATCCACCTGCAATGCAGGAGACATAGGTTCTGTCCCTGGGTCAGGAAGATCCCCTGGAGAAGTGAATGGCAACCCACTTCTGTGTTCTTGCCTGGAGAATTCCATGGACAGAAGAGCCTGGCGGGTTACAGTCCATGGGGTCACAAAAAGTCCGCCACGACTGAGCGACTTCACTTCATTGAGGTTAAGTCTTTAAAAGTGTGCTAGCTTTGCCCAGTAATCGGGCCAGATATGGCTGCGGGAGGGGGCGGAAGTGTAGCTTCTGTGGCTGGCGGGAAGTGTGGCTTTAAACCACACAGGAAGTGTGTCAAATAGTCACTACCAAGATTTAGTTTTGATTGGTTGGAGATAGTGGCGTGGCTTCAGACTTAGACTGGATTGGTCTGTGATTAGGAATGCGGTTGTAGGATTGGTGAATGAGCTTTGCGTAGTAGGAAGTGTGGCCTATCCGAGTTCCTGGTTACGCAGCGACCGTAAGAGTGGTTGTTATTTACATATTTGGCACTTAGTCTAGAGATACTGGCTCCCGAGAGATTTGACGCAGTATCTGGTCTGAGTGAAATTATAATCTCAGGCTAGGTTCGCAGATTTTCGTACAGAATTGTGGGTGTCGGGAGTCGGTTGAGGGCCGGGAAGCAGGCCTCAGAGTTCGGTTCCCGCTGAAGGTCCCCCGACGTTGAGGTTGCTGAGGACGCCTAGGTCTGTTGCAGGGTCATGGCCGACTCGAAGCTGCTGGTGCCGGAGCTGAACGATGCAGAGACGATGGGCGCTGAGACCTCGCGTTTCCAGGAGCTGCTGCTGCAGGTGCAGACCGAATGGACTCCTGGGTCCCAAGGGATTTTTTTTTTTTTTTTTGGTGGGGTGTGGTTTATGAACGTGTGCGCGCGCTCAGAAAGGGGACGACAGTTCCCAGCATGCATTGGGAAGGCAACAGGGCCTATGGGAGTTGTAGTTGTTTAAATTTGCTATTCTTTGGATGAAATGAGAGTAAGCTTGGGGTTGTTCTTCAAGTTCCTCAAAGTAGGAAGGGGACATAGTATGTCTTATGCCCTGCCTGGCTCATATAGGTAAACAGTACTCACTGAACCCTTGAGGAACAAATGAGGGGGTTCTGAGAGCACAAATGCCAAGCTTGAAAATTGTTTTTCTTCACACAGGCCTCCAAGGAGCTCCAGCAAGCCCAAACAAGCAGACCGGAATCCACACAGATACAGCCTCAACCTGGTGAGAAAGACAGAAACCCAAGGAGAGAGGGATAGAGTTCCAGAGAGAGGTGGACACAGCCTGGGAGCAGGGAGCATAAAGAGAGGAGGAGGGAAGGAGACACAGTAGCAGGGTATAGAGGTCTTGGGTGGTGAGAGTGAACAGAGACCCAGAGAAAGCAGGAAGGTTACTGAGATCCAAAGAGGGGGGAGGGGGTAAATTAGGAGATTGAGATGGACATATATATATATTACTATATGGTGGCTCAGCTGGTAAAGAATCCGCCTGCAATGCAAGAGACCTGGATTTGATCCCTGGGTTGGGAAGATCCCCTGGAGAAGGGAATGGCAACCCACTCCAGTATTCTTGCCTGGAGAGTTCCATGGACAGAGAAGCCAGGCAGGCTACAGTCCATGGGGTTGGAAAGAGTTAGACAGGACTGAGTGACACACACACACATATATAAAATAGATAACTAGGGGCTTCCCTGGCGGTCCAGTGGTTAAGATTCCAAGCTTCCACTGCAGAGGGCTCAGGTTCAGTGCCTGGTTAGGGGAACCAAGACCCCACATGCTACTAAGAGTGGCCAAAAAGTAAAAAAAAAAAAAAAACCCACCAAAACCTAATAAGGACCTACTGTGTAACACAGGGAACGCTACTCAGTACTCTGTAACGACCTATATGGGAAAAGAATCTAAAAAGAGTGAATATGTATATATGTAGAACTGACTTGCTTTGCTGTGTAGCAGAAAGTAACACAACTATACTCCAATAAAAATTTTAAAAAGAGATAGAGGGAATGGGTGACTCGGGGCCAGAGATTCAAAGAGACTCAGAAATCCCAAGGAAGAGACCCAGAAAGTGGAGGACTAATACTCGAGGAGGGGGAACAGATCAAAAGAAGGATGGACACCGAGACCCACACAGAGACAGATGGTCAAGGACAAACCCATTCCCACCAGGTTTCTGCATCAAGACCAACTCAGCTGAAGGGAAGGTTTTCATCAACATCTGTCACTCTTCCTCCATCCCTCCGCCGGCTGACTTGACCGAGGATGAGCTGCTTCAAATGCTGGAGGAAGACCAGGCTGGGTTTCGCATCCCCATGAGTCTGGGAGAGCCACATGCGGAACTGGATGCAAGTCAGTGCCTTGAGAAGACCCAGGAATCTACCCCCAGTCCCACCCCCCATGATCCTTTCTTCCCTGGGACCAAAGATTCCAGGACCTGGGACCACCCTCCCTCAGAACCTAGAAACTTGTTCCCCTGGGCCCCCAACCCTCTATCTGATCCTTTTCCCCAAGGCATATCTCTAACCTCCTGGGTATCCACAGTCTCATTGGGCAGTCCTGGTTCTACTCACCTGGCCAGGCTGGCATTTCTCCATGCCTCACCCCAGGAGAGAGTGGGGCTGGGCAGGTGCTCATTAGCTGATCTGACTCTAGTCCTTGTCCAGCTCTCACTCACCCCTGTTTTCTCCTGCACCCTTCTCCTCTGTCTCTATATGTCTCAGCCTTGTCTCGTCTCTGTTGAGTTTCTGTCTCTCTATCCTTGTTTTTTTCAATTCACATATGTCCCCTGAAGCCTCTTGGGATGATTCCTTGGCCAGTGCCTTGGGGAGTAGGCACTTATCAAAACCCAGAACTTGCCCTTGAGAAACTCTCAGTCTTGGATGAAGTCAAAGGAGGCAGATGCGATTTCGATATGGTGTGATTCTGTGCTGGGCTGGAGGGGGTTCTTCACTCTACCACTAAAGGATTAGGGAAGGCTTCCTGGAGGAGGACACATTGGATATAAGATTGGAAGGAATCAGAGCATTTCATCAGGCCAAGATAGAGAAGAGCGTCTTAGGCAGATAGGAGAGAGGGGTCCAGAGGCCGGAGAAATGATTCAGTTGATCAGTGATCAGTAGTGATGGGAGGAAATTTACAGGGATGAAGAGTGGGAGAAGTGAAATTCTCTGCAGCTGGAAGGGAGCTAACCACGCAGGGCCTCCAGCGCCAGGCTGAAGAACTCCAGCCTTCCCCCAGTGGCGCTGGGGAGCCCTGGGAGGACTGTGAACTGAGGAGGGTGAACAGGGTGAGATTTGGGCTTGGTGGGAAAGGGCCAGAGGGGGAGACTGGAGACGAGGCGGTGGGTATGAGTCCAGACTGGCAAGTTTGGTGTCTTTGACTTCCTAATTGTCTCTGGGTTTCTCTGGGTCTGTGGCTGCTGTCCTTGATTGTGTTGTCCTTGACTGTGTCTGGGCCTTGGGGTTCCCACCGAGGGCTGGGGGTCTCACCCCCTTTCTCTCCCCTGCAGAAGGCCAGGGTTGTACCGCCTACGACGTAGCTGTCAACAGCGACTTCTTCCGGAGGATGCAGGTTGGGGGGCGGGGCTGCGGGGGAGGCCTGGGCCCGGGCCTCCCCTCCACCCCTTCAGCGCTCCCGCATCTCTTTTCTCCATCCCAAGAACAGCGATTTCTTGCGAGAGCTCGTGATCACAATCGCCAGGGAGGGCCTTGAGGACAAATATGGCCTGCAGCTGAATCCAGGTGAGGGGGTGGGGCCAGGGCCACTGGGAGGAGCCAGCCCCGGTGCAGTTCGGGGGCAGCTCCTGCGAGAAGTAGGATTAGTGTGGACAGGGATTATACTGGCCTCTGGGCTGTAGGGGGCTTCCGCGGTGGCTCAGCGGTAAAGAATCCACTTACACTGCAGGAGACGCAGGAGACACGGGTTCCATCCCGGGCTCAGGGAAATCCCCTGGAGGAGGGCATGGCATCCCATCCCCGTATTCTTACCTGGAAAATTCCATGGACAGAGGAGCCTGGCACATTACAGCCCACGGGGTGGCAGAGAGTTGGGCATGACTGAAGAGACTGGGCACACGCACTCTGGGCTGTAGAGTTCAGGGAGAGGGCTCTGCGGGGAGAGGGAAAGAGGCCCAGAATTTCAGAAAAGAGACGGGTCTGGAGAGCCCGAGGGCGGGGCTAACTCAGGCCTTCTAAAGTCTAGACTGCGGGTGTAGTGTAGTCAGACCCCTGGCCTCCTAGGCAGAGGGCGGAGCCTCTCCGGTGAGGCTCACCCAGCACAGGACCCTCTTCCCCTGCGGAACAGAAGGAAACCCAGGCTCATGTGACCTCTAACCCTGTGCTCCTTCCCCTCAGAGTGGCGCATACTGAAGAACAGACCTTTCCTGGGCTCCATCTCCCAGCAAAATATCCGCTCCCAGCAGCGACCTCGGATCCAGGAGCTGGGGAACCTGTACACTCCCAGCTCTCCGAGACCTGAGGCAGGGTGGGCATTCCGCTGGGGCTCTATCTCTTGTCTCCCCGACATTCTTTGTAATATCTCGATCCATACTTCGGGCGGGGTCCTGGGGCTCTGGGAACGCAGAAGGAAGCGAAGTGCAATTTCACCTGGGAAGGTGTCCAGAGGCCCCAGGGCTGGGAGGGAGAAAGAGAGGCAATAGTCCTGGCCAAGCCCTGGCGGCTCTCCTGAATTCTGGCTCTTGTTCCTCCCCAGCCCTGAGAAACCTCACCTGAGCCTTTGGCTGGAGGCCCCTGACCTCCTCTTGGCTGAAATAGACCTCCCCAAACTGGTGAGCGCATCCCCGTGAGGTCTGGGGTCTTGGACAGGGTGTGATGGGAGAGACTGCAACGAATGTTGCTAGACCAATGTGAGCCTGGCTAGTGCTGCCCCGTGAGCCCAGCTGCTTCCTCTGTTCCCTGGGGTCCTTAGGCCCACTTCCGGTGCCGTCCTTACAGTGCTCAGACCTGTATTACTCTGTCCCACCTTTTTCCGGGGCATTCCTGGTGGCTCAGATGGTAGAGAGATTGCCTGCAATGCGGGAGACCTAGATTAAGTCCCAGGGTTGGGAAGATCTCCTGGAGAAGGAAATGGCAAGCCGCTCCAGTATCCTTGCCTGGAAAATTCCGTGGACCAAGGAGCCTGGTGGGCTACAGTCCATGGGGTCTCAAAGAGTGGGGCACAACAGTGACTACTAACACTTTGAGTTTCACCTTTTTCCTGAGCGATTAGACTCTTTAAATATGGTACCCCAACACGTGAGGCTTCTCTCTCTGGTCTGTGTTCTGATCATCCTGCTACTGGGAAGGGAAGGGTGGGCTAATTATCCTGTACCTCCAGGATGGTGCTCTGGGGCTGTCGCTGGAAGTCGGGGAGAATCGCCTGGTGATGGGGGCCCCCAGCAACTGTACCATCTGGATACCTACATCCCCCTGCGGATCAACTGTGATGAGAGCAAGGCAGCCTTCCATCAGAAGAGAAAGGTACCTGGGGGCTGGGGGTTTGGGGAAGCTAGGAACCCTGGACGGCCTAGACTCTTGGATCTGAGAGAAGAGGGAGCAGGGGGCTGGACCCCTGGGCTCTGAATCCTCTCTCCGCTCTCTCTCCTCAGCAATTGATGGTGGCGATGCCCCTTCTGTCAGTGCCTTCTTGACCGGATGTCTTCCTGTGCTTCTATGTTGAGGGGAGAGGCTGGTGGCTTCTCTAAAACTGAAATAAAAGATGTTTGCCTTTGTCTTGTGTCTGGCTAGGAGTACATGGGGAATGGGAGGGAAGATGGACATTGGGCTGGAGTCCCGTAGAGGTCACTGCCCCAGCTCAGGCCTCGTCCTCTTCCCGAGATGTTCTCCCTGGCATCCTGACCTCTCGTCTCACCCCCTTGTTCCCCCCAACAAGGTCTCAGGGCTGACCTTGCCTGGCTCCTGTTCACAGCCCCTCCTTGGCTCTCCATCACCCCTGGGAGAAGGTCCAAGACTCTCTGCCGAGCATTCAAGGCTCTGTGCTATCCGGTCCCCTTCACACTCCATTTTGTCTCTTCTAGTCACTCAGGCTAATCACGGTGAACCACACTGGTTTTTTGCACCTTTCTGTAGTTCCCCTTCATCTACTCCAGTCCATCTCGTTGTTTGCCTTCATAGGGCTCATCTGACTTTCCAACACCTTGCCCCCACCATCCCAATTTTCCTTCTTAGTGAGCTTTCCCTGGAAAGCCTTTCAATTCTTCAGGTTTTCTCTGATTTTCCCTGGTTTCCTCCTCTGGTGGTCCCCAGTACTCAGTGTTACTCTCATTAGTGCGATGCACCCTATGGTATGACAATGCCTGACCCCCAGTTGTTCACTCGTTAAGTCTGTTCAACTGTTTTTGAACCCTTGGGCTGCCAGGCTCTCTGTCTTCCACTATCTCGTGGAGTTTGCTCACATTCATGTCCACTGAGTTGGTGATGCTGTCTAACCATCTCATCCTTTGCTGCTCCTTCTCATTTTGCCTCAGTCTTTCCCAGCATCAGGGTCTTTTCCAATGAGTCAGATGGTCACAACAAGTAGCTTAAATATTGGAGCTTCAGCTTCAGCATTAGTAGGAACTATTTGTTCAGTTAATGAATGATTGCCAACATCCTCTTCTTCCATAGTGAATCCTAGGAAGATAGATAAATCCAGGAGCTTCAGTGGTAGATGTTGAAAGAACAGCCAGGTGGCCAGTGTGGCTGGAAATGAATGAACTGGGTGTGAGAAAGTAAAAAGGTTTGAGGATGACTTTGAGTAGGATCCGTTGATTCTCAGAAGTGAATTTGGGCTCCGTATCCAACAGAGGGCGCAACGCAACTTCAGTCCATTGTCTCAGAGAACTACAACTCCCAGCAGCCCTCTGAGTATGCATTCATTCAGCAGAAAACGGTGAAGTCCAGCGGCCGCTGGGACTTGTAGTTTGCACAGGAAACTTTCGTGGGAGGCTGAAGAACTCATTCCCGGGTCCCGAAAATGTGGGGCTGGGTCCTCTCTGCCTTCCGCGGTCTCCATGGTGATGGTTCAGCGAAGGCTCGGGATCTGGCAGCCGCCGGGCTCCCCTCCCACTCCCTCCTCTTCACCATCTGCTCCACCTTCACACCTGGCTCGGAGCCGCGGCCGCCTCCTCCACACCCAGACCGGGGATTCTGCCGCCGCAGAGTGGCGCGTGCGGACGGCTCCGCGGGCTTCTCCCCCAGACTCTGGAGTCAGAGCTCCCGGCTCCTTCCTTCCTCGAACCCAGGAGGGGTCGCAGCCCCCAGCCTCTCCTTTCTAAGAATTCGAGGTTTTCTCAAGCACAGGCAAAACTGACACCAAAAGACCCAGCGAGGCAAAGCTAGAGGCGAGAGGCTGCGCTCCGTCCTTGGCGCCCGCCCGCCGCGCTGGCTGCTCCCTCCCACTCCCTCGTGGACCTGTGCCACACCATGAAGTTTTAATCCCAAGTGCATTTTTGGCCCGACGCAGGGAGGCGATGGGGAAAGGAGCACTCTCCTGGGGGCTGGACCTGGAGGTGGACTCGGCGTCGGGGAAAGGGGCTGGCGGAGAAAGGAGCGGAGCAGGACCTGCCTTCGGACAGGAGATGGCCGAGGACAGTCGAAGTTCAACCCCAGAGGGGCAGGGCTGGAATTCAGGGGTGCAATAAGAGTTCAGAGGGCGGGGAGAGATCCCAGAGGGCGGAGACAGATCCCAGTGGGAGGGAATAGAACTCACGGGCGGGGAAAGTACTCAAGGATGTATACGTTCCAGAGGGTGTGGGAAAAAACCAAAGCAGGGATAGATCCCAAGAGAGGGGATAGAACTCAGGGGTAAAGAAATATCCAAGGGAACACACTCAAGGGGTGGGGACAGACTCAGGATGAGAGAAATAAAAGGGCGGGGATAGATCCGAGGCTAGGGAGGGAATAATGACCAGCAATGAGGGTAGGGGGAGTATAACTCTGAAGAGATGAACCCAGAGGGAAGGAAATCGGAAATGAAGGAATTGGAAGGGGTGGTGGGCCAAGAGGGGAAATAGAACTGGGGGAAACGGAATCCAAAAGGGGAAAGATGGAAACAGGTGGATGGGGAGGAACTAGAGGGGACAATGGGTGGATCGAAATGCGGGTTGGAATCCATGAAAGGGGAAATAATTCCCTGAATGAGAAAAGAACCTTCTGAATGAGAAAGTTGGAACTGAGGATGTGGCGGGTTGGAGATGGCGTGCCCGGGAAGGATGAGGAACTGGGGGCACAGAAATTCGGAGACGTAGGACTGGGAGGACAAAACGCTGGAGGATATTTAGAGGAAGATGAAAATGCGAGCACGAAATTAGGGGAAACAAGCGGCGGGAGCAAGTCTCAAGAACTCTGGAGGAGAGAGAATCTGGGATAGAAGAGGAATGGGTGAGGGAGAAGTACCTCTGGGAAGGGACTGATTTGGGAGCGATGCAACCCAGACAAGTGAGTTCAAAACCCAGAGGCTCGGTCTTGTGCGAAGCGAGAACCTGGATGAATGGCAGCGGAAGGTGGGCGGGACTAGAGAATAAAAGGGGCGTGGTATAGAAGGGTGGGCGGGGCCTAGTCCCGCCCCACCCCGCCCCGACGCTGAGTCCGGTGACAGACCCCAGAAAGCCCGCACTCGCAGCCTCCTTCCCCCGAGCGGAGCTGCGGGGCCGGCCGGGCCGGGGCGGACCCCGGGTACCCGGACGCGGCCGCCCGGGCCCGCGGGCGGGGGATCGGTGGGGGGGTCCGGCAGCAGGGGCGGCCACCATGGAGTTCCGCCAGGAGGAGTTTCGGAAGCTAGCGGGTCGCGCCCTCGGGAAGCTACACCGGTGAGCGTGGTGGGGGTCCTGGGCGTGGAAGAACGCGAGGGTCCGAGGAGGACGCTCATTCCCACCTGGGCACAGAGGGACAGCTGGACAGGCGGTACCCATGCGTGGGGGGGCGCACCCATCTGTCCAGTTTTCTCCCTCGGTCTCCGACGGTCCGGTCTCATCCATCATTTTTCTGCGCCCCACCCCATTCCTAGGCTCTCTGCCCTTTTCTCTGGTATTATAAATACATATATCCCCCTCTTTTGGATCTCTGATTCCCTCGCCGGCTTCTGGGTCTCCCTTCACCTATATTCTCTCTGCCTCCTCTCTCCAGATCTCTGTCCACTCTCTCTAAGTCTCTATTTCCTTTTATCTCTGAGTCTCCGTCCCTCTCTCTCGCTCTCACTAGATCTCTACAACCCTCTCTCTGGGTCTTTGTTTCTTTCTCTGAATCTCTGTCCCCCAACTCCCTGCCCTAGGGTTTCTGACACTCTCCTTTAGGAACTCTGGCACTCTTTCTGGTGTTTTTTACTACCTCATCTCAGATCTCTCCATCTCTGTGTGTTTGTCAGTTTCCATCTCTCAGAGAGTTTAATCTGAAGCTAAATCGGATTGAGGTCCATTGGTCCTTGTCCTTGAGGAGAGCTAAACTGGGAGGAAGAAGCCAGGGTATCCTGGGTCTCCTGATGGAGAAGGGAGTTGCAGGCCAAACATTAGGCTCCTGGAGTAGGATGGACTTTCCAAAGGGTATAGACTAGGGCTGAGAGGGACTTCCTCCCAGTCAAGGAGATGACCTCAATGACCTGGGTGTCCCCAGAGCAGTCTGCTACACCTCTCCTGAGTCTCTCACCCCCAACCCCAGCCCTGGCTCCAAGTCAGAGAAATTACTCAGCTGCGGAGAAGCCTAAAAATATCTGGCCACAGTGCGGGGAGGAGTTGGGGCCTCATCAGCACCATGCCCCTGCTGCCATTCCCTCAGACCCTGGGGTCCCTGTGACCCATAGTCCTGACCCTATCTTTGATTGATCTTCAGTGCAGCTTACTAGACCATGCAAGTTCTCCTCTAAGTCTATCACTCGTTCTGCTTGCTGCAGATTACCTCTGCACTCCAAATTTACCCCACCCTTCAGTAACCTGAGAGATAGGAATAAAGCTGGACAGAAGGGAGGGGGGCAGGAGGATGGCGCAATGTTGGGGAGGGGGTGGAGGAGCTGAGATAACCTCACCCTTTCTTTTCCCAATCTTCCAGCCCCTCCCCACCCTTTTTCTCACCTCCTTTCACGAGTTTCTCAAAATACATCAGCGTGAAGTCAGGAGAGGGAGAGAGACGTGCTGGTGGAGGGGGTTGGGAAGGGGGATGGAGGCAGGAGGAATGTGTTTCTCAGGCTCTCTTTCTTCCTCAGTCTCTGCTTCTCCTGTGTCTGGGTTTCTCTCTGTCTGACTCTGCCTGATCATCACCTCTCTCAGCTGCCTTGGGAGCCCCTAGAGACCCCAGAGTTCAGGGTTCCCACCAGGACAGTCACTAAGGAGTTTGACCCCAGAAGAACAATCGCATCTGAATCCTGGGGTCTACTTTGGTGATTGCTGAGACGGGGAAATGCCCACAACAGACTCCTTTTAATCCTCTAGACGAAGCTGGGGAAACTGAGGCACCATTGGGAAAAGGGGGAAGTCAGAGGCTAAGTACACATGGCATCTTTTGAACTCAGGTCAGTCTCCTGCCCAGGTCTTGGGTGGGGGCTGCAGATTTCCTTGAGATGAGTGCTGCTGGAGTGGGTGGAAAACTCCCTCAGATCAGGAAACAAGTAGCGACCCAGGGCGACTTGGGACAAGGACAAGGGGGAAAGGGAATACAGCAAGAGACAGGAGCCAATATGCCTCCTTTTTGAGAGAGCCAGGCCTGGGACAGGGCGATGCTGGTGGGCCAAGAAGTGATCAGGTCCCACTGCTGCTTGTGTGTGACCTTGGACATGCTGCTTCTGTTTCCTGAGCCTCAGTTTTCTCAGTTGTACAATGGGAGGGTAAGGGAGAACCAAAGGGATATAACAGGACAGAGACTAGGGAGGAGGGAGTTGAGGAGTGGACTGAGAATCTCTGAGAAGCAGAGGCAGAGACCCAGAGATGGAGGTTGAGACACTGTCTTCATTTTGGGTGAAAGAAAGTGGAAGGGGGCAGTCCGACTCTGCAACCCCATGGACTGTAGCCTGTTAGGCTCCTCTGTTCATGGAATTCTCCAGGCAATACTGGAATGGGTAGCCCTTCCCTTCCCCAGGGGATCTTGCTGACCCAGGGATCTAACCCCGATCTCCCACATTACAGGCAGATTCTTTACTGTCTGAACCATCAGGAAAGTGCCCTACCTGCTTCCTAATCACTGCCTTTCATCGTTACCAAGTTCCTAATCCTGTTCCAGGCATCCTGAGAGGGCAAAGCGATGTGTTCTTACCCTCCATGAAGCACTGGGGCCACCTTCACCTCTGCATCTCTAGTTCTCCTGAAATGATAATGTCACCTTGAAGTTCCCTCTTTGTAGCCTCACATTCTACTCATGCCCTCTTTTTACAGATACAGAATACTGAGACTGCGTACCTTGGTTTAGAAAACTTTGATCCGAGATCTCTGTCCTCATATTAACAATGAATATCAAATTTCAGGGGCTGCAATCCCATCTTGAGTTTCAGGGTCAAACCGCGTGCGAGGGCAACCTGGGTCAAAGTTTAATCTCATTGGCCGACCTATTCTGATGGGAGGGGCCAGTCCATACCACCGTGCACTATTCATTCTGGGGGCTTCTGTTCCCCACTCTCTGGCTCATTGTCCCCTACCCAGGGTCTTATTCCTCGTCCCCCTAGTTTCTGTCCGTTCCCCCAGTCTCCCCACTTTCTTACCCCCCCTCCCCCACTTCCTTAAGTTCCAGGATGGGGAGGGTTGATGTGTTCCCATCTCTTCCACCCGCCTCCTCCCAGGCCGTCTGGCTGTTCTTTCCTCCCCCGTCCCAGTCTCCCTCGCCTCCATCTGTTCTAGCCCCTTCCTGGGATCCAGCCGGATCCCCTGGCTGCCTACCGGCCTCGGAGAGGAGCCACGCCTCACACATCATGTCCCAGCCTGTCTCTCCTCAGGCTCCTTGTCTTTCCGTCTTTCTCTCAGCGTTCTGGGTCTCTGTCTCTGCATTCTCTCTCCTGGGTTTCTGTCCCCACTTGTCTTTGGGTCCCTCACTGGGTTTCAGTCCCTTTCCTTCTCAGGGTCTCTGTCCTGCCCACCCCCCCTCCACCCCCATCTTTTCTCAGGGTCTCTGCCCTGGTCTCTTTCAGACTGGTTGTCTGTTTCTCCCTCTCTGGGAATCTATTTCCTTCTCTCTGAGTCTCTCTCCCTCCTGTGTCTCTGATCCTTTTTCTGTCAGTCTCTGTTCTCTCCACCCCCCGACTCCATTTCTGACATCCTTTTGAAATTTTCCACGTCTGTCTCAGGGCACCTCTTTCTCCCTGCAGCCTCTCTCTGGAATGGAGGTGGCCCTCCAAGTACCCTATCCATCGTCACAGATTCAATCCTGGATCCAGAACAGGCGGGGGCGAAAGTCACTCTGGGGACTGAGCCAACCCCCTACCAGGGCCATCTGTCCCTTGCCAGGACACCACCCGCCATTCCTCCCCATCCCCCAGGCTGACAGCCTGAACTCAAGTTTCCCCAGATATATCCAGCTGGGCTGCTGGATTCCAGTGCCCTGGACCTCTCCCACCCCTCCCCTCCCACCCACGATCCCTGGGAGTGGGCTTCCAGTGGCTGAATGGAGTCAGCTGGATGTCAGCCCCACACCTGGGCCTGGAAGCCCGGCAGGGCATGCCCCGGGGCAAGGGAGGGGGTGCGGTATATATAGCAGATGTGGCTGAGAAGCATCTGTTCTTTTGACACCTTTGCTGAGGCATCTCCTTAGCGCCTTTTGCTTCCTCAAATAGACTCATATCTGGAAGACGGGGCTGGAGAGAGTCTCTGGGCCTTGGGGATGGGGGGCTGGGGGGCACGGTTTTGGATCACAAAGGGTAGCCTGGGTCCAAAACAACTGAGTTGAGAGGTGACAAGGCTAGTGGAGAAGGGAACTGGGGAGTTCCATACTCGAGTCTGAGGAAAGAAGGGGCTGGGGGGCGCGTGGGGATTCCTCGTCTGAGGGGGAGGGAGAAGGAAGTTAGGGGCTGAACTCTTGGGGAAAGAGGGGTTGCGGGTTTAGAATCCCTGATCTTGAAAAACAAGTTTTGCCCCGACTCGTGTCATGGGGAGGAGGGGGGCTAGGGGCCCGTACGTCCGAGTCTGATCCTTGCTGCCTCGCCGCAGTCTTCTGGAGAAGCGGCAAGAAGGTGCCGAGACGCTGGAGCTGAGCGCAGATGGGCGCCCGGTCACGACGCAGACCCGGGACCCGCCGGTCGTGGATTGCACCTGCTTTGGCCTCCCTCGCCGCTACATTATCGCCATCATGAGCGGTCTGGGCTTCTGCATTAGCTTTGGCATCCGCTGCAACCTGGGCGTGGCCATCGTCTCCATGGTCAACAACAGCACTACCCACCGCGGGGGCCACGTGGTGATGCAGGTAGCTCGGGGCGGGAGCTGCCTGAGGCTGGGGGAAACCCTGCCCAGGCCCTCTGATGACATCACACGCCCCCACGCGAGGCCCAGACCACGCCCCTTCCACGCCCCGGCCTGAATAGATCCGCCTTTCTGCGCTGCCCCACCCTCGGCCCTAACCAGGTGGCGCTAGTGGTAAAGAACCCTCCTGCCAATGCAGGAGACATGAGATGTGGGTTCGATCCCTGAGTGGGGAAGATCCCCTGGAGACGGGCATGGCAACCCACTCCGGTATACTTGCCTGGAGAATCTTATGGACAGAGGAGCCTGCTGGGTTACAGTCCATGGGGTCACAAAGAGTCGGACACTTGGCACACAACCTCAGCTCCACCTCACCTCAGGGCTCTCCCTTCCTAAGTCCTGCCCTTATCTAAATGAAGCCCCACTCCTATTTGTTTCATCTCTCTGCTTTCCAAGTGTAGACTGCCAAACATCTGGTTCCCTATGATATGGCTGCTCCTATTTCATTTTGGGCATCCTAGCAACTTTGCTCCACCTGCGTCTCCCACACCTGTTCCAGTGTTCAATGTTACTCACAGGCCAACTCAGGCTCCGTGAATTTGTTGTTGTTGTTGTTGCCATACCTTGCGGCTTGCGGAACTTTCTCAAGCAGGGATCTAACCAGCAGTGGAAGTAGGAATCCTACACAGTTGACCACCAGGGAAGTCCCTCCACCGTGAATTTTTTTAAGATTTTTTTTTTGATGTGGAACATTTTTAAAATCTTTATTGAATTTATTACAACATTGCTTCTGTTTTGGTTTTTGGCCATAAGGCGTGTGGGATCTCAGCTCCCCTACCAGGGATCAAACCCTGTATTGGAAGGGGAGTCTTAACCACTGGCCCGCCAAGGAAGGCCCCACTGTCACTTTTGATTCTGGCTTTTGGAAGTTCCAACGCTGCTTATATCCCTTCTCCATCTGCTCCGGCCATTAACCTAAAGCCCCGCTTCGTCTCAGGTTTTCTGTTTCAATTTCCATATAGGCCATGCCCCTGCCTCCAAAAAAAAAAAAAAAAAAAAAAATCCTGATCTGGGCTGTGGCCTACCTGCCCCTGTTCTTTACCAATCATGCCCAACCCTTTGGCTACTTCTTGTCTCTTCCTAGAACCCATCCAATCTGCAAACAGTTTGTACATTGGTTAGAAGTGGAGTAAGAAACGCAGCCCATATATGGGCTCCTAGCATTCAGAAGGGACCCTGAGGCAGGCAAGCAGACAGAGCTAGGCCTCTAGGCAGCAACAAGCTCTGTTGCTAAGGTAGTGTGGCCCTAGCAACATGGAGGAGCAAAGTTGGGGTAGATGGCCCGAGCTCTGATTGGCAGGTGTTTTGAAGGCGAGAGGGGATCCTTGTTGCTGATTGGCTGAGGGACTGCCTGCGGGTGCTGATTGGTGGAGAAGCAGAGCGACTAGGGCAGGGGTGCTGGTTTGATGTGCCTTTTGGCCCACAGAAAGCTCAGTTCAACTGGGATCCAGAGACTGTTGGCCTCATACACGGCTCCTTTTTCTGGGGCTATATTGTCACCCAGATTCCTGGAGGATTTATCTGCCAAAAATTCGCAGCCAACAGGTATGCAGGGGGCGGGGCGGATGTCTCAAAGTGGGCAGAAACTACAGCTGTGTGGGTGGAGTTAGAAGCTGTGGCCTTGCATTTGGGGGCTGACTCCGGGAAAACCGGAGGAGCCTGGGTTCGGGGCGAGGCCCTAGAGAAAGGTGGGGTTTGTATTGTGGAAGCGGGGAGTCTCATAGAAGGTGGGACCTGGGGTTCTGGGGGCGCGGGGCCTGGCCTGCTGAAGGAGGAAAGGGCAGAGTCCTAGGCCTGGCAGGATAGCTGGACTCTTCTCGGAACACAAACTTTTCCTATCAGGGTTTTCGGCTTTGCTATTGTGGCTACCTCCACTCTAAACATGCTGATCCCCTCGGCTGCCCGTGTCCACTATGGCTGTGTCATCTTCGTGAGGATCCTGCAGGGGTTGGTAGAGGTAAAGCTCCGCCCCCTATAACCCCGTTGCCGTTCCAACCCCATCTTTTCTCGTTGACTTTGGTTTTCTCTTCCCTAGGGGGTCACGTACCCTGCCTGCCACGGGATCTGGAGCAAATGGGCCCCGCCCTTAGAACGGAGTCGCCTGGCGACGACAGCCTTTGCGGTGAGAGGAAGGGGCTGGGATCCGGATTCGTGAGTCTAGACTCTTCAGTGGAGGGAGGAGGGGGTTGCGGGCTTGAACTCCCGATCTGAGAGAGGAGGGGCTGGTGACCCAGACCGAAGTGTCTAAGGGAGGAGGGGCAGTGACCAGTACTTCTGTGTCCCAGGAAGGTAGGGAGTGGGAATCTGCACTACTGCATTTGAGAAAGATGCGCTCTTCTCCATTCTGCACCCTTCCCGTTAGGTTCCTATGCTGGGGCGGTGGTCGCGATGCCTCTCGCAGGAGTCCTGGTGCAGTACTCAGGATGGAGCTCTGTATTCTACGTCTATGGTGAGGGGCCCAGACGCCTGGGTCCGGGTGGCGCCTGGGCAGAGCGAGGCCGGTCGTCACCTCGCTTCCATCCTCCTCCTGACCCCCTCCACCCACCAGGCAGCTTCGGGATCTTCTGGTACCTGTTCTGGCTGCTCGTCTCCTACGAGTCCCCGGCGCTGCACCCTAGCATTTCGGAGGAGGAGCGCAAGTACATCGAGGACGCCATCGGCGAGAGCGCCAAGCTCATGAACCCCGTCACGGTCCGGGCCCAAGCCTGGGGGCGGGGGGCGCAGTGGGGAGAGGAGAGCTATCAAGGCAGGGAGACCGGAGGAAGAGGGGCTTTGAATCCTCACTGCGTGTGGATCTTGGTAGATCTACATAGCTATTTCCATAGACATTTCTAGGAGACGATGGGATCGCCAGCTGGATGGCGCTAGAACCTAGAAGGCGTGATTAAACCCTGGGAGGACGGGGTTAGCAGGTGCGGAGAGCAGGGCTAGGTGGTGAGGTGGGCGGAACCACTGATGGGCGTGGTTAAACCTGCAGAGGCGGATTAGAATGTGGGGTTTTGCTCAGACCTCAGGGTGGGTGAGGCTCGAATTAGGGGGCATAATTGGGTGGAAGGAGACTCTTGGATCCACATTTATGACTCTCTGAAGGTCATCGTGGGTTCTGGACACCCGCCAGCCTAAGGACCACTGAGGCTAGGATGTCAGCTTTCCCATGGGGACGCGATCAGGCCGGCGACCCTGCCTCCTCGGCGGCTTTAGTGAGACAGGGAAATCTGGGTCTCTACAGGACTATCGTGGGATCCCTGAAGGGACTCGGAGAGCGCCTAGGCCTGTTCTCTGTCTTAGCAGCCCTTCCCTCTCTCCCACCACAGAAGTTTAACACACCCTGGAGGCGATTCTTCACGTCCATGCCAGTCTACGCCATTATCGTGGCCAACTTCTGTCGTAGCTGGACTTTCTACCTGCTTCTTATCTCCCAGCCTGCCTACTTCGAAGAAGTATTCGGTTTCGAGATCAGCAAGGTTGGGCCCGGAAGGGGAGAGCTGCGGGCGCGGCGGGAGGGTGAGCGCGGGAAGGAGAGGAACCTGGATCCCAAGGAGTTGGAAAGGGGCCAGGGAGGAAGCCCATGGTACCTGAGCCGTGGTGAGACCCCCGGGCAGGTGGCCGCTGAGCCGCGACGCCTTGTACGCCTGCCGGCGCAGGTGGGCCTGGTGTCAGCGTTGCCTCACCTGGTGATGACCATCATCGTGCCCATTGGAGGCCAGATCGCCGACTTCCTGAGGAGCCGCCGCATCATGTCCACCACCAACGTGCGCAAGTTGATGAACTGTGGGGGTGAGTGGCGCGGGGCCTGGATCTGGTCTGGGACCTGGCTGGGATGGGCGGAGCATGGCTGGGCGGATCTAGGGGGCTGGACCATGGCGGATGGGGCGGGGTCAGAGGGCGTGTCCACGGGGCGTGTCCTAAAGGCGGAGCCGGAGTAAGACCAGGTCTGGCAGGAACGAATCTCAGGTGGCAGCCTCCTGGGCAGTGTCTGTAGAAGGGCAAGGCGGGTGTGATTGCCCAGGTGAAGCAAAGGCGAGACCACGTTGGGTCTGGAAGCACGGGGCCTATACGAGGCTGGCCAGAGTAGGATGGGAACTGGGTGATGAAGAGGGGCACCCGGAGAGACAAAGGTGTGAGTGTAATGAATGGGGACTGAGAGGGAAGCCATGAAGGTGCCGGGGTGAGGCCTAGACCCGCTGTCTTCAGGGCGTGGTCTAGTCAGGGAGTGGGACCATTGAGGTCCCAGCTGGCGCAGCAGAGCCTGTGTACGTGGTCAAGGGCCAGGCACTGGAGAATTGAGGGCTTGGTTAGGGCGGGCGCGGGCAGAATGGAGGACAAAGCCAGGCGTGGAAGTGGCAGGACTGGGTCAAACTGGGGGAGGCTGGGAGCCGGGAATGGGTCTGGAGAGGAGGTGCGGGACGGCCTGTGCTCAGAGGGGGCGGCCCTCCATAGGCTTTGGCATGGAAGCTACGCTGCTGTTGGTGGTCGGCTACTCGCACTCCAAGGGCGTGGCCATCTCCTTCCTAGTCCTCGCCGTGGGCTTCAGCGGCTTCGCCATCTCCGGTGAGAACCGGCGATCTACAGCTTGAGGGTTGGGGGGCGGGGGGGACTCTGCTCAGCTCAGTGGGGAACTTCCTGGCTCAGGCAGAGCACCTCCCAGCCTGGCGAAAGGCGGACTGGAAAAAGCGGATCGGCCAGGAGGTCGGGGAGGCTAGGCTGAGGGAGGAGTTACTGGCGTGGGAATCGGTTGTGACGCCTCCCGGCTCGTCTTGCCAGGGTTCAACGTGAACCACCTGGACATAGCCCCGCGATATGCCAGCATCCTCATGGGCATCTCCAACGGCGTGGGCACGTTGTCCGGCATGGTGTGCCCCATCATCGTGGGTGCCATGACTAAGCACAAGGTCCGTGCCTGGGCCCTGACCCACTTGCCCTCCAAATGTGTACAGCACCTTCATGACAGACGTCACCTCTCTGAATCTCCGGCTCCTTTTCCAGAGAAAAGGCCCGCCCCTTCCCTAGCCCCGCCCCCTTTCCACTAGCCGCTTCCCTTCCCTCTCCTGTCTCTTTGTCCTCTGACTTCACCTCCCCGTTGTCCCCGCTACAGACTCGGGAGGAGTGGCAGTATGTGTTCCTCATTGCCTCCCTGGTGCACTATGGGGGCGTCATCTTCTACGGGGTCTTCGCTTCGGGAGAGAAGCAGCCGTGGGCGGAGCCTGAGGAGATGAGCGAAGAGAAATGTGGCTTCGTTGGCCACGACCAGCTAGCTGGCAGCGACGAAAGTGAAATGGAAGATGAGGCTGAGCCCCCCGGGGCACCCCCTGCTCCCCTCCATCCTATGGGGCTACACACAGCACAGTTCAACCCCCAAGACCCCCACCCCCTGTCCGGGACTACTGACCACGTGCCTCCCACTGGATGGCAGTTTCCAGGACCTCCATTCCTCACATCTCTGGCCTGAGTGACAGTGTCAAGGAACCCCAGTCCTCTCTGTCCTGCCTCAGGCCTAAGAAGCACTCTCCCCTGTTCCCAGTGCTGTCAGATCCTCTTCCCATCCTATTTGCCTCTCAGGGGTAGTGAAGCTGCAGACTGGCAGTTTTAAGGATACCCCAATTCCCCTAAAGCTTCCCCCTCTCCACTCTTCTGCCTCAGTGGTTTCAAATCTCTCCTTTCAGGGCTTTATTTGAATGGACAATTCAGACTCTTCCTCTCTCTTGTGGTTTTGGGCACCTTCCCCTTTCCTTGAACCCCTGGGACTCTCAGGCAAACCCCTGAGATTACTCAACACCCCTTCCTCTTTCAAAAAAATTCAAGGTCTTCCTCTAGAAGTTTCAAATCTCTCCCAACTGTATTCTGCTTTTTCCAAGTTGGTTTAACTAATCACCCATCACTTCCATTCTAGGGATTGATTCTCACCAGCGTTTCTGAGGGAAATGGCAGTTTCAAGCACCACCACCCCCAACCTCTTCATCCCCTCCCCCACCAGCAGACTCTGCTGCAGCACCAAATTTCCCCAAAACCTTCTCCCAGCTTAGCACATTGCCTAGGGAAACAACCAAAATGGCAGTTTTAACAATATGCCTCTCTTCACCCCCATGCACTTTTTCTGACACGATTTTCAGGTCTAAGAAGAGTGGCTATTCAAGTCCATCAACTCAACGGTTTGAAGCCACCGCCATTGAACTTCCCCATGGTGGTTTCAAGACGCTCCCCTTCCCCCAATTCCTTGCACTTTATTCTCCTGGGTGGTTTTGAACTACCCTCGTTTTCTCAGTGGCCATTTATTGCGTCCCTCAGGGGCTAAATGACTCCAAATCTGGGATCCTTCCCTCTCAGACTCCCCTATTTCGGCTTAGAATTTGGGGGAACATATGTAAAGGAGAAGTCACAGAATCCCAGGAAAGGGAATGGGGCTGGGGAAAAGGGGTGTTTTCCCCGGGGCAGGGTTGTGTCTTTGTGTCTCTGTCTCTGTGATTGTAAATCCTGCCCTGCCCCTCTCCCAATAAAATGCTTTGGTGTACACACCCAGTCGTCACTGGCCTTGGGAATCTCCAACCTCCTCCATCGGACCGAGGAGCCCAAACCCCAGTCACCTTGATCCCAGCCACCCTCCTCTCCCAGGACTTAGGCCAGAGCAGTTGTCCAGCTGTGGGTACACGCAATTTATTCGGTCTCAGACTGTGTTCTCCGCTGACATCTAAAGCATTTCTGGGTGTCCTCTATTCTAGAGGACCACTAGGTAGCAAAGCTGACTCGGACGACGGGACCCCTGGGTGCTTCCTAAGTCCGGGGCTGGCGCAGGTCTGGAGAGGCTCACAGGAAGTTGTTTGGGAGTGTGGCAGGGGAGAGCGGTTCTAGGCGCTGGGGGCGGCCCCCGCGGGGCGGCGGAGGCAGCTTGGGCGGCAGCGGCGGGGTGGGCGGTGGCTGCTTGGTAGTGATGTGTGAAGGGACCCAGGCGTCCGGCGCGTAAAAGTAGAGGTCGTAGGGTTCCTTCGGGGCATCCAAATGCATAACTGTGGGGACAAAGGAGCGAGGTCGTCCCCAGGGCTGACTGGGGGCCTGTCACCTCTACTGAGCCGCTGGCCGATGAGGAGATGGGGGCGAGGACTCCGAGCTTCCACTGGATTCAGGTTTTCGAATAATCTTAAGGGGCCTTAAATACCAAGGGGGCGTGGCGTCGGCGTAGAAGGGGCGGGGCATGCCGCGCGCCCGGAGGGGAAAGGGGCGGGGCTTGTAGGACCTGCCCTTCCCCCGCCTGGGGCAACTCCACGCTGCGCTGGGGGCTCAACTTCACAGGTGTTTGTGAAATTTCTAGAGAATTGGGGGTCAGGGCTTCTACTGACCCTGGATGGGGACCTGTACTTTTAGGTAGGGCGCTCTTAAGTGCCAGGCGAAACCAGGTTAAGGACACGTGCAAGCACTTAAGGAGCGGGACGCTGCAGGAGTGGCTCACCCGGTTCATCTCCGTCGTTCGGGAGCCGGTGGTGTGAGAAGGGCCGGTGTCGAGCCGCTCGACGGTAGAGACACCACAGCAACAGGAAAATGCCAATGAGCAGCCCGATCCCGGCGAGGAATAGGCAGAGGGCCCCGCCTGCCGCGCCCCGGGGACGCCCCACCAGGGTCACGCCTGGAGGAATGAGTCCCAGGGACTGAGCAATCCAACCTCCTAGCCCCCTCCACCCTCAGACCCAGGAGTCCTGATCCCGCCCTCGGATCCGGGAGTCCAGACCCCTAGCCCCTCCTCCCTCAGAGCCAGGGGTCCAGACCCCCAGCCCCTCCTCCTTCAGACCTGGGGGTCCAGCCCCTCCTCCCCTAGACCCAGGAGCCTAGACCCTCAGCCCCTCCACCCTCAGCCCCAGGAATCCATATCCCGCCCTCCGCCCTCGGATCCGGGAGTCCAGACCCCCAGCCCCTCCTCCCTCAGACCCGGGGGTCCAGCCCCCCAGCCCCTCCTCCCTCAGACCTGGGGGTCCAGCCCCCAGCCCCTCCTCCCTCAGACCTAGGGGTCCAGCCCCTAGCCCCTCCTCCCTCAGACCCAGGGATCCAGGCCCCCAGCCCCTCACCGGTCTCCTGCACTCTCTCCAACACGATGATAGTGTTGACTCTCTCACCTCTGCTGAGCCGCTGAGAGGCCCTCGAAGTGGCTGGGGCCGGCTGACTAGGGGGCCCTGGAGGAGCAGGGGGCCCTGCAATCCGGGCTGAGGGAGGAGGGGGCTTCGGGCCCTTTAGGGCTAGAGTTCTGGGGGGTTTTCAGATCAACTGTGCCCGGAGAATCTGAGGTGGGCAATTTAAGGGCGGTGGGCTGGGTGGCTGCAAGTGTTTCTGGTTTGGGATTCAGGGATTGCTCATTAAGAGCAGTAACTTCTTTGAAGAGTGCAGGAGTTTCTGGGGCAAGGCTAGTGGAGATTTCAGGGTCAGAGGCCGTGGAGATCTCTGTTGAGTCTTGGTAGAGGGTTGTGGGGAATTTTGTTTGGGGAATCACAGTGGGGTTGGGCTTGTGATCTATATGAGATGGAGATGCCAGGTGGGGTGTTTCAGTAGGGTCAGGATGGAGGGTCTGGAGGAATTTAGAGTTTGGTGTGTCAGAGTCATGGGTTTCCAGAGATTTGAGGTCAAAGATTTTGGTGGGGTCAGAATTTGTGGTCTCAGGGGTTTCTGCAAGTGATATCTCAGGGGAGCTCAGTCTGGGAATCTCTGGGGATTCTTGATGTGGAGTTTGGGTAAGATCAGGGTTTGGAGTCCCAGAAAATCCTAGGTGTGAAGTTTTAGAGGGATTAGAGTTGAGATTCTCACGGGATTCTGTGTGTGAGATTTCTGTGGACTTAACCTTGGAAATCTCTGGGGATTCTTGGTGTGGAGTTTGGGTAGGGTCAGGGTTTGGGGTCTCAGAAAATGCTGGGTGTGCGGTTTTAGAGGAATTAGGTGCAGAGGACTCAGGGGATTCTGTGTGTGGAAGTTCAGTCAGGTCAGCTTTGGGGGTCTCAGATGGTTCTGGATATATCATTTTGGGGGGTTAATTTGGAGGGTGTCCAGGGACTCTGGTGTTGAGGTGTTGAATGAGTTAGGTTTGGGGGCCTTAGGAGGCTCCTGCTGGGGAGTTTCTTGGAAGTCAGTATTGGGGGTCTCAGTGAAGGCAAGTGGGGAGGGCTCAGGGGAAACCGCATGAGGTGTCTTGGAGGGCTCAGGATAAGCAGCTCCTGGGGATTCTGGGTTAGGTCCATAGAGACTGGAATTTTCAGAAGCTGGAGGGTAGGGCTGGGAGGGATGGTCTATCCCCAAGAAATTGGAGCCCGCAGGCAGTGAGACCATAGGGGCAGCCTTGGAGCCCAGCCAGGTGAAGAGGAAGCCGAGAAGGAAGAGGATTGGTCTGAAGGATTTCATAGCTTTGGGTGATACCTGTAGCAGCAGGGGAGCCGGAAGGAAGGGGTTAAGGTCAGAGCCGCCCGGGAGGGGCCTCTGCCCACTCCGGAGGCCACGCCCAGTGGTCCCCAGCTAGTCCACATTAGCACCCCCCAGGTCAGAGCCAGGAAAGGAGATGCCACCTGCAACTCCCCAGTAGGTTGTGGGGTGGAAGCCACGGTAGCTAAGGGAGACTGATCTGTTTCCCCAAAGGGGGGTCCCAGGAAAATTGGGAAAGAAAGACACATTTCCGAGCCCCCAGATCTTTGACTTTGGCTTCGAAGTGTGTAGACCTCTGAGGAGACATGGGATCAATTCCTCTTCAAGGGCCCTGGGGACATCTTGACTCAACAGTTGTTTACATTAGAGGAGGCTCAGAAGGAACTACTGGGGGCCCTGACTGCCTGGATTTGAGAAATGAGGGGGCCTAAATGCCTGTAACCTGAGGAGGCAGAAGACTCCTGGATCCTGGTCAAGAAGCCTGCTGGGGGTTCAGACTCCTTTTTCCCAGAGGGTGGAGGGCAATGTAGGTCTAAATTCCTAATTCTCTAGAAAGGAGAGGCCTAAAGGTTCAGATGCCTAGAATTTTGAGGGAGCAAAGCTTAGGGGTGGGTAGGTTGTGGATTACAGGAGAGAAAGGAAATGGGTGTCTGGAACTCTTGGGTCCTGAGTTAGAAGCAGATTGAAAACTCCTGAGTCTCCTATCCTCCAGAAATAGGTGTGTAAGGGGTCTGGATTCCTCAGGCTTCAAGAGGAGACAGCTTGAGGCAGGACTCATGTCTCTATGGAGAATGGAAACTGGGATCCTCAGGTCTCAGGTTGGTCTCAGGCAGAGATGGAGGTGGGGTGGGCATACACCCAAATGGGATAGGGCCTCTTGGGGTCTGGGGTCTCTTACCTGCTCAGTGAGGTCCAAGATAACAACAGGTGAACAGAGCTGAATGCAGAGATCGGTGAATGCTGCAGAATGGCTCTGGGTGGGGTGGCAGGAGGTAGGGTCCCAGGGGCACAGGTGATGCAACTGATCTCCACCCTTGGGATCCTGGGAGCCTAGCGACAGCTTGAGCTCTTAAAGGGCCAGAGATAAAGGATAGTGTCTCTGGAGTGGGAGAGGGAATTAGGGACTGGATCCTTTTGTTGAGGGGTGTGACCCAACCCAGCTCTCCTCCCTGCAAATCCAGGGGTCCCAGCCCTCTGCCCTCTCCTACACCCACACCAAGCACCCAGGTCTCTGATAGCTTTCCACTTCAATATCCAGGAGTTGGGAGCCCCCCCACTCCCACCGCAAAGACCTCTCCCCTCAGATCCAGGAATCCAGGTTCCCAGACTCAAGCCTTGTTCCCCTCCTCTGGGGAACTAGGAGTCTCGGTTCCCATGTCCTGTCAATCAGACACCCAGATTGCTGCTCTTTTGGGACTTCCCAACCTTTGCCTACCATCCCATCGTGAAGAGCTCACCCTGTTAAGAGCCAGTACTGGGGGGTGGGGATGGGCCTTATCCTCACAGCACCCCCAAATTCCTCCCCAGGAAGGGCTTGGCCACTTCAGGATAGTCAGGGTCCTTGTCTTTTTCCTTCTGTGCAGTGTCGCTAAGACTTTCCTGATTTTGCCTGTCACTATACTTGCCTTCACATCCCATCATCACACATCCCCTTTGCCTTCTCTTTCCTACCCCTGTCTTCCACCTCTCAGTCTTTCTGGTCTCTGCCTGCCTGGATTTGTCTCTGGACACCTCTGCCCAGGCTGGCTGGCTGTACTTCCATCTCCTGTCTTTCCAAGTGCCATTCCCATGATCCTCCATTTCATAGCTGCTCTCTTGGTCCCTTTCCCCTCTCTTTTCTCTCTCCCTTCCCTTTTCCTTACTTCCTCTATTGCTCCCTTTCTCCCTCTTTCCTCTTCTCTGTCAGTCTTTGTCCTTCCCTCTCATGGTTGCTTCATCTCTTTGTGTCTCTGCATCTCCCCATCGGTCCCTCCTCTGTTCCTTCCCCTGTCTCTCTTTCTCTGTGTCTCTGGCTTCTGCTCTGATGGTCCTTCCGCCTGTCTCTATTTTTATCCCTCTGACACACCCCCCTGTGTCCACTTCTCTGTCTGTCTGTCTCTCCCCCCTCCCGATTCTCCTCAGGTCCCAGCTCTTGGTCCCAATTAGTGGGTGGCCGACAAGCCAGTCGCTGGCCCCCCCACCCCCGGCTGCTCATTACCGCTGGCAGCTCCTAATGAGCCTGGGGTGGGGGTAACCTGGTGCCCCCGGCCCCATGGTCTGCGTCACTGGCCGCAGCGGGGGCTGTGGAGGCGATATAAGGGGCTGCCAGCCTCGCTGCCGGGAGCCCACTGCGCGGTAGGGCACCCTGCAAATGGGCTTCTGGGGTGGGTGGGTGGATGATGAGATCTGGTTTCTGGGCCCAGACGCGGGCATCACTGAGCTCTTTCTTGTCTCTCCGTAGGTGATGGAGACCCGCCAGGTACCCAGGGAGCCCCCGGGTGCGGCTGCTGCTGCTGCTCTTGCTTCTTGTGTCCTGGGGCCACCGCACGGCCTCAGGAGTCGCCCCACCTCCACGGGGGTCTTCAGGTAAATTGGACATCCAAGTCCCCCAGGGAAGGGTGGGGACTCTGATAGGTGGAAAGAGACCCAAAGAGAATGGGGAACAAAGACTCAGAAAGGGGAAATAGAGACCCAGAGAGGAGGATGGAGGTGGGAGGTTAACAGGTAGGTAATCTGCAAAACAAAGAGATACAAAAGGATTCCGAGAAAGGCTTTGAGAGACTTGAAAGCAGTCGAAGCAGGAACGAGTTTGTTTCTTGAGCAACGTTTATTGGGTCTGCGGTGTGTGCCACGCGTGCGCCGAGTGCTGGGGCCGGATAGGGCATCAGACTCGGTCTCTGTACTCAGAAGGCTAGGCACCTGGTGAAAACTGAGCCGAAGACCCACACAGAGCAAGAGACGGGGACAGAGACCGAGCCCCTCCGCAGCTGGTGCAATCACAGGGCTTCGAGTTAGACCGCGGGGAGAACAGGCGGTGGGCCGCGGGCCGGGAATCGCGGTAACCGCCTCTTTCCATCTCCCGGCAGACTCCGCACCCCGGGTGGGGCTCGGGCGGATCCGGCCACCACCCAGTCGCGGCGGAGCCTGGCGCTGGCGGACGACGCGGCATTCCGGGAGCGCGCGCGGCTGCTGGCCGCCCTTGAGCGCCGCCACTGGCTGAACTCGTACATGCACAAGCTGCTGGTGCTGGACGCGCCCTGAGCGAGCGCCTGACCGCCTCAATCTCAATAAAGACCCTGCTGTGCCTCCCGACTGCGCCTCCTTCCTGCGCCTCGTGTGCGTGTGGTGGTGGTGGGGCGTGTGTGTGTGTACACGTGCAGGGGGCGGACCCTGCGTCCACTACACTGGCCTCTACCTCTCCGTCCCCTCTGTTGTCATCTTTCCCTCCATTCATTCTCCCCTCTGGCCCACCTCCTCTATACTACTGCCCCAGCTCTGCCCCTTGCTCCCACTCTGTGCCTTTGTCCCTCTCCACTCGAATACCTGTTCCCAACCCACCCCGAGTCTCCATCCTCCCCCCCTTCTCTCGCTCTCTGTAGCCTCCCTGGTCTCTGTCCCCCTCTGGGTCACTGGCCCTTCTCTGGATCTCTATAGCTCACTGGGTATCTGTCTTCCTCTCTTGGAGTCTCTATAATTCTCTTCCTTCCTCCTAGCTTCCCGGCCCTCTGGGGATTCTTCGTCTCCTTTATTCTTCTTTATGCCTAAAATTCTTCCTTTTTCTGAAAAATAAGGAACGCTTGGCAAATTTGTGTCATCCTTGCGCAGGGGCCATGATAATCTTCTCTATCATTTCAATTTTAGTATATGTGCTGCTGAACACCTTCCTTCAATTCTTAATCACTTTTTCTCTGCCTGACTTATTTGTATTCTTCCCCCCTCCCCTTTCTTCCTATTGGCCTCCATCTCTTTCTCCCAGCTCTCATTTCTCTGAATTTCTTTTTTCTCACTCACTCACTTCCCGACTTCTACTTCGGGCACAGTGGAAAGATCAGAGGCGGTGGGATGGGGTGGGAGCCCTGGAGATGTACTTGCTATTCAAAACCAGGCTCCCAAAACCCCAGTTGTGTGGTATTGGGAAGGGCTTCTAACCTTTCAGCTCCTTTTCCTCATCTATTGTTAAGACTTAAACCAGATATACAATTAGAAGACTTAAGTGTAGTGCCGTTCTGGAAGCAAAATGTATTATCATAAAAGGGTTTCTGGGGATTCCGTGGTGATACAGTGTTAGGACTCGACGCTTTCACTGCTGGGGTGGGTTCAGTCCCTGGTCGGGAACAAACATCCCGCAAGCCACACGGAGCGCAACCCCAACCCCTCTCAAAAAAATAGAAAAGGCCTCTCTTGCAGCAACTCTGCAGCAGTTTCTGCAGGTGTTCTAACTGCGCGACTCCCAGATCCGGGTGCCAGTCAGGACCGGAGGAGAGGAGAAAGGAGACAGGGGACAGGCTCCAGGAGGCATGGGACGGAGGCGGGGAAACATCTGGCCCACCCGTGAAGGCAGCGAGGAAGCAGCTAATCAGAATCTGCCCCTCGCTTTTTTTGTCTGTCTCTGGAGGCTCCGCTGGCCCTTCAGTCTTGCCCCTCACTGGTGACCATGGCAACCCACTCCCCTAACCGGACGTTGAAGGTTCTGAGTCGTGCTCCTGGGGCAATTCGCGCGGACCGCGCTCTGATTGGTCTTCGGAAGAGAGGAGCTGGGCACGTCATCTTGAGGAAGGGGGCGGGGCTGGCACTTTGTGATTGGCAAGTTCTCCGGTAATTTGCATTCCGAGAGGCGGATCGCGCCCTAACTGGCCGTTAGGCTGTGGGGTGGGGCCTATTTCCCTGTTACTCAGAAATACTAAGCAATGAATAACTGTATTCCTGGTGGCTCAGTGGTAAAGGATCCGCCTGCCGATGCAGTAAACGCAGGAGACCTGAGAGTCGCGGGGTCAGATCCCTGGGTCGGAAAGATCCCCTGAGTAGGAAATGACAACCCACTCCAGCATTCTCACCTGGAAAATTCCATGGACAGATTAGCCTGGCAATGGGCTATGGGGTCGCAAAGAGTCAGACATGACTGAGCATGCACATGTCACATAAACAAGGAGTTGGCCAAATTTTACAAAGACTTTGGCAGACTGAGGTCATTTCCCCAGGTTGTCAGCGCTAGGAAGGACAGAAGAATAACTGGAACCCAAATATGTGCAACTTCAGAAGTCTGATCATTCCTCTACTTTCATGGAGAAATAGAATTAAAATGTCACGAGGAGGCTTATCTTCTGTTTGCGGAAGGGCCTGGTAATTGTGTCTTGTTAGATCCTGGCCTATGCTCTTCCTGTACTTTCTCCCTCCCCAGATCTCTTTCCTAGCATTTGAGGCTTTTCAGAGAATGGTGCCTGGAACCTCTTCCCTTATCACACTACTCCGCTCTCAGGAAATTTCAGCAATCTCCACACTTCAATCACCATCATAGCTAGTAATACCCAGACTCTATTTCCAGACTAAGAGCTCAAGGTTCAGGGCTCCAGCCTTCTTGGAACACTCCACCCCACATGAGCTCGGGTGTCCCCCGAAACCCACTCCTTCGCATGGGGTCCCCACGTTGGGAATGGCTCCACTGCCCACCAGTCACTGGGTCACACGCCGGCCCTTGCTTTCCCCCTTCCTAGCCTGTCAGGCCTGGCGCAGTCCTTCCTGCTGTACCACTCTCTGCCCTGCGCTTCTTTCCATCCACTTACCCACCCCAGTTCAGGCCTCATGCCTTCCTGTCTTTTACCTGCTTCCTGCCTCCAGCTTCACTCCATTATCCATCCCCTGTACAGGCTCAGGCGGTCCCTTTCCCACCTAGAGTTGATTCTGCCTCTTCTCTGATCAGAGCTCTTTCTCGGACACTTGGCAGCACAGCTCAAGTTGGTGTTCAAAATGCTTAATGGACTTGTCTATTTTACTTCTCGCAACTCTAAAGCATCAAATCCATCTCTGACTTCATTTTTTTTTTTTTTAATTCAAGCAACACAGTGCTGTCTCTATGGCTTTCTGCACACAGACAAGTTTTCCATCCACCTGGTCATTACACATTCATTTTTCCTCTGCCTGGGATACCCTTCGGTGCCTCTGCTCACTATAACCAACCTTATCCATCTTTAAAGACTAAATGCAAAATCTGTCCCATATTTGGAAAGAAATCTCTAACTTTCCAGGCGGGGTTAGGTTCTTTTTCTGAGCTCTTACAGAGCCTGAAGCCACCCCTACCACGGTCCCTCCCTTGCTCAAAGCTCTCCCTGAAGAAGTCTCTGCAGTGCTGAAACTGCTTTCTATCCTGACCTGGGTTTTGCTTTCATGGGTGTTTACATGTACAATAATTTATCCATCTGATATTTGGGATTTTTCCATTTATAACTCTATGTCAGTTACAGCTTAATTACAAAGTAAATAACCAAAAACAAGTAACAAAACATCCCCAAACCCCTGTCATCCTCAGGAGAAAAATCAACACTCTTCAGTCTGGCATTGGAGGGTCTGTTTTTCTGTCTTCTAAGATCTAGCCATGGTAAATAGATGATCACTAAGAATGAGCTGAATGAACAAATGGCACATCCTTTCCTGCTGGCTACTGGTGACATCTGTGTGTGCGCGCGTGGTGGCCCACATCTCATTCTCCCTCTTTCTGCCAGGAGTCTCCCAGCTGCCCTTACAGAGAGGATTGGTCATGCCGAACAGTTCTGGCCAACAAGGCAGAGTCTGCTGCTGGCTCTGGGAAGGCTATAGCCTTCCTTTATAAAAAGGAGGGATGTGTGTCCCCTTCTCCCTGCAGACATCACTTATGAAGCTACAGTGTCACCTCCTGAGCACAAGAGAAGGGCCAAGAGAGGTAGAGAGAATTACAGCACTCTGCCCCAAAGCTGCGGAGACTGAGCTGTGGGCTGACAGCTGCCCTTCTTCAGGCTTGGTCTGTGAGGAAACTATAACCCCTAGTATTTTGCTATCATTAAAAAACCAACAGACTGCGCATAAAAACCCAATACAGAGGTGTGGCTCCTGGAGCACTGTATCTGGGGCCCCTGACAGTGGGATAATCCCAAGTCACAGTGGCACGACCACGGGAATAACAGTAGAAAGAGCCCAAGGAAGTCACCGAACTAGACACTGCTCTGCAGGGGTGGGGCATGGCTCACACTGGAGGAGGCTGGAGGTAGCAGAGCTGGAGGTGGGGGCCACCTGGGGGGCGGAGACTGGCCCAGCAGCAGGAGGGACAGCAGCAGCAGCAGCAGGCCCAGGAGCGGCGCCGGGATCCGGAGGTGCCGGCTGGCCCTGCTGGGAGGTGGCACAGTGCTCGGCGGCGCCCTGGGGAGCCCATAGTGTCCCAGACATCTGACCACCACCCTCCTTCTGGAGATGCTGTGGCATGCACCTGAGCTGCCAGAGGCGCAGGGGGCACAGGCAGAGCTGGCCCCAGACCGGCCTCCTGACTGGGACAAGCTCCTTTACCACGGGCACCAGGGCTTGCTGCAGATCTGGTTCTGAGGGGCTGCTAAGGAGAAAGGAAGGCAGGGCAATGGTGTTGGTCTTCCCCCTCGGCCCCCAAGTCCCGTCCCAGGCCCCTGGGTCCCGCTACCTCTCAGGAGGGTTTCCGAGGATGACTCCAGGGTGTGAGTCTTCTGGATGGATGGGGAGGTCCACCTGGAAGGACAAAGGGGACAAACGGTCTCAGGTTTGCTAGACCAGGAGAGGTGCTCGAGTCAGCCCACTGGACAGAAGTGCGCACACGGAAGGGGGTGGGACACAGTGGTTCAGTGTGAGAGCCTCCCCAACACACGCTGCTGCGCTGGGCTCCCAGCTCTGCCAGTTTCCTGCCACGTGGCGCTTCCACGTCACCCCACCTGTCAGGCCCCACTTTCTCCATCAGCCAGACAGCAGTGATGACAATGCCCACCTCAAAGGGCTGAAGTGGAGAATGAATGAGAGAATGTGGGCAAAACCTAAACTGTCAGGAGGTGGGCTTAGAACAGCGCCTGGTGGACAGCACCCAGTGACTATGTGAGCTACTCAATATTATTATTTCCACTTTCTGTCTGATTCTGGAAGCACCCAAGCCCCCTGAGGTCAAAGACTCTATCTCCTCCAGGAACCCAGCCCTGGCCTGGACCTAGTGCAGCATGGACACTCCTTGGGTCCATCTTCCTGCCCTGAACTAGGCCCAGCAGGTATTTTAAGATTAAAGCCCCTAATACTCCTTACTTTACCACCTCACCCCCATGTGTTTCTTTTTCCCTGTGTCTTTCTGAAAGGGTGTCCCCTCTGTAGATCTCAGGTTTTCTCAGGCATGCCTGTGGTCTGTGGATGACGACTATGGCAATAACAATACAATAACAAACAAGGAGTTCCAGCAACACCCCAGTCCCAGCCACTGTCTTCACCACTGTCACCTACTGTGTGTCTGCTCCGTGCCAGGCACTTTATGATGCGATTTTTAACCTTCATCCCCACCCTAGGAGCTGGGTAAGATCATCGTCACACTAGCTGTGAGGAAGCCGAGGTGGGCCCAGGTCTCCACGGATGGGAGGGTGGTGTGGTGGGAAAGAGGTGGGCCAGGGAGAGCATCTTGGTCAGCGTGGACTCTGAAGAGCCCCAGGTGCCCAGAACGGAAGCTGGCACACCTTCTGGCTTCTGACCTCACCAAATTTCCTTCCCCCACTTCCTGTGCCTGAGAACCAGGACTGTCACCTGCCGCTTTGAGGAGCAAAGGAGCTGCTGCGTGCGGTGCCGGCAGGGCAGCTCTGACAGATGCGGTGCCCCAGGAGTCCTGGGCTGGCTGGGGAAGGTCTGGCTCTTCCGGGAGTGTGGGTGTACATACATGTGCATTTCTGCAGTCTGGGGGTGTAGCCACATCTGTGGCGTAGAGGCTGCGGCCCCATGTGCAGTGTGTGTGTAGGGGGGTCCCCTGGGAACATTCTAGCTGCCCACTTGCCTGAACCCTCCCTCTACAGCACCGTCTGCTCTCATTAGCTACAGCAAGGGCATTGTTAACTCTCGGCCAAACGATTTTTCTGTCTGCCTGGGGGTGTGGGCAGGGGCTGGGGAGGAGCTGTGACTACAGAAGCCTTATCTGAGGGCCTGGAGTGAATGGTGCCAGGGACTGCCTACCACGACCTGGGTCTCCGCTCCGTCCTCTTCCTCTCTTCTGGGCAACCTGCGGCAACAAGAAAGTCACTGCAAGCACCTGTCTCCCCTGCCTGGCTCCCATTCACCAGCTGTGTGGCAGAACCTTTAAAGCAGGGGGTCTTCACGTACACGGACCTGGAGGATGCCCTGGAGCCCCGCGAGCAGACTGTTGCGTGTAGGTTAGCATCTGTGTTTTTTCACCAAATTCCCCAGAGAGTCTGTGTGTGACCCCTAAAGGGTCAGGGGCCCCTCCACCTTATTGGCTTTCTTAGCTGCTCCTTTCCCAGCAGGTCCCGGGTGATCAGAGGCTTCTGGGTCTCAGACATCTCTGAGACCCTGCCCCTGCCGCAGCTTCCTGCCTGGTGGGTTGGGCCATGCTCAGGAGTCTGGGTTTCACTGGGTCTTCTTTGAGAACTGGGACCCCAGCTCAGGCTTCCCTGACTCCAGAACTCAACTGTGTGGACCCCGCCCCCATCTCAAGTCATTTCTCTTAGGTGTGCAAGCCCCAGCCTCTGTGCCTGCCGTGGTCACAGCTGCCTGAGCCCCTGAAACAGGCACCTCTGGGGACTCAAGACACAAGCTGCCCAGCCCCAACGTTCCTTGGAGGCTGAGATGTCTGCACCACCCATCACCACCTTCACTGGGGACCAGGGACCCAGTGATCCAGCCTTAGCCACCAGTTTCAGACCCAACACTCTTAGGATACAGCTGTTTCCTCAACTCTGATTCAGTAAGGCACCCAGGCTCATAGGCCCCCAGCCTCTGGTCCAGTCAGATAACCAGCTGTCTGATCCCCTGGGATTTCTACGGTGGGGTGGAGGTTGAGGTGGGGCCCAGCCCCTCTCAGTTATCTGAGCCCTGGGCCACAGGACTCACCACTTCCCTCACTCCTGGCTTCCCACTTTGTGGACCATACCGCCCTCCCCCGCCCCAGGGAGACTAGGATGCCCAGCCTCTACACCAGCCCTGGTTCCCGCTGCTGCTCAGCGCTGTCTTCTTTCCATTCCCTGGTGACGCAGGGGGAGGTTACAGTGCTGGGGGGCCCCATCCTGCCCAATCTCAGCTTTCTCAGACAACTCCAATTAGAGGCCGTAGCAGGCAGCCTCATTAGCTGTCACAGCCAGGAGCCTGAAAGAGGGGAGGAGAGAGAGTCCCTGCAGGGAGGCAGAGGCCCCGTGGAGGAGGGTGGGCCCAGACATCCGGTGCTTTCCCTATCTTTGGAAGCTGCACAGAAGCTTCGTAATAGTCGATTAACAGTCACAGGGCGCGGGATTGCCCCATCCCATCGCAGAGTAACTAAGCGGGGATCTGAACCCAGGCTGTGTGATCACAGAGACCCCAGGGTATCCCAGCTGTCTGAGTCCTCTGCTGGGGCACAGTCTGGGTCTCATTTACCCCAGGGCTCCTTGGGAGCCTTGGAGAAGTGTGTTCAGTGACAGTGACTGAGTGAGCTGTCCCATCCGCCTGACGACTGTCTTCTTGACTAGGGGTCTCCTATACGAATACCACTCCCCGAGGACCTCAAGCAGCGCTTCAAGTTTTCCCCCAGGAGGGGTCAGGGGCTAGATGTCCTCCTGAACTACCAGGGTCTGGGGATAAGGCTGGTCTGATTCATTCTGGTCCGCATGCCCAGGATCACCTCTGCGCAAGTGAGGGGCCCAGAGGTCACGCCTCTGCGTAAGCCTCCCTTGGGGCTCTTCCAGGCCTGTACTCTAGCCATCTCAGTCACCCCAGGCAGAGGGATGGCTCAGGGAGGACCAATCTCCTTACCTCGTTGATGGCTCCTCCCTTCTTGCCTGAGGGTGTGCTGACTCTTCCTGCAAGTTTCTCTGAGGAAAGAAAAGCTTAGGTATCCTGGGCTTCCCCACCTACTTCTAAAACCTGCCCTTCTCCTGGGCTCCTCCTCAAGGGTGGCTCTACCTTCCCTCCAGGGACAGAAGCCTGAAAGCAGACCAGTAGTTTTCCTCTGGGACCAGGAATTCAGGTCCCTCTGAACTTCTCACACTCCCACAAGCCTCTCACACGCATCTGGGCCCCAAAGAGGCTCAGCATTTCCCTTCCAACCCCCTTCTCCTCCCAGGTTCCCAGTTGTGGGCACCCGGGTCCCCCTCCATTTTCTCTGAAGACATCCAGCCTTGCCTGTGGCCTCAACCACCAACTAGACACCTTTCTAAATGCATCACTGAGCTCCACCCTTGTGTACCCACTATCCCCAGGGAAGCACCCCCCATCCCTCAGGGTGCTCACCTTAGGGGGTCACAAGGTAGGTTCAGCGTCTGTCTACCCTGTTTTTCAGAACCCAGAGCTTTTAGCCCCGTTGGTGAGTTGGCAGCTATGTCTCCCCTAATTCTCACTGCCTGTCCCTTTTTCTCCATCCCAAGGCCCTGGCCTGGCTCCAGCTTCATCCTCTAACTCTGGACCACTGCCCCAGCCTCCTCCCTGGCCTCCCAGTCTCCCATGTGGCCCCAGAGGGAGCTGACCTGCCCCTCCCCATGCACAGCCTCTCAGCCTCACTGGCAGGGAACTCCTTTCATGATCCGGCCTCACCTCATCTCTGGCTAGTCACTCCCAACTGCCCTCTATCTTCCAAACGTGTTATGTGGTTTCATGCTCCCATGTTCTCTCCGCATACTGCTCCCACTGCCTAGAAGACTTCTCCTTTCTCATACCACTTAACTTCTCTCTCTTATTTCTTCAGTATGAACTCAAGCGTCAGTTTCCCTGTGGTATCTCCTACTCCACACAGGCACTCCCTTCTCTGGGCTTCCCCAGGGTCCATCCCCTAGCCCCTTAGCACACAGATCATCCTGCATTGCGATGGCCCATTTTCATGATCTATCGGGTCCTGAGCCCCAAGGCGTCCCCAGGACCCAGTGTAGGCAGTGCTCAGAGGCCTGGCTCAGTCTTCCCCTCCAGGAGGCACCTGAGAGCTCTCAGCGCAAGTTCCAATGTACACCCGGGGGGCTTCCTCGGTGGCTCAGCAGGAAAGACTGCCTGTCACTGCAGGAAGCACGGGTTTGATCCCAGATCTGGGAAGACCCCACATATGGAGGAGCAACTAAACCCCTGTGCCGTAACTACTGAGCCTGTGCTCCAGAGCCTTCCTGCCCTAGAGCCCATGCTCCACAACAGAGGCCACTGCAATGGAAGCCGGCACACAGCAACCAGGGAGTAACCCCCAATTGCCTCAACTAGAGAAAAGCCCTCGTGGCAATGAAGCCCAGCACAGCCAAAATTAAATATAATTTTTAAAATGCATGCTTCCGCTGAGGGACACAGCTGTGCTCCCCACAAGCTGTGTGATCTCTCTCTGAGCCTGTTTCCCAAGAATAACAGGGTGAGGGATGAGGGCGCCTACAGCCCGCAGAGACAGTGGGAGAGGGCAGTGAGGAATCCAACAGAAGATTCTCTCAATTCAGGGAAAAACCGAACAGAGAAACTGTCTCTTTCAAGGGTGGTAAGCAGCTAGGAAGTAGTATGATTTTCAAGACAATAAAGCATTGTTTACAGAACTTTTAGCAATATTTTCTTAAAAAAAAAAATCCTCCGTTACTAACAGATTACAAATCTCACTTTTCAACTGTGAACAATGAAGATGAGCTGTCTTCATTGTTTCAAATGAGGTTTGAAATATTGTTCAGGTAACTACAGATGATGGCTATTGTTGGATTCAGGATTACACAGTGGGCTTGTTTTTCCTTAAAGTTGACTTGTATTCAAAGGTAAATGCACCTACATGGTATCAGGAAGAACAATTCACTTTCTCCCTTCCCACCTCATAACATTTTAAATAAGGTGATTCCAGACAGTGCCTCTGAAACCACCACCCCCCGCCATGAAATCTGCATGTTTGGTTGGCTCACTTCCAACCAGCAGGCAAGTCCCTGGAGGGCAGGGGTGGTGTCCTGTCTGGCCAGGGGCTCTGAGGCCAGCACCCAGCAGGCCCTCAGTCGACACCTGCCTATGGGATGGGGAACAGTGAAGGCGGCAGTCTCAGGGCCCTCCTGTGCTCACCTGCCCCCCAGCGGGGGTTTCAGGAGAAAGCTCATCCTCCCCATCTGTCTCGTTGAACACCTCCTCCCACGGCCACACTCCACACAGTGGGCTGCAGAGATCGACGGCTGTCTCCTCTTGTTTCTGAGGCCAGGAGAGGCCAGTGAAGGCAGAGATCAGGGGTGGCATGGAGATGGGCTGAGGCATGAGGTTGGGGGCGAGGGGAGTGATACGAGGGTGGCTGGGGGTCAGCAAGGCAGCACCGGGAAGGGTTTGGTGCCCGGACCAAGGACTGGGATAGGGATGAGGTTAAGGACAGAGGTGGTCCTGGGAGGACTGGGGTGGGGTGAGAGTCAGGGCAGGGTCAGAGTTGCCTCTGGTGGTGGCTTAGGGTGTTCTGGGGGTGTCAGGCCCACCTGCTGAATGGCCTGGATCTCCACACCCAGTGATGGCAGCGGCAGGTTGGTGCAATCTGCTCTCCTCACCTGGGCCCCTTCGGACAGCCTGGCCACACAGTCAGGAGGGAAAGGCTGCCTTCATGCCCAACCACCTGTCAGCCAGCCTATGCTGAGGCTACTGCCCTGCCCACCTTGGGGCTGGAGGCCACGGTGGGGGCTCCCTGTCCTTGGGCTCCCCTCCTGCTTCCTCCTCCCCTGTCGTTCTACTCACTCATCCAGCCCCTCCTGGGTCTGACTCAGCTGCTCCTCCAGGTGGGAGATTTCCAGCCTCAGTTCCTGCAAAGGAAGGAGTGAGGGACCCCTGGCTCTGCTTTTGTCCACTCCTTTGACTTTTTGGGATCCTCCATACACATATAGACAAGGAGAGAAGGGGAAGAAACAGTAGCAGAAACTTAGGAAGCCAACGAGAAGTAAAGAGCAACAGGAACCCAGAACGTAACCTATCGGTCAGGAAAACTAAGAAAAGGAAAGCAGAGATGGAAACATATGGGAAAACGAGAGACACACATAGGGGACATGGAGGCCTGGCGTGCTGCGATTCGTGGGGTTGCAAAGAGTTGGACACAACTGAGCGACTGAACTGAACATCCCTATCACACACAGATGTGGTGCAAGAGACTGAAGACAAGGGACAGAGAGGAGGAGTCACCCCCAGGAGACAGAAGAACTGACCCAGAGAGCGGCAGAGACTGAAACCAGCCAGGCAGAGATATAGAAACAGGAGCAGGGCAGATGCTGTGATAAATCACCCACAGAGAATGAAAGTGGATGGGAGATGGAGATACAGAGAGGAAGGACAGAGGAAAAGTGAAAATGCAGACAGAGAGGGAGAGAGACGCACACAGTCAAGCAGCAGTGACAGTAGAAACAAGAGGTGGAGACTTGGAAAAAGATCATCAGACACAGAAGGTGGCAGGACACCCTAGAGATGGCAGAAGAGGGGCCTGTGGCCGGGCCAGGGGGTTACCTGGGTTGTGGCTCTGTACTCCTCCAAGGTCTTGGTCAGGCTCTCTGCGTGGCGAGTGCGCTGGGAAAGCCCAAAGCTGATTGAGGCTGGGCTCAACCCACCAAAGACTCTGAGGTCAGGTCCGGTGGGGAAGGGGGGTCAGATGGGTGGGATGGGCTTGGGGGCAGAGCAAGACCTGAAGAGAGCATCAGCTTCCCTGGAAACCCTCTGACCTCTCTGGGCTGAGTCGCCAAGGATTAGAGTCTAGTGTGCGTGCATGGCTAAGTCACTTCAGTCATGTGGACCACAGCCCGCCAGGCTCCTCTGTCCATGAGATTCTCCAGGCAAGAATACTGGAGTGGGTTGCATTTGCTCCTCTACAGGATCTTCCCAACCCAGGGATTGAACCCGCGTCTCTTATGTCTCCTGTATTGGCAGGCAGGATCTTTACCGCTAGTGCCACCTGGGAAGCCCTAGAGCCAAGGAGGACTTTCCTTTGTAGACGTGGGGCAGGAGACACATCGAAGGCACATTTCCCTCCAGCCCACTCACCTCGGAGAGGATGGCGTCTCGCTGGCAAATGAGGTGTTCACACTCGCAGAGCTGCCGCTGCCAAGGAAGGAGCCCGTCCATCTGCCTGGCCTGCCCTCCCTAGCCTATCCCGCTCTCTGGAGCTCCTCTCCTCAACCTCCCTTCACGTCTCTGGACATCAGCTACACCGAGGGGGATTTCAGTGAGTTGCCCACTGGCCCTGGGGACCTCAGGGCTTGAGTCAAGTCCCTGATCTCACCAGACCAAAGGGGCTGAAACTGGTGAGGCTAAAAACGGGTCTCGGGGAGGTAGGAAACTATCAAGGCACTAGGGAGGGGTGCCACCTTCAAGATGTCCTTCTCCGAGGCCAGCTCCTCACTCCTCCCTCTTCACTCCATCCCGCTCCGCCAGGAGCTTCCCATTCTGGAAGAAGGGACCCTGGTCATGATTACGTCAGCAAATGGCCATGTTAATATGCAGAGAAGACATGTGCTGAGCGCCTGATGTGCATTAGGCCTCATGCTTAGCACTTTTTCTTTTTTCTGAGCCTTTTAGATGTGGCTTTAATTATCCTTCAATGGCAGCCTAAGACTTTTTTTTTTCACTTTTTATTTTGCATTGGGATATAGCCAATTAACAATGTTGGGGCAGTTTCAGGTGAACAGTGAAGGTGAACAGCCATATACATGCATCCATTCTCTCCCAAACTCCACTCCCATCCAGGCTGCCACATAACATTGAGCAGAGTCCCATGTGCTATATAGTAGATCCTTGTTGGTTATCCATTTTAAATATAGCACTGTGTACATGTCCATCCCAAACTCCCTAACTATCCCTTCCTCTGTCCATCTCCCTATTCCCCGTGCTCAGCACTTCCTAATGTTTCAGCCCATTTAATCCCTCCAACAATCCTATAGAATCTCAGCTCTGATTTGCAGAAGAAAAAATAAAAACAGCTGCAAAAATGGAGCTATGATGGGAAGCATGTGAGGATTAACTGAACTAATAATTACTGCTAACATTTATGGGGCACCTTGCCAGTGTTAACTTACTTGTGTGCCCTCTTTTAAAGATAAAGATGGGAGTTCCCTGGTGGTCTAGTGGTTAGGATTTGGTGTTTCCACTACGGTGGCTTGGGTTCAGTCCCTGGTAGAGGAACTGAGATCCTGCAAGCTGCAAGGTGTGGCCAAAATAGATAAAATACAGATAAAAATAACTGACTCACAGAAAGACTGAGCAACTTTGCCCAGGTTATATAGATGGGAATTCATGCAAATACATGTTTAATATATGTTAATGAACATAAACACATTTAGAACAATGCCTGGCATATACCAAAATTTGGTGTTATATTAAAAAGATATTTCTAAAACTTTGTAGTATGAATTTTTAACCCACAAAAGTAAAGCTAATGGTGTGGTAAGCCCAGAAATTCCCCAGCTGCCCAGTGGTTAAGACTGCACTTTCACTGCAAATGCCTGGGGTTCAACCCCTGGTTAGGGAACTAAGATCACACAAGCCGCTCAACTCAGCCAAAAACAAATTATGAACCCCCATTATTTGTCACCCAACTTCAGTAATTACATACATTTTTCCTGTTTGTTTCTTCTCTATGCACAAAGAGTGTGTTTTAACCAGATTATTTTAAAGCAAACCCCAGGCTTCTTATCTCACCTGTAACTACTCAAGCATTTGTATTTGCTACTTGAAGACTTTTCCTTTAGAAAGGACCACAATGCAAGGGTCACTCTCAACAAAGTTAAGAGTAATTCCTTTGCATCATCGCACACCCGGTGCTCTCTTTTGGTTTTGGTTGTCTCACAAATGCTTTCTTCACATTTAGTTTGTGTGAGTGAGGATCCAAACAAGGTCTACCATGGCTTTTGGTTGAAACGTCTCATTTCACCCGGCAGTGATTCCCCCACCTTCCCAATCCAGGCACTTTTCCAGGCCCTTCATTTGTGGAAGAAACTAGGTTATTTTTCCTGTAGAACTGCTTTACTGTGTTCTTGTTTCCTATGCAGGACCTTCTTCACGTTCCTCCTGCCTCATTATTTCCTATAAACTGATGGATAGATGCAGGGCCTTGTTCAGATTTTTGTTCAATATTTTGGCAGGAAGATTTCATGTGTGCTGCTCTGCTATTTGTGTCAGTCAAAGCTATTATGGTTTTTCTAGTAGTCATATATGGATGTGAGAGCCGGACCAGAAAGAAGGCTGAGTGTTGAAGAATCGATGCTTTTGAGTTGTGGTGCTGGAGATCTCAAGAATCCCTTGGACTGTAAGGAGACCGAAATAGTCAATTCTGAAGGAAATCAACCCTGAATGTTAATTGGAAGGGATGGTGCTGAAGCTGAACCTCCCATACTTTGGCCACTTGATGCAAAGAGCCCACTCACTGGAAAAAACCCCAATGCTTGGAAAGAATGAAGGCAAAATGAGAAGCGGAGGGCAGAGGATGAGATGGTTAGATAGCATCACCGACTCAATGCATGTGAATCTGAATGAAGTCTGGGAAATAGTGGAGGACAGAGGAGCCTGGCATGATGCAGTAATGTAGTCACAAAGATTCAGACATGACTTAGCAATTGAACAACGATGTTCAGCATCGTTGAACAATGGCACAACAATAACAACGTCAACAACAACAGCACATCTGCATCACCTGTGCCTTTCAAGAGGAATGTAAAGTCTGGCTGTCCCAGCTATTCATGTTTACACTGTCACCATCCCCAATTTTACAGAAGAAATTAAGGAATATAAGGGCTAAGAAACTTGGCCAAGTTCACATGGAGAATAAGGTCAAACTCAAGTCTGATTCCAAATCCTGCACTTTTAGCTCTCACTCTCCTCTGGAGCTTGGGTGAGAATGAGGAACCAGCTTCACCCATCATCTCAAGTTGCTCATCATTGGAGGTGGAAACTGACACAGAAACATATGATAATAATGCCCGAGTTAGACTCTGATGAGGCCTAGGACCTGGACCTTGTGGGAGCCCACAACCTCCTTGCAAAAATCCTCTGAGAGCTTTTCAAGGAGGTTGTGCTGAGGCTGAGTCCTCAAGGGAGAGGACAGTTATCTGGGAAAACAAGGGGGCCAATAGAGGGCAGCTCACACCAGCCAAAAATGGGACCTGAGAATAAAATGGACCAAGTTCTAGCCTAGAGCTTCCAGGCACCAAAAATCTAGCAAGCTGCACTGAGCTTTTTTTTTTTTTTTTTAATACTTATTTTTCTGGCTGTAGTGGGTCTTCATTGCTGCATGCCGGCTTTCTCCAGCTGTGGTATGAGGGTTTCTCATTGCAGTGGCTTCTCTTGCTGTGGAGCACAGGCCCTAGGTGTGGAGGTTTCAGTGGTTGCAGTAAGTAGGCTCGGTAGTTGCAGCTTGCAGGCTCTCAGGTGTGGGCTCAGTCATTGTGGTGCAGGGGCTTAGTTGCCTGGAGACATGTGGAATCTCCCCAGACCAGGAATCGAACCAGTGTCTTCTGCATTTCAAGGTGGACTCTTGACCACTGGACCACAGGGGAAACGCTGCACTGAGCTTCTATATAGGGAAAGCATTTCGAAGCACAGAGGCAGTCAACTTTCCTTGGCCACACTTCTCCTGGTGCCCCTGGGGAAATCAAGGCCAGCTCCTCCCTCACTCTAACCCAGCTCAGCTCCAAGTCTTCCATCAGGTGCCCTTCCTCCCTGTCTCTCAGCGGGCCTGGGCTGACAGGTGAAGGGCGGAGGAAGGACGGAGCCAGGAATGCTGTGTCAACATCTGTCCACCTGGCTGGGAATTGCAGGCTGGATCCTGGGCCGCTCGGCAGGGAACCTGGTTACTCAGCCGCTCTGGCTTCTTCTGCAGTAACCTGAGCCCCGCCCGCTCTGTGGGGTCTGTAAGAAAGCTCAGTGTCTGAGTGTCCCTTACTCCAGCATTATTCTGCTGTAACTTGAGAACTCGATCTATAGATGCTCTGTAGGCAGCTGCTGAGAGGGGAAAAGTAGGGGGAGGGAACCAAGAATAGCTGATTTATCGAGCGCCTAGGATGTCCCAGGCGCTGCTCAGAGCACTTGATCTGGGAGCAGGCCTTCTGGGCTGGAAGGAGAGACCACCGCTGACTGCTATTTGCCTTGCTTTCCTGGGGGTCCACTCTCCAAGGAGGTGGGGGAGAGGGGGTCCCAGCCCCAGGCTTAGAGGTGAATCAAGATGGAAATCTTAGCAGATTCCAGACACCCGGTTGGTCAGCTAACCCAGAGGCCATTCTCACCGCCTCTTACTTGCTTGCCTCCCACTGAAGAGGCCGAGGAAGGTCAGATATTATCCCAGCCTCTCTTGTCAAATGATCCAGTGAGATGTAACAGAAGTCTTGCTGCAGGGGGTGGAGTGGGAGTGCTCCGGGAAAAATTTTCCCTTCTGATGAAAAAGAGCGAGCCACGAGAGGAGCATTTGTCCTTCTTTGTCCTGCTTTGAGTGAGAACATGACGTCTGGAGCTGTTGCAGCCATCTGGGATCCTAAGGCCATAGGCAGACAAACAAGCCAAAAAGCTGCCAGACTAGCCCAGAACCTTCAAAACCTCTTGTTAGTTAATGTTCTTCATATTGAAGCTGCCATTTCTTTGGCGTTTTCTTCCCTGGAGCTGAAAGTAGTCCAGACCTATCAGTGGCTGTGTTACCCACACCAGGGAGTGGTTTGGCTATAATCATTTAATGTCTTCTTGGCCAATGAGATATGAGGGAGGTCCCGTCATGGGACTTCAGGGAAAGTTTCTTTTTTTTTTTTTTTTAAATTTTCAAGTTTTTTGTGGGATCTTAGTTCCCTGACCAGGGACTGAAACTGTGTACCCTGAATTAGAAGTGCACAGTCTTAACCACTGGACTGCCAGGGAAGTCCCTCTCCTTATTCTTAAAAGAAATGTCCTGGAAAGAACAGTCACATCCTGCCTGCAGCCCATGCTTCACACCATGGCAGCTGTCCCGCAGCAAGATTCTCACTGCCCTAACAGAATTTCATGAAAGAGCTAAGGAACAATAGTGGAATACTTTTTGGTTTGAATGTAAAAGCCATACTACAGACATAGGCCAAAGAGATTTTGGGTAACTAATGAACAGAGATACCAGACGGAATGAGTATTACTGCTTGGACTGGGCAGAGATTCTCAGGGCTGGGGAGGGAGTTCAGGAGAGTCAAAGAAGAGAAAAGCAGAGTGAAAATGCCTTCAGGCCAGCCCCAAGCGATGGGTTAGAGGGCTGGAGAGGAGGATGGATATAGTTGAACCACAGAGCCTCTGGGACATCTGGAATCTGAGAGAGGTGTTTCCTAGCTCAGTCTGTGAACCAGAAACATATCTGAGTAGGAAATAGAGGTGGTGGTGTGAGGAGCTAAAAGCCTAGAAGGCCCAGTGAGGCCCCTGTAGCCACAAAGCACAGGAAAGCAGTTAGACCTCCTCTGTACCCCTACAAGGGTGTGGAGAACCCCCAGGGCATTCCTGGGTCGTGGGGTCCAAAGGAGGGCCACCACCATCACATGCAGTGAGGACGGTGCATCCAGACACCAGAAGGCAATGTCAGCCTCCCAGTGGATGCCAGCACGCAGTGGTGACTAAGGCTGAGGACCAGATGGGACAAAGAGCATCAGTCTTGTGACCAGCAGAGAGAACAGACATTGAGTGAGGAGCACTGAGGCGCTGCATGGGTTTCCAGCAGCTTAGATGCCACCTTGTGTGTGGGGTTTATTTCCCCCTAAAAGGACTGAGTGGACCCAGAATTAACTAAGATAATGTTTTCTGTCTAGGATAGAATGAGGTTGAACCTGACCTGAGGCTGGACTGGGCCTATTCATGTTATGTGCAAGGTTCTGGGATAACAGAGGCCATTTAATTCCCACAACAATCCTAATGAACAGATACCCTTCTTCCCTGTTCTTACAGAATAAACCTATGGCTCAGGAAGGGGAGGTTACCCGCCTACAGGCTGTCTGTTGTGGAGGGATGGACTCTGAATCAGGGCTGACTGTAAGGCCTGTTTTCTTACCATCATAAAAAAATACTAATACATGAACAATAACAGCTAGCTTCTAGTAAGCTCTTCCCATGTGTCCTGCCTTGTGCCTTGAGCTGTAATAATCCCCGTTTAAATTTCACACAATCCAACCATGGAGATTCCGATATTTTGCCCTTTATCACAGATGAGGACACTGAGGCAGACAGAGAGGTGGACTGGCCTAGGCTTATGTCGGCAGCCTCACCAAAACCAGGAGTCAGCCCCGTGCCCCACACTCTTCTAGGCTGTAGCAGCCCTCACATGCAGCCATGTGACCTTCAGGGATGTTCACACATTACTGTGATTCTGGGGTCTCCTTCACCAGACTGAAGGGTGTTTGTGGAGGCAGTGGGCAGGAAGATCTTGAGGACTGAGGAAGGGGTGGGAGGGCCTCAGCTCACCTCTTCCTGCAGAGTCTCCATCTCGGCCACCAGACGCTGTTGCTCCTTTTCCTGACCAAGCCCAGAGAGAGAAGAAAGGCTTCTTTTGGGGGCCCCTCTGCCCCCAAGCTGCCCTTCTCCCACCCTGGGGGACATGACACAGGTTGGTTCATGGAGGAGCAGGGCTGGGGGAACGGGTCTAGGAGCCCTACTGGCTTCTGCTGTCCCCCTTTGTCATGAGAGGGATGGCAAACATCCGACTCAAAGTCTGGGGTGAGCAGAAAGGGGATTGAGTGAGACCTGGGTGACCTTTGCCCTTTTCCATTCTGTAGTCAAGCTCTGTTGTTCAGACTCTAAGAAAGTGGGAAGAAGAGAACAACTTTGTACCCCTTGCCCGAAACCCACCGTATGCCGGGCCTGGGCCAGAAGGCTGCGGTTCTGTTCCTCCAGGCTTTTGGCCAGAGTCTTCAGGTCCTCCAGCTCCTCATCCACGCCCTTGGCAAACTGCAGAGCCTGCTGGGTACTGGTGGGGGTGGGGAGGTGGGCCACAGGACAGAGGAAAACAGAAGTCACAGAGGTAGATCCCCTCAGAGCAACAGAGAAATCTCAGCGCCCTGGAGAGGGGGTACAGAGACCTACAGAGAGGGGCACAGAGACCCAGCGAGAAAAAGAAGGAAAGAGACAGAGTGGGCGACAGAGACCCAGTTTCTACCTCAAATACCAATAAAGTGCGAGGGAACCTGGGCCTGTGAGCAGGTGGGACGTGGAGGGTGCAGGAGGGTGGACGTTGGGCCCGGCCTGCCTGCGAGCTGCTTGCGCAGGGCTGAGATCTCCTCCCCGAGGCGTGCAGACCCCTCCTCAGCTGTCTCCACACTGCGTTGCAGTTTGGCATTCTCCCCAGCCAACCGGCGGTTGCTGAGCTCCAAGTCCTCCAGGCTGCTCAGCAGGTCGGCAGTGGCGGGCCTGGAGGCAGGGAAGGAGCAGGGTCACTGTCCATAGCCCTGGCCTCCATTCCCCAGGTTGGGTAGGTGCCAGTGGTGGGGAGACGTGGCTCCTCCAGACAAACAGGAGACAGTCCTGTTCTCCCTGAGCTATTAGCCCAGCCTGCTTCCCTCACCCACTCCCTGGAGGACCCTAGGCCCTAGGCCAGGCCCTGGGCCCTAGGCCGCTGGAGGGCATGGGCAGGGGGAGGGCAGGGGAGGGGCTGAGGATAGGTACAACTCAGGTCTGGGGTCTTCGCCTCCCGAAGCTCTCCAGATTGGCTGGATCCTCAACTTCTGGGCATCCTGGAGGGAGACAGAGGATGGTGGGCTCCCAGGTGACCCGAGATGTTAGCAACCCCTGGACTCCAGCCTTGGTCCTCCTTTGGCTCCCACCCTTGTGTTCACTCTGGGTGATCCCACCTCCTCCTAGGGCTGCACTTATACCACCATCCAGAAAGCCTCTTGTTCATGGGCCCCTTGAGCTCAGGCTAGATTTCCCCGTGGGGCCCAACCACCCTACATTCATCACGCCCAACCCTGGGCAGCATTCCAGCCGCCCAGAACCTTGTCTCTCCTCTCAGTTCCCCCACTTACTCAGCCAGCCCCCGGGCCGTCCTGGCTCCCTCCCTCCTCCTGCCTCAGGCCTCTCGCCTTCTTCCCCTGGACCCTCACTGCAGCCTCCACCCTGACTTCCAGGCTCTCCCTCCTGTCCTTTCCCCATCCAGCCCCAAAGGGTCTTTCCTCCCCTAGAGCTAACATTATCTCCCCTTCTCACAACCCTCCCTGACTGCCCCCAAGCCAGGTTGGAGGAGGTTCAAGAGAATGTTAAGAAAGCTCTATTTTTCGGTTTTTGTTTTTATAAGTCTGGAGAAACATAACACCAGCACTTTTTTATGGAGTGCTTCCTGTGTTGAAGGCTTTGGGGTAGAATGGTGAGCAAACCAACTGACAAAACAAGAGGGCAGGTAAAGAGTCATAATCAGATTTCTACAGGGAAGGGATGCCGATCTGTGCTGAGGATGCTGGAGAGAAAGGGACCTTCACTTGCAGCATCCCAGGCTTTCCCCACCAGGGCTTCCCTGAGTGAAGGATGAGGGAAGACATGGAAAGTTTAGGCTGAGAAAACAGCCTGAGCCCAGGCCAGGCGGGAGGTGGGGCAAGACCAAAGGGACAGAGGATGCAGGAAGTAGAGTGCAGAAAAGGGTGATGATGGTAAGAGGTGGGAGAGACCTCTGTGATACGGCTGGTGTCAGGAGGAGGAGTTGAAAACAACCATTGAGGGGGAAAAAGCAAATCCCAAAGCTCAGGGCATGTGGAGAGGCAGTCATGGAGATGCCTAGAAAGCTAGGTTAGAACAAATGTCTCTGGGGTCCGGCCCTATCCCCTGCTCTGCCCCTATGGGAAGTCCCCCACTGTCTGACCCTGGGCCTGCCTGCTTCATTCTATATATAGCGATCTCACCAGATGGCAGTTGCTGGGAGGTCAGGGCTCCCTTGAAGGCCGTCTCCTCTTCCAGCTCTAATCCCCTGTATCAAAGGGATGAGGCTTAGGGCCCCTGCAGCCACCTCCCAATCCTGACCAGCCTCCAACAGGGGGTTGCGGGTGATGGGAGGAGGAGGCCAGGTCAGGTGAGAGCAAGCACCGTGGGGAGGAAGGTGAAGCCAGATGGCAAGCGCCTGGGGCCAGATGGAAAAGCAGGAGGAGGGGCAAAGCCTGTGCTTGGAGGGGTGGGGAGGGGCCTCTGTCAGCCCCTCAACATCCCCCCTTCTCCTCTCTCCAGCCCTTTTCATTTCTGCCCTCAGACCCTTCCCTCACCCCAACCTCATCTCTACTCTCCTCTCTTCTCAGCCTCCTTCCAACCACAGCAGGTCCCTGTGCCCAAAGCATGCTGGCTGCAGTAAGCAGGTACGAACTTAGGTCTTAGGAAAGGTTTTCTGAGGGGGGCTGGGGTGGGGGATGGAGGTGCGGGGACCCACCCATCCAGCTGACAGGCAGTGATCCAGTCCCGCATGACCACCAGGAAGGTGTCCAAGTCCACGGTGGCCTGAGGGCCCTCCCCACTGGGGTCCAGGCTGCAGGCCAGTGTTTGGAGGCAAGCATCCTGGGGATCCCGTCCAGTCACGGCCTCCAGGTAGGCTAGCAGATGGGTCACGGCCACAGTGCCTGGGGACAGAGAGGCTGTGAGGGAGGCTGGGTCAGGAGAAGGGGAGGGGTGGGGACCACGGGCTGGGCTGGTGGCACCCTGGCACTGTGGCCTTTGGGCAACTCCTTCTTCCCCGAGTCAATGTTTTCACCTGGAAACGGGGCCCAGTCATTTGCACCTCAGAGCTGGACCAAAAGGACAAGCTGAGCCCCACCAGGCCCACAGTGGCTGCCCTTCCCCCCCCCAGGCTCCAAAGCCCGTCTTCCTCTGCATACCGTCCTCCCCCAGGTTTCCTCCCCTCACCGTCCCCTATCCATTTCCTTCCTGAAGCTTCCCAGTCACCCATATCACCCCAGCCCATCCCTCTCTCTGTGGTCCCCCAGTTCTCAGCCCCCAGCTCCGTTCCTTATTATTCCTTGACTCTCTGACCTGTTCTCTGGGGGTCACAAGCTTCGAACGTGGAGTTGAGTATTTGCTCCTCTAAGCTGAGCGGTGTCCCCAGGCTCCCGTCCTCTGCCTGGTCCCAGAGGTACACTGAGGAGACAAGAGGGCCAGCCCATCTGTGGGGAGGGGGACAATGAAGAACAAAGAGGGGCTCCTGCAGAGGGGAAGGAATTAATTCCAAGCTGCCTGGGGTTTGGGATGGTGGGGGCCACAAGGTGAGGGTCTTCGAGTCACCTTCCCCATCCCCCAATTTGGGAATGTGGGGCCCCCCAATCCTTCAGGCCAGGAAGTGCCCCCTGCTGTCTAATCCCTTGTGTCCAATCGGCTCAGGAGCCCACAATACTGAACAAACCCTCTTATAGCCTTTTTTCCTCTCTTCCCTGGCTTAGGGGGCAAGGGACAGAGGAGGATGAAGAAGAGAGGATTCTGGGAGAAGCAGAGAATGAAGGGGGCCCAGGAGCCAGGAACAATCCAATACTGCGCGGGCAGCCTGGATCGATCCTGCCTGCCCTCAGCATCTCCAGTCTCCCAGCCTGCCTCAACGCTGAGTCTCTCCTCCCCACATCCCTGAGGCTGGCTGGCGTCATCAGAGCCCACGGGCTGGGGCCTGAAACAAAGGGGGATGGGACAATCCAGGCAGGGTGAGTGGTGGGGGAGCGGTTCTGACCTCAGAGTTCCAGCTGCAGGACTGTGGGCAAATCTCTTTTCCTTTTGGAGCCTCAGTTTTCCCACCGGTAAAATGGGTGGATAGAGGGATCCTCCCCCTCCCTGGGGCTGGGAGGGTGAGGTCTGTGTAAGTGAAGAGCACTTCCTGCTTCCCACCTCTGCACAATGTGAACATCCTGGGATCTGTCTGCTGCTGTATCCACTGTGCCCACACAAAGCACCACTCAAAAAATGCTCCAAGATATAGAAGGACCCTATACATTCTCCACCCCTGGACCCACTGGATCTTTCCCAGGGCTGGAAATGACCGCTGAAGCTCCCTGCCCTGCCCCTGAACAGCTGGGTATAGCAGAGTGCAGGCTGCAAGGTCTGGCAGACTCAAGTGCAACCTGGGCAAGGGACTCAGTCTCTCTGAGCCTCAGTTTCTTCCTATGGAAAATGCGTGGGTGGATGAGTGGGGGTTACCTCCCTCCCTAGAGAGGAGATAAGATATTAATAAAATCTGGAAGCTCGATAATAAAACTGAACATTTATTCAGCATTTACTAGGAGCCAAGCCTCTTCTGAGCATTTGACATGAATCACAGTGGCTGCTATGATTACAAACCAGGATACTTAGGCTGCTATGATTACAAACCAGGATACTTAGGCACAGACAAGTGGGAAACTTGCCCAAGGTCACATGTTCAACATCTGATTGCCATTTCTCATCGCACTAACTCTTCAAGGGTTCTCTGTACTGAGCTAAAAATTTAGCCCCTTCGGGTTTGAACTTTGGCTTCTAGGGAAAGGGAGCAGGACCTACAGTTAGGGGAGATGTGGTGCCCCCCCTACATTATACAGGAGGACCCTGCGGCCCAGTGAGGTCACCCAGGACTGCCTGGCTCCAGATGTCGTGGGATCTGAGGAGCTGCACGGATCTACAGCACAGATGCGACCCTCAGCCTCCCGGGGCCCCTCAGGAAGACGTCACTCTGCTTCTCTCCTGTTCTCTTTCCTTCCTCAGTGTCTCTACCTCTCTGTCTGTCCTGTCCTTTCTCTAGTTTTGTCTCCGACTCTTTCCATTCTCCTCCCCGTCTCTTTGGCCCTCAAGTCCCACCCCTGTCTCCACGTCCTTCACCCCCCATCTTCTCGTCTCTGTGCTGCTTCTCCCGTAACTCAGCGACTCTCTCCAAGGCTTCTCTCTCCTTCCTCCACTGTCACTCTCTCTCTCTTTCCACCTCCTGCTTCCCTCAGTCTCCATCTCTCCTGGGTGTGTCCCTCCCTTTTCTTTGGGAGTCTCCCAAAGCTGCCTCAGCCCGCAGCCACAAGTTCCTCGGCGGCCGCACGCCCTCTGCTGGTGCACATGAAGTTTACACGTTCAGACGCTGGTCACTTGGTCAGCCTGCCCAGGTGTCTGCCTCCTGCCTTCCTATCTGGCAAGCCTCCTGAGGCCAGAGAGAAGACACCGGCTTTGAGGCTAGATGCTAGGAGCCTCTAAGAAAGGGGCCCTGTCTCTCCTCTAGGGTGGGAGTCTCCCTTGGTTCTCTCACTGTTTAGTAGATGAGTTTCAGAAAGGACAACCCAACATCTTCCTCCTGAAGCCACTTTCACACCCATTTGGTCTGTGTCCAGCTGATTATTCAAAAGTTAGTAACTGGGTCCCTATTTTATGTCAGGTATTGCTCCCGAGCAGCATGATCAGCAGGACAGCCGACGGCCACAGTGATTCTTGAGACCTGAACTGTGGTGAGAGTGAGATGAGATGCTCTATTGGTATAAAGTGGCTTCCCAGGTGGCTCAGTGGGTAAAGAATCCACCTGCAATGCAGGGGACACAGGAGATGTGGGTTGAATTCTTGGGTCAGGAAGATCCCCTGGAGGAGGGCATGGCAACCCACTACGGTATTCTAGTCTGAAGAATCCCATGGACAGAGGAGCCTGATGGGCTACCGTCCATAGTGCTGCAAAGAGTCAGACACGACTAAAGTGACTAAGCATGTACACACTCATGTCAGCGTAAAGTACGTGCCAGATGTTGAAAACTTAGTATAAAAAAAGAGGCTCAGTGGAGGCTCAGCCATCCCAAGCCAGCTCTTCCAAGTCGGAGTCACAACCTGGTGCCCTGTTCACCCACTGCTCCTCCCCACCCTCCCATGGGGACAAACAGGGGCCCAGTCACTTACTTTTTGCAGTGGGGCCACCTGCCTGGTCCTCTGGCATGTCCATGGGCCACCCTGGCTGCTCTGCAGCTGGTGGAAAAGCTAACAGCTCCCCTCCTTCACTGAAGGGATCAAAAGGGACTGGCTGCTCCCCAAGCTCCTAGGACAAACAGGGGAATGGCCTCCTCAACCAGCCACCCCTCCTGTGCCCCAGGCCGTTCTGGGTTCTCAGAACCTGTTTGCCCACCCCTGCCTCGACCAGAGCAGCTTTCGCTCAGACCTGTTTTATGGATTGGAGATGTGGGCTGGGAAAATGGGGGCCTAAGGAGCGGGTGGCAGAGATCAAGGGGGCTGGTGGGTGGGGGTCATTCTCTCCTGCCCACCCCTCCTCCCCACAGTTTGTCAAGTTCCCCAGTCCTGTCCCTCCTGCTCTATGATTCTCCCTTGTCCCCTCCTCTCCTTCCCTAGAGCTCCGGTCAGATCTCAACCCTCCCTCCTGGCCCCTTGGCCCAGCCTTTTCCTCAACCTCCTGCCTCCAGTCTCCCGCTCCAGTCCATCCTCACAAGTGCTGACCTGCCCATCCCCTGCACAGTGTTATTCCATGGCTCCCAAGCACCCCAGGGACAGAGCCTAGACCTTGGACTTGATATTGAAGGCCCGGCTTGGCCTGATTCTACCTGCCTCCCCCATCCTCAAACCCACTTGCAACCCTGAACCCTGTGCTGTTGACCAAACTGGGCTGGCTCTTCCCACCTCCAGGTCTCTGCCTGGGACATCCTTCTTCCCTGCCCTTCCTGTCTTGGCTCCCACGGACCCTCCTCTGAAAACCATTTCTGGGCTAGGTGATGTCCCTGGGTTCCCACACTGCCCTGGGCTACTTACATTCTCTCCCATCAGCCTGTATTTGGAACTGTTGGCCTACTGCTTGAGTTTGAACCCCATCTTTCTCCTGTTTACGGCCCTCCCATGGTTCCCTAGTAACCTCAGGACTAACTACCCAGCCTTTTGGGGGGGGTGTGGCACCGAATGGATTCTGCAACTCCTGGCTTCTTGTCATTTTTCTCTACCCTGGCCAACCTCCAAGTCCCTCACGGCCCAGCGGAACTCAGCATCTTTCCCGGTTCTCCCAGGTCCAGCCAGGCTCCCAGCTCCTCTGGGGAGCCTCCCTTGAGTCCTGGGAGCAGTCAGAGGCTCTGACACTCTCTTAGGGAGAAGTTTGACAGTATTTCTAGAAGAGTCTGACAGGATTTCAGGGGTCATCTACTAGATTTCCTGGAGGGTTCCTTTCAGTTATCTCTGAGGAAGTTTGGTCAGGATTTTAATACTTGGAAGGCCCCGATATTGGGGACTCTCCCCTAGGATTTGGGAGCTTGCCAGGATTTCGGGAGGGGCTCTGACACGGCTATTCTTGGGAGCCTCGCTACGGCCTGGGCGCACCTGGAGCCACGTCGCAGTGTTCCAGTCTCGGGACACAAATGAGGGACACGAACGACAAACAAACGACAGTTGGGTCCTGAGGAGACGCGCGTGCGCTGTCCCCACCGGAAAAGAAAGGTGCCAGGGCGGGACCGGGAGCGCACGAAGGGTCTAAGCCACGCCCCCCGGGCTCCTCCCGGGCGCAGGCGCACACCGGGACAGGGCTCTCTCCCGTCGCTACGGTTACCTACGAGGCCGTGCCTGCGTAGGACTGCCCGGGCGCGCCCCTACTGGTGGAGCGGGCGCATGCGTACTGGCTGAGTCGAGAAAGGCGGAAGAGATTAAGGCTGCTGGAAGTGCCCAAGGCTGGGGTCTTCTCTGCAGCCTCGAGCTTGGGTGAAATGGGCCCAGGCAAGGGAAACTTGGCCTGAGGGACCCTTTGTCCACCCCCTACTTCTTATCAGCCACCAAGCCGTGTCTTTTTGCCCTCTGTTCCGTGCCAGGCTGCCAATCACCGTCACAATGATATCCTGTCTGTCCTACCTCACTACTCCCATGCCTTTTTTGCGGCTCCAGTCACAATGTATTAATAGGTCCCCGAAGGATTCTTTCCCAAACGGTTTCAGTCCTTTCTTTTAGGAAAGAGTAGAGGAAAGATAACCTCAGCTTTTCAGGCTAGAGAGAGGTGCCTGCTAAGCCACTTAAATCGTCTCTCTACTCTTTGCAACCCTGTGGATTGTTGCCTACCAGCCTCCCTTGTCTATGGGATTCTCCAGGCAAGAATACTGGGGTGGGTTGCTATGCCCTCCTCCAGGGGATCTTCCCGACCCAGGGATCAAACCCGCGTCTCTTACGTCTTGAGGATTACATCCCAAATTGACTTCTGAGCGTGCTCAGTCGCTTCAGTCGTGTCCGACTCTGCGACCCTATGGACTGTAGCCTGTCAAACTCCTAACGAGAGGCATTTAGGATAAAGGTGTCCCACCTGGGCTTCCCAGGTGGTGCTAGTGATAAAGAACCCCTCTGCTAATGCAAGAGACCTAAGAGATGCGGGTTGGATCCCTGGGTCAGGAAGATCCTTAGGAGGAGGGCGTGGCAACCCACTTCAGTATTCTTGCCTGGAGAATCCCATGGACAGAGGAGCCTGGTGGGCTACAGTCCAAAGGGTCACAAAGAGTCGGACACGACTGAAGCGAGTTAACATGCACGCGTGTCCCACTCATTTGGCTTCTTTGCTAGCCCAGACACAGAAATCATTTCACATTCTCCCATTCATCCCGTCATCGTTCATCCAGCTGTTACTTCCTCAGTCCTTCCTCTGACACACAGTCTATAATTCAGACTCATCTCTCTACTTAGTTTTTATTCGTCCTTGAGGCTCGTCTCTCCACCGTGAAATGGTCTGTATTTGTACACTGTCTTTGTCATCCCCTGCTGGAATGTGAGCTCCTAGCGGTAGAAGCTTGTTGGGAACTAGAATATCGTTAGCCCAGGGTGGGTTCTCAAACATTTTTTGTCGAATGAATGAAGGGACAGAATCTACGCCTCAAAACTGTTGGACTGTGTAGAATGATGATAAGGCTGGAGTCAGACATTCCTGGGTTTGAATTTTGACTCCTTCACTCTCTACCTGTAACCTTGGCACAAAGGCTAACCCTCTCTCTGAGCATCAGGTTTCTTCACCTAGAAATGGAGATAATTGCTTTTTAGGTACCTTGAGGGCTTGAAGTAGTAATCCTTGTTGGTTATTATTATTGATAGTTATTATTATTATAATCCTTGATAGTTATTTTGGCTATTAGGTGGTGGCTTGTTATAACACTTGGGGGAAGAACCTGTTTAACAAGTGATGTGGTGATTGGTTAAAAGTGTGAGATTTGAAATCAGAAAACAGTGCCATTGCTGTGTGACTTTGGCAAGTGATTCCACCTCTCTGAGCCTCCCCTTCTTCCCTAAAATGGGAACAAACAATATCCACCTCATGGAGTCCTATAGAGTTCAATAAGAATGTTTGTCTAGTGTTTTCTTAGCACTGGCTGACAGGTGGTCGACCCTGCTGACTTTATTAGTATGATTTCATTCTTTCATTTTTTCTTTTTGTTATTTTTCGTTTTATTCCTTCAGTAGTTCTTGTTTATTTCCCTTTTTTGAGGAAGATAATTTTGTAAAACCTAAAATAATTTTAAAAACTGTTTTATAGTATAGTTGTAACATACATAAAGTGCTAAATACTAAGTTATGGGTCAATTAAGCTTTTAATAGAGTAATACAGTAATGAAACCACCGATATAAAAAAAGAGAATATTGCCTGCAGCCCAGAAGTCTTCACATTTCCTCCTAATTATTGCCCCTCCAGAGGTGACCACCCTTAATTATGGCCTCTTTTGCTTAACATTATAAAATCCATCCTATGGCAGTAGGTCATTCATTTCATTGTTGTATAATATTCCATTCTATGAATATGCCATGATTGAACCATTTTACTCTCAATGGACATTGGTTGTTTCTGCTTTTTGGCAATTATGAATACTGTTTTAAAATTTTATTTATTTATTTATTCCTGTGCTGGATCTTTGTTGCTGCATGGGCTTTTCTCCAGTTCGGACAAGCGGGGGCTAATCTCTGTTCTAAGTGCTAGGGCTTCTCATTGCAGTGGCTTCTCTCGTTGCAGAGTATAGGCTCTAGGTGCACAGGCTTCAGTAGCTGCAGTTCCTGGGCTTTAGAGCACGGACTCAATAGTTGTGATGCACAGGTTTAATTGCTCTGCAGCACATGGTATCTTCCCAAACCAGGGATTGAACCTGTGTCTCCTGCATTGGTAGGCTGATTCTTTACCACTGAGCTTCCGGGGAAGCCATGAATACTGTTATTATGAATTATTTATTTAAATTTTCTTTAGTTACTCTCAGTAATGTATCATAATTTCCTGTTTAGAGATCTAGCAAATCTTTTGTTAGGTTTATTCTTAGGTATTTTGCTTGTTATGCTGATTCAAATAATATTTTTAAAAATTTCAGTAAAAATCTTTTTGTTCATAATGTTTAGGGATATAATTGATTTTTGTATGTTAATATTATATACAGTGAAGGGTAGCAGAATATATCACTCCCAAAATATGCCACTATGACATAAGGATCGTTTTGAGGCTAAGACAGTCGAGAAACAGATACAAAAATGGTCTCTGCCCGTCTCTCTTTGCCTAAAAGCTAGATATAAGTTGTTTCTTTTTTTTTTTTTTCTGCCGTGCCTTCTGGCTTGTGGGATACCTTAGTTCCCTGACCAGGGATGGAACCCAGATCCACAGCAGTGAAGGCGCTGAATCCTAACCACTAGACCACCAGGAAATGCCCTGTATTTTCTCTCCTTATTCAGCGTGATTCATCTAGTTTTTTTTTTTTTTTTGAGTTTATTATTTTTGGCTGCACAGGATGTGGGATCTTCACCCCCAGGCAGGGATTGAGCTTTGCCCCCTGCATTCACAGTGTGGACTCTTCCACTGAAAGTGTGGACTTCCACTGGACCACCAAGGAAGTCCCCAGTCTCGATATTGTCTCTCGATCTGTTTCCCATTGTGTCTCATCTGCTGTGAAACTCATCTACTGATTTTTTAATTTATAAGTTCTAAAATATACATTGGATTCCATCTCCCTCTCCCCTCTCTTTTATTCTATTTTCCCCTCTCTTTTAGATTCTAGTTTTCCGATGAAATTCTCCATCTTTTTATCTGTTTTTTGAATTTATTCATCATAGTTACTTTAAAACCTGTGTCTTAATGTTAGTATCTGGATCACATGTGGATGCATACTTCAACTGTTTTGCAGACAAACATCTGTTTCCCCAGATGCCAGATGTGGTTAAGGTTTATGGCATTCTTATGGACTGGGGGCTTCCCATGTGGCCCTAGTGGTAAAGAACCCACCTGCCAATGCATGAGACTTAAAAGACGTGAGTTTGATCCCTGGGTTTGGAAGATTCCCTGGAGGAGGAAATGGCAATCCACTCTTGTATTCTTGCCTGGGAAATCCCACGGAGAGAGGAACCTGGCGGGCTACAGTCTGTGGGGTCACAGAGTTGGACACGACTGAGCAACTTAGCATGCATGTATGGTCTGCTAGGGGGAGCAGACTTGTCAGAACATTCTACTTAATCAAAATAGGTAGATACATTCCCTACAACCCAGCAATTCTTTTGCTGATTAGAGCCCCCTCATCCTGTCCTTCTTCTGGACCACAAAGGGGCTTATATACTAGTGTTTGCTGCTACTTCTGTGCTGCACTTAGTCATATCTGGCTCTTTGTGACCCCATGGTCTATAGCCCACCAGGTTTCTCTGTCCATGGAATTTTCCAGGCAAGAAATACTGGAGTGGGTTGCCATTTTCTTCTCCAGGGGATCTTCCCAACCCAATGCTCTAATCTGTGTCTCTTCTTCCTCCTGCATTAGCAGGTGGATTCTTTCAACAATGCACCACCTGGGAAGCCCCAGGAAGCTCTCTGCTGCTGCTGCTGCTGCTGCTGCTAAGTCACTTCAGTCGTGTCCGACTCTGTGCGACCCCATAGATGGAAGCCCACCAGATTTCCCCGTCCCTGGGATTCTTCAGGCAAGAACACTGGCTGCCATTTCCTTCTTCAATGCATGAAAGTGAAAAGTGAAAGGGAAGTTGCTCAGTCGTGTCCGACTCTTAGCGATCTCGTGGACTGCAGCCTACCAGACTCCTCCGTCCATGGGATTTTCCAGGCAAGAGTACTGGAGTGGGGTGCCATTGCCTTCTCAGAGGAAGCTCTCTACCAGTGTTTATTGTAGCATTATTTGTAATGGTGGGAAATCAGAGGCAACTCAGGTGTGGATCACTGAGAGGGTGGCGAGGTTGACCATGGAATCTTATTCAATGGATTGGGTGGATTTTGGATGTACCAGTGCAATATGGAGGCATCTTAAAGATGGTACTGAGGGACTTCCCTGGTGGTCTGGTGGTTAACACTCCGTGCTTCCATTGCAGGGAATGTGGGTCCATTCTCTGGGGAACTAAGATCCCACATGTTCCACAATTCGACCAAGAAAATAAATAAAGATGATGCTGAAAAGAAAAAAGGCCCACCAGAATAACGTAATACCACCAATGTAAATTAAAAATTTTTGTTGTTCAGTGGCTCAGCCTTGTCCAACTCTTTGTAACTCCATGGACTGCAGCACATTAGGCTTCCCTGTCCTTCACTACCTCCTGGAGTTTGCTCAAACTCATGTCCATTGAGTCGGTGATGCCATCCAACTCTCATCCTCCATCGTCCCCTTCTCTTCGTATCCTCAATCTTTCCCATCATCAGAGTCCTTTCCAATGAAAATTAAAGATACATGCGTCAAAAAGAATTATATTAAATAAGACTACTTATTGTTAGGAACTGAAATGTGTCCCCTGAAATTTCATATGTTGAAGCCCTTAGTGCTGGTATCTCAGAATTCTATCATATTTGGAGAAAAGATCTATAAAGAGATAATTAAGATGGTGGGACTTCTTTGGAGGTCCAGTGGTTAAAAATTTGCCATATAGTGCTGGAGATGGAGTTCGATCCCTGTTTGAGGCGCTAAGATCCCATATGCCTAGCAGCCAAAAAAATCAAAGCTTAAAACAGAAGCAGTGTTGTAACAAACCCAATGAAGACTTTAAAAATGGTCCACATTAGAAAAAAAAATCTAAAAAGAATTATTAAGATGAGTTCTCAGGACCTCCTGGTAGTCCAGTGGTCAAGACTCTGTGCTCCCAATACAGGGGGTGCTGGGGTTCAACCCCTGGCCAACTAGTTCCCAGATGCCGCAGCTAAAGATCCCACATGCCACAACTAAGACCCCTCAAAACCAAATAAATAAATATTTTTCTTTGTTAAAAAGAGAAGAGTTCTCTAGGGTGGGCCCCTAATCCAATATGACTGATGTCCTTATAAGAGGAGGGAATTTGGACACAGATGTGTGCATGCGTGAGAAAAGACCACATGAAGATACAAAGATGGCTGCCCACAAGTCAGGGAGGGAGGCCTTAGAAGACATGATACCTGTCAACACCTTGATCTTCAACTTCCAGCCCCAGAACTGTAAGAAAATAAATATCTCTTGTTTAAGTCACCCAAATCTGTGGTATTTTCTTAGGGCAGTCCTAGCTGACTTAATATACCCAAAATATACTTACCAAAAATACACATTAAACACAAATAGTTGTCAATGGTGGGAAAGGGAATGGGACTGGGGGTGGGTTGGGGAGAGAAAGTATGGAAAGACCATTCAGGTTTTGATATTCTTCATGAATGCATATTGATGCTTCTTTGGGATAATAAAAAAATCGATTTTTCCCCCAAAAGAAAGTTCTCTTTTATTTACACACACACATTGCTAGTTTCCTGAATGTGCTGAGTCTCTGTGCAGGGTGATTCCAACTGGAACCTGGGCTTTGAGGGGGAAACACACGTTGTGTCTGCCTCCCCTGCAGGACCCAGCACTTAAAGATCCAGATGTGCCTTCTCAATGGTGCGTCTGGAGGGAGGTGTTCTGGAGGGAAGAGGAGTTGCTTTGAGGATTTGGAGGGAGTGGGCAAGGTGGACAGGGTGCCCAAGACAGGGACTGTGAGTTTCCAGGTGGCTGAGACAGCAGGCCTAGCTCTCAAAGATGGAGTCTGAAGTGACAGGCATGGAGGGACAGACAGAAGGTCAAAGGCAAAGAGAAACAGAGCGAGTCAAGATGGGAGTCAGCATGTGATTTGAGAGGGAAGGAGAAGATAAAAATGAGGAAGACATCTCTGGTGGTCTAGAGGTTAAGACTGTGCACTTCCAAATGCAGGGCACATGGGTTTGATCTCTAGCCTGGGAACCAAGAGCCATCACTGTGTGGCATGGCCAGGAAAAAAAAAAAGATGAGAGTGGAAACAAATGGTGTGGATGTGAGATGGAAATGCACATGCATAGTTGGGGGCTGGAGGTGACAGTCTGGACATGCAGTGGGCAGAATAATGGCTTTCCCCAAAGATGCCGTGCTGTGCTTAGTCGCTCAGTTGTGTCCAACCCTTTTCTACCCCATGGACTGTAGCCTGCCAGGCTCCTCTGTCCATGGGGATTCTCCAGGCAAGAATACTAGAATGGGTTGTTATGCCCTCCTCCAGGGGATCTTCCCAACCCAGGGATTGAACCCAGGTCTTGCATATTGCAGGTGTATTCTTCACCGTTTGAGCCACCAGGGAAGTCCAAGAATACTAGAATGGTTAGCCTATCCCTTCCTCCAAGGGCTCTTTCAGACCCAGGAATCGAACCAGGATCTTCTGCAGGCAGATTCTTTTACCAGCTGAGCTCTCAGGGAAACCCCTCCCCCAAAGATGGCCCCCTCTAATTCCTGGAACCTGTTTCATATGTTGTCCAGGTGGGTCCAATCCAGTCCTGTGAGTCCTTCAAGGCAGAGAACTCTCTCCTGCTAGAAGAGGAGGAGGAAGGCATAAGGGAGATGGGGTAGTTGGGAAATTCAGAGAAAACTTTTGTGTATTTTTGTGAGATTTGAGGTGTGGGATCCACATACAAGAACTGGAGAGAGACCTTCGGGAGCTAAGAGTGGGTGGCCCCAGCAGACAGCCAAGAAAGTAGGGACCTCAATTGAACTTTCAAGGGACTTGATTGTGCCAACAACCTGAGTGATCTCAGAAACACAGGCATCCCGGAGCTTCAGGTAAGAACCCTGCTGGCTAATACCTTGATGTTGCCTTTGTGAGACCTGCACAGAGGACCAGCCCAGCCATCCTGGATTTCTGAACTATGGATTAGTGAGAGGATACATTTGCACTGTTTTAAGTCGCTAAGTTTGTGTGGCAGTGATAGGAAGCTAATGGAGAGTGGACAGAAAGGACTGGAGGGAGAGTTGGGAGCTCGAGGGCAAGCAGAGCAGGCGGTAACAGAGATGGAAGCCAAGGGTACAGGTGGGACAGAGGTGACAGAGGAGATGACAGAGTTGCTCAGTCGGAAGACAGATGGCGTCTGAATGAGGGGAACAACCTGGGGACTCAGCCAGAGGCCATGCTCAAAGCTAGGCTTGGTTGGCTGAGGCCTGGGGACAGATCCCAAAAGGAGACAGTGCTGCTGGAAAAAAGGTTTAATTTCCATATGGTGCTGGGGTCTGGTGGAGGGTACAGGCAGACTTCCCGGGGCCCCACCCCTACAGCTGCTGGGAAGGCCTGAGGATGTACAGGAAGTGGGTCTTGCGGGCAGGCAGCCTGGAGTGAGAGGAGCTCGGCACGCTCTCTTCCAGTCCGTCCTCGTGGGTCCCCTCTCGGAGCCCATCCCGGATGGCCTGCAGACGGTGTCGTTTCTCACTGAGCCAGTGGCCGCCCTCCTGGGTATCTTGGTGGGACCTCCCGCCGCGGCAGCTTCATGATCCAGAAGGCCACTCGGGGATGGGGCTCCGGGTGGAAGCTGTCCACGGTCTTTGGGACTGGCACCAGGGCCTCCTTCTCCTTTATCTTAGGAACCTGGTGAAGCGGAGGGGACAAGGAGATCCTATCAAACTCAAACTCCAAGGGTCAGCTTCAGGATGCTCCTCTGGCCTACTCAACCCACTCTGCCACCTAGGGAATACTTTGGGAATTACAGAGTTGACCAAAAGTTCGTTTGGGTTGCTCTATAGAAGTTTGGGAAAAGGCAATTGCACCCCATTCCAGTACACTTGCCTGGAAAATCCTATGGATGGAGGAGCCTGGTAGGCTGCCATCTATGGGGTGGCAAAGAGTCGGACACGACTGAGTGACTTTACTTTCACTTTTCACTTTCATGCATTGGAGAAGGAAATGGCAACCCACTCCAGTGTTCTTGCCTGGAGAATCCCAGGGACGGGGGAGCCTGGTGGGCTGCCATCTATGGGGTTGCACAGAGTTGGACATGACTGAAGCAACTTAGCAGTAGCATAGAAATATGTTAATCACTTAGTCGTGTCCTTACTCTTTGGGACTCCATGGACTGTAGCTCTCCAGGCTCTTCTGTCCATGGGGTTTCCCAAGCAAGAATGCTGGAGTAGGTTGTCAGTCTCTTCTCTGGGGGATCTTCCCCCACCCCCTGCCCAAGGATCAAACCCAGGTCTCTGGCATTGCAGGCAGATTCTTTACTCTCTGAGCCACCAGGAAAGCCCTTTTCATACAAGCTTATGGACAAACCCAAACTTTTGGGCCAGTCCAATAAAGCTCAGTTTGCCTTATTTACAAAGGACTTGCATTTTAGAATTAAAAATACTCTGATGTTTATAATATACTCTGGGTTTGAAAACACATTTTGGAGGTTTCAAAAGCACTTCCAGATTAAGCATCCCCCGAGGTTTAGAAAGTAATCTGAAATGTACAAAGCTCTTTGGGATTAATGAATCATGACCATAGTTGCAATGGGTGATCCTGGATCAAAATGGATTGAATCCTGGATCAAAAATCATATGAGCTCTCGTGGACAGCTTTTGGTCCAGCAGAGACATGTCAGTGTCCGTTTGGTCCTTGTGACTCAAAGTGAGGGCTGTGGACCCACAGCATCAGCATCACTTGGGAGCCTTTAGGTATGCAAATGAGCAGTCCCCCATCAACCACCTACTGAATCAGAGTCTGTGTTTCAGTCCCTTGAGGTTTGGGAAGCCTTATAGGAGATGGTTACACATTGAATTGTAATTCCCTGCTCTCCAATTCATGTGTTGAGGTCCATTAAGACCCTAGTACAGGGGTCCTTAACCTCTGACATCTCATGCTTGATGATCTGAGGTGGAACTGAAGTAATAATAGTAGAAATAAAGTGTACAATAAATGTGCTTGACTCCTCTTCCAAGCCACCCGCACCCCAGTTTCTGGAAAAACTGTCTTCCATGAAACTCGTCCGTGGTGCCAAAGAGGTTGCACTAGTAGCTCAGAATGTGACCTCTTTGCATATAAGATCACTGTAGTTTTCATTAGTTAAGATGAGGTCATTAGAGTAGGCTCTAATCTAACATGACCAGTTTCTTATGAAAAGGGAAATTTGGACCTAGAAATGCACAGAGAACCACATGTGAAGATAAAGACAGATGGGGTTGATGCATCTACACACCAACAACACTAAGTAACTGTCAGTAAACCACCAGAAGCTAGGGCAGAGGCACAGCACAGGGTCTCCCTCACAGCCCTCAGTAGGAATCAACCTTGCTGACACCTTGATCTTGGACACCTAGCCTCCAGAACTATGAGAAATAGGTCTGTTGTTGAAGCCATCCAATCTGGGAGATTGTTATGGCAGCCCTAGAAAACAAATACGGAGATAATTGACGTGTGTGTGTGTGTGTGTGTGTGTGTGTGTGCGCGCGCGCTGGGTCGATCACTCGTGCCTGACTTTTTGTGACCCCATCTACTATAGTCTGCCAGGCTTCTTTGTCCATGGGATTTCCCACGCAAGAATTTTGGAGTGGGTTTCCATTTCCTCCTCCAAGGGTTCTTCCTGACCCAGGGATTGAACCAGAATCTCTTGCATCTCCTGCACTGGTAGATGGATTCTTTACCACTGAGCCAACTGGGAAGCCCCGAGATAATGGATATCAAAGTTACATTTCTTGGGTGTAAAAATGGAACTATGGTCATGGAGGTGAATGTGTTATTCTTAGGAGACATCTGCTGAAGGGTTTAGGGGTGAAGTGTCGTGATGTCAATCATTTACTGTCATATGGTTCAAAAATAAAAAGGTAAAAGAGTCCGTCTGGTAAAATGTCATACAGGTAGTGAATCAGATCAAGGAGATATTTTTGGTTGTCACAGCTGGAGGGGGTGGGCGCCTCTTCTGTCCAGCGGTAGAGGCAAGGATGCTGTTAAACATTGTATAGTGAACAGGACAGCCCCCACAACAAAAAAATTACATGGCCCAAAATACCAACAGCGATGCTGTTGAGAAACCCTGCTCTGTGGAAAAGGGCATATAGGTTTATTGTACTTTTTTTTTTAAACTTTTCTGTAGATTTGAAATTTTTAAAATAAAAAACTGGGAGTGTGTGGGAGAACCATGTGGGTTTACTAAGCACTTGAGGGTTCTTAAACCTTTTAGGTTCAAAAGAAGCACTTTGTGATCAGAATTGCTCTTAGAGGTTTACGAAAGTGAGATGCACAAAGGATTGGGGATTCATAAAGTACTTAGGAATTATTTTAAAAATCACATTCTGACGTTTACAAGGGAGAGATTTACCAAGCTCTTTGGGACAGATTAAAAAATACTTGGAGGTTTGAGTACTTTGAGATCAAAACACTCTTTGAGGTTTATGAAGGTGAATCTTATTGGGGGAAAAATGCACTTTCTTTGGTTTATAAAATCCTGTGGGGTTTAAAGTAAGAGAGGATGTATCTCTGAGGTTGTAAACCTCATTTCCGAAAGCTGGTTAGTCCTTTTGACAGATGACAAAACTGAGGCCCACAGAAAGGAAGTCCAGCACAGAGGGAGTGGGAGAGTTAATTCATTAATCTATCATTTCTTGCTAAACTACAGAAAATGTTTTGGCTTGGACACTTTGCCAGGGGTGTGTCCTAACCTTCCAGTCACCCTTCAAACTCCCCTCTCCTGGCTCAATGGATGCCACCACCTTTTCAGAGATCACCACCTCTCCTGTCTTGTTGTCGGTCACCTGTGAGGACAGGAGGAGAGAGTGAGAACAAAACTGCCTTCCTCCTTTGCTTTCCTCACCCCCACCTCCACCAGATACTGCAACATGAGGGATCGTGGGGATACTCCAGGAGGGACTTCCTGGCATAGGCACCTTGTCAATCTGGAGGTGGCTGGAGAGAGTGTTGTTTCCCAGCCTGCGCTCCTGGTTCTCTTCTTGGTGGTAGTTCCTAGGGAGGCCCCCGGAAGTCCATAGGGGCAGAGAAGAAGCTGTCCATGCCCCGCAGCAGGTCATCCTGGGCCAGAGGAGGGATCAGTGAGCTGTGGAACCTCCAGACTCTCCAGGACACCTGGAGCCTTGTTAGGGTCCCCTCCATCCTCTGACCGTGAGGACCTAAGTCGGTCACCTCCTGCCCCCATATGTCCCATCACCTTTCCTGCCCCTCATTTGTCTTCTCTCTGTCCCCATTGCCCTCTCCTCCTGTCTCCCTGCCTCTCTTCCTATCTCTCGGTCTTTCCATCCATCTTTCTGCCCCTTGACTCCCTCTCTTCTTATCTTTCTACCTGGCCACGATCCCTCTCCCACTCTTTCTTCTCTGAACTCTCTCCATCCCTCAGTCACCATCTGTCACCCCTGTTCCTCTTCTCTGTACCTCTTATTTCCCCCAACCTAGGCCACCGCTTACTTTCAGGAAAAGCCGTGTGAAGCCTTGGAGTAGACTCTGAAGACCTAGAAAACCTGAGGAGCTCTCCTGGACGTCACCATCGCGGATCGGGGCTGCAGTGGAGGGGGGCACCGAGGCAGAGGAGAGCAGTAGCAACAGGAATATCTGGTGCCACATGGCGGGGCGGGCCGGGAGGCTGCGGCAAGGACAGGGGTCAGAACTTCCCCTTCCCTAGACACTCCCGACCCCTGGTCCAGAAACTCCTCAGACTCCGGCCATTTGCCCCCTCCCCTTACCTAGCAGCAGCAGCCTTACCTTCTACTCCAACATCCCCAGTCCAGTCCGGTCCCTCCCCTCCCCCAGACCCGGCTCTTCAGGGCTCGGTCTCACACAACGGATCAATCTCATTTCTTTCCTTCTCCCACATTCGTATCCTCCTCACCTTCTCCCACGCCCCGCCCCTTCTTCTGGGCCCCGCCTTTATACTAGACCACAGCGCGGTCACCGGACTCAAGACTCCTGCCGTCCACGGACTGTTAAATCCAAACAGTTCTGTTCTCGAGCCCAGGTCGGATACTGGAACGTTGGAGGGGCTCCGCGAGCCCTGGACCCTCCCCTATTGTCTGACCACGCCCCATCTGCTTACCTCACCCCTCAGGCTGGCCCGCTATTGGGTAGTCTTACCCTTGAGTTAGGAGCCACGCCCCCTTAAGCCAAAGCCGGGCATCGATTTCAGATTCACACCCCTATAGTCAAACCGCGTCCCTGTCGGCTGACCTCTGCCCTGGAGACTCAGTGTGGCCCTTATTCTCTGATCCTGGCCACCGTGCCGGGAGTCTTGCTCCAGTCGAAGGTGGCTCCGCCCCTGACTTAGGGCCACGCCCCACACCTAGGCCATGCCTCTGTGCCCTGGCTCTTGTCCCTAGAGCCCTCAGTTCCATTCCTAAACTTCCTCTGCTCTTGAAATACAGGTATCCCAACAGTCCTTCTGATTCGCCCACTGCTTAGTTTTGTATTTATCTTTGAAAGCTTCTCCGTGTCCCTTCTCGTCTTCTTTAGGTTTTGAAACGATTAATGCGCTCAACAGAGGGCAATGTAGGGATGCTGAACTCTACGGTTCCACCAAAAATTCCTCCCTAGAAACCCTAAAAACAGCCTTATGTCCCACCTTACAGGGAACCCGGAACCTGGGCTCCCTTCTTCCTCAGGACATGAGATTCTTGATCCAGCCCCTCTAGTCTCGTCAGTTTGAACATTCATCTTTAAGGGATATAATTAAGGGACTCTCATCTCTCTCCTCCGGCAACCAAGGCTCTCTCCTGGTCCTGGGACAGCGGCTACCTCTAGTCCACTAGTGCCTGTGGATGCGGGAGTCTGCATCTTTGTGAACTTCCAATAAACTCCCGGTCGTCTTGCCCAAGACTCTTAACTCTGATGAGGTCACAAGGAGGCCAATCAATCAAGAGAAACCAATGGAAATCAATAAGATACCCATCTCCATACTTCTATCCTCAAAAAATACACTTGAGGTTGAACAGGGAAGATTCTTCTGTGTTTCTATTAATATCAGTCACTTCCACATCTGCAACACACAAACTATACTGGAGGTGGCTGGGAGGCCAGGGCTCCAGACCCTTCCTCCTCCAAATTCAGGAATCTTAGCTCCCAGTCTCCTCTTCCTTCAGTCCCAGGTTTCCGGGCCCCCATCAATTCTCCCTCAGACCCAGGTGTCCAGACCCTCCATTCCCCTTCTCTCTCAGGGATCCAAGCATCAGAATCTTGGAATTCTCACAGGCCCCAGCTAGACTTCATCTCTCTTTGGCCAAAGCAAAAATCCTCCCCGAAACTGTCACCGTAGGATCCCCCTTCCCGCTGTCCGGCGCAGGGACCCGCCCCCCTCCGGTCCCTCCCACTTTTCCCAAACAAAGCTCCCGGGCAACTTTCTCCCTCGCAGCCCCGCCCGCCCGCGGCTCCCCAGCCCCAGGCCGGGAGGTAGGTAGGAAGGCGCCGGCGGGAGTCGGGGATCGTGCTTTGGGGTGTGTGAGTTCGAGTGGGAAGTTACACCTTACGAATTGAGGTGTTCGTGGGACGGTCTCTGAATTGCTTGCCGCCTTCTTTATGCTGGGGGGCAGAAATTTGCGCTCTTGACCGAGTCTAAGTGTGGAGTTGCAACTTTCGCCAGAGTTGGGGTGTCTGTTGATGTGTCTGAGTTTGGGAGTGTGCGCCTGGGAGTAAGGGCTGGGGACGCTGGGGGTGTGAGTGTCTGTGGAGGTGTCGGTTTCAAGTGAGAAAGGGCCCCATGCTTGTTTCTGACCGAATTGGTTTGTGCGTGTCATTTATGGACTCCTGGTCCTCCTCATGGAGAAAGGAGGCCTCCTGGGTGGCCGAAAGGGGGCTCCGGGACTTTCTGGATCTTCATCTTGTCTCTCTGGAGGTTTGGGACCTGGGGCGGGAAATTAGGGGGAACCTTTCTGACTCGGCTCCTCCGTCCCTTTGTCTGGCCACATGGGGGAGAGCTGGGCTGGGATTTTGGCCTACGGGGGTCCTGAATGCCGCAGCGCCACTGGGCTCGGCCTGGGGTCTTTGTCTGGACCGGGGCTCCGGGGTCCGAGGGAGGAGGGGGATGGGAGTCCGGACTCTGGGGTCCTGGGAAAGCCGTGGAAGACGTGGAGCCGCCAGGGAGGCGGGATCTGACTGTATTGGAAAAAGTTTCCCCCTGTTCCCGGCCTCCGGAAAGTCACTGGGAACTTGAGTTGGATCAGAGCCCACGGCGCAGGGGAGGGGGGAGGGGAGGGAAGGGGGCGGGGCTGGGGGCCAGAGGGGAGGCGCCCTTGCTGGCCAGTCCCTCCCCTGATAGGGGTTGTGGGAAACTGGGGGAGGGGACGCCTGGGCCCTTTGTTCTGGCTCTCCTGATGGCAGGGCGCCCCTGCCCCCAGTCTGTGGTTCTGTGGGTCTTTCCTGGTCTTGGCTTGAGTTTCTGCCCTGAGTCTCTGTCCTTCTCTCTCTAGGTCTCTGTCCCCCTGTCTCTGGATCTCTGGTCCCCCTCCCTCTGGGTCTCTGTCCCCCGACATTAGGTCTGTGTTTCCTCTCTCTGGATCTCTGTCCTCTCTGAGTCTCTGTGTCTGGATCTGCCCTCAGCCTTCCTAGGGCCGGTGCCCCTCCTTTTCTAGCAGCTGCTGCTCACACTCTGGCACCTGTTCTTGGCATGGGACTGAGAAGATCTCACCCACTGTCCCCCTTCCCTGCAGCTAGGCTCTGACGCCTATCTTCTTTAAACCCAGTAATCCAAAGCCAAAGTTTCAGCCCTCCTGGACCCTAGGCATTGTACTGGGGTCTTCAAGGCTTCATCACAATCCAGGCTTCACTGAGAGCACAGAGGAGAACTCTCTCACCCTAAACTTCCCCAGAAATCCAGCCCCCTTTTCTCCAGGACCCAGGAATCCAGGCTCCCAGTCTCCTGCTTCCCTCAGATCCAGGAATTCAGCCTCCAGCCCCCTCCTCCCTCAGATCTGGGGATCCAGGTGCCCGCAGCCTCCCCTCAGACCCAGTGATCTGGACCTCTGTTCTGAGGTCTCTCTGGGTGGATCCGGGGAACCTTGCTGAACTCTGTGTTCCTCCAGGCCCAGATGGGGGAACCCCGGGCTGGGGCCCCTCTGGACGATGGCAGCGGCTGGACAGGAAGTGAGGAAGGAAGCGAGGAGGGCACCGGCGGCAGTGAGGGGGCGGGGGCGACGGGGGCCCAGACGCAGAAGGTGTCTGGAGTCCAGACATCGAGCAGAGCTTCCAGGAGGCCCTGGCCATCTACCCGCCCTGTGGCCGGGCGGAAAATCATCCTGTCTGATGAAGGCAAGATGTATGGTGAGTCCAGCCCTCGTTTTTGCCTTAGCCCCTAATGGTTAATAAAAATATTAAGGAACATTGGCGGAAGCTCTAATCACTGTTCACATAAAAGCACGTTGTGTGCTCATGATAACTCAGGTAGGAGTTAGCATCACCGTTTGCACAGATGAGGAACCCAAAGCCCAGCAAGGCTAAGTGACTTGCCTGAGGCCACACAAAGCCAGTGTATGGCAGCACTGGGATCTGAACCCAGGCTGCCTGGCTCCAAAGCCTGCAGTCATAACTCCTCTCCTGTGTAGCCTGCGGCTTGCTGAGGAAATGTTGCGTCTCTCTCCTTTCCTGGTGTCTTCTCTGTTGGGAAGTTCTGCTGAAGGTCTAACTCTCTTCCATCTTTGACTTTTCAGGTCGGAATGAACTGATTGCTCGCTACATCAAGCTGAGAACGGGAAAGACCCGAACTCGCAAACAGGTTTCAGGACTGTCTGGTGGGCTTCTGTCTGGGTTGGGCTTGTCTTCTTAGGCTCTCATCCTGGCAGATTCAGGTTAGAGGAGAGGCTTGTTCATGTCCTTTTTGTTTCTCCTCTTGGCACCTTGGTTAGTGTGTGCTAACTGTGCCTGTTTTGGTATAATTCTCTTAGCACTTGCATGGGAACCGAACAGAGGGCCAAAGAGAACAAGGTGTGAAAGGGAAATAAGACCTGGATTTCCTGGATCTGGGCATGATTAGTAGTGTTCGTGAGAAGAGAAAGGCCTTTATGGACACAACTGTTCTGAAGCGCCAAGATGACAGGCCCATTCTGTATATTTGTCATCTTTCATAATCACCAGCTTCGTGGGGGCACCTGGAGCCGGGAGGGAGGGAAGGGGTAGGGGATGCAAGGCGTGAGTGGCTGTGGCCTGAATCTGCTTCTTTGTCCCTCCCTTCAGGTCTCTAGTCACATCCAGGTTTTGGCTCGAAGGAAATCGAGGGAAATCCAGTCCAAGCTCAAGGTAGAGGTCAAGGAACTGTGACAGACACCTTGAGAGGGAAGCAGGCACTCTGAGAGAGGAGGACAGGCACCAGAGAGAGGGGGACAGAGACCCAGAGAGAGAGGGCAGTAGAGATCCAGAGAAAGAGGGAGAACCAGGGTGTGTGGGGGCAGAGACTTGGAGAGGGGGACAGAGTCACCCAGAAAGGCATACAGAGCAGGAGAGCAGAGACCCAAGGTGGGGGTTCGTGGCCCAGCCAGAGGGTGAACGGAGACCCTGGGTAGAAAAATGTCATAGAGAGAGGGGGACTGAGATTTAGCTTAGGACAGGCTAGAAGGATGGTGTGTTGGGCTTCTCCTCTGACTGCACCTGTCTTCCTTCCCCCTCCCCTACCTCTTCTCTCCCTGGGGTCCTCATTGCTCTTTTCCCTCTTGTGCTGTGAAGATCTCCTCTTTGTCTCCTGGTTCATCTTCCCGTGTGGCCCACCTGCACTTTCTGTGCCCAGAAATCTTCATTTCCTTTTGGAGATGTTAGTATCCCTTTACTTTTTTTTTTTTGCATCCTCTGGATTTCCTGTTTGCTCTTGGCCTGAGATCCTCATTTTTCTTCTCTTTCAAGTTGAGGTCTTTTCTTCTCTAGGACTTGGGGACCACCACTTCCTGGTCTTTTTGTACCCAGAAGGTCCCCTTCCCTTTACTAAGTCTGAAAACCTTCACTTCCAGTCTTTGGTCTTTTCTGGAGCTCACTGTTCCTCCTCTGCCCTGTCTGGGCTGGGAAACCTGCAGCGTCTCTTCCCTTTGGGTCTAATAGTCTCATTTCCTATGGTCTGCATATTCAGAAACCTTCATTTCTGGCTCTTTCTGAAACCTAGAAACCCTCATTGCTGTCTTATATTCTGGATGGGGAGTCCCTTTCCCTCTCTGGGCTTGGCCTTCTCTATTTCTTGTTCCATATTCATCCCTTGCTCCCCCTTCCTCCCTTTGCTCAGCTCAGGGTGGCTGGGCTGTAGGGGCTGGGAGGGCAGGAAGGTGTGTGTGGGGGGGTGGTGGGAGGAGTCCAGGCCTCATGTGCTAAGTTATGTTTTCTTTCCTTCTTTGGCACCCCCACCCCCCTGCCCATGGGCAGGCCCTGAATGTGGTAAGTCCCCCTGCCCATCCTCCCACTCGCTCCCTTACCCAGACAGACATTCCTGAGGAGGCCAGGAGGGGCAGGGGGCTGTAGTGAGAGGGACCTGAACCCACACCAATGCTTTGTCTTGACTCCCCAGCTCTTCATCTCCCCAGGTTTGCCCGGCCTTGTCCTTGTCCCACCCTTCCTGTATCCACTGGACTCCCCATTAACATGGACCTCCAACTTCTCCTCCAGGACCAGGTTTCCAAGGACAAGGCTTTCCAGACAATGGCCACCATGTCCTCTGCTCAGCTCATCTCAGCACCTTCCCTGCAGGCCAAACTGGGTCCCGCTGGTCCTCAGGTGGCCTGGGTGGAAATTGTGGGGTTCAGGGCTGGAGGGATGGGGTTGCAGTTGCAACAGGAAATTGATTGACACCACCCTTCTTTGTCTCTTCTTCAGACCCCGGAGCTTTTCCAGTTTTGGTCAGGAGTTCTGGGCCCCCGTGGAATGTTCCTGAGTAAGTTCTTATTCCAGCTGAGCACCTGCTCCCCATCCTCCTACAACCCCCTCCGTCCTCCCCGCCCAGACTTTTCTCGCTCCATCTTCCAGCTCCTAACTCTGTGAATGTAGTCAGGCTGTCTGGATTTGGATCCCAGGGAGGCGGTTGGGGCAGTGGTCTGGAGAAGAGGAGCTGGCCTGAGCGGGGACAGAGAGACAGGAGGGGGAGAAATGAGGCTGGGGTCTGCTGGGGTAAGAAGGAGGGAGGAGGCAAGGACAGTGCTTGGGGTCCGGCTGGGGTAGGTGGGACCATCCAGAGATGTGCAACCTGGGGGAGGAGTGGGTTTGGGGTGGAAATGAGCCCTGCGTGGGATTTGATGAATGTGAGAGTTTTTGTGAGAGTTTTGTAGGATGTCCATGGGGGTAATGGCCTCCCAGAGAGATTGTCTGAGTCCCAGAGGCTCATGGGAAAGGCAGTTGTAGATCCAAAGTGTTGGGAACCTCTGTAGGTCCAGAGGAATGAGTGGAGCCCCAGAGGCTAATGGGAAGGCTCATTCTCATCCCATAAAGGAGATTCTTGGGCCTGAGGGTAGAACAGAGATCCTTATCTTCTTTCAGGGTCAGAAGGAAGGAAATGGGCCCCTTTTCATCTCTGAGAGCCTTGAGGGTGATAAGATATGCTTCTAGTCCTGTTGTTTGTCGTTCAGTTGCTTAGTCTTGTCCAACACTTTGCAACCCTATGGACTGCAGCTCGCCAGGCTTCCCTGTCCTTGAGTCTAGAAGACTAGAAATGGGCCACAGAGGCTCATGGAGTCTTCAGCCCAGAGAGTTGGGAGTGGATCCAGGCTAGGTGGGCATTGGTGAAGCACTGTGGCCTCGGGATGGTGAGGCAGGAGGATGGTGAGTGTTACCAGCGAAAGACAGGCTGTGGGATCCAGGCTGGGAGAGAAGAAAGTTCATTGGGAGCTACTGCTGTATGTGGGCACAGAAAATTGTCTGAATAAGTCTTGGGGGCCAAAGGAACCACAGGTTTGCAGGGGAGGAGGTTGGGCTGGAAAGAGAGTGGTTCAGCACGCATTGCACTGGGTACTGGGATCCCATCTTTATGGAGTTAATAGTCAAATGCGGGACAGTGAATGTTAGATGTTCACCTATGTAAACACAAAAGTGAAGTGTGATCCATATGCCAGTTTTTTCTCTCAGTATTATGTTTTTCAGAGTGTCTATTAAAAAAATTTTTTTAATTGAAGTATAGTTGATTTACAATATTAGTTTTTGGGTATATAGCAAAGTTATCAGTTATACATATATATATACATTCTTTTGCATATTCTTTGCCATTATGGTCTCTCAGAGGATATTGAAAATAGTTCCCTGTGCTATGTAGTAGGACCTTGTTGTTTATCCATCCTATATATAATAATTTGTATCTACTAATCTGTTCCCTGGGTCTGTGACTGCTTGTTTTGTAGATAAGTTCATTTGAGTCGTATTTTAGATTCCACATGTAAGTGATATACTATAGTATTTGTCTTTCTCTGTCTGACTTACTTCAGTTAGTCTTATCATCTCTAGGTCTATCCATGTGGCTGCAAATGGCATTATTTCATTCTTTTTTAATGACTGAGTAGTATTCCACTGTATATATGTACCACATTTTCTTCACCCATTCATCTGTTGATGGACACACAGGTTGTTTCCCTGTTTGGCTATTGTGAGTTGGACAGCACTGTTTTAGATTCTATTGTACTGCTCCCTTACCCTGAACTTTGGCCTGATGTCCCGCTGGTCTTTTTCTCCCCACCTTCCTGAGCCTTCAGCCTCCTCTCCAAGATTCTTACGTTTTTTTTTCTTCCCACCTCTTGAGACCCTATTTGTGTTCTCTTTCTGCCATTTTGTGAGAGGTACCAGAATATCCTCAAGACCAGGGGTCCCCCAGGTTCCAGGATCTAATGCCTAATGATCTGAGGTGGAGTTGATGTAATAATAATAGAAATAAAGCACACAATAAATGTAATGTACTTGAATTATCCAGAAACTGTTCCCCTCCCTCCCACCTCTGGTCTGGAGAAAAACTGTCTTCCATGAAACCGGCCCCTGGTGCCAGAAAAGTTGGGGGCCCCTTAAGATCACAGGCTTTGTGGTTGGGGCTGATCTGGGTTTGAACCCAGGTTCTGCCATACCAGCTGTGTGACTTTGGGCAGGTCAGTTGACCCCTGTTTGTCTCAGTTTCCTCCTACAAAATGAGAAGAGCCATAATCACACCTACCTTGATAGGCTGTGAGTCTTCAAGGAAATGGTGCCCATAATGTGCTTGCACAGGGTCTAGCTTGCCATGGCGCCTCAGTAATTGTTAGCTGGTATGATTAGCATCTTTCCTTCTTACTGACTCCCAACTTCCTTTCTCCCTCAGTGTGAAGCCATTCTCACAGACACCGTTCTCCTTGTCACTGACTCCTCCATCTACTGACCTCCCAGGTAAGAGCCTTTTCTCCACCCTTTCTTGTTTTCCCCTCTCTTCTCAGCTCCAGCTGCCTTTCTTTCTACTTTCCATGAATTAGAGGATACTGTCTTATTGAGATCTAGCTCTGAGGCAAGGCCTGTGGGAGTGTGGAAAGATGTCCCAGAATTTGTAGTGGTTGAGATCCTTGCTTCTGTAGCCAGATCTACTGGGTTTATGCTTGATCACTTGCTAACCTGAAGGATATCAGGGACATTGATATATTAATCAAGATTCTTTCAGCTGCAAGTGATAAAAATCCAAATCAAGCTAGATGACCCCAAAAGAAAAAAAAACAAAAAGGAGAGAGTCTATTGGTTCAGGTAACTGACATTTCAGGAGTTAGGGCTTCAGGCATGACTGGATACAGGAGCTCAAATGGTAGCAACAGGAGTTGCTTGGTTCTGTTTTCCTTTACGGTGGCTTCATTCTCTGGCAGGCTCTGTCCACCTGGTAGCAAAGATGATTTCCAGAAGTCCATGCTGGGTGGTCCTAAGAACTCACATTGGTGAAAGAACTCTCAGGTTTCACAGATTCATCAAGTGGGAATGCTTTTGGCTCCAAGTTACAGAATATCCAAATTAATAGTGCCTTAAATAGTAAAGGCTTTACGATTTCATGTAACAAAAAGTCTGGAGGTGGACTGCTCCTATGCTGGTTCAGCAGCTCAGCAGTACCAGGACTGGCATCTCTCTAGTGGCCTCTGTCTTATCCCAAGATGGCTGTTGTGACTCCAGGCATCACATCCCAAGCAGGACTTGGCCAGAACCAAACGCTCTCTCCTCCCAAAGTTCTATCTTTTTCAATCAGGAAGAAACTCCTTCCCAGAAGCCCCCAGCAGATTTTCCATAACGTCTCATTGGTTAGGTCTGTGTCACATGGCCACCTCTAGCTGCAAGGGAGGCTGGGGGAAGTGAGTATTTAGCTTTTCAGCTTCTAAGAGGAGGCAGGCAAGGGGGACAGTGCTTGACAGAGTCAAATCAACATTAGCAATTTTTACTGTTTGTTCTTCTCTCTTTCTAGGGTGCGAGCCCCCCCAAGCCCTCTCACCTCCCGCTTTGCCCCCACCTGCCCCATCACCCCCAGCCTGGCAGGCTCGGGCTCTGGGCACTGCTCGGTTGCAGCTGGTGGAGTTCTCTGCCTTTGTGGAACCACCGGATGCAACTGACTCTGTGAGTACAATTTTGGCATAGTCATGGGAGGGTTTTGGAATGAAGAGGGTTCTAGCAAGGGCAAGCATAAAGCAGTGGTTCTCCAATTTTCCCATGTATCAGAATAACATGGAGAGCTTGTTAAAACATAGTTTGTAGGTCCACTCCTAAAATTTCTGATTCAGTTGATCTGGTGTAGGATGTGAGAATTTGCATTTCTAACAAGCTACCAGGTGATGTTGGTGCTGCTGGTCCAGGGACCACACTTTGAGAACTACTAAAATAAAGGAACTAGAAGGTCATGGGGTTATGGGTTGGGAAAGCCAGAGAAATCCCTCAGGACATCGCTCATTCATTAAGTAAACATTTTTGAATGCCAACTGTGCACTAGGCTTTGTGGTGGATACTGGGAACCTGGGAAAGAAAATCTGTTTCTAGGTGCGAGCTTTCCTGGCTTAGGATAGAGACAGGTGGCAATAACAGCCCAAGTGGACTGACTGTTAGAAGTAATAACTCCCAACCTGCAGGGGTTGAACATCATAGAAGTTTCTCACTCATTAGCATTTCAATATGGCTGGTCGTTAGACTTCCACAGAATGATTTGGGAAATCCAGGCTTCTTCCATTTTGTGGCTCTGCCATTTTCTAGGACTCAAGAAGATGCTGCTGGATGCTCTGCATCTGGCTGGCAGATGGTGGAAGGCAAAGAGTCTAGAACTATGCAAGTTTTATGAGTCTGGGTTGGGTGTGGCAACTATCAGGTCTGCTCACATCCCATTGGGCAGAACTTAGTCACACGGTCACATCTAACTGCAAAGGAGCCTGGGAAGTGTAGTTTAGTGCTGGGAAAAGGAAATGGGGTTTGTGAACACAGCAGTATCTGCCACCGCGATCTAAACACCAGTTTCTGTATATCGTGGTCCTGGTAAAACCCAAGTCCAATCAGGTTAAAACCCTCCCATCTCATTTGGACCAAAGCTAGCGTCCTTTAGTTGCCTCCAAGGCTCTGGGTGGTCTGACCCTTGTTCCTGTTCTGATCTTACCTCCTGTCCTCTCACCTTTGTTTACTCTGGTCTGGCCATACGGACTTCCATGCCGGTTCGGAAACATGCCAGAGGTTCAGAGCCTTTGCACCTGGATGTGCTTTTCCCAGATATCCCCATTCTCTCCTCCACCCATTCATTGCTTTGCTTGATTATCTTCTCAGATGGGCTTTCCCAAGCCACTTTATGGAAATACCAGCTACCATCAATCTTCCCCTCTTCCTTGTGCTTTAGTTTTTCATAGCATATATCACTCTCTGAAGGTTCTATCATCTATGGAAAGATGCAAAAATTTTCCTGTTTCTGCCAGTAGCTCCCTGAGGTCAGAGACTTTGCCTTGTAGCCCTGGGACCCAGAACAGTGCCTGCAGTTTTGATAGATGTCGAGTATGTGCTGGGATAGGGGAAGCTCATGTGTTTCTGAGTGTACAGAGGAATCATATCTGGGGAGTGAGTGAAGACATCCCTGAGATGACAACATTTGAGTTGAGTTTTGAGGGTTACATAGGATTTTGCCATGTGCAGAACTGGATGCTTCAGACACAGAGATAGAAACAGCATGAAGTTTTCAGGAAAACAAATAATCGAATATGGTAGGAGCTGGTTCTGGAGAAGCTGACATTGCCAAGCTGAGTAAGGGACTCAGGCTTTGTCTAGAGGGTTATGGGGGACCATGGGAAAGGGAAGGTAGAGAGTTGCCATCTGATTGCGATCCACGGAGGGTTCCAGGAAAAGGCAGATTTGGATGGACTTGAGCCTGGGAAGATCAGAGGTGGGGTTAGTTCTGGAAAAGAAGGGGAATATTTTCAGAGTATGAACAGAAGTGATAAGAATAGAAACAGAGAGACTTCCCTGGTGGTCCACTAGTTGAGAGTCCACACTCCCAAAGCAGGGGGCCCGAGTTCGATCCCTGGTCAGGGAACTAGACCCCACATACCACAACTAAAAATCCCACATGCCACAGCAAAGACTGGGGGATCCCACATACGGCAACTAAGACCTGGTGTAGCCAAAAGAAAATAGGAACAGATAGGAAGTTCTGATGTGGGCTGTGTGGATTCCCATCCATCCATCGATGAAAACTTTTTAAATAGAGAGTCAGGTTGAGGGGCTGTGGGCTTTGTCCTGGGAGGCACTGGGGAACCATGGGAGGATTATGAGCAGGGTTGGTCAGCTATGGAGCCATGTGAGCGATGAACTGGAGAGCAGAGATTGGAGGCTGGGAGGCCAAGGAGAAGGCTGGAGTGAGGGTGGGAGAGGAAAGGGCTGTGGGGACAGGGCAGAGAACTGGGCACTAAGCACAGGGCTTGGGGACTGAGGGACCGGGGGAGTAAAAGGGCAGCAGGGAGAGGGGACGGTGCCTGAGAACTGGGCCCAGTGGAACAGTTAGCAGGAGCTGTGGCAGATGGTGATGGGGTGAGGGATGGGCTTGGGCAGTGAGGACTGAGGGTCCAGCCGGCCTCCCACTCCTTACCCCTGGCTGTCCCTCCTCAGTACCAGAGGCACCTGTTTGTACACATCAGCCAGCACTGCCCCAGCCCTGGAGCTCCCCCTCTCGAGAGTGTGGATGTCCGGCAGATCTACGACAAATTCCCTGAGAAAAAGGGTGGTCTGCGGGAGCTGTATGATCGTGGGCCCCCCATGCCTTCTTCCTGGTCAAATTCTGGGTGAGTTCCCCACCAAAAACAAAAGGGCTCATAAATCACGTGGCCTCCGAGCTCAGGCCACTGGCTCTAAGGGAGACAGTCTTGGGACCTGCCCAGGTCAGCCTGAGCCTTACCAGTTCTCATGGGTCCCAGTGTCAGCTCCCTTAGCAGAAAGGAACAGGAAGGAGTTTGGCGGGGTGGATGGGACCAGTGCAGGTGTGGGGACCTCCATCATCTGCAGACTCCACTAGACTTTGCCACACCCAGTCGTGCTACTGATATGGCCCTGGGGATTGGCTTGTGGCATTTCAGATTTCCCTATGTCCCACCTGACCACACCAAGCCTCGTTGCTGATGAATGGTCCCATCTCCTTAACAAATGAATCCTGGAGTGATGTTTCTAAAGAGAGGATGAGGCTTTGCTGGGTTCCACCAGGCCCTGTTGCTAAGAATGTCTGGCCTTGGGACTTCCCTGGTGGTCTGGTTGTTGAGACTCCGCTTCCACTGCAGGGGGTGAGGGTTCGATCCCTGGGCTGTTTGTCCACCTGGCCACTGGGATTATGACGGGATCTGATCTCTGAGAATTGGCTGAAAGGGCTGGGGAAGAGTTTTCCAGAGAGGCATCGGGCTTCCCCAGACCTCACCAGGCCCTGCTGCTAGGGAGTAGGCACTCATCTTAGCAACCAGGGTCATGAAGGGCCTTGAGGGAGAGCCTCTGGTTGCTAGGGAATAGCTACCCCCTTATTAACCAGGCTCTTGGCAGGGGCTGACCTCCTAAGCTGGAGATTTCAGGAGAAAAACTTGAATTCCAGGTCCTCTTTGATTGGGAAGTTACTGGGGAGAGAGGGTCAGGGACATTGGGGGACCCAACTGCTGGAAGGGTGGGATTTTTCCCCAGAAACTGGAGAAGTGGGGACTTTGTTAAGGAAGAAAGATGGGTGATTGCAAAGCAATAGGTACCACCAGGCAGAGTTCCTACTTGACAAGAGTTCCCACTTATAAGGGCCATCCCTTCCAACTTGCCTGTACCTCCCCATCCCCCAGGCGGACTTGAACTGGGGCCCGAGTGGTGAGGAGGTGGGGGCAGGCGGCAGCAGCGGTGGCTTCTATGGGTGAGCAGCCAGTATGAGAGCCTGGAACACATGACCCTCACCTGTTCCTCCAAGGTCTGCTCCTTCGGCAAGCAGGTGGTGGAGAAGGTGGAGGTGAGGCTGGAGGGTGGTGCTCTGGGTGGGTAGGCACGCAGCCACTTGCTACTCGGGAGGGCGCAGACTAAATGGACCAGGAGCTACAACAGCTCTGGGCCTTTGGGGGTCTGCATGGTGGGGTGGGGGTATCCTAGCCTCTTTCACACATGGACTTAGAGCTAATATGGAGTACCAAAGTTATCTATAGGGGTCAGTTTGAGGGTTTAAGGTTACTGTGTGGTACAGAGATTTACTGTCACTAAGATTCAAAAGGTTCTTGTGGATATGGAAGAATCCTCAGGGGAAGGCAAGGTTAGGGGTCACACTTAGAGGTTGCTGAGGTCTTGAGGGTCTCAAGTACAGAGGTCATACAGGCTTTGGAGAGCTCATGGAGGGATCTCTGGAGGGTTTGAGGGTATCTGAGGACCTGGAGATCACATGAGTTCAGAGGTCTTTGAGAGTTCAGAGGACAGCTCTGAGAGGTTGGCTCAGTAATCCTGAACTGGGTACCTGAGGGTTTAGGCTTTCATCTTAGGTCACTGCGGATGGGGCGATGGAGAGAAGATGGCAGTAGGGAGTGGGTGTGGCATCTGAGAAGTCGCACAGAGTGGGTTTGGACTCTGGGGGTACACCCCTGTGTCTCTGAGTCACTGTCCTCCCTACTTTCCCAACCCCTGGTTCAGACGGAGCGTGCCCAGCTGGAGGACGGAAGGTTCGTGTACCGCCTGCTGCGCTCACCCATGTGCGAGTACCTGGTGAATTTTCTGCACAAATTGCGGCAGCTGCCCGAGCGTTATATGATGAACAGCGTCCTGGAGAACTTCACCATCCTGCAGGTGATGTGCTGGTTCCCTGCCTGAGCAGGGCCCCTGATGTGGAGGGAGTGCCCACAACTGACCCTCAGCCTGTGAAACTGACACGGGGGCACCTCCACGCTTGACCTTTCGCTTAGGGGGACCCCTTTACCCAGAAAACTGATATGGTGGGGGTTCCACAGCATTCTCATAAGAGGAAAACTGACCTGAAGGATGCCCCACAGTGGATCTTCAGCTTAGGGGACCCCCCTTCACAGGGAACCTAACCTTAGCCCATGGAAGATGTTATGTATGGTAGGACGCCCTTTAACTCTGGGAGTGTGATGACCCTGTAACATGATACACCATCTGATGTGAGGCCCCTCCCTGTAGACCCTCAGACCTAGAGCCTGGCATGTGGGGCATCCCGTCGACCTGGGGGAACATGATATGGTGGGGACCCTTATCCCATGACATCTTGGTTGGGGGTCCACAGTGTTCCCTCCCCTCTGTTCCAAGCATAAACCCCCTTTCTCCTGCCCTCCTGACAGGTGGTGACAAACAGAGACACCCAGGAACTGTTGCTCTGCACTGCCTACGTCTTTGAAGTCTCCACCAGTGAGCGGGGGGCCCAGCACCACATTTATCGCCTGGTCAGGGACTGAAGGGGGACCCCAAAGTGGCTCACCCTCCAGAATACCCTCTCTTCCCAGGCAGGACCTCCAGCTTTCCCCATGCTTCTTACGTGGGGAGGGTACTGCTCCCTGTTAGGACTGTAAAAGCTGGGTGGTGAATGGAATGGGCTGGGACTGAGAGGGGAGGACAGATCCTGATCTTGGAACCTCACAGGGGTGTCTGAAAGGACAGATCACCCCAGAGCATTAGGCACTGAGGACAGGAGTGAGACAACCCCTGGGATAGCACTGGTTTCTGTCTCTGACAGGTGCCCTCCCTTTTCTTTGTTCTGGATGTTTTGGAGGGCCCCAGTGACACATGGGCTTGTCCCTCCCTGTTTTTCCACATCTCCCTCTTCTCAATCTCCCTCTTCTTACCACCTCCATCCCGGGAACCCTGATATCGAATATTGAAGGTTAACCTTTTCTGTGCAGGGGCAGAGTCAGGTGGGCCCTGGAAATATATTATTATTTTTTTAATATAACGAGATATTTATAAGTGGGTGTTAGGGTCGTGACTTTTTCTCAGCTGGGTAAGCAGTGGGGTGAGGCTTTTTAATCTCATGCCCTGTTCTAAATGTGCCGTGGGGCTAGACTGTGTTGCCTCCCTCTCTCCTCCCCCAAATGTGTTGGTTTGTGTTTTGACAGAGGATAAAGCTATTTTTACCAAAACGTAGGGGATTTATTTGGTGCTTGGGCTAAAAATAAATCTAGTGGGAGGTGGTAGGCTGACAGCTGAGGCAAGGAAATGAGGTATCTTTCGAGGCAGGAAGCTGGTGGCCGGAAGCCCCACGTCCCCTGGGAGGGGGGGCAAGGTGACGGCAACGGGAAAGGCAGACACCTGGGTCCCCCGAGGGGAATGAGGGCTCAGTGGCTGGGGCCAACTGGGGATTAAACAAATATTTACAGGCGACAGGGAACTAAATGCCCTGGACACTTGCGGGGGTCGGCGTGGGGCTTGGGGAAGAGCGGGGCCTAGCGGTACCGAGCGAGCCGATCGTAGACGTGGTCCAGGTTTCTGCACAGGAATATGGAGAGCGTCATGAAGCTGAGCTACAGAGAAAGGAGACGCGGTCAGAGGTCTAGAGGGTGCCAGGAGAGTCGAGGGGTCTCTAGGGAAAAAATCTAGGGGGTGGGGCCAGGGGCAGAAAACGAGGACCCGCGAGTTGGGCGGGGCTTCGCCTTGGGAGGTGTGGAGAAGGGAGTAGGTAGGAGATGGGTCTGGTGGTGCAAGACTCAGGGATGGCAGTTTGGAGAATGTGGTGGCATTAGTGTAAAGGGCTAGGGGTAATGGGGTGGGACACCAAAGATATGGGCAGGCTGGGGAGGGGTGGGAATAGAGTTTGAAGCAAGAAGGGCGAATAGGGTGGGGTAGGGGGGCCCAGCTCCGTCTAGCATAGGTCTAGAGTCTGAGAAGGAGTGTGATCCGGAAAAAGCCCAGGGTCCTTTATTCTGGAGGCTCATCTATCTCCTCCTCAGTCTCTGCCTCTAATTCCATCTCGGCCTCTGTCTCTGCGCCTGCGCTCCCGGTCTCAAGTTGTTCCTCGTCTTGATCCCAAAGCGACCAGGGCCCCAGCACCTTGGGCAGCTTGCCCAGCGGGGCCTTGTCCCCCAGTTGGGGCAGGCGTCCGCCATGCCCCAGCCACCCCACAGACTACCGCTACGCCCGCTGCTGCTCAGCAGGCCGCTGCGCCCACCGCTGCCGTCGGTGCTCGGGTGTGGCCTGGAGCTCGGATTGTAGGCACCCGGCACCTGCAGCTGGGGTTCGCAGTGCAACAGGCTGCGCGGTAATAGCAGGCTCAGCCCCGCTACACTCACCTGCGGGGGAAAGGGGGAGATTGCGGCCAATAGCAAGGTATATCCGCAGATGAGGACCAATGGGAGTCTCGTGAGGAAGGGCGGGAACGCCTGCTCCTCCGTGCAACCAATCAGGGCTCACAGAGGCTAGGCCAGGTGGAGTCCCAAAAGGCCTGGATTGGCTGTATTTCTATCAATGCATGCGCCTTTCCCAGAGACTGGTTGGACCGCGCAATTTGGGGCCGGGCCATCTAGGCCAATCGCGAGTGGGGGCGGGACCAGATCACCTCGAGTAGACCCACGCCGAGACAAATGCCCACTATGGAGATGAGGTTGTTGGTCAACCAGTTGGAGAGACTCCGTTCGCAGCCCTGGGGATACAGGGATAGGTTGTAGGTAGGTTCCTTTTGGGATTCTCAAGCCCGGGGCCCACTATCCTCAGTCCAGCCTTATCCCCTCCTTCAGGTACTACCCCATTCCCTAGTTATCAGGGGTCTCTAGTATCTGGGCTTCAGTCCGTCCAAGCCGAAGACCCCATCCCCAGGTATCAGCATTCCAGATCCCACCCTTTCTCCTGGGCCTTTTCTTTAGGCCCCGCCCTTCCAAAAGATCCCGCCCCTTGTAGGGATTCTGCCCCCTGTTGTAGGACAGCCCTTTCCCGTAGCCTGTCAGACCTCTCTGGTCCTGTGCTCCACATCCTCCCCACCTGTTGGTAGATGTAGCTGTTCGCGGGGACCGAGCAAACTTCTGCATTGTGTCGGGGCCGTGCCAGTGATCCGAGCCGGCTGAACTGGGGGAAGGAGATCTTATCGAAGATTGTGAAGTTGTTGGTCGCCGATGAGTTATAGCAGGAGCAGGGCACGCGGTCCCCTTCGGACTCGTTACTTCTCATGCTGGGGATATGGAACCAGTCCTGAGGAGACTCCCAGCCACAGCAGCGCAGCTGAGAGAAGAACGAGAGTCAGAGGAACAGGGTACAGCAGAAGTTCACATTGTAAAGCAACTACAACAACAAAAAGTCAGAGGAACAAGGACTAGAGAGATGCAAGATGCTTTGGGGGATCAGGGGACTAGGTGATGGGTGTGATTGGGTACTGGGTCATATTGGGGAGTAGAAGGCTAACAGCACTGTGGGCTGGGGGTGGGGTCACAGCAGGGCCAAGGGACAGTAGGGGTACATGAGGTTGGGAGAGAGGAGTCACGGGTCGGGGTTCTTGGGGCTGGGGAAAGAGCTGCAGAATCGTGCTTTGGAGGATTGGGTAGGCAGTACAAACCAGCTGTAAGTAGGGGGAAAATGGATGGGAGAGTGGGGCCGTGTGAGTGACCAGGGAAAGGAATCTCACTTGGGCCTGGTCCCTTGGGTACCAGAGTCACTACTGGGCAGGGAGTGGAGTCAGGCTAGGGCCTTGGGACTGAGGGCGGAGTCCTGTCGAGCCAGGGGGCGGAGTCACTGCAGGGGTTGGGAGCTGGGAGACTGGGCCAAGTTGCCATGGGCTGGAGGTGGCTTGGGTGGGTAGAGTTACGTTAGGGTCCTAGAGCTGGGGGCTCGGATCCTGTCGGGGCCAAGTCTCCTCCAGGCAGAGGGCGGAGCCAAGTCAGAATCCCAGAGCTAGAGGGAAGGATCCTGGTGGGCGGGTCCTCACACACCTGGAACTGAACGTAGTCCCAGCTCTCCTCCGCTGCCGTCTCCTCCAGGTGAGCGGTAGGTTTGGATGGTCTTCTGCACAACGTCCTTCACTTTCCTCTTCAGCTGATAGGCCGAGAGTGAAGCTGAATCCCCCACCTGCTTCCCCCACTGCCCTCTGCTCCAACCCACTCCAGCCACTCCGTAGCATCTTTGTGGCAGCCTTGGTGTTTCACTGAATGGCTAGCTATGTCTCTGTCCCTCCAAACTGCTCTCTGCCTGTTTCTACCGTTTGTCTTTCTGTGTCTCCACTGTCTCCCACGATCTCATTAAGTTTTGTCTCTTTCTTGGAGCTGTTTCTCCAAGTGTTTTCTTTCCTCGCTTCTGTTTCCCTTTGGATCTCTGTCTTCCTTTGTGTTGGTGAATCTTTCTCTGACCCTCACTGTCTCTAGATTCTTCTCTGTGTCTGTGTTAGCCCCTGTCTGCCTTTGCTTCTCTTTCCACTCTCTCCCTCCCCACCCACTAGCTTGGGTGAGGAGAATAGAAGGTGAGCTCACCTGGACTCTCTGAGTGGAGATGAGGATTCCTAGGGTGATCTGTGTGGCAAACAGGAGCAGCAGTGTCCCAAAATACTGGAGCAGGGAGGAAGACAGAGTGGGCAGGTCAGGCTGAACTCCCCAGGATGAAGGGGCTGCCAGGGCTCTATTTAAGGACAAGATGTGAACGATCCTAGAGGTGGAAGGGTGGACGGGAACTCACCAGGCCCAGGAGGCAGCGGAACTCCTTCAGGGCCCCCACACAGCCCAGGAGGGCAAGGCCCATGGTGAGGATTCCTGAGACAGCCAGGACCTTGGACCAGATCTGCAAGGGCATGAAGGACAAGCCTGGGGGAGATGAGAGGCAGTGACATTGGGCTCCATGTGCACAGCTCCAGACAGCCCCATTCCCCACCCACACCTGTCTAAAGTGGGCAACAGTAACCTGGGTGAGGGGGCCTCTTCCTGGGCTCCTGGCATCTTTTCTCTGAGTCTCTGTCCCTGTCCTACACTGAATCTCTGCCTCCTGGAATTCTTCCCACCTCTCTCTGGTCTCTGGCCCTCTCTGTCTTTAGGTGTGTGTTCCCTTTTTCTGGATCTCTGTCCCTCTTTCTTCCTGGTCTCTGTCTTTCCCTCTTGTTCTCAGTCTCTCTCTCCTCCTGCAGCCCCTCCTCACCCTCGGTAGTTTCAGCCTCATCACTTGTTCTGCAACATTGGATCAGTCACCTAAACCCCCGAGACTTAGGGAATAATGATATCTATTTCCTAGAGTTGTTTTGAGGAACACATGGGAGACATGTGTTCAGTCCGCTCCTCTACACCAGTCCTCTAGGCCTCCTCATATTTACTAAATCTTGTAAACATTTATTAAACATGAGTTATTGGGATTTTGACTACTACCCCAGTGTTATTTTTCTGCAATGATTATTAGTGTTAATCTGCTTTTCTACTTCCTTGCTGTGTGACATCCAGTGACTTCCCCTCTCTGAACCTCAAGAGAGGAAAGACTTATGGGAGAATCTGATAAGCATCTCTGCTCAAGATCTGATACCTACGTGTCACCTAAGATGTAACACTTAGCTGTCTGGCACCTAAGTGCCTGAGAAATGGCCACTATTATTGTTATTGGTACACTCAACTCATTTGCCAGAGGAAGAAGCTGAGGCTCAGAAGTTGTGGCCATAGCAAGGAGTGGAGCAGAGCCTAAGATCAGATAAGAAAGCTGGGCACCGTGGGCCTCCCTGGGATGAGGGAGACCCCAGGAGTCACCTAGGAGTGGAGCCCTGTTCATATCTGCTCCAGGAAGACCGCTCCAACCCCCCGACAACATCCCCACCCAGCCCTGGACTGCCTCAGCCCCCTTACCCACGAAGGACACGAAGCTGGTTTTGTCGATGAGTATCCAGATGCCGAAGCAGAAGATAAGACTGCCTAGGACCTGGGGAGAGGAGAGTATGGCTAGTGGGCGACACAGGGAAATGAAATGGGGTGGCTACGGCAGGGGCTGGGGCCTGGGCTCCGGATCCAAGAGGCAACTTACGAAGAAGAAGAGGTTGAAGACGAACAGGAGGTACTTGACAAGGCTGAGGCAGCCATCGTGGGCTGACATCTTCTCCTAGAGGGGTGAGACACCGGTGGGAGGGACAGGACAGAAGGGGTGGTGGCAGTAGGGAGAACAGGCAGAGAGACCTTGAGAGAGAGAGGGGGGAGAGGCCGAGACAGAAGAGAAAGGAAGAACTCAGAGAAAGAGGAAGTGCTGGGGCTGGAGCCCCACCCCCCGCCTCTCTACATGCAGGGTGACTTCTGAGTCTTCATCCCCATCTCCCCTTGCCTGCCCCACTGGGATGCACACCCCAGTACCTGAGGGGCCTTGAAATTGATGGGCACCAAGGACACACCAGGCAGTTCCTCCCAGATCTGCATGGCTCAGGCTGGGGGACCCATAGGGCATCCTGATGTACTTGCAGCCCACCTACTCTGGGCACCAGGACCCCAGGCTGGCCCTGGACAGCAGCCTACCTCACAGACACTCTGACCTCACTGCCTGCAAAGCTCTGCCATCTCTGCATTCATCACTGCCCTCCCCAACCGCCCCCACAAGCACCACTTCCTGGCCTTTGCAGTCTCTGAGTCTCTGTTCTTTTCTCTGTGGATCTGATTCACTCTCTTTACCTCTAGATCTCTGTCCCCTTCCCCCACCAGGTCTTCTTCTTTCTCTCTGGTTTCTGGCCCCTTATCTGCATGCCTGTCCTCCTTCCTCTGTTTATCTACCCCACCCCCACCTCCCTATCATTTCCCGCTCTTGGAATCTGTGTCCAGTTCTTAGCCACAAGGTAGACCAAGGTGCTCCCATGTGCTGGGGCAGGGGCTGGGCACCTGGGGGAAGTGAAAGTGCTGCAGGCCCCAAGTGGGAAGATCCCCAGTGCAAAGGGGTGATTTGGTAGTACCAAAACACCCAGAGCGGAAGCTGAGCCTAGGGCAGTACTTCCTGCTTTGGCAATGAGGCCCCAAGAAGGGGGAGGCCCCACAGGAGTCAAGACTGAGCCCAGGACCTTGGCCGTTAGATCCAGGTTTACAATACCTGATCATCTTTAGGACTGTGCTCCACAGCCAGCAGCCTCTGAAATCTCCCCTAACATCCTGCAGGCTTCTCACTTGTCAAGTCCCAAATCCACATCGATGTTTATTTAACATTATGGATGTTCCTACCATTTCGACATCTACCCAGGAAAACCAGACCTTCTTAGAGAGCCAGTTCCCTCTCTTCTGAGCAATCTCATTCACTTTTTTTTTTAAGGCTCTGAATGTAATTTATTTTCTTATTAATGTCAAAAATCAATTCATATTAGTAATATTCTGATTTTTAACTCTAGGCTTTCTTTTTTAACCCCAATTTTATTGAGGAATAACTGACAAGTATGATTATATATATTTAAAGTATACAGGAAAATTTTATATATGTGTATTATATATATACATATATAGTGAATGATTACCATGCTCAAGATAATTAACATGTTCTTCATCTCACATAGTAAACAGTGTTTGTGTGTGTGTGTGTGTGTGTGTAGAACACTTAAATGTACTCTCAGCAACTTTCCAGCACACAATAGTGTATTATTAACTATGTTACCATACTGTACATTTAAATCCTCAGATCAGAACTTACTCCTCTTATAACTGAACATTTATACCCTTAGACCTATGTCTCCCCATTTTCCTCACTCCCCAAACCATCCTACCATTCTATAATCTGTTTCTATGAAATTACACTTAAATTTTTTTTTAAAGATTCTACATACTTTGGAAGGAATGATGCTAAAGCTGAAACTCCAGTACTTTGGCCACCTCATGCAAAGAGTTGACTCATTGGAAAAGACTCTGATGCTGGGAGGGATTGGGGGCAGGAAGAGAAGGGGACGACCGAGGATGAGATGGCTGGATGGCATCACGGACTCGATGGATGTGAGTCTGAGTGAACTCCGAGAGATGGTAATGAACAGGGAGGCCTGGCGTGCTTTGACTCATGGGGTCGCAAAGAGTCGGACACGACTGAGCAACTGAACTGACTGAACTGACTGGCATACAAATGATACCAGTATTTATCTTTCTATCTGTGGCTAATTTCATCTAGCATAATGTCCCCTCAAGTTCATCCACATTGTCCCAAGTGGCAAGACTATCTTCCTTTTTATGGCTGAATAATATTCCATTGTAATACATATATTAGAAATATATATATCACATTTTCTTGATCCATTCATCTGTTGAAGGACATTTAGACTGCTTCCATATCTTGGCTATTGTGAATAATGGTGCAATGAACATGAGTGAAAAGATATCCCTTCAAGAAACTGATTTCATTTCCTTTAAATATGTACCCAGAGTGGGATTGCTGGAACATATGGTGCTTCTATTTTTAACTTTTTGAGGAATCTCCATACTGTTTGCCATAGTGGCTTCACCAATTTACATTCACACAAAAGTGCACAGTGATTCCTTGCCAGCACTTGATATCTCTCTTTGAAAACAGCTATCCTAACTCTTACGAGATGGTATTGCATGGTTTTGATAGTTTTGATTTACATTTCCCTCATGAATAGTGGGGCTTCCGAGGTGGCACTAGTAAAGAATCTGCCTGCCAATGTAAGATATAACAGACGTGGGTTCAATCTCTGAGTCAGAAAGATCCCCTGGAGAAGGAAATGGCAACTCCCTCCAGTATTTTTGCCTGGGAAAACCCATGGACAGAGGAGTCTGGTGGACTACAGTCCATGGCATTGCAAAGAGTTGACATGATTGAGCAACTGAGCATACACACACGCACACACACACATGATTAGTGATTGAGCACCTTTTCATGCCTCTATTGGCTACTTGTATGTTTTCTTCAGAAAAAAATTGTCTATTCAGATCCTTCCCCCATTTTTTCAAATTGAATTATTGGCTTTTTTTTGCTGTTGAGTTATATGAATTATTTATGTAATTTGAATGTTGTTAGCCCTTTATCAGATATATGGTTTGCAAATATTTTATCCCATTCTCCATTGAAAAGGGTGTCTTTTCAATATATCATTTCCTTTAAAAAAATTGTATTTATTTTTTTTTTGGCTGGGCTGGGTCTTGTTACCACACCACCTTTTCTCTAGTTGCGGTATGCAGACTTCTCACTGCAGTGGATTTTCTCGTTGCAGAGCTTGGGCAGTAGGGCACTTGGGCTTCAGTAGTTGCAGCTCCCGGGCTCTAGTGCACAGGCTCAATAGCTGTGGTGCATGGACTTAGCTACTGTGCATGTGGGACCTTCCCAGGGATGGAACCCGTGTCTCCTGCATTGGCAGGTGGATTCTTTACCACCGAGCCACCAGGGAAGCCCTTGATTGTTTCCTCTGGTATGCAAAAGATCTTTGGTTTGATGTCATCTCACTTGTTTATTTTAGCTTTTGTTTCTTGTGCTTTTGGTGTCTTATCCAATAAATTACTACCAAGACCAATTTGGTGAAAATCAAGGAACTGTTTTCCTGTGCTTTCTTCTAGTTTTATAGTTTCAGGTTTTACATTTAAGTCTAATCTTTCTTGACTTTTGTGAGTAGTGTATGACAGTGGTTCAGTTTCATTCTTTTGCATCTGGGTACACAGTTTTCCCATTTATTGAAGAGACTGTTCTTTTCCTATAATGTGTTCTTGGCACCCTAATAAAAATTAGTTGACTGTATATGCATGAGTAAATTTATGGGCTCTCTATTATGTTTCACTGGTTTATGTGCTAGTTTTTATGCCAGTACCATATTGCTTTGATCACTATAACTTTGTATATATTACAAAGTTTGAAATCAGGAAGTACGATGTCTCCCATTGTGTTCTTTCTTGAGATTGCTTTGGCTATTCAGGGTCTTTTGTAGTTCCATACAAATTTTAAGATAGTTTTTTTCCTATTTCTGTGAAAAATGCAATGAGAATTTTGATAGGGATTACACTGAATCTGTAGATTATTTGGGGCACTATGGGGATTTTCACAATATTGATTCTTTCAGTCCAAGACATGGGATATCTTTGCATTTATTTGTGTCTTATTCAGTTTCTTTCCTCAGTGTCTTATAGATTTCAATTTACAGGTCTCTCAGTGTTTTATTGTTTTTGATACAATTACAAATGAAATTGCTTTCATAATTTTTTTAAAGATTGTTGTTAGCGTATAGAAATGCAATTGACTTTTGTGTGTTGATTTTTATCCTGTAACTTTATTGAATTCATTTGTTAGTTTTAACAGGGTTTTTTTGTGTGTGTATGGGGGGTTTAGGGTTTTCTACAATAGATCATGTTGTCTGCAAACAGATAATTTTCTTCCTTTTGATTTGGATAAGTTTTATTTCTTTTTCTTGCCTAATTGTTGTGGCTAAGACTTCCAGTACTATGTTGAATAGAAATGGTGAGAGCAGGCATTTTTGTATTGTTCCTGATCTTAGAGAAAAGATTTTTAACCTTTCACCATTGAGTATGTTGTTTGCTGAGGGTCTGTCATATAGGGTCTTCATTATGTTGAGGTACATTACATCTATACCTAATTTGTTGGAAATTTTTATCATGAAAGGATGTTGAGTTTTCTCAAGAGCTTTTTATTCATCTAATGAAATGATCATATGCTTTTTATCCTTCATTCTGTTAGTGTGGTATCACATGGTTGACTCTTTCCTGTGAATCATCAAAATTTCCCTCCCTACCAACACTTTCCTATTAGCACATAATCATGCTATTATTTCTTCCATCTAAAAACTCATGCATTGACCACACATCCTTCTACACCTCTGTCCCATTTCTTCCTCTTCTTGATAACAAAATCCATTAAAAATTTGGCTATGCTCACTGCTACTTCTTCTCTTCCAAGTCTCTCAATATGACTTTCATTCTGACTTGTTCACCAAAACCACTTTGGTCAAAGTCACCAATGATATCCATGTGGTCAATTCTTGGTCCCCATCTTACTTGACTTCTCTATATCACTGGTTGTGGTCCCCACACAGGTAGCATCAGCCTCAGCTGGGCATTTGTTAATATTCTCAGTCTTCATCTCAGACCTACTGTAGTGGGTTGAATGTGGTCCCCCAAATATATGTCCTTGTCCAAACCACTGGAACCTGTGAATGTGACCCTACTCATTTTTTAACCCTATTTGGAAAAGTGGTCTTTGAAGATGTAGTTAAGGATTTCAAAATGAGATTATTCTGGATAATCTGAGTGGGCCCTAAATCTAACGACAAATGTTCTTAAAAGAGACAGTCAAAGCAAAGGCACTCCTAGAGGAGAAGACAGAGGCAGAGATGGAGTTATGCAGATATAAGCCAAGGAATGCCTGGAAACTACCCTTAGCCCACACACATCCTATTGTCTACCTAGAAGCCATAAGGATCCTCCTGTTAAAACATGAGTCACTTCTTGACTCAGAACCCTCTAATAGTTTCTTATCTCATTCAGGAAAAAAAAGCCCAACTTCCTACCATGACCTCCAAGGGCCTCCATAAAATAAAATACTCTGACCCTTATCACTTCTCTTATCTCACCTAATACCCACCTTCCCCTCAATCACTGGGATCCAGTTATATTGGCTTACTTGCTGTTTCAAGAACCTGTCAAGTATACTTCTGCCTCCAGACCTTTGTTATTGCTGTTCCCTCTGCCTGGAATACGCTTCCTCGTGTTCCTAGTTGCTTTCCTCATCTCCTTCAAGTCTCTGCCAAATGTCACTTCCTCAGAGAGGTCTTACTTGACTACTGTCTACAGTTCTCTGTCTTGTCACCTCATAACACTCTGTTTTGCTTTTTTAACAGCACTCCCATGCTCAGAAATTCTTATTTGTTTATGTTTCCTGCCTTTGCAACTAAAATGTAAAATCTTTTTCATAACAGCATCCTGAGGGTCTAGGGCAGAGTAGAGTACATCATTTATTAAATATTTACTGAGACTTCCCTAGTGGCTCAGTGGTAAAGAATCCACTTGCTAATGCAGGGGACAAGGGTTAGCGCCTTGATCCAGGAAGATCCCATATGCCATGGAGCAACTAAGCCTGTGTGCCACAACCACTGAGCTTGTGCTCTAGAGCCTGGGAGCTGCAACTACTGAGCCCATGCACCTGGAGTCTGTGTTCCACAACAAGAGAAGCCATTACAATGAGAAGGCCCTGAACCATAACTACAGGGTAGCCCCCACTCTCTGCAGCAAGAGAAAAGCCCATGCAGCAACAGAGACCCAGCACAACCAAAAATAAATAAAAACATACAATTTAAAACAATTACTGACTGACTTTTTCCTGGCATCTAGATTTCACAGTTTTTACTGCTCCAGGGCCTTTGCATAGCCTCAGGGACTGAGATGTTCATATTCCATTTTACACTTAGTAAATCATCCTTTATGTCTCAGTTCCAGTGTTACTTCCTCAGAGAACTCCTCTTGTAACAGAGAAGAACAACTCTAACTGCATATTGGATCTATTCCTTTAGCTCTAACCTTTGTGCTCTATTCCCTGTGCTTAGTCATGCTGGTTCTGCACCTTTGTAAAAGAATGTTGCCTATAGCCTGAAAAACCACATGATAGTCCATTCTCAAGGCTCTGACCTTTAGAAGTATAACACTCTTCCGTTCATATGAAGATAAAGAGCTGCAGAACAGAAAATAACTTGCCTTGTTGGATGCTTATAGGAACACTGTGACCAGACCTACATGGACAGCCTTAAGAACAGATTCCTGCACCAAGAAGTTTGCAACAACCAGCTACACCCCACCTTCTCTCTTAATATAAAAGAAGCCTGAATTTTAACTTGGGTAAGATGGTTCTTATGGACGCTAGTCCACCGTCTTCTTGGTATGTTGGCTTTCCAAATAAAGTTTCTATTCCTGCCCCAACAATTTGTCTCTGGATTTATTGGCCTGTTGTGTGATGAGTAGTATGAGCTTGGACTCAGTCATGCTTTCTCCAAATTAGGTCTCTGAGTTGAAGGACTGGATAATTTCCCCCAGATTGTGATGTATTTTTATAGCACCTAGCATTTTTCTTTATATCTTTTGTTCAGTCATAATGATCTAAGCCTGTGGTTCTCAGAATGTGACCTAGGGACTGCTGGTGGTTCCTGAGACACTTTCACGGGTTCATGAAGTGAAAATTATTTTCATAATACTATTAAGATGTTATTTGCCTTTTCACTCTCACTTTCCCTTGAGTATACAGTGATGTGTTTTGGAAGCTACAGCATGTGAACTATTTTGACAAGCCGCACCCCCACCACACACACCCCAAGGACATATGATAATGCAACTGTTGTCTAGTAAGCCAGGTGTTAAAAGAGGTTTGCAAAAATGTAAAATACTCTTCTCAGTAAATTATTTTTGGTGTGGAAATTAGTTATTAAAAATGTTATTTATGTTAACGCAATGGATTTTTGTGTTATGATGCCAATACACATTCCAAAAATTTCTCATTTTAATACTGATAGATATAGCTCACATAAATATAACCCACAAAAATAATTGAGGTCCTTCGTTTTTAGGAATATCAAAGCAGTCCTAAGACCAGCAATTTTGAGTAAATCTTGGGTTTTCGATTCTTCTCTGCAAGCCCAGCAAATTACTGAACTCTGAAGGCAAGGTCCCCATCTGTCTTACCGGACATATATTTAGAGTTTGGCTAGTAGTATGGAAGCCTTAAGTATTACTGTCAAAAGGTTAGAAGGCAAGAAGAAATGAATGGGAAGAAGGATTCCACCTCACCCTTGCTTCCACATTACTCAGGGAAGTGGAAGTGAAGCCAGTGCTCCAGACTAGGGACTCGCCTTAGAGTGCCGGGAGGTAGAAAGCGAAGGGATTGGGCACCGGGTCTAAAGGGGGACGTAAGGACAGGAGGGATGGACGGACGCATGCGTGGAAGTAGGCGCATGTGTGTACAGGCAGTTACATGTGCAGGGAGGGAGACGGCTGTTGAAGAGTGGAGCCGCGGAGTCGCTCGCGCCTGTCCGCGGGACGCGCATGCGCGCAGTAGAATGCGGGAAAGGCGCCAAGAGGCAGAGCGAGGAGCGTCGCGAGATGAGGCCTGTGGGGCCTGAGGCCCCGGTCGCTAAGCGTCTCAGTTGAGCCTTGTACACCCTCATTTTCGCCTGACTGACCAGACTGAAGAGCCCAGGCCTCGAGGGTGAGGTGAAATTGGCGCCTTTGGGATCCCTGAAACGTTCATAAATCTCGGGTGTGTGAGGTTGGACGTCATGCCCTGAGGTCATCGGACTCCGCCAAGGGATAACTGGCCACCGGCCCGAGCCTCCCGACTGCGCGGGCTCTGTGGAGCTGAGGGGTCAAACGGCCTGAGAGAACCCTCCTTTTTCTCCCCTAGAACCTGGGAAACTGGTGTCAGCCCCTTCGCTCACCAGATTAGACTTTGAGGCCGTCCCAAGGCGCGACCTTCGTGGGCCGCAGGCCAGCGGTCCCCACCCAACCGGGGAAGCCGATGGGTTCAGGCTCCCAGGCTGCAGAGCCCGGGTCCAACCTCTTCACCGGCCTGTTGGGGACGAAGTTATTGCTTTTTTCTTGAGGAAGCTGGACACCAGCTCCCTCCTTTCGTTTTGGGGTTTATAGTTACAGGGAAAGGTCAAGGGGCACTTCCAGGAGCTCCGAGAGCTTCCTGGAAGCAATGGTTGGGGAGAGTCTTTGCCAGGCAGGATGAGGTAGCGTCTCAGGCGTTGGGCCACCATCAGGGCCTCTCGGCTGCAAGGACACAGAGGGGCTTTCACGGGGTCGCAGGTGGCCCGTTTGCAGAATCTGTTCGCCGAAAATTAGTTCTCTCAGGAAGAGTCAAATTTACCAATTTACCAGAAAACTTGTAGATTCTGGTAAGTTGACCAGTTTACACTTTTGAGTGTATTCAAGAAAGGTGGATTTATTTTTCATGAACACAGTTTTCCCTTTTTAGTGGAACTCAGTGTCGGGGTAAGTGTTAACATGAATTAGGGGAATCAGAAGTACTTCCTGTTATTTGAGTTATGGTTCATTTCAGTTGCTGGCAAACCATCTGGTAATAGTGAAGATTTGCGTTTCTTCGGTAAGCTGCCGGCTGTCTGAGAAATGTCTCCAGCTTCCTCAACTTGGTTAACTTTTGAACAAATCGAATTAAAATTTCTGATCGATGCATGAAGCAGGGCACTCAAAGCCGGTGCACTGGGACAACGCAGAGGGATGGAATGGGGAGGGAGGTGGGAGTCGGGTGGGGGAGGCAGGGGGACACATTTGTACAGTCACATGTACAGCCGTGGCTAATTCATGGCACTGTATGGCAAAACCCACTACAATACTGTAAAGGAGTTAGCCTCCAATTAAAATAAATTTTAAAAAAGTAAGAAGTATTAAGACACATACTGTTATGAATGATTTAACATTTGATAACATAATATGCTACATGGGTTTTTCACTACCTTTAAAGAATAAAAGTCACTAAAAAAACCCAAATGAAAGAATTCCTTATGGATACACTTTAGGGTTTATCTTAACTTGATTTGCATTGATAATTGGAGGTTCTTTGTTACTTTTTCCTTTTTGTGACAGCATTTCCTTCTGGTGTTTCTCCTTGTTCTCTGGCCATTTCTTCTTTTCTTTATATTTCTAACATTCTAAATCATGAAATCTGCAGCCATCAAAGGGCATAGAATGTATAAACAGTTTAAAATGAATAATTATAAAGCTTGTATCTGTGTAACTGCCCCCAGATCAAGAAATAGAATGTTACCATGACTCTGGAAGATCTATCATTATCATTTCATAGTCCCTTCATACCTTTTAGAGATAACTTCAAGTCTGACTTTTGTGCTGATCATCTTGATTTTCTTTATACTTTTGCCATAATTTTGCTTCTGTTTTCAACATAGAACTATGGATTCGCTATCTAGAATATTTTATATTGTGCTTCTGCTCAACATTGTGAAATTTATTTATACTGTTGCATGTAGCTGTAGTTCCTTTATTTTCTTCACATATGGATAGTATTCTTGTGATTGAAAAGTCTATGATTTATGCACTTTGCTGTTGATGGGCACTTGTGTTTTTCAGCTTTGTGACAATTATGAATAATGCTTCTGAAAACATTCTTGTGAGAAGTAGAAGAATGTAGTTGGTTAAGAGCTGTTTCTGAAACCAAACTGTAATCCTGAATACCACTCATCGGTAGTGTACAATTGAAGAAGCTGTGTAACTTCTTTGTGTTTCAATTTTTTCATTTTTGTCAAATGGGAGTAATAATAGTACTTACCTTACGTGGTTATGGTGAAGAGTAATGTAATTTAAAAATATAAAGCATTTAGAACAGTGCCCAACACAAAGCAAGCACAATATGTTATCATTAATTATTACTGTATTCTTTGGCTTAAGAGAAAGAGTTTCTCTGGAGAATATATTGGGAGTTGTTGGGCCATAGTGTATGTGTGTATTCAATTTTACTACTAGGTTGTTCTCCAAAGTAGTTATAACCATTTACACTGACATTAATTAAGGATGAGACTTTCTGGCTGTTCTACATCTCATCAATACCTGGTATTATTAAACTCTTCCACTTTTTCCCCAATCTGGTTGGTGTGCAGTGGTATTTCATTGTTATTTTAATTACCTTTCATTGACTATTAATGACATAAATTATAATGTTTATTGGAATAATTTAATTAAATGAATTATTTTATACTTATGTAAATATTATAAAATATTTTTGAAATGCTTCTCAAGCCCCTTGCACATTTTCCTATTGGGTTGTCTGTCCTTTTCTTCCTAATTTGTAGATGTTCTTTATATCTTTTGAATATTGGTCATTTGTGCTTATGTAGGTTGCAGGTATATTCTCCCACTCTACAGTTTTTCTTTCTTTTCTCTTTTTGGAGCCTTTTGCTGAAAAGCGGTTTTAAATTTTAATGTAGTAGAATGTATCAAGTGGAAGTTTAAAAAATAATTTTATTGTTTATTTTATTTTTGGCTGCCCTGGGCCTGCCTTGTGGTACAAAGGCTTCCCGCCGTGGTGGCTTCTCTTGTTGTGAAGCATGGACTCTAGGTGGGCAAGCTTCAGTAGCTGCAGCGTGCCGCCTTCAGTAGCTGCAGCACATGGGCTCAGAAGTTGTGGTTCCCAGGCTCTAGAGCACAAGTTTGATAGTTGTGTTGCCCGGGCTTAGTTGCTCCACAGCTGTGGGTTCTTCCTTAATCAAGGATTAAACTCCCGTCCCCTACATTGGCAGGTGGAGTCTTATCCTCTGTGGGAGGACCACCAGGGAAGTCCTCAAATTGAAATTTCATGGTCATTGTATCTTTTATAAGAAACACCAAGGTGTTGTGCTTTAAAGGGCACCATTTGCATCATCAGTAATTTTGTTCCCAGGAGTAGTATAACAGTGAGCCTCCATTCTTTTCTAGAATTTCATAGTGTTGTTTTTCACATTTATTTCTTTTTTCCATGTGAGATTGATTTTGGTACATCCTTTGAGGTGCTTGCTAAGTCGCTTCAGTTGTTTCCAACTCTGCAACCCCATGGACTGTCATTTGAGGTAGGGGCCAATTTTTTTTTTCTGTCTGGACGCCCAGTTGGTCCAGCACCATTTTTTGAGAAGTTCACCCCCTACTCACAGATCTGCTAAGGCATATCTCTCATGTATCAGACTCTGTATAAGGATGGGTCTAATTTCAGGCTGTCTGTTCTTTTCCACTAGTCTGTTTGTCCTTGTATCCATTCACACTGTCTTACTACAAATTTATAATAAAACTTAATACTTGTTAGAGCGTGACTTCCCACTTTGTTTTTAGAAGTATTTCAGCTATTTTTTACTGAAACTCAAAATTTTCAGATAAATTTTGGTATCAAGGTTGAGGTGGTCTTATAAGTTGGGGAGTGTTCTTCTTTCTGTTTTCTAGACAAGCATATCTTTCTTAAACATTGGTAAAATTTGCCATTACTGACAACCTGGTATTAGAAAGGTTTGTATATATGTGTGTGTAAGTGTGTGTGCATGAATACAATGTGTTTAAAAGATTTTCAAGTTATTTAATGGCTACAGGACTTTGGGAGTTCTTTATTTTTCCTGAGATAGTTTTTGGTTAATTTTTAAAAGGTATCTCATCTATTTTTAAAATTTATTGGTATAATAATGTTAATATTTATTATTATTATATATTTAATATCTGCAGCATCTATAATAATGTCCCCTTCTTTTATTCCTGATACTGGTTATTTGTGCTTTCTTTCCTTTTTTTTATAGTTTTTACTCATTTATTTTTATTTTTGGCTGTGCTGGGTCTGTTGCTGTACAGGCTATTCTCTAGTTGCAGCGCAAGGGCTTCTCACTGTGGTGGCTCCTGTTGCAGAGCACAGGCTCTAGGGTGTATGGGTTCAGTAGTTGCGGTGTGTGGGCCTATTTGCCTGGAGACATGTGGAATCTTCTAGGATCAGGGACCAAACTTGTGTTCTTTTCATTAGCAGGTGGATTCGTAACACCTGGACCATCAGGGAAGTCCTAATTGTACATCTTTTAAAATTTGACATATAGTTGATATATTACATAAGTTGCAAATGTACAACATAGTGATTCACAAGTTCTAAAGGTTATGTTCTTTATATAGTTATTAAAAATATTATCTATATTCCATGTGTTATACAATATATCCTTGTAGTTTATTTATTATGTACATAGTAGTTTGTACCTCTTATACCCCTATTACTGTTTTATATCTTTTAATTAAGCAGTAGTTCTTTATATTTCCTAAACACAAGTCTTTTGTCATCTATGTATCTCAGGATCATTTTCTCCTAGTCTCTGACTTTGCCGATTAATTTTCTTAAGTTTCTTGATAAGCAGAGTTTTTTAACTTTGTGAAATCTAAATGATTAATTCTAAATATTATTGCACTTTATGTTCTACATTTGAAACTTTTGCCTACCCTTAAGTCATGAAGGTACTCTCTCATGTTTTCTTTTTTTTTTTTGGTATTTGAAACACAGATTTATTCTGATTCTAAAGGAAAAGGAATGGGAATGACAATAACAAATAAGGTTCCACTTCTCAGTATTGTCATGTGACTACAGCAGTCTTATATTTTAAACTCAAGGAGGAAACAACTGCGTTCCAAAACACCTAAATATGCAGGTCCAAAAATGAAGGTTGTCTTTTTTTTTTTAGACTGCCACATTCACTCCAAAGCCCATCCATCTCCTTTAGCATCCAAAGATTAAGCACACATTCTGCTTAGCTATTTAATAAAGTGGCAAACAAGCTGCACTGGTGACATCACAGAACAGTTGCCTGTATAACTAGACTTCTGACGATGGGCCCCAGCCTCACTTTCTCACAGGTCATCGTCTTCATCCGAGAGAGCAGTTGTCTGAGCAACTTCTAAATCACGCTCGTACTGTGCTGCCGAGGCTGGGTCCATGACCACCTCTGGCGGGGCAAGAGCAGGCATGGCGACAAACTCCAAGTTAGGGTCTCCAATCAGTTTTCTGGTAAGCCAGAGGAAGGGATTTTCCAAATTGTAGTTACTTTTGGCAGAAATGTCATAGTACTGAAGATTCTTCTTTTGGTGGAAGACAATTGGCTTTGCCTTAACCTTTCTGTCCTTAATATCCACTTTGTTGCCACACAACACAATCAGGATGTTCTCACACACTCGTACCAGATCTCTATGCCAGTTAGGCACATTCTTGTAAGTAAACTCTTGATGTTACATCAAACATTATAATGGCACACTAAGCTTGTATATCATAGCCATCTCTCAGTCCACCAAATTTCTCCTAACTGGCTGTATCCCATACTTTGAACTTAATCAGTCCTCTTTTGGTATGGAACACAAGAGAGGGTAGACGTTAACACCCAAGGTAGCTATATACTTCTCAAATTCACCAGTCAGATGACGTTTCATGAATGCAGTTTTCCAGTACCACCATCACCAATCAATACAAGTTTGAACTGAACTTGGGGTTCTCCTTGGGCAGCCGTCATGATGTTACTTCCAGAAGTGACTCCGCGCCTGTAGGAGGCTCTTAGGTTTTCTTTTAAATGCTTTTTAGTATTAGATTTTACATTTAGATTGATGATTCATATAAAATTAGTCTTTGTGTATAGCATGAAATAGGATTTGAGGTTCATTCTTTTTTTTCCCTATTTGGATAATTCAGTTATTCCAGAAAGGACTTTCCTTTTCCAGTTGGATGTCTTTGTACTCTATTTCAAGAATCAAAGTCCATTTGCTTATGGGTTTATTTCTGAATTACATTGCTACCTTGTTTGCCACGTGGTGGGATGTGCAGGATCTTAGTCCTCCAATTAGAGGTCAAAGCAGCACACCTGCATTGGGAGCACAGAATCTTAAGCTTTGGACTGCCAGGGAAGTTCCCTACATTGCTACTTTTGTATGTTAAATCAACCATGCATTTCTGGGACAAACTCCATGTTATCATTAGTTATTATCCCTTTTGTATACTTCAGGATTTGCTTTGAAATTTTTGTTGAGGATTTTTGTCTTCATCTATGTTCATGAAGATATTGGTCTTAAATGGTCTCTTTTACTAATATCTTTATCAAGTTTAGTCATTAGGGTGATGGTAGCCTTATAAAATGGACTGGGAAGTGTTTCCTTTTCTTCTGTTTTCAAAAGTACTTGGTGTTATTTTTTTTCTTCCAATATTCTATGAAATTCACTAATTGAAACCATCCGGGCCTGGAATTTTCTTGGTGGGAGGGATTTTGATAAGGAATGCAATTTATTTAATAGTCATAGGACTATACAGATTTCCCATGCCATTGGATACCAATTTTGTTAAGTTGTATTTTTAAGGAATTCCCCATTTCATCTAAGTTGTTTGTTGACATGAAATATTTTCTTATTGTCCTTTTAATGTCTATAGGCTATGTAGTAATAATCCTCTTTCATTCCTGATATTGGTGATGTACATATCTCTTTTGTCCAATCACTCTGTTGTGGGGTTTACCCATTTTGTTGATCATTTCAAAGAACCAGTTTTGGCTTTCTTACTTTCATCAGTTGTCTGTTTTCTGTCCCGTCCTCTATTTATTTATTTCTGGCTGCAATGGGTCTTCAGGGTGGTGCTCGGGTTCTCTGTTGCTGCACTCGGGCTTTGTCTAGTGATGGTGAGTAGAGGCTACTCTCTGGTTGCTGTGCCCGGGCTTCTCATTGTGGTGGCTTCTCTTATGGTGGAGAATGGGCCCTGTGGCATGTGGGCTCAGTAGTTGTGGGCTTAGTTGGCCTGTGGCATGTGGGATTTTAGCTCCTGGACCAGGGATTAAACCAGTGTCCACTGCATTGGCAGGTGGATTCTTAACCACCGGACCACCAGAGAAATCCCTCAGACAATGATTTAAAACCTCTTTTCTGTTCTAATATCAGTGTGTAAAGTTATAAAATTCTCTCAAAGCATTGCTTTTGCTATATTCCACAAATTTTGGCATTTTATAATTTTTATTAACCTTCAGTTTAAAAATTTTTATAATTTCTTTGTGATTTATTCTTTGACCTCTAGATTGTTTAGTAATATATTCTTGTAAAAATATTTTATTTATTTGGCTGTGCCAAGTCTCAGTTGTGGCACACGGATTTTTTTATTTTTGTTGTGGCATTTGGGATCTTAAGTTGCAGAATCTGTAATCTACTTCCATGACTGGGGATTGAATCCTGGACCCCCTGCATTGGGAGCACAAAGTCTTAGCCACTGGACCACCAAGGAAAGTCCCAATTTTCTTCAATTTCCAAGTAGTTGAAGTTTTCTTAAATATGTTGTTATTGTTTTAAATTTACTAACGTGTAGTCAGAGAATATACTCTGTGTGATTTTAATCCTCGAGAATTTATTGATAAGTGTTTTATCGTCGATATGTGTTCTGTAATTCTGAGGTTCTATAAATATCAATTAGGCCAAAGCTGCTGATAGCGTTTTTGGATCTTCATCTTTACTGATATTTTCGTCTTCTTTTTTCCTGCCAGTTACTGAAAGAGTGCTAACTTCTATTAATATTATGATTTTGGAATTTATTTTTTCTTTAAATTTTGTAAATCTTTGCTTCATGTATTTTGAGACTTTTATGTTTGAACACATTTGTAAATATTACCTTCATGATGAATTGACCTTTTATTATGAATAAATGTCCTTCTTTATATCTGATAATATTCTTTATCTCAAACATAATTTTGTTATACTAATAGGGCCACTGGGATTCCCTGATGGCTCAGTGGTAAAGAGTCCGCCTGCCATTGTGAGCTCAATCCCTGGGTCGGGAAGATCCCCTGAAAAAGGAAATGGTAACCTACTCTAGTCTTCTTGCCTGGGAGATTCCATGGACAGAGGAGACTGGCAAGCTATAGTCTATGGGGCCACAAAGAGTCGAACATGACCGAGTGACTGAGCACACGTACACACACAATAGTGTGTTTGAGAATGGTGTATGAAAAATAAAGACTCACCTACTTGAAAAAAAGTTTTGCATGATATAACTTTTTCTAGTAATTGAATTTCATCTATCTATATCTTTGAACTTAACAGCATATCTCTTCACAAGCATATAATTGGGTCTTGCTTTTTTATTCATCCTGACAAATTTTGCCTTTTAATTGGAATGCTTAAATTAGAAACCTTTAATGTAAATGATATGGTTGGATTTTAGTCTTCCATTTTATTATTTTTCTCTTTGTCCATTTTAGGCTTCCGTTTTTCCTTTCTATCTTCTTTTAGATAGTTTGAATAGTTTTTTAGTATTCATTTTAATTTATCTTTTGCCTTGGTAACTGTAACTCTTTGTAACATTTATTTAGCAGTTGTCTAGGGATTACAAGTCATATTCTTAACTTTTTATAGTCTATTTAGAGAGAATATTTTATCAATTCACATATAGTATAGATATCTTGCAATTGTATATGTCCAGTGTATGCCCCCGTGCTTTCAATGTGTTTTTCACATTTGTTCTACTTTCAATCTACTATGCAATATAAAACCTACAACTTATAAACTTTTTGTGTTTTATAATTAATTTTTATTGGAGTATAGTTGATTTATAATGTTGTGTTAGTTCCTGCTGTACAGCAGAGTGAATCAGTTCACTTCAGTTCAGTCACTCAGTCTGAACTGTGACCCCATGAACCACAGCACGTCAGGTCTCCCTGTCCATCACCAAGTCCCAGAGACCACCCAAACCCATGTCCATCGAGTTGGTGATACCATCCAACTATCTCATCCTCTGTCATCTCCTTTTCCTCCTGCCCTCAATCTTTCCCAGCATCAGGGTCTTTTCAAATGAGTCAGCTCTTTGCATCAAGTGGCAGAAGTATTGGAGTTTCAGCTTCAACATCAGTCCCTCCAATGAACACCAAGGACTGATCTTCTTTAGGATGGACTGGTTGGATCTCCTTGCAGTCCAAAGGACTCTCAATCAGTTATACATACATACATATATATATATATATATATATATATATATATCTCCACTCTTTTTAGATTATTTTCTCATATACATCATTACAGAGTATTAATTAAAGTTCCTTGTGCTTATTAATTATATATTATATATATAGTAGTGTGTATACGTCAGTCCTAATCTCCCAGTTTATCTGTCCCTCCCTTCCCCCATTGGTAACCATAAGTTTGTTTTCTATATCTATGATACTGTTTTGTAAATAAGTTCATTTGTACCATTTTTTAGATTCCAAATATAAGAGATATCATATGATATTTGTCTTTCTCTAAGTTACTTCACTCAGTATGACGATCTCTAGGTCCATTCATGTTGCTGCAAATGGCATTATTTTGTTCTTTTTATGATTGGTACAATTATAATTTTTGTTTTTTAAAATTATAATTTTGTTTTAAAATTCTTAAGTTTTGTTTTAAAAATTCATATATATTTTAAAGAAGTAAGGGGAAAATATAGTTTTACTGTTTGCCACATACAATCTCCAACATTATTTGTTCTTGAAGATCTGAATTTCCCTCTGATATTGTTGCCTTCATTCTCAGAACTAATTTCATCATCTTTTGTTTTGTGGGTCTGCTGTGATGAATTCTCTGAGTCTTTCTTTATTTGAATATGTTTTTGTTTTGTCTCCTTTTTAAAGAACAAACTTAAAAAATTTTTTAATCTATTTTAAAAATTATTTATTTATTTATTTTTGGCTGTGCTGGGTCTTTGTTGCTGCATGTGGTCTTTCTCTAGTTCCCCTGAGCCGTGGCTGCTCTCTAGTTGCTGTTCACAGGCTTCTCATTGTGGTGGCTTCTCCTGTTGCGGAATAGTCTAGGATGCACAGGCTTCAGTAGTTGTGGCCCACAAGCTAAGCTGCCCTGCAGCATGTGGGAGTTTCCTGGACCAGGGATTGAACCTGTGACCCCTTCATTGCCAGGTCTGTTCTTAACCACTGGACCATCAGGGAAGTCTGCAACTTTTTTTTTTTTTTTAGGGATGTTTTTATTGATTATAGAATTCTGATGGGCAGTCTTTTTCCCCCTTTTTTGTGCTTTGAAGATATTGTTCCATTCCCTTTGGGCTCCATAACTTCTGATGACAAGTACATAGTATTGTTCCCTTGTATGTAATGTGTTCTTTTTCTCTGGCTGCTTTCAAGATTTTTCTCTTTATCTTTGATTTCCAGCAGATTTACGGTGCTCATATTAGACATTTTTCTCTTTGTGTTTATCCTATGTGGCATTCTTTAAGCTTCTTTAAATAAAAATCTCTCTCTTTTACCAAATTTGGGAGGTTTTCTGCCATTATGTCTTCAAATATGTTTTTCTGGCCTATTTTCATTCTTTTCTCTCCTTTAAGGGCACTACTTGTCCATTGTTAGATCTTTTGATTGGCCACCCAGGTCCCTAAGATTATGACTTTCATATTTTTCTCCTCTTTTTCTTTCAGAAATTAATTGATTTATATGAGTGCATCTTGAAGTTTACTGACTCTTTGTTTTGTTATATCATTAGACCATGCAGTGAATTTTAATGCAGTTCTGCTTGACAATTTTATTTTGTTTTAAAAAAATTTTACTGAAGTAAAGTTGATTTGCTGTTTTTTAAGTTTCAGATGTTCAGCAAAGTGATCCTGTTATACATGTATATATTTTTCATATACTTTTCCATTATGTTTTATCACAAGATAGTGTATATAGTCCCCTGTGCCATACAATAGGACATGGTTATTTATTCATCTTATATGTGGTTTTCATATACAGTTTGCATCTACTCATTACAGACTCTCAGTCCTATCCTCCCCCACCCCATCTCCTCCTTGGCAGCCATATGTCTGTTCTCTGTGTCTGTGAATCTGTTTCTGTTTCATAGATAAGTTCATTTGTGTCTTACTTTATTGATAGATTTCACATATAAATGGTATCATATGTTATTTGTCTTTCTTTTTCTGATTTACACTTATCTGGGCTTCCTGGTAGCTCAGCTGGTAAAGAATCCACCTGCAATGTGAGAGGACCTGGTTTGATTCCTGAGTTGGGAAAAATCCCCTGGAGAAGGGATAGACTACCCACTCTAGTATTCTTGGGCTTCCCTGGTGGCTCAGATGGTAAAGAATCTGTCTGCAGTTTGGAAGACCTGGGTTTGATCCCTTGGTTGGGAAGGTCCCCTGGTGGAGGGCATGACAACACACTCTAGTATTCTTGCCTGGAGAATCCCCATGGACCAAGGAGCCTGGTAGGCTGCAGTCCATGGTGTCGCAGAGTCAAACGCAACTGAACGACTAAGCATATGTGATAATCTCTAGGTCCACCCATTAAATGACATTATTTCATTCTTTTTAATGGCTGAGTAGTATTTCATTGTGTATTTATACCACATTTTCTTTATGCTGTTATCTGTCGATGGACATTTAGATTGCTTCCATGTCTTGGCTATCATAAGTAGTACTGCTATGAACCTTAGAGTGCCTGTATCTCTTTGAGTTATAGTTTTGTCTGGTCTGAATATATGCCCAGGAGCAAGATTGCTGGATCATATGGCTACTTTATTTTTAGTTTTTTGAGAAGCCTCCATACTGTTTTTCATAGTGACTGCACCAATTTACATTCCCACCAGTAGTGTAGGAGGGGTAGAGACCCTTTTTCTACACACTTTCCAGCATTTGTTATTTGTAGATTTTTTAAATGATAGCCATTCTGACTGGTGTGAGGTGGTACCTCATTATAGTTTTGGTTTGCATTTCTCTAATAATTAATGATGTTGAACATCTTTTCATGGGCCTGTTGTTGCATTAATTGCGTTTTGAATGTTGTATTCATTCAGCCTTGTATACATGGGATACATGGGATAAGTCTTACTTGGTCATGATGTATAATTCTTTTTATACATTGTTGGGTTGTATTTGCTAATATTTTGTTGAGGATTTTTGCAACTATGTTTATGAGAGATATTAATAGTTTTCTTTTTCTGTAATATCTTTGTTTTGGTGTCTAGGTAATGCTGGTCTCATAAAATTATTCCCTCTGCTTCTATCCTCCAAGAGATTGTAGAAAATCAGTATAGTTTCTTCCCTAAGTTGTTGGTAGAATTCATTAGTGAACCCATCTGGTTCTTATGCTTTCTGTTTTGGAAGGTTATTATTTGTTCAACTTCTTTAATAGAGACAGACCTATTTAGATTGTTTCTTCTTGTATGAGTTTTGGAAGACTGTGTCTTTCAAGGAATCAGTCTATTTTATCTAGTTTAGTTCGATTTTGGACTGAAAGCAGACATTGTATGACTTCAAATAACAAATCTGAAATTTGTTAAGGTGTTTTATGGCTCAGAATGTGGTCTGTTGTGGCGAATGAACTTGAGAAAAATGTGTATTCTGCTGTTACTGGATGAAGTAATCTGTAAATGCCAATTATATCCTTTTGATTGGTGGTGGTGTTGAGTTTAACTATATCTTTACTTATTTTCTGCCTGCTGATTTTCAGTCTTTGTTCTCTTTGCTTTTCAGATTTGGAGGCTTCTGTTTGAGATATTCTCAGGCTCAGAGATTATTTTCTCAGCCATGTTTGGTCTACAAATAAAACCCATCAAAAATATTTTTCATTTCTGTTACAGTATTTTTTAAATCTCTGTCAGTCGTTTTTGGTTCTTTCATAGGATTTCCATCTTTCTGCTCACATTGCCCATCTGTTCTTGCGTGCTGTCTACTTAATCTATTAGAGCCCTTAACATATTAATCATAGTTATTTTAAATCCCTGGTCTGATGATTTCAACATCTCAACCATGTCTGGTTCTAATCCTTGTTCTCTCTTCAAATTGTGTTTTTTTACTTTTTGGTATGCCTTTTAATTTTTCCCTTGATAGCCTGAACTTGATGTAATGGTAAACTACTGTAAATCAGCCTTTAGTAATGTGGTGAGTTGTAGGACGAGGGGAAATGTTCAGTAATCCTGTGACTAGATCTCAGTCTTTTAGTGCCTGTGTTTCTGGACTGTGAACTTTACAAATGTTTTTCAGGTTTTTGTTTTTCCCCTTCCCTTTTAGGTGGGACAGGGTGTCTAGAGTGGGCTGGAGTTGGGTATTTTCTTACCCTAGGTCAATTTGACTCTGATATTAACAGATGAGGCTCTGGTTAACTAGTTTCTTTTGAGGGCAAGCATTATTAAGAACAGAGTGTTATAGAGTGGTTCAAAATGATTCTTTTTCTTCATTTTTAAATTATGAAAATATGATAACACTAACATGGTTCTTTTTCCCCCTTCCCTTGCTGGAAACCCAAGGGTATTTTTTTCTTCTGATATTCTGTTATTCAGTGAATTTTTGTGTTTGCCTATCTGTCTCTCCAGTCTTAAGGGCAGTGATTTTCCCTCTGTCCTCACTTCCCTTAGGGATCCAACAAGAGTTGCTGGTTTTTCAGTCTGTTCAGATTTTTACTTATTAAGATGGAGTGGCAGGCCCTCCTTACAAGCTCCTTACATGAGAATCAGACACTAGAAGTCCAAACCCAGATGTTTTTCAAGTTCCAGCGTTAATTTCTTATTTTGACATACTTTCAGGCTTACAATTGTAATTTTGGACTTAAAATTCTTTTGTCTTTTCTTGTCTTAGTGACTTCAACGTTTTTAATGAATAGAGGTCAGTTACTTTATAGAATGTCTGTCAGTTTGGGTTGGTGGATATTTCTTCATGATTAGATTCTGGTTGTACATTTTTGGCAAGAATACCACTGAAATGATGTTGTGTTCTTCTCAGTGCCTCATATCAGGAAGCAAATGGTATCAATTGACTTTCATTATGTGGTTAAGGTAGTGTTTAACACTGTAAAGATACCTATTTTTCTATTTGATGGGGAGGAGAGTATCCTGTGGGGAGACACATTAATACTAAGCACTTATTTTTGTCCCTGTCAAACTTTCTTGCATGAGCAATGATGAACAATTCTTGCTCAAGTCAATTATTACTCATGGCAAATGATAATTTTCTAATTTCATAATTCCTATGCATTTATTAGTTTGCATTTTACTGTAAGGAAGAGATTTTCCTTTTCCTTATTTATATCACTGTGGATTCATAGATTCTTATTTTTTTCTGTGGGTTCTTATCTGTTATTATTTATCTTGATGCTCCAGTTGTCCAAGATTTGGCTGATGGGAGCTCTTTCAATTTGACTTCTGTGTCCAGTATCATCATTTTTAGTTTTTATTTATTTACATATTTTTCTTGATTATTAAAGTAACACTTTTAGACAATTTACTAGATTGATTTAAAATCAGAGGGAAGGCTAGAAAAATATCTGTAATCCTCGTCTTCTATATATTAATGTATTTTTTTTTGGCCTTTTCTTTCTTTGCATTTTTTAATTCTTTTTTTCATTGCTTTTTAAAATATAGTAGAAATAGAACTAAAGATGGAAATTTATATCTGAGTTTTATTTTTCTTAACCTATCATTGAAATGTAAGCATTTCCTGAGCTACTTAAGAACTCTCTGGAAACAGTGTGTCTCACAGCTGATTTATCCTTGTGACCCAGATGTACCTGTGCTATCTTGGCACCTACTCACTGCCTCTGCTTTTGGGTGGCGTACTCTTTCCTCCTCTGAAAGAAAACTCCAGTTCCCTCTCTTCCCCTCTTCCACATTCTGTTTTTTTCCCTTTTCTTTTCCATCACGATCCTTGCCTATTCTCTTGTAGAGCATTTGAAGAGCCAACAACAGGTCAGAGTGGTGGAAGCACAAAGAACAGAGAGGAAAGTGGCCCCAGATATGAGGTAAAGCACCATCCACTTGTTGGGGACAAAGCAGTGGGGTGGGGAGCACGGTTAGACTGTGACTAGATTATCAAGATATAATCACATCAGGAGGTGAGAAATGCTATGAAGAAAATAAAAGTAGGTTGGATGGAGAGAGTTGTGGGTAGGTAGCTACTATTCTAGATAGGCTGGCAGGGAAGGCATCTCTGGTGAGGTGATATTTGAGCAGAAACCTGAGTGTTTTACAGGTGAAACAGCTCAGAGAAGTACAGCAGCTTTCCTAAAATTGGCTTACCAGGCAGATTTAGTATTAAAGTTCTTTCTTTGATTCAGAAGCCCACTATAAATAGTATTGTCCTCTGTATGGAGTGTACTGCAAAGTTTTCAGAAACTTTTGAGTGGAATTCCTCACTATTAGCTTGGCTATTTGTCTTTATCCCTTGCACTGAAACGTTTCTAAGAAGTAAAACTTATGTGAAAGATTCTTTTGTGCTTTGAATTTCAGTGGTGAAAGAGACAGAAATGGGTCTTCCCAGTGGTGCTAGCGGTAAATAACCCACCTACCAATGCAGGAGACATAAGAGATGTGGGTTTGATCCCTGAGTTGGGAAGATCCCCTGGAGGAGGGCATGGCAATCCAATCCAGTATTCTTGCCTGGAGAATCCCATGGACAGAGGAGCCTGGCGGGCTACAGTCCATAGGCTTGCACAGAATCAGATATGACTGAAGCCACTTAGCACGCACACATGCATGGTAAAATCTGGGATTTCCCAGGTGGCTCAGTGGCAGAGAATCCATCTGCCAATGCAGGAGATGCAGGTTTGATCCCTGGGTCAGGAAGGTCCCCTGGAGGAGGGCATGGCAACCCACTCCAGTATCCTTGCATGGAGAATCCCATGGACAGAGGAGCCTGGCGGGCTATAGTCCGTGGGGTCGCAAAGAGTCGGACACGACTGAAGTGACTTAGCATATACACACAGGGACAGAAATGGAAGGAGGTGTTTCCTTAGGAGGTGTTTAGGATTGTTTTGTAACTCAGTCATCTTTTTACTCTAAAACCTAAAATCTAGTTTTTGGTGTCCTTCAGGTCTACTCACAAAATCAAATCCTCCCTTGTGAAAGTTAGAGCTGCTCCTGAAAGTCTGCCTGAAATGACAACAGAGGCCCAGGCTTCAGGAACGTCATTGGCCAGAGTCTCATCTACTGAAAGCTCCCCTGGAAGTCATGCTTTGGAAGACAGGGGCACAGCCACCTGGTCTCTGACAACCTGGGTCTCCGAGGTCCAGGCTTTTGAGGCTCGGGCTGTGAGGGCTCAGGCCTGGGAGACGCAAGCATTTGAGGCTCAGAGCAGGGCCATCCATCCCAAGGCAACCCCCTGTCACTGAGGCAGAGGCTACCCCTGTCACGGAGGCAGAGGCTGCCTCAGTCCTGAGACAGAGATTCTTACCTGAGAAAGTTCAGGTGCCAGAGAAGAAGAGTGAAGTCCTCATTTCTCGTCCATTTTGGTCTAACAAGGCTGAGTACCTCCTGGCCCAGATGGGCTATACCATGAGGCCGGCCAGTCTCTGGAGTTTTTGCTACCTGTGGCTTCACAGTGGAGGTGGTAAGTCTGGGTACCAGGAACCACGGATCCACAAGGGGCTATCAAGATGGAGGCCTGTCTAGACTTCAAACTCCCAAGGTCTCTGGGGCCTATAGAGGATAAAAACTTGATATCCTGAGCAGGATAGGAGTCAGATGCCTGAACGTGAAGGATCATGAGATGGGTAGAGGTACAGAATATCTCAACAGGAGGATGGTGGGGCTAGAAGCCTGGGTCAAGGGTGGAGGTGAAGACTAGATGTTTGGGTCTTCCAGGAATTAGAGACCAAAGAACTGGATGCCTGGACCTGTAAGGGATGTGGAAACAGTTGATCCCTGATGCTATCCCCCTGAGGGAGATCACTGGTGGGGAACGAGTTTTTCTGTACCCATGAAAAGTCCAGGTACCAAAAAGCCAGCTGGTTCTGAGAGCTCCTCCTTGAATCCCCTGCACAGGCATTTTTCTTATCATCTACATCTTCTTGCTATTCTTGATTGGGATTCCTCTTCTCTTCCTGGAGATGGCAGCTGGTCAGAGGATGCGTCAGGGCAACATTGGTGTGTGGAAGGTCATCAGCCCCTGGATTGGTGGTGTAGGGTATACAAGCTTCATGGTGAGGAGCCCTGGGCTGCCCAGGCCTACCCTTTACACCCCTTCCCCATCCTAACCCTCATCTTGGAATGGGTCCCAAGACTGCACTTCCATGGGTCAGGTCCCTTCAGTTCCCCAATCCTCTGTCAAATCCCCTCCTTTTTCCTGACCCCTCCGTTCCTCCCCAGCCACCTCCTCCCTGGCCCCTAGGTGTGCTTCATCAACGGCTTGTTCTTGAATGTGATCACTGCCTGGATCCTCTTCTACTTGAGTCAGTCCTTCCAGTATCCCGTTCCATGGGAGAAATGTCCCTTACTGGAGAATGCCAGTGGCTTTGGTGAGGAGGAAGTGAAAGATGAGAAGGGAGGAAACAGAGAGGTAGGAGGAAATTTGGAAGAGGAGAAAGGAGCAAGGAGTGATAAAGAAGAGAAAGATTGTGGAAGGAAGAAGAAACGGGGGAAAGGGAAAGGAAGAGGGGGAAGTGGGGGGGGATAAAGAAGACGGGAGGGGTCATCCTGTCTAGCAGGCATGTCCAGAGCCAGGTCCCCTCAGATCCTGAATGTGCACGGACGACACCCTCCCTGTACTTCTGGTACCGGATGACTCTGCAGGCCTCAGACAGTATTGAGGATAACGGGCCACCAGTGTTCAGTCTGTGCCTGCCTTTATTCATGTCCGTGTGTCTTCTTGGTGCTTTCATGCTTAATGGGCTCAAGTGGACTGGGAAGGTGAGCCATCCATTTTTTTTTTTTTTTATCTTGACATTCTCAGATGCTTTGGCCCTCACCTAACTTTGTTACTCTTTGATTTGCTAATTTTTCACTCCCTCTGACTTATTACTCCCAGTAGCCCCTTACCCCTGCTAGAAGCTGTCTTCTAACTCCTCCTCATTTCTGATTCAGAACTTTGCTGATTATTGATCTTTGCTGATTATTGGTTGACTCCCACTGGTACATGCTTTGTCCCACTCTCAATTCAGGTAATGTGTGTCTTGGTATCAACCAGTGGTCTCATAATGCTCTGTTTTGTCGTGCGGAGTATAATGCTAGAAGGGGCAGTATTTGGTCTTCACTATATGACAATTGTCAAGGTAAGGTGTATCTTCCTCATTCCCTATCAAGCCTTGGAGGACATTTCCTGCTTATTCTTAGGGCATCCTTTCCCCATTATCTCTCTCTGTGTCCCCTCTCCCCTGTTTTAACCCTTTTAAGATTCTCCTCTCCTTCTTTGACATCTTCCCTTAACACTTGTCTTCTCCCTTTTAGATATCAGCTATATACAACGTGAACGTATGGCGCAGAGCAGGAAACCAAGTCTTGAGTTCCTTGGGCCTCGGCTTTGGCGCGATTGTCTCCATAGCCTCGCACATTCAATCATCCAGCAGCTGTCTCAGTGATGCCGTTATTGTGGCTCTGGCTAACCTGATCTCCATGATGCTTGTCACACCTTTTATCTTCTCTGTCTTGGGCTTCTGGGCCACACAGCTCACGCACCGCTGCAATGAGAGGTAAGGCCAGTCTCTTAGTTGAGGATCCCAACTTCAGGGAACTACAAAACACAGGGAGCCTAACCTTAAAGTGGCTACAAAGACCCACATTCACACGTCTCAATATCAGGTGCACTTGTAAGCCTCTACTTTTCCCTAGAGTGAAAAACAGAGACAGTAGAATCTCTGTCATATATTATCCTTCTTAGAGCCCTTTTCTAGTCCTAGAAATCTTCAAACTCTGAGAATGCCAACTGTTCACCTCAAAGTACCACCACAGAGATATGAAAGCATTCAAGGTTATTCTAGTCCCAGATCACATCCAGAACCATAGTCATCTGTAGAACTCTCCACTTCTTGAATGCCTTCTTTTTTACTGTCAGCTCCTAAATTTAGGGATTTCTGTTGGTCTTTCATCAGTTCAGTTCAGTCGCTCAGTTGTGTCCAACTGTTTGTGACCCTATGGACTGTAGCACGCCAGGCCTCCCTATCCATCACCAACTCCTGGAGTTTACCCAAACTCATGTCTATCGAGTCGGTAATGCCATCTAGCCATCTTATCCTCTGTCGTCCCCTTCTCCTCCTGCCCCCAATCCCTCCCAGCATCAGGGTCTTTTCCAGTGAGTCAGCTCTTCGCATGAGGTGGCCAAAGTATTGGAGTTTCAGCTTCAACATCAGTCCTTCCAATGAACACCCAGTCTATCATACTTAAACCCTAAAAGGACTCTCAGAACTAGAGCCTTTATTTTTAAAATTCTTTTTATTCTTTGATTCATCCCCATTTTTAATACTTTAGGCGTTAATTTCAAAAACACTCATGAAACATTTAGAAAGTACTCCTTGTATAACATGAAGATTGGACAGGTGAATCAGACCATAGACCTTGCCTTCACTGAGTTTGAAGATTTGGAGGGAGAAGGGGAGGGGAATTAGATACTTGATTATATGGTCTTAAACTCCTGATAACCAGCAGCAGAAGTCATGGGGAGGACAAAATACAGAGCTATTCATTCCGCCTAAGCTACTCAGAGAAGAATTCCCAGAGGAGGCAAACCTAAGCTGAATTTATTGCCGGTAATCCTAATCCATGCAAATGGCCACTGTTTTCCTTCTAGAAGGTTGGGCATATTCAGACGCACACCTGCAAGAGTTCTCTAATGTATATGTTTAAGAATGGAATTGCTAGGTAGGGTTGGCACACCTATAGACTTAACATACATTGTCTGATTTTCAGCATGGTTTATGATACGTGAGAATTAGTGTATTTCGCTTTCTGCACAACACTCAATTAAACTTGGTCAAACTTTAAAATTTTGCCAGCCTGGTGGGAATGTAATGATATTTTTAATATTTAAAAAAGTTTATTATATATTACATACATATAGAGGGACTTCTTTCGTGTCTCAGATGGTAAAGAATCTGCCTGCAATGCAGGAGACCCAGGTTTGATCCCTGGGTTGGGAAGACCCCCTGGAGAAAGGAATGGCTCCCCACTCCATTCTTCTTGCCTGGAGAATTCCATGGACAGAGGAGCCTGGTGAGCTACAGTCCACGGGGTAGAAACTTGCATAAAACAAAATGTGTAGCACTCATTGTTAAGAACTAGAATGACCTTGGAAGTTCTTCATGTATCTCTAATTATATCTTCTTTCCTCCTTTTAGAGGTACCCATTATTATGACTTTTATGATAATTAGTTCTTTGTTTTCTTTACATTTTCTTATATGTATGCTTATCTAAGCAATATGTTTAATTTGAACATTTATGCAAAGCAGTTTAATGTATCCATTTATGTAGTCTAATTTGTTCATTTACATACACATTTTCTTTGTATTCTTTTGTGTTTTACTTTTTAAATTCAACATGTGCTTGAAAGATTCATCCATATTATTGTATCTTCCTCTAGTCTGTGCTTTTTAAATGCCGTATAATATTCCAGTAAATGAACATACCACAGTTTATTTGCCCATTCTGCTACTAGTGAATGTTTTTACAATCTTTCTAGTTTTTGGCTATTGAAACAGTGTTTATCTAAACATTATACATTTTCCTAAGTGCACTACATGTGTCCACATTTTTCAAGGGTATATAAGTGAAATTGTTGGAGTGACCCCACTCCAGTGCTCTTGCCCGGAAAATCCCATGGACAGAGGAGCCTGGTAGGCTGCAGTCCATGGGGTCGCTAAGAGTCGGGCACAACTGAGCAACTTCACTTTCACTTCTCACTTTCATGCATTGGAGAAGGAAATGGTAACCCACTCCAGTGTTCTTGCCTGGAGAATCCAGGGACAGAGGAGCCTAGTGGGCTGCCGTCTGTGGCGTCACACAGAGTTGGACACAACTGAAACAACTTAGCAGCAGCAGCAGCTATCTATTGCTGTGAGACATATCACTCCAAAAGTAAGTGGCTGAAAACAGCAGTGGTGTATTAATTCTTTCTGATCTGTAGGTTGACTGGAAAGTTCTTCTCCTGGGTGTGGGTGGGTTAACTCACATGTCTGCATTCAGCTGGGCCCAGCTGGAGCAGCACTGCTCTGCTGTGCATAGTGGTGGCTGGGCTCACTCTGCTTGCACAGTTGGCAGGTCAGCAAAGCCTGTTCTCTTCCAGGAGGCCTCACCTTGTGGTTAGCCTAGGCTTCCTCATATGGCAGCTCACAGAGAATAAAGGTGGAATCAGAAAAATATCTTGAAGACTAAGCATGAGAATGCTCCCATTGTCACTGCTGTTACATTTTTTTTGGTCAAAGGAATTCACAAAGACACCCCAGATTCCAGGAGTGGAAAAATAGACTTTGTCTCTTGATGGGAAGAGCTGCTAAATACTGTGACCATGTTTCTTCAATCTCCTGCATCTGTCTTCTGGATCTGTGCAAATTGCTTTCCACAGTGTTGATAGAAAACACACGTCTCTGTGTCTGTCTGTCTCTCACACACACCCATTGCTTAATTCTGATACTAGAATATGGCTTCCCCGATGGCTCAGTGGTAAAGAATCTGCCTGCAGTGCAGGAGACACAGAAACTGTGGGTTTGATCCCTGGGTCAGGAATATCCTCTGGAGGAGGAAATAGCAACCCACTCCAGTATTCTTGCCTGGGAAATCCCACGGACAGAGGAGCCTGGTGGGCTGCAGTCCATAGGGTTGCAAAGAGTAGGACACGACTGAGCATGCATACATGCACACACACTACGTTGATCCTATGTTCCAGTGTTCACTGACAACTTGTGTTTATCCTGAATTTTATGGTCAAAATGCTGTGTTCAAAACTTACTTGGGCTGGTTCTTTCTCCTCAGTTCAGTGTGGTTATGTTATTCACTTGAAATACAGTTATGTTCATTTATTTCTGTTTATATGACATTTTAGGGCCCCTAATTTTATTTTATTAAACATTAATATGGATTCCAAAGACAAAATTATACAAGAAGATACAGAGAAATGCCACTCTCCCAAATAATCATGATGGTGTGATCACTCACCTAGAGCCAGACATCCTGGAGTGTGAAGTTAAGTGGGCCTTAGCAAACATCACTACGAACAAAGCTAGTGGAGGTGATGGAATTCCAGTTGAGCTATTTCAAATCCTGAAAGACAATGCTGTGAAAGTGCTGCACTCAATGTGCCAGCAAATTTGGAAAACTCAGCAGTGGCCACAGGAGTGGAAAAGGTCAGTTTTCATTCCAATCCCAAAGAAAGGCAATGCCAAAGAATGCTCAAACTATCACCCAATTGCACTCATCTCACACACTAGTAAAGTAATGCTCAAAATTCTCCAAGCCAGGCTTCAACACTTCATGAATCTTGAACTTCCAGATGTTCAAGTTGGATCTAGAAAAGGCAGAGGAACCAGAGGTCAAATTGCCAACATCCACTGGATCATTGAAAAAACAAGAGAGTTCCAGAAAAACATCTATTTCTGCTTTATTGACTATGCCAAAGCCTTTGACTGTGTGGATCACAACAAACTGTGGAAAGTTCTTTGAGATGGGCATGCTAAGACCACCTGACCTGTCTCCTGAGAAACCTGTATGCAGGTCAGGAAGCAACAGTTAGAACTGGACATGGAACAAAAGACTGGTTCCAAATAGGAAAAGGAGGACGTCAAGGCTGTATATTATCACCCTGCTTATTTAACTTCTATGCAGAGTACATCATGAGAAACGCTGGGCTGGAGGAATCACAAGCTGGAATCAAGATTGCTGGGAGAAATATCAATAACCTCAGATATGCAGATGACACCACCCTTATGGCAGAAAATAAAGAACTAAAGAGCCTTTTGATGAAAGTGAAAGAGGAGAGTGAAAAAGTTGGCTTAAAGCTCAACATTCAGAAAACTAAGATCATGGCATCCTGTCCCATCACTTCATGGGAAATAGATGGGGAAACAGTGTAAGACTTTATTTTTGGGGGCTCCAAAATCACTGCAGATGGTGATTGCAGCAATGAAATTAGAAGACACTTACTCCTTGGAAGTAAAGTTATGACCAACCTAGACAGCATATTAAAAAGCAGAGACATTACTTTGCCAACAAAGGTCTGTCTAGTCAAGGCTATGGTTTTTCCATTGATCATGTATGGATGTGAGAGTTGGACTAGAAAGAAAGCTTAGCACCGAAGAATTAATGCTTTTGGATTATGTTGGAGAAGGCTCTTGAGAGTCCCTTGGACTGCAAAGAGATCTAACCAGTCCATCCTAAAGGAGATCAGTCCTGGGTGTTCATGGGAGGGACTGATGTTGAAGCTGAAACTCCAATACTTTGGCCATCTGATGCACAGAGCTGACTCATTGGAAAAGACCCTGATGCTGGGAAAGATTGAGGGCAGGAGGAGAAGGGGACGACAGAGGATGAGATTTTTGGATGGCATCACCGACTCGATTGACATGGGTTTGGGTAGACTCTGGGAGTTGGTGATGGACAGGGAGGCTTGGCGTGCTGCACTTCATGGGGTTGCAGAGTCAGACACAACTGAGTAACTGAACTGACCATCACTTCAACCCAATTCCCACCCATCCTCTGAAGGAAACTCATTATTTTTTTACTTTATCCTTCTGGTATTTGTAAAAATAAGTAGAAAAATGTATATTTTCTTATTTACTTTCTTTCTTACACAAAAGTTTGCTTTTCAGTTTTAAAGAATTTAAAAAGATACCCTAGAAATAACTCCTTCACATTTGTTCCTTTCTTATTAATTTGCCTTAGGCCTAGTGGTATTGTCTGCCATTCTGTGTATCTGCTGTTTTTCGATGCTTTATAGAGTTCTCATTGCTGCTAGTAAGAGAGCCCTTATTATAGTTAATAATTGGACACCATTGGGATTAAAATAATTTTCTCTTTGAAAGATTCCATTAAGATAATTAAAGTACATGTTACAAAATTGGAGGAATTTATATATTCTGTACACAGTTGATCTTTGCACAATGCAAGTTTGAATTGCACAGGCCCACTTACTTATACGTGGATTTTTTCAGTAGTACTGTAGTACTACATGATCTGTGATTGGCTGAATCCATGGATACAGAACTGGATACTGAGGAATTGCAGATGTGGAGGTATGACTATAAGTTAAAAGTGGATTTTCAGCTGTGCAGAGGGATGGCTCTCCCAACATCCCATTAAAAAAAAAAATAGATAACTTTCAATGAGCTTTTTTTAAAAAAATTATTTTATTTTTGGCTGTGATAGGTCTTTCTCTAGTTGTGGTGCAGGGGCTTAGTTGCCCTGCAGCATGTGGAATCTTCCCGGATCAGGGATCGAACCCATGTCCCCTACATTGCTGATGGATTCTTAATCACTGGACCACCAGGGAAGTCTCTAACCCCCATTTGTTGAAGGATCAACTACATGTTATTTGGAATATGTAAAGAAATCTTTCAACTCAATGAGAAGGCAAACAACGCAATAAAAAATGTGCACTTAACTTTTTACAGTCTAATTAGAATTAATATTTTACCACTTTAAATGACATGTAAAATTGTATCATCATCATAAGACCCTTTATCTTCCCCACTTTGTTTTATGGTTGTCATATGTACCACATACACTGAAAATCCTATCAAACAATGTTATAAATTTTACTTTCAACTGACATACATATTCTCAAACTTAAGAGGAGAAAAATATCCTGCTATATTTACCTGGATATCATTTTCGTGTCTCTTCCTTAGTTTCTGAAGTTTGAATTTTTCCTCCAGTGTTATTTCCATTCCATCTGAAAAACTTTTAGCATTTCTTTAATATTAAAGATATGTTGGCAATGAATTTTTGAGATTCCTTCATCTAATAATGCCTTTATTTTACACTTATTTGGAGGAATTGTGCGTTGACAATCCTTCTCTTTCAATACCTAAAAATGTACTGTTTCTTTCTGGTCTCCATTTCTGATGAGAAACAGTCACTCAAATTGTTGTTTCCCTGTATATAATGTGTTATTTTTCTTTGGCAGCTTTCAAAGTAAAAACAGTGTTTAAAAATTGAAATAGATATACAGTGTTGCTAGTTTCTTAGTATTTTTCTTGTATCTTTTGTTTGCTGATAGTTTGTCTTTCTACTTGTTTCAAGAGTGTTTGCTCTGACTTCTCAGAGTATGATTATAATTGCTTTAAAGTCTGATAGTTAAACTTCTGTGTCATTTTGGGGGTTGTTATGTATTGATTATCTTTTTCCTTGTGGCATATTGAAATTTTCCTGATTCTTTATACATTAATTTTGTGTTGTATATAGTTATTTTAAACATATATGAGACTGTATTCATTTTCTTTGGATAATATATATTTTTACAGTTTTATGAGACAACTGCCCTGGTTAGATTTATGTTGTAAGTTTCTTCCCATCTTCTGTGGGCTGTGGTCCCAATGTCAGTTCAGTTTTTAATTTCAGTGCTGTTTGGATCTATTTAGTTGTCTGCCATTAATAGTTTGGAAGCTGGGCAGTGATATACGTTATTTTCTAGTTGTCCAAGTCTTTGGAATGCTGTTCGGGGTCAGATATAACCCTGTGCTGCCAAGAATTTCATATAACACTTTATGGGATCACCTTCTTCAGCTCCTTCTTACCTGAAGTCTCCCCAACACTTTCCAGTTCTTAAGAAGCCCCAATACTTGACTTTCTGCCTAGAAAACTAGAGCTTTAGTTTCCCTGTTCTGCGACTCATTTCATCAACTCCATCTGCCTCCAGGGCTACACATTGAGATAATAGAAAAAATGTTTAAAGTAACAGGGATTTTTCTCCATTATCCGTGTACTTGGAACCACAGTTCATTTGGTCAGAGGATGGATTTCCATCTCAGATGTATAGGTACTTGTCCAGCCACCTCTGTCGCTGCAGGATTGTCTGACATGTTTGATAAAACAGAAAAGAGCAAGAAAAATCAGAGGATTTCTCTTGTTCTCTCTGAAATTTGAGGCTTCTTTTCCTTGGGCCAGAAATATTGAACTTTTCTCTTGGAATTCTTTTTGTCCATACTCGATAGACAGTTCTTGGTTTCAGTCTACTTTTGAGTCAGGTCAGGAGATGCTATCGGGAAAAATCATTGTAAATTCACTGCTAATACAGTGGTACTTTGAATTTGGCTTTCCTTCTCCAAGCTGCCTGTTGCTACCATTTACTTTTCAGAGCCCTTTCATGTACAGGACTTTAAGTTGCATCAAATAAAAGTAGGGTAGAATGTACATCTGAACTCTGTTATTTCTGATGAGAAGGCATTCAAAAAATATTCATCCTACTTGGAATTGGCTAAGCTTTGTAACTTTGTAAATGTGTATTTTTCACCAACTTTGAGAACTTAACCATTATTCTCTCTTTAGATATATTTTTACCTCATTCTCTCCTCTCATTTTTGAACTCTAAATTACGTGTATGTATGTTAACTCTCTGTTACTGTCCTGTAAGCCCCCGAGGCTCTGTTCACTATGTTCTAAAATATGATTTCCTCTGTTCCTCCGATTGTATAATACTATTGATCTATATTTAAGTTCACCAACTTACCTCTGATTCAGTCCATCCTAGTTCTTACTTATCTTATAACTGGAAGTTTGTACCTTTTGACTATCTTCATCCAGTTCCTCCTCCTCCCTGCCCTGATGCATCTGGTAGCCACACATCTGATTTCTTTTTCTATGAGTTTCTTTGTTTTTGATGTATAATTGACCTACAACACTGTTCTTTCTTGGCACACAACACAGTAATTCACTATTTCTCTACATTTCAAAATGTAAGTCTAGATATCATCTGTCACCATACAAAGATATTACATAAATATTGGCAATATTCTCCACATGGTATAGTTTATACCTATGACTCATTTATTTTATAACTTAATCTCCCTCACCAATTTCTCTCCTCCCTTAACACCTCCCTTCTAGTAACCATCTGTTTATTCTCTGTAATATGATTGTGTCTATGACTCTGTTTCTGTTAGGTATATGCATTCATTTGTTTTTAGATTCCATGTATGAATGATCTCATACAACATTTGACTTTCTCTGTATGATTTATTTCACTTAGCACAATATCCTCTAGATCCATTTGTATTGTTGCAAATGGCAAGATTTCCTTCTTTTTGTGACTGAGTAAATATTTCATTATATATATAGATAAGATATATGTAGTTGGTTTGGTCAGTCACTCAGTAGTGTCTGACTCTTTGCGACCCTGTTATAGACTACCAGGCTTTTCTGTCCATGGGATTATCCCTGCTAGAATACTGGAGTAGGTTGCCATTTCCTCCTGCAGGGGATCTTCCAGACCCAGGGATTGAACCTGCGTCTCTTACATCTCCTGCGTTGGCAGGCAGGGTTTTTGTTTTTTTTTAAACCACTAGCACCACCTGGGAAGCTTGGTGTGTGTATATATATGTATCTTCTTTATCATCAATTAAGATTTTTTTTTTTATATTGGAGCATACTTGATTAACAATGTTGTGTTAGTTTCGAGTATACAGCAGAGTGATTCAGTTTTACCTATTATCCATTCATCTATTATGGACATTTAGGTTGAGTTCATATCTTAGCTATTGTAAGTAATAATGAACGTGGGGTGCATATATCTTTTCAAATTAGTTTTTCATTTTCTTGGGTAAATACCCAGGAGTAGAATTGCTGGGTCATATGGTAGTTCTATTTTAATTTATTGAGGAATTTCAGTACTCTTTTCCAGAGTGGCTGTAGCAATTTACATTCCACCAACAATGTATAAGGGTTCCCTTTTATCCACTTCCTCAGCACACTTTTTTTGTTGTTGTTTTTTGATAATAGCTGTTCTGACAGGTGTTGGGTGGTATCTTGCTGTAGTCTTGATTTTCATTTCTCTAATAATTAGTGATCTTGAGCATCTTTTCATGAGCCTGTTGCCCATCTGTATGTCTTCTCTGGAGAAATGTCTACTCAGTCCTCTGTCCATTTTCTAATTGGGTTGTTTTTAAGTTGAGTTGTATGTGTTCTCTGTATATTTTGGATTTTAGCCCCCTGCTGGTATATCATTTGCAAATATCTTTTCCCATACAATAGGTTGTCTTTTTGTTTTATTAATAGTTTCCTTCACTGTGCATAAGCTTTTTAGTTTAATTTGGTCCCATTTGTTTATTTTTGCTTTTGTTTCTGTTACTTGAGAAAATATATTGTTAAGACTGATGTCAAAAAGTATACTAAGTTTTCTTCTAGCGATTTCAGGTCTTATGTTTAAGTCTTTAATCCATTTTTTAGTTTATTTTTGTATGTGGTGTGAAAAAGTCGTTCAGTTTGATTCTTTTGCTTATAACTATTCAGTTTTCCCAACACCATTTATTGAAGAGGTTGTCTTTTCCCCACTGTATATTCTTGCCTCTTTTGTCACTGGTTTTGGATAGTGGTGTCTTGATTTTCATTTATCTCCTGGTATTTTTAAATTTCCTCTTTGATTTTTTTCAGTGACTCATCAGTTGTTTAGTAGCATATTGTGTAGCCTTCATGTGTTTGTGTTTTTGTTTTTAATTTTTGCAGTTTTTTTCTTGTAGTTGATTTTTAGTCACATTGTGTTTGGTCATAAGATTCCAGTATGATGTCTGTCCTCTGGTGGGTGGGGTTGAATCCTGGGCCCTCTAGTGGTTAGGACTGGGTCTCCATCAAGCTACCTGGTTGGCCTGAGGCATCCCAGGACTGGTGCCAACTGACTGGTGGGTAGATCTGGGTCCTGGGACTAATAAGCTAGAGGTACATTTCAAAATGGCACTTGCCAGCTCCACTGTCCTTGTGGTAAAATGAGTTCCCCGAAATGGCTATTGCCAGTGTCTTTGTCCTCAGGATGAGTCCCAGTTGTCTTCTTCCTCTCTGAGAGGCTCTCCAAGATCAGCAAGTGAGTCTGACTCAAGCTTTTTCAAATTACTGCTTCTGCCCTGAGTCCTGGAGTGTATGAGATTTTGTGTGCACCCTTTAACAGTAGAATCTCTATCTCCCATAGCCCTGACTCTCCTGAAAATAAGCCCCACTGGCCTTCAAAGCCAAAGATTCTGGGGGCTCATCTTCCCAGTGCAGAACCTAGGGGATGGAGAGCCCCATGAGGGGCTTGTACGCCTTGCTCCCTGGGGGAGAACCTCTACAATTGTAATTATCCTCGCACTTGTGAGTCACCTGCCCTGGGGCCTTGCTTATGCCTTGTCTCTGCTCCTCCTACCCATCTTGTTGTATTTCCTTCTTTATGTCTTTAGTTGTAGAAGATTTTTTTCTACTAATCTTGTCATTCATATCAATAATTGCCTTGTAAATAATTTTAGTTTTGGTGTGCCTGTGGGAGGAGGTGAGCTCAGGGTCTTTCTACTCCACCCTCTTGGCGACTTCCCCCATATAAGTTTTAGAAATAGTTTGTCTTTTTTTTTTTACAAAAAGAGTTATGCTCTGCTGTTGAGATTGCATTGAATCTATGGATCATTTTGGGAAGAATGAATAATTAACAAAATTTTGTCTTCTTATTTAAGAACATGATATATCCCTATATGTTCTTTAATTTCTTTCAGTAGTATTCTGTAAATTTCAATATATGGCATGTCTTATAATATTTTGTAAAGTTTTTCTGTAATAATTTTGTGTTTTATGTTCTATTGTAAATAATATTCTGAAATTTTAATCACTTAATTGTTCACTGCTTAGTATATTGGAATATAACTAATTTGTGGGTATTGGCCTTGATAAATTCACTTATTTTTGTAGCTTTAGGTTTTTCTACATACACAATCACATATCTGCATATGAAGACTTTTACTTGTTCCTTTATAATCTTTAACAAAATTATTTTACTTGTTTTATTTCACTGACTAGAATCTCCAGTAGAAGATAGAAAGAGTGAGAATGGACATTCACGCATTTTGCCATTTTCAGGGGAAAGCAGTGAATCACTAGTATTTACCATATTATTTGCAGGATTTCCTCCCCAGATGTCTTTAATTAGGTTAAGCAAGTTCCCTTATATTCCTTATTTTGTGCAATTTTTACATAAATGAATGCTGGAATTTTGTTATACAGTTACTCTACAACTACTGAGTTGATTGTTTATTTCTTCTATATTTTTGGTGTGATCCATTATATTGATTGATTTTTGAATGTTTAAACATTCTTGCATTCCTGAAATAAACTCCACTTGATCATGGTGTATTATGTTTTTATCTGTTGCTGGATTAAGTCTGTTGACTTTTGTTAAGGATGTTGAATCCAGGTTGATGAGTGATAGCAGTATTTTGTTTTCTGGTGTCTTGCCTGGTTTTATTATCAAGGTAATACTGGCTTCAGAAAACAACCTGGGAAATAGTTCCTCCTTCTCTGGTTTCTGAAAGAATCTTTGTCATATTATTATTTCTGACTCAAATTATTTGACAGAATATGCCAGTGAGCCATCTGGGCCTAGAATTTTCTTTGTGGGAAGGTTCTTAATTATACTTCAATTTATCTAGTATATTGTGGGGCTCTTTTTGTTTCATCAGGTGTTATTTTTTTAAAACTAATTTAAAAATTTTATTTATTTTTATTTTTGGCTATGATAGGTCTTTGTTGCTGTATGGGCTTTTCTCTAGTTGTGGCAAGTAGGGGCTACTCCCTCTTTGTAGTGTGTGGGCTTCTCATTTTGGTGGCTCCTCTTGTGGAGCACAGGCTCTAGAGCACAAGCTCAGTAGTGGCACCACACGGGCTTAGTTGTTCTGTGGCATATGGGATCGTCCCAGATCAGAGATTGAAACTGTCCCCGGCATTGGCAGGTGGATTCCTATCTTCTGTACCACCAGGGAAGTCTCCCTGGTTCTTTTTCTGTCTTCCATTTCTCTACTTGTTAGGTTCATATTTTTTAAAAATACTTTAGCATTGATTTTTTTAAATAGATATTTTAATATCCCTGACTGTTAAGTCCTTCATCTGTCATTTATTGCTCTATTTTATGACTGTTTTATTTACTGGTAAATTTTATATACTGATCAAAGTCACAGTTTTCTCTTTCTTCATTTGTTTACTAGTCTTTGACTGGAGGTTGGACTTTGTGAGTTCTATATTTTTTGCGTGTCTGACTCCTTCCTTGAATGAGTATTGATTGAGCTTTGTTCTAGCAACTAATGATACTTGTGGTTCAGTTTGATACTTTTGAGGCTTGATTTTAAGCTTAGTAGGGTGGGTCTAGAGCCTTCTTTTCTCCAGGAGTCCTTCAGTCCCATTCGGAAGGCATGGCCCTCCTGGACTCTCTGCTGAATACCCATTCAGATTGGATGTTTTCCAGTTATTCTTTCTACAGGAGATCAGCCCTGGGTGTTCTTTGGAAAGAATGATGCTAAAGCTGAAACTCCAGTACTTTGGCCACCTCGTGCGAAGACTCATTGGAAAAGACTCTGATGCTGGGAAAGATTAGAGGCAGGAGGAAAAGGGGACAACAGAGGATGAGATGTCTGAATGGTATCACCGACTTGATGGACGTGAGTTTGAGTGAACTCCGGGAGTTGGTGATGGACAGGGAGGCCTGGCGTGCTGCAATTCATGGGGTCACAAAGAGTCAGACACAACTGAATGACTGAACTGAACTTAACTGAGTTGTTCTTTATATATGTAGCCTTGTGGATTTTCATCCTGTATGTGTGAATCTTGAAATTCAGCACACACTCAACAGACTGGATGCAAATTTCTGGAACTCTTTTTCTTCATAACTACATTTCCTCCAGAATTCTTCCTTGGAACTTCAACTTCTTTGGCCTCCCTGAACTCCTTTGTCTCCCCAACTCAGTGAGACTGCCATGGTTTACTTGTGATCTTTTCTGCTCTGCAGATTAGAATGTGCTTTCAGGCAGAAAACCAGGATAATGACATGGTGCACCTCATTTGTTTTCCTTCTCTCAGGGATCACAGAGAAGGCAATGGCACCCCACTCCAGTACTCTTGCCTGGAAAATCCCATGGATGAAGGAGCCTGGTAGGCTGCAGTCCATGGGGTCACTAAGAGTCAGACATGACTGAGTGACTTCACTTTCGCTTTTCACTTTCTTGCACTGGAGAAGGAAATAGCAACCCACTCCAATGTTCTTGCCTGGAGAATCCCAGGGATGGGGGAGCCTGGTGGGCTGCTGTCTCTGGGGTCGCACAGAGTTGGACACGACTGAAGCGACTTAGCAGCAGCAGCAGGGATCACAGTTCTGTACTGCCTGTTCAGTTCAGTTCAGTCTCTCAGTTGTGTCTGACTTTTTGCGGACCCATGAATTGCAGCATGCCAGGCCTCCCTGTCCATCACCAACTCCCAGAGTTCACTCAAACTCACATCCATCGAGTCAGTGATGCTATCCAGACATCTCATCCTCTGTCGTCCTCTTTTCCTCCTGCCCCCAATCCCTCCCAGCATCAGAGTCTTTTCCAATGAGTCAACTCTTTGCATGAGGTGGCTAAAGTACTGGAGTTTCAGCTTTAGCATCACTATCTAATGTCTAAAAACAGTTGTTTTATACATTTTTTCCAGTTGTCTAGTTGTTTAAAGTGGGAGGATAAGTTGTGCCCCTGTGCCTAACTGTGAAATTAGAATTATGCATACTGACTTTTAAATCTCAGTTGTTTTTTATTTCAAGAGGTTCTGTTTCATTTTTAAAAATCGTTATGGTTGACTTATAGTTTCTTGTCTCCTGCAAACATTTCCAAGCTTGTCTTTTTTTATTATTTAAGCATAGTAAACTTCAGTTCAGTTCAGTTCAGTTCAGTCACTCAGTCATGTCTGACTCTTTGTGACCCCATGAATTGCAGCATGCCAGGCCTACCTGTCTATCACCAACTCCCAGAGTTCACTCAGACTCACATCCATCGAGTCAGTGTCGCCATCCAGCTATCTCATCCTTTGTCATCCCCTTCTCCTCCTGCCCCCAATCCCTCCCAGCCTCAGAGTCTTTTCCAGTGAGTCAACTCTTCGCATGAGGTGGCCAGAGTACTGGAGTTTCAGCTTTAGCATCATTCCCTCCAAAGAAATCCCAGGGCTGATCTCCTTCAGAATGGACTGGTTGGATCTCTTTGCAGTCCAAGGGACTCTCAAGAGTCTTCTCCAACACCACAGTTCAAAAGCATCAATTCTTCGGTTCTCAGCTTTCTTCACAATCCAACTCTCACATCCGTACATAACCACTGGAAAAACCATAGCCTTGACTAGACGGACCTTTGTCGGCAAAGTAATGTCTCTGCTTTTGAATATACTATCTAGGTTGGTCATAACTTTTCTTCCAAGGAGTATGCGTCTTTTAATTTTATGGCTTATTTGTATTATAATTTTTGTAATTCTAATATTTTTAGTAACTTTGGGGATATTTTTATTGTATTATTTCTCATGATGTCTTGTTTTTATGTGTGTGGTTCTCTCCATGTCCTATTTATTTGACTGTTATTTGTAAGAATTCTTTAAGGCCTAAGAAGAGGGTATATTCATCCAGATAGGACTTTTGCTATTACTTGATACACAGGGACATTAGAAAGACTCTAACTTGAGCTTTTGTGACAATCAGGCTCAAATATTTGGGCTCCAAGTTTAAGCTAGGGTTGGCTGTGGTTATGACATTCAGGAACCTTAAAAATTTGCCCTTGCTTTGCCCTTTTCTGAAGCAGGCTTCCTTGTGTTCCCTGTGGTGTGGAACAGTTGGGTGCAAGCTTCTGGTTCATTTTTATTATTGAAGGTGCAACCCTTTGAAATGCCAGATTTAGGGGAAGACCTTCTGTTCTGATCCTTACTTTGGGCATGCGCTGGTGCTTTTACATCAAACTGCCTGGAAACTCCAGGTATAGTCTGATGTATTTGACATACCCTTCAAGGCAAAATTGCTTTGCAAGTCTTCTTCCCCCACTGCTTTTGTTTGTACTCTGACTTTTGTCCAATACTGTAACTCCTTATTATCTTATCAATATTTTTATTTTTGAAGATTTAAAAATATCTTTGAGTCTTTTAAATTATTTCCAGTGAGAAGTTTGGTCCAAATATTTAACTTGCCTATTACCAGAAGAGCATATAATATTTTATTTTCTAAAATGTGATTAGAAATGGCTCTTTGTTGTTGCTGTTCAGTCGCTAACTCATGTCTGACTCTTTGCGATTCCATGGACTACAGCATGCCAGGCTTCCCTGTCCTGCACCATCTTTCAGAGTTTGCTCAAACTCATGTCTACTGAGTCAATGATGCCATCCAACCATCTCATCCTCTGTCCTACCCTTCTCCTCTTGCCTTCAATCTTTCCCAGTATCAGGGTCTTTTCCAGTGAGTTGGCTCTTCATATCAAGTGGCCCAATTATTAAAGCTTCAGCTTCAGCATCAGTCCTTCCAGTGAATATTCAGGGTTGATTTCCTTTAGGATTGACTGGTTGAATCTCTGCCACTTGCATTTTGCTATTATCAGCAAACCTTCCATTGAAGTTACTATAGAGCAATGAGCTGAAGTTTTAAGGATTTATAGGAATTAGCCCAAGTGAAGAATGATGAGGGGAGTGGGATTGGTCTTGAGCATGAGAGAGCATGGCATGCCCTGAAACTGTAAGAAGTTAAGTGTGAGCAGAGTAGATCTGCAGAAGGTCATGGGGTAATATAAAGGTTAGAGAGCAGGACCTAGATCAAAAGTGCAAGAAGTTTCTCACAACACAGTACAACTTCATGGGACTGTTATGCATATGGTACACTTAAGTAAATGCTCCCTGACATTCAGTTATACAAAGCTTAGAAGGTTGACTTTCACCTGCTAGTCTAAGAAAGGTAGGGCGTGAATAAAAGGTAGGGAGTGAATAAGAGACCCCATCCTTAGAGCAGGGACTCAGAGTTTCCAAGAACTCTACAAGACTGAAGAAGAATATAGGAAAGTCTTCTCCTGCCCCATCCCCTCAGGGTCATAAATTATCCAGGCTCATAAAAATTCATGACTCTGAAGGTGGATGGCTTCTAGATTTAAGCCCAGGCTCTACCTTACCCAGATCAGTAACATGATGTCCTTTCTTATCTGGAAGATAAGGGGAAAGCAGATCATTTTCTAAGGAGCAAAATGATTCTATGTAATTCAACTCCTTATCCTCAGGAATACTGAAACACTTTTGAAGCTGGTAAACATGGGGATACTGCCTCCTGAGGCCCAGCCACCTCAAAATCTGATTGGTAACCCAACCTCCATCTTCACCTCCTGGTTCAACAGCCTCTCCAACCCCATCAAGAAGGCGGTCCTCAGCCATGTGGCTGAGTGCAACTTAGAGGAGCAGTTTTTGAAGGTCAGTAAAAATAGGTGAATGAGTCCTAGAGTTCCTTCAAAACCTTTTGTAAAACAGAAATTTCAGCTTTTATTGGCACCAGGAAAAAAAAATCCCAGAAGCACCAGGATAAGCTGCAACTTTGGTAATGCAAAGAACTATAGTTTGCAGAATGCCCTTTTATGAGTAATACTAGGTGGACTGGTTTTCCATGTCAGAGGGTCAGCTTAGAAATCTGGTTTTCTCAGTGACGTAGGGGTTTTAAGAAAATTTTCAGGAAAGATAGAATATATCTCTGTACTTTTTGTTGTTTTTGTTAAATTCAAGGACACTTTAACTCCTGCCCTTTCTCCCCTTCACAGGTTAAGGAGAGCACAAACTTTGCTTTCCTGGCCTTCATTGAAGCCATGTCTTTTATTCCTGGGTCTGTCTTCTGGTCCTTCCTGTTCTTCCTAATGTTGCTGAACCTGGAGATGTCCACCACGATGGGGATCATGGAGAGCATCATTACCTCTCTCCAGGACATCTTTATTTCTGTCCAGAAATATACAAAGCTGTTAACAGGTACTCTGACCTACATGTGTATACCCATCAATGACCCTGACTTCATTCGGATTGTTATGTGGCCCTAGTCTGTCACCTCTGCTTAGCCCTTGTTACCCAGCCAAACCTCTGACCTTGATCTAAATCCAATGTTCCCTCCAGTGGTTGTCTTAATGCTCATGTTCCTGTGTGGCCTCTTCTTCATTCGACCGTCAGGCAGCTACTACATCAGACTGCTAACTGACTACTGGACAATCCTCCCTATAATCATCATCATCCTGTTTGAAAACTTGGCTGTGAAATGGGCCAGAGAGGCCAGCAGGTGATAGCTTGGGTCTATAGGGAAGGTTGATCCCTTTCTTGTTGCCTCTATTTTCACTTGACAAGAGTGACATAGGGACCCCTTAACTTCAGGGAACTCCAGGGCCCTCAGAGAAACCTTTTATTCATTCATTTATTTAACATATTTCTGGGGTGCTAAATATGTGCTGGGAACTCTTTCAGTAATCAAGGACAGAGCATTGAGTAAAACAAGCATTGAGTAAAACTCCCTGTCCCCAGAGAGTTTACATTCTAGTGGTAGAGATTCATAATAATAGCCAAATGAACAAATACAAATGGCAAGAGGTGATAACTGACAGAAAAATAAAAAAGTGAAATAAGATGATCAAGAGTGGGAGTATGTGCTATCAATAACTTTGATAGGATCACAGGGAAGGCCTCTCTGGTAAGGTGACATTTGAGCAGACTCCTGAATGAAATGAGAGGAGGGACCATGAAAAAAATTTGAGAGAGCATTCCAAGTAGAGAAAACAGTAGTACCAAAGCAAGAGGAAGCATCATTCCTGAAGTTTTTGAGCAACAAGGAAATCAGAGATTAGAATAGAATGTTATGAGCTGATGCCAAAGAGGTAATGGGAGATGATGTAGGACTTTTAGCTAAGGCAGGACTTAGTTTTTTATGTAGAATGAGAAAGGAGGCATGGAAGGATTTTGAGAAGGGGATTGACATTATCAGGTTTGTTTTTTCAAAAGATTCCTATGATTGATTGTTGTATGATGAATAGACTATGAGGAATCAAGAGTGAAGCAGGGAGAGCAGTTAGGAGCTATTGTAATATTCCAAATGGGAGTTAATGAATGGCTTGGACTAAGGTGGGAGAGGTGTAGGTTGAGAGATGTGGTCTAATTCTGCAAGGAAAAGCTACTAAGGAAGAGGGAATAGGATGATCAGGAACATTAAACATAACTATGGAAGAAAGAATGGGAAAATCTAAATAAAATACAAGGAATACAAACAACTCCCAGGCCCAATTTTTAAAGAGGCAGATGTGTAGTCATCCACATGGTATAATTTAAGGATAGAAGTTTCAGGTGGCAGCGTTTTCAGCTGACAGTGGCTCTTGGAGTCAGTTTAGTCACTCATTAACTCACTCACATGTATCTTGAGTCTTTCTTTGTGTCAAGAAAGTCTTGTGGTATTGGGGTACAAATGAATGGAATAAGCTCCTCCTCTCAAAGAGTGCAGAGTCCAAGGAGAAAGACATGTATGAGCAGACAACCACAATACAAGAAGGAAAACCTATAGTAGAGGTAGCCTGGGACATTTAGGGACATCTGGAGAGTCAGGGAAAGCATCCTAGGTAGAGGATGGTTGAGCTTAGTCTGGACAGATGAATATGCAGACAAAGAGGGAGAGAGAAGGGCACTCTAGACCAAAGGACTCCATTTGTGTATTCATTGAGATTGAGAACATGCAGTAAAGGAGGATGAATATATTGGCTGGAAGAAGCTAAGAAAAGCTTGCAACCCCATAGACTGCAGCCTACCAAGGCTCCTCTGTCCATGGCATTTTCCAGGCAATAGTACTGGAGTGGATTGCCATTTCTTTCTTCAGGGAAGAAAAGCTGAAGGTGGGTCAAATGTTACTCTTTTAGAGTCTGTGTTGTTCACTATGGATAAATACCCAGCAACTAGAAAAATCCCTGGTATGTCATAGACACTCTCATATGCACAGAATGAATGAAAAGGACTTGGCCTTTATCCTGAGGGCACTGATATCCATGAAATGTTTTTTGAGCAGTAGTGGAATTGACATTTTTTCTTGAGTAGGGATAGAAGACTGACTGAGAAGACAGAGGATGAGGCTTGAGCTGAGGCAGGGGCTAAGGTCTGGCTGATCTTGTCCTCCAAGACTGGAGCCCCAACTGGGCCTTCTACAGTCTTGTGGCCCTTCCTCTCAGTTTCTTTGCAGACATGGCTAACCTGTGGGGCCATCCTATGTACTCCATCATTTGTTGGCTGTGGTCCTGTCTAATTCCAGTTGTGCTGCTAGCCCTGTCTGTGACCACTGTATTTCAGCTATCTCTGAAGAATGTCACGTATCTGGCCTGGGACTCAAGCACTGTAAGTCGCCCTCCTCAGAACCCCCCACCTTCATAGGGGAGTGGGGGGCTAGATTTTTCAATCCACTCTTGGTCTAAAGACTATCATCTCATTCTCTGATTCCCTGAAAACTCTTAGTCCTCTGTCCTGGTTCTCCTCCTTCCCCAGTCCTTCCTCTTCTGGGAACTTCTACAGTCATCTCTCCACAGTCAAAAGAAGTGGTTCAACAGTACTCATGGGGGCTGTTCACATTGTTCACCCTTTTACTCACTGTCATCCTTTCCCATCTCTCCACAGTCAAAAGAAGTGGTTCAACAGTACTCATGGGGGCTGTTCACATTGTTCACCCTTTTATTCATTGTCATCCTTCCCATCCCTATATACTTTGTGTATTGCTTCACTCATGGGATTCCCTTCAACTCCGCCAGCTGGGACAAGCCTATGACATCCTCCAAGTCCTCACCCCTAAGTTTCCAACTGACACCCATTAAAGAGGTCGAAAACGAAGAAATCCTCCAAGATGATATTGAAATTGCTGATCAACCTGTAGTGTGACTTCCTAACTATTTATTTGGCCTGACATCATATATCCCTCAAAACAGCTCTTAATAGGCAAGTCAATATCAAATTGCAACTGTTGATGTCTCTAGACCCAGAGCTGCCTTTATTCCCAAGGATAGGGACATTTTTGGATGGGGTGGAGGAGCTCATGGAGCCTGGCTTTGCAGTTCGTCTCCTAGACCACATCTTCCCTGGTTACTACTTTCATTGTGTTTTCCCCATCCCTTCCTCAGTATATACACTTACCATTTTATATGCCATTGGTGATGCCTACAGAACCTGCTTCTCAACTGGTCTACCCAGTTTCTGGAATGAATCTGGAGGAGTAATGCTGTTGGTCAATAAATTAGTCCACTGGGATTCTAAGCACTGAGTGTGAGCAGATTTTTTTCTTCTTCTTCTATAAATATCTCAGATGTTCAGTCTTCCTCTCATGAGGCTTCCATTCATTTGAGAGCCAAATGTCCAGCCCTGAGTTCCTGCCTTTCCTTGCCATGGTAAATTAAATGCTAGATTACTCGACTTGCTTTATCCAAGGATTGACCTTGAGCCAGAAGAAACCCAGAAAATGGTGACTTGAATAAAGATGTAAAGGATATTAATACACTTGCTGATGGGAAGTGGTAACCCTATCATTCGTCTAAAAATTTTCAGTAGATTCCAGGACTGTTGTGGACTGTGTATCTGTGAATTGACACACAACCAGCTTGGGGAACTACCAAATTGTATTGCTGAGCCCATCAGGGTCCCGAATCTGCCTGGTAAGAAAGATATGGCAGGTTTTACCACAGAGCTAAGTCAAGTGAATTTGCCTAGTGGAGAAGGTACTGGCACCCTACTCCAGTACTCTTGCCTGGAAAATCCCATGGACGGAGGAGCCTGGTGGGCTGCAGTCCATGGGGTCGCTAAGAGTTGGACATGACTGAGCGACTTCACTTTCGCTTCTCACTTTCATGCGTTGGAGAAGGAAATGGCAACCCACTCTAGTGTTCTTGCCTGGAGAATCCCAGGGATGGAGGAGCCTGGTGGGCTGCCATCTGTGGGGTCGCACAGAGTCGGACACAACTGAAATGACTTAGCAGTGGTGGATGATAGGGCTTCCCTGGTGGCTCAGATGGTAAAGAATCTGACTGCAATGCAGTAGACTCAGTTTCGATCCCTAGGTCAGGAAGATCCCCTGGAGAAAATGGCAACCCACTGCAGTATTCTTGCTTGGAGAATTCCATGGACAGAGTAGCCTGGACCGCTACAGTCATGGGGTCGCAAGAGAGTTGGACACTACTGAATGACTAACACACTTGGCTCCTCTGTCCAAGGGGTTCTCCAGGCAAGAATACTGGAGTGGGTTGCCATTTCCTTCTCCAGCAGATCTTCCCGACCCAGGGATTGAACCCATGTCTCCTGCATTGTAAGCGGATTCTTTACAGCTGAGCCAGCTGGGGAAACCCCCACAGTGGATAATAACTGAGTATTTCAAATTTTGTGTGTGGGGGTGTGTGGGGGGGTGACTCCATAACAGCTGAAGCACTTCTCAAGAGGAGGTGGGGTCAGTCCGTTAGGAACTGGGGATTGGAGGCTGTGGGTGGAGGTTTTGGAGACTTCCGAAGATCCAGGTAATGGGTTTCCCTTAAACGTTCAAGAGATCCCAGGACTTCAGATCGCTTAGGACTCACAGGGAGGTTGTCCCTGTTTAAGTTTCTGTGACAAAAGAAGAAAGAGCGGACATCCTCAACCACTGGACCATGGGACCCCTAGGTGAGTCTGGTGAATGGGAAGAGCAGAGATCCCAGATATCTCTGGACCTCGAACGTTTCGAGCTCAAGCTTGAAGACTGCAGGGCTGGAAGGGATGTGAACCTCCGGGTCATCACCCATTGGCTCCGATACCTTGGTAGCCCCACCCCCCCAAGCTCCTTCCTTCCTGCCATGCCTCCCCACCCCCACCCTAATCCAAACGATCCTCTGCTTCAGGTTCCGTTCTATTGAGTCGGGTAAGGTGGGAATGAGAGAGAGGAGGCAGTCAGCATCTCATAATCAAATAGTCTGAGTTTTCAGCTTGCTTCTATCTGGGAAACCGGGAGCTCATCCTCCTTTGTGCTTATACCCCGCTGCTCCAGTTCCAGTTTTGGGAATAGAACCTGTCGGTGCAGGGAGGATTGAAAAGTAGGGTTTTACCGGATAAACCAAAGGGAAAGGAATGAAGATATTGGTGTTTTTCTGCCTCCCACTCTAAATCTTTCCTCACACCACTTGTTGAATGTCCGTTGACACCTAACGTCAAGGATGTTTAAATTGGGACTATCTCACATTGCTGTAAAGGAAAGTGATTAGAGATAGGCAGACTGATTTCTACAGTAAGTGTTTCTCTACTCTGGGTTCATATTGTCTAAAATTGGGTTTCGTACACAGTATATGTGATGAGCGGATTTTCTTTTGGATTGTTTTTTGGAATCTCTGTGTTAGACAAAATGGAGCCCTGTTACTTGGGGAGGGAACCTTACACGTCTTCAATTTTATTCCTCCCAAGAGTGGTGTGAGATTGTCATTTTCAAGTTTAATCAGGAACCCTGCAGTAAGAGAGGTTCACACAGGGAGTCAGGGCTAAAACCTGAGAAAGATTCTTGTCTTGTGGCCTCTTGCCATTTTATTTTGGAAATTTTCAAACACACATGAAAAAATAATGTAGTGAATTGCTTTGCACTTATCACGCATCTTCAATAATGACCAACTTGTAACAAATATGATTTTCTCTCTCTCCTTCCCCACTACATGCCTCTTCCTAATTTTGAAGCAAATCCCAAATTTTATCATTTCACCTGTAGATGTCAGTATATTCTCTAAAAATAAAAACACTTAAAAACCTGGCAAAACTATTATCACACCGAAAACAAATAACAGTAATCCTTTAATATCATTAAATATCCATTCAATATTTAAAATTTTCTGATTGTTTCATAATTTTTTTCTGGTAACTTTATATTTTTTAACAGATTTATTGAGATAGAAGATATATCAGTAATTCTTACACCATACAATCCACTCGTTTAAAATGTACAATTCAATGGCTTTTAATATATCCAGAGTTGTGCATCTATCATTATAGCTTTTGTACATTTTCATTACCCCGCAAATAAACCCCACACTCCTTAGCCAGCACTGTAACTGTCCTAGCTGGCAACCTCAGCCTTAGATGAACACTACTCTTTTTGTCCTGTAGATTTACCTATTCAGCACATTTCATGTACATGGAATCATGTGATATATGTAATTCTTTGTGACTGGCTTCTTTCACATAGCATGTTTTCAAATTCACCCATGTGTAGCATGTATCGTTACACATTTCTTTTTCTTGATGAATAACAGTCCATTGTATGGATATAACATTTTATTTATCCAATTATCAGTTGATGGGCATTTGGCTTGTTCCCACTTTGAGGCTATTATAATAATAATGCTATTATGAGCATTTATGTAACCGTGGGTTTTTTTTTGGTTGGACATATGTTATTTCTCTTGATGTATATTTAAGAGTGAAATTTCTGGATTATATGCTAACTCTATGTGTAATTATTTGAGAGACTGTCTCATAACTTTTAAAAAAGTTGGTTTGAATCATTATCCAAATAAAATTTATATGTGGCAATCCATTGCTATACCTTTAAGCATCTTTTAATGTGTAGGTCTCCCTCCCTCTCTTTTCCCTCCATGAAATGTATTTATTGATAAAACTGGGTTATTTGTCCTGTACAATTTCTAGCCATCTGGAATTTGCTGATTACCTCTTGTGATGTTATTTAATGTATTCTTTTGTTTCCTGTGTTTCGAGTAAATTGGTAATTAGGTGAAGAAGTTTATTACTTCTAGGTTCAATATTCTGGCAAGAATACTTCATGATTGGTTTTATATATTTCAATTAGGAGGACAAGAAAAACCCTCAAATGCCCAGATGATTCTCCTTTTGTGGTGTTAGCAGCCATTGATGATCGTTGTCTAGATTCACCTTTCAACGAGAGATAAGTTGTGGTATTCTAAGTTTATTATTCCTTCTTTTTTTCTTAGTTGGAATAATCCTAGGAAGAGAACTTCATGTCAAACATTCATTACCCTGGCATACACTTTGTACAGGAAAAGCAAAATAAAATTTTTATTCTTTCCCTTTATTTACCAGCTTAAAAATGAGTTCATTGCCTAATATCTTCTGAATATGATCACTGAGATTTTTTATTTTAGTATCTCTCTGAACTCATTGATTTAAACTTATTTGATGTGTTTCAGTCCATTGCAGTCATTCTTATTGATGCTCAAATCATCTCATCTTGGACCCATGGGAGTATCTTCAAGTTGACTCCTGAGTCCTTTTGACAAGACCCAAGTATATATAAAAATTTCCTTGCTTAATGGTATTGACTGACTGGTCAATGAAATTAACCTTGAAATTATTGTACATTTCATGGCCCCAATCTGAAATCAGTTATTTTTCCAAGAATACCTAATTTATTTTAATGGAAAATGCTATTTCAGCTCAGTTCAGTTTAGTTCAGTCGCTCAGTCATGTCCAACTCTTTTCGACCCCATGAACCACAGCACACCAGGCCTCCCTGTCCATCACCAACTCCCAGAGTCCACCCAAACCCAAGTCCATCAAATCGGTGATGCCATCCAACCATCTCATCCTCTGTCGTCCCCTTCACCTCCTGCCCTCAATCTTTCCCAGCATCAGGGTCTTTTCAAATGAGTCAGCTCTTCTCATCAAGTGGCCAAAGTATTGGAGTTTCCTTCCAATGAACACCCAGGACTGATCTCCCTTAGGATGGAGTGGCTGGATCTCCTTGCAGTCCAAGGGACTCTCAAGAATCTTCTCCAGCACCGCAGTTTAAAAGCATCAATTCTTTGGTGCTCAGCTTTCTTTATAGTCCAACTCACATCCATACATGACTACTGGAAAACTATAGCCTTGACTAGATGGACCTTTGTAGGCAAAGTAATGTCTCTGCTTTTTAATATGCTGTTTGCTGCTGCTGCTGCTAAGTCGCTTTAGTCGTGTCCAACTCTGTGCGACCCTATAGATGGCAGCCCCACCAGGCTCCCCCATCCCTGGGATTCTCCAGGCAAGAATACTGGAGTGGGTTGCCATTTCCTTCTCCAATGCATGAAAGTGAAAAGTGAAAGCGAAGTCACTCAGTCATGTTTGACTTTTGCGACCCCATGGACTGCAGTCCACCAGGCTCCTCCGTCCATGGGATTTTCCAGGCAAGAGTACTGAAGTGGGGGTGCCACTGCCTTCTCCGAATATGCTGTCTAGATTGGTCATAACTTTCCTTCCAAGGAGCAAGCGTCTTTTAACTTCATTGCTGCACTCACCATCCACAGTTATTTTGGAGCGCAGAAAAATAAAGTCAGCCACTATTTCCACTGTTTCCCCATCTATTTACCGTGAAGTGATAGGACCGGATGCTATGATCTTAGTTTTCTGAATGTTGAGCTTTAAGCCAACTTTTTCACTTCCTCTTTCACTTTAATCAAGAGGCTGTTTAGTTCTTCTTCACTTTCTGCCATAGGATGGTGTCATCTGCATATCTGAGGTTATTGATATTTCTCCAAGCAATCTTGATTCCAGCTTGTGCTTCCTCTAGCCCAGCATTTCTCATAATGTACTCTGCATATAAGTTAAATAAGCAGGGTGACAATATACAGCCTTGATGTACTCCTTTTTATATTTAGAGATTACAGTTTTGTGCTTCCAGTGTTTGTTGTATTGCATTGATCATTGTTTGTAAGCCATTTTAATAGATACAGGTAAGAAATCCTTTTCCCCTAAAAATATAATAAATGCCTACTTTTTTTTCAATTCAAATTTAGGACATAGAGTTTTTACTTAGCCTCTTGGATCTTACTTTATATATTTTTTTCTCTATGTGGTTTTAGATTCTCTCTCTTTTTAAAAATCTCTTTATTTGGCTGCACCAGGTCTCATTTGCAGCATGTGGGATCTTTAGTTGCAGAATCTTTGGTTGAGGCATGTGAACCCCTAGTTGCAACATGTGGGATCTAGTTGCCCGATTAGGGACTGAATCCTGGCCCCCACGCCACATTGGGAGCTTAGAGTCTTAGCCACTGGACCACCAGGGAAATCGCCAGTTGAGGCTCTTGATGTTTGTTTCTCAGAAGTTGGTGCCCACATGCCCTCACCCTCATCATTTCCCCAAATTGTCTCTTAGCAATTATCTCTTATCATTGTCTCTTATCAATTTCCCCATTCCCAGACCTACATATGTGTTTCCACCTAGGGAGTAGGGCAGGTGGACCTAGACCTGGTGGGCCTGGAGTCAGGAAATTGAGCCAAATGTGCTTTAGGACTCTGTGGTAGGGTTTGTACACATCTAAAATGGAACTGTTCACATGTTCTCTCACTGTGTTAGGGGTCCATGGGCAGCAAGACCAATCCCAGATGTACTCACTGATGGTTCTGTTGTTCCAGTCCCTGTCTTGAGAGGCTTCTGGGCCTGGTGGGAAGAACATAGCATTTGGAGACAAACAAATCTGTGTTTATATGTTATACCATATCCTTAGGTCATTCTCTTGAGTTTCTCAGCAAGCTGCTTTTTCTTCTTTTTCTTAGCTTTCTTATGTGTCAAATGGAGATGGTGAAACAATCCCACAGATTTGTTGGGTAAATTTAATGTTTAAGCATAAGGGAATTATCACAAAATTAAAGAGCTAACAGAGATGATAGTATGCTAAGATTATGTAATTTTCTCTAAATCTGTACTTTTTTTTCAGATTTTATACACAGATAACTTTAAGTTACTAGAATGTAAGCTCAAGGAAGGTGAGACTTTTGTTTGTTTACTGCTCTGTCTATAAGGCTTAGAACAATGCCAGACATGTATTTTCAAGGACAAACGGGCAGTCAAATATTTGTTCAGTGAACAGATTAATCCCAGAAGTTGATGTTTAAGTAGGTAAAAAGCAGCTGCCAGTCTAAAAGTCAGAATTTTCCACCTCAAATTTTATTTCTCTCTTAATTAAAAAAAGGAAACCTCTTTAACAGTCTGCAGTGGTAAACTACAAATATGAAAAGATTTGTTTTTCCCCAAGTATTATATTCATCTTTATGCTGACTTTCTTTTCCTGTGTTCCAGATCCCTTAATTTCTCATTTTCATTCATTAAAAATCTGTTCTAAGGTCCATTTAAAAACTGTAATCTTTTTTTTTTAATACTTTATTCTACATTACAATACTGTATTTGTTTTGCCATACATTGACATGAATCAGCCACAGGTGTCCACGATCTCCCAATGCTGAAGCCCCCTCCCACCTCCCACCCCGTATCATCTCCCTGAATCATCCCGTGCACCAGCCCCATGCATCCTGCATCCTGTATTGAACATAGACTGACGCTTCGTTCTTACAAGATAGTATACATGTTTCAATGCCATTCTCCCAAATCATCCCCCCCTCTCCCTCTCCCTCAGAGTCCAAAAGTCCGTTCTATACCTCTGAGTCTCTTTTGTTGTCTCACATAGAGGGTCATCATTACTATCCTAAATTCCATATATATGTGTCAGTATACTATATTGGTGTTTTTCTTTCTGGCTTACTTCACTCTGTATAATCGGCTCCAATTTCATCCATCTCATTAAAAACTGTAATCTTATCTAATTCCAAGCTGGCTATACTTTTGTGTGTGTGTGGAAAATACACATAATATAAAATTTATCATCTCAACCATTTTTAAGTGTCCAGTTCAGTGGTTAAATACATTCATAATATTGCATAACCATCACCATCATCCATCTCCATAACTTATTTCATCTTGTGAAACTGAAACTCTGCCCATTAAGCAGTATATTCCTTATTACTCCCTCCCTCTAACCCTGAACAGTTACCATTCTACAGCTGTCTGTTTCTATGATTTTGACTATTCTAAGTGTCTCATACAAGTGGTAACATATAGTCTTTGTCTTTTTGTAGCTGGCTTAGCAGTGAGCATAATGTCCTCAGCGTTCATCCATGCTGTAGTCTATGCCACAGTTTCCTTCCTTTTCTGAGGCTGAATAATATCCCATTACATGGATATACCACATTTTGTTTACCAGTTTATCTGTCAGTGGACATTTGGATTTCTTCCATGTTCTAGCTAATGTGAATAATACTGTTATAAATATGAATGTACAAAATTCTCAAGACCCTATTTTCAATCACTTTAGGTATATAGCCAGAAGTGGAATTGTTGGTTCATGTGGCAATTTTATTTTTATTTTTTTTGCAGAAACTTTATAATATTTTCCAGACAATGAAGTGAAGAAGTGAAATTGCTCAGTCGTGTCTGACTCTTTGCAACCCCATGGACTGTAGCCTATCAGGCTCTGTCTGTGGGATTTTCCAGGCAATAGTACTGGAGTGGATTGCCATTTCCTTCTCCAGGGGATCTTCCCAACCCAAGGATTGAACCCAGGTCTCCCGCACTGTAGACAGACACTTTACCATCTGAGCCACCACTTTACATTCCCACCAACAGTGCACAAGGACTCCAGTCATTCCACATCTTTGCCAGCACTTGTTTTTTGTTTTGTTTTGTTTGTTTTTTTTAATTAGCCATTCTCATGGATGTGATATAGTGTCTTATTGTAGTTTTGATTTGTATTTCCCTCGTAGCTCAGTTGGTAAAGAATCCACCTCCTGTGCAGGAGTCCACCTGCAGTGCAGGAGACCCGGGTTTGATCTGTAGATTGGGAAGATCCCCTGGAGAAGGAAATGGCAACCCACTTCAGTATTCTTGCCTAGGAAATCCCATGGGCAGAGGAGCCTGGCGGGCTACAGTCCATGGGGTGGCAAGAGTCACACACGACTTAACTACGGAACCACCAACATTAGTGATGTTGAGCATCTTTCCATGTGCTTCTTGATGATTTATTTATATATCTTCTTTGGCAGAATATTCAAATCCTTTCACCGTTTTTGAGTGAATTTGTGGTGTTCTCTAGGTGGCTCTAGTGGTAAAAAAAAAAACCTGCCTGCCAAAGCAGGAGACATGGGTTCAATCCCTGGTTGAGAAGATCCCCGAGAGGAGGGCATGACAACCCACTCCAGTATTCTTGCCTGAAGAATCCCATGGACACAGGAATCAGGCAGGCTACCTCCATTGGGCTGCACAGTCGGACACAACTGAAGCGATTTAGCATACATACTATATATTCTGGATATTGATCCCTTGTCAGACATATGGTTTTGAAAATATTTTCTCTTATTATGTGGGTTACTTGTTACTTTGTTGGTATTATTTTTTATACACAAATCAAAATTTTTTGTGGAGTCCAGTTTATCTATATATAGTTTTATTGCCTGTGCCTTTGGTATCATATCCAAGAAATGAAATCCAGTGTCATGTAAGTTTTGCCCTACGTTTTCCCCCAGTAGTTTTATAATTTCAGATTTTATATTTAGGTCTTTGATCCATTTTGAGTTAATTTTTGTATAGGGTGTCAGGTAAAGGTCCAACTTCATTCTTTTGCATGTGGATATCCAGTTTTTCCAGCTCAAATTATTGAAAATACTATTCTTCTCCCATTGAATGATCTTAGCAACCTTGTCAAAAATCAGTTTACTGTATATGTAAGGGTTTTATTTCTGGGTTCTCCATTCTAATCCACTGGTCTATATGTCTATCTTTATGTCAGTATCACACTGTTTTGATCATTGCAGCTTTGTAGTAAGTTTTGAAATCAGGAAGTATGAGTCCTCCAGCTTCATTCGTCTTTGCCAAGATTGTTTTGGCTATTCGGGATCCCTTGAGAGTCCATATGAATTTTAGAATGAATTTTTCTATTTTTATTAAAAAAATTTCCTTAAAATTTTAAAGTAGAACTACCATATGATTAAGTGTGCAATAGCATTATGTCTGAAAGTTGAACATAGTTTTAAAATATTTTGTTGCTAAAGAATGTTAGCCATCATCTTACAGTGCGGGGTTGCCACAAACCTTCAGTTTGTAGGAAAAATGCAATTAAAAAAAAGAGGTGAAATATCTATACACTGAAATCTATAAAACACTGATGAAAGAAATTGAATAAGATGCAAATAAATGGAAACGTGTCCTGTATTGAAAGAATTAATATTGTCAAAATGTCCATACTACCCAAAGCAATTTACAGATTCAATGAAATCCCCATCAAAATTCCAATGATGGTTTTTCATAGAAATAGGAAAAACAATCTTAAAATTTGTACAGAATTGTAAAGGATCTCAAATAGCTACAGCAATCTTGAGCAAGAAGAACAACGCTGAGGGCATCACATTTCCTAATGTCAAATTATATTACAAAGCTATTGTAAATCAAAACAATATTGTACTGGCATAAAGACGGACACCTAGGCCAATGGAACAGAATGGAGAACCTGTATATAAGGCCACACGTATTTAGTCAACTCATCTTAAAAGAGAGGAATATAAATATATTACATACATATAAATATATGTAAATACATATATTTACATATGTATATATTTATTTGGCTACAGTGGGTCTTAGCTGAAGCACAGGGGATCTTTAGTTGCGGCCTGTGGGTTCTAGTTCCCTGACCAAAGACTGAACCTGGGCCCACTGCATTGGGAGTATGAAGTTTAGCCATTGGACCACCAGAGAAGTCCCTACAATTTTTACTTGTCAATCATACCTCATTAAAGCTGGAAAAATAAAAAAAATTTTAAAATAAGTCTGTGTAATAATTCCATCATCTGGGTCATCTCAGGGTTGATATCTATTATCTTTTCCCTTGGGAAATGGTCAGATTTGTGTGTATGTGTGTGTAAGTGGTGAGTTATGTTGGATTATATCCAACATATAAAATTGAATATTATATCTTGAGACTCAAGATCCTGTTAATATCCTCTGGAGAATGTTGAATCTGTTTGCTTATTTTAACAGACTGTCAACTTGGTTAAGTTCAGATGGCAAATTTTGTCATATCTTCTATGGGTTACAGTATTAGTTCAATTTTCACAGTCTTTGTGATGCTATTGGGGTTAGCATGTGCACCCCAGGGTTAGTCTGTGGCTTGGGCAGTTGTTTCTACACTATTCAGTTTTCATAGCCTTGCTGTGCTTCTTTGCATTCGTTCCATACTTGTGTAGTTCAGAGGTGAGCCTCCAGGTTGTGAAGGGGAAATTGGTATTTCCTCCATCCTATTTGGGAGGAGGAGCAGGCATAGGAACTCCTTTTCTTGGTCCTTGAGAAACAGGGAATTTCTCCTGGAGTTTTTTCATTTAGTGCTTGTTGTATAGTTCTGATTTGGCTTATTCTTGGATCAGAGACAAAGGAGGGGAAAAATATGTGAAATTCATTCTCTGCATTATAAGTCATTATTCAGGTTAATTTAAATCCCCATTCTGACTGCTGCTATTTACTTTTCAAAGTCCTCAGGTAGTTGCTTTTTATATTCTATCCAGAGATTTTAAACTGTAATTAGTGAGGATTGGTTATATGTCATTAGCTTACTCCACCTTGGCCAGTAACAGAAGGTGTCTCTTCATTATTTTTGACACTTTATTCTTCTATATAAATTGTAGAGACTTCCCTGGTGGCCTAGTGGTTAAGATTGCGCTTCCAATGCAGGGGGTGTGAGTTTGATCCCTGATCAGGGAACTAAGATCCCACATGCCGCCTGGCACAGCCAAATAAATATAAAGTAAAATCTTGCTAGCTTTCATGAAAAAAAAAATGTTGAGATTTTGATTGGAATTGGGGGAGAAATTCCATCTTTATAGAATATTGTGGTGTCCTCCCAAATATTTTATTGTGAAAAAAATTCTTAAGCATACAGAAATGTTCAAAGATTTATACAGTGACCATCCATATACCCATCAACCTAGATTCTACAGTTAACATATTGCCATACTTGAGTTATCACATATACACCCATCTGTTCTCATTTGTGGTTTTAAATTGCATTTTCTTATTGATGAATGAAGTTGAGCATTGAGTAGCTTTTCTTCTTTCTTGGCCGTTTGTATATCTTCTTTGATAATATGCCTGTTTGAGCTTTGTGTTCCCTTCCCTCCACTTTTTCCCTTCCTGCCTTATGTTATTTATTTGTGGGTGTTTATTTATTTATTTATCTATTTATTTTCTTAAATTTAAATTTATTTTCTTAAATTTAAATTTATTTATTTTAATTGGAGGCTAATTACTTTACAATATTGTATTGGTTTTGCCATACATCAACATGAATCTGCTACAGGTGTACACGTGTTCCCCATCCTGAACCCCCCCCCACCTCCCTCCCCCATACCATCCCTCTGGGTCATCCCAGTGCACTAGCCCCAAGCATCCTGTATCCTGCATTGAACCTGGACTGGCAATTCGTTTCTTATATGATATTATACATGTTTCAATGCCATTTTCCCAAATCATCCCACCCTCTCCCTCTCCCACAGAGTCCAAAAGACTGTTCTATACATCTGTGTCTCTTTTGCTGTCTTGCATACAGGGTTATTGCTGCCATCTTTGTAAATTTCATATATATGTGTTAGTATACTGTATTGGTGTTTTTCTTTCTGGCTTACTTCACTCTGTATAATAGGCTCCAGTTTCATCTACCTCATTAGAACTAATGCAAATGTATTATTTTTAATGGCTGAGTAATACTCCATTGTGTATATGTACCACAGCTTTCTTATCCATTAATCTGCTGATGGACATCTAGGTTGCTTCCATGTCCTGGATGTGGGTATTTTTAAAAAATAAATTTTAGAGGAAAAACATGTCCTTTTTGATTGTGTATTTTGTTAGTTTCCTACTGTTGCTATAACAATAACTACAAACTTAGTGGCTTAACACAACATGAATGTATTATCTTACAGTTATGCAGGTCAGAAATCTGAAATCAGTTTCACTAAACTAAAAGCAAGTTGTCAGCAGGCCTATGTTCTTTACATAGGACCTAAGCTTTGCCATTTCCTAGCGTTTTCCACATACTAGAATTCATCTACATTCCTTGAATCATGGCTCCTTTCTACATATTCAAAAGATATCACTCCAATTTCTGCTTCTGCTATCTTATTTCCTTTTTTGATTTGGAACCTGCTATCTCCTTCTTTCCCTTACAAGGACCCAGTAATTACATTGTGTCCATCATAGAAAATCCCAAATAGTCTCCCCATTTCAAGATCCATAATTTAATCACATAGAAATGTGAGGTAACATATTGGCAGGTTCCAGGAATTAGGATGTGGATATCCTGGAAGAGGGCATGATTCTGTTCATGAAGGTTGCAGATATCTTCTGTGACTTGTCTGTGTTTACTCAATTAATGGAAACTTTTGATTGAAAAACACTTCTATTTTTAATTTTGTCCAGTATATCAAACTTTTCCTTTATGCCTAGTGCTTTTTGTGTACTAAGAAATCTGTGCCTACCCTCAAGTCATACAGATATTCTCCTGGGATTTTCATCTTAAATCTTATTGTTTTACCTTTTTGTATAACTACAGTCTGCTCTGAATATATTTTTATTTAATGTGTGAAGTTGAGGAGGCCGAGGTTCATTTATTTATTATTGGATATAGATATCCAGTTGCGCAAGCAGCTAGTCATTTGCTGAAAGCAGTGTCCTTACTCTACAGCTTTGCAGTGCCACCTTTGTTGTAAATCAGGTGTCTGTATATGTGTGAGTATGTTTCTGAGCTCTCCCACTGGTATCCAAAGAATTTTCTGTGATAATGGAAATTTCTATATCTGTTCTTCTAATATGGTATCTGTGTTTCTACTGAGCATTTGATATGTGGCAGTATGATGGGAGGAACTAAATTGTTAATGTTACTTAGTTTTAATTTAGATAGCCCCTGGCTAGTAATCATACTGGACAGCATAGCATATTACTCCATTGATTTATTTGTGCCGTAGATCCTTCTGTCAATACCATACTCTTTTAATGACTATAATCTTTATAATTAGTCTTTACATTTTTTCTTCTCCATCAAGATTGTGTTAACCAGTTTACACCTTTTGCTTTTCATGTACACTTTAGAATTTGCTTGTTAATTTTCTTAAAGACCCTGCTGTGATTTTAATAAGAACTGCATTGAATCTATAGACCAAATTGGGCAACATGGACGTTGTTAGGCTACTGAGACTTCCAATTCATGAACATGTTAGGGCTTCTTTATTTTCTCAACAACATTTTATAGTTTGTGTGTGTGTGTAAAGGGCTTGCTTATTTTTCGTTATAAAGTTATTCCTCATAAAATTATTTTAAGTCTTTTGGTATTGTAGATGGTATTGTTTTAAGTTATTATTTCCTAGAGATCTTTTCTAGAGTGGAGACTTCGTATTCTTACCACATAAGGATAAGAAGGTTGGGGAGGCCTCAGGGATTTTTGCAGGATTAATCTCATCTTCCCTTAGCTCATAAACCTAAAGTCTGCAGTTCTTGATGTCTTTAAGGTCAACGAAGAAGAAGGCCCCATCCCTGCAGAAGCAGGAATTAGAGTTCACCCAGGATGACAACTGTTAATGAAAACGTGGAGGCTCAGGAAGAGAAATCTCAGCTGTCTGTGCCTTCAACTTCCACATCCCTGACTGCTCCTACCTCAGCTTACCAGTTAGCGTCCGAGATGCCTACTGAGGACAGCCAGAAGTTTGACCTTCTGTCAGCACTCGTTTGGTCTGATGAAGATAATGAAGACATACTGGAAACCCCAAACAAAGATGAGCCAAAGGATGAAGCCCCCCATGAACGACCAATCTGGGCCAATAAAACTGAGTATCTCCTGGCCCAGGTGGGCTTCTCTGTGGGGCTGAGCACCATCTGGCGCTTTCCTTATCTGTGTTTTCACAATGGAGGTGGTAAGCCTGGGGACCAGAAATCATGGACCCACAAGGGGGTGAGGAGCCAGAGACCTGTTCTGGCTACTCTGGGGTCTCTGAGATATGTAGGGGCTGAGGATTTGGAAAACTGACCTAGGCAAGGCCAGGTACCTGAACCCCTAGAACCTTGGGAGGGTGGGAGCAAGATATCTGAATACTTAGTTTCACAAGAATGGTGAAGCTAGAGGCCTGGAGTCAAAGCGAGAGAGACTAGGTATCTTGGTCTCCCAGGAATTGGGGGCTAGACATCTGGGACTGTGAGGGATGTGGAAACAGTTGACCCTTGATGCCTGTGGCCGTGAGGGAGGTCACTGGTGGGGAACATGTCTCCCTGGACCTATGAAGACGTCCAGGCCAGATGGCTGGTTCTAAGAGCTCCTCCTTTTATCCCCTGCACAGGCAGTTTTATCATCATCTACATCCTGATGATGTTTTTGGTTGGGATTCCTCTCCTCTTCCTGGAGATGGCAGCTGGTCAGAGGATGCGTCAGGGCAGCATCGGTGTGTGGAAGGTCATCAGCCCCTGGATTGGTGGTGTAGGGTATACAAGCTTCATGGTGAGGAGCTCTGGGCTTCCCAGGCCTGCCCTCTATACCCCATCCCCATCCTAACCCTCATCCTGGAATGGGTCCCACAGCTTCGCTTCAGAGGGTGAAGTCTGTTCGGCTCTCCAGCTCTCCCTCCGGCTAGCCTGCCTTTTTCCCGTCTCCAGAATTCTCCATGGTCCCTAGGTGTGCATCATCGTGGGCTTGTACTACAGTGTGCTCATGGCATGGAATCTCTTCTATTTGATTCAGTCTTTCCAGTCTCCACTTCCTTGGTTATTGTGCCCCCTATTAAAGAATTCCAGTATTGGTGAGAAGTGAGGGAGGAAAAGGGCAAACGGGAGGGCTGAGAGGACAGAGGGACGATGTAGGAAAAGGATCCTTGGGAGAATACGATGAAGTGGGACTGGAAGGAGCGGGTGGGGGTGAGGGAGGGGGAGGCACCCCTGGTCTTGCAGTTTCCTCCATGACTAGTTCACCTCAGATTCTGAATGCGCACGGACCAGCCCCACCACATACTTCTGGTACCGGGAAAGTATTGAGGGCCACAGATGAAATCGAGATAGCTGGGAAACCAGTCATGCATTTGAGTGCCTCTGTCCTTGTGATCTGGTTAATCATCTGCATCTCCATGATCAAAGGGCCAAAGTCCATTGGGAAGGTGAGCGACCCTCTGATTTACTAATGCAGTGGACTTCCTTCTCTCTGAGACCCCCTAATATTCTCCTAACTTGATGCCTATTATGTCTCCAACTTCTCATTCCCTCTAATCTGACCTCCCTCTGATTCCCAGTAGCCTTTGATCTTACTCTACAGACTTCTGCCTCTGCTGAACTTTTCTTTGTGAATCATACTTCCTACTCAGATGCTGTATATCTCAGTACTCCTTCCCTACATCATCCTTTTCTCTCTTCTCATCCGGAGTCTCACAATGAATGGTGCATATTTTGGCCTCAAGAATTTGTTGGCTGCCAAGGTAAGGCATCACCCACCCTGTAAGTCTCTTATCCAAATAGTAGGGTTAATAGAATGATAGAGATCCTCCTAGGGTTCCCTGGTGGCTCAGAGGATAAAGTGTCTGCCTGCAATGCAGGAGACCCAGGTTCAATCCTGGGTTGGGAAGATCCCCTGGAGAAGGAAATGGCAACCCATATCCAGTATTCTTGCCTGGAGAATCCCATGGACAGAGGAGCCTGAGCGGGCTACAGTCCACGGGGTCACAAAGAGTTGGACATGACTGAGTGACTTCACTTCAGAGATCCTCCTAGCTCCCTCTTTCACTCCCTTCTCATCTTCTGTCTCCATCATGGCTTGTCTCTCCCTTCTTTGTATCCCCATTTACATGGTACTTTTCCTTCTCAGATACCAGCCCTGTATTCTGTGGAAGTGTGGCGCCGAACAGGAAACCAGCTCTTTTTGTCCTTGGGCCCCGGCTTTGGCAGCTTCACAGCAATCAGCTCGTATATCCCTCGGTCCAATAACTGTGTCATTGATGCCTATGCTGTGGCTTTTCTCAACTTGCTTGCCTCACTGACTACCACAGTGTTTGTATTTGCTGTAATGGGCCACTTGGCCACAGAAAACAACGAAAAATGTTACTTGATGTGAGCCCAATCTTTCATATGGAGATCGTCACAAAAACCAATAGCCCACACAACTCCAGTCTAGGCTCCCATCACTCAAGGAAGTTGGCTGTCAATATGGGGTCCTCAGATTGGAGCATCCTAAACCTTAGAAACACCTGAATCCTACCACCTTTGTCTCTTTCAGAGATGCTTTTCTAAACTAGAAAATTCCCCAAATTGGAAGTTTTCAAAAGTGTATTCACCCCATTCTTAACTGGAGGCTGCCATGGACAAATTAGAGGATACTTTCAGCTGAACCATTAGACAAAAAGGGCCTGCTGCACCAGGGTCCCCATAGCCTGTTCCCCATTTCCTTCTTCTATAACATTCATTCCAAAAATGCTCGTCAGACGTTTATAAAAACATCTCCTATCTACCAGCCCCTGTGTTGAGCTCTGGCAGCACAGCCAATGATAAACTAGACTACCATCCCTGACCTCAAGAAAATGAGGAAGCAAATAGTAAACAGATAGTCACAAACTAGATGAGGACTAGTAGTAGGGATGACGAGTGGACACAGAGGAGGAGCTACTAACAGGGAGCAGTCAGAGAAGTTTTCCTGGTAGAGGCAGTCCTGAGCTGAGTTTGTTTCTAACAAGTAATCACTGGGAGTGTTCTTTCAAGTGTTTCCAATTCATAGACCCGTATATAAAAACATGCCATAAAAAAAAAAAATTGGCCTATACCATACTACTCTAATGCAGTTTGTTGATTTGCCCTCATAACAGATCATGAATAGATTTCCATGGCAGTAAATAGTGCAGTGAGCTGAGTAAGGATTTGTAGGAATTTGCCAAGTGGAGAATGTTTAGGGGGTAGAATTGGGGTAGACTAAGTGCGGATAGAGTAGGATAGCTCTAAGCAGAGAGAACATCAGGGACCAAAGATACTAAGACAATCGAGAGAGCACGGCAAGTTGAAAAAGGTTTAATAATTGAGGACAGCTGAAGTATAGAAGGTTGAGAGAGTTGTGAGTAAAGAAGTTGAAGAGGCCAGCAGGTCAAGAAAGCTGAGAAGCCATAACATTATCCTGAGATTGTCTAGTAGGAGGTAAAAATCTGAAAACCCTCAATGGTACTGTAGGAAAGACCCCTCCAGGAGTCTGCCTCAGTCAAAAATTCTCTGGCCTCACACAGACATTTCTGTGATTATGAAAATAGGTGTCATACAGGATCCTGGATACCTAGGATTCAGTACAGGCCCTACTTTAATCAAGTCAAAAACTTTAGGCTATTAATTTCTTTTTTTCATCTAGAGGCTGAGGGAGGAGGTTATTATCAAAGTCCAAATGGTTCTATATAATCTACTCCTGTCCCCAGGAATGCTAAAAAAGTGATGGATCTAGTCATTGCCCAGGTCCTGCCATCTGAGGCCCACCCTCCAGACAGTCTGTACCATGATCCGAGCTCCATCTACCCCAAGTGGCTCAACAACCTCCCCTGAACACATCAAAAGCAGAATCCTACCCAATTTGACCGATTGCGACTTATCTAAGGAATTGAATAAGGTAGGTAGGGGGTTGGGGATAGGGCTGTAGAGTTCCCCTCAAAGCCCCCACTGCACCAGAAACTTCCACATTGCTTAGGTGTCTGTAGAATTCAGAAAGGCAATTCTCAGAAGCATCTTGGACAACCAAGACCAAGATTCATAGTATCCTTTTGTGATAAGGCAGTTGTAGCTTTTGTAGCACAAAGCACTGGAATTCATATAAGCTTCTTTACCCCAACCCCAAAGAGTTGCTAGACCAGGAGGAAATCTTCATGCCTCAAGGCCAGATGAGTATAATAATATCCATGATCAGGGCTACAGATAGTTTTCTAGGGGAGAGGATGGAAACAGAGTTAGGGCTCCCCAGACTGAGCTCAGAGCCCTCACCATTCTTTCCTTCATTCACAGGTTATGATCGGTCCAGGTGTGGTCATTGTGACATTTAGTGACATCGTCTCTTTGTTTTCTGGACCCACCTTCTGGTCCATCGTTACCTTCCTGTTGCTAGTGAACCTGGGGCTGAGCACTGTGATAGGAATCATACAAGGCATCATCACCCCTCTCCAGGATACTTTCTCTTCCCTCAGGGAGCATTCAAAGCTGCTCACAGGTACTCTGACCTATGACTCTACTCCCACCTATGGCTATCATTTAGTTTAACCCCAATGGGACTTATACAGCACAGGTTCGATACTGACCTTGATTTATATCTGATGTTTCTCTCCAGTGGGTGTCTGTGTGCCTATGTTCCTGGGCAGCCTCCTTTTTGTGAGGCCCTCAGGCAGCTACTATGTGAACCTGCTGGATGACTCCTGGGTGTCTCTGCCCCTTTTCTTCATCGTCATCTTGGAGACCATCGCCATGGCCTGGATCTATGGGGCCAGGAGGTGATGTCCCAATCCAGAAATTTCCTGCTGCACAGCTAAGAGTCCCTTTGCTCTCACTGCCAGGCTCTTATCCCAGGGTATATGGAGAGATCCCAGGAGGGTGGGAAAAAGAAGAGCATGCTGGTTCCAGGGGAATATCAATATAAAGTGGGAAAGTGGCAAGCAGTCTATATCAAATCCTAGGGGCTCCTGATCTCTTCTTTCAACCAGGGTAGTGTGGACATCTGAAATGTGTAATCCCTCACTTCTGAAAGCTTGTTCTGTGGACCGGTGGCATTGGCACCACCTGGAAGCTTATCAGAAATGCAGAGCCTCAGGCTCCACCCCAGACCTTTGGATCTATATCTGTATTATAACAGGAACCCCAAGTGATTCATATGCACACTACCATTTGAGAAGCCCTGTGTAATCCAAGGGTGGCAGTGTTTATAGGTGATAGTGACTCTTGGCATCAGTTTGTTCATTCATGCAACCAGTCACTCTCAAATATTTCTTAGAGCCTCCTATGTGCCAGGCAGGCCTTGTGGTGAGTACTGGGGGATACTGAGATAAATTAAATTTAGTTTCTGCTCTCAGAGTCCAAGGAGAAAGACATATCCTTGAGCAGGATGGAGGCAACTGAGGGCACTCTAGAAACACAGATTTTTATCTAAAGAAGATCGAAGAGTCAGTCAAGGAGAGGATGCATGAATAGAATATAGAAAGATGAAGGAGAAGTTTTGTCAAGAGAGAGAAAAGAGAGAAGGGTGTTCTAAGCAGAAAGAACTTGAATTGTATGTATTGGGATTAAGAAGGTGCACCAAAGAAAGCTGGATATGTGGGCTTGAAGAACCCACTTTCAGGAAGTTGGGCTTTTATCCTGAAAGGTGGTGGAGGAGAGAGATTTAAAAGAAAAACCCTGGGACTGGAACAGAAACCAAACTGAAAGTGGATGAATTAGTGGCAAGAAGAATGGCTGTGGAGGTGTGAACAGAAAGGTTTATGAAATGTTAAGGGTTTTCTCCCAGGTTAGGTTTGGACTGACCCCCACACCAAGGCTGGGTAAGGCTTGAATGGGCCTCCCAAAGTCTTGTGGCCCTTCCTCCCAGGTTCCTTACAGACCTGCGTATCATGATGGGCCGCCCCATCTCCCCCATCTATCGTTCGCTGTGGTGTTTTCTGTCTCCATTTCTGCTGCTAGTCCTGTTTTTAAGCACCCTGATTCACCTGTCTGTGAAGGAGATCACCTACTTGGCCTGGGACTCAAGAACTGTGAGCCTCCCTCCCCCCACCCCGAGACCCCCTAAGGCGTGGACATGAGACTTTTCAGTCCACTTTTACCTCCCCACTCCCACTCCTAAATCCACTCTTACAACTAGGACACACTCATCTGCTTCCCTGGGGATTCCATTATTTAGTCTGGTGCCTTGGTTTGGCTCCTATCCCTACCCTCTTCAGCCTTCCACTTTAGAGAACCTGGGCATTCTAAACCTTCTTCCCTTTTCTCCATAGTCACATGAGGTGACCCGAATTTATCCATCATGGGCTAAAGCCTTGCTTATATTCTTCGTCATCATCACTGTCCTGCCTGTCCCCGTCTACTTCTTTTACACCGTCATCATTCGGGTGGCTTCTCCTGTCTCCATGAGCCACAGTACGGCCATAATAACCTTCCAACCTGAAGCCAAGGGGGACTCACCGCAGGTTGGTCCACGGCTTCAGTTGAGGCAAAAAAGACAAAAGATTATTAAAATGGATAAACCAAAAACAGAGGGAAAACTTTCTGTCCTGTGAATAATTCCTATTGGAAATAAAGACTTGGTTCATTTGGCAGAACATCACTCCTTTATCAAGGTGGAACTGTCTGGTTGGCAACTTGTATTAGAAGACGCAAATGCAGAAACTGTAATGTAACTGGACCCAAATACCAGTTTTCCTGGACTGGCAAAGTTTTTCTGGCCTGATAGGGATTAACATAGCAGTCATTCCCTGTATTTCCCACACTTTCCCTCGCCAGACCTATAGTAATGGTGTTCTTTACTTCTGGTATTTGGTTAATGGTAAATGCTGATACTACTTCTCCTAGGCTACTTTCCTCTTGGAATTGGTCTGTATAAGGTCTGGTCCCTATGAAATCAGAGGAAAAATAATCCTGGTAAGTTAATCAGTTCAGTGAAACTTTACTTTATCATAAAGAAAATCCCAGTTTCCAGTATTGCCTCCCATTGACTGTTAAATTCAAATGCTAGAACCCCAGGTCCTCTCTTCCTGGTTCTTCCTATAAGTACACTAGACCAAACAGAGTAGAGTCACTGATTATGGCAAAGTAGTTAACTATCTGCTCATCAGTGACCTTGTCAATATCTCAAATACCAAGGGGCTTAAAACTTTACAACATCATATTTTCTACTAAGGTGGGAGTTTGGAAGAAGGATATTTGGCAGGGAATGAGGGGGACAGTAGAGGCTGACTGCAGAAACTGAAGAAAACCCAAGGAGGACTCATTTTGGGCAACATGATAAAAAAGTAAGACAAAACATGCTTTATTACAAGACACCTAAATGTAGCATAAAATATATCAACCATCCTCTTCAAGTGTGTAAATGAGCTTAGAATAAATTAGAAGAAATCTTTAAGAGGCCAAAATTAATTCTAAAGTTGAATTAAGATAGGTAAGGTAGTAAAGCTAGTGATCACTTTGGGGGAATTGCCACTGTCTGGTAAGTTAGGGATTTTGATTTCAAAGGCTAGGTGTAGACAAAGCCTTGGTTCCATGAAAGAAAAAAAAAACCCTTGTACATAGAAAGCTTAAGGACTGTACTCTCTGTGAAAGAGTTAAATAACAATAAAATGCATATGTCTGTTGCTGTCTTTGATAGGAGAGAAATAGTTTATTTTTTGAGAATTTGTAACTCTTACATGCAATTTTGGTTCAAATTCACACAACTGGAATAATCTGAAAAATCCAAGTTTGGATGAGCATAAAGGTGTCTGGTGGATAGCACCTTGCCCCAGCACCTGTCATAAGTACGTGTAAATAATCTTGGGGAAACACAACTTCTACCAGGCTTCATAGGATTCCCACCAATAAACTACCAATGAACATGAGATAACAAAAAGAAATCACAAAATATGCAAGGAAATGAGGCACCCTAAAGGGAGGATTAGCAGAATCAACAATGAGCAGAATCAGACCTGCAAAAACCTTATATATCAGAATTATCAAGTATGTAATATAGAATAAATGTGCTTAATATGTTTAAAGACAAAAAGAAAGAGTTGAAATTAAGAACAAGGAGCAAGAGATTCTCAGAAATGATCAGGGTATTTGAAAAAGGACCAAAAAGAATTTTTAGAAATGAAAAAATTGTTTGGATTTAAAACATCAATGGGTAGGTTAAACAACAAATTAGAAAACTAAGAAGAGAAACAAATCTAAAGAGAGCATAATGATGTAGCACAGAGAAACTATGGCATTAAAAATATGAGTTTAAACCTAAGTGTCCATTGACAGATGAATGGATAAAGATGTGGTACATATATACAATTGAATATTACTCAGTCGTAAAAAGGAATGGAATTGGGTCATTTGTAGAGATGTGGATGAACCTAGAGTCTGCCATACACAATGAAGTAAGTCAGAGAAAAACAAATATCCTACATTAATACACATATGTGGAATCCAGAAAAATGGTACAGATAAACCTAGTTCCAGGGCAAGAATAGAGATGCAGACAGAGAATGGACATGTGGACACAGGGAAGGGGAAGGTGGGATGAATTGGAGGACTGGGTTTGACATAAATACACTACTGTGTGTAAAGTAGATAGCTAATGGGAACCTGTGGTATAGCACAGGGAGCTGCTCAGCTTGATGCTCTATGGTGACTTGGATGGGTGGGACTGGGTGTGGGGGGAGACCCCAAGAGGGAGGGGATATATGTATGCGTATAACTGATACATATAGCTGATTTATGTCATCATGCAGCAGAAACACAACATTGTAAAGCAATTATGCTCCAATTAAAAAAATGAGTTTAAGAGACATGGAGGATAGTGGGACAAAGTTCAACACACCTCTAATAGGAATTCCAAAAAGAGATCTTTGAAAGACTATGGGAGAGACAATATACAAAGACAAATAAAAAGATGACCATATTCCCCAATTCAAGGAAAGACTCAAATCTTTGGACTGAGGAAACATAACAAATTGAAAAGATTAAACAAAAGGAAACCGCAGTATCCCCAAAATAAAGAGCGACCAGGCAGAAAAGACATTACCTATAAAGTATCAACAGAAACAATAAAAATCTATTATTAGGACTGGAAAAGAGTTTTATTTGAGCCAAACTGAGAGCTACAGCCCTGGAAATACAGAGTCAAGAAGCACTTGAATTGTGTTCTGATAGACTACAAGATGGAGGTGGCTTATAAAAGCAAAAACTGCAAAATTATATGTTTTTTTAATCAAGAGTATAATCAGAGGCTGCAAGAAATAAAGATGCTTATTAAGCAAGGATTGGTTGGAGTCCAAAAGGGTTGCCTAGTTTTACGGGAAGACCTTGAGATCTCAGGTTGCAGCTGACAGCTGCTAGCAGACACTGTTTTGAGAATGGCTGGTGGAGTCTTTGAGTCTGATACAGTCCAGAAATTTCAAGTTCTCGGTGATGGAGGGACCTGTCTGAAACCATATCCACAATGGCCATCCAGCTCCAATTTGGATGCCTGAATTGCAATTACTCCATTTTTACTTTTAAAAATGCATTATTTTCTTTAATGGTTAAAGCAGATGTGCAATGACTCGAAGGACATGAGTTTGATCAAGCTTCAAGAGTTGCTAATGGACAGGGAAGCCTGGCATGCTGCAGTTTATGGAATGGCAAAGAGTCGGACACGACTGAGCGACTGAACTGAACTGAACTGAGCCATATATGTTTGATAGGCCACAGGCGGGCTGTTTTGGTTATCATAAAGCTTAAGTTACATCATGTATAAGTTAGAATGACTTTCATATACCTCAATATGTGAAAATTTCTTCCATCAAAAGGAATGACAGGACTTCCTTGTTGGTACAGTGGATAGGAATCCACCTGCCAATTCAGGGGACACAAGTTTGATCTCTGATCCAAGAAGATTCCACATGCTGCAGGGCAGCTAAGCCTGGGCATTGTAACTGCTGAAGCCCAAGGGCCGTAGAGCCCATTCTCCACAACGAGAGAAGCCACTGCAATGAGAAGCCTGTGCACTGCAACTGGAGAGTAGCCCTCGAACATGGTAATGAAGACCCAGTGCAGCAAAAAAAAAAAAAAAATATAATAATTTTTAAATTAAAAATTAATTTTTTAATTTTAAAAAGAATATATCTCAAGAAGTAATAAAATGATCCCAGAAGGCAGGTCTGAGACCTGAGACAGAAGAAATGCTGAGCCAAGAGAATGAAGATAATGTGGGTAAATGTAAACATATATTAACTCTTATAAAGCAATAATAGCAATAGTTAATTTGTAAGGTTAAAAAACTGACAGCTAAAGTACTGGGCAGCTATATATAATACATAGCTAGAGATGGAGAATGATAAACTCGGCAGAATGATAAACACTGATCTTTAGACTTTGATAAAAATGCATGTTAAAATTTCAAGGGTAACTTCTGAAAAAGGAACAATTTATAATTTCTGTATTAGCTAAGGTAAATAATGATAGCCTCTCTAACAGATCAAACAAAATCTCAATGACTTCCAACAATCAAATTTTAGTTCCTGCTTACATCAGAATACAGTACAATATAGCCTGGAATGGGGGTGGTGCTCTTTCTTTCATCTTAGGGCTCTTCCCTCCTCTAGGTTCTGGAGTTCTTTCCAGTGAGCTGGTGTATGTGGAAAGAGAATGAGTTTTATGGGCCAGATCTGAAAGTGAAGCATGTCACTTTTGTTCACACTCTATTCACCAAAACAAGAAGGCTGCAAGAACCGGGGAACACTGCTATTAGAAAACACAAGTAGCTGCTGCTGCATTCACACACCAGCAGCGGGGGTGGGAATCAGTCCAAAAGAATGCAAAGCAAATCTCAAAAGTTAATAAAGAAAACATGGGACGAGCAGAAGATAAAATCTTTGAAATAAATCCACACATACTAGTAATTGCAATTATTTACACGTGGACTAGTAAAAGGCAAATATTGAAGACTGAGTTGTTTTAAATCCAGCTCACTGCTATTTATGTGTTGTTGTTCAGTCACTCAGTCATGTCTGACCCTTTGCAACCCCATGGACTGCAGCATGCCAGGATTCCATGTTCTTCACTATCTCCTGGAGTTTGCTCAGACTCATGTCCATTGAGTCGATGATGCCATCCAACCATCTCATCCTCTGTCACACTCTTCTCCTCTTACCTTCAATCTTTCCCAACATCAGAGTCTTTTCCAACGAGTCAGCTCTTCCCATCAGGTGTCCAAAGTATTGGAGCTTCAGTTTCAGCATGAGGCCTTCCAATGAGTATTCAGGGTTGATTTCCTTTAGGACTGACTGGTTTGATCTCCTTGCTGTCCAAGTGATTCTCAAGAATCTTCTCCAACACCACAGTTCAGTTCTTCAGTGCTCAGCCTTCTTTATCATCCAACTTTCACTTCCATACATGACCACTGGAAAAACCATAGCTTTAACTAGACAGACCTTTGTCAACAAAGTAATGTCTCCGCTTTTAATATGCTATCTAGGTTGGTCATAGCTTTTCTTCGAAAAGCAAGTGTCTTTAATTTCATGGCTGCAGTCACCATCTGCAATGATTTTGGAGCCCAAAAAAGTAGTCTCTCACTGTTTTCATTTGCCATGAAGTGAGGAGACCAGATGCCATGATCTTCTTTGTAGTGGGAATTTCCAATAATGTACTTTCACAGCCTTGAGAAATTTCACAGAAGTAGCACTTGAGAAAACAGTATATATTAAGAAACTATGTTAATGATTATCTTTCACGTTTTTCTTAAGAATAATCACCTTGTTACAAACCCCAAGGCCAGACCCAGAACGGAGTATGACTGGGATCATGAAAGCAAGGACCTTGGAACACCAGGTCGGCGCCAGGCATTTATGCTGCCTACATACTTGTAGTTCCTAAGACTAGCCCAGAAGGGAATAGTCTGGAGTAAACACAAGGAAATCTGGACTATGTCAGTGTAGTCCATGACATTTAGGAGTACGTGATTAACACAGCATGAGTCTTGAAAAAAAAAAAATCCGGACTAAAAGCTGGACTCAGAGTGGACTCTGCACCTCAGTCTAACAGAGGTTGCAGGTTCCTGGATCCACTGCAACAGATTTTGTGTTCTGTCTTCATTCTCATTGCTCGCTCCTGGACCATTTAGGGCAACACTTAGTTTTTTGAAAGTTGAGTTTTAAGCCAACTTTTTCACTCTCCTCTTTCACTTTCATCAAAAGGCTCTTTAGTTTTTCTTCACTTTCTGCCACAAGGGTGGTATCATCTGCATATCTGAGGTTATTGATATTTCTTCTGGCAATCTTGATTCCAGCTTGTGCTTCATCCAGCCCGGCATTTCTCATGATGTACTCTGCATATAAGTTAAATAAGCAGGGTGACAATATACAGCCCTGACGTACTCCTTTCCTGATTTGGAACTAGGCTGTTGTCCAATGTCCAGTTCTAACTGTTGCATCTTGACCTGCATACAGAGTTCTCAGGAGGCAGGTCAGGTGGTCTGGTATTCCCACCTCTTTAAGAATTTTCTACAGTTTGTTGTGGTCCACACAGTCAAAGGCTTTGGCATAGTCAATAAAGCAGAAATAGATGATTTTCTGGAACTCTCTTGCTTTTTTGATGATCCAACAGATGTTGGATCCAGCAATTTGATCCCTGGTTCCTCTGCCTTTTCTAAGTCCAGCTTGAACATTTGGAAGTTCATGGTTCATGTACTGTTGAAGCCTGGCTTGTAGAATTTTGAGCATTACTTTGCTAGCATGTGAGATGAGTGCAATTGTGCAGTAGTTTGAACATTCTTTAGCATTGCCTTTCTTTGGGATTGGAATGGAAACTGACCCTTTCCAGTCCTGTGGCCACTGCTGAGTTTTCCAAATTTGCTGGCATATTGAGTGCAGCACTTTAACAGCAGTGTCTTCTAGGATTTGACACGGCTCAATTGGAATTCCGTCACCTCCATTAGCTTTGTTTGTAGTGATGCCTCCTAAGTCCCACTTGACTTTACACTCCAAAATGTCTGGCTCTAGTCCAGTGATCACCCCATCGTGGTTGTCTGGGTCATTAAGATCTTTTTGTACAGTTCTTCTATGTATTCTTGCCCCCTCTTCTTAATCTCTTCTGCTTCTGTCAGGTCCATACCACTTCTGTCCTTTATTGAGCCCATCTTTGCATGAAATGTTCCCTTGGTATCTCTAATTTTCTTGAAGAGATCTCTAGTCTTTCCCATTCTCTTGTTTTCCTCTATTTCTTTGCAGTGTTCACTTAGGAAGGCTTTCTTATCTCTCCTTGCTATTCTTTGGAACTCTACATTCAAATGGGCATATCTTTCCTTTTCTCCTTTGCCTTTCACTTTTCTTCTTTTCTCAGGTATTTGTAATACCTCCTCAGGCAACCATTTTGCCTTTTTGCATTTCTTTTTCTTGGAGATGGTCTTGATCACTGTCTCCTGTAAAGTCTCACAAAAACCTCTGTCCATAGTTCTTTGGGCACTCTGTCTATCATATCTAATCCCTTGAATTTGTTACTTCCACTGTATAATCATAAGGGATTTGATTTAGGTCATACCTGAATGGTCTAGTAGTTTTCCCTACTTTCTTCAATTTAAGCCTGAATTTGGCAATAAGGAGTTCATGATCTGAGCCACAGTCAGCTCCAGGTCTTGTTTTTGCTGACTGTATAGAGCTTCTCCATCTTTGGTTGCAAAGAATATAATCAATCTGATTTCGGTATTGGCCATCTAGTGATGTCCATGTGTATCATTTTCTCTTGTGTTGTGAAAGAGGGTGTTTGCTATGACCAGTGTGTTCTCTTGGTAAATTCTGTTAGCCTTTGACCTGCTTCATTTTATACTCCAAGGCCAAATTTGCCTGTTACTCCAGGTATCTCTTGACTTTCTACTTTTGCATTCTAGTCCCCTGTGATGAAAAGGACATCTTTTTAGGTGTTAGTTCTAGAAGGTCTTGTAGGTCTTCACAGAACCATTCAACTTCAGCTTCTTCAGCATTACTGGTTGGCAGATAGACTTGGATTACTGTGATATTGAATGGTTTGCCTTGGAAATGAACAGAGATCATTCTGTCATTTTTGAGACTGCACCCAAGTACTGCATTTTGGACTCTTGTTGACTATGATCGTTGCTCCACTTATTCTAAGAGATTCTTGCTCACAGTAGTAGATACACCCATTCCAGTCCATTTTAGTTCACTGATTCCTAAAATGTCGATGTTCACTCTTGCCATCTCCTGTTTGACCACTTCCAATTTACCTTGAAGAGACATGACTTTGCTAACAAAGGTCCATCTAGTCAAGGCTATGGTTTTTCCAGTAGTCATGTATGGATGTGAGAGTTGGACTATATAGAAACCTGAGTGCCAAAGAAGTGATGCTTTTGAACTGTGGTGTTGGAGAAGATTCTTGAGAGTCCCTTGGACTACAAGGAGATCCAACCAGTCCATCCTAAAGGAAATCAGTCCTGAATATTCATTCAAAGGACTGATGCTGAAGCTGAAATTCCAATACTTTGGCCACCTGATTCAAAGAACTGACTCATTTGAAAAGACCCTGATGCTGAGAAAGATTGAAGGCAGGAGGAGAAGGGGATGACAGAGGATGACATGGTTTGATGGCATCACCGACTCAATGGACATGAGTTTGAGTAAGCTCTGAAAGTTGGTGATGGACACAGAAGCCTGGCATGCTGCAGTTCATGGGGTCGCAAAGAGTTGGACATGACTGAGCGACTGAACTGAACTGAATTTACCTTGATTCATGAACCTAACATTCCAGGTTTCTACACAATATTGTTCTTTACAGCGTTGAACTTCCAGTCACATCCACAACTGGGCATTGTTTTCACTTTGGCGCCATCTCTTCATTCTTTCTGGAGTTACTTCTCCACTCTTCTCCAGTAGCATATTGGGCACCTACTGACCCGGGGAGTTCATCTTTCAGTGTCATATCTTTTGCTTTTCATACTATTCATGGGGTTCTCAAGGCAAGATTACTGAAGTGGTTTGCCATTCCCTTCTCCAGTGGACCGAGTTTTGACAGAACTCCATCATGACCCATCCACCTTGGGTGGCCCTATACAGCATAGCTCATAATTTCATTGAGTTAGACAAGGCTGTGGTCCATATGGTCAGTTTGATTAATTTTCTGTGACTGTGGTTTTCATTCTGCCTGCCCTCTGATGAGGATAAGAAGCTTATGGAAGCTTTCTGATAGGAAAGACTGACTGATGGGTCTTGTTCTGATGGGTGGGGCCATGCTCAGTAAATCTTTAATTCAATTTTCTGTGGATCTCAGGGCTGTGTTCCCCTCCTGTTGTTTGACCTGAGACCAAACTATGGTGGAGGTAATGAAGATAACGGTGACTCCAAAGTCATACACAAATGCTTGCATCTTGTTAATTGTACCTTGTGATTTCATGGCTGCAGTCACTGTCCACAGTGATTTTGAAATCTAAGAAAATATAATCTGTCACTGCCTCCACTTTTTCCTCTTCTATTTACCAGGAAGTGATGTGACCAGATGCCATAATCTTAGTTTTTTGAATGTTGAATTTTAAGCCTCCTCTTTCACCCTAATCAAGAAGCTGTTTAATTCCTCTTCACTTTCTGCCATTAGCATGGTATCATCTGCATATCTAAGAAATATCTTGTTGATATTTCTCCTGGGAATCTTGATTCCAGGTTGTGGTTCATCCAACCTAGCATTTCGAATGATTTACTCTGTATATAAATTAAATAAACAGGATGACAATATAGAGCCTTGATGTACTCCTTTCCCAATTTTGAACCAGTTTGTTTTTCCGTGTAAGGTTTTAACTGTTGCTTCTTGACTGGCATACAGTTTTCTCAGGAGACAGGTAAAGTGGTCTGATATTCCCATCTCTTTAAGAATTTTCCAGTTTGTTGTGATTCACATAAGTCAAAGGCTTTTATGTAGTAGGTGAAGCAGAAGTAGATGTTTTTCTGGAATTCCCTTGCTTTCTCTATGATCCAACGAATTTTGGCAGTTTGATCTCTGGTTCCTCTGCCGTTTTCTTCGTGGATCATACTTTGAGTTATATGGTTTAACTGACATTAGAACCGTCTGTTTTTTTAGAGGTTAAACAAAACTCAGCACTGAACCCATCTGGTCCCAATGCCTGCATCCATGGTATATCTTTACTCATCTTCTAAATCATTTCTATTGATTCCTCCTACCCCCAAATTCTTGGATCATTTTTAACAATTTAAACTTGCTAAATAATGTCAGTGTCCTCTAGGGTTTTAGATTTGTTGACCTAGAATTTCATATAGGATTCCCTTAAAATTCTAATTTTGGTGATGATGTTGCTTTTCTCATTCTTAATGTTGTATACTTTTATTTTTACTTTTTAAAAATCAGGCTCACAAGCAGCATTTGGATTATTTAGTTATTTTTTATTTTTTTCACTTTCTCTTGTATTAATTTCACCTTTTATTTTATTATACTGTTTCTAGCTTGTTTGGGTGTTATTCTGATTTCTTAGGGGAATATTAAGTTCTTTTTATGCTTCATCTTTAGTAATGAATTCACCTGTTAAAACCCGGAGATGCAATACCACTAAATTACTATCTGCCTAGCAACAGGTGATCTCACTCCAGCCACAGCAAGGGATCCTCCTCAAAGAATAAACTTGGAGGAAGATGCTCCAAGAAGGCAGGGATGATGGGGTGAAAGGAGTGGGAAGAACTGAACTATGCATCACATCTCAGCGCGCAGATCCTCAGGTTTCAAAGTTCTGGGAACCGTGGGGAACGCGGCTCCCTTCAGAGAGATAAGTCCAAGATGTCCGCAGCGGTCTACGGACTGTGGGTCCGAAGCCTAGAAGAGTGAGTCCACCGGGGCTGGGATGGGGGGTCTGAAGAGGGCAGCCACCGCAGATGCGAGCGCATCTTAAATTGCCTAACTCACCTTTCGGCTACAGCGAGATATTAAAATCTCCTCTGACCCCAGGGGCAATGGTTTGCACCGACCTTCATACCCTCGTCGCGTGCCCAGGCCGCCCCCAACCCCAGCGCCCGCAGAAGCTACCGGTCTTGTCCAGATGCGCGTGTCAGTGGCGGGTAAAGGTGGGGGGTGGTCCCAGTTCCTGACCTCTCTAGGAGCCAGGCGTCTGTTCCCCCCTCCTGCACCGCTCCGCCTCTGGACGTAGACCTCGGAACTTACCCTCTCATCTCCCTTTCTTCCCAGGAATTTAGGGGTCCAGGATGCCCTGACCCTGGGAGGGAAGAGTCAGCCCCCAAGCGGGGTAGCAAAACGCCAGCGGTTAGAGCAGAAGTCTGGTGGCCCGTCCGGCCCGTCTCTGCTCCCCAGCTCGCCTCCCCCTCTCTTCCCCCTTTCTCTCTCCTCAGCCAGGCCTCGGATGGGCCCGCCCTGGAGACGACGACTCCCTCCAGCAGGTGATGAGGCTGAGGCTGGTATGGTTGTGTGATAGGCGCGGCCTTCACTGACTCTAGAATCCTGGTACTCTCCCGTCTGAATCAAAGAGCAAACTGCAGGTGAGAAGCCTTGAAAGGGTGACAAAGGGGTGGCTGCTGTTGGAGGTAGGGTGGGGGCTGGGAGTCGGAGAGGGAAGCAGCGGGCTGTTCAGGAAGGGCCCTGAGTGTTAAACTGAACCGGGTGTGAAGCATTCTCAGGAAGATTTAAGCAGACCATAGATTTGGTCAGGTTTCCATAATGACTCCAGAATATTACATCGCCATCAAAAATCATATTTTAAAAAGAATGCCTTATTGCCTAGGAAAATACTCATTATATACTCATGATATAATGGAAATGTATATTATATATATCCAATAAATCTCCAATCTGTAAGAAATAACATATATGTTCATAGAGTATATATTAATGTATATTTACATACTCTGTGTTACATTTGGGGCTTCCCAGCTGACTCAGTGGTAAAGAATCTGCCTGCAATGCAGGAGACCCTTGGGGTAGGTTTGATCCTTGGGTGGGGAAGATCCTCTGGAGAAGGGAATGGCAACCCACCAGTATTCTTGCTTGGAGAATTCCATGAACAGGGGAGCCTGGTGGTCTACAGTCCATGGGGTCCCAAAGAGTCAAACACAGACTGATTGACCAACACTTTCACTTTCATGTGACATTTAACAGTATTATCCAATATATATGTTCTATAATTGTATCTCATTTGTAATAAATAGACATATATGTATTAATAATTGTAGTTTTAAATTTTAATAATTTTAGTTTTAAAAATATTTATTTATTTATTTGGCTGTACCGGGTCTTATTTAAGGCACACGGGATCTTCAGTCTTTGTTTTAACCATGTCTGTTTATGAACAGATATACTAAATTCTAATAAACTCACCTTTGCCTATTGTTTTCCATATGGTTAGCCCTTTCTAAGTTCTGTTTAAGGAATCTTTCGTAACCTCCGCATTATGAAGATATTCTCCCATATTAATTTCTTTAGAAGCTTCCTGGATTAATTTTTGTATGTTGTGAGATAATAGTCAAATTTTGTTTTTTCAATATGAATATACATTTTCCCCATCATAATTACTTAATTCTGTCATTTCCATGATCTTCTGAGTTGACATGGAATACCTCTCCAGTTACTCAAAACTTTTACTTCTCTCAGTAATCATTTGTAGTTTCGGTATAAAGGTCTTATCTTTCGTTAGGTTAGTTCCTAAACGCTTGAAATATCTTCATGTTATTATAAACACTACCTTTAATTTTTTCATTACCTATCTATTTCTTGTTGGTATTAGAAATGCTATTAGTAGTATTCCTTTAACTCTGTATTCAGCAGCCTTGTTATTGCTCACTTATTAATCCAATTATGTACTTATGAATTCTTTTTTATTTTTCACATAAATAATGACACTTTCCCTTCTCTTTCCAAACTTTATACTCTAAAAAATCTTATTCTATTTTCTAAGACCTCATATCAATTTTCTATTGCCATCCAAATGCTGTTTAATACATCACTTCAGAATTCAGTGACTTAAAACAACAGGAGCTGTGTCTCATGAGTCATCAGGCTGGGGTCAGCAAATATGTGTGGGGCTACTGACTGATCTAAGCTAGCTTGAGCTGGGACCTCTGGAGTGATTCAGCTCTGGTTTATATGTCTCTGTTTCAGCAGATTAGTCTAGATGCGTCCTCATGGTGATAGCAAAAGTGTAAGAGAGCAAGCAGTAACAACGAAGGTTTTGCAGCCTAGCCTCTGAATCGGCACACCAGCCTAGACTCAAGAGATAGGAAAGTAGATTACAGCCTCTCTTAGTGAGAGGATCTTCAGAACATTGTGAAGGGAGTAAATAAAGGAAAAATTGAAGATTTGGGGCCATGGATGCTATTAACCTACCCAAATTTTAAATTCAGTTTGACTAGAAGGGATGGTAGTGGGCACCTTGTCTTACTACTGATCTCCAAGGGAAGGCTTTCAAAATTTTATCACTAAGTTTGATGTTTACTGTAAGCTTTTCTGTAAATAATCTCTATGAAATTAAGAATGTTCAATTTTAGTTGTGATGCATGGGCTTAGTTGCTCTGAGACATGTGGGATCTTAGTTCCCTGACCAAGGTTAGAACCTACGTCCCTGCGTTGGAAGGAGGATTCAAGGATCTTCATTTTTAGTCCTACTTTCCTAAGAGTTCTTTTTTAATGAATAGTTTTTGCATTTTATAAAAAATTTACACAAATATTGAGATGATCTTATGACATATCCTTTATTGTGTTATCTTGATTGATTAAAAAAAAAACTTTTAAACTTCCCTGCATTACTGGAATAAACTCAACTCAGTTGTGATGTCATGTTGTTTTATGTCTTGATGTATTTGATTTGCTAGTATTTTGTTTGGGACATTTGCATTAATGTTCATGAAAGACATAGGAATCTGATTTTCTTTTTTTTTTCATAATTCCCTGCCAGGTTTTGGTATTAAGGTTAGGCTGGAAGATTTTTATTCAAGATTAGTGGTATTTATTTATTTAATGTTTAGTACAATTCATCAGTAAAATCACCAGGTCAGAAGTTTGCTATGGAGGACTATTGCTAATTAAGAAGCAATTTATTTAAAAGTTATAGGACATGTATCTTTTCAAGTTATGGTTTTCTCAGGATATATGCCCAGGAATGGGATTGCTGGATCATATGGTAGCTCTATTTTTAGTTTTTTAAGGAACCTCTATACTGTTCTCCATAGTGACTGTACCAATTTACAGTCCCCCAACAGAGTAGGGAGGGTTCCCTTTTCTCCGCACCCTGTCCAGCATTTAGCAATTTATTGCTTGTAGAATTTTTTGATGATGGCTACTCTGACCAGTTTGAGGTTATACCTCATTGCAGATCTGATTTACACTTCTCTGAGTGCTTAGTCACTCAGTCCGACTCACTGCGACCCCATGGACTGTAGCCTGCCAAGTTCCTCTGTCTGTGGGGGTTCTCCAGGCAAGAATACTGGAGTGGGTTGCCATGCCCTCTTTCAGCAGATCTTCCCAACCCAGGGATCGAACCCAGGTCCTGCATTGCAGGCAGATTCTTTACTGTCTGAGCCACCAGGGAAGCCCAGTAATTAATGATGTGAGCATCATTTCATGTGATTTTTGGCCATCTGCATGTCTTCTTTGGAGAAACGTCCGTTTAGGTCTTCCAACCCCCTTTTTTTTTTGGCCGCACCGTGACGAGTTCCCCAGCCAGGGAGAGAACCTCCACCCTCTGCAGTGGGGGTGCAGTCCTCACCACTGACCCGCCAATGAAATTCCTGCCCTCATTTTTGATTGGGCTTTCTGTGAAGTGTTTTTTTGTTTGTTTTTAATTAAGCTGCATGAGCTGTTAGTATATCTTGGAGATTAGTTCCTTGTGGTTCTCTTCATTTCAAATATTTTCTCCCAAGTTGTGGCTTGTCTTTTCATTTTGCTTGTGGTTTCTTTTGCTGTGCAGAAACTTTTAAGTTTATTTTTATTTTTGTTTTCAATACTCTAGGAGGTGGATCAAGAAAAATCTTGCTGCGACTTATGTCAGAGAGTGTCCTGCTGATGTTTTCCTCTGAGAGTTTTATAGTACCTGGTCTTCTTTAATTCATTTTGAGTTTATTTTTGAGTTTGGTGTTAGAGACAGATTTAGGTTTAAATCTACCATATGATTAGGTGTTTTGTACTTGTCTTATCTAGTCTATATTTCTTTTTCTCTTCTTTCTTGCATTATTTGTACATTGATTGTTTTCTGATAGCTTAGGAATTGATACATTTAAACTATGGTTTTAATGATTCCCCCACATATTAAAGATATATATATTTTATCAAATTATATTTGTTTGAACTTTTATCCTCTTACTAGACAATGAAAAGTACTTACAGTAATTAAATTCCCATTTACCACCCTCCTAATCTGTGGAAAAATTCTGAAAGAGATGGGAATACCAGACCACCTGACTTGCCTCTTGAGAAACCTATATGCAGGCCAGGAAGCAACAGTTAGAACTGGACATGGAACAAAAGACTGGTTCCAAATAAGAAAAGGAGTACGTCAAGGCTGTATATTGTCATCCTGCTTATTTAACTTATATGCAGAGTATATCATGAGAAACGCTGGACTGGAAGAAACACAAGCTGAAATCAAGATTGCCGGGAGAAATATCAGTAACCTCAGATATGCAGATGACACCACCCTTATGGCAGAAAGTGAAGAGGAGCTAAAGGGCCTCTTGATGAAAGTGAAAGAGGAGAGTGAAAAAGTTGGCTTAAAGCTCAACATTCAGAAAACGAAGATCATGGCCTCCCGGTCCCATTACTTCATGGGAAATAGGTGGGGAAACAGTGGAAACGGTGTCAGACTTTATTTTTTTGGGCTCCAAAATCACTGCAGATGGTGATTGCAGCCATGAAATTAAAAGACGCTTACTCCTTGGAAGAAAAGTTATGACCAACCTAGATAGTGTATTCAAAAGCAGAGACGTTACTTTGCCGACTAAGGTCTGTCTAGTCAAGGCTATTGTTTTTCCTGTGGTCATGTATGGATGTGAGGGTTGGACTGTGAAGATGGCTGAGCACTGAAGAATTGATGCTTTTGAACTGTGGTGTTGGAGAAGACTCTTGAGAGTCCCTTGGACTGCAAGAGATCCAACCAGTCCATTCTGAAGATTAGCCCTGGGATTTCTTTGGAAGGAATGATGCTGAAGCTGAAACTCCAGTACTTTGGCCATGCGAAGAGTTGACTCATTGGAAAAGACTCTGATGCTGGGAGGGATTGAGGGCCATGCGAAGAGTTGACTCATTGGAAAAGACTCTGATGCTGGGAGGGATTGAGGGCAGGAGGAGAAGGGGACGATCAAGGATGAGATGGCTGGATGGCATCACTGACTTGATGGACGTGAGTCTGAGTGAACTCCAGGAGTTGGTGATGGACAGGGAGGCCTGGCGTGCTGCGATTCATGGGGTCGCAAAGAGTCGGACACGACTGAGTGACTGAAGTGAACTGAACTGAATCTTTGTTGTTATATATTTAATTCTTTACTTAATTAGAACTAAACAAGGTGTTCATGTTTTTTTTTCAGTCTCAATTTTATCCACATATTTTCATTTCAATTATTCTCAGTTCTTTTCTGCATGTCTGACCTTTCTTCTGAGGTAAATTTTCTTCATCGAGAAGAAAAGTCTTTATTATTTTTAGTAGTGCCAGGCTTCTGGCAACAAAACTCCATGGTTTTGTTAGTCCGAAAATGTATTTACTTCATCTTCATTCTTGAAGAATATGTTCTCTAGAAATGGAATTCCAAATTCAAAGTTATTTTCTTTCAGCACTTTAAAGATTTAATTCCACTTCCCACTTGCTATAACAGTTATTAAATATTTTGAAATCGGTCTACTGCTTATAAGATGAGAAAAAAACACTGAGTGTCAGAGAAATGAAATTATTTTCTCAAAGTCATTAGCTCATGAGAAGGGCCAAGATCGAAACTCTGGCCTTCGTTGGTCTTAAACCTTTTTTAAAAATTGGATTATTTGTGTTTGGCTGCTCTGGGTCTTCCTGGCTGCTAGGGCTTTTTGCTAGTTTCAGAGAGCAGGGGCTCCTCTTCATTGCAGTGCTCGAACTTCTCATTGCAGTAGCTTCTCTTGTTATGGAGCCAGGGCTCTAGGGCACATGGGCTTCCGAATTGCAGCAAGTGGGCTCAGTAGTTGTGGCTCCCGGGCTATAGAGCCCAGGGTCAATAGTTGTGGCGCATGGGCTAAGTTGCTCAGAGACATGTGGGATCTTCCCTGACCAGGAATCGAACCTGTGTCTCCTGCATTGGCAGGCAGATTCTTTACCAGTGAGCCACCAGGAAAGCCCTTTAAAACCTTTTTTGTCATGGGGTTTTACAGTTTGGTATCTTGAGACATGTTCCTTAAAGTCTGCTCTGCTTGGTGACCCCAAGATTCCCTCAGGAGTTAGTGGGCTTGTAAGAAGAAAGTCATGGAGTCCCTTGAAGAAATATCAGAGGAAGAGTCCCCCAAAGAACGCCACATTTCCTCAACACCGTCCTGGAAGCTCACAGCCAAGGAGATTCTGGCCACCAAGACCCAAAACTACTTTGCTCAGACTAAAAGAGCTGAGAACATCTTGATCCAGGTTGCCTTCTCCATTGGTTTAAGCAGCATATGGCGGTTCCCTTACCTGTGTCATCTGAATGGAGGAGGTGAGGCCAGGGACCTGGATCCTGAGTTTAAAGAAGGAGTTTTAAGACTGGGCACCTAGGCTCTGAGGATTTGGGGGAAGAGATAACTGGAGATTAAGAGGAGGGGCCAGGACTCCTGGCTGTCTGAGCACAGCTCCTGGTCCTCTTCTTCAGGCAGCTTTATCCTGGTGTACTTCTTCATGCTCCTCTTTTTCGGGGTTCCCCTCATGTACATGGAGATGATCATGGGGAAATGTCTGCGCGTGGACAACATCCGGATCTGGAAGCAGCTTGTCCCCTGGCTGGGCGGCATAGGCTACGCCAGCATACTGGTGAATGAGGGCCCAGCCAGGGGCATCCCAGCCCACCCCCCTGTGGTCTCCAGGCTCCCTATCTCCATCCATCCCGCCCCACCTCAAGCCCACTGTGTCCACCCCCAGGTGTGCATCTTGGTGAGCTTGTACAACAGCGTTATCGTCACCTGGAGCCTCTCCTACCTAAGCAACTCCTTCCGTTACCCCCTGCCATGGGACGAGCGCCCACTCATGAGGAACATCAATGTCACTGGTGAGGAGAGGGACGGGGAGGCCCAGCAGAGCCAAGGGAGGCAGGGGGCACCAAGCAGCAAGAGACAGGGAGTGAGAGCTGGAAGGGAGACAGGGACACGCAGGGCAGCTGCCGGGTGAGGGTGGCACCTAAGGGACTGGCTTCCCCCAGACCTTTCTTGCCTTCAGACTGTAACCCACCAGTACTTCTGGTACCACACCACTCTGAACGCCTCAAACCACATTGAAGAAGAGGTCGAGACCCTCGTCCTGAATCTCACCATGGACATCTTCACAGTCTGGTTCCTCCTCTTCTTAATCATGATGGTAGGGCTAAAGATTTCAATGCAGGTAAGCCACTCTGACTGCTGGTCTCACTACCCCTTCACCTTTGCCAGGTCCAAACATCCTCAGGCTCCCTGCCCCCACACCATCCAACTCCTTCCTGCTGACTTCTCTCTTCCAGTCCTCATGACCCATGCCCCCCCACACCCGCCCAGAGGGTAAGCTCAGAGGTGCCCACTCAGCCACTCCATCAGGGTCCTAAGGAAGACGCTGTACTTGTCCTCAGCAGTTGTCACTGCTCCTCTCAAAGAGAACCACTCATCTCCCATCCGTGGCACAGAAGAGCACCTCAGACTGACCCAGCTCCCTCTTCCCCATCTCTCGTCTGCATGTCACTGCATGTGGGGACCTGCAGACAGCCTTGTAGATCAGACCACGGCCTCACACCCTGAGCCTGGCATACCCCACCTTCCTGCGTCTTGACAGTGCCCGTTAACCCCTATCGGAGCCGATTGGCACTGACTTCAAAGTTTCTCATTTAGATTACTTTATTCCAATCCTTATTTCCAACCCACCCCCTTGGCACCTGGATATTCTCCTTCTGTGGAAAAGTAATGTCAGATTATCTTGGTTAACATTACCTGTACCTTCTGACTCCTGTATCTATGCAAGCAATCAACTTTCATGCCAGGCATCCCTGGAAGCCCAGCTTACCATGTCTTTGCAGCCTTCAAAATAAGCCAGTCACACAAAAGTGTGTTTTACTAAAGGCTTAGTAGAGCACACTGTGACAGGGAGGTGAGTTTCCCTCATCAATCTCTGAGGAAAAAAATTTTTTAATTCCTATTAAGCATATCATCTTTCCACAAAGTCTCTTTTCCATTTCTTCTTTGCCCCTTCAGCTATGAAGGTTTACATCCAGTCTTCAGCCTCACTGGCTCCTCTCCCCTTTGCAATTCTTGTCCCTAAATTCAAAAATAGGCCAGAAAACCAAAGCCCATGAATTGATAGTATCCAACTGCACCACAGAGTTTCCCGGTGTGGTAAAGAATCTACTTGCAATGCATCCCTGTTTCAGGAAGATCCCCTGGAGAATGAAAGGGCAACCCAATCCAGTATTCTTGCCTGGGAAATCCCATGGACAGAAGAGCCTGGAGGATTAGAGTCCATGGGTTCACAAAAGAGTTGGACAAGACGCAGCAGCTAAACTACAACTGCACCACCATTTAAAAGCCATCTTTGCTTGGGGCCTCCACCTGATTGGTGGATTCCCCCCCCAACAACATTGTTGTCTCCTTTGAATAATCCTCCCTCATCCCGGCCACATTAACGCTGCTCACCTCACTGTCTCCGCTCCTCCTGGTCCCTGCTAATGCTTGCCTCTCTGTCCTATGCTCCCCCCTGCCCACGTCTCCTGACTTCGGCTCTCTGTCCTGACCTCTCTGACCAGACGCTGATTTTCTCAGTATTCCTTCCCTACATCATCCTCCTCTGCTTCCTCATCCGAGGTCTCTTCTTGGAAGGTGCAACCACCAGCCTCAGACGTATGGTGACCACAGAGGTGAGGCTGGGCACTCCAAACCTTCACCCTCCTTCTCTGAGTTTCCTTCCCCTGCATCTTCTCTCCTTCTGTCCACTGCGTACCTCTTGTCCCTCCTGTTTCCATCCCTGCCTGCCCCCTCCGCCAGCCCACTGGTGGCTCTGCACTCTGAGCCCATTCCCAAACTCCTCTCGCCCACCACCCCAATCGACAGTTCTCTGCCTGGGCCTCGCTGGACCTGTGGCGTCAAGCAGGAGGCCACGTGCTCTATTCCCTGGGCCTGGGCATGGGCACCATCATCTTATTCTCCTACAAGGCTGGAGGTGACAACTATGCCCAGGTGGCCTCTTTGGTGATCCTGGTCAACCTGGCGACTTCATTGCTGACCACGTCCATCATCTTTATAGTGCTGGGGTTCTGGACCACCACCAGTGGACATGCCTGTATCAAACAGTGAGTAGTCGCAGCCTTGCAGATCCAAAAAGGGGTCCCCCTTCCTCTACTTCAGCAGTCCCCCAGCCTCAGGGACCTTCAAACTCAAACCTCTCCAACAACAACAACAACAACAACAGTAGTATCACATTACTCTCAGAGAAAAACAGCTAGAAGGGAATAGTCTAATATCCATCACTTTATAGATAAGAAAAGAGTCTCAGATATATGACTGTCCAAAGATTGGGCTTCCCTGGTGGCTTGGATGGTAAAGAATCTGCCTGCCATGCAGGAGACCCAGGTTCAACCCCTGGGTCAGGTAGATTCCATGACTGTCCAAAGGTTTCTATAAACTGCAAATGAGGTAAAGAAGTTTTCAGAATCAATTGTTTCAACTCACAGAGAGGACCGTTAGAGCATTCTGAGCCACAGTCAGTGGTTGTGGCCCAAGCTGTACATTGGAATCACTTGGGAAGCCTTAGAAAATACTTATGTCTGTGTGCTCCCACCCCCGCAGAAATTCTCATTTACTTGGTCTGGAGTGTATTCAGGCACTGGGATTTTTTAAAGCCTCAAAGTGGAATTTTCTTCCAGTTAAGATATTAAAGGATGCAAAGTCCATATTTGTACAGCAGCAGCATTTTATAGTGGATAAAATAAAAATCATACTTTGCTGTACAGTTGTTGAAGTGCAGTGGACCCAGGAAGATTTAAAGAACTAAATCTATACCAAGAGAATATGAAAGGAAATTCTTTAGGCTGACGGAAGTACCCAGTTTGCATTTAGACTTCATAAAAAGTACACAGAAGAAAAGTAATTTGGTGGCTCAGAGGTTAAAGCATCTGCCCCCGATGCGGGGAGACCGGGGTTCGATCCCTGGGTTGGGAAGATCCCCTGGAGAAGGAAATGGTAACCCACTCCAGTATTTTTGCCTAGAGAATCCCATGGACAGAGAAGCCTAGTAGGCTATAGTCCACGGGGTCGCAAAGAGTCGGACACGACTGAGTGACTTCCCTCACTTCACTTCAAGCTGTTCTGAACATACTTGCTAGTTTTTCAATAACTGAATAACCTAGCTACTTTAGTTTAAATTAATTAAAATTAAATAAAATTTAAAATTCACTTTCTCAGTTGTATTAGCCGTATTTCAAGTACTCAAGCCACATCTCGTTAGTGGCCGCTGTAGACAGCACAGCTCTAGCGTAATCATCAAAAACAAAACAATAAGAGATATATGTCAAACACTAGATTCCAAATATCAGTGCCCTCCCCTGCTTCAGTTGTAACAACCAAAACTGTCTCCATATGTTGTTAAATGTCCCTGGGGAAAAAGATGGGGTATCACTCTCTGTTGAAAACCATTGTGTTAAGAATATCAACAACAGAAAAACAGTTACCATCATCCTTTTAAAAAATTTATTTACTTTGTTTCATTTATGACTGCGCTGGGTTGTCTTTGCTGCACACAAGCCTTCTTTAGTTGTAGTGAGCAGGAGCTACTTTCTGGCTGCGGTGGGCTTCTCCTGCAGGGGCTTCTCCTGTTGCAGAGTGCAGGCTCCAGGGCACCTGGGCTCAGCAGTGGAGACGCGCGGACTCTAAAGCACAGGTTCAGCAGTCGTGGCGCATGGGCCCAGCTGTCCTGCAGCATGCAGAATCCTCTGGGGCCAGGGATACAACCCACGACCCCTGCACTGACAGGGGGAAACTCAACCACTGCCAGGGAAGTCCAGTGTCATACTTAATGGTTAATTATTGAACATTTTCCTCTAATATTAAAAACAAGACAAGGGTATCTCTTTTCATCACATCTCTTCAATATTACAGTGAAGTTCCTAGCAGTGAAAGGAAGCAAAAAGGAATATAAAAAGAATGGAGCATAGAAAGAACTAAAAGTGTCTTTATTCACAAATGGCATAAGTATGTACTTAGAAAACCTAAAAGAATCTAAAAAAAAAAACCCTAAAATAAGTGCATTTAGGAAAGTCACAAAAATAAAAGTCCCCATAAAAAAAACAAACAAATTTTTCTACATGCTAATAGCAAACAGCAGTTAAATTAAAAATTAAAAAGTAAAACCATTTACATTAGCATCAAAACCCATCAAATTCTAAGGCTAAAATTAACAGAAGATGTGCAAAATCTCCATATTGAAAATTACAAAGCATTACTGAGAGAAACACCTAAATAAGTGAAGATCTATGTTATGTTCATGGATTTGAAGAATCATTGATGTTAGGATATAAGTTCTCCCCAAACTGCCAGGTGAAATGGCAGTTTCACATCCCAGCAAACTTTACTATAGAACTGACAAGATCACTCTTAAAATGTATATGGAAATGCAAAGAATGTATATTAGTCAAAGGGATCTTGGGAAAAAAAAAAAAAAACAAGTTGGAGACATACTGCTTGGAATGTAAATAAGTATTATGCAGTACAATCCAGCAGTCAGGAGCAATAAACTTGATGTACATTCAGCAACGTATGCTAAGTCACTTCTATCATGTCCGACTCTGTGCGACCCGATAGACGGCAGCCCACCAGGCTCCCCAGTCCCTAGGACTCTCCAGGCAAGAACACTGGAGTGGGTTGCCATTTCCTTCTCCAATGAATGAAAGTGAAAAGTGAATGAAGTCGCTCAGTCATGTCCGACCCTCAGCAACCCCATGGACTGTAGCTTTCCAGGCTCCTCCGTCCATGGGATTTTCCAGGCAAGAGTACTGGAGTGGGGTGCCATTGCCTTCTCCTCAGTAACGTATAGCTATCAGCAAAAAAAAAAAGGGCGGGGGGGAGTAAGAAACAGAATGCTGTTTATCGCACAACAACACTTCGGTGATGACACACAAAACAACCTATTTTTCCACAAAGAAATATCCATACTTGAAACACATGAATGTGAGTCACTATAGAAGCAGAGGAAAGAGTGAAATTCACAAATGAAGGAGGTCCAGTGGTGGTCCACTCTGGTGGTCCAGTGGCTGAGAGTTTGCCTTCCAATGCAAGGGACTCAGGTTTGACCCCAGGCTGGGGAACGAAGATCCCACATGCTGTGGGGCAGGTAAGCCTGTGTGCCTCAGTGGAAGGGTCCATGTACTGCAACTAAGACCTGACACAACCAATCAAATAAATAGTATAAAAAAAAATGGAGAAAAAGATCAAACCCACCACTCCGCTCTGCTGGTTGAGGAAAACGTATTATCAACGGGCCTGATGAACCCAGCACTCCAAACTTAAGGTCCAAAAAGAGAAAATCCTGAGTGTATTCATTTTCTGGGGCTGCCATAACAAAGTTCCACAAACTGGGTGGCTAAAACAACAGAAATGTATTGTCTCACAGCTTTGGAGGCCAGAAGTCTGAGCTCCATGCATTGGCAGGGCTATGTCCCACCTTGGCCTGTAAGGAAGAATTTGTCCCGTGCCTCTTCTGGTGATTTGCTGGCAATCTTTGGTGTTCTTGTCTTGTAGATCTCACTGGCATTCTCACAGGGTATTCTTCTCCACATCATGTGTGTGTGTGTGTGTGTGTGTGCAAATTCCCTCTGTTATAGAAAGATACCAGTCACAATGGCCCTTCGCCCTTGTAGTGGCCCCTCGCCACTACAATACAACCTCATCTTTAATTACTTCCACAACAGTCTTGTTTCTAAATAAGGTCCCTTTCTGAGGTAGTAGAGGGTTAAGACTTCCACCGGATGAATCTGGGAGGCAGGGACAAACAACTCATGACACTGAGGAATTAGCTACTGCAGACATAACATCTCCTGCCAACTGGCCCCAAGTGCATGTGGTTGTCTGCTGGTCCCTGCCCTTGTTGCCCAGCTGCACTCATCTGGGGCAGCTCACTTTCCTCTTCAGTCCTCGACATCCCTGGTCTGCAGTCAGCTCACCACCACCTTTCCTTTCCTCTCCCCACTTCAGGAGCGTCTCAAAGTTGATGCAGCTGATAGAAGAGGGGCTGCTGCCTCAGGATGCCAAGCCCCCAAAGACATCCTGCTGCTGCCCACCCTGGACTACATAAAGTGGATCAACAGTCTCCCGGGCCGTCTCCAGCAACAGGTCATCCGCTTATCCCCATCGTGCAGCATCAAGGTGCAGAAGGAAATGGTGCGTGTTTGGGAACAGGAGGGAGTTGGAGTCCTTAATGGCCCCAGAGGACCTAGGGATCTGCATTTCCTAGGGTCCTTGGCCGGGGTTGGGGGCCACCTAATCATCTTCTGAGGCAAGGTAACCGATATAATCACTTTTCCACCACCATTTCATATGTGCCCAGGCCTCTGGGGAAACTGTCCCTCTAATTCTCACATTCACCTCAGGATCCCCATGTATTAGAGATGGAAACCGAGGCCTCAAGAGATTAAGCTCTTGGATTTATGTAGTCCAGGGTGGGCAGCAGCTCCTGAAACCAAGAAGGGCACTCGGACCATCCATCACCACTCTGGCCTCTTTCTTCCACCCAAGGCTAATCGATCACTGCACCATTTCCCTCCCCGCATCCAGACCCACCACTGCCTCAGAGCCCTTCTCCCCCACAGTTCATGGAAGGCCCCGGCCTGGCACTCGCAGCCTTCTCCCAAGTCGTCTCGTTGTTCCCTGGCTCTTCTTTCTGGGCCATCCTCTTCTTCATGGCCCTGCTCATCACAGGCTTGAGCAACTTGATGAGGCTTTTGGAAGGCATTGTCTTTCCCCTCCAGAACTCCATCTTCAGGAATTATCCCAGGATACTCTCAGGTACTGTGGACTCTCACCCCAGTGACAGCCTTGCCTTTGGCCCCTCCTTATCCGGCCACTCCCCCCACCTCCCCGTCTCCAGGGCTCACTTTGACCCCTGAACCCAGCCCTACACATAGACCTCAAGTGTGGCCAAACCTGCCCCTGCCCTAGCGATCGTCTGCTTGGGAGGTTTTCTGGGCAGCCTCATCTTCACCAGTCGTGCTGGCAGCTACATAATGTATTTGTTTGATGACCTCCTGGTCCCACTGACTCTCGTCATCACCGTGGTCTTCCAGAACATGGCCCTGGCTTGGATCTACGGAGCTGGGAGGTGAACGCCCAAGCCCCCGGGGTCTGCCCAGCCAGGGTACCCTCCCCACAACCTGGGTCTCTGAGGAGAGCTGGGGCCTGGTCTGGTCCCTCAGTCCTTCCCACAGCAGGGAGGTGTGGCTGAGAGTGCCGTGGTACACGAAGGAGTGATCTGAGGGAACAGTCTTGAGGCTGGGGGGCCCTAATGGGACAAGCAGTCAGGATCTAGGGGACTCAGGGACCCTGCCGTTGGCCACATGGGCTATTCTGACGACAAAAGGCTGGGAGCGGTGCACTCCCCCAGGATTGGGGGAGGGGTGTTTCCCATGGGGAGACTAGATGCAAGAGCCAACCCCGAGGAGGGCCTGGCAGGACTTGGCAGCTCGTAAATGTTGAGAAGTTGTGAGAGAACCAGACGCCTGGAAAGCCCACCCTCCTAAGAGCCCCAGGCCCCGGCGGCCAGAGGGCTCCCCTTCCAGACGTCCCTGACTGTTGTTCCCACCCCAGGTTCAAGGAAGAAATGTTCAGTGAGATGGGCCACCCTCTGTGGCCCTTCTCCTCATTCCTGTGGTGCTACGTGACCTTGCCAGGGCTGCTGGCCCTCCTCACCATCGGCCTCCTGCAGCTCTACCAGGGGACACACCTCTACTACACTGCCTGGAATAGCAGTGGGGTGAGACTGCCCCACCCTGGCCTCCCATGCCCACCCTGGGGACCCCTTGTCAGAGGACACCTCGCAGGACCCCAAGTCTGGGCTCCTATGGTCTCCAGGGACCCTTTGACCAGCTTGTCAGTCCCTGGGAAACCTGATCCCCAGCATCATGTGGACTGGAGACCCCAGCACCGCTGCCTCTTCCTCCCACCCTGGTCTCATCTCTCTCTGCCCGCAGAGCCAGGAAGTGAGACATCCCTACCCGCAGAACAGCCTGGGCTGGGTCGTCTTCCTCAGCACCCTCACCTTCCTGCCGATTCCAGTCCACCCGCTCCGCCAGTGGTGGTCCCTCCAGGACTACGTTGCCCCCGGATCCCTTTGAAAAGCTAATGTCTAAAAGACACCCATGATGTCCTCCATGTCCTCACAGAGGCCAAAGCACCACTCAGTGAGGTCCCAGGAGAGAACCAGCAACACCTCAGCCAGAGAGTTAAGCATGTCCTTACTCAGGTCGCTGAAACCTGAGTCGGGGTGTCTCAGCCAGGACTCAGAAAAGTATGGGAGCTCCTCCTGGTTCAGCCTGCCTCTACTGACCTCCCTGTCGTCTTCCTTGACCATAACGAGTGCCAGCCTCCGTGTCTCAAAGCAGGTGAGCCCAACCTCGACAACTACAGACAACGGCTACCAGGGCGGGGAGACCAAGGAAGAAAGCCCAGAAAGGAAATCTGTTCAGTAACTCGCGACCCCGCCCACCTTTTCCAAGGCAGCAAATCTGTCCAATGACTGGCGGCATTTGCGAACATTTTTCTACAGAAATGGCTGGTTCTGCCAAAAAGGAGGGGAAGGGGCACATGGAAAACTTGCCTGGCAATCGATCGCATCAGTCATTTGACCTTGGAAGGAAATGGACAACCCAGAAGCTCTTTGCTCCCCTCCACCACTTTTGCTAAGTGGAACACTCTGCTTTGGGCTTGGGGAACTCAGAAGAAGAAGTCTCCTCCATTGCTTCCAGGACTGGACCTGGTGCCCCTTTCCCCCTGCGAAGTGGGGGTACCATGCTGGCATGATGGCATGGGCATCACAGCATTTTCCAGGACCCAACTTCCAGTTACCAAGACAGACAATGTTCTCTCCAACGCCCCCACCTCTGCCACCAGACTGGACTGGTGGGGTGACTGACCTCTCGGGGGCTGCTCTTTCAGAATGAGGCTGAGACAACAATGCTGTGAGTTAATAAATGGGTACTCTGGGATCCCACCTGCCTATGCACAGGCCTCGGGCATGGTGTTCTTTGGGTGAACAGCCCAGATGTCAGCCTCTGCCCGCAAATAAACCCTCCAAACTGCCAACCTCTGGCAAACTGAGCATCCAGTCTGGTGATCCCAGTTTCCTCCTGCCTTTGAGAGCCTTCTGTGTCCTGGAGTTGAGCCAGATTGTATGGGGAACTTTGCAGCAATCAGTGTCACTCAATCCAGAACATGTGTTAATCCCTAAAGCTAATTTGGTAATTGGTGGCCATACTGAATCTATCCCATAACTCTCCTCTCACAACTCCTACCAAGAGGGAAGTATGCCTAGAACATTCCGATCCTCACTAGCTGGCTGTTATGCTTCATTCTTACTTGGGATAGAGGCCTTCAGCCGTAGTAGGTGGGTCACCAGGTTTCCGTGAGATTAGGAACAGGGAATCATAGAGAACTTGGGCTTTATTAGAGTTTTCTGTGGGAGCTAGATAATACTGCCCTGCCTCCTGAATGGGCTTCTCTGGTGCCTCAGACGGTAAAGAATCCACCTGCAATGGGGGAGACCTGGGCTGCGGGAGACCTGGGTTTGATCCCTGGGTTGGGAAGGGCATGGAGAAGGTTCGATCCCTGGAGAAGGGCATGGCAACCCACTCCAGTATTCTTTCCTGGAGAATCCGCATAGACATTGGAGCCTGGCGGGCTACAGTCCATGGAGTCACAAAGAGTGGGACATGACTGAGAATCTAAGCACAGCACGGCCTCTCTGAATGTCGCATGGAGTTAAGGCAGCTGGGCTGCAGGGGTGGAGGACCTAGGCCCTTTCTGGAAGCCACACCCCTTTAGTGACTTCCTGGGCAAAAACTCTTCTCTCCCACTGCCTACCCCCAAAGGTCATGACCTTGAGAATCAATGCCAGCTTCCATCATCCCCAACCCTGGTTCCCAATCACTTCTCAAATCTTCATGTGCACCTTTTATTTATCTCAAACATGTCTAAACATCTTTTATGACACTCCTTTATCAGTGCCCACTTTCTGAAAAAACATCCCCAACCTAGGTAGAAGATTTACCTGTTCAGTTCAGTCGCTCAGTAGTGTCCAACTCTGCGACCCCATGAATCGCAGCACACCAGGCCTCCCTGTTCATCACCAACTCCTGGAGTTCACTCAGACTCACGTCCATCGAGTCAGTGATGCCATCCAGCCATCTCATCTCTGTCGTCCCCTTCTCCTCCTGCCCCCAATCCCTCCCAGCATCAGTCTTTTCCAATGAGTCAACTCTTCTCATGAGGTGGCCATAGTACTGGAGTTTCAGCTGTAGCAGCATTCCTTCCAAAGAAATCCCAGGGCTGATCTCCTTCAAAATGGACTGGTTCCTTGCAGTCCAAGAGACTCTCAAGATTCTTCTCCAGCACCACAGTTGAAAAGCATCAATTCTTCGGGCGCTCAGCTTTCTTCACAGTCCAACCCTCACATCCATACATGACTACAGGAAAAACCATAGCGTTGACTAGACAGACCTTTGTTGGCAAAGTAATGTCTCTGCTTTTCAACATGCTATCTAGGTTGTTTTTTACCTGTGAACTCCCATTATTCTATAGACCTGATGTCTGTTAAGTTTCATTTGTTTTGCTCACTGGTTAAAAAAAAAGCAGATATACGTAGAAATTCTAAATTTTTCTTCCTGCATTCCCAATGAAATGTCTTCTCTAACCCTGTTTGGAGAGTCCTGAAAGAGGCAAAGGCCCCCAGGCCCTTCCTGCCCCGAGACTCCCCTCGTGGCCTCCTGCCTCCTCCCTTACTCTTCATGGATCCTGGGTCTAGGATGACCCAGCTCCAAGAGCTGGAGGTGAGTGGAGTGGGTCTGGTCCCCCTTCCACCCTCACCTTCTCCTCTGTCTCTCCTCCCCTCTCAGAGTCAGGAAGGGCCACCATGAATCAGTATTGCCAAGCATCTGGTGTAGACGACAGTGTAGACGATGAGTCCTACATGCAGAGCGGTAAACAGAAGGTGGTTTTTATGTGAGGCTGGGGGTGAGTGAGAAGTCCTGGCATGGAGGACACCTTCCAGATACTATGAGAAGTCCCCTGCCCCTGTTAATACTTGAACAAGGCATTAACAGACAGGCCTGTGGCCAGTCTCCCTCTCCCACCTCTCCTTTCAGGAAGTGGATATTGCAGGAGGCTCAGAGAAAAGAAAGGACAGCCCTGTGGTCAGATCAACCAGTCAGCGACCCAGGTGGAGAGGGAAGCGAGGTGGTCTTGCTCCCAGTCTGGAATCCTTTCATTTTTCATTTCCCCACCAGCTGGTTAAGTGCTTCTTGACGCTTGCGTCTAGGATACCGGCATGCAACCTACATTCCCTGAGTCTGAGGGCCTCCCACAAGCTTGGGAGGGAATTGAGGACATGCGAGGAGGCCTCTTGAGTGTGGGGGAGATTGATGATCTTGGGAAATGTGGGGTAGAGGCCTCAGGCCCCTCTGCAGTGGGCTGTGGAGGAAGAGGTGTCTTGGCTAGGACGGTCCTGCAGTGTGTATGTGGAGGGGTGAGTTTTGTTAACTGTGATCTGAATGACCATGACATTGGCTTGAGGAAGCTATGTGAGGAACTTCAGCAAGTAGTTTCTGCTAAGACAGTTCTGCAAGCTTTTCCTATAAAGGGCCAGATGATATTTCTGGTCTTTTGGAACATGGTCTCTATGGCATACAATACTGCCCCTCAGGATTGCTTGCAGGACCCTCCTCCCCACTCCCTGGATACCAAAATCTTCAGATGCTCAAGCCCCTTATATAAAATGATGTAGTATTTGCATATAACCTACACACATCCTCCTGTATGTTTTAAATCGTCTCTAGATTGCTTAATACCTAATATGACATAAATGCTAGGGAAACAATACCCAGTGTGGGAAGTTTTGCGTTCTAAAAATTTTTCACATTATTTTCGATCATGTGTGGTTGAACCCATGGGTGGTGGAACATGTGGATGCAAAGGGGGCTGACTGTATTCTCTTTATTTGATTTTTACAACTCTTAAAAAGTGTAAAAACCATGCTTAGCTCACAAGCCAGATTTATCCCACACACAATGCATGTAGTGTGCCAACCGCTGATCTAGAGCCACATGATGCCTACAAAAGAATGCTGGTGACTAAACCAGGAATCACTTTGAACTCTCTAGTTGGCCCACTTTGTGCCAGGTAGCCACCTGGAGGGTATGACCACCAGGCCGTCCAGCAGAAAGAAAGGTGACCCAAAAATGGTAAGGGGGCAGAATCCTAAATTCTCAAAATGTTCTATATAACTCCCCACCCCTTAAATCTCAAGAGATTAATTATCAGGAGGCAGCCAAGAAGAGATGCAGCCTCACTGGGAGGATCACATTCAGTGCCCAACCTGCCCGACTAAGCCGCGTGGACCAGGAGAAGAGGAAGAAGGTAAAGTCAGGAATCATTTTGAGTTGATTACTTAGGAGATGGGTCCAACAACCATTAACACCAGATACATGTGGACAGGAAGGAGAATAGGCAGTCCCACCTTAGCTTTGACTGCAGTGTCTTCCAAATTTGGCTCTGGGGTTGGATGACTGCTGTGAACCCTCCTCCACTTATAAATTAAAAAAAAATTTTGGCTACCTCGGGTCTTCGCTGCTGCAGGCAGGCTTGCTCTAGCTGTGGCGAGCAGGGGCTGCGCTCCCTTGAGGTGCGCAGGCTTTTCGTCATGATGGCTTCTCTTGTGGAGCACGGGCTCTAGAGTGTGGGCTCAGTACTTGCGGGTACGTTGCCCATGGCATATAGGAGCTTTCCAGGCCAAGGATGGAACCGATGGCCCCTCCACTGGCAGGCAGATTCTCAACCACAGGACCACCAACCACTAGCTTTTAACTCAGCTCAAAAAGCAGTGATCCAGGCCTAGTCACTTTTGAGAACCTGTGTAAATCGAAGGCCTCACTAAACCAGCAGCTTTGCTTCAGGCAGTATGTGTGTGTGTGTGTGTGTGTGTGTGTGTGTGTGTGTGTGTGTGTGTGTGTGTGTGTGTGGCAGGGTGGGGGTTAAGTTTTCTTCAAATAGGAAGCCACGTGAGGCTTCCTATTTTTCAATTGCAAAACTGAGATGACCTGAGGATCACCCTAGCTGTGTCCTTGAACATGCCATTTACATTTAACCATTTAATGCCTTAATAGTTGAACTACCCCCAAATGGAGGCATCAAGTCAGACAATCATAAGGTCTCCATGGGTCAGGCAGTCCCTTTCAACAGAGCTTCAGTTCAGTTCATTCGCTCAGTCGTGTCTGACTCTTTGCGACCCCATGGACTACAGCACACCAGGCTTCCCTGTCCATCATCACCTCCTGCAGCTTGCTCAAAACTTATGTCCATCAAGGTGGTGATGCCATCCAACCATCTCATCCTCTGTCATTCCCTTCTCCTCCCACCTTCAATCTTTCCCAGCATCAGGGTCTTTTCTAATGAGTCGGTTCTTCACATCAGGTGGCCAAAAATATTAGAGTTTCAGCTTCAGCATCAATCCTTCCAATGAATATTCCTTTAGGATGGACTGGTTGGATTTCCTTGCAGTCCAAGGGACTCTCAAGAGTCTTCTTCAACACCACAGTTCAAAAGCATCAATTCTCGGTGCTCAGCTTTCTTTGTAGCCCACCTCTCACATCCATACATGACTACTGGAAAAACCATAGCTTTGACTATACAGACCTTTGTGGGCAAAGCAATGTCTCTGTTTTTTAATATGCTGTCTAGGTTAGTCATAGCTTTTCTTCCAAGGAGCAAGCGTCTTTTAATTTCATGGCTGCAGTCACCATCTGCAGTGATTTTGGAGCTCCCCAAAATAAAGTCTGACACTGTTTCCATTGTTTCCCCATCTATTTGCCATGAAGTGATGGGACCAGATGCCATGATCTTGGTTTTCTGAATGTTGAGTTTTGAGCCAGCTTTTTCATTCTCCTCTTTCACTTTCATCAAGAGGCTCTTTAGTTCTTCTTCACTTTCTGCCATAAGGGAGGTGTCATCTGCATATCTGAGGTTATTGATATTTCTCCCAGCAATCTTGATTCCAGCTTGTGCTTCATCCAGCCCGGCATTTCTTATGATGTATGAAGATCATGGCATCCGGTCCCATCACTTCATGGGAAATAGATGAGGAAACAGTGGAAACAGTGTCAGACTTTATTTTGGGGGGCTCCAAAATCACTGCAGATGGTGACTGCAGCCATGAAATTAGAAGACACTTACTCCTTGGAAGAAAAGTTATGACCAACCTAGATAGTATATTCAAAAGCAGAGACATTACTTTGCTGACTAAGGTCCGTCTAGTCAAGGCTATGGTTTTTCCTGTGGTCATGTATGGATGTGAGGGTTGGACTGTGAAGAAGGCTGAGTGCCGAAGAATTGATGCTTTTGAACTGTGGTGTTGGAGAAGACTCTTGAGAGTCCCTTGGACTGCAAAGAGATCCAACCAGTCCATTCTGAAGGAGATCAACCCTGGGTTTCTTTGGAAGGAATGATGCTGAAGCTGAAACTCCAGTACTTTGGCCACCTCATGCGAAGAGTTGACTCATTGGAAAAGACTCTGATGCTGGGAGGGATTGGGGGCAGGAGGAGAAGGGGACGACCGAGGGTGAGATGGCTGGATGGCATCACTGACTCGATGGACGTGAGTCTGAGTGAACTCCGAGAGATGGTGATGGACAGGGAGGCCTGATGTGCTGCGATTCATGGGGTTGCAAAGAGTTGGACACGACTGAGCGACTGAACTGAACTGAACTGAACTCTGCATATACGTTAAACAAACAGGGTGACAATATACAGCCTTGATTTCCTGATTTGGAACTAGTCTGTTGTTCCATGTCTGGTCCTAATTGTTGCTTCTTGACCTGCATACAGGTTTCTCGGGAGGCGGGTCAGGTGGTCTGGTATTCCCACCTCTTTAAGAATTTTCCACAGTTTGTTGTGGTCCGCACAGTCAAAGGCTTTGGGCTTTGGCTTAGTCAATAAAGCAAAAGTAGATGTTTTTCTGGAACTCTCTTGCTTTTCTATGATCCAGCAGACGTTGGTAATTTGATTTCTGGTTCCTCCGCCTTTTCTAAATCCAGCTTGAACATCTGAAGTTCATGGTTCAAGTACTGTTGAAGCCTGGGTTGGAGAATTTTGAGCATTATTACGCTAGAGTGTGAGATGAGTGCAATTGTGCGGTAGTTTGAACGTTCTTTGGCAAAACAGCAATTAATAGCGGTGGCTCAGGCTGTAAAGCATCTGTCTACAATGAGGTAGACCTGGGTTCGATCCCTGTGTCGGGAAGATCCCCTGGAGAAGGAAATGGCAATCCACTCCAGTACTATTGCCTGGAAAATCCCATGGACAGTGGAGCCTGGTAGGCTACAGTCCATGGGGTCGTAAAGAGTTGGACACTACTGATCAACTTCACTTTCCGTGGTGGTTCAGGCGGTAAAGCGTCTGTCCGCAATGCAGAAGACCCGGGTTCGATCCCTTGGTCAGGAAGATCTCCGGGAGAAGAAAATGGCAACCCAGCCCAGTAGTCTTTCCTGGAAAATTCCATGGGTGGAGGAGCCTGGTGGGCCCCAGTCCTTGGGGTCTCCAAGAGTCGGACGCGAGTGAGCGACTTCTTTTTCACTTTTCTTGAAAGGGGTGTATGTGGCAGATTTGTCCGGCAGGTGGCGCTCTTGTACTGGGAAATGGCTTCTGAGTGCCTCCGTAGCCATTAAGCAATTAAAACTGTGATTTTTTTTCCTTTCTTCTTCTGGGCTTCCACGTGGTTTCTGTATCCTGCCATAAAGAGGACGACACATGCTACAATCCCTGGATGGGAGAACACCCTGACACTTGTGAGGCGATCACAGGATGAACACGTAAAACATCAGTCGCTCACTCGCCCAGTCGTATCAAACTTTTCGAGACCCCATGGATTGAAGCCCGCCAGGCTTCCTCTGTCCATGGGATTTCCCAGGCAAGAATACCTGAGTGGGTTGCCATGCCCTCCTCCAGGGGATCTTCCCCACCCAGGGATCAAACCTGGGTCTCTTGTGTCTCCTGCATTGGCAGGCAGGTTCTTTACAGCTGAGCCACCTGGGACTCCAAAACACCAGTACCAATTATATATTCAATAAAGGAAGACATTGCAGCACACTGAATTGGCTCAAATGCCCCTACTCTGCCCACTGCAGCTTCCTGGCAGTGATCCTTATCAGTCGAATTCAAGTGCTCTTTCCTCCTTGAGGAACATGCATGAGTCAGGGACTACAGCATCAACTTTAGTGAAATTTCCACCTGGAGGATGTACTGTCTGCAGACTCCACAAAGACTGATCCTTGTTGAACATCCTTTGAAGTCAGGGAGTGCAGGACCAACAGTTTGTCTTTTCTAAGCTATAACATGTCTATTTAAGCCTAGATAGTCCTTAAGATGATGACTTGGACAGTAGGGTCTGTTTTTGTCATCCTTCAAGACCCATCCATCCTTAGTTAACTGTGATTGGGTGGAGGGGAGTGCTATAGAAGCCGTGGAGGTCATTACTAAAAAACCGTTTCTTCCAAAGATATACAAATGGCTAAAAGCACATAAAAAGAAGTTCAGTGTCATTAGTCATTATGGAAAAACAAACGAAGCTCACCATGAAATGTCACACAGGATGTATGAAGCCACTTCAGTCGTATCTGGCTCTGTGCAACCCCACAGACTGTAGCCTGATTGCCCCATAAGCATCAAGGGATTCTTCCATCCAGGACTGTAGCATGCCCTCTTTATGGCAGGCTACAGAAACCATGTAGAGGCCCTGAATAAGAAAGGGAAATCACAGTTTTAATGGGCTGGCTTAATGGCTATGCAGGTACTTCTATGAGATTCTCCAGGCAAGAATACTTGAGTGGGTTGCCACGCCCTCCTCCAGGGGATCTTCCCAATCCAGGGATCAAACCAGTGTCTCTTATGTTTAATGTACATTGGCAGTGGGGGTTCTTTACCACTAGCAACACCTGGGAAGCCCATCCACCAGGAGACCGAAACCAGAAAAAGAAAAAAAGAAAAGAAAGAAAATAACAAGTGCTGGTGTGGATTTGAAGAATTTGGAACCTCATACACTGCTAGTGGGAATGTGAAATGGAGCAGCCACTGTGAAAATCAATTTGGCAGGTCTTCAAAAACTTTAATGTAGAATTGCCAGCAGTTCCACTCCTAGTTATATGCCCCCAGAAAGCACTGAAAGCAAGTATTCAGACAAAAAGTTGTACCTGAACATTCATGGCAGCATTAGTCACAATATCTAAAACATGCAAACAACCCAAACGTTCATCAGTGGGTTGATGGATTTTTGAAGTTATATATCCATACTATGGATATTATTCACTATGGAAAGGATGATGTTATACTACAGTATCGATGAACCAGTGTGGTTAGTGAAAGAAGCCAGGCACAGAAGACCACATATTCTGTTTATGTGAGATATACAGAATAGGCAAATCCATAGACATAAGAGCAGATTGCTGGTTGCCAAGGGGCTGAAGACAGAGGAGAATGAGTTCTTACTGGATGCAAGGTTACTGCGTCGGGTGATGAAAACATGTAACTCAACAGTGATAACGATTGCAGTGTTGTGAATGGTCTAAATGCCACTGATTTATACACTTAAAAGGGTTAAAATGGTAAATCTTACATTATATGTATTTTACCACACACAAAAAAAATGCAAATTGGAAAGAATAAAATTGCCTCTATTTACAAGCAACATGACATAGAAAATCCTAAACAATCTGAAAAAATAATACTAGAACTAGTAAAGTGAGTTCAGCAAAGTCATAGAATACAAGGTCAATATACAAAAAATAGCAGTATTTCTGTATACTAGCAATAGGCAATGAGAAATTCTAAAAAATAATAATATCAAATACAACATCATTTTGGGTAGGAATACATCTAACAAAATATATGCAAGATTTGTATGCTGAAAACCGCAGACATTCATGCCAGAATCAAAGACCTAACCAAGTTAAGATATGTATGCAATATTCATTGATTAGAAGATACAATACAATTAAAATGCCAGTCACTTTGAATTGACCTGTTGATTCAACACAAATCCAAACAAAATCCCAACAGGTTGTTTAGAGAAATCGACAACCAGATTCCAAGTTTATATTTTTTAAAAAAGGAATTAGGATAACTAAAACAATTTTGGAAAGGCAAAGCTGGAGGACTTGCACTACCCAATTTCAAGATTTATTGTAGTATAAAGCTACAGTATGGCATTGGTGAAACAGTATGGTATTGGTGAAAAGACTGACGTAGATGTACTGAACCAAATAGAGAGCTCAGAAATAGACCCACACAGGGACTTCTGTGGTGGTCCAGTGGTCTCCACACTTCCATTGCAGGGGGCACAGGTTAAAAGATTGGTGGGGTGGGGTGGGGGAACTAGGATCCTGCATGCCTCATGGTGTGGCCAAAGAAAGAAAAAAGAAGTAGACGTATATACATCATCTACTGCCAAATGATCTTCAACAAAGGTGCCAGGATAATAGCGAAAAGAAGTCTTTTTAACCAATGATGCTGAACAATTAAGTTACCCATGTGCAAAAATACACAACCTTGACTGTATGTATGTATAAAACCTAGGTATTTAACCTAGGTATAAAAATGAACTCAAAAGAGATTTCAGGAATTTTCCTGGTTGTCCAATGGTTAGTGCTCTGTGCTTTCACTGCCAAGGGGACGAGTCCAGGAACTCAGATCCCACAAGCGACACTGCACAGCCAAAAACAAAAACAAAACAGATTCCAGACCTAAATGTAGAGCCTAAAACTATAAAAGTCAAAGAGAAAATCTTTGTGACTTGGGTTAGTCAAAGATCTCTCAGGACAAAAAGGCATCAACTGTAAAAGAAAATGCTGATAAAATTTCATTGTTACAATTCTGCTCTCCAAAAGACACTATTAAGAAAATGAAAAAGTAAGCTTTTGAGGGAAAACATTTTCAAAGTACATATCTGATACAGGTGTATCCATAATACATTAAATTTTATGATTTATTGATAAGAAAACAACTTATTTTTTAAATGGGTGAAAGATTTGAACTGGCACTTCACCAAAAAAGCTATACAGATGGCAATAAGCACATGTGAAGATGCTCAACATCAATCATTTGGGAAAGGCAAATTAAAGCCACAATGAGACACCATTACAAACCTATTAGAATGGCTAATTTTAAAAGTACTGATAACAGCAAGTACTAGTGAGAATGCAGAGAAATTGAAATTCTCTCATACATTGTTAATGGAAATGCAAAAGGTACAACCACTTAGGAAAAGAGCTGAGTCACTTCAGATAAAGTTATACAGGGGGAATTTCCTGGCAGCCCAGTGGTTAAGACTCAGAGCTTTCACTGCTGGGGCCCAGGTTCAATCCCTGGTCAGGAAACTAAGATTCCACTTATTATACAATCAAGACCCCCATCTTAGGTATTCACCCAAAGAGAAAAACATCTCTGATACTCAGTTTTTCTCTAGTTCAGTCTAGGCTTGCATATCAGCCCCTTGGTTTGTTTAAGTCTTTGTGCCACAGAGGCTACCAAATGCATTCCAGTTTTTGGCTGCAGCTCTGCACAGCCTTCACAGCTGTCTTCTCTAGCCCAGCTTGTCCCTTTAACACAGCAGGTCCTCAGCCTTCAGTCACCAAGCACATGCATTCATGAGTCCTCACTGCACCCTGCCCCCTCGTTTTCTTTGATGACCTGCAGTCTCTTATCTGGAGTTTTCTTTTCTGCATAAAATAAACCTCTTGTTCAAATGACCTGCTTGTTTAGGATTTTAGTGGCTTGCATATTCTACGGATGGCCACTCTCCCTTCCCCCATATCTGAGACTGGAGCAGATATAATTTTTTGTTTGTTTTTATTATTTATTTGGGTTTCCCAGGTGGTGCTAGTGGTAAAGAATTCATCTGCCAGTTCAGGAGACGTGAGAAATCGAACCCAGGGTTCGATCCTTGGGTCAGGAAGATCCCCTGGAATAGGAAATTCCAGTTTTTTGCCTGGAAAATCCCATGGACAGAGGAGCCTGGCAGGTCCTTGGGCAGGTCATTTGCAGTCCACGGTGTTACAAAGAGTCAGACACGACTGAACACGTATTTATTTATTGAGGCGGAGCCTGGTCTCAGTTGCAGCAGGCAGAATCTTCAGTCTTTGTTGTGACATGCGGGATCCTTAATTGAGGCACGTGGGACCAGGGGTTGAACCCAAGCCCCCTGCACTGGGCGCTCGGAGTCTTAACCACTGGACCACCAGGGAAGTCCCCGGAGCAGATATCTCAGGGATATGGTTCTCTTGCATCACAGGCTAGTGAATGATGCAGCTGTTTCATGTGCACAGCAGCCGCTCCAGAGGACCCTAGACTAGCATATCATGGCTACGCTGCTCAGTCTTGGTTGATGGACATCCAGTCACTTACTGGCCTTGCTGGTGACCTACCATCACTCCTCAGAGGGGATATCTTTCACCTTCATAATGGTCCAGGTAAACTCTGTGTGGCTTCAAAAACAGCATCAAGACAAGTGCTTTGTGGTCCCAGTAGTCATGCAAAGGGGTCAGGATACCCACCACACTAAGGCTGTGCAATGGAGAAGTAAAATGGGTGCTTTGTGGGAAAATATACAAGTAGCAAAGATTCAAACATAAGTTTACAGCATTTTATAATTCCTCAAGAACACCTAGCCTTCTCTTCAATCCCAGGACATTCGGTTTCCAAAATTGATTTATGTGTGGAAATGGCGTGCAGGTTATAGCTCTCCATCTGATGACTCATGCTCAGATTTCTACCTGCCAGACCTGGCATTTTCCTGTCATACAAATATTTCAACAGAAATAAATAGGCATCTTCCAGTATATGCAAAGGAGTAAGTTAAGAGCTACCAGGAGTAACAGGTAAATTTGGCCTTGGACTACAAAAAGCAGGTCAAAGGCTAACAGTTTTGCCAAGAGACTGCACTGGTCATAGCAAACACCCTCTTCCAACAACACAAGAGAAGACTCTACACATGGACATCACCAGACGGTCAATACCAAAATCAGATTGATTATATTCTTTGCAGCCAAAGATGGAGAAACTCTATACAGTGAACAAAAACAAGACCGGGAGCTGACTGACTCAGATCATGAACTCATTGCCAAATTTTCAGACTTAAATTGAAGAAAGTAGGGAGACCATTCAGGTATGACCTAAATCAAATCCCTTATGATTATATGGTGGAAGTGACAAATAGATTCAAGGAATTAAGAGGGCTTCCCTGGTGGCTCAGATGGTAAAGCGTCTGTCTGCCTGCAATGCAGGAGATCCAGGTTCGATCCCTGGGTCGGGAAGATCCTCTGGAGAAGGAAATGGCAACCCACTCCAGTATTCTTGCCTGGAAAATCCCATGGATAGAGCCTGGTAGGCTACAGTCCATGGGGTCACAAAGAGTCGGATACGACTGAGCAACTTCACTTCAGAGTGCCTGAAGAACTATGGACGAAGGTTCATGACATTGTACAGGAGACAAGGATCAAGACCATACCCGAGAAAAAGAAATGCAAAAGGCAAAATGGTTGTCTGAGGAGGCCTTTCAAATAGCTGAGAAAAGAGAAGTGAAAGGCAAAGGAGAAAAGGAAAGATACACCCATTTCAATGCAGAATTCCAAAGAATAGCAAGGAGAGATAAGAAAGCCTTCCTAAGTGAATAATGCAAAGAAATAGAGGAAAACAATAGAATGGGAAAGACTAGAGATCTCTTCAAGAAAATTAGAGATACCAAGGGAACATTTCATGCAAAGATGGGCACAAGAAAGGACAGAAATGGTATGGACCTACCAGAAGCAGAAGAGATTAAGAAGAGGTGGCAAGAATACATAGAAGAACTGTACAAAAAAGATCTTAATGACCCAGATAACCATGATGGTGTGATCACTGGACTAGAGCCAGACATCTTGGAGTGCAAAGTCAAGTGGGACTTAGGAAGCATCACTATGAACAAAGCTAGTGGATGTGATGGAATTCCAGTTGAGCTACTTCAAATCTTTAAAAATGATGCTGTTAAAGTGTTGCACTCAATATGCCAGCAATTCTGGAAAACTCAGCAGTGACCACAAAACTGGAAAGATCAGGTTTCATTCCAATCCCAAAAAGGTAATGCCAAAGAATGTTCAAACTACTGCACAATTGCACTCATCTCACACGCTAGCAAAGTAATGCTCAAAATTCTCTAAGCCAAGCTTCAGCACTATGTGAACTGTGAACTTCCAGATGTTCAAGCTGGATTTAGAAGAGGCAGAGGAACCAGAAATCAAATTGCCAACATCCACTGGATCATCAAAAAAGCAAGAGAGATCCAGAAAAACATCTACTTTTGCTTTATTGACTCAGCCAAAGCCTTTGACTGTGTGGATCACAACAATTTGTGGAAAATTCTTGCAGAGATGGGAATACCAGACCAGCTGACCTGCCTCCTGAGAAACCTGTATGCAGGTCAAGAAGCAACAGTTAGAACTGGACATGGAACAACAGACCGGTTCCAAATAGGAAAAGGAGTACGTCAAGGCTGTATATTATCACTCTGCTTATTTAACTTATATGCAGAGTACATCGTGAGAAATGCTGGGCTGGATGAAGCACAAGCTGGAATCAAGATTGCCGGGAGATGGGGAAACAATGGAAACAGACTCTATTTTTTGGGCTCCAAAATCACTGCAGCTGGTGACTACGGCCATGACATGAAAAAACATTTGCTCCTTGGAAGAAAAGCCATGATCAACCTAGACAGCATATTAAAAAGCAGAGACATTACTTTGCCAACAAAAGTCTGTATAGTCAAAGCCATGGTTTTTCCAGTAGTCATGTATGGATGGGTAAAGAAGACTGAACACCAAAGAACTGATGCTTTTGAACTGTGGTGTTAGAAAGACTCTTGAGAGTGCCTTAGACTACAAGAAGATCAAACCAGTCAATCCTAAAGGAAATCAGTCCTGAATATTCATTGGAAGAACTGATGCTGAAGCTCAAACTCCAGTACTTTGGCCACCTGATGTGAAGAACTGACTCACTGGAAAAGACCCTGATGCTAAGAAAGACTGAAGGTGGGAGAAGGGGATCACAGAGGATGAGATGGTTGGATGGCATCACCACCTTGATGGACATGAGTAAACTCCGGGAGTTGGTGATGGACACAGAAGCCTGGCATGCTGCAGTCCATGGGGTGGCAGGGAGTCAGAAGCGACTGAGTGACTGAACTGAACTGGGTATATTAAACGTGTCTCAGAAAACTGGGAAAGAAATAGAAGCACAGAGTTAGAACAGAAATAGTAAACTGCAGGAAGCAGATATCACCCCATGGAGATGTCTCTCCATTGAGAGACAAAGGGAAGAGAATGGAGTTAGCAGAACCTAAACTTTTGGAGAAGTGCTTCTGGGAGCTGAAACCCACTCTAGAAAAGGGGGCTGCCTGGATGGAGTGGGTGTGACTGAGGGCATACACAGAACTTGTCGCGAGAGTGCTGGAGGGGAGATGAAAACTGCAATCAGAGAAAGCAATGCTATGACGCTGTCCTCAGGAACCAGAAGCAAATAGGAAGCAGCCCGTCCCCTTCTTCCTCCTCCAGTTGCCGTTCTCCCTCTGCTGTTGTTCACTCAGTCATGTTCGACACTTTGTGACCCGTGGACCGCAGCACGCCAGGCTTCCCTGTCCTTCACCATCTCCCAGAGCTTGCTCAAACACATGTCCATTGGGTCAGTGATGTTATCCAACCATCTGGTTCCCTGTCGTCCCCTTCTCCTCTTGCCTTCATTCTTTCCCAGCATCAGGGACTTTTTTAAATAGTCAGCTCTTCGCATCAGATGTCCAAAGAGTTGGAGTTTCAGCTTCAGCATCAGTCCTTCTAATGAATATTCAGGACTGATTTCCTTTATGTTTGACTAATTTGATCTTGCAATCTAAAGGACTTGCAAGACTCTTCTCCAACACCACAGTTCAAAAGCATCAGTTCTTCGGCATTCAGTCTTTTTATGGTCCAACTATCACATCCATACATGACTACTGGAAAAACCATAGCTTTGACTATACAGACCTTTGTGGGCAAACTAATGTCGCTGCTTTTTAATATGCTGTCTAGGTTGGTCATGGCTTTTCTTTCAAGGAGCAAGCGTTTTTTCATGTCATGGCTGTAGTCACCAGCTGCAGTGATTTTGGAGCCCCCAAAATAAAAAGGAAAACACTGTTCCCATTGTTTCCCCATCTATTTACTGTGTGAAGTAATGGGACTGGATGCCATGATCTTAGTTTTCTGAAGGTTGAGTTTTAAGCCAGCTTTTTCACACTCCTTTTTCACCTTCATCAAGAGGCTCTTTAGTTCTTCTTCTCTTTCTGCCATAAGGTGGTGCCATCTGCATATCTGAGGTTATTGATATCTCTCCCGGCAATCTTGATTCCAGCTTGTGCTATCAAGCCCAGCATTTCTCACGATGTACTCTGCATATAAGTTAAATAAGCAGAGTGATAATATACAGCCTTGACGTACTCCTTTCCCGATTTGGAAATAGTCTGTTGTTCCATGTCCAGTTCTAACTGTTGCTTCTTGACCTGCATACAGGTTTCTCAGGAGGCAGGTCAGCTGGTCTGGTATTCCCATCTCTGCAAGAATTTTCCACAAATTGTTGTGATCCACACAGTCAAAGGCTTTGGCTGAGTCAATAAAGCAAAAGTAGATGTTTTTCTGGATCTCTCTTGCTTTTTTGATGATCCAGTGGATGTTGGCAATTTGATTTCTGGTTCCTCTGCCTCTTCTAAATCCAGCTTGAACATCTGGAAGTTCACAGTTCACATAGTGCTGAAGCTTGGCTTAGAGAATTTTGAGCATTACTTTGCTAGCACGTGAGATGAGTGCAATTGTGCAGTAGTTTGAACATTCTTTGGCATTGCCTTTTTGAGATTGAAATGAAAATTGATCTTTCCAGTCCTGTGCCCACTACTGTTTTCCAGATTTGCTGACATATTGAGTGCAGCACTTTCACAGCATCATCTTTTAGGATTTGAAAAAGCTGAAATTCTATCACCTCCACTAGCTTTTTCGTAGTGATGCTTCCTAAGTCCCTCTTGACTTTGCACTCCAAGATGTCTGGCTCTAGTCCAGTGATCACACCATCATGGTTATCTGGGTCATTAAGATTTTTTTGCACAGTTCTGTGTATTCTTGCCCCCTCTTCTTAATCTCTTCTGCTTCTGCTAGGTCCATACCGTTTCTGTCCTTTCTTGTGCCCATCTTTGCATGAAATGTTCCCCTGGTACCTTCAATTTTCTTGAAGAGATCCCTGGCCTTTACCATTCTATTGTTTTCCTCCATTTCTTTGCATTATTCACTGAGGAAGGCTTTCTAATTTCTCCTTGCTGTTCTTTGGAACTCTGCATTGAAATGGGTGTATCTTTCCTTTTCTCCTTTGCCTTTCACTTCTCCCTCTAGCACCCCCTTTGTGCTGTGTGCTGAGTTGCTTCAAATCGGCCTTTCTAGATACTCAGTTCTGTCATCCTGGGGCCCTGCAAGGAGTTTCCCAGGTAGCTCAGCTGGTAAAGAACTGGCCTGCAATGCAAGAGACCCTGGTTCTATTCCTGGAGAAGGGATAGGCTACCCACTTCAGTGTTTTCAGTATTCTTGGGCTTCCCTGGTGGCTCAGACAGTAAAGAATCCCCCAGCAATGTAGGAGACCTGGGTCGCAGAGAGTCTGACACGACCGAGCACATAAGCACATCACAGCAAGTGCTCTTTACAACCATGTGGACTGTAACCCACCTGTTCCAGGCAATAATACTGGAGTGGGTTGCCATTCCCTTCTCTAGGGGACCATTTTCTAGCTCTGTGACTTTGTGTGAGTCACTTAATTTTGATTGTGCCTCAGTTTTCCAATCTGCAAAATGGAGACATCAGCACTTACCTTATATAGTTTTCATGAGAATTCCTTGATTTATCACCTGTGAAGCACTTAAACACAATGCCAGGCACATAGCACTCTTATTAGCTGCTGCTGTTGCCACTATCGTCATTACTGACAATATTACTACTTGGGTTACTGAGAATTGACTCGGTTATCTTCCAGAGATAGCTGGCTTCCACAAAACACTTGGCAACATTTCAAAGCTACTCTGCACCCAAAGTGGCAGACAGTTGGAATTCCTCCAATTTGGAAAAACGATGTTTTGGTTTTCATTTTTGGATGTGTGTTGTTGGTGGCTTTCTTGCTATTTTACTAATAATTGCTGTCAGTTCAGCCTTGTCATTACCAGTTTAGTTTGTTACGGGTTGTTTAGTTAAATGGCATGTATAATGATGCATATTTGCCTCAATTCCAGGCGTGCGTGGCCTGCAATTTTCCACTAATTAGACTTTTAAAGACACATATGCAGTTATCTACTCAAATTTGCATCATCTGTTCCCCTATTGCCAAAGCAGATGTACACAGTGCCCACCCACCCCTCCTACAGGAAATAATTTGCTTTTTATCTCCAAGTTCTTTTTGCACTGGTAGGCAGAAATGGGTGTTGGGGGGTACAGATGGATGGGGTTCTTGTCCCACTGAAGTGAGAGTCATCAAGCAGTGCAGACAAGAGGTGCTGGGCCTGAGTCAGACAGGAGTAGTGAGGCTGAGAGGAAGCAACAGCCCCGGTTAGACCTGAAATGCAGTGGTAGCAAATGGACCAAGGACCCCAAACACACCCCCCAGCTTCAGCTGCCATCCCAAAAGGATCTAGCCACCCACCAATTCCCCAAGGAATCCAGCATTCAGACCCTACTCCTCTCAAATGGCTTTATTTCCCCAGTATGGGGAGCTGTGAGTGGAATCTGGTCCCTGTACCACAGGGACCCAGTAGCCTTCTCCAGTCCAGTGGGCTGTGATACAGCCCTCAGAGAGAGAACGCCTGGGCTCCAGGAGGCTTATCCTCCTAGAGTAGGGCTGGTTCTGGGAGGAGCCAGGCCTGCCGTGGTTTGCATGGATGACACTCCCTGAGTGACCCTGACAGCATCCAAGGTGGTAGTCCACGGGCATCCGGTTCACCTCAAAGACAAGGTCGTCTGGTGCAGGAGTCAAGGACCTGCTAGGCCTTACTCTGGGAGCAAAACTCCCTCTGGCCGCTACTCCTTGACGTCCACCAGCAGGGCTCAGTCTGGGGGAAGAGAGGAGAGAAAAGAGAGCGATGGGCAAAGAGAGGAGGGCAGAAAAAACAAGAGATTGGCAAAAAGAAAGATGCACAAAAAGCCCAAAGGAGACCAAGAATGAAGCAGGGGCAAAGGAAGGCCAGTGAAAGAGAGAAACACTGAGATATGGGAAGAGACTCAGAAAGCAAGGACACAGACGTAGGTGGTGACAGACGCCAGACATACACACAAGTAAACGGTAAACACTGACCTTTGGGCCCAGGTGGGATTGGAGGGGTGGTCCCCTGGGGGCAGCAATGTAGAACGGCTCAGGGCCTCAGCTACCCAGCCTAGGACACGGGTACAATGCTGGACCTGGGGAGCAGCGGAAGACATCGGGGCACCTGACTGGAATCTGCTGCCCCTCACCCTAGCCATCCTCCTCCAGCCTGGCCCGAAGCCCTCACCTCCTGTTCCAGCCCTTTCAGACGCTGCTCGTACTCGCGGATCTGTCTCAGCTGCTTCAGTGCTGTGTCCACCCTGGGGATCCAGGGTTTTAGGTGGGTGCCAGCAGCCTACCAGCCCCGCCCACCTTGAAAGACCCGCCCCCCGCAGCTCCACTTTTCTCCCTAGCGTTCCAGGACCCTGCCCCCGTAGGCTCTGCCTCTACCCTGGGCCTTTGCAGGCAGTCAGTCAAGAGATCTAGCCGGAGGACAGAAGCCCCGCCCAGAGCCAGGCCCCGCCCTCACTTCTGCGACGTGCGCTTCAGACGTTCAGAGTTGCTTTCCCGTTTGTCCCGAGCACGCGCCAGCAAGAAATTCTCCTTTTGCACTGACTCCCATGTCAACAGCCTCCGCTCCCGCTTCCTTCGAGAGGTGGACCCCTGGACAGTGGGGCCAGAATAGAGTCAAAGGGACTGCCCATCCTCGGGCCACGCCCGCCTCCTAGACCCAGCTTCCCCACCCCAAAACCTCGAGCTTCAGTGATCTCCCAGACTGCACCTCCTCACCGTTCTTGGTCTTCCACTAATACCCAACGCCCAGCCCCTTGACAGACTAAGCCCTGCCCACTAGCGCTCCTAAGCGTCCTCCTCCTGCATATACATGCTCTTCTTTCTCTCCAGGTTCCGCCCCCTGAGTTTCTCTCTTTGGGGCCAAACCGGGCTCTCACGAAAATGCTCGACGGCTGGGGATGGTGGCAAGCGCGCCCGGCGCCTGCGAAGTCGATGGAGGAGGGCGCGCACGTGCGATATGAAAATGAGAGGCGGGGCCAGTGCGGGCCGAGAGTGAAATTCCCGGATGAGGCTGTAGCGCTGCGCCTTCCAGTAGAGGTCGCTGTTGCCCTGCACTTTGCCGAAGGTATGGCTGTAGGGACCAGAGATCAAGAGTCACTAGAGGTAGAGGCGCCCCTTGGAAAAGCGGATCAAGATTACCTGTCAGGCAATATCTGTTTGAAACCCAAGGCAGAAGGCAGATATCAGGATCAATAAAGTCAGAGGCATTTGGTAGCTGGGTTAGGAGGCTCCAGAGTCGGATGTCAGAGATCAAGTTGGGAAAGCCAACACGAATTAGGTAGAGATTGGAGTCAGGTTCACAAGTCAGCCTGGACACAAGTAACTAAAATCAAAAATGAAAATGGGGACATTACTTTCTACCTTATGCTGCTGCTGCTAAGTCACTTCAGTCGAGTCCGACTCTGTGTGACCCCAAAGACGGCAGCCGACCAGGCTTCCCCGTCCCAGGGATTCTCCAGGCAAGAACACTGGAGTGGGTCGCCATTTCCTTCTCCAATGCATCAAAGTGAAAAGTGAAAGGGAAGTCAAGCAGTCGTGTCCGACTCTTCATGACCCCATGGACTGCAGCCTGCCAGGCTCCTCCGTCCATGGGATTTTCCAGGCAAGAGTACTGGAGTGGGGTGCCATCGCCTTCTCCATTCTACCTTATAGAATCCTACTAAAAACCATTATGTGTGTGCTAAGTCGCTTCAGTCGTGTCCAGCTCTTTGCAACCCTATGTGTAGCCTACCAGGCTCCTCTGTCCATGGGATTCTCCAGACAAGGATATTGGAGTGGGTTGCCATTTCCTTCTCCAGGGGATCTTCCCCAACTAGGGATGGGACCAGTGTCTCTTAGGTCTCCTGCATTGGCAGGCAGATTCTTTACTACTAGCACCACCTGGGAAGTCAAAAACCATTATAAGAGAATGCTATTAATAACTGTATGCCAACAAATTAGACAACCTAGATGAAATGGAAGAATTACTGCTGCTGCTAAGTCGCTTCAATCGTGTCCGACTCTGTGCAACCCCAATTACTAGAAACAAACAAATTACCTAAACTGACTCAAGAAGAAATAGACAATCTCAAAAGACCTATAACAATAAAGAGATTGAATCACTAATCAGAAATGTCCCCCCACCACCACCAAAAAAAAAAAAGCCCAGGACCAGATGGCTTGACTGGTGAATTTTACCAAACATTTAAAAGAGAATTACCAATATTTCTCAAATTCTTCCAAAACATTGAAGAGGAGAGAACACTTCCCAACTCATTCTATGAGGCCAGTATTACCATGGTGATATCAAGGTGAAAGTGAAAGCAAAGTCGTTCAGTTGTGTCCGACTCTTTGTGACCCCATGGACTATAGCCTACCAGACTCCTCCATCCATGGGATTTTCCAGGCAAGAATACTGGAGTGGGTTGCCATTTCCTTCTCCAGGGGATCTTCTCGACCCAGGGATCGAACCTGGGTCTCCCACATTGTAGGCAGGTGCTTTACCATCTGAGCCACCAGGGAAATTAAAGTCAGATAAAAATATCACGATTATAGACCAATAGCCTGTATGAATATACATGAAAAAACCCTCAACAAAAGACTAGAAAACTAATTCAACCACATATTAAAAAGGATTATAAGTGGATTGTGTGCATGCTAAGTTGCTTCAGTCGTGTCCGACTCTTTGCAACCCTATGGACTGTCACCTGCCAGGCTCCTCTGTCCATCAGATTCTCCAGTCAAGAATACTAGACATTAGGAAAACGTAAATCAAAATGAAAATGAAATAACAAATTCATGCCCACTATGATGTCTATAACCTCTTAATAAGGAAAGCACCTTAATAAGGATGTGGAAAAGCTAAACACAGAATTAACACATGACCCAGCATTCTATTCTAGAAATAAAACCAAAGGAAATAAAAACAGAGACTCAAGCAGATATGTAAACACCAATGTTATTGCAGCATTATCCCCAACAGCCAAAAGATGGAACAACCCGTCTCATTAGATGAACGGATCAACTAAATGCCTTTTATCAGTACATCAGTATTGTTTAGCCATAAAAACAATGGAGTAGTGGTACATGAAAACCTTATGCCAGACACAAAAGAACAAATACTGTATGACTCTACTTACCTCCAAGAGGCAGAGTCATAGAGACAGAAAGTAAAGTGGAGGTTACCAGGGACTGGGGGAGGGGAAAATGAGAAGTTATCCCGTGCTTAATGGTTACACAGTCTGTTTGGAGTAATGAAAATGTTCAGGAAATAGACAGTGGTGGTGGCTGAATAACGTTATAAATGTAATTAATGTCATTGCATTGTACACTTTAAAATGGAGAAGGTGGCAATTTTTATGTTTTATATATATATATATATATAGCCACAATTTTAAAAATTTTAATCTTCATCCTGGACTCAGAGAGTGGTTCAGATTCCAAAGTCCAGGTCAAGAGCACACTCTGGGTGGATTTAGGAACAAGCCAGCAGTAGATTTTAATCAGAGTTCAGAGACTAAAACTAGAATTACTTAGACTGGATCAAAAATCATGCTGGGGTCAAGGGTTAAGCTGGGATCAAGAGTCACTCTGGGGTCAAGGGTCATGCTGGGTCAGGCCAGATCATCAGAGAGCAGTAGTGAAGTTGCTCAGTTGTCTCCAACTGTTATGCAGGTCAGGAAGCAACAGTTAGAACTGGACATGGAACAACAGACTGGTTCCAAATAGGAAAAGGAGCACGTCAAGGCTGTATATTGTCATCCTGCTTATTTAACTTCTATTGAGAGTACATCATGGGAAATGCTGGGCTGGAAGAAGCACAAGCTGGAATCAAGATTGCCGGGAGAAATATCAATAACCTCAGATATGCAAATGACACTACCCTTATAGCAGAAAGTGAAGAGGAATGAAAAAGCCTCTTGATGAAAGTGAAAGAGGAGAGTGAAAAAGTTGGCTTAAAGCTCAACATTCAGAAAACTAAGATCATGGCATCTGGTCCCATCACTTCACGGCAAATAGATGGGGAAACAGTGGGAACAGTGTCAGACTTTATTTTGGGGGGCTCCAAAATCATTGTAGATGGTGATTGCAGCCATGAAATTAAAAGACGCTTACTCCTTGGAAGAAAAGTTATGACCAACCTAGACAGCATATTCAAAAGCAGAGACATTACTTTGCCAACAAAGGTCCATCTAGTCAAGGCTATGGTTTTTCCAGTGGTCACGTATGGATGTGAGAGTTGGACTGTGAAGAAAGCTGAGCACTGAAGAATTGATGCTTTTGAACTGTGGTGTTGGAGAAGACCCTTGAGAGTCCCTTGGACTGCAAGGAGATCCAACCAGTCCATCCTAAAGGAGATCAGTCCTGGGTGTTCTTTGGAAGGAATGATGCTAAAGCTGAAACTCCAATACTTTGGCCACCCCATGCGAAGAGATGACTCATTGGAAAAGATTCTGATGCTGGGAGGGATTGGGGGCAGGAGGAGAAGGGGATGAGATGGCTGGATGGCATCACCAACTCGATGGACATAAGTTTGAGTGAACTCCAGGAGTTGGTGATGGACAGGGAGGCCTCTCATGCTGCAATTCATGGGGTCACAAAGAGTTGGATACGACTGAGTGACTGAACTGAACTGTCTGGGACCCCATGTACTGTAGCCTGCCAGGTTTCTCCATCCATGGGATTTTCCAGGCCAGAATACTGGAGTGGATTGCCATTTTCTTCTCCTGGGAATCTTCCCAACCCAGAGATCAAACACAGGTCTCCGGCATTGCCGGCAGACTCTTTACTGTCTGAGCCACCAGGGCAGTAGGGACTCACCTGAACATCGCAATGAGCAGATTGAGCAGCAGGATGTTGGCCACCAGCAGGAAGACAACAAGGAGGAGCACCACCAGCCAGTTGGCATAAAGCGAGACGCATTTGCCTGAGAGCTTCCCTTCGGGGTGCCCCCATGAGCCCTGCCCCAGTGAACAGTTGCCGTGCTCCATGAGGGCCACTGTGAAGGGAGACAGTCAAGAGATGGAGCCGGAGGGACAGGGACCTAAGGAAGACAGAAATCCAGAGGGGGAAGGAGAGCAAAGACCCGGGAGAGGGAGACAGAATCCCAGAAAGAGAGGGGGACAGAGATGCAAAGAAAAGGGGAAGGGTCAGAGACCCAGAGATAGGGGAGGAGGAGGGGGGCTCACTTGGGTGTCAGGTCCTCTCCTCCTCCTTACCGTCCATCTCCCCTGAGGGATCTGCCCAAAAATCTGCAGGTAGGGCCGGTAGAAGACGCGGCGCAGGATATTCGGGAGGCTACGGTCCTGGGGCCTAAGGAGCCCCTCAGTGGCCACCCCGTAGGCAACCAGCCACACGCCGAGGAAGAAGAGGAAGAAGAACACATCCTTCACCTGCAGAAGAGAAAGGTGAGACCAAGCCTGGCCCCGCCCTTCCCTACTCTAGCCCCGCCCCAGTACCCGAAGCCCCTCCTCCTCACCAGACGCTCCGTTACAGCGAATCCGTGACAGCTTCTTGGTCCCGCCCCTTTCATCCTCAGGCCCCGCCCATACCAGCATGACCCCACCCCCTCACCATCTTGCTCACGATGACGATCTTGGGCCCCAGCTGTTTGTTGACTGTGAAGATGTGCAGCAGCCTCAGCGAAGATCATGAAGTCAAGGGAGAGGACAGTGCGGCCCAGGTCATACAGGCCGGGGGGTCAGCCTGGGTATGGGGAGACGCCTCAGACGTTACTCCAGAGTTACAGGGTGCAAAGAAAGCCCCGAGTCTTCCCAGCACGAGACTGAAGGCGAGGATGTGCCCTCTCCAGGGCCAGAACTGGGACACGCCCCACTCCAGTTCACCTGGGGTTTACTCAAAATTTGGCACCGTGACATTGCCAGCCTGCGCCTCGCAGGGCGCTGGTACCCATTAAATAATGGCTGTATGAAAAACGGCCTTAGCAAAAAGCTGGGAAGGAGGTCCCTATAACATAAAGTTGGGAAAACTTCAGGTATATTTGCCCAACCTATAAATGGCAAAATATAGAGCCTTCCAGCAAACCAATAAGCAGAAGACAGTGAACCTAACAGGAAAATGGGTAAAGGAGAGGACACACAATTCACAGAAGAAGGTCAAACAGTGAATAATGTCAGCAATCCCTAAGGGGAAAATGAAAATTATATCCCTATTTTGCATCATCGTGTACTTCAACTTTGAAGGGATTAAAAACCTAAAGTTAAAGGTAAGACATCTAATCTTAATAAGAAAATATAGAAGAATATCTTCATGAACTTGAAGTAAGATAACTGTCATATAAGGGAAAGAGTCCTATATACAAGACACAAAATCATGACAAAAGAAAATACTGAAAAGTTAACTACTTTGAAATATAAAACTTATGCGTATTAAGAGATAACATAAATATGATAGACAGAGAAAGGCAAAATTTTCTGCCAAGAAATGTATAGCCTAAATTTGATTCTAAGGGAGTACTAGACAAACTCTGCTGCTGCTGCTAAGTCGCTTCAGTCGTGTCCGACTCTGTGTGACCCCATAGACGGCAGCCCATCAGGATCTGTCGTCCCCAGGATTCTCCAGGCAAGAACACTGGAGTGGGTTGCCATTTCCTTCTCCAGACAAACTCTAATGGAGGCAAATTCTACAAAATAACTAGTCTGGACTGATCGTAAAAGTTAAAGATGGACTGAAAACCTGTCCCAGATTAGAGATAATTGAGATGTGACAGCTAAAGGCGACATGGAATCCTGGATTGGCTCCTGATCCAGAAAAAGGACATCTGTGGACAGTTGATGAAATTTAAATAAAATCTCCTGGTTTTGATAATGTAAGATGTTAACATTTGGGGGATCTGGATAAATGGTGTATGGGAATTCTTTGTGCTGTTTCTGCAACATTTTTTATAAGTCTAAGGGTTTTTCAAAATGAAAAGTTAACAGAATAAAAAATGTTTAAAGAACATATGAAAGTGGAAAGACAAGTTGCAGACTGTGAGATGATATTTAGAACAAAACCACCAAGGATTGGGATCCAGAGTATAAGAAGAGCACCTACCAAAAAAATATATACATGCACGAGAGCACTAAACACAATAAATTAAAAACTGGGACAGAGAATATGAAAAGACAGGTAACTAAGTACATGTGCCATTAGATATGAAAGTTGCCCAACTTACCCAACTAGGAGTCTTGTATGCATAAAATAAAACAAGGAGAGGTCATTTTTACCCATCAGATTGGCAAAACATGTAAAGGTTAAATGGAGAGCTACGAACTCTTAGACTGAAAATATCAGGTGTCATCAGGCATGTTCTCACGGGGGCAGTGTCTTACCCAGATGGTGGGTGTGTATCTGGAAGAAGCTATTTTTACAAGGAAAGCAACGAACCTCAAAAATACATATGCCCTTTGACTCACAAAGTGTATGTCCAGGATGTAAATTTTTATAACTTTGGAATAATAAAAATTAGAAACAACTGAAATGTCCATCCAGAAGGGACTGGCAAAATAAAACGGTTCATCCATTCAACTGGAGAATGCTGGAACTTTGTCCTGTGTAAACTGAGATTTTTGGACTTTTTTTCCCAATGCAATAATTCTTCCCCCATCTAGAATATGATGAGCTTGACTAAAATATCTAAAATATCAATGGCATTCCTAAAGAATGTTAGCACATGGCCTTACTCCTTGTGGTAAGGAGTAAACAGAAGCACGAGTTCTATAAAACTTTCTTATCTTGCTGTTTAAAAAATTATTCATGTCAAGTGACTTTGTACCATTTTTAACACAGCACAGAGGAACCATGCCTCTCAGTGTGTCAGAATATTAAAAAGAATAGAGGGTCATTGCTGTCAACTGTCCAGATTATGAAAGGGGGTGTCAGGATCCTTCATCCCCTATAAATAGTCACTAGGTTGTGACCACAAAGTTCTTTGCTGTCTTCAAAAGCAGCAGTGTTCTAACAGCTAATACTTTATTAAAAAAAATATATATATATATATATATCATCAGAGTTCTGGACTCAGAGCAGCTAATATCTGATTAAAACTTCATGTTATCTCAAGTAGAAAATGAAAGATGCTTTAGAGAGATGTATTTGGTCTGATTCTCTCTCTTGAAGTTCAGAATTTTTGTCCCACTGCCTCATGAAAAGAATTCATTCATTCATTAAATCTGGCAAGGGAAGTCTTTCCTGGATGCTTTAGCCAGCAATGACTGGTTAAAACCCCTTCTTCAGGAATCGGATGCAGCATTTTTAAAGAATAAGGAATATTTGCAAATACTCACATGAAAAGAATGTCAGGGACATATTATGGAGAAAAAGAAGAGGTTTCAAGAAAATACATAACATATAGTATCTTTGACAGAAAACAACAAAATTTTTTAAAGCAATTATCCTTCAATAAAAGAATAAATTTTAAAAAACATATAGTATCTTCTGTGTATAATATCTGTGTATAGAAGAAGTATGTAAATGCATAGAGAAAGAACAGGCAGGATGTTCACCAAACTGTTGATGGAGGTAATTACAGAGAAAAGGAGGAAGCTTGGGGAAAAAAAAAAAAAAAAGGAGGAATCTTGCAATGGCTGAGGAAGATAATTGGTTTCTGTTTTATTCTCTTCTACATTGGTACATAATCTTGTTCAATAAGGATGTACTTCTGCATTTCTTTGGGAATAGACTATATTCAGAGATGTTTTAAGTTGCTGGGAGATGAGACAGACGAGGCTTGAGGAGTTTATAATCTTGCATTGAGAAGAGAGATGCAAAAGCTGAGATCTAACCTCTATGGCAGGGAGCTCTCAAGATGTTAGGGGAACACAAAGGAGAGACCCAGAGTCTGAGAAGGAAAAAGGAAGACTTTCAGAGACACAGACAGTAAAGCTGAGGCAGAAAGGAAGTACAGAAGGCTAGCCTGGCCAAGGAGAGGAGGGAAAAGTGTTTCAGGGTGGGGGAACAGCATGTGCCGAGACCCAAAGACAACATAATGTATTCCCAAGAATATTTTGATTTTCCCTTTGCCCTCTCTCTGGGCACCACACAACATGATCTAGAAACTATAGCAGAAATGAACTAACATTATATATACATATATCCCAACCTGGACAACAGAAAATACTTCAGGGTAATTCCCCACAATTTATTAATTAGCTAAGAAATAAGCAGAAAGTCAAGATTTTTATGGAGTAAGTGAAAGTGAAAGTCGCTCAATCATGTCCAACTCTTTTGACCCATGGACAGTCCATGGAATTCTCCAGGCCAGAATACGTGAGTGGGTAGCCTTTCCCTTCTCCAGGGGACCTTCCCAACCCAGGAATCGAACTGGGGTCTCCTGCATTGCAGGCAGATTCTTTACCAACTGAGCTATCAGGGAAACCCTGATTTATCAGGGAGATCAACCCTGGGATTTCTTTGGAAGGAATGATGCTAAAGCTGAAACTCCAGTACTTTGGCCACCTCATGCGAAGAGTTGACTCATTGGAAAAGACTCTGATGCTGGGAGGGATTGGGGGCAGGAGGAGAAGGGGACGACCGAGGGTGAGATGGCTGGATGGCATCACTGACTCGATGGACGTGAGTCTGAGTGAACTCCGAGAGATGGTGATGAACAGGGAGGCCTGGCGTGCTGCGATTCATGGGGTCGCAAAGAGTTGGACACGACTGAGCAACTGAACTGAACTGAAAAAGTTGATAGCACTCAGGCTTCCCTGATGAAATTTAAAACTATGAAATTTGACCCAGGAAAATCAGACATGACAGAATTAAAGTCACAAAGTAAGATTCACAAACATAGTTTGAGCAGATTTTAGCAAAATCTGAAATGGATTAAAAACACGAACACTGAACCAAATACTTGTAAAACTTAACTCGAACAGTAATCAAACTGAAGTAATTTCAGAAACTGAAAAAGAAAATAATTGAAGCTACTTTCACTGCCCTGCAATATAAAATTGATCAAGGCAGTTTAAAGTAACTAGAAAATACTTCCTTGGTAAGAATCTGTCAGTCAAATTCTGATTACCATTTTATAATCATGCAGATTCAAAGTACCGAGGATCAAGGTCAAAGCCACTGGCCTTGTGAAGAAGGAATTGCAAGTAGTTCTCAGAGAGGCTGAAGTGTAGATGAAGAAGAGAGAAAGGAATCAGAGAGGCACCCCTGCAGAGAAGGGCAGACCCAGACCAGGTCCAGGGACTGTGGCGTGATGCCGGGGAGGCCTGAGAAGCAAGGGAGCTCTGAGAGGCCAGCCCTGGGTATAGAAGGCCCTTTGCAGACCCTGTAGAGGATGAACTAGGGAGGGAAGAGAATGGGGTCCAGGAAGCTGGGCGAAGGTCCAGGTGGACAGGCAGCCATGGAGATGAGCTGGGGATGGGACAGAGGAAGTCAGGGGACCCGAGGATGGGGCCTGGGACCAAGGAGGAGGAGAGAGAGGGTGGCTCTCGGTGTGTGGCCTCGTGTCTGGGGGCCAGGACGGGGGTGCGGCTGCAGGGCCAGGCTGGGACTAGAGAAACTTCTTGTGAAGTCCAGATCTATTAACAGAACAAAGAGCAGTGGGATTCTCATTTTACCGCATCAGCCCCAAAGCCAGATATCCACGTGTGAGCAAACGACTAATAGAATATCTTTAGCCAGTACTTTCAATCAAGGTGGGATCTGAGCCTTTTTTTTTTAAGAAAAAAGTTGGGCACCTTTCATATCTGATGGCACATGTACTGTATCACCTGTCTTTTCATATTCTCTGTCCCAGTTTTTAATTTATTGTAAGTTCACCGATCTCATGCATGTATATATTTTTTGGTAGGTGCTCTTCTTATACTCTGGATCCCAATCCTTGGTGGTTTTGTTCTAAATATCATCTCACAGTCTGCAACTTGTCTTTTCAGTTTCATATGTTCTTTAAACTTTTTTAAAGAAAAAAAAGTGGAGTTGTTTTAAAATTGTGAACCACCTTACTGTATATCTGCAACTGATATCACAGGTGGCTCAGTGGTAAAGAATCCGCCTGCCAGTGCAGGAGATGCAGGTTTGATCCCTGAGTCAGGAAGATCCTCTATTGGAAGGAAATGGCAACTCATTCCAGTGTTCTTGCCTGAGAAATCCCATAGACAGAGGAGCCTGGGGGACTACAATCCATGAGTCGCAAAGAGTCAGACACGACTTAGCAACTGAACAACAATATTGTACGCCTACAACTGCTATAATATTGTACATCAATTACACGTCAATGAAAAAAAAAAAGAAGCAGAATTGGACTGAGCTGCTGCCTGCTGCAGAGAAGCCAAGAGTTGAGGCCCCTAACCCCACCCCTTACCTCCTATCCCCACCCTCTCACCCCCAGGAAGGAAGGGTCAGAGGTCGTCCTGGGCAGGGCATGCAACGTTGCCGGGCACTCACCTGCAGCCCACGCCCAGGACGAAGCAGGTGAGGGCCACCAGGTCGCACTGGTTCCAGGAGTCAGAGAGGTAGAGGTGCAGGCGGCGGCGCAGTGGGGCCCGTTGGGAGTCTGTCCCGGGTCCCCCATGGCCAGGCTGCCCAGGCCACTGCCCAGGCCCTGGCGGAACTCCTCGCAGAGCAGGGTGAAGGCCCAGAAGTAGAGCAGCAGCTCCAGGACGCTGGGCCTCTCAGGCTCGAAGTCGATGAGCAGCACGTGCGCAAACAGCAGCAGGAAGAGGAGGTAGCTGACCACGTTGCCCATGAAGGCTGTCACCGGCGCCCCCAGAACTGCGGCCAGCGGCGCAGGCGCGGCAGGCACCCCCACAGCAGTCCCTGTGTCTGGGCGGCCTCAATACCCCCAAGGGCATCTTCTCAGGGGGGTCTGTGGGCCTGTGAGGGAGAAAGGGGAGAAGGGAGGAGGGCTCAACCTGATCTCTGCACCAGACCTTCACCACCATCAAGACTCTGAGCTTTCCTACCCTCCTCATCCTGCTTTCCAGTCAGTCCCCACCTTCACGCCTTCTGACACCCTCCATCTGCTTGAGTTTTGACCCCTGATCTAACCTCTTAAATCTACCTTCAACACTGCTGAGCTTCCACCCCTGACTTTCCCCACCCTTCTGACCTCTGGCCTCTAGACTGACCTCTGACTCGCGTCTGGCTTTTGGCTCCAAGTCCCTCTTCTTTCACCCTCACAATCTCTGACTCTGTCTGACCTTGGACTATCCACCTGACCTCTGGCCCTCAAATATAACCTCTGACCTCCTCATTTCATGACCTCCGTTCCGCAGGTTTGACAACTCTGTTAACTACAGTTGGCACTTGCCATCTACCTCCACAGGGCTTCCCAGGTGGCACTAGTGGTAACAGATGTGGGTTGGAGCCCTGGGTCGGGAAGATCCCCTGGAGAAGGGAATGGCAACCCACTCCAGGATTCTTGCCTGGGAAACCCCACGGACAGAGGAGCCTGGTGGCCTACAGGCCATGGGGTCACAAACAGTCGGACACTGAGGTGACTGAGCACGCGTCTGCCTCTGCAAGGAATAAATCAGGCGCTGCTGCAGCTGCTGACCTTCAACACCCCTTGAAGGGAATTCAGGGTGGAGAGCAGGAATGCGGCACTCTGCGCTCTGGGGAAAACTGGCAGAACAGGTTTTCAGATAGATATTTTCAGGTGCTGATCTTATGAACCCAATTCTTACATCTCCTCATATCTAGAAAAGCACCAGATTCCTTCATGGAACTCCATCCCTGAATGTTAACTTCTGACCCACAACCAATAGCAGATTATCCAGCTGCGTTTTCTGTTAATTCTTCCTTCTTGATATCTGATCTCTCACTGTATAGCCTTACCTGAATTCTAACCTTCTTGGTCCACTCATATCTCTGGCCCTTTTCATCTGAGTTCTGATGCTCTTTCCAGTTACATCCTTAATTCTTAATTCTGATCTCAAATCAGAAACAGCAAAATGAATACTACTACTAATAATAAATTCAGAAAGCTAACAGGAAAAATAAACTGGCTTGGAAAGGCATCCTGTCTTAAAAAAAAAAAAAAGCAGAAAGGAAACCCCAAAGTGGAGACAACCCAAATGTCCATCAACTGATGAACAGACAGATAAAAGGTAGTGGATTCAAACAATGGAGTACTATCCAGCAATTAAAAAGGGATGAAGCACTGATACATGTGACACAGTGGATAAATCTTGAAAACATGATACGAAGTTAACGAAACCAGTCATAAAACACTGCATAGTATATGACTCCATTTATATGAAATATCCAGAACAGGCAAATCCATAGAGACAGAAATTAAATTAGTGGTTGCCTAAGGCTTGGGAAGGGAGGAGTGGGGAGTGAGACTGTTAATAGATACAAGATTTCTTGCTGCAGTGATGAAATATTTTAAAATTAATTTTGTGATGATTTCTCAAACCTGTGAATATACTGAAAATGACTGAGAATTGCACACTGTAAATGGGTGAACTGAATGTATGGGAACTATATCTCAATAAAGCTGTTCTAAAACAAATAAGTAGAAACAACAGTAAAAGTTAAAGAAAGTAAGGTGCAGAAGGACGAATAGTGACTTCCTTGGTGGTCCAGCGGTTAAGAATCTGTCTGCCAGTGCAGGGAATACAGGCTCCCAGAGCCCGTGCTCCACAAGAGAAGCCACAGGAAGGAGAAGCCCGCGCACCGCAACCAGAGAGTAGCCCCCACTCATGGCAAATAAAGAAAGCCCACGCATAGCAAAGAAGACCCAGTGCAGCCAAAAATAAAGACTGAAAAAGAAAGGAGAATTAGCTCCCCAATAACAGGAAGATATAGACCTGGTAACAAAAATATGTGGTGGGTCAGAATGCTCCCCAAAGTCTGCCATCTTAAATCCAAGCAAGACACACACGGATTCTTGGATGTTTCACTGAAGGAGCACCAGGAATCTGTCCTTTAAGAAAGTTCTCCAGGAAGGTGGCTCTCCACAGTGGCTAAGAACACAGATTCAGGAACAAGAAGATCTGGGTTCAAATCCCACCTCCCACCACTGACTAGTCAATCACATGATCTGAGGTGGGTGCCATAATGCCGCAGTTATTTCATCTGTAACATGGGGATAGCAATAGATACAATAGCATACAGTTGCTGAGAGAAGTAAATGAACTGATTTCAAAATGGTTTAGTACACTGGCTGCCCACTGTAAGTGTTCTATAACATCATCTATTTTTTATATTTATTTGGCTGTGCCTGGTCTTGGTTGCAGGATGCGGGATCTTCGATTTTCACTGTGATCTTTAGCTGTGGCATGCAAAGTCATGTGGCTTGTGGGATCCAGTTCCCTGACCAGGGATGGAACCCAGGCCTCCTGCATTGGAAGCACGGAGTCCCAGCCACTGGGCCACTCGGGAAGTCCCCATCATCTCTTGTTATCATTGTCATATGGTACAAATGTTGGGAACTCTGCAAGCAAGGACACCATTATGGATCCTGACACTGGAACCTTCCATCTAATTTATTTCAGAAGTCCGATTTTTTTTTTTTTAGTTTCCTCTTCTACCATGACAAATATTTTATATTCTCTGTGCATTATCTCAAAAAAAAAGTATACATAATATATTTAAATTTTACTTGTTTCACAGTAGGTGGTGTGTTTTACAGACTTCTGGTAGTCTGACCATGTTTCTAACAGTTACCAGAAACATTTTTTTCTTCGAGAATATTGGGGCTAAGGTTCCTCCCTTTTCCTATTCAAGTGGTTAAAGTAGAGACGTGTGTGTGTGTATGTAGATGTTAGTTGCTTGGTCATGTCTGACTCTTCCTGACACCATGGACTGTAGTCCACCAAGCTCCTCTGTCCATGGGATTTCCCAGGCAAGAATACTGGAGTCGGTTGCCATTTCCTCCTCCAGGGGATCTTCTCAACTGCGAATGAGTACACTGTGTTACTGTGGACCAAATATTTTGGTTCCCTCCCAGGGGGAGAATTAGGAGCTAAGGAATTACCATGTGACTAGTTTTTGCCAATGAAAGGTGGGCATAAGTGATGTGTCACTTCCAAGTGGAGGCTTTAAGGTCCGGTACCTCCCTGCTTGCCACTGGGGCTTCCCCGGTGGCTTAGATGGTAAAGAATCTGCCTGCACTGCTGGAGACCCAGGTTTGATCTCTGGGTCAGGAAGATCCCCTGGAGAAGGGAATGGCTACCCACTTCAGTATTCTTGCCTGGAGAATTCCATGGACAGAGGAGCCTGGAGGGAATCAGACATGACTAAGAGACTGACCCACCTGGTTCTTGTCTCTTTTCCTGCTACCATGAGACCAGCAACATCTCAGCTAGAAGGTGCTTGCTTATCCCAAAGTGCAGACCATGTAGAGCAGAGGCACAAACAACCCAAAAACGGAGCATGAATGACAGCAAAATCCTCACTGTTGCCAGCCACTGAGAGTTTGGGATGCTTCATCACTGCAGCATTACCCAACCTAACCTGACTAATACCATACAACCTTCTTTTTATAGAAAAGAAAGTTGAGGCTCATGGGTGGAGCCACCTACAAAGTCAAAGTCAGGATTTGAACCCAGGTCTGCTTGACTTAGGACCAAGTCCTTGATGCCTCTGTTCTGCAGAATTACCGAAGATTGGTAAGTATTCTATTCCGTTTGCTTAGGGCTCTGATTTTGAAAACACCTTCATGGGTACCGCAGCATGGAGAGTTAAGAGCAGAGTTCTTGGAGACAGAAAAATAAAAGAAGCAAAAGGTCCCTAAATGAACCAAATCCATCCAGTTCTACTTGCTCTGTCAAGACAGAAATACATGTCGCATGAAGCAAATTGATTGCCAGTGAGGAACTCCTTGGCTGCAGAACCAAATCTAGAACCAAGCCTTGAGCTTGGCATCTGGGAAGTGTCCTCAGTGTTTTCAGTGGCTTCAAGAAACCCCCATCTCCTGAAGACCCACGTCTCCCCTCTGGCCTTGTTCCCAGTGCCTGGTGCTCCTGGGGCTGCCCCAGGTGCCCCCCACCCCCTGCGAGGTGCTGGTGCTTCACTCACTCAACAGGCTCTTCCCCCTTGATGTCGCCGTCCACGTCAAGCATCGGGTCCTTCTGCGTGGGCTCCTCATCTGACTTCCTGGCATGGAGGGACGCCCAGAGTGAGGAGTAGGGGAGAGGGAGGGTAGGAGGGGAGTTCTCCAGAGAGACCCAAACTCAGTCACCCAGAGACATGGCAGGAAGGAGAGGAATTACCCCAAAGGGACCTGCCCCCAGAGCCCTGGCCAGAAAGCAGAGGAATTGTATAGAGTCTCCCGAAAGCTCCCCTCCCGCAATGTGCCCCCAGTCTGGGGGAGGGAAAGAATGAACATGGTTAGGGAAAGCACTGGACAGACCACATAGAAAGGCGGCCAGAATTAATCAAGAAGGAGAGGCTGATCACCCCACCCCACCCCCAACCCCACCTCCTGCCAATCTAACCCCAGGGACTGACCTGAAGGTGATGAGGTCGGTGTAGATGAGTAGGGGGCAAAAGAAGGCAAGAACCAGGGCCCAGATGGGCGTGGTGCTGTCCATCTCCCCCACCACTTCTGTGTCAGCAGAGACTGTGGGGATGGGGAGGATTCAGTTCAGTTCAGTTCAGTTCAGTCACTCAGTCGTGTCCGATTCTTTGTGACTGAATCTCCCCACAACCCCCTCCCGAAGACCCCAGGCAAGGATTGGACCCTGCTCCAGAGCCCAGGGCAAATGCTCACTGCAGTGGTGGGGCTGGGGGTGGGGTGGGGGGAGGGAAAGGGGTCAAAGGCAAGGGCCACCTGTCCCAGATGTTAGTAGAGTTAAACAGCCAACATTTGTTAACACAATACACCAGATACTGGGCTAAGCACTTTGCACAGATCAGCTCACTTTAGCTTCACCACTCCCCCAGGAGGACAGGTACTATTATTTTCTCCTTTTCCATAGATGGGGCACAGGGAGGTTATGGAAGGGGTGAAAACTGGAATCCAGGAGTTTAACCGTCATTCAGAGTAAAGGACTCTGGGAAAGTACTTGAAGTGCCAACAAGTCATTCCGACAATGAAGGTGGGACTCCCTGCTGGGTAGGCAAACCTCTTACTCGGGGTGGGACTCACTGAGCCCCTGTCAGATTTAGACGAAGGAAACCAAGAGAAGTTTCAAAATGACAGGATTAAGGACTTCCCTGGTGGGTAGTCTGGTGGCTAAGATTCCACATTTCCACTTCAGGGGGCGTGGGTTCGATCCCTGGTCAGGGAGTTCCACATGCCACTGTGTGCCCCCAAAAAGAAAGAAAATAGAAACTGACAACCAGAATGCAAAAATGCAAGGCTGACTACAAATAATGAGGCACAAAATTTACTCCCAATTATCAGAAATAAGTCTTTTTTTAAATGTCAGGATTAGCAGAATGGGAGAGACAGAGGGGGCACACATGACTTCCCAAAGGAAGGGTAGGATTCCCTAAACCAGAGTTTGTCTACACCTAGAACACTAGGTAATTAGCCAGTGAGGCCGTTCTAATTGTTGAAACTTGGAAACGAGGACCTCTCTGGGAAGTGGGAAGGACTTCTTGTATGAGAGGTGGGACTTCCTACTAAAGTCACCAGTATTCCTGTATCTGGAATAGAATTTTTTTTTTTTTTTTTTTTGGCCACATTGCACAGGCATGCAGGATCTTAGTTCCCTGATCAGGGCTCAAACTTCTGCCGTGTGCAGTGGAAGCACAGAATCCTGATCACTGGAATTCCCTGGAATAGAACTTTTAAAAAATATTTATTTTATTTATTTGGCTGTGTCGAGTCTTAGCTGTGGCATGCGGGATGTTTTAGTTGCAGCATGTGGGATCTGACTCCCTGACCAGGGATTAAACCCAGGCTTCCTGCATTAGGAATGCAGAGTCCTAGGCACTGAAGCACCAGGAATTCCTGGAATAGAACTTTCTAGAAGGGTGTGCTTTGCTGTGGGAAGGTTGGCTTTCCTGTGGCTGGGCATGGGGCTTCTTTGGGGAAGAGCAAGCTTTCTGGGAGAGGGCTGAGATTTTCTGGAGGAGGGGTGGTCTCCAGGAAGGGGGTCAAGACCACGGACTGCCCATGGTCAAGACCATGGCAGGGGCTTGTCCTCCAGACTTCCCAGAGTCCACCTGAGGATTGTGTGGGTGTCTCAGATGCTCACCTGTACCCCATCCTGGGCAAAGAAGGCACGGGCATCCGCCTGTGTGGCGAGCTGCAGACAAGTGGCATCACCCCAGAGCGGGCAGCGCCCGAAGGAGCAGGCGGGCGGATCGTTCCTCACTGCTGCGGTAGCATTCTCCAAAGAGGTCTGGGTGTGGAACATTCGTGTGAGAGAGAGGAAGAGTCGTGGGAAGACAGCGGGAGGGAAGAGATGAGGGGATTGCAGGGAAAGGGGCAGGGGTACTAGAAAAGGAAAGGGGAGACTTACAACCCCCTTTCCTGGCTGCTCCCTGTAGTGCCCCCAGGCACCCATACCCCACGCACCAACACCCAGCCCCTCGAACTTGGCCGCCAGTTCCTTCCTCCGCGCCGCCTCCTCGGCCTCAGTCTCCAGGCGCCCTAACACTCGCAGCAACAAAGAGGCCCCAAGAGCTGAGGCTACAGAACTGGAACCCTGGAGAGACAGAGACAGGGGGTCATGGATAGGGACAGAGTTTGAAGTGAGATTCACAGAGGCGGTGAAGAAGATGGGAGGAAAGCTGGTGACCAAGGGAAAGGACAGAGGCCAGAAGTCATCAGAAATTAACCAAGGGAATCAGAAACCAAGGATGTCTGCAGATGGATCTGGGGAAGAAACTGGACGTCAAGGGAACATGTCAGAAGTCATATGGTTCAGAGACTCCCTGGGCTGGGCCAGAATTAAGAGGACATCAGAGGTTATTGTCAGATGGGAAGCAGTCAGAGGTGTCACCTAAAATGGCAGAGGAAGAAGGAAGACAGCATCTCACGTCTTGGCCAGACCTGCTGATACAGAGCTACATGCTAAGTTCGACTCTTTGCGACCACACAGACTGTAGTCCACCAGGTTCCTCTGTCCAGGAGATTCTCCAGGCAAGAATACTGGAGTAGGTTGCCATTCCCTTCTCCAATGGATCTTCTGGACCCAGGGATCGAACCTGAGTCTCCTGCACTGCAGGCAGATTTTTTATCACTGAGCCGCCTAGTAAGTTGAGAGAGATGGCACAGGCTGCTGCTGCTGCTAAGTCGCTTCAGTCATGTCCGACTCCTTGCAACCCCATAGACAGCAGTCCACCAGGCTCCTCCATCCCTGGGATTCTCCAGGCAAGAATACTGGAGTGGGTTGCCATTTCCTTCTCCAGTGCATGCCTGCATGCTAAGTTGCCTCAGTTGGAGAGAACCTCAAAACTTGGTCCTTCCACAATGGTAACAAATAAGCTGGCTAAAAATAAAAACTGTCAGGATCAACCTTTTCAGAATTCTGGAATCTAACATAAAATTTACAGCAAACAGGAGAATGCTTAATGAAAAAAGATTTCAGTAAAAGAGCACTGTGACATTTTAACTAATCCACTTATCATTGCCAATTCCCCAGCACAGTGGTTGCCTTGAAAAAAATAGCCCATGTTCCTGCTGCAGGTTGTTGTTATCAGAGGAAACAACTCAGATCTTAACTTTTTTTTTTTAATGTCTATGGGATCATCCCGGATCAGGTATGAACCCATGACTCTTGTACTGGCAGGCGGATTCCTTACCACTGAGCCACCAGAGAAGCCCCAGATCTTACTCTTAAATAACTGTGGTTGTGTGTATCAACCTAGCTGGTGGCTCTCTGAAAAGACGGCTCAAGGGCTGGCTGTTGTTTCACTGTTCTTGCAGCTTCCCCCAGAGCAGAAGTAGCTTCCCAGGTGGTGTTTAAAAACATTAAAGACAAACGTATTAGCCTCAGCTCCTTGACGCAAATAATAACAGTCAAGGCAAGCGAGAGATACTCTGAACAACTCTGGAGGGCAGAGGGAAGCAGCAGGGAAAGGGGATGCTTGAGGGAGTGAGGGGTTTAAAAGCTCCTACATGGGGCTTCCCTAGTGGCTCAGTGGACAAGAATCCACTTGCCAATGCAGGAGAAACAGGTTTGATCCCTGGTCTGGGAAGATCCCACATGCCTCAGAGCAACTAAGCCCATGTGTCACAACTATTGAGCATCTGCTCCAGAGCCAGAAGCCTGCACACCTAGAGCCTGTGTTCCACAACAAGAGAAGCCATGGCAATAAGAAGCCCATGCACCACGACCAGAATGTAGCCCCCACTCACTGCAGCTAGAGAAAAGGCTGAGCAGCGATAAATTGTGACATGTGTGCGTGCTCAGTCATGTCTCTTTGCCACCCCATCGACTGTAGCCTGCCAGGCTCCTCTGTCCATGGAATTTTCCAGACAAGAATACTGAAGTGGGTTGCCATTTCCTACTCCAGGGGATCTTCCCAAACCAGGGATCGAACCCACATCTCCCAGGTCTCCCGCGTTTCCCAAGTCTCCTGTGTCTCCTGCATTGACAGGCAGATTCTTTACCACTGAGCCACCAGGAATACAGTTAATAAAGACTCAGTGCAGCCAAAAATCAATAATTTTTTTTTTTAAAGCTGCTGTATATACCAGGAAATCTAGAAAACTGAAAACGACTGAGACTGGATGCGTGCTCAGTAAAGACTAAGGAAACCCCTAAGCTCTCGCCTCTGGCTGACCTTTAGGCTCAGCCAAAGCAGGAAGCTGAAGCTAAAGCAGAATTGTAAACAGCCTACCCAAGTGTTGAAAGGCAGCTCCACAAACAGCCTGTTTGCAAAGTGGGAGAGTTGATTCCCCCACCTGCGTGCATTTAAGGAAAGCTCTGTCAGGCCACTATCTGACCACCAAGCTAACAGAACCGGATTTCAGTGGTCATACATAATAAAGAATATGGACTCTGCAAAAACAGAAAAGTCACGAAACAAATAACAACAACCCACAAGCAGCAGCAACAACCCCTGAAGAAAGGAGCTAAGCCGATTTCCAGAGTTGCCATATTATAATAGTCAAAATGTCCTGTTTTCAACAACAAAAAACTATGAGGGTTGCAAAGAAACAAGAAAGTATGACCTATTCACAGGACAAAAGAAATTAGGAAGCTGAGTCACTGGAATTACTAGAAAAAGACTTTAAATCAACTGTCTTAAATATGCTCAAAAAGCTAAAGGAAATTATGGACAAAGAGCTAAAGGAACTCAGGAGAACAATGTCTCAGAAAACAGAGAATAGAAATACAGAAATAGGGACTTCCCTGGTGGTCTGGTGGCTAAAGACTCCACACTCCCAATGCAGGGAGCCCAAGTTCAATCCCTGGTTATGGAACTAGATCCCACATGCCACAGGTGAAAATTGTGACTGCTGCAACTAAGACCTCTCACAGCCACATAAATAAATAGTTTTTTTTTTAAAGAAATAAAGATATAGAGATTACAGAAAGGAACCAAGTAGAAATTCTGGAGCTGAAAAGTGCAATAACTGAAATAAAAAACTCTTTCAAAGGGCTTAAGAGCAGCGTTCAGGAGGCAGAAGAAAGAGTTTGTAAACTTGAAGATAGGTCCACTGTGATTATCCAGTTTGAGGTGTAGAAAGAAAAAAGAATGAAGAAAAATAAACAGACCTTAAGAGATCTGTGGGACACCATTAGTCAGACCAACATAGGCACAATGGGAACCCCAAAAAGAGAGGAGAGAAAGAAAGAGACAGAAAGAATATCTGAAGATATAACAGACTGAAACTTTCCACATCTGATGAAATACACAAATCTATACATCCAAGTAGATGAAGAAATCCAAGTAGGATAAGTTCAAAGAGATTCACACTATGAAACATTATAACCAAATTGCTGAAAGCCAAACACAAAGAGAGAATTTTAAAATCAGCAAGACAGAAGTGACTCATGTAAGATCAAATAATTATACATGATAGTTACAAAACCATAAAACTCTTAGAAACACAGGGATAAAACTTTACGACCTTGTATTTGGTAATGGTTACTTAGATTTGCCACCTAAAGCACAAGAAATAAAGAAATAAAAAGGACAAATAGGACTTCATCAAAATGTAAAACTTTTGTGCATCAAAGGGCACTATCAGTAGAAGAAGACTGCCCACAGAAAGGGAGAATGTATTTGCAAATCATAAGGGATTAATACCCAGAAGATATAAAGAATTCTTTAAACTCATCAACAAAAATAACCGACAACCCAATTTAAAAATGGGCAAAGACTTGAATAGACATTTCTCCAAAAATATATAGATCGCCGAGAATCACATGAAAAGATGCTCAACATCATCAATCGTTAAGAAAATGCAAATCAAAACCACAGTCAGGTACCATTTCACACCCATTAGAATGACAATTATAAAAAGAAAGAGACAGAAGAAGGAAGGAAGGGAAAAAGGGGAAGAGAAAAGAAAGTAACAAGTGATGGTGACGATGTGGAGAAATCAGAACAACTGTGCATTGCTGGTAGAACTTTAAAGGGTATCACCATCATGGAACAGAATGGTGGTTCCTCAAAAATGAAACCTAGATGGTCCAGCAAGTCCACTCTCAGATATGTACTCAAAATAATTGAAAGCAAAGATGCAAACAGATGTTCATACACCAATCATAGCCGTATTTTCCACGACAGTCAAAAGGTCAAAACAATCCACAGCAGACAAACAGATACAGAAAATACAGTATACCCATATAATGGGATAGTATTCAACCTTTAAAAGGAATGGTATTCTAACACATGCTATAAACTGCTGAGCCTTTCTCAATTTTTTAAAGAATCTATATTTAGCTGATGACCAGATAACAATCCAAAGTTGAAGAACTCCTGTCAAGGTATTTCTCTGACACAAAAATAAGGTCTATCTCTGATCCTACTTGAATTCCATGACCTTCTTTTTAAACTTCTCAAATGTGTCCCAAAACCTCAGCTTTAGCCCAGGCCCCCATCTTGGCTGCCTGAAGGATCCCAGCTTTACTTTCCCACGCGGTGTCCTTGCCTCTAGTTTTGTCTGCTTCTGCATTGCAACTACAACAATGCCTCTAAACTGCAAGAACAATTAAGATGAAATGACTCCCATCATGTTCAGATAACATCTAACTTCCTCACAGAGGCAACTACTTCAAAGGATGAGATTGAGGCATCTGTGCCATTGTTGTTTAGTCGCTAAGACATGTCCAGTTTTTGCGACCCTGTGGACTGCAGCCTGCCAGGCTCTTCCATCCGTGGGATTTCCCAGACAAGAATACTGGAGTGGGTTGCCATTTACTTCTCCTGGGGAATCTTCCCTACCCAGGTATCCAACCCGCAATCTCCTGCATTTTAGGCAGATTCTTTACTGCTAAACCACCTGGGAGAAGCCCCGATGCATATGTACGAACGGGGTAAATGCCCAGCATATATGGAGAATGGAAGAATCGAGTTACAAGAAATGCATAATGGGAGAGGCAAGAGAAAGAAACAACACTGAGTCATAGATCAAGAATGGAGGAGGACCTCCCCGGCAGTCTAGTGGTTAAGATTCCTTCTTCCAATGCGGGGGTGGGCGGGGATAAGGGTTCGATCCCGGTCCGGGAAATAGGATCTCACGTGCTGCAGAGTATCGACAAAATTAAAAATAAATCAATAAAACTTTAAAAAAAAAAAAAGAAGAAGAAGAAGAAGAAGAATGGAGAGGGGAGTGGGGGTACCAGAACCTTCCTGCTCAGGCGCTGGAGTCCGGTAGAAATAAAGGACAGGAATGTAGGAGAGAGTAGAATCAGAGGTCAAGTCAGCACTCACCATCTCCCAGAAGTACAAGGCCATCTGAGCCCTGTTGAGCAGCAGTGCCCAGAGGAGCAGGTCGCTCCAGGGGGCCTGCCCGGGGACAGCTTCCATCAGTTCCGAGGCAGCCTTGTCTGACAGCATAAACGACTGCAGACGGGAAAGGCGCGATGAGGGTTGGCTCCGCCCCAGACCCTTCCTGACTCCGCCCCAACCATCAACCCCACACGGCGTTCAGTCGCACACCCAGCTCTCTGATCACACCGCCTCCTGGCAGAGCCCCGGCCTCAGGTCCTTTCGCGCTCCCCCCACTCCCACCCTCCCTTCTTACATTCTCTCTGCTGCCGTCGCTCCGGCGGCCGCCCCGGCGGGGAACGTCGGCGCGCACGTCTTCCCCCAGCAGCATGCGCAGCACCTGCCCCACCTTAGGAATCTGTGGCTCCGCGGAGGGTTTCAGGGCCGGGGCTTTGGTGCTTGCACCGTGAGACACTTGGTCCAGAAGGTTGCGGATGAGTGAGTTGGGGGGCGCTGCGTTGTAGAGCTGGGCCAGGCGCACCGGGTCAGGAAGTGGCCCAGGCTGAGGCCATGGGAGATAAGCAAGCGCACGAACTCCGGTCGGTCGTTCAGGAGGGCGTCCATGAGGGAGGCCTCCAGGTGGAAGGACTAGTGGGGGCGGAATGAATGGGGGAAGAGTTGAGCACAGAGACGGGCAGAAGGCCAGGTGAGGTCAGAGGTTAAGGACAGGAGACGGGAGTACAGAACCATGAGTGATGGACAGATGGGCGGATGGGGAGAGAGGAAGTAAGATGGGGACACACGGACAACCAGAGACGGGTGGACAATTAAGAGAAGGCTGGAGAGGCCATAATTGAAGACAGAGCCAGACATCAAAGGAGTTGGAGGGGAGAGAATGCATCCCTTTTGTCAGGATCCCCACCTCCGGGCCCCAACCCCTCACCCGCCATTGGATGTCCCCCGGAAGAGTTCACTCTGGGCAATGTCCACACGGTTCCAAGCCACAGCCAAACGCAACTCATCCAGGTAAGCTGAGGCTTCAGAGCTCCCACAGGCTGAAAAGGTGACAGGGAGAGGGAGAATGAAGTCAGAGGAGGGGGACTGGGGACAGGACGACCATCTGTATTGCATCTTCTTGAGATGCCCAACATTTAAACTCGGTATAAAGTGAGTGTTGTTGGGCAGAGTCTGCAGCCTTTAAGAAGCCAGGCTATTACAAGCATAAAGTCATTCAGCTCAGGGACAGAACACAGACCAGTGGTTTAGAGGCCCCAAGAAAAGGAAAAGGAATCATTTATATTCACTTTATTGAGGTAGGCTATGAGCCAGGTGGGCTTCCCTGGTGGCTCAGACTAAAGAATCTGCCTGTGATGCAGGAGATCCGGGTTAGATCCCAGGGTCAGGAAGATCCCCTGGAGAAGGAAATGGCTACCCACTCCAGTATATGGGGAATTCCATGGATGGAGAAGCCTGGTGGGGTATAGTCCATGGAGTTGAAGACTATAGTCCATGGGGTCGGACATGACTTAGCGACTCAAGAGCAACAACAACAATGGGCCAGGCAGTGAGAGAGATGGAGAGAGAAACTGGATGCAGGCTCTGCCCTGAAGGAACCTCCTTCCAGGAAAATATGTCTCAGAATCACATAAACACCCTCAGAGTGATCAGTCCCCTTGGAGGTGGGTGTAGAATGTGATCAAGGCCAGAGGAGGCTACAGTCACAGGTATGGAGAGACTCAAGGGAGCCTCCTAGAGGTGGACAATGAGGAAGGGCTTTTGAAAGACTAGCAAGATTTGTAGGTATGTGTCTAAAATGAGAAAAGAATCTCTGAGGCAGGAGGGGCAGCCCAAGCAAAAGCCTGGATGCAGGAAAGCACAGGATATGACAGCAAACGTGAGTCACTCTGGCTTCCTGCAACTTGGGAGTATCTGTGAGAAGAAACAGGAGCACGTAGCAAGATAAAAATCCAAACATTAGCCGGGCTCCAGGAGACCCTGAGGCCATTCAAAAGAACAAGGAAGAACAAGTGGCCTTTAAAACTTTGATACCAAAGTGTGCAGTCAACCGCGTGTGACCTTGGGCAAGTCACTACCCCCCTCTCTGAGCATCATTTCTTCATCTGCAACCTGAGGAGACAATTCTAGGCAGGGGTGAAGGATCGGAGCAGGATAGAAGGACGTGCTACCCGCTCAGCATGGGGCCTGGGTGTTCCTAGACTCCAAGAAGCACCCGTCCCCTTCCCCCATTCCTTCTTCACCTGCTGAAACCCCATCCCTTCAACTCTGCCAACACTGAGCCTGTCCAGCCATCTCCAGTTTCCCCAGCAGAGTGTGATCATTTGCCCTGCTGCAAGCCATGGACTTATAACACCACCTCCTCAAACCACATCTTAGAGAGCGGCTGTGTTTTCTCCCAGGAGGCTGGTGAGTTAATTTCTGTGAAGTAAATCACATTTGCTCACTGACTGCCATCCTCTATTAAAGGATGTGTCCCCACAAGAAATGGAATCATATTAAGGAGAGCTCCCATTTATCAGACTTCCCCTGGGGCAGGCACTGCTGAGGCGCAAAACACTCCTGCCCGGTATTATCTCGATGTTTTCAGAGACAGAAACTAAAGCTCAGAGAAGGAAAGTCTCTTTCTCAAAGTCACACAGCAGAGAGGGGGCCACGCTGGTATTCAAATTTTAGTTTTATCTGATTCCAAAGTCAAAAATAACTACCTCACCACAGAATATGGTAGATGCAATTGGGGTGGGGACCTGGGGCTTAGAACGCATTAAAAATCACATTATGCCTCTTGGGAGTTTTTTATCTAGGTGAGTGCTTTCCATGTAAAACTCTTCTGGCACCACAATGACCCTCCTCACACACATCTCCACAGAGCCCTGGGGATCTACCTTAGCACTTATTTATCCCACCACCCTATCTTACTAACTCCAGGTTCTACTGCCTCTTCAAGGCCGAACTCAAATACCACCTCCCAATTGAATTTTTCTCACCTTTCTGACAGCAGTTCCTCTCCCATGTTTTTGTCTTGAATTTTACTAAAGATGTGTCCAAACAGCCCTGGTAGGAACTGCTTTTATCTCTGAAGCCTAAGCTAGTCTTGGCTGAATGAATAATGACCTCCATCATCAGCCTCTACCACGTGGCCATTGCACTCCCTATCTTGGTTTTCATCATTCATTCCTCTAGTGAAATATCAGAAGTCCCTCACTGCGGGATGGCACTCTGGTTCATCTCTGATGCCACCACGCCTCAGGGCTTAAAACATATCAGGGGCATGTAGGAAAGGTAGAAAGGGTGAGTGGGTGGATAGATGGAAGAATGGATGGATAAGATGGATGGATGAAAGAATGAATGGATGAAAAGATAGATGAAAGGATAAATGGGTGGATAGATGAAAGGATAAATGGATGGATGGATGAAAGGATGGATAGATGAAAGATGAATGGATGGATGGATGAAAAGATCGGTGGGTAAATGAAAGATGAATGGATGGAAGAATGAAGAGTGGATGGAATTGTTAACAGAGGAGTGAATAGATTGGTAGAAGGATGGGTGAATGGCAAGATGGATGGATGGTTGAACAGACAGTGGAATGGAAGGATGAAGGGAATAATGGGTAGATGGATCAGTGTACATATGGCTGGCTAGATGGATGAAAGGATGGGCGGATGGATGCAACAGAAAGAAAGCAATGTTGGAACATAATGAAAGTATCTTGGGAAAACTGTCCAATAGCACCATGCAAAGCCCCAAAAGGCACTGACAAAAGCAAAGAGATAAAAAGAGGCACAACTTATTAGAGAGGATGGGTAAAGTGCCAAAGAGAGGAGAGTGTCCAAAGTTGAGCTAACAGGAGCAGAGGCTGGGGGATTCCAAGTCTTACCCTTGACAAGGGCCCTTAAAACGATGGTCTCAAATTCCTCAGGGCCATCATCAGTTGAATAGACTGTCAGCAGCTCCTTCCGAGTCATGATCCTCTCCACCTGCAGAACACCAAATTCTGCCACCCCAACCCAACTCCCTGGTCCTGTCCACAGAGATAAAGGGGAACATTCCCCTGCAGGGCCCCACAGTCTAGGTGCCCAGCACCCTTTACTCCCAAAACCTAGGGGTGTCCAGACCACCAGGCCTCTTCTCTCTCAGACCCAGGAGTCCAGGTTCCCAGGCTTTCCTCATATCCATGAGGCTGGGCCCCCATTCCCCTTCTCTTGGATCCAGGACTCCGAATCTTCAGCATCCCCACATCTCAAGAGCCAGGAATCCAGGTCCCCAGCTCTCTCCCATCTCAGGTTCCAGAGTTGGGCCCTCAGTGTCCTACCTGGGCCTGCAGGACCTCAGGGTCCCCATTGGGGAAAAACGCTTAATCAGATCTCGGGGTTCACGTCGCCTGCCCCCACCACTCCCTGGAGCCAGAGTGTCCTCCAGGATCTCTGCCAGGCAGTCTGCAGCTCCCCCAGATCCGGCCACCAGGAGGCAGGGGAGCTGAGCCTGGGTGGCGTTCTCTATCCGCTACAGAATAAAAGGGGCAGGCAGGTTAGGGAAGGAAAGCATTCACCCTTCCCGGAACCTAGATTCCCAGCCCCTTTCTCCTCCAGGACTTGGGACCCAGGAGTACAGCCCCCAGGCCTCCTGGGCTCCTATACCTTCAACATCTTCTCATCACCGTCAATGAGGAGGAGGAGGACAGGGATGTCAATGCCAGTCCCTGCAGGGAGAACAGAGCAGAAAGCTTGGTCAGCTCCCATCAGCCTCTGCTGGGGATGGCAGAGAATCACATTTCCCAGGAGTCCCCGGGGCAAACGCTGGCTTCTGCCTAAAATCCTCAGTCCTGAGGCTCTTGGGAACTGTCATGCCTTTGAGGGTGTTGGGAGGGGCCGGATCTCGAAGACAGTAGTGTTCAGCTTCTCAAGGGAGGACAGGGCTGGGAACCTAGACTCCAGGGTTCCCGAATGAGTCATGAGTCAATCCTGTGACTGATTAATTGATCTGGAGCCAGGAGAGGATGAAAGTTCAAACAGAAAATGAAGGAAATAAGGAATAGGAAGGACTATCCAAATACAATAAAGATATTTATCAAAGCCCAATAGCAAACTCATAAAAGTTTTCTATTAACTCGATTCCCATTAAAATAAGAAATGAGACAACATCACTGCTAGTCGCACTTATCTGGGTGTTTTGAGCTAATGCAATAATACAAGAAAATGAAATAACTGGAGTGAAAACTTGTATTTTTTTTTAAGTTGGAAGAGACAAAGGTATTTATTTCAAAAAAGATGATTTACATTCTCAGAAAATTGGAGAGACTCCACTCAAAATAACTAAATACTAATAAGAGAATTTGGTTAAGTAGATTAATACAAGAAAAATGCACAAAAATAAAAACTTTTTTCCAGCTAGTAAGAATATGTATCTTATCCACATTTCCACAAAAATGATAAAATACCCAGGGATTAATTTGTAGAGAAAGTTATGATATTTTTATAAGATTGATAAAGCCTTATTTAAGGACAAGGTATGAATAAATGGAAAAGTAAACACCATGTTAACCTGTCACAATGTAACACATAAATTCAACGCAGTTTGGGGAAAGAGGGAAGTTGAAGGAGGTTGGCAGTGTTTTTCCTTTGTTCTTTTTAACAGAACAAAATAATTTTAAAATTCATATGAAAGAATAAATATTGAAGAGTTAAGAAATTGTTGAAAAAGGACAGTGAGGAGGAACTTTCTCTGATATATATATTTAAACATGTTTAAACTGCTGTAAACAAAATATATTTTTGGCACAGGAATAAATACATAGAGAAGTAGAAGAGGAAAAGGTTTAGAAACAGTTCAGTGTATCAAGGAACTGAATATATAACTGAAGTGACATTTCAATTTAGCTGGTAAAATATAGCTTATTTATTAAATGGTCATGAAGAAAATACAGCTTCCCATTTGGAAGAAAGAAATGTAGACTCCACCTCAACATATGTAAAAATCATTTGAAGACGGATTAAGGTTTAAATATAAAACCTTCTTTAAAAAAGAAGACTTAGAATATTTGTGTAGCATTGGAGTTGAATGGACTTTTCTAAAAAGATCAAGGGAAACCAAGGATATATAAAAGGAACAACAAATATATCTAACCATGTTAATATGATCATTTTTATGGAAGTAGACACCAGAAATAAAGTATCTTAAAAATTTTACAATACATCTAACAGTTAAAGCTTTCCTATCAATAAGATACAAAGAATTGTTATAAAAAGATTTATAAAAGAATCCAATTCAAAAGGGCAAAGAGTATGAATAGACATTTCATATTCCATTCATATTGAATAGAAATCTGATCAGCCAACAAAATGTGTTTTTATCTTTTAATAATGGTTAGATAAAACATCAAATTAAAAGAGTGAAATCAGGAATTCTCTGGTGGTGCAGTGGTTAAGAATCTGCTTGCTAATGCAGGGGACACGGGTTCCATCCCTGGTCTAGGAAGATTCCACATGCTGCGGGCAACTAAGTCTATGTGCCACAACTGAGCCTGAGTTCTGGAGCCCAAGCTTCTCAACAAGCGAAGCCACTGCAATGAGAAGCCTACGCACTGCAACTGGAGCGTAGACCCCACTCGCAGCAACCGGAGAAATCTCAAGTGCAGCAGTAAAGACCCAGCACAACCAAAATTAAATTTAAAAAATTTTAAAGTGATACATCACTTTCTACCCATCAAGCTGACAAAAAAAGAAAAATTAAAGCAAGAATATCCAGCGTTGGTTAAGACTGATTGGAAAAGGAAACTCACACATTCTTGATGAGAGAGTGAATGAAAACTGCTACACATTTTGAGAAAGTTACCTAGTACTATTAGTACACACACAGCAATCTCACTTTCAAGATCTACTGTATAGAATTTTAAACACCTGGATGTTGGGAGTTCCCTGGTGGTCCAGAGATTAGTCCTGAGTTGCCTCCCTGGTCGGGGAACTAAGATCCCACAAGTGGTGGGGCACAGCCAGGAAAAAATAAATTTTTAATTAAAAAATTTTAAAATAAAACACTGGGATGCAATTATGGACATTTATACAAAGATATTTTTTCAGCACTGTTTGTAGTGCCAAACACTGATAGCAGTTTAAGTATCCACCAAACAAACATTATAAATGCAACCATTAGAAGAAGATGTAAGATAAAGAAGTTTGAACCTAAAAGGATGGTTGTAAGAAAGTGATATGTATATGTATAGTATAAAAGAAAGACCAGAGAGGTGGAAATATAATCGCATAGGATTTTATAAACATACAGAAAGGTATAAAAGGATAAATCCCAAACCATATAACACTGATTACCCCAATAGAGGGGGCTGGAGCTGGAAAGGGAATTTTCTAACTTCTTTTTCTTCTTCTTCTTTGGCCTGTGAGTTCCAGAAAAACATCTATTTCTGCTTTATTGACTATGCCAAAGCCTTTGACTGTGTGGATCACAATAAACTGTGGAAAATTCTGAAAGAGATGGGAATACCAGACCACCTAACCTGCCTCTTGAGAAATCTGTATGCAGGTCAGGAAGCAACAGTTAGAACTGGACATGAAACAACAGACTGATTCCAAATAGGAAAAGGAGTACGTCAAGGCTGTATACTGTCACCCTGCTTATTTAACTTATATGCAGAGTACATCATGAGAAACGCTGGACTGGAAGAAACACAAGCTGGAATCAAGATTGCTGGGAGAAATATCAATAACCTCAGATATGCAGTTGATACCACCCTTATAGCAGAAAGTGAAGAGGAGCTAAAAGCCTCTTGATGAAAGTGAGAGTGGAGAGTGAAAAAGTTGGCTTAAAGCTCAACATTCAGAAAACGAAGATCATGGCATCTGGTCCCATCACTTAATGGGAAATAGATGGGGAAACAGTAGAAACAGTTTCAGACTTTATATTTTGGGCTCCAAAATCACTGCAGATGGTGACTGCAGCCATGAAATTAGAAGATGCTTACTCCTTGGAAGAAAAGTTATGACCAACCTAGATACTATATTCAAAAGCAGAGACATTACTTTGCTGACTAAAGTCTGTCTAGTCAAGGCTATGGTTTTTCCTGTGGTCATGTATAGATGTGAGAGTTGGACTGTGAAGAAGGCTGAGTGCCAAAGAATTGATGCTTTTGAACTGTGGTGTTGGAGAAGACTCTTGAGAGTCCCTTGGACTGCAAGGAGATCCAACCAGTCCATTCTGAAGGAGATCAACCCTGGGATTTCTTTGGAGGGAATGATGCTGAAGCTGAAACTCCAGTACTTTGGCCACCTCATGCGAAGAGCTGACTCATTGGAAAAGACTCTGATGCTGGAGGGATTGGGGGCAGGAGGAGAAGGGGACGACCAAGGATGAGATGGCTGGATGGCATCACAGACTCGATGGACATGAGTCTGAGTGAACTCCGAGAGAGAGTGATAAACAGGGAGGCCTGGCATGCTGCAATTCATGGAGTCACAAAGAGCTGGACACAACTGAGCGACTGAACTGAACTGAACTGACAACTCATGCAATGGTAAGAATTTCCTTACATACCTTCTCATGGTTTGATTAGCTACAATAAACACATATTAAAACCATTAATTTTTAAAAAATTAATTAAAATGTTAAATTAATATTAAAATATGTTGAGTGAAAGGAGGCAATTTCAAAAGGTCATATATTATATTCCATTTATTTATCTTCTGGAAGAGAGAGGCCTAGTGTGATAGTAAACAGATTAGTGACTGGGTACCCAAAGGCTGGGTATCAAAGGAATGCCTTCATGGGAACAGAACTGGTCTGTGTCCTGATTGTGGAAATGGCCACATGAATCTCTGTACATATGCCTATACACCCCAAAAAGTCAGTTTACACCCCAAAAGATGATTGTAAAAATAAGATTAAGGGAAACCTCCTACATTGTTGGTGTGAACGTGAATTGGTGCAGCCACTATGGAGAACAGTAAGGAAGTCCTTTAAAAACTAAAAATAGAGCTACCATATGATCCAACAATCCCACTCCTGGGCATATATTTGGAGAAAACCATGATGTGAAAAGATACATATTGCCCAACATTCACTGAGCACTATTTACAATAGCCAAGACATGGAAACATCCTAAATGTTTATCGATGGAGAACTGATAAAGAAGATGTGATGTGTGTATGTTTATATATGTGTGTATGTATATATGGGCTTTCCTGGCGCCTCCGTGGCAAAGACTGCACCTGCAATGCGGGAGACCAGGGTTCGACCCTGGGTTGGGACAATCGCCTAGAGGAGGGCACAGCAACCCACTCTAGTATTCTTGCCTGGGGAATCCCATGGACAGAGGAGCCTGGCGGGCTACAGTCAATGGGCTTGCAGAGAACCGGACATGACTGCCAGACTAAGCACAGCACATATGTATAAGTATATGTGTGTATGTATATAAGATGTTGTTGGGGGCCAGTGTGAGGAACTCCGCCCATGGCAAAGGTCACGAGGAAAAAGAAGTTTGGCATACACAAAGGCGTGATCAAGCCTCAGGAAATCCCCTGTTCCTGAGCATCTACCCCAACACCAGAGTACTTTACGGGGAGCTCTCCCCCATAACCATTTCTCTCGGAGAAGCAGTTAACTTGCAGCCCCAGTTAATAACAATTCCTGGGCGTGATAAGAGTGTTTCAACATACAAACTCTGAAGGTTCTCTAGCCTGCCTGATCAGGTTGTCCAGCCGCATGTGATTGTTTACAGCCTCCCAGCTGTGAGAGGCATGGGATGCTTTAAAACTTTCTAAATACAGACTCTTTTGAGAAGTTAGAAGATTATTAGTATAGTATTAGTGGGTTGATTAGGAATTATATTGGTGAAGGGTTTTTTCATTTGTCATGCCAATAATTTCTGCTAATTCCCTGCCCTAGGTGGGACAAGGGCGGCTCAGGTCAAACCTCTCTGCTGACAGACTAGCTTGTGTGACAACCTCTCAACCATAAACAGCACAGAGAGTGTGGAGTATTAGCATACGGCTTTTCTCATTTGATTGCCCACAGGCCTTCATATCCTTAGGCACCTGGGAATATATTAATCAATGTATTTGGAATATAGAAAAGGAAATACAGTAGTTTTTTATGTTAGCAATATTAGACTTTCTGAGTTAAAGAATTTTCTCTTTTGTAATAGATCACTGTACTTTGTTATAAATCACTGTGTCCTTGCTATGCAAAAATGTAACCTTATCACTATCTTAAGACTAAATAGATTGTAAAGGGAACATTGGTGAAGGGTTTTCATTTGCTGGGCTGATGTTTGCTGCTAAATCTCCATATTCCCTGCCCTTATAATGAATATAACTAGCATATAGGAGAAATAAGTATTAACCTTTAAGCATATAAGAGAAATCATGTTAAGACTAATCATGTTAAACCTTAGGTTAAGTAAATTCCTTTCTTGATTGTAACTCACTACACCCTCACCCTATAGGAATGCAACTTTATTTGGAGGGTGGTGCCTGAAAAAATCACTCCTGGAAAAATAAGTTTTCTGGTTAACTGACCGGTATCAGAAAGGGCCATAAAATGTCAGCAGCCCTCATGGTCAGAAGATGATGTAAAAACTCATAAGACCTTTGTATAATTTTTTTATGAAACACCTGATTGTGACAAGGGTCAGGTCTGCTGACCCCGCATGACTCAGTATTCATCCCTATGTGTAACAAAAGGTATATAAACAAACCTGAAAAATAAGGAAATCGGATCAGTTCCGGAAAGACGGATTCCCTCATGTCGTTCCTTTCTGCTCCCCAATTTTCTGGCTGAATTCCCATCTGGAACGTGGGTGCCCTCCAGTTCTGCTTATTTGCCCCAGTTTTCAAGCCCACGCGTGGCACCGGTGGCCTAACGCAGATGGTGCAAATTCCTTGTCCAAGTTATTCAGCCCTTTTCTCTCTCTCCTACTATTTTCTGGCCTAATTCCCATCTGGTGCATAAGACCCACCAAGCCTACTAATTTTGCCTGGGCTTCTAAGATCGGACCGGGGGCGGCGGGGGGTGGGGTGGGGGGTGGGGGGGCCTCAGTGCCTCTTCTCCTTCGGGAAAACGGGAAGATGCCTGCGGCCTACGTAGGTGGTAATTGGTACCCTGTGTTAACCAAGTTACTCGGCCTCTTTTTCTCTGCTAAATTCCTAGTCCCTCTCTATCTGTAATTAGATAGTTTTTTCTAGGATGCCTACTCCGCCCCCCACCTTCGAATTACCCTGGATCCACCGGGGCTGGACCCTGGCAAGATGTGATGTGTGTATATATATAATTATAATATATATATATATATATATATAATATAATGGAACATTCAGTTCAGTTCAGTTCAGTCACTCAGTCGTGTCTGACTCTTTGTGACCCCATGAATCGCAGCACACCAGGCCTCCCTGTCCATCACCAACTCCCCGGAGTTCACTCAGACTCGCGTCCATCGAGTCAGCGATGCCATCCAGCCATAAAAAAGAATGAAATAATGTCATTTGCAGCAACATGGATGGACCTAGAGATTGTTATCCTGAGTGAAGTCAGACAGAAAAAGACAAATATCAGATGATAATTGCTTATATATGGAATTTTTAAAAAATGGTACAAATGAAACTATTTACAAAACAGAGTCACAGATGCAGAAAACAAACTTATGGTTACCAAGGCAGAAAGCAGGGCAGGAGGGATAAGCTGGGAGATCGGAATCGACATATCACACTAGGTACAAAAAGTGAAAGTGTTAGTCGCTCAGCATGTCTGACTCTTTGAGGCCCCATAGACTGTAGCCTGCCAGGCTTCTCTGTCTATGGGATTCTCCAGGCAAGAATCCTGGACTAGGTAGCCATTCCCTTCTCCAGGGGGCTCTTCCTAACCCAGGGATTGAACCCAGGTCTCCTGCATTGCAGGCAGATCCTTTGCCATCTGAGGCACCAGCAAAGTTCATTATGTATAAAGCCCACTATGTATAAAATAGATAACTAATAAGAACTTTACTCAACACTCTGTGTAATGACCTATATGGGAACAGAATCTAAAAAATCATGGATATCTGAGTCACTTTGCTGTACAGCAGAAGGAACACAGCATCGTAAATCAGCTATATTCCAATAAAAATTAATTATATTAAAAAAATCCCTACATGTGTGAGTCGGACTCTGGACCCACTGGGCCCGATAAACTAGTGTGTATGCCCTGGATACTTTGACTTTGATCAAGGAGTAGTGGATGGAAGGAACTTTGAGTTTGAGAGGGTGTGTTGATGAGTAGGAAGAAAAATAAGATGGTTTGTTAACCAAAAATAAAATAAAATGATAAAAATAAGATTAAAATTGCCCCCAAACTAATTAAATTTCAAGATTTAGGTGGACACCTTTTAAAATATAAGAAACATTTATAAAGAAGCAGCTTTCTGTTCGGTTGATTTTCTACATTGGACATTTGTTTGTTTTAGTGATTATGCTCTTGTCTATTATTTCATTGCTTCTACTGCCTCTAGATTTGTCTTGCTCTTCTGTTTCTAGGATTTTTTTAAATTGGAGACAAATCATTGATTTTCAACCTTCCTTTTCTTTTCTTTATTATATACTCATTTAAGTCTACAGATTTCCCTTTAGGTATTGCATTGTGCTGTGCTATGTTTAGTCGCTCAGCCACGTCTGACTCTTTGCGACCCTGTGGACTGTTAGCCCACCAGGCTCCTCTGTCCATGGGATTCTCCAGGCAAGAATACTGGAGTGGGTTGCCATGCCCTCCTCCAGGGGATCTTCCTAACCCAGGGATCAAACCCAGGTCTCCCACATTGCAGGAGGACTCTATAGTCTGAGCCACCAGGGAAGCCCAAGAGTACTGGCGTGGGTAGCCTATCCCTTCTCCAGGGGATCTTCCCGACCCAGGAATCAAATCTGGGTCTCCTGCATTGCAGGCGGATTCTTTACCAGCTGAGCTACCAGGGAAGCCCAAGCATCAGCTGCACCCCCAAACATGTTGGTATGTCACGACATAACCATCACTCAGTTCAAAATATTACCTAGCTTCTTTTTTTTTCCTTCTTTGATCCATGGGTTAATCACAAACTACAACTTATGTAATGATATGGATGAATCTCACAGAAGTAACATTGACTATGAGAAGTGAGAATTTAAGACATGAGGATGGTATGATTCTAGTCATATGAAACAGGTTCAGAACTACCCGATGCTGTAAAAACACAGTGAGGTAGCCTTTGCGTGTGGTTAGGAGAAGGCTTCTGAGGGGTGGTATTATCCTGTTTCTTGATCTGGGTCCTGGTTGCCTAATTGGGTTCAGTTTGTTAAAAACTCATCAAGCTGTCCACCTTCGAGTATTGCAGATTTCAAGATAAAGGATTTTTTTAAACACAGCAAGTGATGGGAGAAGGCCCTGACCACAGGAAACTCCCCTGGCTGCAGTCCCCAGATTCCAACCAGAGGGGACCACTGGAATCCTGAGCAGTGAATCCCCAGTGGAGGAAGCCACTCACCTCCCACGCCCGTCTTCTGTTGGGCCAGGTAGGACTCGAAGCCCAAGCGGAAGCGGTTCTCGCCTCCCAGGCGGCCGTGTGTGCCGTCGTCCACCAGGAAGAAGGCTGAGTAGTTGTAGTCGAGAGGGAACTGGACCCCATCCTCCGGGTCTCCGCGCCACCGGTACCTTGCGGGGAACGAGCCCTGGGGGGACAAGTGGCCAGACCAGGGGGTCTCTCCATCAGGGCCAAAGGGACAGACACTAGGCCCTCATCCCTCCCCTAACCCTAAGCCCCAGCCCCTCCCCCACTCAGACCCAGGGCTCCAGGTCCCCAGCCCCCTCTTCCAAGACCCCGAGTCCCACCTTGGGGTTGGTGAGAGTGTCTCTATTCCGAACCACGCCCCAGGGGACCACGCCCATGGCCACCACCTTGCTGCCCCCAGTGCTAGCCGTCTGGTGGTCCCGCACAGCCGCACCGACGTGCCGGCCGATGCCTTTGTGCAGCCCTCCAGTGACAATCCAGGCCCCTACACAGGGACACAGAGAGTAGTGGTGAGGTCCAGAGACAACGTAGGCTGCGAGCAGAGACACAGAAAGAGACCAGAGAGTGAGACAAAAGCCACGCAGAGATGGCAGAGAAGAAGACAGGCATTCCAGGGAAGCGGTGGGGGGAAGATGGGGGGCCAGGAGGCACAGCCCCACCCCCGCCTCAGTCACCTGTGCTCTGGGCAGCCCGCACCAGCCCACGTCGCAGCAGGTCCTGCAGCCAGGTCTGGAGGATGGGGCCCCTGACCCCCCAGCACTGACACCACCAGGTTAGGGGCCCGGAAGCCCCACACTTTGGTGACCAGAGTATAAACTGTAGCTGGATCCGTGCGGTCCGAGAGCCGGAGGAACTGTGGACACACGAGAGGCGGGGACACAGGGAGAGGGGACAGAGAGAGAGAGACAGAGAGAGAGAGAGAACAGAGATGCAGACAGAGGAGCACAGAGATAGGGGGACAAAGACCCAGAGAGAGGAGGACAGACTTACAAAAGACAGAGGGGGTGGAGGGGACAGAGATCCGGGAGAGGTGAAGACAAGGATGGGCAAATGGGGAGACACAGTGTTCAGCTGGGACGCTGAGGCACACAGTCCCACTGGCCAACCCCGGCCTTGCCCAGACATGCTGGCCTCACATTGCTGATCTTGCGCCCAGCGCCCAGGAAGTCCAGGTCCCCGAAGGCATCTGTGGGCTTCTCCGTGGTGTGCAGGTCACTGTCCCATACAGTCACGACGGCTGCCCCGAATGCATCCTCCACAGCCACGGATGGGTGGGCACCCGGGGGATGCCCACACTGGCACAAGGTCCCCCTGCGGGGGAAAGAAGAGGATGAACCCCAGGAGTGTCCGCACTGACCCTGCAGAAACGTCCCTGTCTCTGTGTGTCCCCCAGAGGCGCTCACAGTCCATGCTGACCCTGGCACTGCCCCTCCTTGGTAGGGAGAGATTGGGGCAGAACAACCACAGTCACCTCGCCCGCCAGCAGGAAGCCACAGCGGCTCAAGCAAGCCTGGGCAGGAAGGTCTCTGTACAGGGCCCCACACTCACTGTTGCCTTCAGGGCCTGAAGTGGGATAGTTCGGGGGCGGGGGGCATCGGGGTGGCCTTGCTGCCCCCAGTCCAGACAGATGATATTCGCGTGAAAAGGGAACTCAAGAGAGTGATTCAGAGAGCACGCACGTTCTCGAGGTCAAGGCAGCTGTGTGACTTTGAGCAAGTAGTTTCACCTCTCTGAGCCTCAATTTCCCCCTCAAATGAAAAGACAATAATAGCACAGCCTACTTCAGAGAACTGTGAGGAGCCAATGAAATAACAACATTTCTTCAGATGGGGGCTGCATACAAGATCCAGTCTCCATGAACTCCACACAGAGCTTTAAATAACCTTGAATAGCACAGTGAGAAAGTCGTTCCTTTTTGAGTTCTCCTGATTACTGTCAAGGAGAGAGGTTCAGCTGAGTGCTAGAATATTTGTCATGCCTAACTCTTTACTATATATTGTTTTTTAATAACAGAGACAAGTTGGCCTCGGGCTCAGAAAAAGGCTGGCAACAGCACCCGTTTAGAAGATAAATGCTTCGGCTTAGTTTTTATTGTAATTGTCTTCTATGGCTTGTTCCTTTCTCTTTGTGGCAAATGGAATGGATTTTCCATTTATGGTGATCATATATGAGACAGTTTCCCCCTAAATAAATATACAATTATCCCTAGTGACTTAATGAGATTGGCACCTGAGTTTTAAAAGAGCAAGCACCGAGGGTTGAGAGATGAGGGACTGGTTTGGAAAGGTATCTAAATTTCTTTGGTCCCTGATGCCAGAAGGGATTCAGATATCAGGGGATACTGGCAATTATGGAAACAGTGAGTGAGTGATAGTCGCTCAGTCATCTCCGACTCTTTGCGACCCCGTGGACTGTAGCCTGCCAGGCTTCTCTGTCTACGGAATTCTCCAGGCAAGGATACTGGAATGTAAACAGAGGAAGCTACAACTTAAACAAACTAATTTTCTAGAAGGAATAGCACGAGTGGTCCAAGGATTTAGCAAAAGTTGTAAAGACAATAGGGGCTTCCCAGGTGGCGCTAGTGGTAAAGAACCTGCTAGCCAAGGCAAGAGACAAAAGTTAAGAGACTGGGGTTCAATCCCTGGGTCAGGAAGATCCCCTGAAGGAGAGCATGGCAACCTGCTCCAGTGTACTTGCCTGGAGAACCCGATGGACAGAGGGACCTAGCGGGGCTAGTCCATACGGCTGCAGAGGGCCAGACATGGTTGAAGCGACTTAGCACACATGTGCACACGCAAAGACAACAAAAAGAATCAAGCAACCACACTGAATATACCAGCTTCGGGCAGAGTGAGGACTATGGGACACACCTCTCCTCCTTTCTGAGTCAACCGTCAGGGTCCTGGCATGCCTCAGTTTACCCACCTGATCCTTTCACCCATCTCAACCCCGTCCCTGGGTGCCCTCCTCCTTCGTTCCTGTCCATCTACTTCCCTTGAGCCCTTCCTGGCAAAATTTCTTCAACGAATGTTCCAGAACTTGAATTCTCCAGTACAATAGCCTCTAGCCACACAGCGCTCCTTGTAGTCAAATAAAATTAAATAACAATTAAAAATTCAGTTCCACAGTCACTCTGACCACATTTCAAGTGACTAGTAGCCACGTGTGTGTGGCCAGTGGGTGCCATATTGGATGTGACTATAGAACATTTTCATCATTCCAAAAACTCTAGTGGACAGCACTGGCAGACACCCCCATCTTCCTGTCTCATCTCCTACCCACCCCTTTCTCTGCATCACCACCAAAACCGAAATGGTCTCTGATAAAATCAGCAGTTACCTGCATGAAAAAAATCAGTGGTTACTTGCGTGTTCCCAAATACAATGGTTTCTATTCAGGTCTTATCTGACTCTGACAAAACAGCCCCTGTCATGGCTAAAAGGCTCTGATTCTAGAAAACTTTTTCCTTGGCAGAGCACACCTGTACCCCCTGGCTGCTCTGTCCGGCCTCATCTGTGGCTTTCTCTTCCTCTGTGCCTCCCTCGAGTCCAGGTGTTCCCCAGAGCCAGGGCCACGTGCCTTCTCGACATAGGTCTCAAGCTCAGTGTCCCCGAGGGCCAGGCAGGGGAGAGAAAGAAGCATCAGGGGGAAGGTTATAAGTGGGTGTGCTGGACATCGTCCTGACTTGAGGTAGCATGTCTGTCTTGAAGCATTCAGAGACACGTTTTTAAGGAACCCTCTTCCATGGCAGTGGGTGGGAGGTGGGAGAGGGGTGGAGAGATGGGCCATAGAATTACCCATTCGCAACATCCTCCGATTTTACGCTTTCTTCCCACGCCCATCCCACTTCCACAGTTTCCAATACCATCTACAGCTAGGACTTCTCAAATCCTTCTCAAATCTAGGATGGAAGTTGCAGAACTTTCCTGAGTCCCTGACCCAGGTCTGCCATGCCCTTGGTTCTCATGCTCCTGGGTTCCCATCTCTGGGGCTCCCAAGCCCCAGACCAGATGTCTGGGCCCATCCTCCCCTTGCCCCTCATTCCACAAATCCATAGGCCCCCAGGCTCTTGCCCCATGAATCTTTGCCCTGACCTCTCCTCTCTGTGTCCCCACAGCCCTGGCTTGCCTCAGGCCTCTTCTCCTCCCATTTGACCCTTGGCCAACCTTTTCCCCAGCTTCCCAAACTCCCATTCATCTTCACGTGGCCCCCAGGGAGTTCCACACCCAGAGCTGACCCTGCCCCTCCCAGGGCTCCCTGGAACACCCAGACCGGTCCCCAACCCCACAGGGTGGCATTTGAGGCCCTGTAACTTCTGGTCCCACCCTCTTCCTTGGTTTCCTCTCTCCAATGGCCCTGGCACCCTGAACTCTGCCCTTTCTTCAATCCACAATGTCAACAGGGGGCGATTTATACTTGCTGTTCCCACGCCTGGAATCCAGCCCACCTTCAGCTGTCAAACTCCAACTTTGTCACCTTCAAATGTTCCCCCCGCCAGCCTTAACCAGATGCTCCCCTGGGGGCCAGCGGTGTGTCCTCCGCAGCTCTCACTTTCTTGCCTTAGAATCATCTTCCTCCCACCAGACCAGAGGTTTCTAAACTTCCTTGACCATCCTTCCCATCAGTAAAAGTTTCTGAGCTGCTGCTACTGCTGCTGCTGCTAAGTCGCTTCAGTTGTGTTCGACTCTGTGCGACCCCAGAGACGGCAGCCCACCAGGCTACCCAGTCCCTGGGATTCTCCAGGCAAGAACACTGGAGTGGGTTGCCATTTCCTTCTCCAATGCGTGAAAGTGAAAAGTGAAAGTGAAGTCACTCAGTCGTGTCCGACTCCTAGTGACCCCCAAATAGTATTTATATTTACGCATCATTCAAGCCATCCTGCACTAATAGAATATATTCATAATAGAACACACCCTTAATTAGGAACACTGACATTTCCCACACCCCAAGGGTGGTCTTAAGGACACCAGAAAGCCAGAGCCCCCTTGAGAGACCACCACTGAAGGCCAGGAGCTCCTAAGAGCCGCCACTCTTCACCCCTGCTTACCCAGCGCAAGCACAGGGTCTATGCACACTAGTTAGTAACTGCGACCTTCCAGCTGGAGTCAGACATATTTGCCAGGGCTTACTAAGCGCTGAGCGCTGTTTCAGGAATACCGCAAGCATTAACTTGTTTAATTCTCACAATAGCTTCAGGAACTAGAGCCTGTTTTTATGCCCAGATGATAGATGAGTACAATACCCAGAGAAGTAAAATGATTTGCTGGAAGCCACCTAGCGCCTCAGTTGAAATTTGTATCTCAGTTCAAATGTGAACTGTGGCAAGGGCCTGTACTCTTGCAAACAGTGCTCTGCCTTGGAAGTGCTGAGTGAGAGTTTCTTGGAGGAATGAAGGAAGGGATGAATGAATGAGACAGGGACAGCCGAGAAAGAAAGACAAGAGAAAGTGATACCAGAAGGCAGACACCCAGAAGGGAAACCGGGAAGGAAAGAAACAGAAGCCTGCCCTGGGGCTTTAACACTGATCCTGAAGGCGAGGCCGGGAAGTTTCAAGTGTTTGCAGACTGACCCAAGGCCTCCCCGACATACAGGGCCACAGGGGAACGCCCTTGGGAGTGTCCGCAGTGACAGGACCCGGACCGAAAGGACCTGAAGGGCGCGGTTTGCGGTGTGCGGGGCTCAGCGGGCCCGGGACGCTCGAGGGTCTGTCCCCTAGGCGAGCTCCTCACCCCGAATCTGTGGGGTCAGCGACGAAAGTCGTGCACGTCTTCTTCTTGAAGATCTTGGGAATCCAGCTCTGGAGGACAGGAACAAGGGATGAGAGGATCCAGCTTAGTCCTGCGGACACGGGTGACCCTCCCGCGCCCTAGGGGAGATCCCGGAGTCCGGGACCCCAGCGTCATCCTCTCCCGGATTCCGGAGACTCGACCCCCACCCCCAGCCTCCCCCCTTCTATCCGTCCCCAGGGACCCAGGAGTCCCGGCCTCCAGCAAACCCCCGCCCCGCCTTTGTCTGACCCGAGAATCTAGGTCTCAAGAGCCCTCCTCCCTGCGAGCAAGGAGGCCCGGCCCAGGCTCCCTGTTCCCTCAGACCCGGGTCCGGCGCTGTACCTGCTCCTTCTCCGCACCCACCATGCTGCCGCGGCCACAGCGACCTATCTGGCAGCCCGCACGCCCTCCACCAACCCGGGGCTCCAGACGCGCCGGGGACAGACCGGATCCGCCGCCTCCCCGCCCAGCCCGGGGCGGCACCAGGTCTGCGGGGCGGGGAGCACAGGGGATGCGTAGAACGGGGAGGCGGGGCCGAGGCTGGAACAGGACTGGGGGAAAGGGGTCAGGGACCAGAGAGAAGGGGTCGGGGCTCCAGAGAGAGGGACGGGGACCCAGGGAGAGGGGGTCGGGGACCCAGGGAGAGGGGGACGGGGACCCAGAGAGAGGGGGACGGAGACCCAGGGACAGGGGGTCGGGGACCCAGGGAGAGGGGTCGGGGACCCAGGGAGAGGGGGACGGGGACCCAGAGAGTGAGAGACAGAGTCCAAGAGAGGGAGGACAGAGGTCAGAAAGAGGGGGACGGGGACGCAGAGAGGAAACGCCAGCGATGAAGGAGAGGGTCCACTGACCACACTGACAAAGTGTTGGGGGGACACAAAGACTTAGGTGGGGGCAGAGAATTGGATGGGTGGAGGGCTACACTGACCCAAAGAGACAGTGAGAAAGACTCGGATGGGGGGATAGTGTGCACACAGACACACTCAAGAGTGAGAAGAAAGGGATGGAATCCTCAGGACGGGGGACAGGGGTCCTGAGAGAGCAGGTGAAGAAACAACAGTGGAGAGAGGGAGACCTGTGAAGAAGGCTGGGGCCCAAAGAGCTGAGCGGCAGTGCTGGGGTGAGCAGTGGGGGGTGTGGGAAGGCGGACGGGCAGGGCCATGTGTCCCCTGCCAGCTCTCTGACAGGGACAGCTGTGGCCGCCCGGGTAACCTGAGCCCCCCCCCTTGCGCCACATTTATAGCCCTGGCCTGGCCCCATCCCCCTGCCCCCCAGATTTGAGTCCCAGGGACAGGAGGTCACGGGTATGTGTGCTGCAGCAGAATGCCTCTCACCCCTCACCAGGGCCTCCATACTGGCATCCACCATCTCAGCAGAGCAGCCCATTCTGGCCAGAAACTCCCGGGAATCTAACCCCCCCAGTCCTTCCTTGGCAGGGGTCTCTCCCTTCACATACATCCCTCCTCCTCCCTTCCCCTGAGGTCCAGGCTCCCCGACACTGGCCGACTAAAAAGCTAGCCACTGTCTGGGCAGCTGCCAAACATGAACGCGTTGGCAGCCCAAAGTCAGAGACCCTCGACTCCTCTCTCCCGGCCCAAGAGAGACCCTTCATCCACCCCCTTCCCAGTCGAGAGGAGGAGGGGCAGGAGGAGACTGACCCAGAATAACTCAGGGCCCAGAGTAAATTTAGCCACAGAAAGGGGAGGGGAGAGACCCTATTGGCTGGGAAGTGGGAAGGAGGGCCTGTGAGGGGGGGTCAGGGGACTCTGAAGACAGCCTCAGAGGGGTGTCCAGAGGCTGACTGTGAGGGCCAGAGGGCAGAGACGGGGAGGGACACAGCAAAGGAACGACACACGGAGCCAGAAAGGGAAGGAGCCCCAAAGGGACAAGGAGCCCAACATCCGTCCTCGCAGCCACAGTCTCAGTGGGAGCCAGCCCTGGGAGCAGCGCCGCTGCCCTTCTGTCCCCATGGGCCTCTGCGGGCCATGGCTGCACACTTCTGTCCTCTGGGCTGCAGTGGCCAGCCTGCTCCTCCCCCTGCCATGACCCAGCAGCTGAGAGGGGCTGGACCCGGCCCCAGCAACTGGGACGACCACGCAGGAGCTTCCGGGGCCCTCAGAGGATGTGTCGGGCAGGTCTGACCACCCCCACGTACAGCCACGGAGGCCATGGACATGAGAATGGGGTTGTTTCCACAGACAGTGAGCACCATTTCTGGGGCCACGGAGACCACGGAGAAGAGGACGAAGACGTCTCCAGAGAATCCCCAAGCCATAGGTACCAAGGCCGCAAGGTGGGAGATGAGAACGTCTCTGACGAGGAGTACCCCGAGCGTGCTCAGCAGGCCCACGGACACAGACGCCACGGAAATGAAGACACGGATGATTCAGCTGAGCACGGGGACCACTTCCCCAGCCACGAGAGCCAGAGCCATCAAGACGAGGAGGAGGAGGAAGTGGTGTCCAGTGAGCATCACCATCATCACGTCGTCAGGAAGGCCCACCGAGGCCACAGAGAAGAGGAAGATGAAGACGAGGAAGAGGGAGAGGAGAATGTCTCCACTGAGTATGGACAGCAGGTCCACAGATGCCAGGACCATGGGGAGCAGAAGGACGAAGATGGCTCAGAGGAACACGACCTCGACCATGGCCCCAACCACAGACACAGCGGCCACGAAGATGACGATGACGGCGATGATGCTGTCTCCACCGAGCACAGACATCAAATCCACAGGCACCGAGATCATGGGGAGGAGGAGGAGGGAGGCCGTCTCAGAGGAACATCCCCACCATCACAGCTCCAGCCACAGACACCAGGGCCACGAAGAAGAAGAAGATGATGAAGATGACGATGATATTGTCTCCACTGAGCACAGACATCAAGTCCACAGGCACCAAGATCATGGGGAGGAAGAGGATGAAAATGACTTGCAGGAACATCCCCACCATGGCCCCAGCCACAGATACGGGGGGCCACAAAGAAGAAGAAGATGATGATGATGAAGATGATGATGATATTGTCTCCACTGAGCACAGACATCAAGTCCACAGGCACCAAGATCATGAGGAGGAGGAGGATGAAGATGACTCAGAGGAACATCCCCACCATGGCCCCAGCCACAGATATGGGGGGCCACAAAGAAGATGATGATGATGAAGATGACGATGATATTGTCTCCACTGAGCACAGACATCAAGTCCACAGGCACAGAGATCATGGGGAAGAGGAGGATGAAGATGACTCAGAGGAACATCACCACCATCATGGTGGCAACAAGGAAGACGAGCATGAGGATGTGTCCACAGAACACTGGCACCAGGGCCCCAGACATACCCACCATGGCCTTGGAGACGACGAGGAGGAGGAGATCACAGTCAAGTTCAGCCACCATGTTGCAAGCCCCCAACCCCAAGGCCACAAGAGCGCTGAGGAGGAGGACTTCCCAGAAGATTATAAAAAAAGCAGTCCCTGGCGATGAGCACCATGGAGTCCCCAAGGAGGAAGATGAGGACATCTCTGCCAGGGTTGGCCACCAGGCTCCCAGCCACAGGCAGCAAGACCACAGAGATGAGGGGACTGGCCACAGAGGGTCCATCAAGGAAGAGACGAGCCACCAGTCCCCAGAACACAGGGGGTGAAGGATAGAAGCCACTTAAAGGAGAGCGATTCTGAGGAGGACGAGGAAGAGAAAGAAGAGGATCACAGCTCCCTTGAAGAAGCCAACGAAGATTCAGAGGAGGGAGGAGAAGGCACCCGCCATGGCAGCCTGGATGACCAGGAGGGATGAGGAAGACGAGGAGGAAGGGCATGGCCTCAGCCTGAGCCAGGAGGAGGAGGAAGAGAAGGAGGAAAAGAGAGAAGAGAGAGCTGAGGTTTGGGTCCCACTGAACCAAGACCACCAGGAGGAAGATGAAGAGGAGGCAGGGCTCGAAGAAGATGAACTCCCCTTCACCATCATCCCCAACCCGCTGACCCGGAAGGGAAGTGTCTGGAGGTGCCTCCAGTGAGGAGGAGAGTGGCGAGGACACGGGTAAGTGATCTGACTGGTTGGGGGTGGGGAGGAGCGGAGTCAGCCTGGGTCACTGCTGCCCTCTTGTCCCCACAGGTCAGCAGGATGCCCCGGAGTATGGGAACTACCAGCCAGGGTCCCTGTGCGGGTACTGCTCCTTCTGCAATGTATGTCTGCAACCCAGATCCACCCACCAAGCTGTTTCTAGACTTTGGTCCAGGGCTCTAGTGTGCCTGGGGAGGGTCGTGAGCAAAGGAGAACAGGGACAGTTCTGAGTGAACAAAGACACTTCTGGGGCCACCTGGGGGGCAGACTGGGGACCAGGAGGCTGGGGGAGGAAGCTGGGACAATGGTCCAAGAGTGGGAGGGTGAGGCCTGAACTGCACTTGCAGACACGAGGACAGGGAGGAGGGTGCAAGGCAGAGCGGGGGGGGAGGGGGGGTGGGAGGGGAGGTGGGACAGGACTGGAGGGAGGCGGTGAAGAGACTACCCGAACATCCAGCCCACAGTAACAAGGTGGTGTCCCAGCACCTGGCAATGAGGAAATGAAAGGGTGGAGAGCAGGTTGGGGGAAGATAACTGAGCTCAGTGCTGGAGGTGAGGAGGCTGAAAAGTTGGGGAAACGTCCAGCCGGCAGGGTGGAGGACTGGTGGATGGCTCCCAAACATTTCCGTCTAACCTGGCTCTTCTCATCCCCAGCGATGCACTGAATGTGAGAACTGTCACTGTGACGAGGAGAACATGGGAGAGCATTGCGACCAGTGCCAGGTGAGACTTCTCCCAGACCCAAGGACCCCCCCAAGCTCAGGGTGGCCCGGGACCAGCTGAGCACCCCCAGCCCAAAAATCCTGCCCTCTGCCCTCAAACCGACCTAACTCCTTACTCTTGATGTAGCTTGGACTCCAAACCCCGTCCTACCTCTGACCTTAAGCTCCACCTAGCTAGTTTCCACAGCTAGTCTCCTGCCCTCGTGCTGCCCAGGCCCCATCCTGACCCCGCCCCTGACCGCCTCCTGCCTCTCTCCGTATCCTCACCCCCAGCACTGTCAGTTCTGCTATCTCTGCCCGCTGGTCTGCGAAACTCTCTGCTCCCCGGGTGAGCATGGGCGGGGCCCAGGAGGAACTCTGGTGAAGGGGCGGGGCCTGGTGGGGGCGGAGCCAACCCGGGAGGGGACCGGAAGGCTGTAGGGCGTGGCTATGTGGGGAGGCGTGGCCGAGGCTAGGCATCTTTGACAGGAATGGGAGGAGCACTGAGGGGGTGGGCCCCGCACAGAGGGAAGGTTAGGGAGAGATGCCAAAACTAAAGGGGTTAGGATTGCCTAGAGGATTGAGGGGCGAGCCTAGAACCGAAAGGGTGGGGGCCAAAGCAAGAATGGGGCTCCTGAAGCATGAGAACACCCAGAGCAGAGGGGAAGGAGTGGGCCCTTCAAAGGTGTCCCGGAAGAAGGAATTCATTTGGGAGAAGGAACCCAGAAAGGGGGGCGGAGCTAGTCCTGATCCTGGACTGAGTGAAAAGTGACCCCCAAATTCACCCGTGATATACCCCCTCAAGCCTCTTCTCTCCCACAGGAAGCTACGTCGACTCTTTCTCCTCGTCCCTGTACCAGTAAGTATGTGGAAGGGAAAGTGTGAGGGCTCCTTTAGAAAGGTGCTGTCCCGCCATGAATTACTAGACAACTCTGGGATTCTATTTCCCCTTGGTGAAATGGGCAGGTTAAGGACCTATAAGCGCCCTGGGGTGAGCTAGGGACACTTCGACTGTCCAATCTCTGCGTCCTTCTCTCCAGAGCCCTGGCAGACATGCTGGAAACTCCGAACCCTGACCCAGCCTCGCGGCTGCGGCACAGACATACCTCCCTGGCCCTCCAACCCCTTTCCACGAGCCATATTTATTTCTCTGAATAAACGTGCTCCCCGAAACCTCACTGTCAGGCGTGGGGTCGTGGGTTTGAGGGAGAAGAGGCCTGAACTCCTCGAGGTGTTTGATTTACTAGGTCCTGATAAATAAATCAGTCAACACGGGAGCTTTTTGAAACAGTTCTCTTTACCCGTGATCACTGAGTGACGCCTGGGGCAGGGAGGCCGACCAAGAGTCGGGGGCGAGGGCTCCCCCACCGTCCTTCCTCCTCCCACGCCACGTCGCCCAGTGGCATCATGGAAAGAGGATTCTCCCATGCAAACCCCGGAGCCGGAGCGGAACGGGGAGCGCAGTTCTGCACCCCGTACCCCCGGGGCACGGACACAGCCACAGCACGGGGGGCGGAGGGGCCTCGGGGACACGAGACACTGGGGAGAGAGAGGGAACCCCGCCCACAGCTGACCCCAGGCACCAGCGACGGGACGCGGCGGGGCGGGGCAGAGTGGCACAAGGGGCGAGGCATTTAGCAGCGAGTCCCCCCTCCCCTCCTTTCGGACGAGAAGGAAGACTTGGGCCCCGCAAATGAGAAGAAAGAGGAGGGGTCAACCTCTCCCCGCATGCGGCCCGGGAGGGAAGCCCCGCCCCCTTCCCGCGGGGAAAGGGCACCCATCTCGCATCGGAAACTGATCAATAAATTACAAAGTAGAGGAAAGGGAGGCGGAAGTTTGGGGCGAGATTTCTTCCTGCCCTCTTCTTCCCCCCTCTCAGTCCAGTGCATGTGGTTTGGTCCAGGCCCAGTCCATTTGTGAGGCGGGGACCAGCATCCCCCGTTCGTCTGTACAGATGGTCCAGTCCGCGGCGCGAGCTCCCCAGTACACTCTCCCCGGCGAGACCATACTGTGGGCAGGAGGGGGAACAGCCCAGCCTCTGAAAGGTTCTTCCGTCCGAGTGAGGTCACCTGCATTGATGCCAGGCGTGAAGATCCACTGTGCCGCCCCCGATCCCCAAGATCGCCCAGTACGATCCTCACCTGGAAGCCTACACTAGCAGGAATAGGTCCGGACAGAAACGCCATCTGCCCGGGAACTCCCAGAAGTCTGGCCTGGAGGGAGAATGAGCATTGGTTCAGTAAAGCGTGCCCCCTACCCCCCCCTCACACACCCGCCCAGGTCCTCCTCCACCCGAGCGTCCTCCCTTGGATTCCCCCCTCTCGAGAAGCCAACGACCGACCGCCTGACTCCCTCCAAGCCAGTTTCCATTCCTTTCTCAAAGCCTCAGATTCCTTCAAAATGCCCCAGGTGACACTGGACGAGTTCATTTCCCACCCTGGAAGACGGGGTATGATGGGATTAATCCATTCCACACCCTGAGGAGGGAGTTGGCTTGTTGGAGCAGTCCATTTGTCGTGGGTGGGGAAAAAGGGACTAGACCATTTCAGAACCCGAGAAGGCTGGTGGAATGTGGAGATGGTCTCTCCCCCGACACCTAAGAAGGGGAGGGGAGCAGAGGCTGTCCCATTTGGTATCCGCCCACCTTCCGGCTGCAGCTTGCGGAGAGGGAGCCCCGGCGAGCCCAGAGCCCCTGCTGCGGCCGAACGAAAGTTGGGGGGGCAACATCTCAGCTGAGTCGGGAGTTACGCCTCGGAGGTCCTTCTCTCGGAACATCTTCCTCCAGGATGGGGAGCGGCTGAAGGACTTGGCACTGTCCTAGGTATAGGGGGTGCAGCCAGCTGGTGAGGGACTACGGCCACGTTCCTCCACTCCTCCTTTTGACCCCACCCCTCTCCGGCTCCTTTCACTCCTTTAGCCCCGCCCCTTCCCTGGCACCGTCTCCAACCGCGACCCCTTGGCCAAGTCAAGCCCCACCCCTTTAGCTGCGAGTCTAGAGGGGCGGCTGGGAGAGTGGAGTCCCCTACGCTTGTTGCTGCTGCGCCCACCTCATCCAGCCGCCTGTCTGTGCCCAAGGAAATGAGGTTGCTGAATTCCTTTTCCAAGAGCTGCCGGGCCTGCAGAGGAGAGGTGGGAGAGAGGCTGCAGCGTGCAGTCTGCAAGATGGGGATGTTCAGTGTGCCCTGGGCTCTGCGGCAGCTCACCTGTGCATTTTGCGTGGGGATCTGCAGAAGCAAGGCCAGGTCGGAGTAGTCGAAGGTCTCGTCCAGGGCGAGCAGTGCCCCGTGCACCCCGCTCTCCGTGAGGTTCGTGGCGAATTCCTTCAGGCCCAGCCCGGACACCCAACCCATGACCCGCTCATTGGACCACACCATCACGTCTGGGGATGGAAGGGACCCTCAGTTGCACCCTTACTGGGGCCTGGCCCTTCATTTATCCTATATCTCCAACCCCATTTCCTCTTCCTGTCTCCACCCCATCTCCCCTGGCCTCCCTCCCCTTCCCTATTTATGCCTCCTCCAACCCTGTCCCAAACCCCCTCCACATGGCTCCCAGCTGGACTCATACTTTTCTACTCACCTCGGATCTGGGTCTGACTCTCTTCCCGCCTCCGCTCCAAGTCCTTCCTGTCATAGTTGGAGCCGTTTCAGGCACATGATCCCATAATGCAGGCTCACCCTGAGTAGCAGAGATAGCGGAGTCACAGAAGAGCCCCACAACCCGTGACTGTTTTCCCTGTTGCTTGTGGTTTTCTGGGGAGAGGCTGGGGAATTGCTCCACTGGATCTGTTCTATTGATTGCTGACCATCCCAGGAGCCGGGATATTTTTTAAAAAGCAGTTCCTGTTAGCCAACCTGTAAGGAGTATGGGGTTAGCTAGCCAAGCTGTCTCAGGTCTTGGACTATTCCTATTGGACCATCTTAATGGGTGGAAGGGGCACAGGAGTCTGGATTTCCTAACAATCCATGCTAAAGGGCCAAAGATAGTCCAAGATGAATTAATTCCCACATCATTGGTCCTATTTGCCAAAGACTCTCTAGAAGTGGGGTCTTCTCCCACTTGGACTGTCGCCACAGGCCAGGCAACCTCACCTGTGAAAGCTGTCCACCATCTTGAGCTGGCCCCGGAGTTCCTTCTTGTTAAGATGATCTAACATTCGGGCATCCACCAGCGACTCCATGAAGTAGCTGCGGTACTGGGGCAGCCCCAGGCTGGGCAGCCAGTCGTTCCCCACCCATTCGTGGTTCATGTCGCCATATGCCAGGATCTGGGGCCATGGGCAGGTGGGGGAGCGATCAGGCCTTCTGACCCCTTCCCATGTGTGTACGAAAGGGTACAGTCCAACCCTCTCTCTCCAAAATCCAAGGTTGTTCTTTCTCTGTCCCATAGCAGAACAACGGCCAGTCTCTGCTCAGGACAACGGGCAATCCAAAACTGTTTCCTTCTCCTTCATAATGACAACACAGGCCCTTGTCTACTCAAAGCATCATTATCACTTGCGAACCTGCTGAAATTGCGGAATCTCAGACCCTACGCTACTCAATCGAAATCCTCATTCTTACAAGAGCCTCAGGTGATCTGAAAAGTACATTTAAGAAGTACTAGTCTAGCATTGTCCCAACTCATAGCAATTGATCAGTCCAATATCACTACTCCTCCAAGTCCACACAACAGATTCTTCCAGAGTAGCTCCCTCCCCAACAAAGGATAATGGATTCATCTACCACTCTTGCGCTGTCCCCAAAATACTAGCCCAATGCTACATCTGGCCCAGGACAATATTCTGGATCCACCCCCAAGTCCTTCACTCCTCCCAGCATGAGGAAACAGTCCATACCTTGGGCTATTGGAAACAAAGACCCAACATAGCTCCGGTATCTCAGGTGAGTTCATACCTCTCGCCCTCTTGAGAATAAAATGTACCTCCTACCCAACTTCTTCTCAGCCTGATATACCCTGCCCACCCCCAACCCTTCCCCAAATGCTTTCCCTTTGCCCCAGTAGTGGAACAGCCCCACTTCCCTCTGCCTAGGGCAAAGAGCCGCTCAGCGTTTCCCTCTAGTTACAGCAATGAAACAGCCCCTGGAGCCCGCGCAACCAACCGTAATGGGATGACCCGTGCACCACTGACAATAGAACAGTCGGGCTTCTACAACCAGCCCACCAAGTCACAGAGACAGCCCAGAGCAGAGCTCCGCGCAGCGCCCCCCGCGGTGAGGATGGAATGCTCCGGCGAGGGGCGGGGTGGGGCAGGGCGGGGCTCGGAGAAGGAGGGGCGTCCATGCAGCGTGCACAGCCTGTTCATGCGCCCACGAGCCGCCCCCGCGCCCCTACCTGCTCCCAGCTGATCTCCTTGGTCTCCTGACCAGTTAGTGGGAAGAGGGGAGAGAAGGGGTGGGTTAAGGGGCAGGCGGAGGAGGGCGGAAAGGACGAACGGACGGACAGACAAGCCACAGACTCACCCGCCACCCGGCCCCTGCCCAGGGAAAGTTAGTGCCACCCCCAAGGCCACAGGCAGGGGGCACTCACAGGCTTGGTCGTCGCGGTAAGGGACTCCATCTCCTCGTGTGTCATCCACACGTTTCCTGTGGACTGAGGGGCGAGAGGTGTTATGGAGGTTGGGAGCTTCTGGACAGGGGAGGGGAAGAGAGTCGTGCTCCTGGAGGAGCCGAATTAGGCATGGGAACACACAGTTTTCTGTATGGAACAAAATGATAAAATGTTAGAAGGCTTTAAATGCCATGGGGTTAAAAAAAAAAAAAAAGGTGTTCGTGTATGATGGTACTGGGGACTAGTTTAGCTGTTGAGTTAGGGAGGCCTCTTGGAGGTGGTGACATTTGAGCTGAGACCTCAGGGATGGGTAGGAGCCAGCCTTGGAGGTAAAAAAGAGGGAGGGGTGCTCCAAGAAAAGGGAGCAGCAAGTGTCAAGGAGCAGAGTAGAAAAGGAGCTGGCGTAGGGGCCCCTCATCATGGGACTTGTAGAGAACCATATGAATTGGGGTTTTTTCTCCGGGATAGGACCCTTCTGCTGCGGTATATAAGACAGACTGAGGGTTGGAAGTAAGAGGGGAGGCAGGGGAGGCCTGAAGGGTGTCCCACCCTCAGAGATAATCCAGGTGAGAGACTGTGCGGAGCAGGGTATATCTGACAAGACAGAGCTAGAATGAGCGGAGTCAGGACTGGCTACTCTGAAGACAGTACTCTGAGGATTGGCTACTACTCTGATCATTGGCTACTCCAGCGGGGGCTGGGATTGGCCCTGGACACTCACGGTGCGAGAGGAGGCAGGAGCGGAGGGTGAGGTGAGTGAGACCATCTCCTGGATGGCAAGGCGCAGCTTGAGCCGGTGCAGTGGGTTGCTGATGCCGATCTCACGCTGGATCTCCGTGTCTGACAAGTTGGCCATGATGGCACCACTCTTGACGTTGGCCCGGCAGGCGGCCACATACCACGCAGGCATGCCTACCCACAGCTGGACCAGAGGGAGAATGTGAGGAAGGGGGTGGACATGAGGCAGAGAGACAGAGATATATCACAGGAGAAATGAGAGAAGGACAGAAAGAAAGGGGGAGAGGGATACAGAGAGGCGGGGAAAGGCAAGTGGGGGAGAAACAGGAAGACATGAGAAAATTAGCAGTGAGGCAAAGACATCAAGAGTCAGAGGGAGACACAAAGAGATGAAGGACAGTCAGAGGAGGGTGAGCCCAGAGTCAGAGGGGAAAGAGAGATGGGGACAGACAGAGATGAGAGGCAGAGAGGCAGAGAGAAAGAAGCAAAGCACATTGAGAGAGAGACACGGGGAAGAAAAACAGGGAATGACGAAAACACAGAGATGGGAGAGGCAGAAAAATAGAGAAAGAGAATATCAGAGACAGAGGCATGGGAAGACACAGAGAAAAAGACAATAGGACCAAGATGGGCATGGTGAGGGGTGAGGGGAGAAGGAAAAATAGCAACAGGAAGGTCCACAAGAAACCTGACCCCACCCAGGGCCTCAGCCCCCAGCTCCCTTCCCCCGACACCTCTGGGCCAGGAGGATGGCACAGGGTCAGCCAGCCCTGACGTGGGGTTCTCGGGGATTGGGGATGAAGAGTCAGGACATTTCTGGACCCCAGTACCTCTAGCCAGGAGACCACAGTGGGCCCATCCCAAGCAGCAAAAGGCAGGCCCTGACGGCAGGCCTCTTCCAGAAGTTCATGCCTGAAGAGAGAGCGCCATGGCAGGAGGTCTCAGGGGTAGAGACACCTAGCCCTCTCGGATAGCTCCCTTCACCAACTGCTCCCCGCCCCGTCCACAAAAACAACTTTTATGAATGTAGAAAACATGGCAGGAGGTAAGAAAACCCAAATACCTGTGAGTCTTTGTAATCCCCTCCCCGACACACATGTACACACACACCAAACAAATGAAAAGAGGAGGGGAAAAAACCCAACCCTCTAGGAGTTCCCAAATTTCCAAGCAAGCTCAGGATCTTGGATGCCCCTTCCCAGAATTTTCTTACTTATGACCAACCCTCCCCGCACACACACCACACACCCACACTCACTTCCTCTTGTTCCTTCGGTCCTTATCTCCTGGGCCCGTCAGCTTGGCTAGCCCCAGAGGGTCAGCGGCCAGTGTCTCATCTGAGGGTGTTCCAGCTGGAGGCAGGGAGGGGCCAAAATTTGGAGAGTCTCAGAGGGGAGGCAGAATCTTTGATGCTGGGGGGTTGAGAAGGATGCCAGGAAAGCAGAGGCCCAGAGGGATTAGTAAATGAGGCCACACAGAGGGAATGATAAAACCACACAGGAACCAATGTCACCTCCTAGGCAAAGAATTGGAGAAATCCCCCAAATAGAGCTGATTCACTGGACTGGCCTTGGTAAGGTGGCAGTGGTACGCTGCTAAATTCTTAACAACTGGCTCCCTGGGGAAGAAGAGGTATTTCCTGATTGGTAGTATTTGCCAGTTTCCATGGTGTAAACAATCCCACCAATTTCAGGCTACCGAATGTGATGTCAAAGCAGCTCATAAAATTCCTAAAAATTTGACTAACTTGGATTTCACAAGTCAGACAAGCAAGCACCTCTCTATTTAAAATTAAAAAAACAAACAAACAAACAGGTAAGTGAAATAACAAATTCATTTGTCCAACCGTCACTCAGGCAGGCCTCAGAGTGCCCTTCTTGCCCCTTCTCCCCTCGACTTCTGCCAAGGTTCCAGTGCTCACAATGCATTACCAAATGATTGCAGACAGGACTGTATGTCAAGTGAATATGTAAAGAAGGAGGAAGGAAGGAATAAAGAAAGGGAGAGGAAATCAGGGGACTCACCCAGAGAAGAGCTGTCCCGACCTGGTGGTCCCATTCTCCCCTTCTCCTTCTTGCCAAAGAGACGGCCTATGGATGACTTGATGCTCTTCTTCTTGGGAGCTTTGTGCAGGGAATCTGGGGTGCCCTCACTGGGTGAGCAGGACAAGTGAAGCTAGATCCCATCTGGTTCCAAGTCTTTGTCCACTCCCATCTCCTCCTCCCAAGCAAGTCCCTCCCTGTCTCATCCCTTATTCTTACTGACCTTCCCCGTGATGGCCCTCCATCCTCCAGGGATCCTGCCTGCAGTGCCAAGGCTTGCGTCATTCTCTCAAGGCGAGCAGAGCGAGGAGTGGGAGGTGGGGTGTCTCCTGGGATTGCTGGCCCCTCCCTCGGGGAGCCACAGCTTCCTCCTTAGGGACATGATTCTGTAGACAGGCAGAGTTGCTACACTGAGTCGGAGGGATCATATTGGGGGCTCCTCATTAGTTGGGAGGTATACCAGGTGTCTAGGATACCCTTGATTTGGACTATCACTTCTAAATATAGGCTAGATTAAGTGGGAGTGAATTGCAGAAATATAAAGGCAATAAATTCAGTCCCTCTGGAGTTTGATGAGCCCATATTTCTACCGTCTTAGCTTCTGGTGTCAGGAGTGGGATCTGCTCAGTTTCAAGGAAATCTAATGAGTTACAAGCTCTGAGAATAGGAAAGCTGAGTTTAAGGCAATAAAACAGGGTTATAGCTCTTGTGCCTGCCTCTAAGGTCAATTCTGAGGCCATTATGGTAGTTCTCAAATGTACATTTAGTCACAGAATATATATATTCTGTATCCAGTAGTTAAGTGGTTAAGACTTGGTGCTCTCACTGCTGGAGCCCAGGGTCTGATCCCTGGTTGGAGAACTAAAATCCAGCAAGCTGCATGACATGGCCAAAAAAATTAAAAATTAAAATCCTATGTAGAAATTTAATGCATCAAGTAGGTAAAAGTAGATCAGATCTGACTAAAGCACAAGTTAGGGTTCAGGAATCTAGTGACTCAGCCTCCCCTTTGCCCCCTTTTTTAATTTTAAAAATTGTTTTTAGCTGCACTGGGTCTTCATTGCTGTGCATATGCTTTCTCTAGTTGCAGTGAGCACAGGCTACTTCTTAGTTGCACTGCACGAGCTTCTCATTGCAGTGGTTTCTCTTGTGGCGCACGGGCTCTAGAGCTCAGGCGCAATAGTGGTGCACGGGCTTAGCCTCCCCCAGCATGTGAAATCTTCCTGCAGAAGGGATTGAACCTCTGTCCCCTGCACTGGCAGGCAAATACCCAACCACTGGACCACCAGGGAAGTCCTCCTTTGCCCTATGAGTTGAGCTTTTAGGGAGGCTAAGGTTGCTATCATTGGCATGATGGTTATTGTTGCTGTTTGTTAGGGAGCCCTGTTTATGACCTCCCACCACCGCCACCACCACCACCAAGCTGAGGAGACTTAAGAATACTCACAGCTTTGTCGGTAGCCCTCACGGGCAGGGCTAGGGGGTGCCAGACGGGGTGTTGAGTGGCCAGAGCTGGGAGGGGAGGGGCTGGCGAGGGTAGAGGTGGTGAGGGAAGGGGGCAGGGAGCAGCTGCTGCGATAGCGGCCCAGTGAGTCCAGGCCAGAGCCTGACACCCGGCTCTCCAGCTCTTCTGCCCTTTGTTCTGTTGTCTCCTTCTCCTCTTGGATTAACCTGAGGAGGGAAATGGGGCGATGGGATGAGAGGACTGAGGCAGGCAATAGGAGAGGGAGCCTGTGGGGACTTTCTGGTGGTCCAGAAGCTAAGACTCCATGGTTCCAATGCAGAGGATACAGGTTCAATCCCTGGTTGGGGAACTAAGATCCCACATGCTGCACTGCACGTCCAAAAGGAGGAGTCTGGGGAGCCCAATGGACCAGGAAGGCTTGGTGGGGCAAAAATAATTCTGGGGAAGGCACAATGAGGTCTTGGTGGATCCCCTGATGGCCTCACAGGTTCAAAGGGAGTCAAGGGATCATGTTAGGCTCTGGAGGTTGTGGAAAGATTAGGGATGACAGGATGACCGTAGTGTGACTCAGGATGACCCTGATGATGCCCAAGTGGCTCTGGAAAATCATAAATGGATGACCGTGGGCAAGAGGTCAAGTTCTAAGGAGGGTAGAAAGAGCAAGCTCATAACAAGAGAAGGCTAAGATCAGGGACTCTGAAGTCAATCTGGGATCTGGGAAGATCATAGAGACATTTGGGGAGAGTCAATATCTTCAGTCAGAATGAGCTGGAATGGAAGATGGTGGTCAGGTTGATGTTTGCTGGGGCCCATGCAAAGTGTGTTATCAGAGAATTGCTAAGTAGGGCAATTGCTGGGGAATCCAAGTAGACTTTATGTGATGGGGGAGTCTTAATAAACTGAGGATTTTTGTTATATCAGGTAAAAATTCTTGTTATCTAGAGTCGAGGTTCAGGTGTTTTGGATTGGGGACCTCGTGTCGAGATTCTTAGGGTACCGGGAGTCTCTGGGTAATGGTTGTTTGTAGTCAGGAAAGCTGTGATATAATGGAGGACTCTTGATGGATTGGATTGTGAATTTTGGTATCTGAGGATGCAGTCTTGGGTATTTTGGGAAATTGTGAGTACTGTTTGGGGGTGTGTGTATAATGTATAAATAGCACATAGGAGACTTCTGGGTATTTCCTCAGGGATTCCTGAATAGTGTTGGGCTGGGAGAACTCCTTGAGGATGGTTAGGAAAGGAGTTGGGCTTAGGTATTCAGATCAGTCTCCAGAGTCAAAGGGGCTGTGGGCTTAGCTCAGGCAGGACGAGAGAGAACTGGGCCAGTGCTCACTTGATCTCTTTGTTGATGGCCTCCAGCTGCTCCTGAAGCATGATGGCCAGTGTCTGAACATCTGCCTGCCCGCTGGGGGACAGTAGCTCAGCTCCAAACATCCCCTCAGCCTCCTCTTCATCTGAGCCATCCAGTTCGCCAGGGAATGGAGGTGGCATGGACCCCGTAGGGGGCAGACCTCTCCACTCCTGTCTCTGTGTGGAGACAGAAGGATGGCAGGTGGACAGGGGCCACAGGCAGACACTGGGTCTTCCCTCACTGCTCCCGACCTTACCCACTCTCCATGACCCCGCCCTCATCTGTTGACACTAACTGCCCCCATCCTGTGGTCCAATCCCCAGTTTCCCCAGCCGACCTTTCTCTCTTGGTGGGGCTGTTTTTTTGACCTCCCCCCAACACCCCCACAACCTTCCCTGAGTCAACTGTTTCTTTTGACACAGCCCACTTCTTCTCTTCACTTAGCCCCATCCATTCTAGGATTCTACACCTTGCACATCACCTTCCCCCAAAACCCTCTTCCCAGCCCATCATTCCTCTAAAGTTCTCACCAGGCAGCAGGACATCCACATGAGGAGACATCCAGGCAAGTGGGGATGGTGAAAGAAGAGAAGACAGTGTGGGCCCAAGAAGCCTTTCTTCTCTGCTAGTCCCCACCCAGAGCCCTGCATACGGGGCACCACCTCCTACTGCTGCCCTCCCAGGCCCTGCTCAGGCCAGGCCCCAGAAGTGCCTGCTGACCTTAGAGGGCTCATCCTTGACCCCTGACCAGCGGCCCCTCTTGCTTGCCCGGCCACTGCCAGCCCCATAGGGGTCCAGGTGGGCACCAGAAGGTAAGGTGGGTGCCTGAGAGTAACGGGAGCTCCAGGGCACTGCCAGGGAGAGATCTGTGGGCATGGAGAGGGTGGAGACCAAGGGGTCAGGCAAAGGAACTAGAGGTAAGTGGTTATATGGAAGGGCTTGGGGGTTAGAGGACTGGAAGAAGGATCTTATGTTAAAAGTCAGGAAAAAAAAGGGTCTGGGGCCAGAGATCATGAAGTCAGGGGTCAAAAATAAGAGGGGCCAGTGGAAGTCTCAGGACAGGGAGGGGAATGGGGAGACTTGGGAAGCAGAAGGGATGTGCTTGGCCAAGGGGGCCCCATGGACACAGGAAAGTTACTGTCACCTGGAGTAGGATGACGTTGGCCTCCCGAAGCTGGTCAATCTCCATCTGCATCCGTTCCATCTCAGCCAGGAGCTGCTCCTGGGGGAGGAAGTTGGAGAGGCCAGGTCAGAATCTGCCCCGTTCTGAGATCGGTCCCTCCCAGCAAGGCTGACTCCAGCCCCAGCAAAGCCTGCTCCGTTCTCTGGCCCTCACCCTGCAGGCTCCTCCCTACCTTGTTGAGCAGCAGCTCATCCTGAAGCTTCTTCATGTTGGCAATCTCCTCGCTTAGTGAGTTCTGTAGGGGGACAGGGGTGTGGTGAGGGGCCAGAACCTGGAAGCAGCCTCCAGTGCACAGAGGCAGGCCTGAGGGGATCCCAAGGGAAATGGATGGGCTGGAATGGTGAGTTAGAGGGTTGTGGAGTGAAGATGCTGCTGAAGAGGGGGAGTCCCTGGGAGCCCAGAATTCAGCAGATTCAGAGTTTGAGGGCCCATAGGATTACAGGCTTGGGGGAACGCCACTATTTCAGTGTATAGGTGCCCCAGAATTCAGCTCTAGGGTGTTCAGATGAAATAGTGCTGGTCCCAGCAATAGAGCAGTCTGTCAGATTTGAATTCGGATGCTTAGATTTGAGATCTCAGACAATGGTTTGGGGAAAGGTCTCGGGCCCCAAGATTCCAGTTTATGGGAGTCCTAGATTGGGGCGCACCTTCTCCTCCAGGGCCCCCATGCGCTCCTTGAGATGAAGCTGCAGTCGTTCGTTGGACTCGCTCAGCAGCTTGTCCACTGTCTCGGACAGTCGCTTATTGTGGTCATCGTTCATCTTCTCCCGCTGCCGGGCCTGCCCAGAGGAGAGCAGGGCACAGGTTCTGGAACCCTGAGCGCTGCCCCTGCTCCCAGCTCCCACCCCCTTCTGCCCACCCTCTCATCTAAGGCTCATCCCCCAAGCCTCAAAGCCCCCTCACCCGCTGCAGCTCCTGGTTCTTCTCCTCCAACTGGGCCTCCAGCTGCCGCAGCCGCTCCTCAAAATTCCCATGACGTTCCTCAGCCTAGAAGTTGGAACCCATGGCATCTGACTATCTCACTGTCAGTCCCCAGGCCCCATCTCCTCCAAGGCTGGCTTCCAGGCCCCCGCCCCTGGAGCTCTAGGCTCCTCCCCAACAAAACTCCAAACCTCCCAACAAAACTTAAACCTCCCAACAAAACTCCAAACCTCGCACTTGAGTCTCAAGCCCTGCCCTCTCTATAAGCTCGGTCCCCTTCTTAGTTCAGGTCCCACCTATCCTTTTAGTCCAAACTAGAAAACAGCCCTGAGTTGGGAAGATCCCCTGGAGGAGGAAATGGCAATTCACTCCAGTATTCTTGCCTGAAGAATCCCATGGACAGAGAAAACGGGCGGGCGCTACAGTCCACAGGGTCGCAGTCGGACACGACTGAACCCACTTAGCAGAGAACACTACTTCCCACCAAACCTCTAGGCCCTTCCCCCATTCTAAGTCACGTCCCTTTCTAGATCCCACGCCGTGCCCTTTCTATCTGAATTCAGGCTGTAGGTCTTCAACCCCTCCAGACTCTAGGCCTCGCCTCCCCAAGCCCCTCCCCTTCGCCCCAGAGACTCAAGGCCCCGCCTCAGGCCTCCCTCACTTTATTGAGAGCTGCCACGCGCTGGGCCAGCTGGGCCTCAATTTCTGGCAAGGTCTCTGCCTTCTGCAGGGTCTGCTGCAGCTTCTGCTTGGCATCGTCCAGCCATTCGGCCAGCTGACGGCTCTTCTCTTCACTCTGGGGGACACAGACAAGGGAAAGGGAGGAGCTTGGTCATATGGGCCACAGCCTCGCCCCTCCCACCCCTCCCCGGCCGAGCCCCCCACCTGTCGGTACAGTGACTCCTTGCTGGCCAACTCGTTTTCCAACTTGTCGTTGGCGTCGTGCAGAGAGGTGGCCTCACGTTGGGCACTCAAGTAGCGCTTCTCTAGCGTTGTGATCCGTTCCTCCATATCCTCCCGCTGTGCCAGCGCCTGCAGAGGTGACAAAGGACCGCGTGGACTACAGCTCCCAGAAGGTCCTGTGGGTAGCCTAGGCTTAGAACCTCAATTCAGGCACCCCAGGGTACACTGGGAAATGAAGTCCCTTGCCATCTGGGCATCAGAAAGATGGAACCACACCTGCCAAGAGCTCCTGAGAATAGCCAACATTATGTAGCCTGCCCTCTGCCATCTGACAGATAAAATGGCGGTACAGCACCTCCCATAAACTTTTGGGACAGTACTGGCTTATCATATGGATGACCTAAGGCGCAGGAGATGGAAAGTCTCCATTCTTCTTGGCCCACTCAAAAACCCAAGTCTTACATTTTTCAGCAACTTCTGGCACAACTCAGATTTAGAATCACAGAGCAAATGCCCTAGGGTTTCACAGAAAACAAAGGTCCCTTCCATCTGGGAGGCAACATCTCCCAAGACCTCCCAGGGTAGCACAGGTTTATAAAACCAGAAAAGGTGTTCCAGGGTCTCGTGGGGGATGGACTTCTGCCTGGAAGCCGGTGTGGTGAGACCACACTTCCTAATAAGCTCTCGGGCCATCCACACTTCAAATCCGAGGTAAAAGCCCCAGTGGATGATGAAATCAAAAGTGCTCTCTCTTCTTTCTCATTCAGTGCTTTAAAGAATCCATGCCCTACATTTCTCAGCAGTCCCTGCAGCGTGGGAGTTGAGATCAAGGAGCCTCAGCCAGGATGGGGTGAAATACAGCCAATGGAGTTCAACTAAGAGATGGGAAAGAATTTCCCAATGGTAACATAAAAACTACGACCAGATACTGGGTGACTACCATGTATGTGCCATGTACCAACTCTCTGACAAGGGCCATAAATCCCATTTTACAGGTGAGGAAACAGGCTCAGAGAGAAGAATCCGCACACCTTGTGGACTGAATCCAGGTTCATGAGTTCCGTGACTATGGGCAGAGGGGAACAGGGAGGGTTGAGGGGAGGGACAGAGGGCAGCCCAGCAGGGGCTCCGGCCTCACCTCCTTGAGGTCGCGCTGGAGCTTGGCGTTAGCTTCCTCGGCCTTACCCAGCTCGCGGTGGGCGGTGCCCAACTCCTCCTCCAGCTGGCTCATCTGGCGGCACAACACCGCCAAGCGCTCTCGCAGCTGGCACACCTCCGCCCGCTGCCGCTCCAGGGCCTCCTCCCAGCTCCGCCGTGCGCCATGTTCAATCCTCCAGGACCCAGGCCATTGGCAAGAGTCTGGAATGGGGACAGTGAGGAAGGAAAGCACAGAACTCAGATTGGGTAACACAGATAGAATGCAAAGAGAAGGCTGATGGGAGTGAGGGGAATGAAATATCAGTTAAGGGCCATGGAGATCACAAATTTAGCTAGCTGACCTGAATCAGAGGTCAAAGGTCAGCAAGAGTCTGAGGGATTCAGATGGCCTAGAGTCTGTGAGAATCATACCAAACATTAAAGGGACCATCACAAAGTCACGGGGCTGAGTGGGATCACAGGGATGGGGGCCAATGAAGAGCAAAGGAAAGGGAAAGACGTCCACCTCTTACCTGCCCCTCCCCATCCTTGCCAGGCTCCTCTAGCCCCGACCGGCGCCTAGACAGCTGCTCTCGAAGGCTCAGGAGTCTGGCAACAGGAAAGGGAGATCAGGGTGAAGGGGGTCCTAGAATCCCGTTGCTTCCCACTGGATCTGGTCCAGCTGGGGCCACCCTTATTCCACAGTCTACCCTTCGGCCCTGTGTCCTCGTATCTCTCCTTAGCCACCCACCAGAGAGGAAGCCACCCTTAATCTTAACCTTAGCCTCCTTGTGCCCAGACTTACCCCACCCAACCATTTCCTCCTCCGAAGTCAGTTCTTTCCCTTAGCCACCCCCAGCCCTGGTTCTCACCCTAGTCTCACTGTCACAGAGCAGTACTCTACTCCCTAGTCCTGCCCAGTGAATTTCACCTTAGGAACCTGGTTCTCCACAGTCCAACCCTATTGGTCCTGTGCCCTAGTCCTGTCCCCAGTAGATTCTAGGACCCGCCCAATCAGCTCCACCCCATTGGTAGTTCATTAGTCCCGCCTCCTTCTTGGCTACACCCCCACCTCCTGATTGCTCAGCTCCAGTTCCTCCTCTAGCACTGCCACCCGCTCCAGCGCCATTCGCAGCCGCTCTCGGACCTGAGGATGGGGGGCAAGACCGAGTGAGATGGAGATCAGACCTGAGCAAGGACAGCTGATGCAGAACATCTTGGAATGGACCTGATAGGATGACATTATTATTCCTCTATTTATAATAGGTGTGCAGCCTCAACCAGCTAGCAAGGCAGCCTCGCCCACTGGTATACCCCTATCTTATTACTTTTTCTATTATCAGGTCTCAGTCTGCAGTAGTCTGCTTCAATCAATTTCAAGACAGTCAACATTCTTCCCACTTGGGCTATTTCCAACCAATCACAGCCAGAATTTCTGCCATTCAAGACAGCCCAGCCGACCACGGGTTTCCGTTCTATATGCAATCTCTTCTGATTCTCATACCTTCTCATCCAGGGCCTTGTGATGCTCGAAGAGGGATTTTAGAGCCTTGAGTACTTCCACCTCGGAAGAGACCCCGCCCGGAGACTGGGCCTGGCGCTTACGACGGTCATGCGCAGTGACCTCTCGTGCCTGGACACCAGGCATTCCAGGTGTTCTAGGAGAAGCTACAGGGATAGAGCACCGGGCCAAGGAAAAGTGTCAAGGGCAGAGAGGCAGAGTGCAGGAAGAGGATTTAGACAGGTGCAGACACAGGGAAGAAGTGGAGCCGAGTAAAGAGGTGTGGAGAGACAGGTCCGGAGAAGAGAGGGATAACGGGTCGGTGGTGGGGCGGTCAGGAAGAATGAGAACGGTTATGGAGATAGGGGAGGGGACATGAAGGAAGGAGAGGACCAGAGGAGACGACCCAAGTTGTGGAAGCAGGAAGAAGAAAGGAAGGCAAGAGAAGGTATAAAAAGATGGGTCAGGCTGCAACACCTAAGGCCCCGCCCATCCCGCTTAAGTCCCCGCCCCCAAGACGCCTCACCCTTGTATTGTTCCGCTCAGCCTTCAGCTCCGCAATTTCTTCCTCCCGTTCCAGTAGCTGCTCCCGACACAAGTTCAGCTCCTTCGTCAGAGCCGCAAACTCCTGTCCAGTGGTGAGCAGATTGTACAATCAGATCAATCCTTTTCCTATCTCCCTCATTCCAAAAGACTGGGAAGTTAGTAAGTCCCTCCCATCTCGGCCAAGTCCCGCCCCTTCAAGCGACCTAGGCCCCCGCCCATTACAGGCAAGCCCCTCCTCCTTCAAAGAGTTAGGTCCCGCCCCTTCCAGCCGCCATGCCCCTGGCCTTCGCGAGCCAAGGCCCCGCCTCCCTCAGGCCCCGCCCTGGCCCTCCCAGACCTGGGGCAGCGCGATGCTGAGCTGGCGCTGCAAAGAGTCCTTCTCGTGGCCCAGTTCGCGCAGCCGCAACTGCGCCGTAGCAAACCCGTCCTGCGCTTCGCGCAGTGTCTCCAGCAGGCGCTCGCGCTCGGTGAGCATCGTGACCATGAGGCGCTCCAGCTCGCCGCCAGCCTCGTCCGGGCCCAGCGCCGAGCCCCGCCGGCCATCCTCGCTGATGGTGGGCATCACCTCGCACATCATGGCGGCGGTGCTGGCCTGGGTGTACCGGGAGGGGGCAGGGAACCGAGAGTGGCTTCGTCAAAGCGCAGGCAACGAAACTGAGGCACGGTCACTGGGATACTACATAGAACTGAGGCCAGACAACCCAAGCAACTGCACAGCTGAAACGGGAAGCCCATCCATTCCGATCATGGTGCAGGATAAACGGAAACCCAATGCTCTCAGGAAACCAGACCTGGGTGAGAGCACTTGGAGAAACTGAGGTCAGACTTCATCTGACAACGGGCAGCAAACCTAGACTCAGCCTATTGGGAGAAACCAAGCCGAGTGACCCACTCCCTGAGAGAAGTGGAAAGCTTGGAAGCCCCTCTCTTCCCACCCAAGGGCGTCCCAGGTGGCTCAGTGGTAAAGAATCCACCTGCCAATGCAGGAGACACAGGTTCGATCCCCTGGGTGAAGATCCCCTGAAGAAGGGAATGGCAACCCACTCCAGTATTCTTGCCTGGGAAATCCACTGGGTCCCAAAGAGTCAGACATGACTGGGTGCATGCACATTCCCTCCAGTCCAAATCCCGCCCCTGTAAGGGGCTCAGGCCCCGCCTATTCTGGCCCTGCTGAGAATTCCCTTCAACCTCACTGTATGAATGAGAAAACTCAGGCCCAGGAGAGGAAGACTATGTCTTCAGGAGGATACTGGTAGGTAGTCACCTGAATAATGTCACAGGGATGGTCCTGAACTGCTATTCAGCCCAATTTCTGCCTCCTTCAACTGACCAGATATCTAGATATCTAGTTACAGGAGAATCTAAAGACCCTCTCCAGGCAGAGGGAAAAAAAAAAGATGGCATGGGCCATGCTAGCCATTTCACACTACACGAGAATCCTAGATCCAGCTACTTCTTCCCTCAGGTCATAGGAATCTAGGTTCCCCTGTCCCTTCTGTCTCCCAGAGAGAGGAGTCTGAGCTTCCATCCTTCTCCTCCCCAGACCCAGAAGTCCGAGACCAGATCCCTCTCCTTCCAGGGCACAAGAGTCTGGGCTTTCAATCTCCAACCGTATGCCCAGTAATCTCAGCCTTGAGATTTCTCTTCCCTCGGAATTCAGGCCCCCAGGACCCAGGAGTCTGGGAGCATGAGCCGTGGGCGGGGATGAAGGGAGCTCTCCGAGACACTCCCCCTGCTCACATCAGGTCAGACTGGTCTGGCTGGCCCAGCCGAAAGCAGGAAGAACTTTCACTCTGTTCTCTCTCCTTTCTTTCTCTCCCTTCAGGCAGAGGAATAACCGGTTCTCAGAGTGGATAATTCCCAGCCCCACCCAATATTTGGACTATATCTACAGCCTGGGACTGGAACCTTGGACTCCAGGGAAGAGAGGTAGGGACTGAGAGCCCCAGGACCTGGGAGAGGAGGCAACTAGATGCCTGTACCCTTGGGTCTTTGAAGAGGTGTATCTGGGAATCTAGACATCTGAGTCCCAACCTGGAGAGGTCAAATTCAAGAAAATGTTTATAAGAGAGTAAGCCAGCTGTAAGTAAAAAAAAAAAAATCAGCATGGTATCTAAAACTCAGAACCTACTCATGAGATGCAGCTAGGGATATTTTCAGGAGGCTGCTCTAGAACTTCAGATTCCCTGAGAAGGAAACAAAACTCAACAAGGCTAACTGTAGACTCTAGACATTACAGCTTGCAGAAAGGATATATGCTTCCACATTTACAGTGTGCTTGGGGTAAGAGCCTCACATGGGACCAAATAGAGGGGCATATTCTGGAACCCAGGTCTAGAACCATGAACCAGCCAAGAGCAATCCAATAACTCAAAAGAGTGTCTGGTTCACCCCCAGAACCCCAAACATAGAGGGGAGGGTGATGATATCTAAGGACAGACCTAATGCAATGCTTAACAAACCTAAGGCAGAAGCCAAACAAGAACTCAGAACCTACCAGGGACGAAAATATAACACAGAATATAACAGAGGTCACATTCTTGGTTTCTTCACATGTCTAGATAATGTTAGAACGCAGAGGGCAGAATATTTGCTCTAGAATTCAGAACATGCCCTGGAGCAAAGAAAAAAACCTAGAAAATAGCAAGGAGTTTGCCTGGAACTTAGAATTGCCTGGGGGAGAATGCTGAAGGAGGCTTTCTGGCAATTGAGAATTACTGGCATAAGGACTGAGCTGGCAAAGGAGGTGGGGGTGGGGGTGGTGTGTTCTAGAAATGAGGACATTTCTAGGCTGAAGACTCCAGAACAAGAGAAGGCCTAGAGCATGTTTAGAATGCTGAAGTGGCAGATGGAAGAAGCCCACAATCCACCAGGAACAAGTTCTGAGCCAAGGTCACAATGGGGGAAAAGATAGACAGAGAAGGTGGGGATGGATGGGCTTAGAATACAGAACCTGAAGAAGGAAGGTGCAGTGTAATCCTGGGGACTTAAGACTGTAGAACTGGATGGCATATAAAATAGGGAGGTTCAGGGACTTCCCTGACAGTCCAGTGGTCAAGACTCTGCCCTTTCACTGCAGGGGGTGTAGATTCGATCCCTGGTTGGGGACCCAAGATCCCACATACCTCACAGCGAAGCCCAAAAATAAATAAAATGAAATACGGAAGCATATTCTAGAACTGATAACACAGTTTGGAGAAAAGCTACAGCCCATAAATGGAACAGACACGCACATTCTAGCACTGAGAATGCCCCTGGGAAAAGAAGAGAATCTAGAACAATGCCAAGCATGTGGCTAGAACCTAGAACACATCCAAAATGAAATTTTAAAAGAAAATAAGCAAAGACTGGCTTTTTAAAAATTGGAATATGTCAGGAATTACTTGGCGGTTCAGTGGTTAGGACTAGGCACTTTCACTGCTGGGGCCTGGGTTGGATCCCTGGTCAGGGAACTAAGATCTGTGGGGGGAGAAAGTGGTGAGGGGAGGAAGGAACATATCTAAGAGGAGCAAAGTGGGCTTGGGAGCTTGGCTTGGGACCACTAATTAGAAATTTGAATTTACTTGGGGAACATCATGACTCGAATTTAGCATCTAACCTAGAATTTAGAACATACCTTGGGTGAAGAAGGAACAGAGATGTTCACTGAGAATATTCTAGGATTTACAAAGAATTCCACAAAGAACTGCCAGGGTGCCTGTTTAGTTGGAAATATGGAAGACAATTCTAGATCACGAAATGAACCTAGGTCACAGAGCACATCTGGAGGAAGGGATGTATGCTTGGTTTATCAATCTGAGAATGTACTTGAAGGATGGGGCATCACGATATGAAAAAATCATGATGGGGTGCTAGAAGCATCTCAAGAACCTGGGTCTCAGGGGAAAATATTGGAAACCCCAGGAAGCCCAAAATCTGTGCTGATATGGGGATGAGGCAGGGGTTTTCAAGGCCACCAGAGTTGATGGGCAATAGTGAGGCTGTAGGGACTTGGGTCCCTAAGAGTAACAGCTGAGCAGCTAGATACTTTGGAGGTCAGAGTTGAGGAACTGGACTCCTGAATCTTTGTGGAGGCAAAAGACAGGAGATGGAAGTTTGGAGCCTGAGTCCTTGTTGGAAGGGAGGGCAGGGGTAGATGGCTTTGATGAGCAGTACAGAAGGTGGGATCTGAATTCCTGGGTCGCTGAGGGGAGACAGGATCAGGGACAGGGCATTTAGGTCTTCAAGGGGGAGGACGGGCAGAAGCCAGCGATTTGCATTAAGAATTGCATTCTGAGCCCCTGAAAGGGAGGAATCATGGCGCCTGAATCCCTAAGGGGGCAGATGCTGGGGTGCCAGGAGGCTGGGTATATTTATTGGAGGGGAACAGGGCTTTGAACTGGGTCTCTAAAGGGGGCAAAGGCTGGGAAACTGGATTCCTTCCTGGAGTGGTGAAGGCTACCAGCTGGGCCTCTAGCCGGAGGAAGTGAGGACTGACAAGGCTTCCAGAGCCCTGTAGGATCTGGATCCCCGGATTCCAAGATCCCTAAGGTGGACCAGGCAAGAACATTCAGAAGCCTCGACTCCTCAAGTAGCCGCTGGGGTCACCGCAACTGGGGTGCTGAGGATGGGGCTGAGGGCCTGGCCAGAGGAATCCTGAGGCCCGGGCGTCCAGGTTGGGGAGGGCCTGGGTATTCCCGGGTAAAAGGCGCGGCGAGGGGGATCCCCGCGCCGCCGGCGCCCCCTCCCCGGCGGCGGCAGCAGGAGATGGGGGAGACAAGGCTGCCGAGAATGGTGACCATGGACAGCTCCAGAGCGGGCCTGTGTCCAGGGCGGCCGCTGAGCCGGCCTGGACCGAGGGACTCGACCGGCTGTACAAGCCGGAGGACCGGAGATGGGCTGACTGGGTCCCCGAATGGGGGACTATGCCGACACGACCGGGGGAGGGGGCGCCGGCGGCTCTAGCTGGGGAGTCTGACACAGCCTTGGTCGGTGTCGATCTCCCAGGACTGGGCCGAGGAGGAGGATCTTGGTCCAGAGGGGGTTCCCGGGGCTGACCTGGGAAATTAAGGCTCCTGGGCCCTGGAGGAGGCGCAAGGCGGCAGTACGCCTGGGATCCTAGGGTTCGGTTGGGGACTCTGAGAGCCGGGAGGGACACGCCTGAGTCTCTGGGGTCGGGCCGTGAAATCTGGGCTGTGAGGTCCTCGGGGAAGGAGAAGAGAATCCAGGTTCTCGGGGAGGCGGGGGAAGCTCGGCGAGGGGTCCCCCGGGTGGGCGCTGCCAGGCGGGCCGGGCTGGGCTCTTACCTACCTGGTCCGCGGCGGCTGCGGGCGGAGCTGGGCTGCGGGAGGGACGTGGGGGTGGGGTGGGGGGACCGGGCGGGGCCCCTGGCGGCGGCCGGGGCCCGGATCTGTAGCTCTGGAGCCCAGTCTCCGCGGCTCGCGCGGGCTCCGCGTCTCTTGCTCCGGCTTGGGCGCTGGGGTTCCCCTCCCCTTCACCGTCTAACAGCCCTTTACCCCCTAAAATAGCCCCCTGCCCCTGTCACCGTTCAGCCTCCCCCGCGAGGCCGCAGCCACCAGATCTAGGGGTGCTCACCAGCGCCCCCAAATCCCACCTTCCCCCGCCAAAAAATTCCTCCTCCCTCCTCCCCCCGCAACCAGCGCTGGGGCGGTCGTGGCCCTTTAACAGGAGACTGACAGACGGCGCCGAGTGGCCAATGGGAGGCGGTGTCGGCGCCGGTCGGCGGTTAGGCCCCGCCCCCGCACTGCCTGGGAGGGGTCGCGCGGGCGGAGAGCGGGAGGCGGGGCTAAGGCGGGTCGGCCAATAGGCATGCGGCGTCAGGCGGCTGGGGCGGGAGGCGGAGCCCGGCATGGGGATGATGTCACCTGGAGCGAGTGGCGCGCGGCGTGGAACGCCAGTCGCGACCCCGGATTCCGGCGGTGGCGCGCGCCTGCCCTCGCGTCGCACGGGACAGGAGGGTTGGGCAGGCGGCAAGGTGGGAGTAAAGATGGCTTTTAAGATGGGGGCGGCTCCTGGAGACACGCGGTCGGGTTATAAGGTGGGGTGAATGCCTCGTCGGCGAGTGCACTTTACTCTGCACCCCATGAGCCCGCCTCGGGAACTGCACGTGGCACCCCCACCTCCCGCGCAGACTATTGCGCGGCCGGCAGGGCTCCCCCCGGCGGACTAGGCTAATGGTTCGCTCCGCCCCGCCCACACAGAGGCCGCCCACTGACTCTGGCGCGTTTCGGTACTCCTCTGTCAGACCAGCTACAGAGAAAGGGGGCTTGGCTTCCGCCCTCAGAATCTCGGAAGGGTAGGGGGTAGTTGTCTTCAGCTCTGATCCCGCGCTCAGACCCAGACCGGGTCCCAGCCTGCATCCTGGACTTATCACCGGGAAGCTGGCCAGCCTCCGTCTTTGGAACTGGCAAAAAGTCTCAAGCTCCGCTCTCAGACCCTGAAAAGGGTCTGGTCTCGACCTCAGCTTCTCCCTCCCACATCTCCAGACACTCCAACCCCTGGATGCGGGACAGACACAGACACTCAATGAGGGTCAAAGATCTTTAAATAAGGAGTTGGTGACAATAAATACTGTACAGGGGAGGGGTGAGGGTCCAGATCTGTGGTTTCAGCCTCGAGACTCCAAGGACCTAAAAGGAGGGTGAAGAGAAGGGAGCCAAGCTCAGCGGGGAAGACAGCGGTAGGCATGGGAGAGAGCCAGGATTGGGGTTCCAGAACCAAGAGCCCAGGGAAATGGGTTGAGGGATTCCGGAGAGAGCAGGTTCCCCATCTTGGGGTGGGAGTGAGCTAAGTAGGGGCCCCCAAGGTAGTCAGAATGGTTTGGGGTGAGAGTCGGGGTCAAGGGTCAAAATCCCAGGGAAAGGAGCCAAGGCTGGGGGTGGCAATCAGTGTCTCAGAAATTACCGGCCTGGTCTGGGAGTCTGGGGATGAGGGAGGCAGAGGAGCCCCAGGGGTGTGGTGGCAAAGGGCTCACGAGTAGCTCTGATGTTGCTGGCGCCGCCGGGCGGAGCGCATCTTCTCAAAGCGGGCTTCCATCTCCTCCAGCACTCGAGGTGTGTAGCGTGCCACCAGCTTCACCGAGCCCTGGGCAGCCTTCAGAAGCTCCACTGCCTTCTCATGCTGCTCGCCCTCAACGCTCTGCAGGGACCGTTCAGACAGTTCATCTTTATCCTCTTCCTCCCTGGCAAAGCCTGATGACCCCCAATCCATCCCTCCTGCCCTGTATTTTTGTCCCCACCACCTGGCCCCAGCTCAGACCTCATCCTCAGTGTTCTGGCCCCCAGTCTCTTATTCCCCAGAGTCCCAAGGGGGTCTTTCTATACCTCCAGGCTGAGCAGCCTTCCACTGCTCACAGTCCTCCCAGGCTGACCCCAACCACCTGTCTAGCTCTGCCTCCTTCTACTCTAACCACAGTGGTTTTAATTATCTGCATGCCCTAGTCCATCAGAACCAAGTCCTTTCTCTTCAGCTCATAGGAGTGCAGAGTCACAGTCCCTGCCTACAGTACCTTCAACCTAACACTCTTCTCCACCAACTCCTACTCATCCTTCAAAACCCAACTCAAGGGGACTTCCCTGGTGGTCCAGTGGCTAAGACTCTATGCTCCCAATGGAGGGAGCCCGGGTTCACTCCCTGGTCAGAGAACTAAATCCCACATGCTGCAACCAAGACCTAGAGCAGCCAAAAAACAAACAAACTCAAATGTTCCTTAATCTCCAAAAACTTCCCTCATCTACACTGGTCTGGTGCCACATTTGGGCTCTCACAGTGCTCTGTGCTTCCTCATTATCTCCCTGGTTTAGGATTATTTCAGCCAGGGTCTATCTCCCTCACCAGAGAGGGTGTCCTTGAAGGTAGCAGCAGAGGCTAGCTACTCTCAACGTGTGTGCATGCTAAGTTGCTTCAGCCGTGTCCAACTCTTTGCAACCCTATGGACTGTAGCCCGCCAGGCTCCTCTGTCCATGGGATTATTCAGGCAAGAATACTGGAATGCGTTTCCATTTCCTTCTCCAGGGGATCTTCCTGACCCAAGGATCAAACCCGGGTCTATTGCATTGGCAGGCAGATTCTTTACCACTGAACCACCTGGGAAGCCCCCTAGTTACTCTCAGGGTCTGCAGCAAAGCCCAGAACAGGGTGAGACACAGAGGCAGTGTTCAGTGTGTTGAGTGAATATGAAAAACAGGGACTCTGCTACCTTGGGCAGACTATGACCCCTAGCCCTGCCTCAGCCCCCAACTCACCACACCATTCACTGACAGCAGCTGGTCCCCACGCTTCAGGCCTCCGTGGCGGTCAGCCACACCCCCAGGGATGACACGGGAGATGTAGATAGGCGAATTCTGCTCCTTGCCCCCATGATGTTGAAGCCCAGGCCCTCGTCCGTCTTGGGCAGTTCCACTACCCTGGGATGTGCATGGCCCTCACTGGCTGTGAAGGCGGCCACCGTGGCCTGGGAAAGAGAAAGCCTTGGGAGGTGAGGACCCCCCACAAGGGGCATACACATTCAGGTAGAGGCTAGGCCCCCCGCCCGGGAGAGGGATTCGGCCAGGGAGCTTTTCTCAAGAAAGGGGCACTTGCCACACAAGATCACTCTGTAGTGACAGGACGTCCGTTTTAGTCACTCTGGACACTTCAGACTGTCAAAGAGAAAGTCTCCATTTGGTGTGTGTGTGTGTCTTGAATCTCACTTTTTGGCCAATCTCACTTTTTTACAGAGAAAAACAAAGGCCTGGACAGAGTCTCGAGCCTCGAGCAAGCAAACAGCATCTAACTGTGGTTTAGTAAGATTTCAGTGTTTAACCCAACTTCATTGTTTTCATCGTGTAAAGGTTTAAACTTATCTTCTGGTCAGGCATTTCATACTAGTTTCTAACTGTACTTTCGAATTGCCTGGAGAATTCCATGCACAGAGGAGCCCGGTGGGCTACATAGTCCATTGGGTCACAGAGTCGAACAGGACTCAGTGACTAAAACTTTCACTTTTCACTTTTTTTTCACTTTTCACTTTCTTTTTTTTCACTTTCAAAGATACCTTTATATGTCATTGAAGCTACAAATATGAGATTATTCAAAATACATTATAAATACTAGTAAAGGTGATAGATAGATATGGCAAAAATCATGAAGGAGGAAACAGGAATGACTGGCTTTAGGAAGACGCTGAGCTGGACCATGCGATTCAGTGGATACCATGAGCCATGGGGTGGGGGAGCCTACCTTGGCCGTGGCGTGGGCCCGGATCTCAGCACTGCCGGTGATGTCCAGCGTGTCGTAGAGCTGCTCATACACCTGGTGAGGACGCAGCCCTGCCTCAGGGAGCCGCCAGCCCGGCTCCTCAACACAGGCGTCCAGGCCCGCAGACCCTCCCACCCAAGGGTCCGCTCCGCCCCCACAACTCCGAAGCCGCGGAAACTACAACTCCCGAAGAACCCCTGGGCTGGAAGCGCGGGCACCCCCCCAACCCCCAGGAGCGCCGCCCCGGTCGCTGCTGGGAGGCGTAGTCCCTCGGCTTGGGGCGACCAGGAGGAGAACTACGGCCGCCCGCCCCGTGCCCCAGCAACGCGATGCTCTCACCTCCCGGATCGCAGAGCAGAAGCGGCTCTGCAGGACTCGCTGGAGGGCCTGCAGCTTCTGCGGGGGCAGCTCCCCGCTGCGCTGGAGCCGCTCGAGGAGCTCCACCGCCCGGGACACTTCTGCGGGGCGGGGGCGGGGCGCACAGACACACACAGTCAGAGAGGCGAAGACGCAGAGAACCCGGAGAGACTGCGGCCAGAGACCAAGTCAGGGCGAACGCAGACCCGGGGAAGAAGAGCCGCGTCCTGGCCGGACACCCGCAGAGTCGCCGCGGGTGGCAGAGGAGAGACTGCGGCCAGCCGGGCGCCCTGCGTGTCCGGGATCCCCAGAGACACCCACGCAGAGGTGTGCGTGCAGCGGGCGCCCCCTCCCCGGCCCGCTCGCCCACGGACCCTCCCACGCCCTCCTACGGCCGGACTCTCGGCGCCCCGCCCCGCCCACCCCCGCCGGGCCCGCCCACCCGCCGGGGTCTTGCCCGGGGAGGGGCGGGAGACTGGGATGCAAACCCGGGGCCGGGTGGGCAGGGCCGCGGGGCGCGCTTACCCCGCTCCAGCCCCAGCGGCTCCACCAGCGCAGCCATGTCCGCGCCGCCTCTGCTAGGCACCCGCCTGCCGGTCGCCGGCGAGGAGGGCGGGGGCTGTGCGAGGCCACGCCCCGGCGACGAGCGCCCCCTGCGGAAGCGGGACCCGGCGAGCGCGAGCCTGCCCACCTGCCTCGGGTCCTGTCTCGCTCCCCTGCCCTCAGACCCCATCCGGGTGTTGGGTTAGTGACCCCTCCTATTGCAGCTTCTGTCTGTCTGCACCACCTTCCATCTCATCTGTCTGTCCTGCCCGCCTCACCTGTCTGTCTCCTTTCTATCCGTTTTTCCACATTTATTGTGGAAAGATTGAAGGCAGGAGGAGAGGGGGACGACACAGGATGAGATGGTTGGATGGCATCACAGACTCAATGGACATGAGTTTGAGTGAACTCCGGGAGTTGGTGAGGGAGAGGGAGGCCTGGCGTGCTGTGGTCCATGGGGTCGCACAGAGTCAAACACGACTGAGCAACTGAACTGAACCATGTCACACAATGGGCCCAAGATCATGGATACAATGGTGAGCCGGCAACTAAGCCCACTGCCCTCCTAGAGCTTATTCTATGACGTGGGTGGTGGTGGAGGCGAGTAGACAGATATGAGAGTAGGGAGGTGACGATCTAGGAGAGACACTGGTAGAAAGTCCTTGGAGCTAAGATCTTCATGAGGTGCGGCGTGGGTCACTTTCCAGGCAGAAAGAGCCCCCTGGCAGGATAGCAGAGTAAGGACTGGAGTAGTTTGTGAGGAAGGCAGAAAGGTTGACAGGATATAACTGATGCACCACCTTGTGTGTTGGCTTATTCATGTTGAGGATTTTGGACTTCATGGTAACTCCTAAGGGTAAAATGCGATAGTCACATGTGTATGTTAAGATCACCGTGGACACTGTTTGGAGACTGGATTAGATGGGAGCAAAACTGGGATCAGGGGTACCGATCAGGAGGTCATCCCTGTAATCCTGTGATGAGCAGAGGCGTGGAGAGTATGTGGACAGATTTGGAGATGTTTGGATGTGTCTTAATTGTATATGAGGCCTGAGAGGTGGAGGAGAAGGAGATATTAAGGTGTGTGTGGGGCCTTTTGCTAAGATGGTCTATGCTGGTGACGGGACAGTGGATATTTTGACTTTGAGGAGCCCATGCAGTAAACCAGGCCTGCAAGCAGTTCTGAGAATTTAGGCCAAGGTGGTAAATAACACCAGGAGAATGGACAAGAATGCTAGAGAGAAGAGAATATAGAATGAAGAGGACTGAGGACTGAGTCCTCAAAACTCCTATTGTATAAAAGTCGGGAAGAAGACAAAGAATGGCCAGCAAGGTAGGAGGAAAACTCAGCTGGGAGAACCACGAGAAGAGAGTGTTTCTGAAAACGGAAGTGAGCAGTGGTGTCAGATGCTCTAGAGAGTCAGAGACGTGTAGATGCAGGCCAGGCTGGAGAAGCCTGGCTGCTGTTCAACCATCAACGGACGCAGAAAGCACATCCTCAGTCAACCTCACCGTTAGTGGGATGGAATCCAGAAAGGGGTTTTTGCAAAGTGAGAGGGCTAGAGCAGGTTTGTTTGCCCTCTTGCCATCATAGTATGTTTCTCTTTTCATTTTAACAGCAACAACAAAGAAAAGAACATAGTTAAGGACTTTAAAACAAAATGAAATAATACAGAAGGATAAATATTTTTTGACCATTTTAATTTTTTTTACAAATGTTTTATTTTGTATTGGGATATAGCTGATTGATAATGTCATGGTCGCTTCAGGTGAACAGCAAAGGGACTCAGCCAAACACACACATGTATCCATTCTCCCCCAAACCACCTCCCCCAATCCAAGCTGGCACATAACTTTGAGCCAAGTTCCATGTGCTGCACAGTAGGTCCTCGTTGGTTATCCATTTTAAACAGAGCAGTATATGACCTTGAAGGATGAATATTGAAAAGCACCAGCCCCGTGGGACTTTCCTGGTGGTCCGATGGTTAAGACTCTGCACTTCTAAAGCAAAGGGTGTGGCTTTGATCCTTGGTCAGGAACGAAGATCCCACGTGCCATGTGTGGAGGCCAAGAAAATTAAAAAATACAAACAAAACAACCCCCCACACACACACAAAACAGAAAGCACCTGCCTCCATCCCCATTCTAATTCTCCTCACTGCAAGAGGCAATGAGGTGTAGATGTTTCGCTTGCTAGTTGCTTGTATAGCTAAGTAACATATCATTTCTCAATTTTTCAATTTTAGATGTTAGCAATATATTACATATTGATTTTCTGCTCTTACAACAACCTTTCCCCTCTCTTCCCATGGTAGTTTTATGGTACCAGTTTTTAGGTCAGTCAATAAAAGGCTCATATTATGTATGAGCTCGAGTATTGTCCTGTGATTACATTTCCTTTCTTGAACAGCTTCCATTTTTTACCCTGTAATGTTTATCTACTTTTGTTTCTTTCATCGCATTCTTAATTTCTTTCAAACTCTGCATCACAACACATACTTTATTGACTCTTTTCATCCTGAAGCTTCTTGTAAACTTCAATCCTCTGACTCCAATCCGGACCAAGAAACTGCCGTCCTGGGATGTCCCTCCACTGCTATGCTGAACCGGATCATCTCTTTTTAAATCCCTCATTTTGGTAAACTATATCCCCCGTTATTAATAACTTCCTAAAAGATTGTTGGGGGAAACAAAGATTGCGAGATTTGTCCTTCAAAAAGTTCCTCTAATTCTTTTTTCCCCTTTCACGTCTGGTATCTAATCAACTACCAAATATGTCTACTAATTAATTGCAGATGGTTTCCAGTTCTGAAATTTCCAATAGACTTTTATTAAGATTCCTGTTAAACTTTACAATTTTAAAGATCTCATCAAATTCTTTTTTCCTTATTTTAGGAACATAATTATTTCAGCCTCTGATAATTCCAACGTGTTTTTATTGTCTTTTTCTCCTTGAATAGATGCTAAGTACTGGCACTAAGGGTTAGTCTCTGGTTGCTTAGATGGTAAAGAATCTGCCTGCAGTTAGGAAACCCTGGTTTGATCCCTGGGTTGGGAGATTCCCTGGAGATGGGAATAGCGACCCACTCCAGTATTCTTGCCTGGAGAATCCCATGGACAGAGAGGCCTGGCGACTTACAGTCCAGGACATGACTGAGCGACTAAGACACACACATTGTACTAAAGACTACGTAGTCTCTCCCTTCCTCCAAAGAAAGTGAAGTTTTCTTCTGGCAGGGGAGAGATCTAGTTTTAGGTTTTCTTAGGCCTGGTCTATTTCACATGTGACCTGACTCCGATATTGTATTACTCTGTGGGCCTCAAGGACAGCCATTTCTCCACTGCAGGCCTGGAACCCCAACCCCGTCTCCCCCGGGGTTATATGGCTGTTCAGCAACTTAGCCTCCTTTAGTGCCTTCTGATGAGCCCCGGGGGTCTTGAAAGGACAGTGAGCTACTTAGGAGTTGGCAGATGCCTGCGGGGAAGACCACATGTCCATTCTGGGACGCAGTGCCCCATCTGGGAGTTTCTCCCTCAAGTCCCACTGTCTGGTCCAGACTCTGTCAGCTCAGCCCAGTTGAGGACTGCCACTTTCTGAGTCTTCCACCACTTTTTGCATCTGTCCTGCCACAATAATTGGCAAATATCCTCAAGGGAAAAGTGAAAGAACATGTTAGTCGCTCAGTTGTGTCCGACTCTTTGTGACCCCATAGACTGTAGCCCACCAGGCTCCTCTGTCCATGGGATTCTCCAGGCAAGGATACTGAGTGGGTTGCCATGCCCTCCTCCAGGGGATCTTCCCGACCCAGGGACTGAACCCAGGTCTCCCGCACTGCAGGCAGGCTCTTTACTGTCTGATCTGCCAGGAATAAATATGAAGCTCACCTCTGTGTGCTTCCTCTCCTGGTATCAGACCCCCGTCAAGTGTGGCCTACAATTGTTTGCTTCCCAAAGCCTTTCACAAGTTACTTTCATACGCTTTGTCCAGTCTTTTTATTTAAGATTGATTGATTGATTGATGGCTGTGCTGGGTCTTTGTTGCCACGTGCGGGCCTTCTCCAGTTGCGGCAAGCGGACTTCTCATTGCAGTGGCTTCTCTTGTTGCCGAGCACACACGTCAGGGAACGCAGACTCAGTAGTTGCATTTCCCGGGCTCCTCAGTACTTGTGGTGCATGGGCTTAGTTGCTCCGAGCTGCGTGGGCTCTTCCTGGACCAGGGATCAAATCTATGTCTGCTGCATTGGTAGGCGGATTCTTTACTACTGAGCCACCAGGGAAGCCCTTGTCCTGTCTTTATGTACCTGGACTATTGGCGGGCTATGGTCCACAGAGTCACAGAGTCAGATGTAACTGAAGTGACTTAGCACGCACACTATGCCAGGAAAGTCCAAAATGGGCTGTTTTTCATAGCCAACTCCAGAAGTATGGTTTCAACATCTGGAGTATCTATGAAAATACAGTAATTAGAGGAATTAAGTTTGTTTGTTTGTTTTAATTATTCCCTAAATTGTTTTCTCCAGGACCAGTTTCTCTATTTATCTTGTGCTCTCTTTTGGCATATTTTTTTCAAATATCTGGGAACTTTGGTTATATGCTTGTAAAAACTGAGGCAGTTAAAATAAAACAACACTAGAACCTGGAGTGTGCAGCTGGATTTCACTGACAGTTTGCCTCTAATTATCAGGCCAACTCTGCCTTCAGGCTGAGAAACTTATATTGCAAATGCCCAGCTCCGAGGCATTCTGATTGTGGAAACAGTGCAGTTGTTCTGGGTACAAATCCTGTTCAAGTCTCCTGTCCCGGGGACAGGGGAGCCTGGTGGGCTGCAGTCTATGGGGTCGCACAGAGTCGGACACGACTGAAGTGACTTAGCAGCAGCAGCAGCAGCCTCATTACACCTAAGACTGCAGTCCTGAGCCTCTGTAAGTTCTCTGCCAAGGTCTGTGGATGGCTCCCCCTTCTCAAGTGGCCACCAGACTGACGTGTTCTCGCCACTGTCCTATTTCATCTTTAATCCAGAAATGTGCTGACATCTCGACCGCTGACGGAACCTTGCTTTGTTACTTCTCTGCTATCATTAGGAAGTAAAAACACAGACAGTGAACCTGCCATCATGAACTGGAGGCCATTTTCTGTTCTGGCCCTGTGAGGACCCTCCGCTTTACCTGATTTTTTTTTAAATTTATTTATTTATGCTATGCTGGGTCTTAGTTGTGACAGACAGGATCTTCCATCTTCCTTGCGGCATGCGAAGTCTTAGTTGCTGTATGTGGGATCTAGTTCCCTGAACAGGGATCCATCAAATCCAGGCCCCGTGCATTGGGAGCTGAGAGTCTTAGCTGCAGGACCACCAGGGAAGTCCCTCTACCCAATCTTTTTACATCTTAAAAAAAATTTTTTTTAATTGAAGTACAGATCTACAATGTTTCAGATGTACGCAGTGATTCAGTTATACATGTATTCTTTTTCAGATTCTTTTCCATTATAGGTTACTACAAGATCTACTGAGTATAGTTCCCTGTGTTATATAGTAGGTCCTTGTTGTTTTATATATAGTTGTGTGGATCTATTAATCTATTATCCCCAACTCCTAATTTACCCCTCTCCTCCCTTTCCCTTTGGGCAACCGTAAATTTGTTTTCTGTGTCTGTGAGTCTGTTTCTGTTTTGTAAATAAGTTCATTTGTATCAGGGCTTCCTAGGTGGCGCTGGTGGTAAAGAAGGTGCCTGCCAATCCAGGAGGCATAAGAGACACAAGTTCGATTCCTGGGTTGAGAAGATGCCCTGGAGGAGGGCATGGCAACGCACTCCAGTATTCTTGCCTAGAGAATCCCTATGGACAGAGGCGCCCGGACCTGAAGTGACTTAGCATGCACACAGCATGCATCATTTGTATCATTTTTTAAAAAGATTTCACATATAAACAGTGTCATATTTGTCTTTCTCCTTTTGACTTCACGTAGTGTGATAATCTCTAGGTCCATCCATGTTGCTACAAATGGCATTTCATTATTTTTACGGTTGAGTAATATTCCATGGTATATACAGTCCACATCTTCCTTATCCATTCCTCTGTCGATGGACATTTAGGTGGCTTCCATGTCTTGGCTATTATGCTATCTTTTTTGTTTTTTGGCTACTCCATGTGGCATTCGGGATTCCCTGGTAGCTCAGCTGGTAAAGAATCCGCCTGCAATACAAGAGACTTTGATCCCTGGATTGGGAAGATGCCCTGGAGAAGAGAATGGCAACCCACTCCAGTATTCTGGCCAGGAAAGTTCCACGGACTGTATCCACCATGGTGTCACAAAGAGTTGGACATAACTCTTACTTCACTCACGTGGCATGCAGGTCTCTTTGAACCTGCGCCTCCTGCAGTGGAAGTATGGCATCCTAACCACTGGACTGCCAGGAAACTCCCCTTGCTATCGTAAATAGTCCTACGTACATTGGGATGCATGTCTTTTCAGGTTCTTCTTTCTGGACATGTATGCCCAAGAGTGGGATGGTGAGTTATTTTTAAAGTGTTTTTAAAGGAACTGCCATACTGTTCTCCATAGTGGTTATACCAATTTACATTCCTACCAGTGGTGTGGGAGGGTTCCCTTTATCCACACCCTCTCCAGCACTTATTTGTAGACTTTGGGTGATGGCGATTGTGTCTGCTGTAATTGCATAGTTTTAATTTGCATTTCCTAATAATTAGCAATATTGAACATCTTTTCACATGCCTGTTGGCCATCTGTATGTCATCTTTGGAGAAACGCCTGTTTCAATCTTCTGCCCATTTTTGGCTGGGTTGTATTTTATATATTAAGCAATATGAGCTGTTTGTATTAGAAAATATTTCCTCCCATTCTATAGACTGTCTTTTCATCTTATTGATTCCTTTGCTGTTCAAATGCTTTTAACTCAGTCCCATTTATTTTTGCTTCTATTTCCATTACTCTAGGAGTTGGTTCCAAAAAGTATTGCTGTGGTTTTGTCAGAGTGTGTTCTGTTTTCCTCTAGTTTTATTTATAATACCTGGTCTTACACTTAAGTCAGCAATCCATTTTTAAAAATCTTTATTTTTGCTGCGCTGGGTCTTTCTTGCTGCATGTGGGCTCTTTAGTTGTGGTAAGTGGGGTTCCTCTCTAGTTGCAGCCTTCTCATTGCAGTGGTTTCTTACTGTGGCACCTGGGCTCAGCAGCTCCTTGGCATGTGGGATATTCCCAAACCAGGGATCAAACCCACGTCCCCTGCATTGGCAGGCAGATTCTCAACCACTGGACTACCAGGGAAGGCCTAATCCATCTTATTTTTGTATATGGCATTGAGAGAATGTTTTTTCCTTTTACATGTAGCTGCTGTCCAGTTGTCCCAATACCACTTATAGACAAGCCTCTTTTCATCTTGCTCTCATGCTTCCTTTGTGAAAACACGGCCCAGAACCCCATCCCCACACCAAGATAGGGGTATGAACAGCTCCACAAGAAATGTGTGGGAGCACTGAAAAAAGGAAGGAAGATATAAAGGCATCAAGGACCCTTACGGAGGAGTTCCTTCTCTATTTTAAACAGCTCGGCTGTCCCGGGACTAGCCCTAGCCTTTAGTTCATACAGCGCCAGTCCTGGAACACCAACCAGTGGGGCCATCTAAGTCAGAAGGTGACACCCTTCTGGGGAAGGCAGTAAGAGCAGTGAAGAAACCAACCGCCCGTTATCAACAAGAAATTTTATTTTTAAATTCAAGAGACCAAAACAAATAAGGAGACTCCTACCCTTGGCTGGCAGATTTAGGTGGTGACCAGGAAGGTGGGGGAAGAGGATGACAGCAGGGAGAGTAGGAACACGTCCAAGCGGCCAGTGAGCGGCCTCTTCACTCCGGCGCAGCCTCCATCAAATACCCGTTCTCCGGAGCGAGATACCCGTCGCCTCCCTCAGACTCCATGTACATGTCTCGGCCGTCGTTGCCCAGACCCTCGAGCCCCGTTGTCCTGGCCGCCGCCGCCCCACCTCGGGCCTCATCCCTGCCCCCGATCGCCGCCCCGCTCCCCCGCTTGTGCTCCCGGTCCCGGTCGCGATCGCGGTCCCGGCGCCGCTCCGCTCGCTGCGGTGGCTTCGACGTCGGTCCCGGTCACGATCCCGGCCCTTCTCCTCTGGGCCATCCGGGCCGTCGGGACCCAGCTCCCGGGGGCCCATCATCCGGGGGCGCGTCGCCGGCCTCGGAAGGCTCGGCCATGTCGCCGCCGCCGCCGCCGCCTCCGCCGCGCAGCTCCTCCTTGCGCTCGCGCTCCCGCCGCGCCCGCTCCCGGCTCCGGCTGCTGCGCCGCTTGCGGTCCCGGTCCTTGTCCTTGCTCCGCTCCCTGGGCGCCGCCGCTCCTCCTTGTCGCGACTCGCGCGGCGCCGCCGCCGGTCCCGAGAGCGGGAGCGTCGTCGTTCCCGCTCCTTGTCTCTCTCGCGGCTTCGCTCCCGGCGCTCCCGCTCGCGGTCCCGGTCCCGGTCCCTGTGGGGCAGCGGGGAGGGGCCGGGCCTGGATGAGGTGGGCAGAGGTTTGCGGCAGGGCTCCCCAACTCACCGCCCGGCTCCCAGGACACCCGGCCCGACCTCACCTCTCATCGTAGCGGGAGGTGTCGTCCCGGCCCGAGTGCCGGATGTTGACGTCCGCCCCGCCTCTCCGGGTGCCGCCCAGGCCGCCTCCTGGGGAGGGGGCAGACACAGGCGGGTCAGGGCGGGCGGGGACCCCGAGCCTCTGAGGCCCTAGTGCTCCTGACGGCGGGCAGTGCGGAGATCAGAGGGGCACAGCGCCAGCTGGACGCACCCTCATCGGGCTCCGAGCTCACCTCCCCCGCCGGGAGGCCCCAGCCCCTGACAGACCCTCTTTCCCGTCATCCCGGTCCGAGGCACAGCCCCGATCTTTCTAACTGAAGCCTGAGCCGCCTCAAAGCCCGCAGTGGCTGCCCACAGCCCAAGCCAAGGTCAGAGGCCGGCCTCCTCCCTGTCTTTCAGCCCAAGGGCCCCTGGCTCTAAAGGTTCCAGGCATTTTCCAACCTCTTCATGGTCTCCATGTCCTTCCTGCCCATTTTTGGGGATCATCCACACGTTCCCCTGGAGTCTCACCTTCCTTTCTACTTAACTCCCACTTACCCTCCGCACCTTAACCCACACCTCACTTCCTCACTCAGCCTGCCCCGACCTACCCGCTGAGGCCCTTCACTCACAGACCACACACTCGCCTCAGAACTTCAGTGGAGTTTCCAATTTCACATGTGTGTGTCTCAAGTGGAGTTTCCAATTTCATGTGTATATGTGTGTGTACACGCACGTACAAGAGAGAGCTGATTAACAGCTGCCACTCCCTCCAGCCTGTACTGCGCCTTCAATCAGGACACTGGACCAGCAGCCACGATAAAAGGCTGGATGAGCAAACGGCGACAAGGACAACCGGAAGCGGAAGCAGCAGCAGCAGCTACCCTCCTCCTTCACGTGGGAAACAAACGCAGGCTGAAAAGCCACCTGTCCAGAGTGACTCGGCAAGGAAGGGCAGAGCAGAGATGTGACTCCCTGCTGACTCCAGAAGCTGCCCTCTCACTCAGCCTTCTGCCCCCACTGCCTGGAAGGGAGCTTTGTGAAGCTATTTCATCTAAGGAATAGCTTTCAGCAATGAGGGTCAAAAGGGAAAAGAGGCAGCTTGGACATGGACATGAAACATTCAAACAGAGGACAAGCCACCCAGCAAGTATGCGGAGAAACAGACCAGTGCTTTCAATGTTCAGGTCACAACCCAGCAGTGGAGTCACATCACTAAACCTGACAGGATGCAACCAACCGTTTCTTTAAAAGATAAAGAAACAATATAAAATACTAGTATATACTGCCCGTAGAAAAGATAAATTATTGTTTCATCAAACTTGTTTGGGTTAAATGTATTTTTTTTTGCATGTGCACTGGGTCAAAATGCACTGGCTATCACCATCAGAAAGTCAGAATGCCAATCAAACTAGAAGATTCTAAGATTCCAGGATTCTACAATGGGCAACAGCAGACTCTGAAGGACTCACTCCAACCCAAAGAAACCAGAGAGGGAGATAAGAACCTATCTAATGAGTTGACACTCAGCAGATACATGTGTGATTTACTCAGTAAAGACAAGTCAAGCGTAAGAACAGCGGGCTGGGGACAGAAATAAGATCAGAGGGTACTGGACCCACCTAGGGTGTCTGCCCAGCGAAGACTATTTTCTCTGACAATTGGGTCACTCCCCCTCATTGGAGTTGCTCCTCAACAGCCAAGTCTGGATGGCATGACCTCAGCCCCAGGTCCAGGCCCAACGCTGAGCCACTTAGATCCACCCACCCAGAAGCGCAGACTCATCCAAGACTGCGTTGTGGAATAACACACTGGCTCCGTGGGGAGAGAGTCAGAAAGGACCAACTCACACAGACAGCAAGCAAACAAGGCAGAAGGCGCAGAGCTGCCAGAGGCAGCTCTGGATGCTGTAGGCTCAGCTGCCAGGGCCTCAAGGCCCACAGACATCCCCTGTCTCTGGGCTCCAAGCCACTGGGGTTTCTACACCAACAAGGCCCTGAGACACCGGGATTCTATACCAACAGACCCCTTTATACTGTTTTCTGGTACTTGCTACAACCTGACCTTGACTGAGATGGTAACTAACAATAAGAGATGACAGTGAGAGAGACTGAAGCTTTGAGGGCAGTGGCCAATCATGTATGGCGCACCCTTGACTAGAAGCCTGCTATGCAGCTGGTGATCACACCAGCGTTTACTCAGTCATCAATGAACAAACAGGCAGGATGAGCAGGAGCAAAGTCTAAGGTAGATGACAGAATGACTTTTCAAGCCCCACTGTACACCATTTGCCAGGCTGTGTATCTGAGATGTTGAACTCAGTGAGCTCTTGAGATTTTTCCCACTTTCTAGGATGAGGAAAATGAGACAGAAAAGGGGAGAAATCCACCTGCTAGGTATGCACAAGTCAGAATTTGATCCCAGACTGGCTTCTCCAGGTCAGTACTCTCGCTCCTAATTGGTAACTCAAAATAAAAACAAAAACAGACGAAGAGAATGCTGGAGACCGAAAGGCTGAGCTGGAGAGAGGGAGAAGGAATGTGAGCAGCTGCCTGAAGAAGAGAAGACAGAAAGCAGCAGGGCGGGGGGAGAGACAGAGCCCAGCCGGAGCAGGGCGCGCTCACCTAGCCGCCGGGGCCTCCAGCCCTTCACGGTGCGGCCCCTCTCCACATCCACGAGCACTCTCCTGCCATCAATCTTCTTGCCATCTGCATGCTTATAAGCGGCTGCAACAGATGCGGGGAAGGGGAGGGGGAGGAGTCCCCAGAGGGTCCTCTAGTCAGGCGACGGCCCCACTCTGTGGCATCCCCACCCGCCACATCCCCGTCAGCACACTTTGGCGCACACACGCACGCACACACACAGGCCCACCAGACAGCCAGACAACCCTCTCCCAACCCAGGAGGGGCCTGCTCCATCTCACCACTTGCTTCATCACCCCCAAACACTCGGGGGGCCGGCCCACTCCCAACCACTATGCTAACCCTAACCACTGCCCTGGGCTCCCAAGCCAGGCCTACTCCCCTTCGACAGAGCAGCCCCCTCCCACCAAGGCGGCCAAAGTCGCTGCAAAGAAACTGGAGGTTAACTTAAGGCTGGACTCTGCGGTGGGGGAGGGCTCCTCCACAACCCCAGGCATGCACCCTACAACGTCATGCTGGGAGCAGAGGCCCGGCTGGCCGCTCCGCAACCCAGTTCACACCGGTTTCCTTTTACTGTGGTTTTTGTTGGGGGAGGGGTGAGCATGGGGGAACAGACATCAGAACAGAAAATGAACCAGAAGGGGGCAGGAGAAATCTTTAGGAGATGGCAGGGAGTAGAGGGTGGGCTATGGGGGCCCCTACAGCAGGTGGGGCAGAGGGAAGTGGAGGGAGGCATGGGAGTCGTGCGGTGCTACTGAAAATCCCTGCTTTACCTGCTGAGACTATACCCACCCAGCCCCCAGCCCAGCTCTCCCTCCACACCCCAGTGCAACACGCGCCGGAAAAGGCTGAGCCCAACCTGAGCCTCAGGAAGGGTGCGGAGTAGAGGGTGAGAGGCGGGGAGGGGCGCATCCCGAGGGTGGGCAGGACACAGCCAAGGACAGGCCCAAGCCCGGGCTGCCTCACAAAGGGCTCTCGGGAGGCCAAAAACGTCCGTTTCCCAACCCCCAGCCCTGGCCGAGGGGGTCATCCTCAACCAGCCACAACACCCGGCCCCGCCCCAGCCCGCTCCCCCAAATAACAACCAGAGGAAGAGAAAAAGGTGCCATTTACCGATGCCAGCCTTGCGGGTGTCCAAACCGAGCGGGATTGGGGGGCTCGGCAACTCCTGGGGGCCTGGCGAGGAGGCGGGCTTCCCGGGGGGACACGGGACCGCTTACCTGGAGCCCCCAAGCTTACCTGAGCACGCGCACAGACCCCACACCCACCACCATGAGGTCAGCTAAAGCTACGGGGAAGGGAGCCAGGGGGTTCTAGGGAGCCCCCGGAGGGGGAGAGGAACCACATCTCCTGCACCGCTTGGAGGCAGGCAGAGGAAGTGGTGGACCCCAGAGAAACCTCATGGAGGCCTTGGAAGAGGGGGGAGACAAGGGTTAACATAGAGCTTGGGAACTTGAAAGGACTATCTTGTTTGAATTCTAAAAAGCGGCTAGGGAGGCCTTAGCAAACCTGTCCACCTTCAGCTTTTCCCCATAAAATCCACGCTCAGCTGGCACAGGCCCCACCCCCTCTCAGCACATGGAATGACTTTTCCACCTTGAACTTCTCACTCCCTCCCACCACCTGCTTCAGCCCAAAGGCTGGCACACAAGGGGACAGCTTCGGGGGTCCAGGAGATGGGAGTACTGCCCATGATCCAAGGGGAAGGGGCCGCTGGGCCCCTGAACCCAGAGGAGCATAGCGGGGGAGGGATTTCAGGACTGGGGACACAGTCAAGCAAAGGACCCCTGTTCTGGTCATGTCCCAAACCCCAGAAGAGGCCCAACCCAGGAAGAACAGCAGAGAAAAATGTGACGTGTGTATCTCTAGGCTTCGCTTGCTCTCCCTCTCTTAGGTCTCCAGCCAGTGGAAGGGTTTTCAGTAAAAGCTCCAGCACCTTCAGCTGTTCACAGCCTGTCGCTCGTCCCCTCCCACAGCAATCCCCAAGTCCATGCACTCTGGAGAGCAGCTGGGCTCTAAGGCCTCTCGGGAGGCTCCATTGTGACAAGGCAGACAGGACGTGGGCAGAGCACCCCGAGTCTAGCAACCAAAAAGACTCTTCAGGGCCACCACAGTGAGGGCCCACAGAAGAGGCAGGGGCCAGGAGAGGAGGGAGGGCTGAAGGGTTCCACCAGGAGCCCTGGCCCTGCTGCATTCCCACCGCCATGCCGCGGCCATCGGGAAGCCAGGTATGCTGGGGGGTTAAACTGAGGCCAACTGGAGTGGCTGGCTGCCTTTCCCATTGGGGAGCATCTCTCCTCTCCTGGGATCAGCAAGATTGTCGGAGAGCACCTGGATGGGGCCAGAAGGGACAGAGGGCACCCAAACAAGGAAAGGGCTCTGGGTGCGGGGAGGCAGAGGGGCGGCTGGGGGTGGGAGGAGGGAGGCCTCGCTGCTCCTGAGCTGCCTGGCTAAGCTGGGCTGGTGTGCGGTGCTGAGTGATCTTACCCATGATACAAACCCTTATACCAACCATACACTGAGGTGTTGTAAGGGGAGCGTAAGCATCAGCTGCAAGCCAGCTGCGTGGTGGCTGCAGTGACAATAAGAACAGTCAATTAATACGGCGGCCCCTGGACACGCCGCAGCCCTGCCCACCCCCCGCCCGCCCAGCCCTGCCCATGTGGACGCCGCCGCGGCCTCAACGGGGGCTTTGGAGGTGTGGGGGCAGGCGCTGAACACGCAGACCAGCCCACTGCCCGCCGAGGAACAGGGTGAGGGCCAGGGGTGGGGAGGTGGAGGGTCGGGTGGCCCAGACCCAGCTCAGCTGGGGGAGGAGAGGGCAGGTTCAAAGGCCAGTCCTCACTGCAACCTGGCCGCCCCCAAATCTGCTGGGGAAAATGGGGAGAGACTCCCCGAAAATCCGACCCCTCCCCCACCTCCAACTAGCCCTAGCCCCCACCGGGTTCCCTCCTTGCCCCTGAGGTTCAACGTGTGACACTTACCTCCCCAGGTTCACACACACACACACACACACGTTGTGGGGATTTTGGTTTTTGTTTTTAAAAAACACGTATATAAAAAAACAAAAAAAAGATATATCAGAAACAGAGGGAGGAGGAGAAGAGACATTGCTAATGTCAGGTCTGGCGGGGAGGGGGTGGGGGACAGACGACGGGAAGGGGCTGGGGCAGCAGAGAAGAGAGAGGGCCAGAGGGCAGGGGGCGGGGGGCCACTCACAGTGCATGTCCCGCTCGTGCTCGTACTCGATAAAGGCATAGCCCCGGGGCTTTCCCGACCGCTTACTGTAGACCATGTGTATCTGGAGGGTGGGTGGCAGGAGGCAGAGGTCAGTTCTGACAAGGGGACAACTCACCCTATCAATCACACAGCTCTGGGCTGGATGATGCCAGCGACAGATGTTTCTGACCCTCCCCGGCCCCTTCAAGGACCCAGAGTGACTGATGCTCTAACGACCTTGGGCTTAGTAACTGATGTGCACAATGACCTCAAGCCCTTGCTAGAGCCCAGAGCATCTGAGTAACTTCTAAATCAAATGAAGAAATGTCTGTTATACATGAAGCCATGCTCTAGAACGAGAGTCAACATACATTTTCTACACAGGGCCAGAGAGCAGGTATTTCCAGCTTGCGGGGCCACAGTCTCTGTCGCACCTGCCAAAACTGCCTTGCAGCAACCACAGCTGCAGACAATGAAGTGGGCCTGGCTAGATACCAATAAAACTTCACTCACTACGTCTGCAGTTTGTTGACTTGTGCTCTAAATCAGCAGCAAGTAATCATGACCTCTTTGCCTTCCTTCTGCTTTCTCAAGACTCCGGCATGGATGTGCGGGCAGGACAGAAACCCAGGCCGTGGCGTCTGAAGGCTAAAATGGTGCGGTGCCTCCTCCCTCCCTCCGCACAACTTCAACTCAAGCACCCCTGCTCTGGCCTACTCACCCTTTGATGGGTCCATACACCTCAAACTCTCTCCGGAGCTTGGACTCTGTCGTGTCATAGTTCTAGAGGGAGACAGAAAGGAAGTGAGAGAAGCCCTCAAACACCCCCATGGACCGAGTCTACTGTCCACAGCCACGCTCTCCATAGCCTAGGGCTCCAGGGGTTGGGAGCTGGGAACTCACCACTCTAGCCACAAAGAGAGTCTTGAAGGCATCACCCTGAGCATTGGGATCATTGTGAGGGTCCCCTGTGCAGGATAAAAAAACCTCTGTAAGTAGTCATCAACATCATCACAGAGCAAGAAAGAGACTGATGGACACAAGCCCAGAACTTCCGGTCGGCTACCACAGGTAGGCCCCTCTCTGAGCCCCGTCTGCCCTGAAGCACAGCAAACCTCATCTGAGTGGCTGATTTAGGCTGATTAAAGGAAGGGATGAGACTGACTTCAAGTTGACAGGATGGCGGCCAGCCTACTGCCCCCCTTTTCAGGCCTACATATCCTGAGTTCAAAGTCCCTCCCAAGTGGGAGTAGCTAAGCCCAAAAGGGCATCTCTAGAGAAGCAGCCTGATCCTGCCAGGCACTGCTTCCTCTGCCACCTGCAGTGCCACACTGCCACCCATTGGCAAGGCCTGCAATTGCAGCCCATAGGAAAACCTGAGATCAAGCAACCCTTAAGTGGCAACCGGATTTCTTCCCTGTGGCCTCAGGGAGGAACCCACAGCTGGCCCTGAGGCCACAAGGGGTGGATGGAGTTAACTCCCAGCCTTACTACTGCCAGACCACTGAGGACCAACCAGCTCCACAGACAGAGCCAGACTCTTACAGAACTAATTCCACAGGTGATTCGGACAGGTCACGTTCATCCCTGTGCCTGCCCCTCACTTCCTCACCCGAAGCCCATCCTACTGGGTTGTAACTGTCTGTGCCCACATGTCTCAATCTGCATCCATTCACCCAAAAGATATCTGTTAAGCACTATGTGCCTGAAACTCCCGTAGGTCCTGGGGTAACAATAGTGAAAAAGAGGAAAAAAGACCCCTGCCTTCCTGGAGCTCATCTCTTACTGCAGGGAGGCTACCGGTAAACAACCTAAGACCCACAATCATCCGGTTCTATTCAGTAATAACAGAGAGATGGGGAGAAGCATTTTACTGGGAAGGTCAGAAAAGGCCTCACTGAAATACCATTTGACAAGAAGGTGTATTTCACAGGAGATAAACTTCAGCGCCACCAGGGGGTAGGTGGTACCGCAGTGGCATTACAGGGGACCCAATCACTGCCTGCAGGAGCGGATGGAGCCCACACAGCAGAGAGCAGAGCTTCTGCATGAGCAGCCAAAGGTGCCCGGCAGACACAGGGAAACCACCCTGGCACAAGAGACTCTATGGTTTTTGCTTAACCAAGAGGCCCAGGAGTGTGACCCAAGGTAAAAGCTAGCGCAGTGCCCACAAATCTCAGCTAAGACGGGAGCAATGAGCTGAGTATCAGCAGTTCACCGGCAGCAGGCGCACACTCACGCCACTCCACCCTGCTGGCAGCTCTGCCCTCAGGGAATCCTTGGGCAAAGAGGTTATCTACATAGCAGCCCAGAGCAGGGGTTCAAGGACTAGACTGTGGAGTTGAGAAACGAGGAAGTATCTCAGAACTCTGACTCTTGCTAAGTGGACCCAGGCTCCACAGACCTTCATTTTCTCTTAACAACTGGAGTAACAAACCCTACTGCACTTGGAAGCTGTAAGTAAAAACACGAAATAACATCAAGTGTTCAGCAAGGTGCCCTTGAACGGTAGCTGTTAATGGTGGCAAGGTACAGCCCGTTTCCACACTGGGGTATGGAGGCTCCTAGGGCAGAGAAAGCCTGCTGTGCTTGAGCCATCCTTTTTGTTTCCTTTTGTATCATGGGGAAGTTCAACACTTAAGCAAAGAGAACAGTATAATGAACCCCTCAGAACCAACCTCAATGGTTACCACATGGAACCACTGATTACATCTCTATCCCAAGCAGTATTTAAGGCAAACTCCAGATATACAACACCACTGTAACAGCTAATAAAGACTAAAAAACAGTAACCACGGTACTAGTATTACACCTTAAAAAGTTAACATTAGTTCTTTATCTTCACCAAAACGCAGTGTTCAAATGTCCTCAACTGTTTCAAAACAAGCTTTCTGCAGGTGGCTCATTTAAATCAGGACCCAAACAAGCTCCAAAATGACCATCTGGCTGAGGTGCCCTTTGACTCTTTAACCCCTTTGGTCCATTCCTTTCCCACCTGCTTCCCCAGCTTTCACATTTATTTAAGGAAATTGGATCACAAGTTTGTCGTATATAGTCTCCCATATCCTAAATTCAACTAACTGCATCCTCAGTATCGTTTAACATGCCAGGATTTTTTTTTTTTTTTAAACTCACGTGGGTCAGACTCCAAGGCCTGTGCCCCAGCAACAGAGCTGAGAGGGTCCCCAAGTCAACTGCTGTCAACAGCTGTGTGTGCCAGGTCCTACAGGAGCTGGGGCCACAATGGTGAGCAAATTCCACCAGAACCCTGCTTCCTGCACTGTGAACCAATGCAACATAGATGTTCATCATCAGTGAATTCCTCCCACAGACTGAAATGACCAAGCTGCAGCAAGACTCAGGGCTTTCAGTGTGCAAGGGGACTCTACCCGAGTAAGGAAGCCATGAAAGGTTTCCCTGAGGAGTGACGCTGCCAGAGACATAAAGGGCGGTTGCATACACACCAAGGTACTATGTGAGACTGCAGAACACGGCCTGGGCAGAGCCCCAGCAACAGGAGACCATCTGGGATAGAAGAGGCCAGAGAAGACGCCAGTGCAGGCGGGAGCAAGAGGGGAGAGAGCACGGGCAGAAGGCACCCTCAGCGGCACTTTGGTCTTTAGGTTGAAAGCCAAAGGAAGCTATTTAGGAATTCCCTGGCGACCCAGTGGTTAGGACTCTGCACTTTCACTGCAGAGGGCCCAAATTCAATCCCTGTTTGGGGAGCAAATATTCTGAGGGCAACATGGTACAGCCCAAAGGGGGAAAAAAAAAAGCCATTAGCAGAGAAAGGTATAATCAAGAGTTGTACTTCAAAAAGCCTCAGAGGACTTGCGGGAGACAGAGACGTAGGTAAATTCATTAGACTGAGTGCCCAGGCTTGAGGGGCCTTCGGTGGTGGCGGACACAGAGAGGATGCTCAGATCTGTGGCATTCAAAGAGTAGCATGGGTAGGTCTTGGCGAGGATCGGAGGAGACAGCAAGAAAAGGTGTTAAAAGCAAACCGAGTGGAAACAACTGGCCATGAACTTGCAAAGCTGGATGACCATGTTCCAGTGAAGGAAACATCGAAAGAAGACCAGGCTGGTGAGGAGAGGAAATCCTGATTGTGGTCCAGACACAGTGCAAGATGCCGCTGAGGCATCCAAGAAGACAGGAACGCAGTGAGAGCCAGAGCTCTGAGTTGAGACACCCAGGAATTCGGTTGTCAGGTGTCTGTCTGATGAGCTCCATGAGCAATGGGCTCCTCCAGAGAATGTGATTCAGAGTGACATGATTCACCGGAGCCTCACGAGCATGGGAGGAAAACCCGTCCTTTGACTACACAGTCCTTGCTCTAATAAGAAAAGGCCCCCTGATGTTGATATGGGACTCTTGTGAAGTCTGGTTAAGCACTACAATGTCCCTTCCCCAAACTCCACTGACTCCTGTACCTGGAAGGGATGAAGCACTTCCAGCCCAAGGGCCAGGGAGCTGAGGTGGAACCAGAACTACCTCATGAGCCCGGATCTCACTGCCTTGGCCTGGGAGACCCAGCTGGGCAGTGGCCACCTCTCCAAGGGCAGACCCCTGCAGGAGGCAGCCCAGAGTACCAGGCTCCCTTCCTATCTGCCCTTATTCCATGCTCTCCTGCTTAAAAGCCTAAACCAAATATAGGCCTTGGCAAATAGTGGGAGCTAATAAAGTGAACTGACAACAACCCACATTCCGAAATAAGAGTCCTGGGGTGGACCTGGGGAAGAGAAACACAAGCATGCTTGAACAAGAGATGAAAAGAGGAGACACTTACACATTTTTAGCTCTGTCTCGACTTCCCTGCTGTCGCCGCTCAATCTTTTCCCGTCTCTGTCAGGAGAAAGGTAGACAACTGAATACAGATAGAAGGGCCCTGATATCAGGGGACATCCTGAAGAAAGATGCAAAAAAAAAAGTGAGGCAGAAGACATACCTTCCTCTCCATGCGTTCCTCCCGGGTTTCTGCTCGAGTTGGAGGAGGGGCATCTCGAGGGTCCTGGGAATAAGGAGAGTGACAGCAGTGGGAGGAAGGGGAAAACAGCCAGGAACAGCCAATCAAGAAATAACAAACATCTTGGCTACACTCTCCTACACGTTTACACACACGCCCACACAAACATGGACAGTTCCCAGGCCAGTGGAGGCGGGGGGAACAGTGCAGATCAAAGAGTGGTCTGTAGACGAATGCAATCTGTGAACAGTTACTGGTCTGTGACAAGAGAAGTAGAGAAACTGAGACAAAATATGCAGGAACGTCTATAGCAATCTAACAGAGTAGTTTTATGTTCATTGAACTAAGAAGTGTGATTTTCTTTAACTCTGTATTCTCTAAAAATACTAGAGAAAAAACAATCCTCTTGTATTTATCAAGAGCATCGATCTGCACTCCTCTATCATATCACACTGTGAGTATCACAATACTCGTCCTCTATTACAGACAGGAATTGAGACCAGGCTTGAAGCAAAAGGAGCTGGCAGTACGGAGCTCAGGGTAAGCAACTGGACACCCTCTGAGGGCCAGAGCAGTTCTTAAAGGCCTCAGCTCCCATCAAACAACTGGCACATGACCCTCGCCTGCCACACACCTAGAGTTATTAAATTAGTTTAATTAGCTAATAACATTTTCCAAGTACTGGTTCACTGAGGGTGGCAAGTCTCACCAAAGAACCAATCTTCTGTCATCTCACTATTAACTTCTGCTCCACAACCTCCTCCTCCCTCCCCTTTCCCACTCATGCCAGATGGTTATTCTTCTGACTTCTGCCTGTGTGCCAACATACTCAAGTGTTCTTTGACCACCTTAAGAGGTGGACTGTTGTTATCCCAATTTCACAAATGAAAAAACTGAGGTCCATGAACCTAAGTCATTTACTGATGTTTGCCCTGAGGGTACAAAGCTGAAATTCTCAAGACCATCATCTTAACAGCACATCACCTGGTGTTAACCCTTTAATGACAAAAATGGTAAATAAAATAAGAAATATAGACCTTTCCTGACTGCTTGGTGCCAAGCCCCGTAACAAAATTTTCAATTAATTCTGTCAATTATTACAAAGATATAAACATTCCCTTGCTATAGATAAAGCGACCACAGGACTAAAAGAATCTGCTGCTTGTCCAAGGTTACACACCCGATAAATGTGCCAAGGACTACTAACTCGACAATCTGAATCCTCAACTGGTAGTTACTGTCACAAAAATTCAACAAGGGATACATAATGAACCCTGATCAAGATAAGAAAACTGGGACTTTCCTCGTGGACCAGGGGCTAAGACTCCATGCTTCCAATGCAGGGGGCCTGGGTTCCATTTCCATCTCTGGTCAGGGAACTAGATTCCACATGCCACAACTAACAGTTCCCATGCCGTGACTAAAACGGGGCACAGCTAAATAAATAATAATCACCCAGCCCAGAAAACTGGCCAGACACTGGACTCCCCCAGTCCAGCCCCACGACGCCCCAGAACCCAAGCCAGGTCCAAGTCTGCTCAGTGAACTCACCTCAAACTCTCGGATGTAGGGCGCGATGCCACAGTAAGGTTGATTGTGGTGTTTTTCATGTGGCAGTTTCTCCAAGGGTGGGAGGTATGGGATGGGGTCACGGGGAGCAAAGAGGGCCAGAAGGTTGGGCGGCAGGAACTGGGTCATCTTGCCAAGTCTGAGAGCAGAAGCCTTATATTAGGGTGGGCTGGGGGAGGTGAAGCCCCTATAACCCCTTGACACCCAGGAAAAGAAGGAAATAGAGGCAAAAATCTCAGTATCAAGACAGGTTCTGTACAGCGCGCTCCTAAGTCACAAGGAAGAAGAGTAAATCCGAATGAACGAGGGTCTTGGTGGGAGGGCTGTGTGAAGACGGGGCAAGCCGGTAAGGGAAACAAAGACTAAAAAAGGGTTTCTGAGTAGTGAAGTCTGAGTCCTGGGCAAGGAATCGCGGGGCTGAGGGTCCGGGAGCGGTTGTGGGGACATCAAGGATCCTGAGAAAGGGAGTCCAGGGCAGTGGCGGCTGGTGGTCCCATACCGTGGATAACGGGTTACGGGACGAGAGTCGCAGGAAGTCTTCGATTAAGGAAGGGGGTCCAAAGTAGCAAGCCTTTCAAGCTAGGGGGTTGTGGGTAATAGATCTGGACCCCACATGCGAAATGAATTATGGGTAAGGGTCCGCGGAGGCGACAAGAAAAAAGCGACATACCGCAAGGGCCTGTGGGTAAGTGCTGTGGGGGACAGGGGCTATGGAAAGAGAGCTTAAGTGATCGGAGAACTCTGGATAAGGGATGCAAAACGGTGCTGTGACGGTGGCGCGGGAAAGGGACCCGGCCGCGGGGAAAGGACCGGGGCCCACCGCAGGGGCTTGTGGGTAGCGGCCCCGCACCCGGTAAGGCCACTCAGTCACACTCACCCGCCGCGCGGCGCCCTCCTCGGCCTAGCGACGGTCCGGGGGCTCGCGGCGGCTCTGGCGGCCCCTCAGCAGCAGATACTCCGGTTCTCGCTCCGACTCCGGCGGCGTCCGCGTCCCTCAGCCTCTGTCGCCCGCCTAGCGCGCGCACCAGGCCGCAGCTCACGAGCCCGCGCGGCCTCGGCTCGCGACAGCAGCAAGGGGTGATGAGAGCCTCAAATCCCTCCGCCGTTCGCAAGGCGCACGCGCTACGCCAGTCAATCACAACTCACTCACAGGGACCCTGGCGCCGCCGCAGGCACTGCGCACGCGCGAAGCCACCACCCCCGTCTTCCGGCGTCTTAGACGCCTTTGCCGCGGCAGGCTGGAAGTCACAGTGCGCACGCGTGCTGAGCCCTAAGCGGTCCCTTTCCACCTCGCGATCTGGACTCCAACCGCCTCTGTCCGCGAGACTCTTCTGGATGCTCCACCCCTTTCCCTAACACACTTCCCGGATCTTGGGCGCATGCGTGTATGATCAGTTACCAGTGTATACCCTTCCGCCGCCTAGCAAAGAGTCCCTACTTGGAGGATGTCCTTACCTAAGCTGTTAAATCAATAACTTCTCCATCCAGCGCACCATATACTCGGCACTGTTTGTATTCTGAAGATGTAGCATGTGACTAAAGCAAAGTCTCCCTTTTCTGAGCTTGCATCGTGCGGAGGGAGACAATAAAGGCATTAAAAAATTAACTTCTGATAGTGGCCGTCACAAAAAAAAAAGGGCAGAATAAAGTGTTCAGCTGTGAAAGAGGAGCTGTTTTAGAAAGAACGACGGGGCTTCGTTGGTGGTGTAGTGGTAAAGATTCCGCATTTCCACTGCAGGGGGCACAGGTTCAATCCCTGGTCAGGGAACTAAGATCCCGCGTGCTGTGAAAAAGAAGATAAATTTTTTTTGAAAAGGATGATAATGGAAGGCTCTTCGGAAGATGACATTTAAACAGAGGCCCAAGGAAAGGGAGATCGGGGCGGAGATAACAGCAAGTGCAAAGGCCCTGAATTAGGAAGGATGGCAAGAGTCCCAGGTTGTGGAGAGAGTAGAGAACTGATGGCCATGTCATTTAGGGTTCTGGAGACCTGTAAAAAGTTAAGTATTTTTAAGTTTTTATGCTAGTAAAGTAATGCTCAAAATTCTCCAAGCCAGGCTTCAGCAATACATGAACCGTGAACTTCCTGATGTTCAAGCTGGTTTTAGAAAAGGCAGAGGAACCAGAGATCAAATTGCCAACATCCACTGGATCATCGAAAAAGCAAGAGAGTTCTGCTTTATTGACTATGCCAAAGCCTTTGACTCATGGGTCACAATAAACTGTGGGAAATTCTGAGACAGATGGGAATACCAGACCGCCTGACCTGCCTCTTTGAGAAATCTGTATGCAGGTCAGGAAGCAATAGTTAGAATTGGACATGGAACAACAGACTGATTCCAAATAGGAAAAGGAGTACGTCAAGGCTGTATATTGTCACCCTGCTTATTTAACTTCCATGCAGAGTACATCATGAGAAACGCTGGACTGGAAGAAATACAAGCTGGAATCAAGATTGTTGGGAGAAATATCAATAACCTCAGATATGCAGATGACACCACCCTTATGGCAGAAAGTGAAGAGGAGCTAAAAAGCCTCTTGATGAAAGTGAGAGTGGAGAGTGAAAAAGTTGGCTTAAAGCTCAACATTCAGAAAACGAAGATCATGGCATTTGGTCCCATCACTTCATGGCAAATAGATGGGGAAACAGTGGAAACAGTGTCAGACTTTATTTTTTGAGGCTCCAAAATCACTGCAGATGGTGACTGCAGCCATGAAATTAGAAGATGCTTACTCCTTGGAAGAAAAGTTATGACCAACCTAGATAGTATATTCAAAAGCAGAGACATTACTTTGCCGACTAAGGTCTGTCTAGTCAAGGCTATGGTTTTTCCTGTGGTCTTGTATGGATGTGAGAATTGGACTGTGAAGAAGGCTGAGCACCAAAGAATTGATGCTTTTGAACTGTGGTGTTGGAGAAGATTCTTGAGAGTCCCTTGGACTGCAAGGAGATCCAACCAGTCCATTCTGAAAGAGATCAACCCTGGAATTTCTTTGGAAGGAATGATGCTGAAGCTGAAACTCCAGTACTTTGGCCACCTCGTGCAAAGAGTTGACTCATTGGAAAAGACTCTGATGCTGGGAGGGATTGGGGGCAGGAGGAGAAGGGGACAACCGAGGATGAGATAGCTGGATGGCATCATGGACTTGATGGACGTGAGTCTGAGTGAACTCCAAGAGTTAGTAATGAACAGGGAGGCCTTGTGTGCTGTGTGATTCATGCAGAGTCGGACATGACTGAGCAACTGAACTGAACTGTACTGAACTGAAGTTTTTGGATAGATTCAATTGCCTATTTAATAATAATTGCAGGAATTATTACAAATTTAAATGACTATTATCATCTTTTAAGTACTTTGACATATTTGGTTTATCTACGTATGTATATGAGAACCCCTTGAACTATTTTTTGGAGCCTTCCTAAAATTCTGAAATTATTTTGAAATAAACAATTTAATGAAAATAAAGCTAAACGTGCTTTAATAATTTTTTCTCCTGTATCATTGAAAAGTAAATTTCTGAGGCACCTCACCTCTGAGTGTTTCAGCATGCATCTCCTAAGATTAAGAGCATTCTTCTACATAACCACAAAACTACTTTCACCTCTGAGAAAGTTTATCTAGTCCCACAAAATTATTTTCACCACTAAGAAAGTTTATCCAGTCTCTATTTCAGATTTATTCAGAAATCAGACTTTCCCAATAGAACCACAAGTATTTTGTTTTAATCTCAACCAGAAGTCAGTCAAGTCTCATGCATTGCATTTGGTTGTCCTGTCTCTTTATCCTTTTTTTTTTCTTTATTTCCTTTTAATATAGAATACAGACATAGGCACTTTTTCCCAAATTATGTTGTTGGTTTTCCCCTAAATTCAGACTAGTTTCCAGTAGAAAGTCCCACATTCTGGATTTCTGATTATTTCCTCATGGGGTTTACAGTGTCTTCCACTAACCCTGTTTGCCTGTAAAATAGAAATTGAGTCTGAAGTGTGAATAAACTGATGTTGAGCATTTTGGTAAGAACTTTTCCCTGGTGATACTTAAGACTTTGACTGCATCACATCTGGAGATAGTCCCACTATTATGATGCTGAATTTGGCCACCTGATCAAGGAGCTAACTGACAGATCTCACTCTAGAAATACATTTTCTCCTTGGTAATCTGAACAGTGAGACTGCCGCTGTTCCCCAACCATCTCATCTCTCACCTCCTGGTTGTAGCAGCCATTGCTGATCTTTGCCAGAATAAAGTATCACATGGGGGAGAGGGCAGATTTTATTTGAAAATAAATAGGAAGTTACTAAAGGGCTTAGATCAGAAGATGGACAAAGCATAGTCTGCATTATTAAAAGATCACATCAATGGCAATAGACAGAAGAAAATGCAGAAGAAACTGAAGGGGAACAGGCAGATGCTTAGGAGGCTACAATTTCCAGGGAAGAGATGATGGCTTGGACTAAGAAGGTAGTGTTATTGAACTCAGGTTCAGCTATTCACTGCAGGGAAGTCAATACTCCAGAGATGAGTGTTAGTAGGAAAGGAAAGTTGCTTTATTCAGGAGGCCAGGCATCTGGGGAGAAGGTGGACTCATGTACCAAAGAACCAACTCCCCCCTACCAATCAGAGCACGAAAACTTTTATTTATTTATTTATTTATTTATTTATTTATTTATTTTGACTGTGCCATGCCACATAGAGGAATCTTAGTTCCCCAACCAGGAATGGAACCCGTGCCCCTTGCAGTGGGAGAGTGGAGTCTTAACCACTGGACCACCAGGGAAGTTCCACAAGAACTTTTTTTTTCCCTCTCTCTCTTTTTAATTTGGCTGCTTAAGTAAGTGTTAGTTACTCAGTCATGTCTAACTCTTTGTGACCCCATGAACTGTAGCCCACCAAGCTCCTCTGTCTGGGATTCTCCAGGCAAGAATACTGAAGTGGGTTGCCATTCCCTTCTCCAGGGGATTTTCCTGACCCGAGGATCTAACCCACATCTCCTGCATTGGCAGGTGGGTTCTTTACCGTCTAAGCCACCAGGGAAACCCTGGTTGCTTATTATTTATTTATAATAGTGAAAGATGTTTATGAGTTTTCACAACCAGTAGCCAGACAAAAAAATAAAAGATAATTACAATTGCAAGCCATAATGGGAACATGAGTAACTTAACAATATAAAATAATTACATAACACTTGGGGGTCAAGCAGAGTGATGTGGTAAGTGGAAATGCATACATGCACATGTTCTCATCCACCCAGCCAGTCTATGTCTTTTGGTTGGCGCATTTAATCCTATTTACAGTTAAGGTAATTATGTATGACCCGTTACCATTTTCTTAATTGTTTTGGGTTTATTTTCTGTAGGTTTCTCCTTGTCTTATGTTTTCTGCCTTAGAGAAGTTCCTTTGGCATTTGTTGTAAAGCTGGTTTGGTGAATTCTCTTAACTTTTTCTTATCTGGAAATCTTTGATTTCTCCATCAAATCTGAATGAGAGTCTTGCTGGGTAGAGTATTCTTGGTTGTAGATTTTTCCTTTTCATCACTTAAATATATCATGCCATTTCCTTCTGGCTGTAGAGTTTCTGTGGAGAAATCAGCTGATAGCCTGATGGGAGTTCCCTTATATGTTATTTGTCATTTTTCCCCTTGTTTGCTTTTAATATTTTATCTTTGTCTTTAATTTTCGTCAGTTTGATTACTATGTGTCTTGGTGTGTTCTTCCTTGGGTTTATCCTGCTTGAGACTCTCTGTGCTTCCTGGGCTTGACTGACTATTTCCTTTCCCATGTTAGGGAAGTTTTCAGCTATTATTTCTTCAAGTATTTTCTCAGGTCCTTTCTCTCTCTTTTCTCCTTCTGGGACCCCTATAATGCAAATGTTCACTCATTTAATGTTGTCCAAGAGGTCTCTTAGGGGTCTTCATTTGTTTTCATTCTTTTGTCTGTATTCTGTTGTGTGGCAGTGATTTCCACCATTCTGTTCTCCATGTCATTTATCTGTTCTTCTGCCTCAGTTATTCTGCTATTTATTCCTTCTAGTGTATCATTCATCTCTGTTTGTTTGTTCTTTAGTTCTTGTAGGTCTTTGGTAAACATTTCTTGCATCTTCTCCATTGTTTTTCTGAGATCCTGGATCATCTTCACCATCATTATTCTGAATTCTATTTCTGGAAGCTTGCCTATCTCCACTTCATTTAGTTGTTTTTCTGGGGTTTTATCTTATCCCTTCATTTGGGTTTCCCTGATAGCTCAGCTGGTAAAGAATATACCTGCGATGCAGGAGACTCAGTTTTGATTCCTGGGTTGGGAAGATCCACTGTAGAAGAGAGAGAATACCCACTCCAGTATTCTTGGGCTTCCCTGGTAGCTCAGCTGGTAAACAATCTGCCTGCAATTCAGAAGACCTGGGTTTGATCCCTGGGTTGGGAAGATCCCCTGGAGAAGGGAGAGGCTACCCACTCCAGTATTCTGGCCTGGAGAATTCCATGAACTATATAGTCCATAGGGTTGCAAAGAGTTCGACATGACTGAGAGACTTTCACTTTCATCTGGGACATAACTTTCTGCTTTTTCATCATGCTTCACTTTCTGTTTTTTCATCATGCTTCACTTTCTGTAACATGGTTTTTGTTTTAGCTGCTTGGGACTGTGCTTCTTCTGTCTGCCCTCTGATGACTGAAGCTAAGAGGCTTTTGGAAGCTTCCTCATGGGAGGGATCCGTGATGGAAAAAACTGGGTCTTGTTCTGGTGGGCAGGGCATTGCTCAGTAAAGCTTTAATCCAATTATTTGCTGATGTTTCGAGTTTTATTCCCTTTCTCGCAGTTGCTTGGCCTGAGGTGACCCAGCCCTGGGGTCTGTGGGCTTTATGGTAGGGTTAATGGTGAACTCCAAGAGGGTTAAGGTCAAGGGGAACCTTCCTGATCTGATGCTTTGAGTGTCTCCATCCCTGTGGTGAGCCCCTGCCAACCCACACCTCCACAGGAGACCCTCCAACACTAACAGGTAGTTTTGGTTCAGTCACTTGTGGGGTCATTGCTCCTTTCTTCTGTATGTTGGTGCACACAAGATTTTGTTTGTGCCCTCCAGGGCTTCCCTGGAGGCTCAAACAGTAAAGAGTGTGCCTGCAATGCAAGAGACCCAGGTCCAATCCCTGGATTGGGAAGATCCCTGGAGAAGGAAATGGCACCCCACTCCAGTATCCTTGCCTGGAAAATCCCATGGATGGAGAAGCCTGGCGGGCCACAGTTCACGGGGTCCCAAAGAGTCGGACACAACTGAGCAGCTAACACTTTCTTTCTTTCCAAGACTGAACACTCTGTTTTCCCCTAGACCTGTGGAAGTCCTGTAATCGAATTCTGCCTGCCTTTCAGGCTAGATTTCCCTGGGCATTCCTAGTCCCTTTGTAGGATCTCCAGGCTGGGGAGCCTGACAAAGGGTTCAGAACCTTCACGGCAGTGGGAGAATTTCTTTTGTATTATTGTTCTCCAGTTTGTGGGTCACCCACCAGGCAGGTATGGGATTTGAGTTTATTGTGATTGTGCTCCTCCTACCATCTCATCGTGGCTTCTTCTTTGTCTTTGGAAGGGTATCTTTGTTGGTGGGTTCCAGAGTCCTCCTGTCAATGGTTATTCAACAGCTATTTGTAATTTCAGTGTTCTCCCAGGAGGAGATGAGCACACATCCTTCTACTCCACCATCTTGAACCGGAAGTGCCCCCACAAGAACTTTTAAAAAGAGTGTTTCAGGGATGTATAGGCAGAGGGAGGGAACTACACGCAGAGCAGTACAGTCATCTCTGACAATCATCTTGAAATTCGTCATGCAGTTGTCTGACCAACATCATCTTGATTGTTTTAAGTACAGTTAATCTTCAGTTGGACCATAAAGAAAGCTGAGTGCTGAAGAATTGATGCTTTTGAACTGCAGTGTTGGAGAAGACCCTTGAGAGTCTCTTGGACTGCAAGGAGATCAAACCAGTTAATCCTAAAGGAAATTAGTCCTGAATATTCATTGGAAGGACTGATGCTGAAGCTGAAGCTCCAATACTTGGCCACCTGATGCAAAGAACTGACTCACTGGGAAAGACCCTGATACTGGGACAGATTGAAGGCAGGAGGAAAAGGGGACGACAGAGGACCAGATGGTTGGATGGCATCATCGACTCAATGGACATGAGTTTGAGCAAACTCCAGGAGATGATGATGGATAGGGAAGCCTGGTGTGCTGCAGTCCATGGGGTCGCAAAGAGTCAGATATGACTGAGCGACTGAACGGAACTGAATCTTCAGTTCCAGAGGCAGTTTGTTCCCATTTCTTTGAGGGCAGTTCGGGAACTGTGCAAGGTGAAGCAGCTTATGCCATGGCCACAGTCTGGTTATCAGGCAGTTAACTTCTTCCACTTGGTGGAGGTTTTGGTATCTGCAAAACATCTCAAAGGAGATGGCTCAAAATATTATCTATAGCCGTCGAAGAAGAACTAAAGGTCATTGACTTTGTTTAATGATTAAACTATTATTTGTTTGACTGCTCTTCTTTGCTTCTGCACTTTTTCATTTTTTTCTGATGAAATTTATTCTTTGGCTAAAGGTTTTTGCAAAAGGCAGGCAGAAGACAAGGGCGAGGTGGAGGTTTGTCCTGGGAAGACCTCATAGGGTCCTGACCAGTTAGTATAGCAGTGGAGTGAAAAGAAGTGGTAAGGTTTAGGATCTATTGTGAAGGTGACCTCAGTTATTCAGTTGCTATAGGAGTGGAATTATTAGAAATAATTCCCAGAGGAAATTAAGAGACAACTCAGTGTAATGTGGGATCCTGGATTAGATTCTAAACTGGAGGAAGAACATCACTGGAAAATTGTTGAGACTCAACTGAGGTCTGTAGCATTATTTGTCAATGGTAATCAGTTCAGTTCAGTTCATTTCAGTCGCTCAGTCGTGTCCGACTCTGCGACCCCATGAATCACAGCACGCCAGGCCTCCCCTGTCTATCACCAACTCCTGGAATTCACTCAGACTCACGTCTGAGTAATATACCATTGTTAATTTCCTGGCAAATAATTGTACTATGGTTATGTAAGAAGCTGATGTTGGTGAAAGCTGGGTGAAGGATATACGGGAAATCTGTGCTATTAATACCTTTTGCAAAGTTTCTGTAAGTCTGAAATGATTTCAAAATAACAAGCCTAAAGAAAAACTTTTAAAAAGATTTGTGTTTGACGTAGGCCATTTTTAAAGTCTTTATTGAATTTGTTACAACATTGTTTCCGTTTTTTTTTTTTTTTTTAATGTTTTGGATTTTTGGCCACTTGGCATGTGGGATTCTAGCTCCCTGACCGGGAGTGAACCCACACCCCCTGCTTTGAAGGTGAAGTTTCAGTCACTGGACTGCCAGGGAAATCCCTAAGGAAAAACTTTAAATAAAGCTAATTTTCCATTAACAATAATCCTCACTCCTAGTTTTGTAGGCTGAGCAACTGGGTGACTGATGGTGCCATTCATTTACAGAGGGAAGACGTGGGGAAGAGTGGGATTATCGAGGAGGAGTTCTGGGTTTGGACATGTCAGAGATGTCTGTTTGACACTCACACGGAGGTGTGGAATTGCAAGTTGGAAGATATGGCAATTGCAGAAGAGTTCGGGGCTGGAAACCTAGATTTGGGAGTCATTGGAGTTGAGATGGTACTTGAAGCCGTGTGACTGAATGAACTCCGCTACGAGAGAAGATGGAGAAGGGAACATGTCTGAGCACTGAATCTCAAGGCCCTCCATCAGAATTGAGATAAAGCAAGAAGATTCATCAAAGGAGACTGAGTAGGAGGGATCACAAATGTAGGAGAAAAGCCAGGAGAGTCCAGGGTCCAGGAAGCCAAGAAGGAAAGTGCTTCAAGAAAGAGGCAGGGTCTGGGACTTCCCCGCAGTGGTTAAGACTGCAGGGGGCATGGGTTCTATTCCTGTTCAGAGAAATAAGATCCCCTCATGCAGCGTGGGAGGGCCAATGGGGTGGGGGCGGCGGGGGAGAAGGAGCCAGTGTCAAGATTCGGAAGCAATCTAAGTGTCAATCAACAGATGAATAGATCAAGAAGATGTAGTATACAATGGAATACTGCTCAACCACAATAAAGAATGAAATTTTGCCATTTACTGCAACCTGGATGGATTTGGAGGGCATTATGCTAAGTGAAATAAGCCAGAGAAAGACACATACTATATGATATCACTTATATGTGAAATCTAAAAACTACAACAAACTAGTGAATATAACACAAAAGAGGCAGACTCAGAGATATAGAGAACAAACTAATAACTACCAGGAGGGAGAGGGAAGGGGGCAGGGCCGTGATGGGGTGAGGGGAAAAGAGTAATTATGGAACTAGATGAAATCATGTGTGTGAAACTTTTGAAAACTGTAAAGCTCTGTAGAATTTAAAGAATCTTTCAATTTTAAAAGGAGGAGGATGGGGCTTCCCTGGTGGCTCATTGATAAAGAATCCACCTGCCAATGCAGGAGACACGGATTCTCCCTGATCCAGGAAGATCCCACATGCCGCAGACCAATGGAACCCATATACCACAATTACTGAGCCTGTGCTTTAGTCCAGGAGCCCTACTACTGAGCCCATGAGCTGCAATTACTGAAGCCCTCACGCCCTAGAGCTGTGCTCTGCAACAAGAGAAGCCACTGAAATGAGACGCCTGCCCATTACAATGAAGAGTAACCCCCCGCTCACCACAACTAGAGAAAGCCTTCACAGCAATGAAGAACCAGTACAGCCAAAAATAAATGAATTAATGAATTTTTAAAAAGAGAGAGAAGGCAATCTGAATCTTGAATCCTTATTCAAAAAAAAAAAAAAAAAAAAGAGGAAGAAGAAGGAAAGTCAACTATACTTCAGTAAAAAATAAAAGGAAAGAGCTACTGATATGCATAGCAGGAATGAATCTGCCATGCACTATGCTAAATGCAAGAAACCATATTGAAAAGGCTACACACTGTATGATTTCATTTCCACTGGACTGTTGAACAAGTATAAATGGAACAATGTATCTACTTACATGTGAATGTGTTTCAGCACTCAGTACTGCAGTACTAAACCATTTGGTTGCTTGAATTCCTGAAAGTGGAACCATGGATATGGAGAAAACACAGTACTCAGATTTTCAACTGGGTGGACCATTAGCACTCCTTTCCAACCTGGAGTTACTCAAGGGTCAGCCTTATCTGACATTCTGAAAAACACAAAACTACAAGAAAAGAGGGAGAGAAAACAGAGCAGTAGTTTCCAAGAGCTGGAAGTGTGGGAGGCAGCTGCCTACAAAGGGAAGAAGGGAACTTTGGGGGTGGGGATGGAGCATCCTCAATTTTGACTGGCAGTTGCATGACTATACATTTTTCAAAATTCATATAAGTGTACACTGTAAAGGATCAAGTTTACTGTATGTGAATTAAACCTCAGTCAGTGGCACCCCACTCCAGTACTCTTGCTTGGAAAATCCCATGGATGGAGGAGCCTGGTAGGCTGCAGTCCATGGAGTCGCAAACAGTCGGACACAACTGAGCCACTTCACTTTCACTTTTCAGTTTCATGCATTGGAGAAGGAAATGGCAACACACTCCAGTGTTCTTGCCTGAAGAATGCCAGGGACGGGGGAGCCTGGTGGGCTGCCGTCTATGGGGTTGCACAGAGTCAGACATGACCGAAACGACTTAGCAAACTTGATCAGAAGCCCCCCAAAAAACTGGCTGTCCCAAGTTAATTCATTAATTACAAAGGGAAAAATAATAATTTTATAATTGAAAATGAAGATCATGGCACCTGGTCCCATCACTTCACGGCAAATAGATGGGAAAACAATGGAACTAGAGACAGACCTTATTTTCTTGGGCTCCAAAATCACTGCAGATGGTGACTGCAGCCATGAAATTAAAGGATGCTTGCTCCTTGGAAGAAAAGCTATGACCAACCTAGACAGCATATTAAAAGCAGAGATATCACTTTGCCAACAAAAGTCCATATAGTCAAAGTTCTGGTTTTTTCAGTAGTCATGTATGGATATGAGAGTTGGAACATAAATAAGGCTGAGTGCCAAAGAATTCATGCTTTCCAACTGTGGTGCTGGAGAAGACTCTTGAGAGTTCCTTGGATTGCAAGATCAAACCAGTCAATCCTAAAGGAGATCAACCCTGAATATTCATTGGAAGGACTGATGCTGAAACTGGAGCTCCAATACTTTGGCCATCTGATATAGAGAGCTGACTTATTGGAAAAGATCCTGATGCTGGGAAAGACTGAAGGCAGGAGGAGAAGGGGATGACAGAGGATGAGATGGTTGGATGGCATCACTGACTCAATGGAAGAATAGGGAAGCCTGGTGCACTGCAGTCCATGGGGCCACAGAGTCAGACATGGCTTAGCTACTGAACAACAACAACAATGAAAAACTCAGCAGACACTCACCTAACCAAATGATCAAAATTAATGTCACTGATGATAAGATATAGCAATATCATGTGCCCCTAATGTGATGTGATGGAAAGGGAACCTCACTTATGTGTGGCATTCTCCCTCCTCCCAACGAAAAATTATCTATTCAGTTCAGTTCAGTTGCTCAGTCGTGTCCGACTGTTTGTGACCCCATGGGCTGCAGCACACCAGGCCTCCCTATTCTTCACCATCTCCCGGAGCTTACTCAAACTCATGTCCATTGAGTCGGTGATGCCATCCAACCATCTCATCCTCTGTCATCCCCTTCTCCTCTTGCCTTCAATCTTTCCCAGCATCAGGGTCTTTTCCAGTGAGTCCACTCTTCGCATCAGGTAGCCAGAGTATTGTAGTTTCAGCTTCAACATCAGTCCTTCCAATGAACACCCAGGGCTGATTTCCTTTAGGATGGACTGGTTGGATCTCCTTGCAGTCCAAGGGACTTTCAGGAGTCTTATTCAACACCACAGTTCAAAAGCATCAATTCCTTGGCACTCAACTTTCTTTATAGTCTCTCACATCCATACACAACTACTGGAAAAACCATAGCCTTGACTAGACGGACCTTTGTTGGCAAAGTAATGTCTCTGCTTTTTAACATGCTATCTTGGTCGGTCATAACTTTTCTTCCGAGGAATAAGCGTCTTTTTATTTCATGGCTGCAGTCACCATCTGCAGTGATTTTGGAGCTCAAAAAAATAAAGTCTGCCTCTGTTTCCACTGTTTCTCCGTCTATTTGTCATGAAGTGACGGGACCGGATGCATGATCTTCGTTTTCTGAATGTTGAGCTTTAAGCCAACTTTTTCACTCTCCTCTTTCACTTTCATCAAGAGGCTCTTTAGTTCTTTACTTTCTGCCATAAGGATGGTGTCATCTGCATACCTGAGGTTATTGATATTTCTCCCAACAATCTTGATTCCAGCTTGTGCTTCATCCAGCCCAGCGTTTCTCATGATGTACTCTGCATGTAAGTTAAATAAGCAGGGTGACAATATACAGCCTTGACGTACTGTTTTTCCTATTTGCAACCAATCTGTTGTTCCATGTCCAGTTCTAACTGTTGCTTCCTGACCTGCATACAGGTTTCTCAAGAGGCAGGTCAGATGGTCTGGTATTCCCATCTCTTGGAGAATTTTCCACAGTTTGTGATCCACACAGTCAAAGGCTTTGGCATAGTCAATAAAGCAGAAATAGATGTTTTTCTGAAACTCTCTTGCATTTTCGATGACCCTGCAGATGTTGGCAATTTGATCTCTAGTTCCTCTGCCTTTTCTAAATCCAGCTTGAACATCTGGAAGTTCATGAACTGTTGAAGCCTGACTTGGAGAATTTTGAGCATTACTTGCTAGCGTGTGAGATGAGTGCAATTATGTGGTAGTTTGAGCATTCTTTGGCATTGCCTTTCTTAGGGATTGGAATGAAAATTGACCTTTTCCAGTCCTGTGGCCACTGCTGGGTTTTCCAAGTTTGCTGGCATATTGAGTGCAACCCCTTCACAGCATGGTCTTTTAGGATTTGAAATAGCTTAACTGGAATTCCATTACCTCCACTAGCTTTATTCACAGTGATGCTTCCTAAGGCCTACTTGACTTCACATTCCAGGATGTCTGGCTCTAGGTGAGTGGTCACACCATCATGAAGATCTTTTTGTCCCGTTTTCCTGTGTATTCTTGCCACCTCTTCTTAATGTCTTCTGCTTCTGTTAGGTTTGAAGAACTTAGATTAAAAATTTAAGCTCGGGAGACAAGGCCGCGGCCTCCTAAAAAATAGCTTTCTCCTTATCGGAGACAAAATAACTTTCTCTGTTCAACTTAGTTGCTTTCTATAAGCTTTCCCACCAATCAAGCATATCCCCCGCACCTGTGACTTCACTTCAATATATCCCATAACCCGACTCCATCCCCACCTGTCTGTAATTTTTATATAAAAAACCCTCACTACTGACGCTGGGGGTTCACTCCACTGAACCCTGGCGCGCACCGGCTTAATAAATCCTCTTGCTGATTACATTAAATTCGAGTCACTGTGGTCTTTGGGGCGACGGTTCCCAAAAAAGGCCACAAGGTCTTACAGGTTCATACCATTTCTGTCCTTTCTTGTACCCATCTTTGCATGAAATGTTCCCTTGGTATCTCTAATTTTCTTGAAGAGATCTCTAATGTTTCCCACTCTATTAAAATAGTTTTCCTCTATTTCTTTGCATCAATCAATGAGGAAGGCTTTCTTATCTCTCCTTGCTATTCTTTGGAACTCTGCATTCAAATGGGTATATCTTTCCTTTTCTCCTTTGTTTTTGGCTTCTGTTTTCACAGCTATTTGTAAGGCCTCCTCAGACAGCCATTTTCCTTTTTGCATTTCTTTTTCTTGGGGATGATCTCGTTCCCTGTCTCCTGTACAGTCACGAACCTCTGTCCATAGTTCATCAGGCACTCTATCAGATCTACCCCCTTAAATCTACTTCTCACTTCCAATGTATAATCATTAGGGATTTTATTTAGGTCATACCTGAATGGTCTAGTGGCTTTCCCTACTTTCTTCAATTTAAGTCTGAATTTGGCAATAAGGAGTTAATGATCTGAGCCACAGTCAGCTCCCGGTCTTATTTTTGCTGACTGTATAGAGCTTCTCCATTTTTGGCTACAAAGAATATAATCAACCTGATTTCGATGTTGACCATCTGGTGATGTCCATGTGTAGAGTCTTTTCTTGTGTTGTTGGAAGAGGGTGTTTGCTATGACCAGTATGTTCTCTTGGCAAAACTGTATTATGCAAACTGAAGAGTAGTCCACTGACCTTCAGTAGGGACAGAATTCTTCAAAAGTGTTGAAGTGATTAAAGACAAGGAAAAGTAAAAAAAAAAATTGCAGAATTGCAGGAGGCTAAGAGGACATGAAAGCTCAGTGCAACATGTTATTCTGGACTGGATCTTAGAAGGAAGAAAGGACATTAATTGGAAAAATGGAGGCAATTTTAACATCATTTAGTCAATAGTATTGTACCATTGTCAGTTTCTTCAACAAAGGAACCATGGCAATGTAAGACTCTAACATTAGGAGAATCTAGGTGAAGGCTATCATGTTCTCTGTGCTATCTTTGCCTCTCTTTTGTAAGTCTGAAAATATTTCAAAATTAAAACAAATTTTTTAAAAAGGTCTTATTGTAACACAGGAACAAAACTGATACCAAGGAAGAGGAGAGACCATCTCTTAGTTTCCTGTTACTGCTGTAACAAATTACCTCCAAATTGTCGGTGGTTCAATTAAGGGGGTGACAGATAGGGGTGGAGTTTCTCTGAGGGGATAACAAAAATGGTCTAAATTTGATTGTGGTGATGGATGCAAAACTGAGGAATATAGGAGGAGCTATTGGCTTGTATACTTTATTTTTCAAAGTATGTTAGTCACTCAGTCGTGTCTGACTCTTTGTGACCCTATGGACTGTAGCTCGCCAGACTTCTCTGTCCGTGGGATTTCCCAGACAAGAATACTGGAGTAGATTGCCATTCCCTTCTCCAGGAGATATTCCCAACCCATAGATGTAATCTGGGTCTTCTGCATTGCAGGCAGATTCTTTAGCATCTGAGCCATCGGGGAAGCCCCTTTATTTTTTAATATTTATTTAGGCTGCTCAAGGTCTTTGTTGCAGGACTCAGGATCATCAATCTTTATTACAGCATGAGGGATCTAGTTCCCGGACCAGGGATTGAACCCAGGCCCCCGCATTGGGAGTGCAGAGTCTTTTTGTGTGTGGGAGTGGTAAGTACAGAATCTTAGCCATTGGACACTAGGAAAGTCCTCTGTGTGAACTGAAATGAGTGAACTGTAGCTTTATAAAACTTTAAAAATGGAAGGAAGGAGGGGGAGGCAGGAAGGAAGGGAGGAGGCTGGGGTAGACTGGATGGAAATGATAGGCTCAGAGTACCAAGATACCACATGTGGATTATCTATTATCGTGGTGTGTGTAACAAACCACCCAAAGACTGTGTGACTGAAAACAACAAAGACCATTCATTTTGCTCACAAGGCTACAAGCTGGGCAGGGCCGGGGCAGGGGTTGGCGGGGAGAAGACTTATCTGTGCTACAGTGTGTAGCCTAGCTGGGGCAGGAGGATGTGCTTCTAAGATGGCTCACTCACGTGGCTGCAAGCTGATGCTGCTGATTAGCTGCAAGTTTAGTGACCTAGGGTCCTCTCCACATGGGCCTTGTCATCTGGCCTGCACAAGTTTCCCAAGGAAAAGAGTGGGGTGGAAGGTTGCCTTTTATGATCTAACCTCTAAAATCACATAGCATCTGTTCCAAGGATGATGATTGTAGCTTTTTTTTTTTTTTGGCTGCCATGCAGTTTGTGAGATATCAGGTCCTTGCCCAGGGACTGGAAGGACTGGGTCACTGTTAGGACCATCAGGGAATTCCCTATGACAGTAGTTTTAGAGAGATGAATATGGAGCCAGGAATGAAACTCTTCCCTGAAACAGTGGGAGTGGCCAGAAGGGGGAAGGATGAGTTTTTAGGGAAGGCTGGGGAAAGGTGTCCATGGATAGCTTGAATGTCAGAGGAGGTGAGGAAGGGAGAATTTTTTGGAAGTGAAAGAAGGGAGAATTTTCTGGAGGTAAAAGAAAGAGTGAGCCCACCTCCAGGCTCAGTAGTGGGAGGGTGTAAGAGATACGGTTATAGGAAGGAGGAAGTATCTGTTCATGCCAAATGTTCAGAAACCCACAAAGAGAGGCTTCTGTGAGTTCTGAGAAAGAGAAGAAAAAAGAGAGAAGACCAGAGAGAAGGGAAAAGGTCAGAGAGATGGGAGGGGGCAGCGGGGAGATTCAGTCACGGGAAGGGTCAAAGACCATGAAAGAAAGGGACACAGACACATAGAGAGGGACACAAACCCAGATGGATGGTGACAATATCGCAGAATCTGTAGACAGGAAAAGATCCTGATGCTGGGAAAGACTGAGGGCGGGAGAAGGGGACGACAGAGGATAAGATGTTGGATGGCATCACTGACTCACTGGACATGGGTTTGGGTGGACTCCGGGAGTTGGTAATGGACAGGGACGCCTGGCGTGCTGCGGTTCATGGGGTCGCAAATAGTCGGACACGGCTGAGCGACTGAACTGAACTGTAGACAGGAAGAGGGCCAAAATTCCTAGGGAGCTAAAATCTTTCATGGCTCTCTCCTCTCCCCCAGCAGAGGGCGCCCGGGGACTCATTCCCAGGAGTCTGGGCGTCCAATCCCCACTGCTTCCCTCCAAGCTCAACCGACGGGGCTATTTTTACCCGGTGTCATAGGACACCGGTGGCTGGAAGGCCATCGTCGGTCTGTCCTTTGGTCCCTTCGAGTGACCCTGCGGCATCTCCCCAGCCCACCCTCCACCTGTTCCTGGCAGGCCCAGCCTTCTTTTGCACTATTCAGGGCCCCAGCTTAAGCCTTGCTGGGGCTCAGAAAGTCTGGCAGAGAAGCCAGGTGGAGACCCTGGGGTGGGGGTGGGAGAGGAGATCGAGGGGATCCGGTGTGGGGGGCTCACGCTCATGAGCAGCTGCTGGAGCGTCCCCAGGATGGGGCAACCACCAGGACAGTGGCTGAGCCAACCTAGAGTGATGATCGGAGAGAGATTCAGAGGTATAACTCTGGAGAGGCTCAGTGGTCCAGAGGCCCTGAGAGAGAGACTTGCAGTAATCCAGAGACACAGGGAAAGAAAGCTAGCTGAAAGGGAGCCCCAGAGAATCCCAGGGACAGAGACACAGCGAGCTAAGAGACAATAAGAGAGAAGAGAGCCGGAGAGACAAGAAGCAGAGAAACCTGGGCAGAGATGAAAGACAGAAACCAGGAGAAACAAGAAATAGGGAGAGTGATATCTCTCTTCAGAATCAAACTGAAGACGGAGACTCAGAGAGACCAAGACACAGAGACTGCCGGGAATCCCCAGACACAGGTGACTCTAGAATGGCAAAAACCCAGAGAAAAATGACCCAGAGACATACTTAGAGATGCATCCTTGAGATCAGAGAGACCCAAAGCGAAGACAGAGCCAGAAGCAGAGACATATAAAAGAATGAGAGAGATGGAAATTTGTGACTCCAACAGAGGGGCTCAGATGCTCATTTTAAAAAATAGATGAGACACACACACACACGGAAAGCCGGAGGGCCGCAGAACAGAGGTCTCAGGAAATGGAGAGACGGAGAGAAAGGGGCCCCGAAGGCGGAATGAACCCGGAAAAACCCCAGCGAGGCGGCAGCCAGGCGGAAGGGCGAGCGCCCCGGCAGAGGGCGCGCGGCCGCCCTCTGCCCCGCAGGGGTCACGGCGCCCCCTCCCCGCGCCTTGGCCGCGCGGCCGGGCTATTTTTACGCGTGGACACCGGACACCAGGCTGGGGCGGCGGCGGCGGCGGCCGAGGCGGGGGCCGGGCCGGGCCGGGTCGGGCGTCGGGGCCACACGTCCGTCCGCGGGTCGCCGGGGCTGCGCGCGCCATGGAGCCCGGGTGCCCGCCGCCCTGCGGCTGCTGCGAGCGGGTGGTGCTCAACGTGGCCGGGCTGCGGTTCGAGACCCGGGCCCGCACACTGGGCCGCTTCCCGGACACGCTGCTCGGGGACCCGGTGCGCCGCAGCCGCTTCTACGACGGCGCGCGCCGCGAGTACTTCTTCGATCGGCATCGGCCCAGCTTCGACGCGGTCCTCTACTACTACCAGTCGGGCGGGCGGCTGCGGCGGCCGGCGCACGTGCCGCTCGACGTCTTCCTGGAGGAGGTGGCCTTCTACGGGCTGGGCGGCGCGGCACTAGCGCGCCTGCGCGAGGATGAGGGCTGCCCCTTGCCGACCGAGCGCCCCCCTTCCCCGCCACGCCTTCGCGCGCCAACTCTGGCTGCTTTTCGAGTTCCCCGAGAGCTCGCAGGCGGCGCGCGTGCTCGCCGTCGTCTCGGTACTTGTCATCCTCGTCTCCATCGTCGTCTTCTGCCTCGAGACGCTGCCCGACTTTCGCGACGACCGCGACAATCCGGGGCTCGCAGCGGTGGCCGCCGCTGGCCCGGTAAGAGGGCGGGGCCTGAGTGTGGTGGGGCGGGGTTTGGGAGGAGGTGGGTCGCGTCCACGGGGTCCTGGCCAATCATAAGGTGGGGTAAGGGGCATTGGGAGGTGGGACTTCTCAGGAAGGTGGGGCCTGGCCGTGGGTGGGCAGGGCCTTGGGGTTGGAAAACCAAACGAATCAGAATGGGGGCGACTAGTTGCTTCAGTCGTGTCCGACTCTTTGCCACCCCTATGGACTGTAGCCAGCCAGGCTCCTCTGTCCGTGGGATTTCCCAGGCAAGAATACCGGAGTGGGTTGCCATTTCCTTCTCCAGAAGATCTTCCCCACCCTTGGATCAACCCTGTGTCTCTTAAGTCTCCTGCACTGGGAGGCAGGTTCTTTACCGCTAGCGCCACCTGGGAAGCTGTGAGAGGGGGAGCAACCCAGGGACAGCGCCCGAGTAGGGGATTCTACCATTAAAAGCTGGGCTGGGGAAGGGAAATGTATATAGCTTAATGGGGAGGGACCTGAGGATCTGAATAGGAGGACCTGCCTTATCAGAAGGCGAGAGTTGAGGTAGGTGAGAAACCTGGCTTGTGGAGGGCAGGAGGAAAGGTGTATTAAGAAATCAAAACTGAGAGGTAAGGAGAAACTGAAAAAATCGGCCGTCTGTGCGGCTGGCAGTAACCAATGGGCAGGATGGACTGGAGGCACTGAGGGCTGGGATCTGAAGAAAGCCACCTAGGGAGATGGAGATAGAGGGGGTGGGGCCTGAGGGTTGGGGTAAGAGGCCTCCGTCGTAAAGAAAGTTGAACTGAGGATAGTGAGAGGAGGAGCCCGGGTTTTGGCATTAAAGATAAGGTCTTTAACCATCACTGTCTGGGCTGGGTTTGGGGAGGGCGGGGCATAAGGGAGTGAGGCCAGGACTCACTCCCCATCTGGAAATTCAACGCTGTGGGCGGGATTTCGAAAGGGATGAGGTTGAGCTCCACTCTAGCATCGTTTCAGGAGACCCTGCCAGTGAAGGATCAGGGATCCTAAAGTCAGCCTTACAGGGATGATCCCTGGGGTCTTGGTAGGAAGGCTCTGCCAACTGGGTCAGCGGGGTTCTGGAGACAGCGGCTATTGGCCAATTTGTAAAGAAGTAGTTGAATATGTAACCCGCAAATATGGCCGTTCCAGTGTGTCGCAGCCCTGGCATGGTCCTTCCTGAATCCCTTCCTCCCTGCAGTTTCCGGCTCGGCTGAACGGCTCCAACCCAGTGCCTGGACCCCCGCCTCGCTTGCCCTTCGATGACCCGTTCTTTGTGGTGGAGACTTTGTGCATCTGTTGGTTCTCCTTCGAACTGCTGGTGCGCCTGGCAGCCTGCCCAAGCAAGACAGCCTTCTTCAAGAATGTGATGAACCTCATCGATTTCGTGGCCATCCTTCCCTACTTTGTGGCACTGGGTACCGAGCTGGCCCGGCAGCGGGGGTGGGCCAGCCAGCCATGTCACTGGCCATCCTGCGAGTCATCCGACTGGTACGCGTCTTCCGCATCTTCAAGCTCTCCAGGCACTCAAAGGGCCTGCAGATCTTAGGCCAGACCTTAAGGGCCTCCATGCGTGAGCTAGGCCTCCTCATCTTCTTCCTCTTCATTGGTGTGGTCCTCTTCTCCAGCGCAGTCTATTTTGCCGAGGTGGATCGGGCAGACTCCCATTTCACCAGCATCCCTGAATCCTTCTGGTGGGCGGTGGTCACTATGACCACAGTTGGCTATGGAGACATGGCACCCGTCACTGTGGGTGGCAAGATAGTGGGCTCTCTGTGTGCCATCGCCGGCGTGCTGACCATTTCCCTACCTGTGCCAGTCATTGTCTCCAACTTCAGCTACTTCTACCACCGGGAGACAGATGACGAAGAGGCTGGGATGTACAGCCACGTGGACACGCAGCCCTGTGGCCCCCTGGAGGGCAAGGTCAATGGAGGGTTGGTGGATCCAGAGGTGTCTGAGCTGCCACCTCCACTCTGGGCCCCTCCTGGGAAACACATGGTCACCGAAGTGTGAGGGACAGTTGAGGTCTGCAGGACCTCACATTTCCTTAGAGGGAGGGGGGGGAAGGGAGGAGGGGAAAGTTAGGGGGAGGGTATTGTTTCTAGGATGAACTAAGTTACGTGGTAATGAACTGGGGAACACTAAGTCTTATTGGGTCTTGAGTTGTGGATTGGTAGCTCCTGAGGGTACCTCCTGCGGTGACAGTGAATGGCAGTGGGTTATACTGAGTTGAGATGGAGGCTCCATTGGTTTGTACTGCACTGGGTTGTGCAATGCTTGTGGAGCCTTTTGGGGTAGTGTTGAGATAGGTTTGGTCACATAGTTTTGTGAGTTTCTTGCTTCCATGTTGGGTTGGGAGTCTTGTCCAACAGTATTGTGCAGGGTTCTATGGTTTTATGAGTCCCCTGGGGCCATGTTGGATCAAGTAAGGTGGTCACCCATGGCATTTGTTGGGACTGATTGTGTGTTCATGCATGGTGTTGTGGAGTTGAGTTGAGACATTGGAAACTGAGTGGCTCTGTGATTCTTCTAGGGCCATGTTATTTTTAGGTTCTGTGAACTTGTGAGCCATGTAGAAATACGAAGAGTCAAGTGATAGAATGTGAGCTTTCTAGGTCATATGAGGTCAAGTTGGGTTGGAATGTAAATGCGTAGGAGTGTTTCAGGGTTCTGTCATGTTGAATTGCATAGCGTTATGTGGCTAGAAGTTTTCCGGGGCAACATTAAGTTGGATCATAATGAGTTGTATAATCATGTGAGTCTCGTAGGGCTGGTTCACTTGGGACGTAAAACTGAGTTGAGTTACATCAAGGTGTGTTCGTGAGTCCTGTAGGAATATTGGGTTGAGTTGCAGTGTATGTATGAGGTCTATAGGGCCATGTTGGTTTGCTTGCATTTAGTGGACCTAGGGAAGTAATCATGTATCAAGGAGCAAATGTAGTGTGTGGACTCTAGGAGACCAACTGAACTGGTTTGCTCAGTGTCATCACTATAAGGTGGGGGGCGGGGGGAGGGGGGAGGGCTGGTTTCTGTATCTGTGGATTCAGTTGGTCATGCAGAGGGCTTCTGGGTGAACTAGCAAGATGTAGATACCCCTTCTGTTTACCACACACCTGCCTTGTTTTGCCATTCAAACCAACCCCTTCTTTATCTGTCTTCCCCTAGAGTTTTGCTTTCAGGCATGGAGATCAAAGCCACAAGGGAAGGGAAAAGGGGTAGAAACTGTACTCTGTTCACACGTGATTGGGGAATAGAAACCCAGAGGAGGGGGATAGAGAGCTGGGGAGGTATAGAGACCTAGAGAGAGAAAGGGAAATCCAAAGAGGGAAAAAGATCCTGAGAGAGGGGAAGACAGAGACCCAGAGGGGGCAGGTGTCAGGCACCCAGAATGAGAGGGACAGAAACCTAGAATTGGAAAAGAGGCCAGAGCACCCCCAGAGAAAGAGAACCAAAAGGAAAAAGGCAGAAAAAGTCAGTGCCCCTAAACCCAGGAGAGATGCACCCATGGAATCTCACAAATACCCCCAACTGGGTATGCTACCCCTCCTGCAGTTCAAGAAGTGTATCAGACAAACTGCAGGGCCCGCTTTATTTTCCTGGGGAGAAACCAGCATCTCAAAGCATGGGAGGGGCTTCCCAAAGTCATGTGGAATGTTCCAGTTGGTGGCGGGGGGGGAGGCAGGACTTGTGGCCGGCTGCCTGACCCTACGTGTCCCCATCAGCCTGCTGATCAGCACCGAAACTTAACAGCTTCATTTCTCACAAATGAGGAAACTGAGGCTCAGAGGGGAGGGGGTTACCCAAGGTCAGAGATCTTTCAGTACTAAAAGGGCATTTGGAGGAGGAGGAGGACAGTGAAATCACTAACACATATAGGACTTCCTATGTGCCAGGTACTTGTATTAATTCAAAGTACTTGTATTAATTTATTAAAATCCATCCAGTGGTTTACAGAGACTTGTTGTTGTTATTTTTAGCTGGAGATCCCCCCACCCCTTTCTTTTTTGTTCAAATGAAATCTTAGCACCAGTGTGACACATCAGAGTGTTCGAACTGGTCTGAGGGGAACCTACCCTTTATGGAATCTCTCTTGGTAACGCAGTCTGCAGCTAACAAATTCAGTTTGGAAACCCCTGATTTAATCCAACCACCTTTTTACACAGAGAGATAGAAGAAGGTACAGATTGTGGGAAGTGTTTGATAAAGGTTGAAAATAATGTAACCTTTAAATAATTTAACACTTCTCTCCGAAAGGGAGGGAAAGGCACGTTTGGAGACAGAAATGGAGACAGACCCCCTTCTCCTCATCGCAGTGACACAACACAAGACAGAGCCTGGGAGGCAGGCACAGAGCCCAGCACAGGGACCCAAAGAGGACCAGACATGTGAACAGCGGACAGAGACACCCAAGGGGAGAAGGGAGAGGAGGAGAGAAGAGGGCAGCACCCTGGGAGAGGGTAAGAGACACAGGAGGGGGGGGCAAAGACCCAGAGAAGGGGGCAGAGATCCAGAGGGGAGGGACAGGGGACACAAATGGGGCAGGGACCCAGACAGGGAGATAGAGACCCGGAGAGTCTCTATCCCACCCCTACTACCCCATCGGAGAATGGAAGTTCCATAGACTTCTGGTAGGGGTCTACCTTCTGGTAGGGGGTGGGGCAGGTAGGGTACTTAGGGATGGGGGAAGCCTGGAGAGGTCTGGGAAGTGACTCCAATGGACGCTCCCGGGGGCAGGGCCCTTCCCCCATCCCAATAAACAACTGCAGCCACCTTCTACGCCACCTTGGCCCGGGATGGAAAGCAGTGAGGGGAACACCCTAATCCGGGGACACCCTTCCTGCCACCTTGCCATGCTATATTTAGGCTGAGAGAGGGGTATGGGATGACCCCTGCCCACCCCACCCACCAAGGCGGGTGTCAGTTTTCTTTCTGAAAATAGCTCCTGGGAAGGGGTGAAGCAGTTAAGTCTGTCCCTGGGACTCTCAGCTCCTGTCTGAGTCTCCATCTGTCTTAAGGTCTCTTTCTCTGGGCTTCTCTCTCCTTCCTCAATGTGTCTGTCCCTTCTCTCAGTCTGTGCCTTCTCTCTGGGTGGGTGTCTCCCTCTTTCTCTGGGACTCTGTCCCCTTTTCTTCTCCCCATCTCCCTTCATCTGTCACTATTCACTTTGTTTCTCCAGGCAGGTCCTTCTGTTCCCAAACCATATCTTTGTCTGTCTCCGAGTCCTAGAATACCTTGAATTTCTCTTATCTGAAACTCAGGACAAGACCCTCTCCCCAGTCCCCACCCAGGAAATTCCAGCAGAGAGGACTTATGTGGGAGAGACCCCCGCATTTACCGTCTCCCCGGGCCTCGAGGCCTTATCACTCCGCGAGCCCAGCTGGTTAATGTCTGGCTTGGAGCTCCTGGGAGACTCGGAGATGAGAGCAGAGGGTGGGAATCTGCCCGGGGATTGACACTAAACTGGCAAGAGAACGCAAAGGAATCTCAGGCCCAGACTCCTGGGTCTGCGGAGGAAGGGGTTTGGGGTCTGGACTCCTAGGTCTGAAGGAGGAGGGGTCTTGGGGCCTGGACTCCTGGGTCTGAAGGAAGAGGGGGCTTGGGGTCTGGACTCCTGGGTCTGCGGGAGGAGGAGGCTGGAGCTGAGGAAGAAGGACTCGGGGCGGGGGGTCCTAAGGAGGAGGAAGCTGGGGGCCCAGACTCCCGGCGTCTGCGGGAGGAGGGGCTGGGGGTCCGGACTCCCGTGTCCGCGGGGAGGAGGGGGCTGCGGACCCGGACTCCCGACTTTGAAGGGAGGGAGGTGGGGGCTGGCGCCTGGCCTCCTGGGACTGAGGCGGGCTGAGGGCTGAGCGAGCCAGGCCGTGCTTCCGAGGTCTCGGCACGCGTGTGGAAGGCGGGATCCCCCGGCCCCTCCTCCGCCGTCGGGCGCCGCCCCCGCCCCCGCCCCCGACCCGGGCCCTCCGGAGCGTGTGCAGCGAGGAGCCGGCGAGCAAGCGGGCGTCCCTACAGCCAGCGAGCAGGAGGAGGAGCCGCCGCCGCGCCGGAGACGGCCAGGGGAGCCGAGGAGGGCGCCCCAGGTAAGCGCCTCCGCGCCTCCTCCCCCGGGATTCCGGCGTCCGGGTCGCCCGGCCCCCGGGTAGGGAGGGACGGGGGCGGGGCCGGCAGGGGCGGGGCTTGGCGGAGGAAACTGAGGCAGGAGGGAAGCGTCTGAGACGGACAGTCGGCGACCCCCAGAGCGGTCTCAGGAGTCCCGACCCCCAGGCTTAAACTTCCCGGGAGAGGAGGGGCCGGGGAGGATGGGCTTGGACCCGAGAACTCTCGGGTCTGAAGGAGGACGGCACTGGGGGTCCGGACTTCTGGGTCCGATGGAGGAGGGGTTTAGGGCTCCTGACTCCTGCATCTGCGGGCGAGAGCTGGCGACCTGGGTTCCTGAAGGAAGAGAGAGCTGGGGAGCGGGGCTTTGGGGTCTGAGCGAGGAGGGGGCAAGAGCCTGGACTCCTGCAAAGGATGGGGTGGGGGAGGTGGGCCGCCGGCCTCCACGACTCCAGGTCTGACGGAGAAGGCACCTGGGAACCAGGACTCCCGGTCTGAGGGAGGGAAGCAGCTGGGAACCCACGCTCCCGGCTCTGGTTGGGTCAGCATGTACCCCTCTTCACACTTTCCCCTTCTCATTTCCCCATCTCCCAGCCAGGGCAGGCAGCCACTCCAGGTATGTGCAGTAGAAGTCTTGGACGGGCCCTGGCCTGTCCTGTGAGCGGAGAACATTCCAGGAAGCAGCCAGGGGGACCCAGGGCTTCTTAAGTGTGGGCCCTCGGGGACCCGGGTGTCCAGGCCAGCCCCGCCCCCCGCCCCATCTGTGAGATGAATGGGCCGAGGTAGATGTAATCTTTTCCAGCCTCCTTCATCCTCAGCCTCTCCCCTTCCCTCCCCTTTCTCCCCCCATCTGCTTTCCATCCAGGAGCCATCACCTGGGCAGAGCAGAGGCCTCTGGGAGGGGCTGTAGCCTTGACTCTTGGTCCCCTGCACTTTCAGAGGAACCCTGAGAAGTGGAGTGTTCAGGGGTTCAGGCCCCCTCCCCCACCTGCCTCTCTAACCTGCCTGTTCCCTTCTTCCCCTAGGTGGTTGCCCCCTCCCTCTCCTGAGATGTCAGGAAGGAAGGGGCCACCTGTGTCCCCAACAGGGGCCCCCCAGAGCCTGGGGGCCCCCAGCCCCGGAGCTCGGAGGTGGAGGAGGTGCTGACAGGTCTGGTAACCACCCACTGCTTCTCAGTCCTTTCCCAGAATCCACAGGCTTCCAGAGTGTTCTAGAGAAACTGCAGCATCTATGCCCCCACCAGCATCTCCCAGCCCTGGCCCAATTTCATGGATAGGGAAACCGAAGCCTCACCTGGGAGGAAGTGTCTTACCTTCTTACAGGCAGGTTTAAGCTGAACTTGGGTCTCCCTGGAATTCCAGGGCATGACCATTCTCAGAAATTTTGGAACTTCAAACCTCATCCAGGCTGCAGGACTTAGGGTTCCTTGGGATTGTAGAGGCAAAATGGCAGGGTGGAGTCGCTGGGACATGTTTGGAGTCCCACCTCTGGCATTTGCTGGCTGTGTAAACTGGTACAAGTTACTAACCTCTCTGAGCCTGTATTTCACCCTTTATTGGCTATTATTAATACTAATAGAAGAATAATTATGATTAATCTAGAGGTTGGGCATTGTCAAAGTCCTAAAATATAAGGGTCCTCCAAGCTTCTAGAACCTGTGGTTCTGTCATGCAGATGCCCCTGGAGTTGCCATGTGTCCCCCACGAAGTTATCATCCTAATTCTAGCTTCCCTCTGTCTATCCTCAGGTACTCAGCGAGATGCTCCCCCACCCCCTCAGGCTCCCTCCCCATCCTCCTGCTTTTCCTCCTCCCCAGTGTCCCGATGGAGCCCCACCCCCCACCCTCACCCCTGCCCCCATTTCCAGCCCCTGAGTGGGACCTCTTGTCCCCCGGGTGGCCCTGTCCAGGGGTACCCCCACAGGGGCCCCCTCTGCTCTTTCTGCTGGAGTCTGGGGCCTTTGGGGAGCCAGCCGGCAGCCCAGCTAACCGCAGTCGGCGAGGGGTGAGCGAGACAGCACCAGCCAGTCGCCGTGGAGAGCTGGCCGTGTGTGATGCAGTCAGCGGCTGGGTGACAGACCGCCGGACTGCTGTGGACCTGCGTGGGCGCGAGGTGGAGGTGCTGGGCGAGGTGCCTGCGGCTGGCGGCAGTCCCCTGCGCCAGTACTTCTTTGAAACCCGCTGCAAGGCTGCCAGTGCTGGGGAAGGTGGCCCTGGTGGGGGTGGAGGAGGCTGCCGGGGTGTGGACCGGGAGGCACTGGGTGTCTGAGTGTAAGGCCAAGCAGTCCTACGTGCGGGCATTGACCACTGATGCCCAGGGCCGTGTGGGCTGGCGATGGATTCGAATTGACACTGCCTGTGTCTGCACACTCCTCAGCCGGACTGGCCGGGCCTGAGACCCAGGCCCAGGAACTGGGCAGGTAGAGGAAGAAGGAACTGGATGCTGAAAGACCTCAGGAGTAGCCTGGCTGCTCTAGGCCTCAGTCTGGGAACTTGTCAAATGGTCACACAAAATCACAGTGCTCTGGTTTTGAGAGCTCATTCTGGGAAAGACAGATGATGAAATCAAATGGGGTTTTGAAGGATGAATAGGAGTTCTCCTGGATGAACTTGAGGGTAAAAACAATGATGATGATGATGATGGCCAATATTTTCTGAGTGCCTACTGTTTATGAATTCTAATACAACTTGTCAGATCAACTCTGGTGGATTTGACCATTGGAGTTCCTCAGCTTCTAAGCTGCTGACCATGTGATCTCAAAGGACATCACTTTGCTTATCCTGAAGAGAGTGACAAGGAGGGGATACTTAGGGGGAATTATAAAACTGTGGGGGGATTATAAAAACTGGAATATGTAGGCAACTAGTTGGGAGCTGGGGTTCAAATAAGAAACTTTATTTGGTCAGATGGGGCAAATGCATAGAATGCTCTGTTTTGAGGTAGTGAGCTACCTATGACAGGAGTACAAGGCTGAATGACCAGAGGTCAGGATGCTTAAGATTTTGGCCTGGTGGGGAGTTGGAGTCAGGTTTCCATCCCCTTCCCTGTCCCAGCCTTTGCAATATACTCAGAAAGAAATAGACCTTATCATTGTCCAGCTTGAGCAGGACATTCGGTTTTAACCAAATGGCCTGCCCCCTGGCTGAGATCAAGGGAGATTTGGACACTGATCAGTCTAGAATGAGCCAGGGAAAATCCAATAGGATAAGTGTTCCCAGAAGCCTGAATGAGGGGGTCTGTGGAATCCTGGGGCAGCTGCAGAAGGCAGTCTCAGTTTTCCCTGTCTGAAGAATGGGCTGGTGGGAAGAGAATGGGGACTGAGGAGGCAGAGGCTTTGATCAAAAGGGTTTTAAAGTGAGGAACTGACAAGAGAATTCAGAGGTAGACCCCCACACCCTCAGAACACCCATTCATATGTTACAACAGGCACACATATGTGCACACTCGCACACATGCACACACACACATTTTTGCCTTTGTTTCTACATCTTGTGTTCTAGGTCTGTCGTTCCTGCTCTCTTCTGCCACCTCCTTTGCTGTTGCTGTCTAAATTCTTGTCCCATAATCTCTGGGTCACTAGCTCTCTTTCTGTCCCTCACTCATATGTATTTTTCTCATTCATCAAAACTCTTTCCACATCCCCCTCTTTATTGCTAAGTATTTCGCCCTGCGTCGCTCCCTCTTCGCCCACCCCCATACCCAGGTGGAAGTTTTCAACCAAATCAAAGGCAGGCAGGACAGCCGAAGCCGAAGCCGATGCTGACTCCTTCAGCACACACAGGGAGGGAGGGCGAGCCCCGGGGAAGTCTGGAAATCGTTACCCACCCCCTCACCCCCATCCTCCCTCTGCCGCTGGAGGTGGGCTGCCCTGGCAGAGGGAGGAGGTAGCTAAGAAGGCTGGGACCTTATAGGGAAGGCGGGGGGTGGTGTTTCTCGTGGATTTCCTGACGTGCTGGGCGACTCTGTCCTCCTTCCACTCTGTTTCTCTTTCTGGGTCTCTGACACGCCCCCCAGGTCCCAGCCCCTCGCTCTCTGCTGCCCGTTCTCTGGGTCTCAGACTCTGAATTTCTATTCTCCTCCCTCCCCCCCGCCTCTTACCCTCCTCTCCCTCTAGGTCTCCCCCACCATTTATCTGAGCTTTTGTCCCCTTCTTGGGGGTCTCTGCACTCTCTCAAAATCCCCGTTCTTCCCCTGAGTCTCTTATTCTATCCATCCAGCCACACACTAAAAGGCCCTCCATTGGCTGCGTTCAGGGTGGGCGGGTTCTGTCACCCGGGGCGACAGCAACAACAAGCCTGCTCCAGCTAGGCTACGGGGCAGGGTGGGGACCATGGCGGGTCGGACCCTAGCTCTGCGCTACGGTCCCCCATGGTCCTCCATCTCTGGGACCGAGGTGCCTGGATCCTGGCCCAACTGGCGTCTCACGAGCAGTGGCGTCGCCCACCACTTTATCCCGCCCGTGTCCTTCCCCCCGCCCACTGTGCAGGTGAGAGGACACTAGCCTCTTGGCCAAGAGGAGACTGGGGATTAGACACTTGCTGAGAGAAAGGGCGATTTGGGGCTTCGACTCCTGTCTGACTGAAGGAGGAGGGTCTCGGGGTCTGGGGCCGAGAGAGGAGGCGCCAGCGAACCCAGATGCCTGGAACTGGTGGGAGGAAAGGGCTGGGAGCTGACCAGATTCCTGAGTCCTTTCAGCTGACGGCCCGCACCTTCTGCTCAGTCCACGGTCGCGGAGCCCCTGCCCCCGGCCGCAAAGCAGGATTTGCATATCTGGGCTTTCGACGAGGTCATCAGCAGATGGGAGACAACCTCGGGCTCAGCTCTAGTGCCTAAGACCCACGGAGGGCCCTACGCCCAGCCCAAGACCTCAGAACCTGCGAACCCCACCCGGACGATGGGGATCAAGGATTTAGGGGGAAAAGTAAGGTTCCGGGATGCCCAGGTCCGGGGTAGACAGGGCTGGGGGCCGCACTGGAACCCCATGCACCCTCACGTTGGGTCCCCGCCTCGCCTTCTCTCAGCTCAGACATCGCGGCTGGCGCCTCCCTCTGATCACCAAGCACCAGTGCAGTGAGACGAAGGCGCAGTACGGCAGCTGGCCCGACCTGGAACGGGGCCCCACCTCCTACTTCGGGCCTCAGCCCCTAGAGCTTGCCTACCATCACCGAGGGGTCCCTTCCCAGGTAGCAGAGAACCGCAGTGGCAGGATCTGGCGGAACTTTGAACGCCTGGGGTCGGGGGAGGGAGCTCAGAAGCTAGGAATCGGGCTGAGACCCTAGCGCCGGGTCAGAAGAAACTCCAAGTCTAGGGTCTATAGAATGGGACCGAATCTGAAGTTGCATAGACTAGGGGAGGGGTTTGGCACTTGAGAAGCGGAGCCAGGAGGAGGCAGGGACTGGAAACCCGAAAGCCGAGCTCTGAGGCGGGTCTAGTAAATCCTGGGGCGGGCCTAGGAGCTAGGGGCGGAGCTACACAGCCTAAAGTACTCGTGGGCGGAGCTCGAATATTCTGAGGCGGGTTTGATACCGGAGAAAGGGCTGGCTTCTCCTCTTAGAGTAAAGTAAGGAGGAATGGTTTCTGTTGAATTCCAGTGGCGGGACCAATCTAGGGGAGGAGCCAGGGAGGTCTTTCAGTGACTAGGGACTTGGGGGCAGAATACTTGGATTTTGGAGGTGAGGCTAGTAAGGGTTTTGACTTGGGGCGCGAAGTTGAAGTGCTGCTGCTGCTGCTGCTGCTGCTAAGTCACTTCAGTCGTGTCCGACTCTGTGCGACCCCGTAGACGGCAGCGCACCAGGCTCTGCCGTCCCTGGGATTCTCCATGCAAGAACACTGAAGTGGGTTGCCATTTCCTTCTCCAATGCATGAAAATGAAAAGTGAAAGTGAATTCGCTCAGTCATGTCCGACTCTTAGCGACCCCATGGACTGCAGCCCACCAGGCTCCTCTGTCCATGGGATTTTCCAGGCAAGAGTACTGGAGTGGAGTGCCATTGCCTTCTCCGAGTTGAAGTGCACTGACGTGCAGTTGACCAAGGATTCTGATTCTGGGGGCAGGTATCAGGGCCTGGCTCAGAGGGGCTGTTGAGACCCAAGAAAGAGGAATTCTCAGTCTGGCACCCAGAGCATAGGACGGGTTATGAAAGTTTTCTTGCTTATTCCTCCTCCTCAGGCTTTAATCCCTTGGACCAAGAACCCCGAGCTGGCCGGCCGGCCTTTCACAATTTCTGACCGGGGCATACTGGACCGTCATCAACTCTATCTGACCACTTCGGCCCGGGACTTTCGGCCCTATTCGAAGTGAGCCTGCGTCCTCGCTTGGCCCCGTCCCCCTGCATAATCCCCGCAGAGGCTGGCGGGACGCCAAATCCCCGGTGTTGACTGCCCCTCTCTGACTCAGTAGTCTCGGTCTTCAGTCCCTGCGCGGGCAAGAACCAGAAATTCAGACCCAGCCCCTACCTCTTTTAGCGCTCTGGTTTACTTAGTGTCAACCCTCAGGAACTAGGGAGCCCGCAAAGGGCCCATGAGGGAGTTCCAGATCTGAGGGCATGGCCCTGAGGGTTTAAGGCTGGCCTCTTTTTGTGTTTGAGTCCCTGGATAATTCCCCAGTCCCAAGCCTCCTAAAGGGTCCCAGACTCCTACAAATGTGTCTTCGAGGATCCAGCTGTGCCCTCCCGATCCTGCCTCCACCCCAACCCAACAGGAAGGAGTTGTCAAGCTATCCTCGCAAGGATTCGATGACCTCAAACTTCGGGGAGACGCCCCCAGGCCGGCGGCCACAGCCAGAAGCAGCTGCCCTGTCCGTCCTCCTCTCGGCCACCCCAGCAGGCGAAAATCCGCTTGCCTCGCGGCCGCCCGGTCATGCCCGTCGTGCCGCACCGCGGGGCGCTGACTCTGGCTCAGGAATCCTACAACCTCCCGCTGCACCCACTCCGCCGGCTGGACCGTTTCTGCCCGCTGGAGCTGCCCTGGGGTGGCCCCCACTGGAAGTCAGTGTCAGGCATCTACAGCGTGCCTCATGCCTACAGCACCGAGAACTCCAACTACGGCAGCTTGAAGCCAGCGTTGGTCTGAATCAGACCAGCCAGCCCCGCCCTGGACACGCCCCCCGAGACAAGGCGGGGCCAAGCCTGGAAGACCGCGACTAGGGGCTCGCTGGACGGGGCCCCGCCCATCTGGGGGCGGACCAGATCTCGGCCCTTGGGCGGGGCAAATCTAACATCCACTGAATTGCGGGGGCGGGACTTCTGCGGCCGAAGGGGCACAGCTTATCTTACTCGATGAGTTAATTAAACAGCCTAAATCACGCTCTTTGCTGGGTTTGGTTTCGACATCCTGGCTTTTGGGGCCCGAGTGTGGGGCAGGTGGGATTCCACTGAATCCTTTTGGAGGGGCAACGCGAGTGGACCCCCACTACCTCTGGCCACAGAATCCGATATTGAAGCTAAGCCCCTCCTAAGAAGTTGGACTCAGGCTTTGGCCGGAGGAGCAGGGTTGAGGCTGCAGCCAATCACCATCGGAGAATTGTCAGAGGGGCGGTGCTGCAGCCTCTGCCGGTTCCCCTCGTGACGGGTAGAGGCGCGCTCACAAGGCAAGCGGCACAGCTGAGGGCCTCCAATATCCGATTTCTTGTACTCCCACCACGACCTCCCTAGCACCTGGGGATTGAGTCTGTGAAGTCACCTTCTCCTTGGGTGTCTTCTGCTTCATGGTGTGGGGGCCACTCAGGGAGTGGGGGGAGGGATGCGCCATTGAGCCACTCTTGCCTCTCCCTGACCTTGTCTGCCTCTCGCCCCCGGGGGAGATTAGTGTCTAGGTTACCCCATCATGCGGCCACCCCCGTGTGGCCTTGCCGCCCCCACAGCCTGCAGGTATAAGACTAGGTAAACACAGCAGGGGAGGCACCAAGGATGGAGATGCTCCAGGTAAGTCTGTAGGGCCCCTTGCGACTCCATCCAGGCCACAGCTGGCAGGAAGTGGGAGAGTCTGGGGACCTGGTGAAGGAGGCCTCTTTCTAGAAGGGTGTGGGGAGAACAGTAGGCCTGCCGGTGGGAGGAGGGCAGCAGGTGGGGCCTGAGGTGTTGGGGTGTCTGGGGTTCCTGGGGATGGGAAATCCTTGAATGGAAGGTGGCAGGCACAGGAGCTGGGTCCCTGAGCGTGTGCATGCAGGGCTCGGGGGTGGAGTGAGGGCTCTGGCTGGCCCTGAGGCACTGGCCTTGTTCCAGGGACTGCTGCTGTGGCTGCTGCTGGGCGTGGCCGGGGTGTGGGCTTCAGGGGGCCACTGCGGCCGCTGTGCCAGCCCATCAACACCACTCTGGCGGCTGAAAAGGAGGCCTGCCCTGTCTGTATCACTTTCACCACCAGCATCTGTGCCGGCTACTGCCCCAGCATGGTGAGCTGCCAAGGGCGGGCGGGTGCTACCAACTCAGCTCCAGGCAGATTACTCACGGCTAGGCCCATAGAAGACCGGAAGTAACACTGGGGGTGGAAGGGTGGCCTGCTGCCTGGGGAAGGGGCCGGGCAGGCAGGAGGGAGAGCACAGACGGCCTCTGGGAGCTGTGGGGTGCAGTGGGGGAGCTCGGGGAGAGCTCAGTCCCATGGAGACACTCAAGCTCCCTGCCCTCCAGAAGCGGGTGCTGCCTGTCATCTTGCCGCCCATGCCCCAGCGGGTGTGCACTTACCACGAGCTGCGCTTCGCCTCCGTTCGGCTCCCCGGCTGCCCACCTGGTGTGGACCCAATGGTCTCTTTCCCCGTGGCCCTCAGCTGTCACTGTGGGCCCTGCCGCCTCAGCAGCACTGACTGCGGGGGTCCCAGAACCCAACCCTTGGCCTGTGACCACGCCCCGCTCCCAGACATCCTCTTCTTCTAAGGATGCCCCACTTCAACCTACCATGCCCACCCTAACTCCCAAAGCCAGCAGACGCTCCTCCCCTCCCTTCCCAATAAAGACTTCTCAAACTGCACTCCGGGGTTGTCTTTTTGGGGGCTCAGGTGTGTGCACCCATTTGTGCACGCGCACACACACACACACACACACAATGGGTCCAGTTGCAGAACCATTTTATACAAAGTCACAGTGTCAGAACTCTAGTAGAAAATGGGGGTAGGGGCGGAAGGGTGATCAGCTCAGGAGGTGTCCATGGTTTCGCCTTCTGTGAGAGAAGGAAAGCCACATGGTCAGCACAGCCCAGCAGGCAGGGCCAGGGCTCCCTCCTCCCTCTCGGGGCAGGCACGGTGGGGGACACTCACTGAGCTCGTTGAAGAGGAAGGCGTCTTGGTATTCCTTCATGTATTGCGTGGAGCGCGACTCGTCCAGGAAGAGAGAGGTAGACCCGCTTAATGTCGTCCACCTGTACCTCGGTGCCCTGATGGGGGACACGAGACCTCAGGGGGGCCCACCCAGGAACCAGGTCACGTCCCACCATGGCCACCTCCTGGCTGTGGGCCCCACCGCTCGATCTCTTAGTTTCTTCACCTGTAAAATGGACTTAACGGCAGCCAGCAGATATTTACCCAGCAGCTCCTATGTGTCAGGCTGGGAGCCATAGAAATAAACCCAAGGGCCTGAAGTTCCTGCCTTCAAAAACTTAAGTTCTGGGACTAAATGCAGCTGCCCAGGGAAAGCCCTGGGAGCAGCGTGTGGACCGCTTGCTCCTCTGACGCTGGGTGGACTCGGCGGCTCACCTTGCGTTTCCGGCACACCAGGCTGGCAGCCGTGATGAGCTGGATGGCATAGCGCAGCGAGGTCTCCAGCCCAATGCGGGTCAGAACCGTGTAGGCGTCCTCACTCATCTCCACGTCTTCTTCCTCGCACCTGCGGGCAGGGAGGGGCGGGGGTGTTCAGCCAAGGACGGAGCCATGAAGAGTCAGAGTCCTCGGGAGCCCAGAACGCGGAGTGAGAAGGGCCACTGAGGCAGGAGCTGGACCTCAAACTCAGACCTCCCGAGCCTTCCCCTTTCAGGGCTCTTTCCCCAGCGCCAGCACCTGCACAGCCCCTCCCTTGTCCAAAGAGCCCCGGCCTCCGATCAGAGGCCGCTGCTCGGATGCCCCGCCCAGCCCTGCTTCTGGCAGGCCCAGTGACCTCCCCCGCAGACCTCAGTGGTGCCCACGTGTCAAGCAGGGTGGACACCAGCCCCTCAGGCCAGGAGCCTGGTCCTGCCCAGGAAGGCCAGGGCCCCCACCCGCACCGGATGCGAAGGATCTGCTTTGTGTCTTTCTCGCTGTAGGGAGAGGTGGAGACGATGAGCAGACGGTCCAGCAGGTCAATGGGGATGCCGTGGGGGCTCTGGTAGCTGGTGCCCGGATCCTGTGGAGGAGGAAGGGAGGGCTGTCGGGGACGCTCCCAGAACCCGGCTCTCCCTTCTCTACACTTAGAACACCCCACTCCACCCCACCCCACCCCTTCCGCCATAGCCCACTCACTGGGCCAAATACCACTGAGCCTTCAGCTTAGGGCTGGCGTCACCGCCTGACATGGTAGCCACCCCCTGACTGCGTGGCTCCCCCTCCGGAGCCAGGCTGGTCTGAGCTAGAGATCTAGGTCTGGGATTACTGGATCAAGGTCCCACTCCTCTGCTGGACCCAGAGCTCCACAAGGGAGGGACTGGGCCCACCCTGTACCCCCCACTGCACCTGGCCCAGCACAAGGTCAGGCACTTCGTGGGCGCCAGGAAATAGCAGATTCCTGTTATGTGTGGGAACTGTGATCTGTAACTGGGGCGATCACTCAATTAGCAAGTACTGAACCACTGCCCATGGAGGAAACAGTAACACATAGCTAGGCTCTTGGCAGCCTCTGTTACAATTTTTGGCTACCAGATAGCCTGGTTTCAGGTGTTTCTATTTAAAGACACCCATCAGTATATATTATTGACTTTTCATGCTGAACTCATGCCCACAACCTCTGAACTTGTGCCTGACAGATGCTGTCTAACAAGTGTTTTCTCTATACGGCCCATCCCTGCTGTGCTCAAAGACATTAGACAGCTAGGGGACATTTTATGATTTAATTTTTGGCTGCTCCACACAACATGTGGAATCCTAGTTTCCCAACCAGGGATCGAACCTTTGCTCCCTGCTTTGGAAGTGTGGACTCTCAACCACTTGACTGCCAGCAAAGTCCCCTAGGGGCCATTTTAAACCGCAAAATCATCAGGAACAAACAGCATACAGTGCGACGCCCGTGGCAACAAGTAGACAAAGAAAAGGACGCCTGATTGCAGCACGTGAGCTAAAAACTAGGAGGCGGAGCATTGCCCGCTTTGACCCTCACCTGGACTGTCTGCCGTGGGCCATTCAATTTTTCCCTGCTCTGCACACAATCCATGAGTGACCCCCAAAGTTTGGCAAATATCAATGAGGGGCCTACAGATCATCTGTAGCGAGTAAGCAGAATCACAAATATGGAATTTGCAGGATAATGAGGAGTGACTGGGTTTGCAGCCTCTCACAGGTGATGCCCCTGATCCCATGGCCTGACCTGCAGCTGCTACAAACACGCTCATTTGGATACCAAACTCCAGCCTGCTGCCTTCCACATGTGACCCAGGGCAAGTCACCGGGCCTTGCTGTCCCCCATCTTGAAAACAGGGCTGAGGGAACTCCTTGGTGGGCCAGTGGTTAGGACTCCGTGCTTCCACTGCAGAGGGCACAGGTTTGAGTCCTGGTTGGGAAACTAACATGTGGCAAGCCATGTGGCATGGCCAAAAAATAAAATTAGTAGATAAGGGGCTTCCCTGGTGGTCCAGTGATTAAGACTCAAGCTTCCAACGCAGGGGGCGCGGGTTAGATCCTTGATTGGTGAACTAAGATCCCACAGGCCCTGCGGTGCGTGTTTGGCGGCGAGAGGAATGGAACAGAGTGGGGCTGAGACGATATCTAGCTCCTGAGCTCCTTTTGAGGAAAGGCTGAGCCAAAAGCCAGGGACAATCTGCCCATTATCCCTGGTAGTCGCCCCTTTTCTTTCCTGTGCTTCAGCTGGCAAAAGGCCGCAGTCATGCACCTGAGCAGCCCCGGGCAGTGGGTCCAGCCTTCAGGCCCCCCAGCTCTCGTGAGCTCTTCGCCCCCTGCTTCGATCTCCCTTCCTGTGGACTTCTGAAGATGAGGTGAGGAAGAGCCAGCGGGCAGAAGTGGGCACAGCAAAACCCTACGGCAGAGGTTCCCAAGTTTTGTGGGATCTGGTACTCTTCCTGCCTCAGGGATTTTTCCACTGTATCCTTAGGTCAAGAGAAATACTAAGCTGCGTTCCCTTTATTTCTATTCAGCAGCGAGGCATAAGCAACTTGCTCCCTGTTCTCCCAGGGGCCTCCTCAGGGGCTGGCAGGGCTCACCGGGTGATGCCGCGGTTGGTAGCCATGATGAGGACAGGCGCCATGTCACTCTCCAGGGCCCGGTTGAGGAAGGAGAAGCTCTCAATGTCCAGCATGTGGACCTCGTCGATGAATAGCACCTGGGGGCCGTTGGGCAGGTATCAAGCCCACCTCTCATGCCCCTCTTCTCCCGCAGCCCCCACCTGGCCTGGCCCGGGTACTTACACCAGGGATGATCTCCGCCTTGCCCTCCTCCCCGCCATTCGGCCACCTTGGCGTTGATCTGCTCTCGGACTTCGGATTTGATCTCCCCTGTGTCGCCTGCGGGAGGCAGGGGTCGGGATGGGGGGCAGGGTGTCAGAGAGGAGAAGGGATCCAGGGCTGGGGGTCGGGGAGGGCAGTAGACAAAGGCAGAGAGAGACAGAATGCCGGGGACACAGAGAGCAAGCTGGAGTGGTGACGTGACAGTGGCCGGGGACTCAGAGACGCCCGAAAGAGGCAACAGACGGGGAGAGACGAGCCAAACAGATGGAGAAGAGCAGAAGACGGCGGAGAGGGGATACGCCAGGCCGTTCTGGTTCTGGTGCGGGGCGGGGTGGGGAGGGAGCCTCCTGGAGAGGGTGGCAAGGGTGGGCCTCACCTGAGAAGAGGGCCAGGAAGCCCTGGGTGCGGGAGTTGATGACGTCGATCTCGTGGAGAGACACTGTGTGCACCACCTCCTTGCGCTTCTGCAGCTCCCCATCTGGGCACTGCACGAACTTGGTCTGTGGGGCCAGGGTGGGGTTCGGGGTAGACAAGGGCAGAAAAGAGCATGAAGCAGGGGCCCTGGGGGCTGTCGAGGGAGACGGGCTCCCTGGAAGGGAGCTAGGAATCCAGATGGGGTTATACAGAAACCCCAAGCCTGAGGGGTAAAGACTTGGGCAGCCCAGAGCACTGAAGGATACAGGGGGTCCTGGAGGACCCCAGAAACCCCTGGCTGTCCTGGAGGGTACAGGGAGGCACCAGGAGGGCCAGGGACACAGGGCTGGGATAACAGGAGGGTCCGGACCCTGTGGGCGCCGGGAGGATGGGGGAGAGAGGAACATGCTGGTGCCTGAGCGAGGGGACCCAGGAGCCCTGCCCACCTGGGAGCCCATGGCGTCATAGTCGCGAGCCCGTGTGAAGGAGCGTCCTAGCTTGGAGATCTTGCCTGTGGCCTTGTCGATGGTGATCACGTCCCTGCAGGGGAGGGCGGGCAGGGGTGAGGATGGGAAGGGCCGGAGCTCCCTACCCTGGCCACCGGTGTGGCCCCACTGCTCACCCGGCCTGGACCTTGTCCTTGGTCAGGGACTCGATCATCTTAGTGCCCAGGTCATATATGGTCTCCATCTCTGTGGTCTTGAGGGTCAGCTTGCCGACTTTGGAGCCCTGAGGGGTGACAGGTAAGGGGTTTAGAGGGGGCCCTGATGTCTCCCCAGCACAGCTTCAGAGCCAGCATGACATGGGGCAGTGCTGGGGGGCTTGATGAAGATATCTACTGTCACAGCCTCGGTGACAGCTTTGTGGGTATGTGCATGTCTAAAATCCTGAAAACTTTCTGGGGCATGGCTTATTGGAGGTCAGTTGTGCCTTAATAAAGCTTTAAAAATCCAGTAAAGGGGACTTGCCTGGAAGTCCAGTGGATAAGACTCTGTACTCTTAATGCAGGGGGCCCAGGTTCGATCCCTGGTCAGAGAACTAGATCCCATATGCCACAACTAAGACCTGGCTCAGCCTAAATAAATAAATTAAAACCAGTAAAGGAACAAACAGGGACTTCCCTGGTGGTCCAGTGGTTAAACGCCACACTTCCCAAGCAGGAGGCATGGGTTTGATCCTGGTTGAGAAGCTGAGATCCCACACGACATGAGCACTGCCCCTGCCCCCCACAGAGAAACAAAAACCTAAAAGAGAAGATCTGTAAAAACAACAGGCACCTGAGGTCCCACCGAAGGGTCAAGGGGGCGGGCCCCACTCTAACATTTGTTTTCATACCCAAATAAAAGGTGGTCTTTTGTTAACCACAAACCCAGAAGAACACAGCTAAACACAGCTAAGACAACAAAAATGCCACACCCCATCCCCAAGAGATAAGCCAAGAAAACAAAATGTCACAGACCCTCCCCACCAGATAAGCTAAGAAAACAAAATGTCACACTCCCCCACCCCCACACCCCTCAAGGTAAACAGTCACCAGGTCTGGGCTTTTCCTAGCATGTCCTGTTTCACCTGTTTCCTGGAGCTGTTTCTATAGCGAGATGGTCCCTTTGTAGGGAGAGGTGGCAAGTGGGTTTGGGGAGGGAAGTTAAAGGAGTTTTGGTTGTTCATTTTCAGTTTTTCTTTTGGGCTGTGCTGGGTCTTGGCTAAGGCATGCGGATGTTAATTCCCTGACCAGGGATCAACCCAGGCCCCCTGCATTGGAAGCATAGAGTCCCAGCTACTGGACTACCAGGAAGTCCCTGGTTGCTCATTTTGATGAGGATATATCCATGGATTTCTTCTGTAATCTCTTTAAACTCTAAAGAACTATCTGGGGAATAGCTTTCCCTATACTTAGAGTCTCCCACCACGTTTTTTCTACCGTGTTTTTAGAATTCAAAATTTAATTGCCAATAGGTAAGACTAATTTAGGAGGCTGTTACAAGTGCTAAAAGTGCAGGTGACTGCAGTTATTCACTTTAAGTCTATTTCCACTGAAAATGAGAAGCTAATGAAAAAAGAGGGTGTTCCTACAAGACACAGAAACAGAAGGTAGGACTGTGCATCAGGTCAATGGATTTGAAGTAATTTTAGACTTCCTTTTATTTAGCATTTTATTAACACTTGTAACTTAATATTTAATAGAGAACTAAACACGGCTGAACCTCGAAGACATACACAAAAAGTCATATATTTTCGGATTCCATCAGAGGCAAAGCCATTAAGACAGGAAGTAGATTTGTGGTTGCCAGGGACTGCAGGTGGGGTGGGAGGGGAGGAGGAGCGACTCTGAAAGCGTTGATGGTTTATGTTGTGTGATTTTTATGTCAGTGAAAAACCGAAAGACAAAGAGATAGAGATGAAGGGGAAACCAGACTATGACAGAAGACTTTTAAAAGACATAAGTTTTTAAAATGGGCAGTCTTGGAATACACAGTTGGGTGATAAAAGCTAATGAAACTCAAACAGGTGAGGGTGGCTATTTCTATGGGGTACTGCAGAAAGAGGCAGAGGAAGGGGCAGGGGTGGGGGTGCTGGCTAAGTTTTAGTTTTTTTAAATCTTTTTAAAGTTCTTTTTGGATGTGGACCATTTCTTAAAGTCCTTATTGAATTTGTTACAATAATGCTTCTGCTTTGTCTTGGTTTTATGGCTGAGAGACGCATAGGATCTTAGCTCCCTGACCAGGAATTGAATCTGTGGTGGAATTGCGGAGTCCTAACCACTGGACCACCGGGAAAGTCCTGTTAATTCTTATTGGAGTACAGTTGAGGTACTAGGATTTATAAATCCAACGGGTCTGTAAGCCTAACTATTAGGAATTAACTGTGAGAAACTTCAAGACCTCCTCTGTCATTCCACTGCTTGGTCTGTTTTTTGGGGGAAGTATAGTTGATTTACAATATTGCCTTAATTTCTGTTGTACAGCAAAGTGATCCAGTTAGACATAAATATGTTCTTTTCCATATCCTTTTCCATTGTTCCACCACTTAGCTCACTGTGCCCCAACAAATGGACAAACCACCATCAATTCAACCAACCCTCTCTTGCCGGCATATGGATGACTCTAAGCTGCATCTCGAACTTTCCATGGGATTCTGACCTTAGTGCAGACCCAGCACACCCCACCCTACCCCAGCCCTTGGGGTAGCCTAGACTCGGGAGCAGACTCACCGTCCCTGTGGCCGGCCGATCAATCTGGATCTCCACCACCTCCCCTTCGATGATCTCGGTCTCCTCCCTGGCGAGAGAACAGATCTAAGGAGATAGCCCGCGGCCTGGGCCCTCAGAAACTGCTCACCCCTGTGGGCCCCTGGGCGCAGGACGAGCTGGCATCTCTCAGGGGGCGTCACGATGCTGCTGGGAGCTACCGTCACTCCTGCTTACTTGATGCGCACGCCGATGGAGCGCCGGAAGGCCTGGGTCAGTGCCTCTGTCTTGCTCATCTCCAAGGAGAAGATCTCACTGCCTGCGATGGCTGTGAACGGGGTGTCGGGCCCCAAGGCCTGTGCCATGCCTGAGGAAGAGGGGAGGCAGTTTGGGTAGGTGGTCCAGGCACCAGGTCCCCACACCTCCCCAACCAGCTCTTCTTCAGAGAGGAGAGAGGGGCTGGGTGCTGCAGGGCAGACAGGGCGACTTGCAGAAAGCAAGTGATGGAGGGCCATGTTGGGAGGCCCGGGGTTGGAACCCCACGCTGCCCAGACCAAAAACTTGACGACTCTACAATCATGCCGGACTTGCCTCCCAACCTCTGAGAGCTGTTTAACCTCAGGGCTTGGGAGATGAGCAGGGGTGGAGGCAAGGGGCTGAAAGAGGCTAAAAGAGACTGTGCAGGTTCGAACCCTGGCTTCAATACTTAGCACCAAGTTACCTTAAGAAGCCTAAGCTGCTTCCCAAGCCAGCCTGCCACTCTGGGTAATGGGAACCATAACAAGCGCTGGCAGGGGACGACATTGCTGCATAGGAGCAATGATAAGGGCAGGCAGGCATGCCCTGGTGCTCAGCTGTGACCCCGACATGTGACCTGGGACCAGCACAGGGAAGGGGCCTCCTCTATGATCTGGGGCCTGGGGTCAGCTGGCAGGCAGTGGGCAGTTGGCTGCCATCACTCCAAGCTCCGGGCCTCTCTGCCAGCTCCCCTTCCTGGGGGCTCTGCCCAGCTCTGAGCCAAGTCTCCCAGACAGGAAGTCACTGAACCCTCCTGACCAGTGTGAGGGGGCAACTCTTCCTGGTCCCCTTTCCAGAGGCATGCCACACTCTGCACCTGGGTATCATGCTCCGTACTGTGTGTTCAGGAGACTCCCAGACTTCCTGCGAGTCTCAGTTCCGGTACTGACTCACCTGGGATGTCCCTCCTGACAACTGCCACCCCATTCTCTCCCCATCACCCTTCATCAGAGGAGAAGCCTCCTCTGTTCTCTACACGGACAGGACTGTGTCCATGAACACCTGCCCCAGGCTAGAAGCCCCTCAAAGTCAGGACTTCGGTCTTAATCATCTTGGTGTCCCCAAATGTGAGTGTCACTTTTTCTTAACTGAGGACCTAGCTGTTATCTTGAGTCTCACTGCCTGGCCCCACAGTCGAGGCACAAAGGTGAGAGTGAGTGGGAAGAGACTCCAGGAAACCTTCAGCAAGAAAAAGATGTCAGAGAGCAGTTTTGAAGGACAGATAAGAGCTCAACAAGGATAAGGGACAGTTGTGAGTAAAAAGCTCTTAAATCACTAATGGATTGCAAAAGAGACTGCTGGTTGTCTATACAATGCTCATCCTTCACATCTTCCTTTGTTCCAGAATGCCCATTTCACTAAGGTAGCAGCAGTCCCAATTAAAATATATAAAAAAGTTTTAATGCCTCTCTCTCTCTCGTGTGCAGTGGAGTGTGGTCATTAACTTCTAGTCAATAAAATATAAGCAAGAGAATGTGAGTGCCCTGAGACAGCTGCTTAAAAGGAGCTCCCTCTAGGACGTACACCCTCATTGCAATTCGTTTCTCCTCCTTCTTACATGGAGTATGGGTGGGATGGCTGGAGCATAGGCCACCTTTTGAACCCGATGTGTCCCTGACATGGAAGCAAGTGATCTTCAGGCAAAAAGGTAGGAGCCCTCACAGAACTGCTCAACAAGCCTGAAGTGGCCTATGTTCAGACTCTTCTATGTGACAGAACATAGCCTTAGTGTTTAAGCCACTTCCATTTTGTGCTGTCTGTTAGACATGGCTGAACCTGACCCTGACTTACATGGGAGGATCATCCGGTGAGGCCAAAAGAGCTACTGCCTGGAGAAGTGCCTTACCCATGGCAATGGCTGTCTTTCCAGTGCCCGGCTGGCCAGCGATGAGAACCGCCCGGCCAGCGATCTTCCCTTCTCGGATCATCTCCAGCACGACACCGGCTGCCCTCCGGGCCGCCAGCTGGCCCACCATGCCCTGGGAAGCCTGGGGATAGGAGGTGACAGGACATATAAGGAAGGTGACTTTCTACTGAGCTGCTACTGCATTTCTACCACCTTCAGGCCCAAACTGTTGGCTAGGCCTTCAGAAAAAAAGGCTTTTCTGCATCCCTATCTTTTAGAGACCTATGTGTGGCTGAATTGTATACATACAGCACAGCCAAAGATCTGGAAGATCATAAGACATTCCCCACATTCCCCAGGGCCGTGGGTCCCCTCCACCTGAGGCCTCCCTGGGGTAGCCTTCCCAGCCTGATACCCTGGGTTCTACCTGCCGTGGCTCCAAGGCATCATCGAGTCCCAGCCCCCGGATGTGGGAGTGAGCACCTGCATGCAGGGAAAGAACCAGAAGACACGGTTACCTGCCAGCTCCGGTTGATGCGTGGTGTGAGGGGTTGGGGCCTGGCAGGGTCCACCCTACCCCCACCCTTGGGCATCTGATCTGCTCTGGAACTCAGGATCCTCCCCTGCTTAGATAGGGGGAGAGATGGGGGATGGTGTGCAGGACCTTCCCCCTCTTGGGGGTCCTGGGTAGGTGGGCTCTGTCAAGGGCACAGGGGCCAGGCAGGCACTAGGGCCCATTCCGGATCCACTCTCACTCACCAATACGCTCAATCCGTGTCACATCACGGATCTCTGGAACCTTGGTTGTGGCTGTCTGGGGTTGGAGGAAGAGGCGTCAGTACAGACTTTGTGGTCCTAGCTGTCCCTCCTGCCCCCCTCCCATGAAACAGTCCTTTTCTGTCCTCCCCAGAGGCAGGCTGGCAGCCCAAACACCAGACCTTCCTTGGCAATCACCCACTAAGGCTGGTGGGTTGGCCCCATGACACTGTCAGTCCCGGCTCCCTGTCACCAGGCCTCTGCATGTGCAGGTCCCTGGGTCCTGTGCTCTCCCCACCCTCCTCACTGAATTACATCAAGCACCAGTCATTAAGGGAGGCTTCCCTCACCTCAGCCCCCTGCCTGGCTAGTTCTAGGGTCTCTGGACATCCAAGCAGAAGGAAGGGTCTCCCCTGGTAGGTCAATCTCATGCCCAGAAGAGAGACTGTTGGATCAACGTTCTCAGCTCCAATGGATGCTCTATCCCATAAAGGGCACAGCACACATCTCACTGCTTTACCTCAGGGCTCAGTGTTTGGGGGTTGAATGAATGACATCCTGAGCTCATTCAACAAGCAGGTACTGAGGCCTCCTATGTCCCCAGCTCTCCAAAGAACAAAGTCAGACACTATCCTTTCTCATGAAGGGGTTAGAGATCAGTAAACACTGCCTGGGATAATTCAAGAACCCAGTGGAGATCCTCTCAGATACTCATGGCAGAGTTATTCATAACCCAAACTATCCATCAGTGGATGAACAGATAAACAAAACATGGGTAGCCATACAACATAATATTATTCAGCCATAAAAAGGTATGAACCTCTGATCCACGTTACAAGGGTAAACCTTGAATACGCTATGCTGAGTCAAAGAAGCCAGACACAAAGGTCATCTGTCATGTGATTCTATTTATATGCAATGTCCAGAATAAATAAATCCAGAGATATAAAATAGATCAGTGGCTCTCCAGGGTGAATACAGAAAGGAGGCCTAAGAAGCCAGCATACTGACCCAACTCCTTGGCCACCTGCCCACAACCCTGTTTCTGCTCACAGGTCTCCTAACCAGAATGAGAAGAGATACAGTCATAGGACCCCAGGAAAACCCTCTCTTTGGAAGCAAGAGTTCAGACTTCCTGATCACCATTAGGTCACATGCCTCCTCCCTTGCTGTTTGTGACCCTTCCTGCTCACTCCTCCTCACAGGAGGTTGGTCACTGTCCCCAAACCACTACCAGACGATTGAGAACATACTCCCACTCACCCCTACACAGCCTATTAGACACTACTTGAGACAGAAAAGAGACATTGATCCAGGAATCCCAACCTTTAGCCATCCCAGCATAAACAGACCTGCCTCCTACAAAACCTTTCCTTTCACCATAAGCCTCTTCTACCCCCTGCTGCCTACTGATCCCATGGAAATAGAGGTCATTACGAAATTCTGTCCCTACCATCCCCTCACACTTCCAATGCTTTATACACACCCATGGGAACTGCGTCTCAGGAGGGTGGCCACTGCCCTTCCCTCTTCCACTTCACCATCCATTCCCCTTTGCCATGACAACAGAAACAGAGTGATAGTTCACACCACAGGTACCATCTCATCTCCATCATAGCCCCATCTTGACTGGGGTTACCATGGGGACTGAGGCCTCCCGGAAGCCATGTCCAACCCTTAAGCTAAGGCTACATTCTTTCTTTATTCAGATGTTTCTCAGAAAAGTACTTGGGGCCTGGCCCAATATACTTGGTCTCTCCTTTACGGAGTTCACATGTATTCATTCAAGTGATAACTTATTGAGCATCCACACTGGGCATGCCCTGATGAAGTGCTAGGAATATGAAAACAGTTGAAACAATTCCATGACAAGATCTCAAATCTCTGTGCCCATTTTCGACTCTGCGTTCTCAACACTCTTTCTTTTGGCTCAAGACTCAGTAAGCAACTCCACGATCTGAAGCTCACACGGCAGGTCCCCGCCCGTGTTTCTCCCTTGTATTCAGGTAACACACCATCAACAACCCAAGACTGTTTTATGGCTTGCAGCCCAAGACACTACAACACTTATCAGACTTCAAAGCAAAGAGGATTGGAAGTTGGAGTTCCTACAAGATGATGGAGTCGGATATGACCACTGACACCGTAAATATTCACTTGAACCCAAGATGCCGGGATCCTAAGTCTCTTCTTTTTCCTCCCTCAGATCCAGAAGCTCAGGCCCCCAGCTCCCTCCTTCCTCGGATCCAGGAGTCAAGGTCTTCAGCCTCCTCTCCACTAAGATCCAAGAGTCCCCGTCCAGCCCCCTGCTTGAGACTCCTCAGCCCTCAGCACGCCGACACTCACCACGGTTGCCATGATGCTCACCAACCGCCAATATCCTAGCGGAAACGGAAACGCGCTAGGAACGAAGTGTTCTGGCCCCTCTAGACTGCCAAGTCATCCAAAAATCTCGGTGGTTCCTTATAAATATGCAAACTCTTCTGGTGGGGCGTGGTGTCACTTTTTAGGCCCCGCCCACGCGCAGAGGCCGCGTGCATTCCTCTCGCCTCCTGGCTCCTCCTCCTTTTACCCAGAGCCTCCTCGCTAAGGCGATTGCAAAACTCTTTTAACACTTCTTCGGGGAACCACACGTTCCCCACGCTTCCTTTCCTCCTTACCGACCGTCTTCCCTCCCACTCCAATTCTGGGGCCGCAGCTTCGGATTGACAGGGTTGAAGGCCAATCAGCTAGCGCAGCTGCAAACCCCCGTTCACCCGAGCTCCCTTCAGCAGTGAGGCGGAGGTGGGACCGAGTCGAGTGAACGCTACCCTGTCCACCAATGAGAAGACGGGGAGCCCCGCCCCCAGGCACAGACCAATGGCCTTGGCCGGGGGGCGGGCACCGCCTCCCTGGTGGCCGCAAGGTTTCACTGCAGGAGTCCCAGGGGGCTCAGTGACGCTGCGGCCGCTTGCAGCCCAGGTCTGACCGCTCCGGGCGGGGGTGCGGTCGTGCAATAGGAAGCCGAGGGCGGTGCGAGCTTCCCGTCGGGCACTAGCTACTTGGCCCGGCGCCCTGCCCAGTGCATTCCTTCGACACCTCCGGGGCCCCCACCGGAGGGCCCCTGAAACCCTCTAACCGCGTCGGCCATGCCGCTAAACCGCACTTTGTCCATGTCCTCCCTGCCAGGACTGGAGGACTGGGAGGATGAATTCGACCTGGAGAACACAGTACTCTTCGAGGTGGCCTGGGAGGTGGCCAACAAGGGTGAGCAAACCGAGCAGAGGGACCCGGACGAGAAGAGCAGGCGGGGATGGGGCCCGAATATTGTAACAGCGAACGAGGCTGCATGGCATGATTCTGGGTACTGGGCAAGGAGCCTGTGACTCCTGTGCCCTTGGAGAGGGGCTGGAGTTTGTCTCCTGGGCCCTGGAGAGAGGGGATGAGTCGCATAAGATGAAAGGAGTCTGGAAACCCAGGTCCTGGGTCCTAGGGGAGAGGGGGTTAAAATGAAAAAGACCAGGGGCTTGGGTCCTTGATAGGGAAGGAGATGTGGGGAGGGTTTGGCACTTCAGAACTGTGGCCCTAGGTGGGGAAGGATCTTGGGATGTAACTCCGGATTTGAAAGAGAGCCCACTTGGAGATGGGATGCATGAATAGTGGTGGGAGAATTTGGAGAACTGGTCATTTGAGAGTAAATATATGAGGAAGCTGGAGACCCTAATTCTTAGATCCTAGGGTGAGAGAGTGTTGGGGCCTGGAAGGCAGAGTTCTGAGTGCCTGAGCTCCGGATTCAGAGGAGTAGAGGAGCCTCCTCAGACACATGCGCGCTGGATTGGGGGAAGACTGGGAAGTCCTAAATTGGTCAGGGGCTGGGCCCTGGGATGGGAGTGGCTGGGGTCCTGGATTTCTGGGTTCCAGGCTCCAAAGCGCCTGATGTTCTGGGTTTGGAGAAGGCTGGGGCTGCAAACCCAGGAGCAAGGCAGTCTAGCTCCACAAAAGGAAGGAAGCTGGGATTTTGCATTACTGAGTTTTGGGAGAGAAAAGGGGGCAGGGGGTGGCGGGGCTGCGGTGTCTGCAAACACGGAGCCATGGGTTGCCAGGGTCCAGGCTCCAGGGGGTAAGGAGTCTGGAATGGAGTCATGGGAGGGGCAGGGCCATGCGTGCCTGTGTCCCCATGTGGGGAGAAAGAACTGGGGGACTGGTCCTCTGAGTCCCTGGAGGGTGAGGGATGACAGCTCTGGCTTCTTTGGGACGACTGTGGGAACCTAAACGAGGCCATGAAGAGGGATTCTCCCTTATTGTGTCCTGGAGCCTGACTGGGAATTTAAACCCAGCTCCCTTAAGCTGGCAATTCAAGAACTTGGACCCTGATAATCCTTGTCAGCTTCTGTCCTCCTCAGCCCCAGCCCCTAATTCTGTCATACCTGGGAGCCAAGGCCCCCAGTTCTTCACTTAGAAGTCCAGCCTGAACCCTCTTCTCCCTCCAAGTCCTGACCCCAGCCCCTCCTCCCATCGACCCAGGAGTACCATCCATCAAGCCCCTCTCCCTTGCTCCCTCTGACCCTGAAGTGTGGGCTCCCAGTTCCCTCTTCCCTCTGAGCCAGAGGTCCGTGGCTCCTGTGCACCCACGCCTCTCCCCAGGCCCCAGATCTGTGGCCCTCAGCTGGGGCCTGTCCTCATGTACTTGGGCCCACAGTGGGCGGCATCTACACAGTGCTGCAGACGAAGGCAAAGGTGACGGGGGATGAATGGGGCGACAACTACTACCTGGTGGGACCGTACACGGAGCAGGGCGTGAGGACCCAGGTGGAGCTGCTAGAACCCCCGACGCCGGCCCTGAAGAGGACGCTGGACTCCATGAACAGCAAGGGCTGCAAGGTGGGGCACAGCACAGCCGAGCGCGGGATGGGGGCAGCGGAAGGAGGAAGAGCAGGGGGTGGACAGCCCCGGGAGACAGGGAGGCCCGCACAGAAACTCAGGATGGCCCAGTACTTTCCCAGGCAGACGTAGAGGAGGTAAGATTGACAGACACTCAGAGAGAGCCAGGACTCTGTGAAGTGAGTGGGTGAACCCCCAGCTCTAGGACATTGGTGAATGAACAGAGAGCAGGTACAAGACAGACAGAAAGATGGTTCTAAAGAGGAAGAGGCCAAGATCCTCAGATGCAGAGAGAGGAAAAGAGCTAGCTAGATAGACAGATAAAACCTGGTGGGGGTGGGGTGGGGGGTGAGGCAAGAGGTCAGAGCAGTTGTTCTGGAGCCTGAAGTTCAAATTCACCTTCTCTGGGGACTTGCCTGGCAGTCCAGTGGTTAAGACTTTGCCTTCCAATGCAGGAGGTTGTGGGTTTGATCCCTGGTCAGGAAGCTAAGATCCCACATCCTTGGTTGCCAAAGAAACAAAACATAAAATAGAAACAATATTGTAACAAATCCACTAAAGACTTTAAAAATGGTTCACACACACAAAAAAATTCACCTTCTCTGCTTCCTCCTGTGTGACCTTGGCTGATGAGCATTGCTGATAGCATCCACCGTAGAGATTTCTTGGGAGGATGAAATAGCTCATAAAAGTCTTCCACCCAGGTCCTGGCATACAGTTCACACTGTCTGTGAGCTATTGTCTTTGCGGTTATTATTATCACATCATTATTACTTAAAATAGCTTGCAGAGGTGAGGTGGGCAGGTAGAGAAACAAGATAGCCGATGGAGCCATCCTGAGTGTCCTCAAAAGTGATGGTTTCCCAGTGGTTAGAGCAATAGGGAAATAGAGTCTAGATAGGGAAGAGAGGTAGCCTGATGTTTTAGGGAGAGGGTCTAGAAGGAGAGAGGAAGGTAGGTAACTGAGGAAGAGAGGCAGGCAGACCCAGGGGACAGAGTTGGGAATTAAAAAGAGGAGGGGGAAAATAAAAAATAAGAAAGAGGAGAGGGAGAGTGCCAGGCACCTAGTGAGCACTGAGGATGAGAACAGAGGTCAGGCCCGAAGGCAGCAGGGCTGAGGCACAGACAGGTTTGGTTCTGGGAGGGAGAGGTACAGGCCCGCCTCTGGTTTGGGATGGGGTCTGGAGTCCAATCGGGAGGGGCTGTGTCCCTAAGGAACCCTAGGGCAGCCCAGTCCCTCCCCAGGGCAGCTGCTGTCCACGTGCTGGGGGCCTAAGAATAGCCCCCCAGCAAAAGGGCAGACAACAGCTGGGAGGGGGGAGGGAAAACCACGTTGGGAGGACTAGGGTGGCTCTGCCGGATGGAGGTGTGGCAGCAGGCCCAGAAGCTGGGCCACAGGAATCTGGAGGAAGCCAACAGATCAGAGAAACATGGCAGGGGGCAGAAATCCAACCTGGAGGCTTAGGAGCACTGCAGTGGTAGCCCCACGGTGTGGAAAGTGGTCGGGCAGTATTAGATCGGAGGCTGCTAAGAGCATAAGATGGGCTGGGGGCAGGGGAAAGAGGAAGCAGGTGACATATAAGGTGAAAGGATCAGAAACGAGGCAGCGAGAAGGGTAAAATTGGTGGGAGAAATGTGGCAGTGGACATAGAAACAAGGCAGCGGGTTGGAGAAATGATTAAGTGAGTAAGTGAAGTCACTCAGTTGTGTCCGACTCTTTGCGACCCCGTGGACTGTAGCCTACCAGGCTTCTCCGTCCATGGGATTCTCCAGGCAAGAATACTGGAGTGGGTTACCATTTCCTTCTCCAGGGGATCTTCCCGACCCAGGGATCGAAGCCAGGTCTCCCACATTGGAGGCAGACGCTTTAACCTCAGAGCCACCAGGGAAGATTGGAGAAATGATTAGCAGAGTGGATAAACAAGGCAGTACGGGGCACGGAGGCAGGACATGGGCAGTGTGGGTTATAAGTAGTGAAGGGCGACAGCCATTATAGGAACTAAGCAAGGGGGACTTTCCTGGTGGTGCAGTGGTTAAGACTCCACACTTCCCATGCAGGGGGCGCAAGTTCAATCCCTGATCAGGAACTAAGATCCCACATGCTGTGCGGTGTGGCAAAAATAAACAAAAATTTTGAAAAGGAAGGAAGCAAGGAATGGGGAGAGGTGCCACAGCCGAGATGAGAAAAGAGATTGTGGGAGGACTAACTAACTGCAAATGGAGAAATAAGGCCATGGGTGAAAAATTGGCACATAAAGAAAAAGAAGGTAGAAGAACCCAGGCTGTGAGCCCAGACGTCCGCCTGGGAGTGGGAGAAACACAAATGCTGTGACCAGACAGGTGGCCCAAACCCTAAGCCTTCCTGTGATCCCTCTGCAGGTATACTTCGGGCGCTGGCTGATCGAGGGGGGCCCCCTGGTGGTGCTCCTCGATGTGGGGGCCTCAGCCTGGGCCCTGGAGCGCTGGAAGGGGGAGCTATGGGACACATGCAACATCGGGGTGCCCTGGTACGACCGGGAGGCCAACGACGCCGTCCTTTCGGCTTCCTCACCACCTGGTTCCTGGGTGAGGTAGGCCCCACTGTCAGTGCCTGTGTCCCTCCTTTTGACCCCAGGTCCCAAATTACAATGGTCATCAGCCCCTAGCCAGAGGGTTGCCAGGTGGTCGGAGGGTGGTTGGTGTGTCCTCTGCCCGAGCATTCTGGGAATCGTAGTCCTTTAATCCAGGGATTAGATCTAATCTTTGGGAACATGGATATCCAGGGGCCTAGATTCTTCTTTCGAGCCAATCTCAACTCCAGATCATCCGCTCCAGTCTTCCAAATATGGAAATTCCAAGCTCCTAGCTCTAGAGGAGGCTGGCTTGACGGGAATGCTCACCCCAGGGAATTCTGGGACTTGTAATTCCCTCATCCTATATTGGGCTAGACTTGGCTTTCAGATGGGGCCCTGGATGTTTAGGAATCCCCAGCCTATCTGAGAACCAGGAATCCTGTTACCGACCCTCTTTTAGGTTTTAAAAGGCTCAAGATGCTTTTTCCCCCACACCTTGGGACAGTTTATAAACTGGCTGCTTCTAGGGCATCTGGGAGTTGTAGTCCTTCAGCAAATGTTGGGTACAGGTCTACTCTTGACTGCCATAAAGGGTCTCCAAGAATTGTGTTCATGACCTGGGGAAAACTTTGGTCTTTCCAATTCACCCCTGCTGGGACTTAGAAGGTTGGTCAGAGAAACAGTTCCCATCAGCCTCTGGGGATGAGGTCAGCTAGTCCAGCGGCCTCAGGGATTGAGAGCTCCTTGTCTGATGGGGATTGCAGTAGTGGGGGTAGATTTAGCGCTCTCCTACTTCCTCATCTATGTGGGGAGTCACTGGCTTTCTTCACAAAATGCATGGAGACACAGCGGCCCTGTCTCTATTGCCCCACAGTTCCTGGCCCAGAGTGAGGAAAAACCACATGTGGTTGCACACTTCCACGAGTGGTTGGCAGGCGTCGGCCTCTGCCTGTGCCGTGCCCGGCGGCTGCCCGTGGCTACCATCTTCACTACCCACGCCACGCTGCTGGGGCGATACCTGTGTGCCGGGGCCGTGGACTTCTACAACAACCTGGAGAATGTGAGCTGGGAATGTGGCAAATAGGGGTTGCCAATGTTACAAGACAGCCCAAAGCTGTCTTCAAAGCAAAAAGGGCTCAAGTTCTCTCTTCTCCTGGGACCCAGGAGTCCAAATCCCCAGTCCTCTCCACCCTCAGACCCAGGAGTGCAGCTTTCAGCCCCCCGTCTCCCCCAAGACACTGGAGACCGGACCTTCTATCTTTCCCCAGTCCTTCTAACCTGATCACCCTTTCTGCCTGCCCAGTTCAACGTGGACAAGGAAGCAGGTGAGAGGCAAATCTATCACCGCTACTGCATGGAGCGGGCCGCAGCCCACTGCGCTCACGTCTTCACTACTGTGTCCCAGATTACTGCCATCGAGGCTCAGCACCTACTCAAAAGGAAACCAGGTAGGAAATAGGCTGAGGACCGTAGACGTAAACGAGGTAGTCTATGCCAAGGGCTGTACCAACCTTTTTTTTTTCCTTGCTGTAAAGAGCAGAGAACTACAACTCTCAGAAGGCCATAGGTTGCTGGCCTGCATATGAGGCTGCCTGACTGTATACCCCAGAGACTAACGGGAGGTGTAGTTTCTTTAATTTCAGAAATGATAAAATTCTTTTACTCACTAATATAGATATTGGTCTTACAAAGAGGAAGGAGGTTCCTTGGATTTTGTTTTTGAGAAAAGCAGTGTTGGAACCAATTATTCTTTCCAAACTAGAGCATCTATTGTCAGTGGGTGCAAGGCCTTTGGCTGGACAGCTCCTTATATTCCTGGAATTTTACCCCAGCAGCTGGTGGGGGTTATAGTTTTTCAATGACACACTTTAATTTCTATGACAATAGCAAACAGTTGGGGCCGTAAAAGAGGCTTGAAGGTAGAGATACGGGATGGGGACATTGATTCATTCCCCCAGCTCAGGGTGGCGTAGGGGAAACAAAAGAACTACAACTCCCAGAAGCCTTGATGCTGATCTGTTCCCTGTTTAGCCATTCACAGGGGCTGATGGGAATTGTGATTAGGCTTCCGAAATAAGCAAGCAGTATTGGGTGTCTGAGTGGCAGGGCAATTGAGTCACCGCAGGAACTCACAGAGGAGCTATCAAAACAAAGACATTGTGAAAGGAAAGGGTCTTTCCTTCATTTATTCATTCAGCCACATTGACCTGAATGAAGAAATGAAGAAATGAAATGTGGGACCTTCTCCCCAATCCCAGATATCGTGACCCCCAATGGACTGAATGTGAAGAAATTCTCTGCCATGCATGAGTTCCAGAACCTCCATGCTCAGAGCAAGGCTCGAATCCAGGAGTTTGTGCGGGGCCATTTTTATGGGTATGTAGGCCAGATACTTAGGCCTCGAGAGAGGAGGGGGTTGGGAGCCCAGACTCCTGGGGCCGACAGAGGGGAGAGCTGAGGACTCAGTCTCTTGAGTTCTTGAAAACCAGCACAATGGCTGAGTATTTAAGGAAATCCCTGTTTAAGAAGAGAACCACAGTTCCCATGATGAGTTCCCATGATGCCTGTGTCCTAAGATGTTCTTTGCCCCTGTGACTTCTGGGGTTTGTAGTTTTGAGGCTGGGGTGTGTGGGTGAGGGTCTTGGCTTCACCCTGGGTTGTGGCTTCTTTAGGCACCTAGACTTCAACTTGGACAAGACCTTGTACTTCTTTATCGCCGGCCGCTATGAGTTCTCCAACAAGGGGGCCGACGCGTCTTCCTGGAGGCCTTGGCCCGGCTCAACTATCTGCTCAGAGTAAGGCCTGGGCTGCGAGGGGTCAAAGAGAAGGAGAATGGAGACCTGGGAAGATGGGGGCAGGGAAACCTATGTATAAAATGGGAGTGTAGGGACAACTCAGAAAGAAGATCAGAGTCCCAGTGGGGATGGCAACTCTGTCCTATATTCTTGACAGGAAGGGACACGGCAGGGTCCTCATGGTCTTGAGGGGTAGTAAAGGGTGGGTGGTCTCAGCCTTCTCCCATGTGATCCTCACTCACACACACATACACACACACACACAAGGCCCTCCCTTTCCTCTGCCCCAGGTGAATGGCAGCGAGCAGACGGTGGTCGCCTTCTTCATCATGCCGGCTCGGACCAACAATTTCAACGTGGAAACCCTTAAGGGCCAGGCCGTGCGCAAGCAGCTTTGGTCAGCAGTCCTTGGTCCAGCATTTCCTGCGGCTCCCACTCCCATCTGTGTGCTTTGGGTCCCTGGTTTCTCCCGGGGTCTCAGTTTTGTCCTCTGTAACATGATCAACCCATCCCCGACCTGATTCCTAGCAAAGTCACTTGCTTCAGATGTGTCCAGCCCAGGGGCGTGTGAAGTTGCAGTCACAGGCAGGGTGAATGTGACACAGCAGGACCAGGGCTCTGATATCCAACCAACGAGTTCAGCTCATGCCCCTGTCCCACTCTTGCTTTGTAACTTGAGGCCAACCACTCAGCCTCTCAAACCTTCCTCTCTTCCTTCCTTCCTTTTCTTGGCTGTGCTGGGTCTTCATTGCTGTGCATGGGCTTTCTCTAGTTGTGATGAGCAGGGGTTACTCTCTAGTTTCGGTGCATGGGCTCAGTAGTTATAGAGCTTGGGCTTAGTTGCTCCGTGGGATGTGGAATCTTCCTGGACCAGGGATTGAACCTGTGTCCCCTGCATTGTGTCATATACGGTCATGGGAGTGAAAGTCGCTCAGTCGTGTCTTGACTCTTTGTGACCCCATGGACTATATAGTCCATGGAATTCTCCAGGCCAGAATACTGGAGTGGGTAGCCTTTCCCTTCTCCAGGGGCTCTTTCTGACCCAGGAATTGAACCTGGGTCTCCTGCATTGCAGGCAGATTCTTTACCCACTGAGCTATCAGGGAAGCCCTCTTTTTCTTTTAATATTTATGATTTATTTGGCTGCCCTGAGTCTTAGTTGCAGCACACCAGATCTTTAGCATGTGAACTCTTAGTTGCACAAGGCTCAGTTTCTTTTAATTAATTATTTTATTTTTGGCTGCACCTGGGTCTTTGTTGCTGCACATGGGCTTTCTCTACTCGTGTTGAGCTGGGACTACTCTTGAGTTGAAATGTGCAGTCATCGCGTTGCAGTGGCTTCTCTTGTTGCTGAGCACGGGCTCTGGGGTGCACAGGCTTCAGTAGTTGTGGCTTGCAGGCTTTCAAGTGTGGTGTCAGTAATTGTGGTGCACAGGTTAGTTGCCTGGGGCATGTGGGATCTTCCTAGACCAGGGATTGAACCTGTGTCCCCTCCATTGGCACGCAGATTCTTAACCACTGGACCATCAGGGAAGTCCAAGCCTGTTTCTTCACCTGTAAAACCCACTCACTAGCCATTGGCTGGCTATTCCTTGAGCTCCTACTGTGTGCCAGGTGCTGTTCCAGGCACTGGGAACACAGTTGTGAACCAGAAAGATAAAATCCCTGCCCTCATTGAGTTCATATTCTAGAAAGTTCTATAGAAAGTGCTCTGACCCAAAAAAAAAAAAAAAAAAGGCAGGACTGGAATATGAGATGGGGTTGTCATGACAGGTCACAGTGAGAAAGTACCAGCAAGTAGAGACCAAGAGAGGAAATGAGGGAGAGAGCATTGTGTATATCTGGGGAAAAGCATTTCAGGCCAGAGGGAACAGCAAGTGCAAAGACCCTGGGGCATGTTTGAGAAACAGCCAGGAAGCTAATGGGGATGGAGCAGAATGCCCTAGGGAGATGGGGTAGAAAATGAAGCCAGAGCTCTGAGAGGACCATGAACAGAAGAATGTCAATGACATTGTAGGGTAGCACTTGGCTAGCTTTACTTGTGTCCATACATTCTCCCCTCTCAGAATGTAATTTTCCTTTTTAATAAAATGGGGCTTAGGACCGCTAGCACAAATCCTAATAATAGCTGACATTTCTGGAAGGTTCACTGTGTGCCGGGCACTGTGCAGTTTTTGTCATGACCTCATTGAATTCGCACTGCAAACCTTTGAGGTTGCTTCTGTTTTTATCCCCATCTGACAGATGAGTCACCGAAGTCAGAGAGGGAAGGCCATCTGTCCCTGGTCACACAGCTGATGCAAGGCACAAGGAAGCCAAGCCTTCTAGGACCTGATTCCCTTAGTCCCCATCCTCCAGCCCAGAAATCCCCAGGGCTTCTCTCTGCTCAGACCTCAACTTCCCAGCTGCCCCAGAAGCCTAACAGTGAATGGCAGCTGGTCTCTATGTAATGTTGTCGCTCTGCTTCCTCCAGGGATACGGCCAACACAGTGAAGGAGAAGTTTGGAAGGAAGCTTTACGAATCCTTGCTGGTGTGAGTGCCCTGCCCTCAGCCCTGCATCCTCCTGGGCTTTAAACCCTCTCGTCATCCATGCCCAGATGCATCCCCCTGCTCGCCTTACAGGGGGAGCCTCCCGGACATGAACAAGATGCTGGACAAGGAGGACTTCACTATGATGAAGAGAGCCATCTTTGCTACGCAGGTATGGTTTGGACTCCTGAGTCGAGAGATGGCGATTCCCAGCAGCAGCCCCTGAGGCAGACTGCCATGTTAGCTCTGACCCCAGAGATGGCTGGGAATTCTGCTTTATCGCCAAGCCGTTATTCTGGGAATCAATTTTGAAGTCAGAAGGGTGTGAGCTGACAGGTATAACTTCAATTCCCAGAAGCCTTTAGGGTAGCCTGCTTTCCCACAGCTTATTCTGCCACAGAGCCTGCTGGGAGTTGTAGTTCCTTTGAGTCCTTGGGGAATCCATGAATAAAAGGTAGAGGGACCTTAGACTAAAGACAATAATGAAAGTGTTAGTCACTCAGTTGTGTCAGACTCTTTGTTAAGGTCACCACAAAAGGAGAACTACAACTCCCTGCTGACTTGGGCTTTGCTGCATGCTGCCTCTCTCTCTTCCCCTAGAGGCTGTTGGGAGTGGTAGTTTTGTTGGTCCTCTGGGGTAGACTGGGGTCAGCTGAAACACTCCTTGAAGAACATTGAAAATTCTCAGCAGTTGGTGTTTCTTCTCCCACTGGTTGTTTCTAAGTTCCCAGATAGCCCATTGTAGCTTCTGTACATACTTGGGGTTAATTAGAGGGATGGGAAACCTTAGAGAAAATTGGCAGCCTCAGAATGAGAACTACAATTCCCAGCAGCCCCTGGGGCTTTTTGCTACCTTGACTCTCCCTACCCCCAGAGACTTCTGGGAATTAGAGTTATTTTCTTCTCTGGAGTCATGGGTTTTTGGTATCTGTGATTAGTGTTGGTGATCCATTACCTGGGGAATGGAAACCAAGACAGCCGAGTTGCTCAAATAAGATGTGACCTGTTTTTGGCCAAACTGTAATTTCCAAAAGTTCCTAAGGCAGTTGGTCTCACTCAGGATGTTTGTGCCATGAGGCTGCTGGGAGTTGTAGTTTCCTGGGCTCCTGGAGTCAGTAAACGGAAGATGAGTAGATTTTTTAATGAGAGGAATGATGAGACAGCTGCAAAGAACTATACATCCCAGCAGTCCCTGGGACTGCTATCGCACTAGCTCTGTCTTCCTCTAGTGACTCATGGGAACTGTGTTTCTTTTGAGAGTGGGGTTTTGACGGTGGAGGTGGAGAGGAGATCCAGGGTTTTCATAAGAAAACTGTAACTCCCAGCAAGCAGCCCCTGAAAGGCACAGTCTCTACCCCCATCAATTTCTGGGAGTTACAATCCCTTTGGATTTATTTGGTGACAGCCCAGAGTACAGAACAAGTTTAGCTACAATTCCCTGTATTCTGCGAGGCATGTTCACCCCTGGCTCTGGCTCAAAGACAGCTGATTATAGTTTCTTTTCAGCTCATGGTGGTTAAAGGAAATGAAAACCTTTACAGATAGAGCCAAGTAGGAAATCTACAACTCCTGGTAATCTCCTGGGTTTGTTGCTCCACAACCTGGTGAGAATTGTGGTTCCCTTAGATCCCCAGGATCAGCATGGCTCATGGGGAAGGAGGGAGCCCTCTGGCCCTTGCCTGACCCCACACCCCCACTTGTGGCCCCTACAGCGGCAATCTTTCCCTCCTGTGTGCACCCACAATATGCTGGATGACTCCTCAGACCCCATCTTGACAACCATCCGCCGAATCGGCCTCTTCAATAGTAGTGCTGACAGAGTCAAGGTGAGCACACTCACCAGGGTGGGGTTGAGCAAAGTTGGGGGAGTGGTTTAGGAGGAAGGGGTGTGATCTGGGGGATGGAGCCTGGCCCTCATGTTCCCCCATCTCCCCTCGTTTATGAAAGGACTGCAGTGTTTAGAAAGAACCTTTGCTTCCGAGGCAGAAAGCCTTGGATTCCTATCTTTGTCCTGACACTGACTTGTGTGGCTTGGGTCAAGTCTTGCATCCTCTCTGAGCCACCCGGGAGCACCCTGGGAGCTCCCTCCACCCAGGGAGGAGCTAAATAAGGTACTCAGGCTGAGCCCTTGTTTTTCACTGCCAGGTGATTTTCCACCCAGAGTTCCTGTCCTCTACAAGCCCTCTGCTCCCTGTGGACTATGAGGAATTTGTCCGTGGCTGCCACCTTGGGGTCTTCCCCTCCTACTATGAGCCTTGGGGCTACACACCAGGTGAGTTCAGCATCTGGCATGATCCTGAGCCAAGGGACTCACCCTCCCTGAGCTCCAAGCTCCACCCTTGTGAAAGAGGAACAGTGGGAACAGTCTGTTCATGTGTTTCTGTGACACAGAGCTCACGTGATGAGTAACTAGAGGGCTGATGTCAGAGTTCACATGTGATTTCTCTGTTTGTTACTGTTTGGTTTCCGCAAACAGCAACAGCTTAAATGCACAGTTTGCTGACAATCCAGCTACTTTCATATGTTTTTAAGGCAAAATAAATATCACACTTGCTGTAGTATTTCTTCAGTGATGAGTAATTTGACAAATCTTTTCAACAGTGCTTATGTGATGATTAGGAAACTTGCCAGTTTCGTTTTCATCCACGGTTAAAGCAATGTGACCAGCCCCAACCCTATTTTTCCCATGATGGTGGTGGTTTAGTCACTAAGTTGTGTCCGACTCCATGGACTGTAGCCTGCCAGGCTCCTCTGTCCATGGGATTCCCAGGCAAGAATACTGCAGTATGTTGCCATTTCCTTCTTCAAAAGATCTTCCCAACTAAGGAACTGAACCCAGGTCTCCTCCATTGCAGGCAGATTCTTTACCCACTGAGCTAGAAGTGCTACCTCTAGCCTCTTTTTTTTTAATAAGCCTTGTCATATGTAGTGCCTACTTTTGCAGCTTACAGATATTTTTAGAAACACTTACATAGGGAGTATAATAAATTCCTTGAAGCATTTCTCAGCATTATTTTAAGGTAGTAAATGAGGTATAGAAGGTGCTCTGCACACATGGTTAGTAATAATGAGAGATCTTATCTTACCTCCTATCAAAACAGACTATGGGGACTTCTGTGGTGGTTCAGTGATTGAGGTTCCTGGCTCCCTATGCAGGGGCATGGGTTCCATCTCTGGTTGGGGGAACGAAGATCCCACATTCCGCACAGTGTGGCCAAAAAAAAAGGGGGGCAAAAAAACCAAAACAAACAAACAACAACAAAACAGACTATGAAGCTGTGAAAACCAAAACAGTGTAACCTGGCACAGCAAAGTCTCTTACAGGTTTTAAGGATTCATTGAAATGGTCGGGCTCAGTAAATTAGCATCCTTATTGCCCAATTATAGACTTTTTCTTACCCTGAGCCCTTGGGCAAGTGAATTCCCTTTTCTGGACCTCTTAGCATCCCCTCTAAGAAACAGGGACTCTTCAGTTCAGTTCAGTTCAGTCACTCAGTCGTGTCTGACTCTTTGCGACCCCATGAAGCGCAGCACGAGAGGCCTCCCTGTCCATCACCAACTCCCGGAGTTGACTCAGACTCACATCCATCGAGTCCGTGATGCCACCCAGCCATCTCATCCTCTGTCGTCCCCTTCTCCCCCTGCCCCCAGTCCCTCCCAGCATCAGAGTCTTTTCCAATGAGTCAGCTCCTCTCATGAGGTGGCCAAAGTACTGGAGTTTCAGCTTTAGCATCATTCCTTCCAAAGAAATCCCAGGGCTGACTCGTGAGCTAATGCACAGCTTGAGTTTTCTGACCTCTGATTTGCTCAGCACAGCGCCCGGCACTTGTAAAGGCTCCAGTAGAGGGCGCCATTGAAGCTTTATTGGGATTTAAGACAAGGCAATGGCACCCCACTCCAGTACTCTTGCCTGGAAAATCACATGGACAGAGGAGCCTGGTAGGCTGCATTCCATGGGGTCGCTAAGAGTTGGACATGACTGAGTGACTTCACTTTCACTTTTTACTTTCATGCATTGGAGAAGGAAATGGCAACCCACTCCAGTCTTCTTGCCTGGAGAATCCCAGGGATGGTAGAGCCTGGTGGGCTGCCGTCTATGGGGTCACACAGAGTCGGACACAACTGAAGCAACTTAGCAGCAGCAGCAGTAAGACAATACTGTAAAGACGGAAAGTAAACAGACCTTTCTCACACCTTCCTGCAGCTGAGTGCACGGTAATGGGTATCCCCAGTGTCTCCACCAACCTCTCTGGATTCGGCTGCTTCATGGAGGAACACATCGCAGACCCCTCAGCTTACGGTCAGCGTCCGGACTGAGAGCCGAAATTCTTGAATCCTGGGAAACAGGGGCGTGGACTCTTGAGCCACTAAAAGGAGGGAGTGGACTCCTTAGTCCCAGTGGGAGGGAGGCCTCCTGATCCTCGAAGAGTCCCAGAAAGAATGAAGATTTCAGTCTGTTCTCTGAGACCCCCATCCTGGCCCCGACAGGTATCTACATTCTGGACCGGCGATTCCGCAGTCTGGATGATTCCTGCTCGCAGCTCACCTCCTTCCTCTACAGTTTCTGCCAGCAGAGCCGAAGGCAGCGCATTATCCAGCGGAACCGAACGGAGCGCCTCTCTGATCTTCTGGACTGGAAATACCTAGGCCGGGTATAACTCCCCTCCCTGTCCTCTGCCGGTGAATCAATCACTTCCAGCTCTGGGTGTCTGATTCCCCAAGCCTCGAAAGCTGACACCAAGGGCACGCTCTCTTTTTTGTAACGCTTGCTGTCCCTTTAAGAAACTAAAGTCCAGAAGATACCTGGGTTGGAAGTTCTCTATTTGCGTAAGGATGTGGCCAAAGATGTACCTGGTTGGAGAATCCCAACCCTCTTAGTGGGTGTGGCTCAGAGACTGTCCATTCACAGCCCTGCTTATCTACATAAGGGGTGGAGCCTCAGACGTGATTGGCCTAGAGGCCAACTGGAAATTGCCGGGTGTGTGCTTATCTGTTTGATGTATAACCAGGACTCACCCCGCTGCCAAATCTCGCGGGGCGGGGTCTGCTCCTGCCCCCTGATGCCCACCCCGCTTCTTTCCCCTCCAACAAGTACTACATGTCAGCGCGCCACATGGCGCTGGCCAAGGCCTTTCCAGAATACTTCACCTACGAGCCTCACGAGGCTGACGCGGTAAGTGGATCCAGAGGTCCCTCTGGTGGGCCAGGAGCTAGAAAAGGGGTTTGGGGATGAGGTGGGGTGTCCCTCCTGGAGTCGCAAGGCCTCAGGGACGTGGGACGCCCAGGCTGGGCTGTAGGGGGCCTCTGCTCACTCTGCGGTTTGTGCCCACACCTCCGTATACAGACCCAGGGCTACCGCTACCCACGGCCAGCCTCAGTGCCACCGTCACCCTCGCTGTCTCGACACTCCAGCCCGCACCAGAGCGAGGATGAGGAGGAACCCCGGGACTTACCACCGGATGAAGATGGTGAACGCTACGACGAGGACGAGGAGGCGGCCAAGGACCGGCGCAACATTCGCACGCCCGAGTGGCCGCGCCGCGCCTCCTGCACCTCTTCCACCGGGAGCAAGCGCGGATCGGTGGACACGGCACCCTCCAGCTCAGTCAGCACCCCCAGCGAACCCCTTAGCCCCGCCAGCTCCCTGGGCGAGGAACGCAACTAAATCCCCAACCTCACACTACACCACCCCCCCACCCCGGCCAACCCTGCCTCCCTTATCCAGAGAATGGATGTGGACTGGCGCTGTCTCAAAACTTCACTCCAGATCTTCAACCCTCTGTGGGGTCCACAACCCCGCCTCCTCCGCCATATACTCCAGCCCCTCTAGCCCCGCTCTTAGAATCCCCAATACTCCAGTATCTACAACACTGTGCCTTTCTTGTGCCCTGGAGTTACGCCCCTCACCACCCCCCGCCCGTCCCAGAGGCCAGGGATCTGCCATTGCCCTGCCGTGGTGCCAGAGGTTTTCACAAACCTGCTCTGTTGCCTTTTATGCTGGGGCTCCTACAATCCCTTGCTTACTAATTCTACAGTATCCAGAGTCTGCCACGTGCAGGCCTGGCCAGGACTCCACGGAGCACTGAAAAAACCATGTGGCGTCCCTGCTAATGAGACAATCAAGTCCAGAGCTGGCGCCCTTTCAGGGACTTACCTGAGTGCAGGTTCTCTATTTCAACTCCAGAACTCGGGCTCCAGGCCAGTGCAGTCCTGTTTACTCTGAGGGAGCCCTCCCTGGGGTGTCCAACTCTGCCTGGAGGATCCCTCCACCCCAACTCCCTTCTTCCTCTGCACTTTGGCCAAGCAAGTGGGGGCAGAACCACTTGGCTTCTCATTCCTACTGAAGAACACTGTCTTGGTCTAGATGTTTTTCTGGCCTTTTCTGGACCAGACCCTACTCCTCCTTCCCTGAATCTGAATTCCCCCATATCTCTAGACTGCTGTGGCTTCCAGGGAATCCCTCTGCTGAGGACAACTGGCTGTCTTCTCCTGCACCCTGCCCCAAACAACTGCTAGACTCACCATGAAACCACTGGGTTCTGGGTCCCAGCTGCTGATTCTAGAACACCCCCCCTCTGTGCTGCATCCTGGCCCCATCCCCCGATCTAGAACTCAGCCCACTGGATTCTAGAACCTCCATTTTTACCTCACCTCGAGGTTCTTCCATCCCCAAGCTGTGCACTGCCCCCAGCTTTGGTGAAAGAGAGGGGCCTCTCATGTGTGCTGTGCTGTGTCTGCTGCACTTGGTTTGCAGTTGGGAGGGTGAAAGGTTGTTGTTGAATCACGACGCTGGGATTCTTGGCCCCCGGAGGAGAAGAATTTCAATCCGGGGCCAGAGACGAGGCTTGATCGCTCAGAGCTTTTGTGTAATAAAGTTTTATTAAAGTATAAAGGAGATAGAGAAAGCTTCTGACATAGGCATCAGAAGGGGGTAGAAAGAGTACCCCCTTGTTAGTTTTAGCAATGAGTTTATATATTCTCCAACTAATCCAAAGGTCCCAGGTTGTAAAGACCTCACCAGACCTACTCGCATAATTTACATTTTAGGGTAACAGAATTAGCCAGAAGGTTTAATCCAGAGACTGTCCTCAGGCAGAATACATAATACATTGCTGTTATATAATCCTTATAAAGAGAAGGTTTAATCCAGAGACTGCCCTCAGGCAGAATACATTGTTGTTATATAATCGTAAGGAATGTAGAGAAATAAGTTTGTCCTTTCTTCCTCCTTGAGAATTCCAGACCCCTCTCTCCTTGGGGACCCCTAGACTTCTTATCAACCTGCCTAGGAAATGACTCTCTCAAGGGGAAGGCAGAAGGGGTGTGATTGAAGTGTATCCAGAAATGAAAAAATACATCTATATTTAAGAATCTCAGGTCTAGCCTGACAGGAGGGCTTGGTGGACCTGAATCCTGGCCCCGCCCTCTTCCCCCGCTCCTCTTTATTCCTATTCCTCCCCCTGCCCACGGCTGGGTCCCCGTTCCCTTGTCTCACTCTGTCTTAGAGATTTGGCTTGCCATTGGATTCCACTGTTATTTCAAAGGCACCTCTCTTGTTTTAGACTCGACTTTAAGTGGCAAAGTTGGCTCAAGCTCTTTGGCAGAAAAGGGCTGTCACTGGAAAAAGGACTCGTAGGGTGGCCATGAGCCATATATGGCTATTTAAATTCCTCAGTAGCACTAGTCATATGCAAGGGTGGCCACATGTGGCCCATGGCTACCCTATTGGATAGCACAGATAGAGTACATTTCCATCATTGCAAAAAGTTCTGTTGGACAGCACTAGTTCAGACTATGTTCCTACTAGGGACTCTGGCCTCTGCACTTTGGCCTTACTGTCCCCTGGATGGCTATTTTTGGAAAAAAAAAACTTCCAGTTCTAATCTTCCCTAGGCTACAGATGCATCTCCAAACCAGTCGCTTTTCAGGGAGTAGAAAGCTCTGGTTGTTTGAATTTGGACGTCTTATCTTCCTTCTGTTAGCCACTGTTTGCACCAGACAGCAGAAGTCCCCTCCCCCACCAGCAGAAAAGGCAGGGTGCTTAGTCTACCAAAAACAGGATGGGGGTAGGGGGTCAGCTTTTGTCCCCATTCCCCACCACCCCAACCCTGCTTGGACTTCGCAGCTGCCTGCTAAGGCATCTTCAAGCTTCTATTCCCATTTGGACAATTTCGTAGTGCTGAGCCCTGAACCCTGGCTTAGTACCTGCTTCACATGATGTGCTCTCAGCTGCTCAGACCCACGGGCCAGATTCTATTATGTGCCTTGAATTCCACACAGCCTTTGGAGGTCACCTGGGTGTACATCCTGATTACCAAGGGTAATTCACACAGTAAATATCTCAAGGCACCCACAGAAAGGAGCTGGCAATTCTATTAATACCGAACCTCCCAGAATTGAGCCATAGACAGTAACTTCTCTGAACCAGTTTCTAGTTACTGATTAACAGCTATCTGCTTCCAGTTACCAACCCCAGGTTTTACCAAACTCTCCCTGGAATCTGGGCTCTGCCCTTTTAGGAAGGGTAGTTAACAGCCTGGTGAAGCAGAGAACCTACTACTTCAACACCCCACAGGTGTTACGTCTTAGACAAGTAAACCGAACCGACTCCTTTCTTCCTGCCAGCCCAGTCCAACTAGCTTTGTGAAGAGACCCTCCTCGCCTTTTCCCAACCATGATACACACACAAAACCAGGATATGCTGCAAAAAGCTTTATTGTTTCCACTTGGTCCAAGGCTTGAGAGAGGGCTCCAGGGTGTTAAAAAGCTGCCTAGTGGCTGGAGAGAGGGCTTCAGGCAGCCCTGATGTTAGGCGGGTTCTTCAGTGGCCACTGGTCTCCAGAAGCTCCTAGTCGTGCTTGAGGGTAAGCCTTTCGAACAGATACTCGCCCAACCCAGCCTGGGGACCAGCCAGCCTGCGGAGGTTGGTCAAGTGGTCACCCATCTTCTTGATGAGTTTCACTTCCTCATCTAGGAAGTGGTTCTCCAGGAAGTCACAGATCTGAGGAACAGAAGAGAAAGTGTTGCCACTTACAGATCTAATAATGGGACAGATCAGGCAGGGAGGCTCAGAAGGAAACCTGCTCATTCAAATGGTCAGTGCTTAGTTGGAATATAAGTATCATTCTGGGTAAGGTCTTTGGATGGGCAGACGTGAAAGATACTTACGTGGGGGTCTCCGCGGGCAGAAGCCAGGCCATGCAGATCCAACAGGGCTTGATTCAGGTTCTTCTCTAGGAGAAGGGCGGCTTCCATAGCGTCCTGGGTTTTACCCCACTCATCTTGAGAGGGCTTCTATACCGAAAACAGAAACGGCTCAGTATTAGCCACTCTAGAAAGGACTAAAAACTGATTTTCCAGTAGTTGCCAGAGTAAAGGGTTTAGCCAGAAAAAAAGTCGAAGAGCGTATATATTTCATCCTCAATATCCTACAAACTACACGTCCCAAGACAACACACGCTGCGTCCTGGACCTCCACGTCTTGGGTGAATGGCTGCGCCTCCATTTCCAGCCATAACAAACAACCCGTACAAAACTGAACTCAGTCTCCCAAGAACCTATGCAGTACCCAAACCGCTACAGTCAAGAGGTCTCTAGCGCAGGGATTGTTGGGAGATGTAGTCCGCTGCTCACACACTATTTACCTGCACGTCCAGGAAGAGGGCGCGGCCGCCACGCCGGTTTTGCAGTTTCAAGAGACGCTCCGCGCCCTCCCGCTTCTCCTTGGCCAATTCGCGAAAAAGTGACCCACACCCTCCAGGGCCACATCGTCGCGGTCGAAATAGAAGCCCTGCAGGAAGAGTTGGCGGGAACAATGGTAAGCAGGAGGCGAGGCCAGGCAACCGGACTCTGCCTTCTGACTATCGAAGGGAACAAAGAAGGCCAACGCGTGCGCAGAGGGCCGGAGGTGCGCAGCTGAGGGAAAATTGGGCTGGGGGCGTCTTGGGGAATCTCACCAGAGAGAGGTAGGTGTAGGAGGCCCGCAGTTGCATGTTAACCAGGCGGTTGACGGCGGCCTCCACCTCGGTAGAATAATTCTGACGAATCTGGGAGCTCATGATTGGTCGGTAATAAGGAGTTAAAAAATGGTGGCTGGTCCCGGTGATCGCGGACAGCTGAGTGGCTGGCTCCGGAGGTTGCGACTGGAAAAAAGGTTGGAGGGTGTTCGGAGGCTGGAGCAAGGGGCGTCCCTGGGTCTGTTCCGTCCAAGCACTGTTGAAGCAAGAGACAGATCCGCGGGGCCGCCGAGCGCACTTCGAAAGCCTGTGGCCAAGGCGGCTTCTTTTATAGCGCGCGGGCCCTCGGAAGTGGGGCGGTCAGGGAGAGCGGTCAACCAATCTGCGTTGGTGGGAGGCGGGACCTAGCACCCGCGAGTGACCAATCAGGAGCAGATGGGGCTTCCAGCTCCCCGCCCCGAGGTGGGGAAGTCACGCGCCTGTACCAGGAGGGAGTTGTGAAATGGGAAATGGGGGCTGGAGATTTTCGCAGTATGCAAAGGCTTTGGGGCTAATTCTGGGAATCCAAGGGATTCTGGAGGGGTCTCGCTGATAGGTGAACGATTAATGAAGACACTGGGAGCCCTGCAAAGTAATGATCCCTGGGTCCCCCGGGGTGTCTCAGGAAAGTAAGCTGGATTCTGGCGTTGTGTCAGAGCATGGACGTTACTGGAACCCCGGGGGTTCTTTAGAGGTGCGGAAACCTCCGGAAGACTGGAAATTGCTCTGGGAGATAAGAGGGTCCCCGGAGCAGTGAGAAGTTTGGAAAACTGTGAGATGATATTTCCGAAACCCCAAGGACCTGGAGCCTTGGGGTTCAAAAGTCAGGGAGAGTTTCTGTAGCTTTAGAGTTCAGTGGAAGTCCATATTTTTCTGGAAACTTCCTGGGGAAGGTCTTTAGACCCTGGAGGTGATCTGCGAGGTTAAGAAAACAGCTGTAGAGGCCTGGGGTTCAGCCCCAGAATGGGGAGGTGGGGGGTGGAAATGTTTCTGAAAGCCTTGTAAGGGCTTTTAAAGAGGTCAGGAGTCTTGGCAAATCCTTTGGAGCCCTGGGAAGATAAGTCTGGGCCACTTGGAAAACGTAAGGGCTATTTTAGGAGCCTCTCTTTTTATTTCTGGGAACTGAGTTTTTTTGGGGGAGGGGGCCTCTCTGAGACTGGATTTCCTGAAGATTATTTTGAGGCAGCCAGAAACTGAGAATTCTTTTTTGGTTCCGAAGTAACCTCTCTGAAGTTGTTCCTGTCTTGCTTGACATTCTTCAAGATCACAGAGAAGCCCTGGTTCTGGGTAAACAAGAAAGGCCTGGGGACCTGTGGATGGATGTCTGTCTTCAACCAGTGGACGTTTTTAAAGTATATCTGGGCCAGGGTGATGCCTGTATGGCAGATCTGGTTCACAACAGGACTCTGCCCTCAAGGAGCTCCCCATTGTTGGGGGAAAGGAGAAACAAAGACAAGAATTTGACCCTCTGTAAGTGCCCTAATGGAGGCAGCTGGCGGGCTGGGGCATAAAGCTGAGGCTGCAGGGGTGTTGGGGCCAGAGGTCAGGGCCCCTCCTTGCAGAGAAGTTTCTCCAAGCAACTTGGGCAGGGTACCCCCTGATCAGGGGGAGGCCAGTCAGGCTGGTATCTGGGGTCCTCAAGGGGTGTCTTGGCCCAGAGCCAGACTAGCAACCGTGGTGCTGAGTCATGCTGAACTCAGCTCCGGAAGGGGCTCCGGCAGGGGGGCTGGGGTGAGGCCCGCTCACTGACCTCATCTCCTGGGGGTGTACTGCAGTCTGGCTGAGACCCGGGGAACTGGGCCTGGCTGGGCCCCAAGTCTGGCCGCCTCCCCAAGGTGCTGCCCTGAGTGTGCTTTGTCTCTGAGTCTTACTGTCTTTTTAGTTCCCTTGATGGTTTCCCTGGGCTCCTGCCTCTGTCCATATTGTCCCCTCTCTGGGCGGTGACTCAGTCTCCCCTTACAGCTATTTTTTCAGACCTCCATCTCTCCCCTCTCTGCGTGTCTCCGAGGAAAGCCTGTGGGGGAGGGGCAGTTGCCCCAGTCACAATGGGGCCTGAGTTATTCATTCACCAAATTGCATACCTCAGCCCAAAGACCTTTAGCCTCCGCCTAAAGGAGCAGTGACCTGGAAAGTGCTCCCAGGTGGAGGGAGAGGAAGGGGTGTGATAAAGGTGATCTGAAACGGGACTGTTGGAGAGGGACTGGGGGATGAGGGAAGACAGGAGACCCAGGGAGACAGGGACAGAGAGACAAGGGGGTCTGAGAAAGGGAAAGACAGACACAGAGGGGGACAGAGAGCCGGAGAGATGACAACCAACTCTGACTATCCCAGTGACCTTATTCTCCGTAATCCCCTTTTCAGATTCCCCTTCTTTTTAAAAATTGTATTCGATTATTTTTGGCTGTGCCGGGTCTCCCTGGCTGCATGTGGGCTTTCTCTAGCTATGCCAAGTGGGGGCTACTCTCTAGTTATGTGCGGGCTTCTCACTGGGTAACTTCTCTTGTGAACGGGCTCTAGAGCGCATGTTTGAGTAGTTGCAGCTCACGGGTTTAGGGCTGTGGAATCTTCTCAGAGCAGGGATCGAACCCATGTTCCCTGCATTGGCTGGTGGAGTCTTGACCACCGGTGAAGTCCTTTTAAAAGAAAACTAATTGCTTGGCTGCACCAGGTCTTAGTTGACGACATAGGATCTTTGTTTCAGCAGAGAGATCTTTTAGTTTGGGATCTATTAATAGTCCTCTGATTGAACCTAGGCCCCCTGTACTGGGGGTACAGAGTCTTAGCCGCTGGCCGGCCAGTGGCTCTTGCTGAGCTCAGCATTTTCCCACAGGCTGGCTCCCCGTCCCTGAAGGCACAGGGCCAGACCCCAGACTCCTCCCCCAAACCTGTCAATCTCTGCTCATGTCCCTCCTCCACCCAGACAGTTCTTGTTCAGGCCTTCTCCAGAGCCTCCCTTGGACCCTCTCCAGCCTCCTCAGCCATCCAACCTCCAAGGGCTTTCCCAAAGGCCTGAGCCCTACCCCTGTCCTCCCGAGGCCTGCACACCCGCTTCTTCCCCATTTCTCCTCCTCAGTAAATGTACAACTTCCTGTAGTCCCATGTGGTGGAAGCTTCTGGGCCCTAGTTCCTGGGGTTCAGTTGGCCTGCTTTGCATCCTACTGCCCTGATGTCCACACTGGCCAACCCCCGCCCCCCCCAGCCTCTGTCAGGCTGGGGCCTGGCCCAGGGCTGCCCCCAACACAACACCCTGGGCTGTGACAAGGACACGGGTGACTCAAGTCGCCTTGGTTCCCCTCAGCACTGTGGGCTCCTTGAGGGCAGAGCCACGATTTAACTCACCACTGACCCACAGAGGGCACTGGTTACCCTCAGAAAAAAGATAGGTCAGCGCATGAAGCCTGGTCTGCGACAGCCAGGAAGCAGGCCCAGTGACTCAGACTCCAAAGTGTGGTCCGAAAGAGGTTTATTGGGCCCACCCCCCCAAGACCACTCCTCCCTACCCTGCCCCACCCCAATAATTACAAAAGTAAGAAAAACTCCCATGGCCCCCAAATCCGCCTCCCCCCTTGAAAAATGCCATAATTTATGCAGAAAAAGTCCAAGGCAGTTGATGGCCTCAGCCCATCTTCTTCCAGATGGTGAGCGAGGCGGTGAGTACTCCAGCCACAAAGATGGTCACCGTCTGCCATGTGGGTGTCCCAAAGTAGGAGAGGAGGCCGTCCTGGGGACAGGGACAGCAGGCACTTCAGCAACTCAGCCAAGGGGGCAGCCCCTGGGCCAGCACGTGAGGAGTCAGAGGGCACAAGTAGGGGCAAGGGCCTGTGAGTGGGGGAGTTAAAGGATTATCATAGAACTTGAGGGATTCCAGAGGAATTGGAGGGGAGGCACCAGGGAGGGCAGTGAGACATCATGTCAGGGGTCACTAGGAGGTTGGAGGTCATGAGGAGGTCAAGGGTCATGGACAGGTCGTTGGGCACCCTGTGAATCAGGGGTTGATCAGACATATGACCCCAAAATGGGGAAAGGGGCACTCCTATGGAGGGCACGGGAAGGCCCAAGGGCCCTAGAGGAGCAGGGGAATGGGGTGGGGTTAGAGGTCTCACCCAACCACCCTGGTCCTGGATCCAGCCCAGCAGCCGCTCTCGAAGGAAGTCCAAGGTCCAGCCCATGATGGTCCTGATCAACTCGGGCACCTTGGTGCACAGGGCCTGGGGGAAGTGGGGTAGGCCTCAGGGACTGAGCCTTGTCCCTACTGCCTGGGGTCACTGGCCCCCAGCCTCCCTTCTCATGCTCTGTCTCCCTCCTGCCCTTCTGCGGTCTCTTTTCCACTCAGTCAGAATAAGCCTCATAAACTGTAATATGGGTCTCGTCCCTGTCACCTGCCCTGTTCATAAACCATCTTATGGCTCCCTGGTACCTCTGGGATGAACAATCAAAAGCGCAGCTTGGCCTACAAGGTTCTGTGTGAAGGCTCTGACTTAACACATTGCAGTTTTCCTCTTGGTTTCTGCACCTCATTGCCCTTCCACATCTTCAGTCCCACCAAATTCTTCACCTGCCTCAGGACCTTGGCACATGCTGATTCTTCTGCCTCAACAGGCCTCAACCTTTTCCATTCACCCCTTAAAGCTCAGGTCTAATGTCACTTCCCCAGAGAGGGCTTTCTGATCTTCAGGCCAGGTAAGGCCTGACACCCCCATACCCATGACCTACTCTTCAATTTCTTTAACTTTCCTTCTCATCCTTTATTTCACTGCTTCTCACCTGTTGTCCCCAGCTCCATATAGATTCCTCCTACCACCCTGACTGTGTCCCTCTCACCTCTTACATTCAAGCCCCATCAACTCAATCCTGCAAACACATTAAGGAGTCTACTTCCCCACCTCCATTGCTGCCACCTCAGTCATCCATTATAGGACTATTACAGGTACCCCTCATCAGCTTTCTAGTTATTGCTTTTGTGCCTCAGGATCCCTTTTTCTACTCACAATGGCCAAAATAATTTACTGGGCCTCCCCTCCCCCAATATTTTATCATGAGAATCTTCATAGAAACAAAAAGAATTTCACAGTCAACAAGCATATACGCACAACCTAGATTCTACAATTAACATTTTGCTGTCCTTGCTAGACAGAGGAAGAGATGGTTAGATGGCATCACTGACTCAATGGACATGAGTTTGAGCAACTCTTGGAGACAGTGAAGGACAAAGAAGCCTGGTATGCTTCAGCCCATGGGGTCACAAAGAGTTGGACACAACTTAGCAATTGAACAACAACAATTCTTGCTAGAAAAATCTTTTCTGCTTATAAATCGGGTCACCTCACTCTTGTTTAAACCAGCCAATCACTCTTGCTACACTCAGAGTAAAGCTGGCTAATCTTTACAGAGGCCCACAAGACCCCTTGAAATCTGCCCTCATCACTCACCTTCTCCTCCTTACTCTATTCTAACCACGTCGGCCTCCTCATTGCCCTCAACACACCAGGCTTGGTCCTACCTCAGGTCCTTTGCATGTGCTACGCCCTCTATCGGATACATTTTTCCCCATCTTTATATATCACAGAGTCGGACACGACTGAAGCAACTTAGCAGCAGTAGCAGCATATATATCACTGCATCTTTCTTGTCATTCCATCTTAGGCTTTAATGTCACCTCCTCTGAGAAGTGGTCTTGTGGCTCCTTTGCATAATCATGTCACCAGAGTTTACTTTGCTCAGCAGTCATCATACAACATGGGCTTCCTGAGAGCAGGGACCTAACCTAGTTTTGTTCTGCGTCCTGGGCGCCAAGTACAGGTCCACACACATCATAAGCCCAATAAATGTTTGTTGAATGAATTTGTGTGTATGTGTGGGTCGCTCAGTTGTGTCTGACTCTTTGCGGCTCCGTAGACTATAGCTGGCCAGGCTCTTCTGTCTATGGAATTCTCTAAGCAAGAATATTGGAGTGGTTTGCCATTTCCTTTACCAGGGGATCTTTCCGATCCAGGGATCAAACCTCGGTCTCCTGCATTAGCAGGTGGATTCTTTACTGTCTGAGCCACTAGGGAAGCCCATGCTGAGTGAATAAATACATGAATGAAAAAGTTGATGAGTGGCCCATAGCTGACTCTCTCCACTCCCTCTGTGGTTTCTGGGCTGTCCCGAGGGTTGACCTCATGATTCCCAGGTCCTCTTATGCCTGAAGGGAGCCTCCCTGGGCTCAGGGCCCTGCAGCCGCCCACCTTGAGCACCAGTTTGCTGGCAAAGTAGAACAGGGCGACAACCCGGCCCCAGTTGAAGTTGCCATCAGAAAACATTTCAGCCGCCACTCGGAAAAGACCTCTCGGGGAGAGTCAGTGTCCACAGCTGCGATCATCCTGCAAGAGAAAGGAGAGCCAGTGTTGGGGAGGGAGGATCAGGCAGAGTGTGGCAACTCAGGTGTCTACCCAAAGATAAAACCCGAGACCTGGGCCAGGCTGAAATCAAAAGAGGCTATCGTGGGGAAAGCCACAAGATGGAAACTGGGGGAAAAGACTCCATGAAGGAGAGTTTCAAGATGCCAGGGCACGGGAAAGCTGGGAGTCCAGAGTGCTGAGTTGAGTGATGGGGACCCTGGACCCTCTGGGTCTGAAGGAAAAGGGGGCAGTGGGGCTGGACTCCAGCCTCCCAGTGGAAGTGGGGGTTGGGAGCTGGGACTCCTGGGTTCTGAGAGAGAAGAGGCCAAGTCGTTGTACTCCTGGGTCCCAGGGGCCACACCTCTGCAGCTCCATGTTACTGTCCAATTCATCTCCAATGCGCTTCAGACACTCGCTCAGCTTCTTGGTGGATGCATCCTGGGGCACCTGCTCCAAGCCCAGCTCGGGTGTCTCTCCCCCATTCGCCCTGCTCGATCCTGGATGAAACTAGAGTGGGAACGGAGTTTCGAGGACGCACAATCAGAATGGGGTCTCATTCCTCAAATCCGTTCCGCAATAATCAGACCTCAAACTCACCCCTGAAGCAAAAGGGCCCCTGTCTTCATGATCTGCTCAGAGCTGGTGGGCCCTAGAGGAGAAAGGAGGGAAGAGGTGCCTGGACTCTTGGGTCCTAGGAGGATCCAAGGAACTGGAGTGGCTCCTGATCTCTGGGGGAGGACAACGCTAGGGGGCTCTGCATTTCTGGGCCCCTCATAGATAAAGTGAAGTGGGAGCCCAAGCAACTGAATCCCCCGATGAAGAAAGAAGCAGGGGTCCTGGGCCTGTTATCCTTCATTCTTCCCGGGGCGGGGAGAGGAGGCTGAGGGAACACTTCAAGGGTCCAGACCCCTGGCCTGAGGCGACTGAGGGGAGACCCGCCCCTCCCACCAGGAAGTGGTGCCGGCGACAAGCCCGGGCCTGCCCCCGGGGCTTGGATTATGGGGTTCTCCCGCTCCTTGGGGGTCAGAGAGCACCAGGCGGGAACGGATCGGGATGCGGAGGCCGGAGAGCCGGGGACCCCTGGGGAGGGAGTGGGTGGAGGCTGGCAGCGCCGGACCCGGGAGTTTCTATGCCGGAGTGCTTGGCGATCGCACGGCCCCACACCGAAAGGAGGGATCGTGGGGTCGGTCGGCTGGGGGTTCACCCTCCCCCGGCCCGTCTGCCTCCCGCCTCACCCCCGCCTCTGGGTTGCTCCCCGGACCCGTCCATCACCGCCGCTCCCGCCGCCGCCTCTCGCCGGGTCCGCCCGGGCGGCCGCAGCACGCCCCTGGTCACGTGAGCGCCCCGCTGAGCGTACGTCCTCTCACGTGACCGCCCCTCAAAATGGCCGCCGCGCGCCTCTGCCCCCAGGCTGCGTGGAGTCCGGACTGCACCTGCCTCACCTGCTCTTGGAGGGCTTGGCCCCTGTCACGTGACTGTCCAGTCTGCACTTCCCTTTAGGAACTGGTCGTGGCGCCGTTCTACCGGCTAAGCAGTGAGTCGCAGCTGTAACTTTTCCCCGTTCCTGCAGTATTTTCAAAAGTTTCAGGGGGACTCAACCCCCTTCGCAGGATAGAAAGAATATCAGAAGTCAAAAATAGCATTTATTGAGGCGGACCATTCCAGATGATTAAATTAACGTCTATGAATGTTTATGTGTGTGGGGAAAAAAAAGAAATTTGACGTTCAAGAAGTGAGAGACTAGCAGGGTATGGATAGAAAGGGACGCCAAAAGACACTCCTGGGGTGCTAGAAATGTGCTATACTTGCTTGAGCATGTGCTGTGCTGTGTTCAGTGGTGTCCTGTTTGGGACCCCCTGGCAGACTCTTCTGTCCGTGGGATTTCCCAGGCGAGAATACGGGAGTAGTTGCTATTTCCTTCTCCCGGTTTTTTTCCCAGCCCAGGAATTGAACCTGCATCTCTTGTGTCTCCCGAATTGGCAGGCAGATTCTTTACCACTGAGCCACTTGGGAAGCCCATGCACATATTTCAAAATTCCTTGAGCTGTACACATAAGATATGCACTTTAATGTATGGAAATAATTATATCGCCTTGTAAAAAGAAACTAGTAAGAAGAAAAAAGAACTGAGATTAGAAAAATTGGCTGGGTCAAATGATGAATGGTTTAGCATATAAAAGAAGGGAATCTATTTCCCAAGGGTGCCTGGGAGCCATGGAAATTGAAGATTATAGTGTCTTAGTCCATCAGCCTAACAACACCAGTTTATTGACCAATTTATTGACAGTCAATGAAGTTTACTGACCCATGAAGATGATGGAGATGACACAGCGGAGCAATCATGGAGCATCTTGACAGAGGAAAAGGTAGTTATTATTGGTTTGGAGGAAATGTAGAGTTTAGGTGACGACTGTATGATAGGTTCAAAGCCAAGCAGTTGGTGGACTGTGAAAGGAACCAGGGTTCTGTATCCTTGCAAACTACAAGGTTATTTTGGGTGTGGGCTGTTGGGTCTAGAAACCCTTTGCTCTGCTCTTGAGTTGGAAATTGAAGCTGCTGCTGCTGCTGCTAAGTCGCGTCAGTCATGTCCAACTCTGTGCGACCCCATAGACGGCAGCCCACCAGGCTCCTCTGTCCCTGGGATTCTCCAGGCAAGAACACTGGAATGGGTTGCCATTTCCTTCTCCAATGCATGAAAGTGAAAAGTGAAAGTGAAGTCGCTCAGTCTTGTCCCACTCTTCGAGACCCCATGGACTGTAGCCCACCAGGCTCCTCCATCCATGAGATTCTCCAGGCAAGAGTACTGGAGAGGGTTGCCATTGCCTTCTCCGTGCTACTCTGTATCAAATGAGTTAGATCCCACAGGCAAGAGTGGGAGTGCAATGTTGCATTTTTACTGATAGAATTTTTAATGCTTGACGATTTTAGAGAACAAAGTTTCTCTGTGAGTAACAAAGCATGTCCTTGGGAGAAACAGTGTTCCCTATTAATTTAGAATCTGGCTTTATTTGTGTGTTATTCCAGCCCAATGAATTAGCCCTCCTTCCATCCCAATTACAGAAAAGGAAGAAAGGGCTTTTAATGCTGCCACAGATGTCTAAACAGTACAAATGTTAATTAGTTGGAGGGAGGGGGAAACCTTTGTGATAGTTCTGAAGTCAAAATTGTTTACAGTAATAAAGATGCTATATCAGAACTATGAAGTCCAATTTCATCATGGGCCCCCAATGAGACCTACAAGTAAGTATTCATGCCCCTGTGTGGTCCCCTCCCATATTGAATAGACTGACAGTGTGACTAATAGGATATTGTGGAAATAAGAAAGTGTAACTTTCAAGGTTAAGTCATAAACGTCACTGCAGGTTCTGCCTGGCTCTTTCTTGGATCATTTGCTTTATTAGAGGAAGCAGCTGCCATGTTGTAAGGACATTCAAGCAGTCATCCTCTGGGGAAACACACATGTGGAGGAACCAAGTCCTCCAGCCACGTGAATGAGCCGCTTTGGAAGCACATCCTCCAGCCCCAGTCAAGCTTTCCGATGACAGCTGTCCCCACCAACATCCTGATTGCAACCTCATGGGAGATCCGAGGCCAGAACCACCCAGCTAAGCCACTCAGTGGATTGCCAACCCTCAGAAACTGTGTGAGACAATCAACATTTATGGTTGCTTTAAGTTGCTAGGTTTGAGGGCAATCAGTTACACAACAACAGATAACTAATACACCTAGGATAATGAAAGTGAAAGTGAAGTCACTCAGTCGTGTCCGACTCTTTGCCACCCAGTGGCTCCTCCGTCCATGGGATTCTCCAGGCAAGAATACTGGAGTGGGTTGGCATTTCCTTTTCAGGGGATCTTCCCGATCCAGGGATCGAACCCAGGTCTCCCACACTGCAGGCAGATGCTTTAACCTCTGAGCCACATCTAGGATAAGTACAGCCTATTTACAGATGAGGAAACCAGAGCCCGGAGAAGGAGATGGATTTGCCAAAATTGTCCAGTTCTTGTGGGTGCTGTCTCCAGGTCAACCGTGTCACTTGGACAGGGCTTTCTTTTGTGTTTTTGGGGTTCTTTTTTTACTTTAGCATTTTTTATATTGTCATTTGCTCTTTCATTTTTGACGCCTTTTAAAAAATATTGATTTATTTGGTGTGCCAGGCCTTAGTGGTGGTACACAAGATCTTCAGTCTTCTTGTGGTATGTGGGATCTTTAGTTGCAGCATGTGGGTCCAGTTCCCTGACCAAGGATTGAACCCGGGACGCCTGTGTTGTGAGTGTGGAATCTGAGCCACTGGGCCACCAGGGAAGTCCTTCAGTATCTTTTAATAATAACTTATAACGGAGGACTTCCCTGGTGGTCCAGTGGTTAAGAATCCACCCGCCAATGCAGGGGACATGAGTTCCATCCCTGGTCCAGAAACATTCTATATGGCACAGACTAACTAGACCTGTGAGCCACGACTGCTGATCCTATCCTCTAGAGCCAGGGAGTACTGAGCCCACGCACCGCAGCTACTGAAGCCTGAGTGCCCTAGAGCCTTTGCTTCACAAGAGAAGCCACCACAATGAGAAGTCCATGCAGCACAGCTACAGAGGGAGCCCCCACTTACCCTCACCGCAAACAGAGAAAGCCTGAGTGCAGCAACAAAGACCCAGCGCAGCCACAGATAAAATAAATAAGTAAATAAAAATTTTAAGCAGCTTAGAAAAGAATATCAGAAAGTATATATCTATATATCTATATCTATAGATATCTATATCTTTGTTGCTGAGTGCAGCAACAAAGACTCAGTGCAGCCACAAATAAAATAAATAAGTAAATAAAAATTTTAAGCAGCTTAGAAAAGACTATCAAAAAGTATATATCTATATCTATATCTATATACTGAATGGTGGAAGTAGTGAAAGATTTCCTCTTCTTGGTCTCTGAAGTCACCGTGGATGGTGACTGCAGCCATGAAATCAGAAGACTATTGCTTCTTGGCAGGAAAGCTATGACAAACCTAGACAGTGTGTTGAAAAGCAGTCACACTGCTCTGCCGACAAAGGTCCGTATAGTCAAGGCTATGGTCTTCCCAGTGGTCACGTGTGGTTGTGAGAGCTGGACCGTAAAGAAGGCTGAGCACCAAAGAACTGATGCCTTCAAACTGTAGTTCTGGAGAAGATTCCGGAGAGTCCCTTGGACCAGGATGAGATCAAACCAGTCAATCTTAAGGGAAATCAACCCTGAATATTCATTGGAAGGACTGATGCTGAAGCTGAGGCGCCAGTATTTTGGTCACCTGATGTGAAGAGCCGACTCATTGGAAAAATCCCTGATGCTGGGAAAGATTGAGGGCAGGAGCAGAAGAGGGTGTCAGAAGATGAGATGGCTGAATGGCATCACTGATGCAGTGGACCTGAACTTGGGCAAACTTCAGGAGAGGGTGAGGGACAGGGAACCTGGTATGCTGCAGTCTGTGGGGTCACACAGTGTCGGACACGACTGGGTGACTGAACAACATGACTGAATTACTTTGCTGTACACTTGAGAGCCCTGGTGGCTCAGCTGTAAAGAATTCACCTGCCAAGCAGGAGACGCAGGTTTGATCCCTGTGTTGGGAAGATCCCCTTAAGAAGGAAATGGCAATCCACTCCAGTATTCTTGCCTGGGAAATCCCATGGACAGAGGAGCCTGGCTGGCTACAGTCCATGGGGTCACAGAAGAGTCAGATATGACCTGGAGACTAAACAACAGCAGCACTTGAGAGTAACACAATATTGTAAATCAACTGAACTTCAGTTTAAAAAAGAAACTGACTGCCACCCCAGACAAAGAAGAATTCTTTGCACACTGAGGATGGGCCATAGAGGAGAGGGCTAATGTGCTGTAGATGCTAAGTTATTGAGGGTCAGAGGGCCCTGGTGGCTGATTTAGGTAAGTTTCTGGGGTGAAGAACAACGAGTAGGATTTCTGCTTAGACATATTAAAGATGAACCCATTTCTCGGATTATAAAAGTTATACTAGATGTACTGGTTCACTGTCACTATGTAACAAGTCATCTCAGAGCTTAGTGGCTTAAAACAGCAATTATTTTATGATCTTTGATAGACTCATGGATAGTGAGATTGAGCCAGGTTCCAGCTTGGGGGTCACTCAATGTCTGCAGTCAGATGATGGCTAGAACTGGAAGAGCAGGGAGACTGAAAGGTGTTGGGATTTGATGGAGCATCTCTTTATTTTCATGGAGCCTCAAGAATTTCTGTGTGGTTCCTTTTTTTTTTTTTTTCATATCCACACAAAGAAACATTTATTAGGCACCAACCATGGACCAAAAAAGACTTTCCTGGTGGCTCAGACAGTAAAGCGTCTGCCTACAGTGCAGGAGACCTGGGTTCGATCACTGGGTCAGGAAGATCCTCTGGAGAAGGAAATGGCACTCCACTCCAGTACTCTTGCCTGGAAAATCCCATGGATGGAGAAGCCTGGCAGGCTACAGTCCATGGCGTCGCAAAGAGCTGGACACGACTGAGCAACTTCACATACATGCATACATGGACCAAAAACTGTGTTAAACAAATCCACTGATACAGACATTCAATTCTTATCCACTGATACAGACATTCAATTCTCCTATAAATTTCATTGTTGTGTATATCATTGTCTCTTCCAGTAAAGTTAAAGAAAGCTCAGAGACTGTTTTTAAATCTTAGAGGGGATTCTAGTTTCTAAGGTTAGCCATTACATATAAATATTAAAAGAATTCCCTAGTGGCTCAGTTGGTAAAGAATCCTCCTGCAGTGTGGGGGACCTGGATTCGAGCTCTGGCTTGGGAAGATCTCCTGAAGGAAGAAACAGCTATCCACTCCAGTATTCTGGCCTAGAGAATTCCATGGACTGTATAGTCCGTGGGGTCGGAAGAGAGTCGGACACGACTGAGTGACTTTCACTTTCATAAATATTAAAAAAAACTGTTGAGTAGGAGTGAGGACAAAGTTGACCTTTTTTCCAATGCATAAAATCCTACAAAGGATGAAAATTGGACAGCAAAATTGACAGGAAAATCCAAAGGTGATCATTTCACTTTGGCAGATGTTGAGCTGAAGGTGGTAGAAAGATACTCATCACAGATACTCATGCGTGTGTGTGTGTACTCAGTCATGTCCAACTCTGCAACCCGGTGGACCACAGTGCACCAGGCTCCTCTGTCCAGGGAATTTCCAGGCAAGAATACTGGAGTAGGTTGCCATTTCCTTCTGACCCTGTGATTTTTTTAGTGTGAGATAGTTTCAGTCGCCTTACAGCTTGGTGGCTTTGGGACAGCCAAACTATTGCCTGATGGTTGAAGGTTTCAAGAGAATTTCAGCTAACAAAGAAGAAATTGCACTGCCTTTCCTGATTGGACCTCCAAAATCATACAGTGTCAGCTCTGCCATGTTGCAACAGCTACACAGGAGTCAGGAGCCCACTCTGCTTCTGGGGAAGGGAAACTAGACTCTACTTCTCAATGGAGGGATATGAGCGGGGAGAGGAGACATCTTTGGAAAATATAAGATGGCATTCCAGTTCAGCTGCTTTAGCAAAGATCAGTATAACAGCGGCTTAAATAATGCAGAAGTTTATTCCCCTCTCAGGTAACAGTCCAAGAAGTTGCAACCCTAAGTGCTATTAACAGTGAGTATAGTTCCATGGTGTCAGAAAGTATGATGGTTAATTTTTGTTAAGATTTATTTTATTTAGTTTTGGCTGCGCTGGGTCTTTGTTGCTGCCAGGGCTTTCTCTAGGTGCAGTGAGTGGCTGTAGTGCATGGGCTTCTCATTACAGTGACCTCTCTTGTTGCAGAGCACAGGCTCTAGGCGAACAAGCTTCGGTAGTTGCAGCACATAGGCTCAATAGTTGTGGCTCATGGGCTCAAAAGCCCTGGCTTAGTAGTTGTGGCACAAGGGCTTAGTTGCTCCGTGGTATGTGGAATCTTCCCAGACCAGGGACCAAACCCATGTCCTCTGCATTGGCAGGTAGATTCTAAACCACGAGACCACCAGGGAAGTCCCTGATGGTTACCTTTATGTGTCAGCTTGAGTGGACCACAGGATGCCCAGATGTTTGATCTAAAATTATTCTGGGTATTTCTGTGAGGGTGTTGTTGCATGAGATCAATATTATATCAGCAGACTTAGTGAAGTAGATTGCATAAAATGCCTGAATAGAACCAAAAGACTGACCCTCCTCTGAATAAGAAAGAATTCTTTCTGCCTCATTATCTTAGGACTATGACATTAACTTTCTTCCCACCCTTGGACTCAAATTAGAACATTGGCTTTTCCTGGGTCTTGAGCTGCCAGCCTGCAGACAAGACCTGCATCGTCAACTGTCCTGCTATTCAGGCCTTCAGACTTGGACTGGAACTAAACATCAGGTCTCCTGAGTCTCCAGTTTGCCAACACATCCTGAAGATCTTGGGGGCATGCTTACTTCCATGATCATGTCTTTCTTCTAGCCTTCTCTTCTAGCTTGTTGCCTCACCATTTACAACATAGCACTTCGATCTCACAGTATAAAGTGGACACACCGATGTGCAAGACATCTCCACACCAGGAAGGGAAAAACGGGAAGGGTTGCCATCCTCCTTGCCTTTTAAGGCCATAACTCAGAAGCTGCTCGCATCCCATTGGCCAAAAGCCAGTCACATGCAAGGGAGCCTGGGAAATGTAGTCTTTAGCTGTGCTTTCATTTATCCAGTGAAACTTCTCTATCAGAGGTGACATCTCTACCAACAATTAAATGATTGAAACCAAGCAAGCAGAGGACTGAAACCCAATATGGTGATAGCTAAATGATGCATAGTGGGACTTGGAATAAGCAAACAATGTTGTTGGTCAGTTGCTAAGTCATGTCCAGCTTTGCATCCCCATGAACTGCAGTACACCAAGCGTCCTTGTCCTTCACTTTCTCCCAGAGAAAGTGATACCTTGCTCAAATTCATGTCCATTGAGTTGGCGATGCTATCCAACCATCTCATCCTCTATCACTGCCTTCTCTTGCCCTCAGTCTTTCCCAGCATCAGGGTCTTTTCCAGTGAGTCAACTTTTCACATCAGGTGGCCAAAGCATTAGACCTTCAGCTTCAGCATCAGTCCTTCCCATGAATATTCAGGGTTGATTTCCTTTAGGATAGACTGCTTTGATCTCCTTACTGTCTAAGGGACTCTCAAGAGACTTCTCCAGCACCACAGTTTGAAATCAGTTCAACTTCTTTATGGTCCGACTCTCACATCTGTATGTGACTACTGGAAAAACCACAGCTTTGACTATATGGACCTTTTATTTGCAAAGTGATGTCTCTGCTTTTTAATATGCTGTCTAGGTTTCTCATAGCTTGCTCCTCAGAAGAAAAACTATGACAAGGCATGACAAGCAAACAAGAGAAAACTCATTTAACTGATGTCTCTCAGTGTTCTGATATTTCTACCAAATTTCTTATTTCCTCATAGTGAGAGTTATTAGTGTCATAAAACCAGTATGTCCATCTCATCTTCTGGAATGTGGTAGATATGAACTTCCTAGATTCTCTGTAGTTCATTCAGGTCACATGACTAGTTTTGGCCAATACATTCTGAGATTATGTGTATCACTTTCATGTCAGAGCATTTATGTTTTCGTACAAAAGCTTCCAGGGTGTTCTTTCCTTGGCCACACCTGACCAGCAGGATTCCAAATACTAGGGCTCTGTCATTTTGGGTCCCAGAAAGATACAGTCCAGAACTCTCAGTCAGTATATAACGCAAGTGAGGAAAGACCCTTGTTATGCTAAGCTGAGATTTGGGCATTGTTTGTTACTACAGCATAACCTAATCTATACTTGCTACTATGGTAAAATATGGAAATGAGATCTTTCTTAGAGCACAAAGTTAACCCTAATTGGTTGGCCAAGTGCCCACATACAGCCCCATTCTAACTCTCTGTTATTTGGATGGGAATGACTTCCTGCCCCTGCCACACAGAGGGCATATGACCCAGGCTTTGCCAATAAGATCACTGAATACTTGTGAACATTCCTGTTGAAATGACTCTCTCTCTATATTTTTTTAATCAAAGGTTTGTTTTGTTTTGATTGTAAAGATTATTTTTTTGATGTGGATCATTTTTAAAGTCTTTACTGGATTTATTGCAATATTGCTTCTGTTTTATGTTTTTATTGTTGTTTGTTTGTTTTGGCTGTGAGGCATATGGATCTTAGCTCCACAATTGAGGATCGAACCCACAACCCTTGCATTGAAAGGTGTAGTCTTACCACTGGACCACCAGCAAAACCCCTTGTTTTTAATATTTTACTTATTTGTTTATTGGGCTGTGCCATGTCTTAGTTTTGGAACTTGAGATCTTTGATCTTCATTATGGCATGTAAAATCTTTAGTTGCTGCATATGAACTCTTAGTTGCAGCATTTGGGATCTAGTTCCCTGACCAGGGATTGAACCTAGGCCCCCTGCATTGGGAGCATGGTATCTTGGCCACTGGACCAGCAGGGAAGTCCCATGATTCTTTATACCTTAATGGGAGCCTGGAGCGTCTGGAGGCCTGACCTCAAAGTGAAGAGCCATTGGCTAACATCTACAGAGAACCTACTGTGTGCTAGGGCCCATTTAATCCTCACCAGAGGGTGTTTAGTGTTGTATCTCCCATTTACTGATGACGAGACAGAGAGAGGCTAGGAGGGTGCAGTTAGGGACACCTTCTACCCATACACTATTTCCCAGCCAAGGTCACACAGGCTGAGGCAGGCAAACTGTGGATCTTCCCACACATGTCTGTTCCAGGAGCTTGTGGGAAATACAGTCCTGACCCCATCTTCCCCCACTCTCATCCTTCCAACCAGTTTATGCTCTAGTGACCTCTTTGATGGTGGGCTCTCTCCAGCGCCTATCAAACCACTACTGCCAAGATCTCTGTGGAAATCACAACTATATTATTTATTTTATTTAATTTTTGTATTTACTTTGCCATGCCCTGAGGCTTACAGGATCTTAGTTCTCCGACCAGTGTCTTTATTTGTTCAGGGCATACATCAGCATTTGTCTTGGGGGAAGGTGATTCCAATGGCCTTCCTCACCTCCTCAAGGATGTCAGCTAGGAGTTCACTTTCCACCAGAGGAATCACAGGACTTTCCTTCAGGCCTGGAGGAGAGTGCAGTTAGGGACACCCTCCTTGTATCCCCAAAGACTAAAACAACTACAATTCCCAGAATCCCATGAGGCACAACAATGCATGGTTCTAACATAAGGATGCCACAGGAGGTCCTGGGAGATGTAGTTCTAAACAGTTGCTTGAGTGGATGAGGAGTACAGAAGATACCCACCTCCACTACCAGGCTTGCCCTGCTACCCTCCCACCCCTGTTCTCCACATGCTTACCTTTCTGCAGGCATTCCCGGACATGCTTGGCCTCATAACACATGCCCATTCCATTTGTAAAATTGAACTCCTTTCCTGGGGCTGGAGGCAGTGGGAACTCCTTATGCTCCCCCTTCACCACCAGCTCTGTTGGGCTCCAGCAGGGGTCGAGGAGCTGAGAAAAGAGATAAGAGGTGGTCCTACTGCCCTCACCAACAGGGCTGCTCAGGAGCCTCTCTCTTGTCAGTTAAGCACCGATCACCCACCATCCTCAGGAAGATTTGGGTCCCTACCCAACCTAGCCCTGCCCTGGTTGCTGGAGGATTATTCCTTAGCCTCATAGTTGCCACAGTACAAGACTGTCTTGTCTGTTCATTTCTCCAGGAACAAACCTTTCTGTAACCCTGTGCTCAGGCCTTGAAGACAGATTATCATTGCCTCTGTGGAATCCCCTTTGCAGGGAGGAGCAGAGACAACCCATCACCTGCTTATCCATTTTGTTTTAGCCCCTGGGGAAACCTAAATTATTCCCATACCCAAGTCTAAGTCAAAATGGAAATACAGAGATACAGCTGGGGCAGATTCTGCAGTTCCAGTTTGGGGCAGGGTACAAATTCTTCTGCTGAGAATAGAATTTCTTTCCAGCAATATGGCTCCTGGAAGCCCCATGAAGCTGCCATTTGATAATGCCCATATTCTGTCCTGAGTGCCATTCCAAAGGTTATAGCTGCTCTCAGAGGGTGGTGACTAAGAACTGGTTTCTCCCAAGAAAGGACTAAGGAGTTTTGACAGACCAATGGGTTCACCCTCAGGAAGGAGCCTGGAGGTTCAAACTCCATCCCATGGCCTAGTAGCTGAGGATGAATTTCTTATCAATAGTGTGGGAAAGAGGCAAGTTCAGTCCCCATCCAGCTCCAACAGCCACGACTGGACTATTCCTCTTGCTAAGGGCCCTGGTTCCCAGTCCTTGGACCCATCCCAGCTCAGCCAATCGTGCCTCACCTGGGCCATGCCCTTGGTACCGCTCACAGACACCGTGTTGGAGAGCTGGGCAGAGATGCTGCAGGTGAAGCTGCCGTGGACCCCTCCTGGGTACTGGAGTATCACAGTGACAGTGTCGTCCACACCTGGGGAAGGCACAGGTCAAGGGCAAGCCTGGCCTCACATCCTGCCTGAGTGCTTCCCTGGTGGATCACTGGGAAAGAGTCCGCCTGCCAGTGCAGGAGAAACAGATTCGATCCCTGGTCTGGGAAAACTGCACAAGCTGTGACGCAACTAAGCTCATGCACCACAACTACTGAACCTACTTGCTGAAGCTACTAAAGTGTGCGTGTCCTAGAGCCAGTGCTCCACAAGTGAAGCCACCGCAACAAGAAACCCACACACTGCAAGTAGAGAGTAGCCCCCAATCACTGCAACTAGGGAAAGCCTGAGCAGCAGTGAAGCCCCAGCACAACCAAAAAAGTCCCATCTGAAGAACCTTGGGCAAGATATCTTCTTTTTTCTTAAATTTTAAGTATTTATTTGGTTGCACTGAGTCTTAGTTGCAGCATGTGGGCTCTTTTAAGTTGCATCATGTGAAATTTTCAGATGCAACATATGGGAACCTAGTTTCCTGACCAGGGATTGAACCCCGGCCCCCTGCACTGGGATTGCAGAGTCTTAGCCACTGGACCACCAGGGAAGTCCTGAGATCTCATCTTTAATATGCCAATGAGAGGTACTGAAGCCAGAAGTAGTGATATGTCCTTCCACATGGATGAACCCTGAAAACACATCAAAGGAAAGAAGCCAGACACAAAAGTCACATGTTGCAGGATTCCATTCATGTGGAATGTACTCAGCCATGTACTCAGTCATGTCTGACACTTTGTGACTCCCGTGGACTGTAGTGTGACGAGCTCCTCTGTCCTTGGAATTTTCCAGGCAAGAATAATATTTGGCAAATCCATAGGACCAGAAAGCAGATTTGTGGTTGGTTAGGGCTCAGGGACATGGGAAAATTGGTGGGGTTTGTTGTTTTTTGAGCAATGAAAATATTCTAGAATTGATTACAGTGCAGGAGAGATAAATTGGGAGAGATTGGGATTGACATATATATACTATATAAAATAGATAACTAATATGAACCTACTATATAGCACAGGGAACTCCACTCAATACTCTGCAATAACCTATATGGGAAAAGAATCTAAAAAGAGTGGCTATAGTATATGCATAACTGAATCACTCCTATATACCTGAAACTAACACAATATTGTAAATCAACTATGTGTCCATGCTACATTTGCTGTATGAGGCATGCAAGTGTGTCCTAAGTTGCTTTGATCGTGTCCAACTCTTTGTGACTGTAGTCCGCCAGGATTCTCTGTCCATGGGATTCTCTAGGCAAGAATACTGCAGTGAATTGCCATGCCCTCCTCCAGGGGGTCTTCCTGACCCAGGGGCCGAACCCACATCTCTTCTGTCTCCTGCATTGGCAGGCAGGTTCTTTACCACTAGCGCCACCTGGAAAATCCCATAAAATCAACTATACTTCAATAAAAATTAATTTAAAAATTGATTATAGTGATAAATGCACAACTCTGTGACTGTACTAAAGCCACAAATTATATACTTTCAATGAATAAATCATATGGTATATGAATTATATCACAGTAAAGGTGTAATCTAAATAAATAAAGAAAAATATGCTAAGAAAGTAAAGAGAGACTTCACCTCTCTAAGCCTCAGTTTCCTCCTCTGTAAATACCTATTGTATAGGTTTGTGAGAATCAGTTACCTGATCTCTGAAATGGGGATAATAAGAGAATTTGCCTCATAAGGACATTTCAAGTATTACATTAAGTGCTATAAAATGTACAATGTACTTAGAAGACTATTTAGATGACAATAAGTGATATATAAGCATTAGTTAAAAATTAAACACAGCAGGTAAAGTACTAGCCTAGTTCCACATCAGACAGGCCACAGATGGAGGAGTCTACTGACTCAGCCCTCTCTCTTTTGGAACTTGGGATCCTAGTTCCACCATGTAACCTGGGGGAGCCTAATTATCTGACCAGGAATCAAACCTGTAGCCCCTACAGTGGAAATGCAGAGTCCCAACCGCTGGACTGCCAGGAAAGTCCCCTGACTCAGCTCTCTTTTAAGCCCAAGTTCTTATCCCACCAGGTCTGCTGTGTGACCCTGGATAAGTCACTACCCCTCTCTGCACTTCAGTTTCCTAATCTGTAAAATGGGCATAATTTTAATATATCAGAAAGGTCATATCTATAATAACCCTAAAGTTATAATTATAATAACCTTAATATCTATTAAGGTAGCACTTAATAAAAAGGATCTGTTTTTATAACTACTATTTAGCCTAGGAACTGGCCAGATGTTAGACGGAGACATTTTTTCTAAAGAGTGACCTTCATCTCGTACTATTTTCCTGGCTATTCATTGCTTTCTGCTGTTTGCAAAGATGGCTACAGCAATTCCTCTTGTTCCTCTATGAGTGCCTCTTTGCAGTAGCTTCTTCTATCAAAAGGTAAAGTCTATTTGCCCACCTCTGAAATCTGAGCTGATGTTGGGCCATGGAACAGTGGCAAATATGGTAGAAGCAAAGGTCTGAAAAGTGTTTTCATGCTGAGGTCCACCTTCCTGTTGCTCCACCTGGAACTCTGAGACCACCATATGAATGAACCTGAGTTAGCCAGCAGGAGAGGCCATGTGAAGGAGAACCAAGGCTCCCCATAGAATAACCAACACCTGCAAGACACAGTGAGGCCATCCTAGAGCATCCAGCTCCAGTGGGACAGCCAGCCAACTGCAGCTACACGACTAAGACCAGCAGAAGAACCACTCAAGCTGAGCCCAGCCCAAATTGCCAACCCACAGGATCACAAGCTAATAAATGACTGTTATTTAAGGTCACTAAGTTCTAGAGTAGTTTGTTGTGTAGCAAAGGCTAACTGAGACAAATGCACAAAATAATAATTGTTTATATTCAATAACTGCTTACCATTTGCTTCAAAAGTTACTTCATTAACTCCTTATGATAACTCTATTATTGACATTTTACTTAATTAAAACTAATTAGGTAACTAGTTGGTCACTGATTAAGACTCAGAGATGTTGTGTCCCTTGGCCAACATCACGCAGCAAAGTCCCAGCACAGACATTGCTCACACACTCAACTCTGAGCCCAGGCTGGGGGTAGCTTGCGTGGCTTCATATGCGAAGTTTCTCTAGCTGCCTAACCTGACACTCATCAAGGAGGAGACTTATCCCCAGCTCACTGCTCCCAGTAAGAGAGGATCCACTCCTATTAGTCCAGGATATTCCCTGGTGGCTCAGTGGTAAAGAACCCACCTGCCAATGCAGGAGACACAGGTTCGATCCTTGGTCCAGAAAGATCCCCTGAAGAAGGAAATGGCAATCCACTCCAGTATTCCTTGCATGGAGAACCCCATAGACAGAGGAACCTGGCATGTTACGGTCCATGGGCTTGCTAAGTCGAACACAACTTAGTGACTTGACCAACCAACCAACCAAGTCCAGGATAGACCATACCTGTTTCATGGCGCCTTCCCACAGCTAAAATCTTCTCCGGCTTCTGCCCACCGAAGACCATGGAGATGAACTGGAGGCAGTAGATGCCAAGGTCTAACAAGCCACCTCCCGCCTGGGCCCAGTCCGTGGCCCGGTGTACGTGGGTGAGATTCTTCCCAAATTCTGCCCGAACCACCCGAAGGTCCCCCAGAATTCCCTGGGCCAGGACAGACCTCAGAGCCTCTACAGCAGGGAAGAACCGGGTCCAGATGGCCTGCAGATCACAGAGGGAAGAAAGCAGGATTCAGGAAGAGAAGGAAAGTGATCAGGACCCAAAAGTGAACCAACCAGTTTTTCTCTCTTCAAGGACTCAATCTTGAGTGGGTACCCACCGGTCCCCAATCAAGGCCCCTCTGTCTTCCTTCCACAGCCTGGCAGTGCCCAAGCTGTGTCTAGCCTGACTCTCTCTGCCACCTTCTCTCCTCTCCAGTCCTGCAGCCCCAAGGCCGGCCTTGTCCTTCCTCATCTGAACCGTTATACCAGTCCCCCAATGTTACGAGCTGAATTGTCTCCTCACCAAATTCACGTTGAGGCCCAACCCCTCCCCAGAACCTCCTAATGTGAGCGTATTTGGAGTGTGTGTATGTGTGTGTGTGTGTGTGTGTTTTGCCACATCTCGTGGCATGTGGGATCTTAGGGAGCCACCAGGGAATATCCTGGACTAATAGGAGTGGATCCTCTCTTACTGGGAGCAGTGAGCTGGGGATAAGTCTCCTCACTGAAGTGAAGTGACCAGGGATTAAACACGTGCCCCCTACATTGGAAGCATGGTGTCCCGATCACAGGACTGCCAGGGAAGTTCCTGGAGGTGGGTTTTTTAAGGAGGTAACTAAGTTAGAATAAGGTCATTAAGGTGGGCCCTCATCCAATAGGACTGGTGTCCTTAGAAGAAGAGGAAGTTAGGAAACAACTCTGCCCAGAGGGAAGACCATGTGTAGACACAGGGAGGAGGCTGCTATCTGCAAGTCAAAGAGAGAGAGGCCTCAGGAGAAGCCAGTCCTGTTAACACCTTGACTTCTCTAGCCTCCAGAGTGTGAGAAAATATTTATTTTTAAAAACTTCATTTTTAAATTCTAAAAAATTTTATTATTTTTTGGGGGCTTCACCATGAGGCTTGCGGGATCACAGTTTTAAACCCAGGCCACTGTAGTGAAAGCCCAGAATCCTAACCACTAGGCCACCAAAAACTCCCCAGAAATATGGGAAAATAAATCTCTGTTGTTTTAGCCACCTGGTCTGCTGCTATTGCTGCTGCTAAGTCACGTCAGTCGTGTCCGACTCTGTGCGACCCCATAGACGGCAGCCCACCAGGCTCCCCCGTCCCTGGGATTCTCCAGGCAAGAACACTGGAGTGGGCTGCCATTTCCTTCTCCAATGCATGAAAGTGAAAAGTAAAAGTGAAGTTGCTTAGTCGTGACCAACTCTTAGTGACCCCATGGACTGCAGCCCACCAGGCTCCTCTGTCCATGGGATTTTCCAGGCAAGAGTACTGGAGTGGGGTGCCATTGCCTTCTCTGCCTGGTCCGTTAGTGGCACTTTATTATAGCAGCCCTGGCTAACTAACACGCCCAGTCTCTCCCCTCCAGTCCAATCCCCACATGGCCCAGAGGGATCTTTCCTTCTCTAAGAGCTGACCCTGTTTCACCCCTGCCCAGTCCCCTTCTGTTGCTCCCCATTGCCTAACATGAGCTTGCATTTATTGGGTATATATTATGAGCAAGACAATATGTACATGCTGTGCCTAATGAGTCCTCCCAAAATCTCTGCCTGATTGCTATCATTATGTCCATTTTTAAAATCAGAAAACTAAGGCTCAGTTGAATCAAATTATTTGCCCAGGGTCACAGAGATTGGAACTGGGCAACTGGAGTCTAGAGTCCTCTGACTCTAAAGCCAGAAATCTTGACCTACCCAAGATAAATTTCATACTAATGAAATCTGCCAATTCTTTTTTAAGTCTTAACTCTGTTTTCCCTCTCGGCCTATTTACCTATGCAGTTTACTTTTCCGAAAGGCCAGCCTCTAGTCACAAGAAACCTCCTTGATCGTCACCCAAGCTGGGACAGGGTGTCTGTGCTCCATGAACTGCTCAGTCCTATGTCCACAAAAGCCCATGCCCATGGACATTGGGGTTACCCATTTCCATGACCAAAAGTGATCTTGAGCTCCTTGAAAACAGCCTCTGTCTTGTATGTTATGAATCCCCAGTTCCTAGGATTGAATCTGGTACACATTAGGTGCCAATAAAAAGAAGAAATAAATTCACAGAATTTTGGCACTGATATCTTGACTACTCCTTGGGCACATAGAACTTTGCAGGCTAGGAGGCTCAGCAATACTGAGTGTATGATAACTAGATAGAACACGGGGAAGTAAGGGCTATTGTGACTACTGGCAGAACCTATAGCAAAATGTTTAAAAACCATAATACTCAGACTTCCCTGGTGGTGGTCCAGCAATTAAGATGCTGTGCTTCCAAAGGGGGCACAGGTTCCATCCCTGTTCAGGAAAGTTCCACATGCCTCTTGGTGTGGCCAAAAGAAAAAAAGAACCCTACTACTCCTTAACATGAAAATAGCTTGGGGTGGTGGTGGGGCGGATGGTGTCATTTGGTGGCCATCTTAATTTCTGGCATTAGCCATTGCTGCTGGTGGCCATTTTAATTACTGGCAATTTGCAAGATGTCAAAGGCCCCTATAGGTAGCCAAGTCTGATAAGGGTAAAAACAAAGGCAGTTTGACACTGAGGTTTGGTAAGGGGTTCCTTGGTACTTCGGATCTCTAATTTTGTAAATCCACCCAGACTAAGCCCATGTTGCTAGTAGATTCCCTGACATAGCTCAACGGCATCCCAACAAACTCAAGGACCCTGGTTCATTTTGTGGTGATCTTAACTCTTGGCAATCCACCCTTATGTTCCTCCAAAACTGTAGGCTGACAACCACGTTTAGTCATGGCAAGTAGCTCTAATGTGGGATGTTGGAAAGGCCCTCCACCCTCACCTCCATAAAGAAGAGGCCTCGGGATCGGGCCTCAGCAACCATTCGCGCACTTCCGCGGCGTTCACACCCATGGGCTTCTCGCACAACACAGCCTTGCCCGCTGTCAGGCAGAGTAACACTGCGGCCTTGTGCTGTGGGTGCTGGGTGCCAATATACGCCACCTCTATGGCGGGAGGAAAAAGGTAGAGATCAATAGCCCCACCCACTGAGACCTCTGGCACTGCCCACCGTTTAGAGGCCTCGCCCCCAAGTTTCCAAGAGCCTGAGTTCCTCCAGTTTAGTTCAGTTCAGTCGCTCAGTCGTGTCCGACTCTTTGTGACCCCATGAATCGCAGCACGACAGGCCTCCCTGTCCACCACCAACTCCTGGAGTTCACTCAGACTCACGTCCATCGAGTCCGTGATGCAATCCAGCCATCTCATCCTCTGTCGTCCCCTTCTTCTCCTGCCCTCTATCCCTCCCAGCATCAGAGTCTTTTCCAATGAGTCAACTCTTCTCATGAGGTGGCCAAAGTACTGGAGTTTCAGCTTCAGCATCATTCCTTCCAAAGAAATCCCAGGGTTGATCTCCTTCAGAATGGACTGGTTGGATCTCCTTGCAGTCCAAGGGACTCTCAAGAGTCTTCTCCAACACCACAGTTCAAAAGCATCAATTCTTCAGCGCTCAACCTTCTTCACAGTCCAACTCTCACATCCATACATGATTACTGGAAAAACCATAACCTTGACTAGACGGACCTTAGTTGGCAAAGTAATGTCTCTGCTTTTGAATATACTATCTAGGTTGGTGATAACTTTTCTTCCCAGGAGTAAGCGTCTTTTAATTTCATGGCTGCAGTCACCATCTGCAGTGATTTTGGAGACCCCCAAAATAAAGTCTGACACTGTTTCCACTGTTTCTCCGTTTCCCGTGAAGTGATGGGATCGGATGCCATGATCTTCATTTTCTGAATGTTGAGCTTTAAGCCAACTTTTTCACCCTCCTCTTTCACTTTCATCAAGAGGCTTTTGAGTTCCTCTTCACTTTCTGCCATAAGGGTGGTGTCATCTGCATATCTGAGGTTATTGATATTTCTCCCGGCAATCTTGATTCCAGCTTGTGCTTCTTCCAGTCCAGTGTTTCTCATGATGTACTCTGCATAGAAGTTAAATAAGCAGGGTGACAATAGACAGCCTTGACGTACTCCTTTTCCTATTTGGAACCAGTCTGTTGTTCCATGTCCAGTTCTAACTGTTGCTTCCTGGCCTGCACACAGATTTCTCAAGAGGCAGGTCAGGTGGTCTGGTATTCCCATCTCTCTCAGAATTTTCCACAGTTTATTGGGATCCACACAGTCAAAGGCTTTGGCATAGTCAATAAAGCAGAAATAGATGTTTTTCTGGAACTCTGTTGCTTTTTCTGCAGGTAGGAAGTCCTACCACAGTGGTCAAACTCTAGCCTCCCATTTGGACAGAGCTAAGCCAAAGCCTTTGTATGGATCACAACAAACTGTGGAAAGTTCTTAAAGAGATGGGAATGCTAGATCACCTGATCTCCCTCTTGAGAAATCTGTATGCAGGTCAAGAAGAAACAGTTAGAACTGGACATGGAACAACAGACTGTTTCCAAATTGGGAAAGGAGTACGTCAAGGCTGTATATTGTCACCCTGCTTATTTAACTTATATGCAGAGTACATCATGAGAAATTCTGACCTGGATGAAGCACAAGCTGGAATCAAGATTGCCGGGAGAAATATCAATAACCTCAGATATGCAGATGATACCACACTTATGCAGAAAGTGAAGAAGAACTAAAGAGCCTCTTGATGAAAGTGAAAGAGGAGAGTGAAAAAGTTGGCTTAAAACTCAACATTCAGAAAACTAAAATCATGTCATCTGGTCCCATCAGTTCATGGAAAATGGGGAAACACTGGAAATAGTGACAGACTTTATTTTGGGGGCTCAAAATCACTGCAGATGGTGACTGCAGCCATGAAATTAAAAGACACTTGCTCCTTGGAAGAAAAGTTATGACCAACCTAGATGGCATATTAAAAGCCGAGACATTACTTCACCAGCAAAGGTCCATCTAGTCTAAGCTATGGTTTTTCCAGTAGCCATGTATGGATGTGAGAGTTGGACTATAAAGAAAGCTGAGTCCCAAAGAACTGATGCTTTTGAACTGCAGTGTTGGAGAAGACTCTTGAGAGTTCCTTGGACAGCAAGGAGATCCAACCAGTCCATCTAAAGGAAATCAGTCCTGAATATTCATTGGAAGGACTGATGCTGAAGCTGAAACTCCAATACTTTGGCCACCTGATGTAAAGAACTGACTTATTGGAAAAGACCCTGATGCTGATTGAAAGATTGAATGCGGGGGAGGGGGGGCACCACAGAGGATGAGGTGGTTGGATGGCATCATCAACTCAATGGACATGAGTTTGAGGAAGCTCTGGGAGTTGGTGATGGACAGAGAGGCCTGGCATGCTGCAGTCCATGGACTCACAGAGTCGGACATGACTGAGCGACTGAACTGAACTGGAATTGAAGGGCCTCTCTGATGGCTTAGAGGCAAAGAATCCACTTGCCAATGCAGGCAACTCAGTTTCGATCCCTGGGTCAGGAAGAGTTCCTGGAGAAGGAATGGCAGCCCACTCCAGTATTCTTTCCTGGGTTGGTCACTACTTAGCGACTAAACAACAAGACCATTCTCTACTATCACTCTATTTCCTTCAGATTATTTTCAGTCTTGTGAAATTATCGTATTCACTCACTTAGTCCTCACAACACCACCAAGAAGTAAGATTAGTATTTTGCCCGTTTCAGAAATGAGGAACCTGAGAAGGGCAAGCAGAAGAGGGAAAATGCCCACTCAGCCAGTCTGACTCCAGAGCCAGGCTGTTGTCCAACCTCGCTGTCCCGCCTCTCCATCCAGGCTCCTCTGGAACGCAGAAGCCCGAGTCACACGGGTCGTATTTAAAACCTGAAAGGCCTCGCTCAGAAAATCAAGCCCTGCCGTTACCGCGGAGGTGTGTCCCCTACTCGCTATTTCACGCTGGACAGATAATTTCAGACGAAACCGGTTCCTATCGTCCCGCCTCCCAGCCCTGAGCCCTTTTGGCAGCCCAGAGGGATTGGCTCATCGCGCAGAGCCTCGCTTCTACGGAGCAGCCTGAAGGCAGCACCCCCGGTGACGCCCCCTCTCCCCCGCCGCCGCCCGGGCCACTCACCCACGTCTGGGTCCTTGGCCAATTCCTCATAGGATCCATAGGCCTTGGGGATGTCGTGTTTCTTAGCAAACTCCTTCGCTCGGCTCAGGTCACGGGCCGCTACCGCCACTACCTAGAGGGATGCCTGAGTCAGACTGGAGAGGCTGGGGCAGGTAAGGAAGATGGATGGATGGGAGGGAGGTGATGGAGAAGGCCTCGGTGGGGGAGGGAGAAATTGACAACTCCCAAAACGGGGCAGGGGGATGTGGTCCTGGGGGATGAGGTGACACCTGGGTTTGGGGAAAAGAGATCTGAGGCAGACGATTATTCAACCTCGATTATCAAACTCCCTAATATTTAAATTTCTTCCCTACACAACAAATCAGATCAAAACTCTCCCAAACTTCGCGTAATTCGTGTTAAAAAGACAGAGGGAAGAAAAGAGCGATACGGATTTTGAAGTTGTTTCACGGCCTTGTGGGGCTAGGAAGTCCAGAAGCCTAGTTCCCTCCTCCCTCAGACCCACCGCCCACTCTTCCCCAGGTCTCTGGAGAGAGGGAGGACCTGGTGCTCAGAGCGAGGCAGCATCCGCAGCATCGTCGTGAAGTCGCTGGAGATAAGGCCAGCCGACACAATGCCCCAGCGAAGCGCCATCGCTGCAACCCAGAGTCCCAAATGTGTCTACCTTTTCCCGGTGAGAGTTAAGGACCAGATGCCTGGCGCTTCGGGGGGCGTGGCCCTTGTCCCCGCCCCCCATTGCTCCAACGCTGCTCCTCATTGGCCACGGTGCCTGTGCGCCCTGCCAGTCCCAAGGCAAAGAGGACGGATATTTAATTCTAGCATCCCCATTGGAAGAACGCACCGAAGGCTCCGCCTAACAGGGATGGACCAAAAGTCCATCTTCCCCAGAGACTAGCCATGTGACACAAGGGGAGGCGCTTTCTTTTCCGTTCAACTTAGAGCCTTTGATCTTACCTCTCTTTTGTTCAGAAAGCCGCATACCCTTAGGAACTGTCCAGAGGGAGAGAGAGGATAATAATAGCAAAGGTAATATATTCACTAATTTTTACTAATATTTCTTAACTATTAATATTCATAGAAAGCCCGTGGAAGTCCAAGGCCCCTAGCTCCGTGCTTTCCTTTACCCATCCCTAATTTCTCACCACAAACCTGCGAGTGAGATTCTATTGTGCCCTATTTACAGACGGAGAAACAGACCCAGAAAACCATGATCATTTTTAGCTAGGAACGCGAGCAATAAATAAAGACTGGCCAACTTCACCCACAACAACTTCGTCAATTTTCCTTATAGACATTTAATATGCTGTCTCCTCCTTCTCCTCCTGCCCTTAGTCTTTCCCAGCATCAAGGTCTTTTCCAATGAGTTGGCTCTCCACATCAAGTGGCCAAGTACTGAGGCTTCAGCTTCAGCATCAGGCTTTCCAGTGAATATTAAGATTTTATTTCCTGTAGGATTGACTTGTTTGATCTCCTTGCAATCCAAGGGACTCAATAATCTCCGGCACCACCATTCAAAAGCATCAGTTCTCTAACGCTCAGCCTTCTTTGTGGTCCAACTCCTACATCAATACACGACTACTGGAAAAACCATAGCTTTGACTATATGGACTTTCGTCAGCAAAGTGATGTTGACCGTGGCTGAGAGGAACCACCCTGCACCCGAGGCCAGGGGGCGGCGGCCGGGACGAGTAACACCATGTCCAAGGAGTGGTGGCTGTGCAGGCCTAGAGGAGCCATCCCATGTTGAAGGTCAGGAAGGGCAGCGGTGAGGAGATACCCCTCATCCAAGGTAAGGAGCAGCTTTGCTGGAGCAGCCGTGAAGAGATAACCCATGCCCAAGGTAAGAGAAACCCAAGTAAGCTGGTAGGTGTTGCAAGATAGCATCAGAGGGAAGACACACTGAAACCATACTCACAGAAAACTAGTCAATCTAATCACACTAGGACCACAGTCTTGTCTAACTCAATGAAACTAAGCCATGCCCACAGGGCAACCCAAGACAGGAGGGTCATGGTGGAGAGGTCTGACAGAATGTGGTCCACTGGAGAAGGGAATGGCAAACCACTTCAGTATTCTTGCCTTGAGAACCCCATGAACAGTATGCAAAGGCAAAATGATAGGATACTGAAAGAGGAACTCCCCAGGTCAGTAGGTGCCCAATATGCTACTGGAGATCAGTGGAGAAATAACTCCAGAAAGAATGAAGGGATGGAGCCAAAGCAAAAACAATACCCAGCTGTGGATGCGACTAGTGATAGAAGCAAGGTCCGATGCTGTAAAGAGCAATATTGCATAGGGACCTGGAATGTCAGGTCCATGAATCAAGGCAAATTGGAAGTGGTCAAACAAGAGATGGCAAGAGTGAATGTCAACATTCTAGGAATCAGTGAACTAAAATGGACTGGAATGGGTGAATTTAACTCAGATACCATTATATCTACTACTGAGGGCAGGAATCCCTCAGAAGAAATGGAGTAGCCATCATGGTCAACAAAAGAGTCCGAAATGCAGTACTTGGAAACAATCTCAAAAATGACAGAATGATCTCTGTTTGCCTCCAAGGCAAACCATTCAATATCACAGTAATCCAAGTCTATGCCCCAACCAGTAACACTGAAGAAGCTGAAGGTGAACGGTTCTATGAAGACCTACAAGACCTTTTAGAACTAACACCTAAAAAAGATGTCCTTTTCATTATAGGGAACTGGAATGCAAAAGTAGGAAGTCAAGAAACACCTGGAGTAACAGGCAAATTTGGCCTTGGAATGCAGAATGAAGCAGGGCAAAGACTAATAGAGTTTTGCCAAGAAAATGCACTGGTCATAGCAAATACCCTCTTCTAACAACACAAGAGAAGACTCTACACATGGACATCACCAGATGGTCAACACCGAAATCATATTGATTATATTCTTTGTAGCCAAAGATGGAAAAGCTCTATACAGTCAACAAAAACAAGACCAGGAACTGACTGTGGCTCAGATCATGAACTCCTTATTACCAAATTCAGACTTAAATTGAAGAAAGTGGGGAAACTGCTAGACCATTCAGGTATGACCTAAATCAAATCCCTGATGATTATACAGTGGAAGTGAGAAATAAAGGCCTAGATCTGATAGAGTGCCTGATGAACTATGGAATGAGGTTCATGACATTGTACAGGAGACAGGGATCAAGACCATCCTCATGGAAAAGAAATGCAAAAAAACAAAATGGCTGCCTGGAGAGGCCTTAAAAATAGCTGTGAAAAAAAAGAGAGTGAAAAGCAAAGGAGAAAAGGAAAGATATAAGCATCTGAATGCAGAGTTCCAAAGAATAGCAAGAAGAGATAAGAAAGCCTTCTTCAGCGATCAATGCAAAGAAATAGAGGAAAAGAACAGAATGGGAAAGACTAGAGATCTCTTCAAGAAAATTAGAGATACCAAGGGAACATTTCATGCAAAGATGGGCTCGATAAAGGACAGAAATGGTATGGACCTAACAGAAGCAGAAGATATTAAGAAAAGATGGCAAGAATACACAGAAGAACTGTACAAAAAAGATCTTCATGACCCAGATAATCACAATGGTGTGATCACTCATCTAGAGCCAGATATCCTGGAATGTGAAGTCAAGTGGGCCTTAGAAAGCATCACTATGAACAAAGCTAGTGAAGTGATGGAATTCCAGTAGAGCTATTTCAAGTCCTAAAAGATGATGCTGTGAAAATGCTGCACTCAATATGCCAGCAATTTTGGAAAACTCAGCAGTGGCCACAGGACTGGAAAGGTCAGTTTTCATTCCAATCCCAAAGAAAGGCAATGCCAAAAATGCTCAAACTACCGCACAGTTGCACTCATCTCACATGCTAGTAAAGTGATGCTCAAAATTCTCCAAGCCAGGCTTCAGAAATATGTGAACCGTGAACTCCCTGATGTTCAAGCTGGTTTTAGAAAAGGCAGAGGAACCAAAGATCAAATTGCCAACATCTGCTGGATCATGTGAAAAGCAAGAGAGTTCCAGAAAAACATATACTTCTGCTTTATTGACTATGCCAAAGCCTTTGACTATGTGGATCCCAATAAACTGTGGAAAATTCTGAGAGAGATGGGAATACCAGACCACCTGACCTGCCTCTTGAGAAATCTGTGTGCAGGCCAGGAAGCAACAGTTAGAACTGGACATGGAACAACAGACTGGTTCCAAATAGGAAAAGGAGTACGTCAAGGCTGTCTATTGTCACCCTGCTTATTTAACTTCTATGCAGAGTACATCATGAGAAACACTGGACTGGAAGAAGCACAAGCTGGAATCAAGATTGCCGGGAGAAATATCAATAACCTCAGATATGCAGATGACACCACCCTTATGGCAGAAAGTGAAGAGGAACTCAAAAGCCTCTTGATGAAAGTGAAAGAGGAGGGTGAAAAAGTTGGCTTAAAGCTCAACATTCAGAAAATGAAGATCATGGCATCCGATCCCATCACTTCACGGGAAACGGAGAAACAGTGGAAACAGTGTCAGACTTTATTTTTGGGGGCTCCAAAATCACTGCAGATGGTGATTGCAGCCATGAAATTAAAAGACGCTTACTCCTTGGAAGTAAAGTTATGACCAACCTAGATAGTATATTCAAAAGCAGAGACATTACTTTGCCAATTAAGACCCGTCTAGTCAAGGCCATGGTTTTTCCAGCAGTCATGTATGGATGTGAGAGTTGGACTGTGAAGAAGGCTGAGTGATGAAGAATTGATACTTTTGAACCGTGGTGTTGGTGAAGACTCTTGAGAGTGCCTTGGACTGCAAGGAGATCCAACCAGTCCATTCTGAAGGAGATCAACCCTGGGATTTCTTTGGAAGGAATGATGCTAAAGCTGAAACTCCAGTACTTTGGCCACCTCATGCAAAGAGTTGACTCATTGGAAAAGACTTTGTTGGTGGCAGGGATTGGGGCAGGAGGAGAAGGGGATGACAGAGGATGAGATGGCTGGATGGCATCACAGACTCGATGGACGTGAGTCTGAGTGAACTCCGGGGAGTTGGTGATGGACAGGGAAGCCTGGCATGCTGGGATTCATGGGGTCTCAAAGAGTCGGACACGACTGAGCAACTGAACTGAACTGAATGTGCTGTCTAGCTTTGTCATAGCTTTCCTTCCAAGAAGAAAGCTACTTTAAAAATTTTTCATGGCTGCAGTCACCGTCTGCAGTAATTTTGGAGCCCAAGAAAACAAAGTCTGTCATGGTTTCCACTTTTTCCCCTATTCATTTGCCATGAATGACAACACCGGATGCCATGATCTTAGTTTTTTGAATGTTGAGTTTTAAGCCAGATTTTTCACTCTCCTCTTTAACTAAAGAGGCTTCCCTGGTGGCTCAGAGTTTTAAGTTCTGCCTGGAATGCAGGAGTCCCAGGTTTGATCCCTGGGTTGGGAAGATCCCCTGGAGAAGGAAATGGCAACCCACTCCAGTACTCTTGCCTGGAGAATCCCGTGGAGGGAGGAGCCTGGACATGTCCATGGGGTCACGAAGAGTCGGACAAGACTGAGCGAATTCACTTCACTAACTAAAGAGCTTCATCCAAGAAGCTCTTTAGTTCCTCTTCACTTTCTGCCATTAGAGTGATATCTGCATATCTGTGGTTGATATTTCTCCTGGCAATCTTGATTCCAGCTTGCAAGACATCCAGTTTGTCATTTTGCCTGATTTACTCTGCAAAGAAGTTAAATAGGCAGGGAGACAATATACAGCCTTGACGTACTCCTTTCCTAATTTGTTATTCCATGTCTGGTTCTAACTGTTGCTTCTTGTCCAGCATACAGGTTTCTCAGGAGACAGGTAAGATAGTCTGATATTCCCATCTCTTTAAGAATTTTCCACAGTTTGTTGTGATTTATACAGTCAAAGGCTTTAGTATAGTCAATGAAGCAGGTGTTTTTCTTTCTTTTTTTTTTTTTTTAATTCTTTTGCTTTTTCTACGATCCAGTGGATGGTGGTAATTTGATTTCTGGTTCCTCTGTCTTTTCTAACTCCAGCTTGTACATATGGAACTTCTCAGTTCACATACTGTTGAAGCCTAACTTGAAGAATGTTGAGCATTAACTTGCTAGCGTGTGAAATGAGCACAATTGTACAGTATTTTGAGCATTCTTTGGCATTGCCTTTCTTTGGAACTGGAACGAAAGCAAACCTTGTCCAGTTTGTGGCCACAGCTGAATTTTCCAAATTTGTTGACATATTGAGTATAGCACTTTAACAGCATTATCCTTTAGTATTTGAAATAGCTCAGCTGGAATTCCATCACCTCCACTAGCTTTGTTTGTAGTAATGCTTCCTAAGGCCCACTTGACTTCACATTCCAGGCTGTCTGGCTCTAGGTGAGTGACCACACCATCATATTTACCTGAGTCCTTAAGACTTTCTTGTATAGTTCTTCTGTGTATTCTTACCACCTCTTCTTAATATCTTCTGCTTCTGTTAGATCCATACCATTTTTGTCCTTTATTGTGCCCATCTTTGCATGAGATGTTCCCTTGGTATCTCCAATTTTCTTGAAGAGAGCTCTAGTCTTTTCCATTCTATTGTTTTCCTCTATTTCCTTGCATTGTTCACTTAAGAAGGCTTTCTTATCTGTCATATTTCTCTGGAATTCTGCATTCATTTGGGTATATCTTTCCCTTTCTCCTCTGCCTTTTGCTTCTCTTCTTTTCTCAGCTATTTGTAAGGCCTCCTCAGACAACCGCTTTTCTTTTTTGCATATCTTGAATGATACAGGTCGTAATGGTGGAAACACTAGGCAGTATAGAGGCTGGGGTTGGGGGCACTTGTAGCCCAAGCTGAAGACCAGGAAAGCCTGGGCAGATGAGGGCATGATTGAAATGTAATTTTAAAGATTTTTTTTTAAAGACTGGATTTATTTATTTACTTATTTCTGGCTGTGCTGGGACTTCATTGCTGCATGCAGCCTTTCTCGAGTTGTAGAGACTGAGGGCTGCTGTCTAGTTGTGGTTCACGGGTGTCTCACTGCAGTGACTTCTCTTGTTGCAGAGCACAGGCTCTAGGTGCACAGGCTTCAGTAGTTGCAGCACAGAGGCTCATTAGCTGTGACTCTCAGGCCCTAGAGCATGCAGGCTTTTCCCGGGCCCAGCCCCGGTGGATCCAGGGTAATTCGAAGGGGAGACGGAGTAGGCGTCCTAGGAAAAAACTTATTTAATTACAGATATAGAGAAAGATTAGAAATGGATAGTGTAGTAGGAAAATTAGTGGAGAAAAAGAGGCTGAATAACTTGGTTTATGTGGAATACCAATCACCACCTATGTAGGCCACAGGCGTCTTTCCGTTCTCCCAAAGGGAGAAGAGGCACTGAGGCCTCCCTGGTCTGATTTTAGAAGCCCAGGCAAAATTAGCAGGCTTGGTGAGTACCCTCATACCAAATGGGGATTCAGCCAGAAAAACGGGGAGCAAGAATGAAATGACACATGACACGGGGAATCAGTCTTTCCAGAAACTGATCCGATTTCTTTATTTTTCAGGTTTGTTTATATACTTTTTGTTATACATAGGGATGAATACAGAGTCATGTGGGGGTCAGCAGACCTGACCCTTGTCACAATCAGGTGCTTCATATAAAATTATACACAAAGGTCTTATGGGTTTTGCATCACCTTCTGGCCATGAGGCCTGCTGACATTTTATGGCCCTTTCTGATAATGGTCAGTTAACCAGAAAACTTATTTTTTCCAGGGGTGATTTTTTTCTTAAACCAGGCACCACCCTCCAAATAAAGTTGCATTCCTATAGAGTGAGGGTGTAGTGGATTACAATCAAGAAAGGAATTTACTTAACCTAAGGTTAACATGATTAATCTTAAAGGTTAATACTTATTTCTCCTATATGCTAGTTATATTCATTATAAGGGCAAGGAATATGTAAATTTAGCAGCAAATATTGGCTCAACAAATGAAAACCCTTCACCAGTATTCCCCTAAGATCTTTCATCTTAAGATAGTGATAAAGTTACATTTTTGCATAGCAAGGACACAGTGATTTATAACAAAGTACAGTGATTTATAACAAAGTACAGTGATCTCTAACAAAAGAGAAAATTCGTTAGCTCAAAAAGTCTAGTATTGCTAACATCAAAAACTACTATATTTCGTTTTTCTATATTCCAAATACATTGATTAATATATTCCCAGGTGCCTACGGATATGGAGGCCTTGCGGCAATCATTGACTCAACAATGAGAAAAGCCCTATGCTAATACTCCAAACTCTCTGTGCTGTTTATGGTTGAGAGGTTGTCACACAAGCTAGTCTGTCAGCAGAGAGGTTTGATCTGAGACACCCTTGTCACACCCAGGGCAGGGAATTAGCAGTAATTATTGGCACGACAAATGAAAAAACCCTTCACCAATATAATTTCTAATCAACCCACTATACTATACTAATAATTTCTAACTTCCCAATAGAGTCTGTATTTGGAAAGTTTTAAAGCATCTCGTGCCTCTCACAGTTGGGAGGCTGTAAACAATCACATGTGGCTGAACAAACCTGATCAGGGAGGCTAGAGGACCTTCAGAGGAGTTTGTAAGTTGAAACACTCTTGTCACACCCAGGAATTTTTATTAACTGGAGCTGCAAGTTAACTCCTTCTCCGAGAGAAATGGTGATGGGAAAGAGACCCCGTAAAGTCAGAGGTGTAGTGAGAACATAAAACAGACTCTGGTTTGGGGGGTAGATGCTCGGGAACAGGGGATTTCCTGAGGCTTGATCATGCCTTTGCGTATGCCAAGCTTCCTTCCTCATGACCTTTGCCATGGGCGGAGTTCCTCATGCTGGCTCCTGGCAGGCTTTAGCAGTTGTGGCGTGTGGGCTTAGGTGCTCCACGGCATGTTGAAATCCTCCCAGAGCAGGGATCGAACCAGTGACCCCTGCATTGGCAGGTGGACTCTCATCGACTGCACCATCTGGAAAGGCCTGCATTTTGCAATATTTTGATGTAGGTTTTCCTGGTATAGAAACAGAGATGGCCTTCCAGACAGAAGAAACAACCCATGCAGGAAAAAAGCTGAATCCAGTTAGAACTGAGAGCTTGGAGCGCAGGGGATGCATGAAACATTCATTTATAGACAATAATTGGGCCATTTGTGAAGGGTCAAAGAGCTCACCGTGCGGGTAGTGAAGTATGAAAGAGAGGGGAAAGGAGATGATGACCTGCGTCATATTCAAATGTTAGGAAAAAAAAAAAACCTGTGAAATTAAAGGTCACACAGAAACTGTCAGCCAGGCAATGACTGGGTGGATGGTGTGCTAGGAAGAGACCAGTAGCATTTATACATTAACTCTTTTGTTGATCGGAATTTTTTTGAGTGTACATGCTGTGCCAACCCCCCAACCTTCCACCCAAACCAACCCCTCCTCATTCTTCAGAGACTGAACTTTGGATCCAGCCTGCTGGGGTTCTAGTTCCCACTCTGCCACTTACTAGCTGTGAGACATCAGGCAAGTGTCTTGCCTCATCTATAAAATGGGAGTGACAAATGTTACCTCCCAGGGCTTTTGTGAGGATGAAATGAATTTTATTTATAATATATAATGTATTTGGGACAGCACCTGCTACATTCTAAGTGTTGTGGGACTGTTAGCGACTATGTATTCGTTTCTGCCTGTTGCTATAAGAAATTAGGCAGCATCAGTGGTAATATTAGGGTTTATACTATGACAGTTTTGGTGGCTGCTGAGAGCTCATGAAAAAGGTGAGGAGGTACATGATGGAGAGTTTAGACTGTGTTTTGTTTTGTTTTTTCATAATAGATTTTTTTGAAGTCTAGTTGGTTTACAATGTTATTTTCCTTTTTTTTTACAATGTTATTTTCAAGTGTACCACAAATGATTCACATACATATGTGTATGTGAATATATATGTATGTGTGAATTGATGCTTTTGAACTGTGGTGTTGGAGGAGATTCTTGAGAGTCCCTTGGACTGCAAGGAGATCCAACCAGTCCATTCTGAAGGAGATCAACCCTGGGATTTCTTTGGAAGGAATGATGCTAAAGCTGAAACTCGAGTTCTTTGGCCACCTCATGCAAAGAGTTGACTCACTGGAAAAGACTCTGATGCTGGGAGGGATTGGGGGCAGGAGAAGGGGACGACCGAGGATGAGATGGCTGGATGGCATCACGGACTCGATGGACGTGAGTCTGAGTGAACTCCGGGAGATGGTGATGGACAGGGAGGCCTGGCGTGCTGCGATTCATGGGGGTCGCAAAGAGTCGGACACAACTGAAAGACTGAACTGAACTGATACATATATATATATATATATTCTTTTCCATTACCAGTTATTATGAGGGGCTTCCCTGATAACTCAGTTGTTAAAGAACCCGCCTGCAATGCAGGAGACCCAGGTTCAATTCCTGAGTCAGGAAGATCTATTGGAGAAGGTATAGGCTACCCATTCTAGTAGTTTGGGGCTTCTTTTGTGGCTCAGCTGGTAAAGAATCTACCTGCAATGCGGGTGACCAGGGTTTGATCCCGGGGTTGGGAAGATCCCCTGAAAAAGGGAACAGCTACCTGCTCCAGTGTTCTGGTCTAGAGAATTCCATGGGCTGTATAGTCCATAGCGACTTTCACTGTGCTTCACTTCATGAGATACTGAACATAGCTCCCTGTGCTATACAGTAGGTCCTTGTTACTTGCACTCAGTCACTCAGTCGTGTTCGACTCTTTGTGGACCCATGGACTTTAACCTGCCGGGTTCCTTTGTCTATGGGATTCTCCAGGCAAGAATTGAACTTGAGTCTCCTGCATCTCCTGCATTGGCAGGTAGATTCTTTACCACTGGCTCCACCAGGGAAGCCCAAGAATAAATATTTAAAAGGAAACAACAACAAAACAAGAGGAGGGGACATGCCATGCTACAAAGGGCCACGCGAGGAAGCACCAGGGTTGATCAGGAGACAGGGAATGAGGAAGCAATGTGGGCAAGAGCTTTTGTCATTTCTTTGGGAAGGAATGGGCAATTCAGGATAATCAGGTTTAGGACTGGCAAGCTGGAATAATTTCAGCAGACTCCAGTGGAGGAGCTGACTGAATTGTCTGGGACCTGGTCCTGGCATGACCAGGGCAGGGAACTGTTGTCCCAGACTCTGGGAACTGTAGAAGCTCCCTAAAGCAGGTGGTTGGGGTCTGGGTTAGTCTGCATAGGAAATGTACAGTCATTCGCAGCTGAGTGATTTATGATCTCTAGCAACTACCTAACTCTGGGAGGGGCAGTCCCTCCAGAGTCTGCAAGACCCCAGATGTTGAAACATTGGAATCACATGGTTACTACAAAGAAGGGGGCAGAGACTGAAATATGAGGTGAAGGCAGAGTTGGAATCCCTAGCTCCTCATTTTTGTCTCTCCCCTGAGATTCCCAAATCCTCTCTCAATCCACTCCGAGTCCTGTCTACAGCATGAACTGCAGCTCCTATGCAAAAGAACATTCCAAAGAGATAGTCATCATTGTAAAACCTTTGCACACACAGATCAAAAAGATCATTTTCAGATTACACACGAAGGGCCAAGATAACTGTTGATTTAGGACTAGGATGAAAGTTCAGACAGGAGACAGGAATGGGTGGTGTTGGTCCAGGGCAGAGGTGACTCCATTCTTGACCATGTATGCAGGGGATTCTGTGTATGAGACAATGAACTTGATGCTCCTTTTGGAATTTAGATCCATTGGAGGAGACAGAGTGTAAACAAGTGGATACACTTGCAGGTAAAGAGTGACAAAATGTGGAAGGCACCTTGGGTGACTAGAATGGGTTTCCTTAGATATGGGAGTCAGAGATTGGCTCCTAGAGACCCTAGTTATATGTGTGCTCAGTTCAGTTCAATTCAGTCGCTCAGTTGTGTCCGACTCTTTGTGACCCCATGAATCGCAGCACGCCAGGCCTCCCTGTCCATCAACTCCCGGATTTCACTCAGACTCACGTCCATCGAGTCCGTGATGCCATCCAGCCATCTCATCCTCTGTCATCCCCTTCTCCTCCTGCCCCCAATCCCTCCCAGCATCAGAGTCTTTTCCAATGAGTCAGCTCTTCGCATGAGGTGGCCAAAGTACTGGAGTTTCAGCTTAAGCATCATTTCTTCCAAAGAACACCCAGGACTGATCTCCTTCAGAATGGACTGGTTGGATCTCCTTGCAGTCCAAGGGACTCTCAAGAGTCTTCTCCAACACCACAGTTTAAAAGCATCAATTCTTCAGCGCTCAGCTTTCTTCACAGTCCAACTCTCACATCCATACATGACCACTGGAAAAACCATAGCCTTGACTAGACGGACCTTTGTTGGCAAAGTAATGTCTTTGCTTTTCAATATGCTATCTAGGTTGGTCATAACTTTCCTTCCAAGGATTAAGTGTCTTTTAATTTCATGGCTGCAATCACCATCTGCAGTAATTTTGGTGCCCCCAAAATAAAGTCTGACACTGTTTCCACTGTTTCTCCATCTATTTCCCATGAAGTGATGGGACCAGATGCCATGATTTTCGTTTTCTGAATGTTGAGCTTTAAGCCAACTTTTTCACTCTCCTCTTTCACTTTCAACTCTCTGCAGCCCCATGGACTGTAATCTGCCAGGCTTCTCTGTCCATGGGATTCTCCAGGCAAGAACACGGGAGTGGGTAGGATTTCCTTCTCCTGGGGATCTTTCTGACCCAGGGATTGAACTTGATTCTCCTGCATTGGCAGGTGGATTCTTTACCACTAGCGCCACCTGGGAAGCCCTAGTTGTATAAACATGTCCACTTAATACCAATAACAGCTATTACTTGCTAACCTTATACTTCAGGCCAGAAGAGATGCCACTCATGTATATGCTTATTCGATCCTTCAAAGAATACTGTAAAGTGGCTACCATTTTAAGCCCAGTTTACAGACTGGGCCACTGAGGCCTAGCTTCCAGTTTTCCAAGAGAAGCAGAGAGGCTGTGGCTGAAGTTTGTGAAGGTCATTGTTGAGGTTCCTAAGGGAAGGGTGGGTGTGGCACATATATCTTCCCAGTAAACGTCCTTGAACATTCCAGGATCTGGGAATATGTATTGCTTTTTTGTTTTTATTTTGCTTGTACTGGGTCTTCATTGCTGTGCGGGTTTTTCTTTAGTAGCAGTGATCGGGGGCTACTCTTTGTTGTGGTGCGAGGCCTCATCATTGCTGTGGCTTCTCTTCTTATGGAGGATGGGCTCTAGAGCACGCAGGTTTCAGTAGCTGCAGCACACAGGCCCTAGAGCACAGGCTCAGTAGTTGTGGTACTCGGGCTTGGTTGCTCTGCAGCATGTGAAGTCTTCCCAGACCAGGGATCAAACCCGAGTCCCCTACATTGGCAGGCAGATTCTTATCAACTGGACCACCAGAGAAATCCTGAGAATATTGTTAATGACCCTCATGGATAATTTTTATCACTGGGGCCTACTTTACATTTCTTCCTTTTTGTGGATGCTAAACTAGACCTGTCTCATTCTCGGTAACATTCTGGTAAACAGGCTCTGGGTGGGCTCTGGAGGCTGATTTTTAGCCTCTGCCAATTTCCTGTCAGTTGTTAGTGCAGACAGGTGTGATATCCAGAGCAGCTGCAGCTGCTTTGGTACAGAGGAGTATAGGTTTCCCCACCTTTCGCTACCCCTTCCATGCACACCTACCACAGCAGGGCTAGCAGATGGGAGAACCTAGTTCCCTGAAGGTTTTGGAGTCACTTTACTTTGAGACTTCTTGTTTGGGGGCGATAATACACTTTTCTTTATTGTGTAAGCCTAGGTTTGGGTTTTCTGTCCTTGTGGCTAAAGGGATTCTCCTGAAGGTATGCATATGTGTGTAGGCAGCAGACCCATCAGGACAGAACAAAGATGCCACAATGGAGCCTCTCAGAAATGATGCTTGAATTGATTCTTAATGAAGAGGGCTTTGGCAGGTGAAGCACAGGTGGAGTTTCAGAAGAAACAGAGTTTCCAAAGAAACAGAGGCATGGATTTGTTCCAGAAAGTGTATTTGGATGGAACCAGCGTACAGAGCAGGGCAGGGAGCCGTGTGAGATAAGGCCAGAAAGGCTGAGGGGCTAGAACCTAATTCTGGGGTGGGGTCAGTTCTGTGACCCTTCTGGGGCTGTGGAAGGAAGGGGCTAAGAGCCATGACATCAGGGAGGGGGCTGAGATTGCTGGAAACCAGGGGTCAGGAGAGCCAGGGGTCCTGGGATCCAAGCTGATCAGTGATGCAGAGGATTCTTCCGGCCCTCACACCCAGCTCTGGGGAGACACTGTCTTTGAGGCATCGCCAGTCCCACAAAAGGTAGAGAAAGGTGTTGAGGGGCCACTGAAGCCCCACAGACCAGCGGAAGCTGGGCCCAGAGCAGGAGGCAGGATTCCAGCAGCTTTGGGGATGCGGGATGCTGGAGTGGCCACAACCTGGGGGCCAAGGCCAAACCAACTAGAAAGGCAGGTGTGAGCAGACCCTCTCTGGAGGGAGGAGGCTTCCCTAAGTGAAGCTGAGGCCAGTGAGCACTCAACTGGATATGAGAAGGCAAGTCCCTTGGAGGGGAACAGAAAGAGGGGACCACAGACTGGAAGAATGTGGAGGCTGAGGCAGCAGATACGGGGCCCAGGCAGCAGTATGAGAAGGAAACAGCCAGCCTGTTCCCCCTCCCCCAGGAGGCCACAGGTGTGGCCGGGTCCCCAGAGGAGGTTGATTGTGACACTCCACCCCCCCTCCCATCAGCCTTGGGAGGAACCCTGAGTGCTGGGGTCCTGGAAGGATCACAGGTGCTGTGAATCCAGCTGGGGAGGCTCAGGGGTCTGTTCTGGGACCTTCTTTTCTGAAGCAGCCACATCCTTTTGGTCACCGGCTGGAGCTGGGACGGGTGCATCATCTGAAAACGGAGGGAGAACATGGCAGGGCTACATATCGCAGCCCCTCCTCCCTCAGACCCGGAAGCCTGGGCCCCCAGCTCCCTCCCTGGGCCCTGGGCCCAAGGGGCCATCACCTGTGTCCGGGTGGAACTTGAGCTGTCCCTCGGGGCCAGGGGCTGGGTTGTTGTGGCTTTGCTGCTGCTGTTTCCTCTGTTCCATTTGCAGAACGGCCTGCAGGGGGTGGGGGAGATCACAGAGGCAAGATGGTAGGATGCTGAGTCTCCATGGCAACCTGCTGTGTGGTCATGAACCAGTCCTTTCTTGAGGGGCCTCAGTTTTTCTCTCTCATTGAGAGTTGGGCTTAATACTAGTTAAAGATCCAGTTCTCCCTCACCTGTCATGGCTTGAGTCACACCTTGGGACAGGGAAGCCTCCTCCTCCCTCTTGGCCTTCCCCTCCTTTCCTGCTTACAACCTCACTGCCCTTATCCAACATGGCAGCTGCACAGCAGCCAGGGATGAGAACAATGTCTGCCCTTACTCAAGATGGCGGCGACTGCCACCCATGGATCTACCAGTGATTAACATAGTGGCCGCAGGCCTTCCCCACTTGTGGACACACTAGGACAAAGGCCACCAGGGAATCAGAGGATGGATCCATTTCCCTGGCCAGTCACCTGCTGCAGCTCTCTCTTCTGGGCCTCCAGGCGGCCCTGGGAACGCCCCAGAGCCTCGGTTTCCTGGCTGAGGCGCTGGGCCTTGGCATTGAGCTCTGCCTCCCGGGCAGCCAGCTCCTCCTCAAAACGCCTCAGCTCCTCCTCCGTGTAGGCAGGGTGCATCTCTACTGTCTGTAGGGTGAGAACAGGGGCCATTGGCAGGGAGACTCCAGCCTTGGCCCTGCTGATGGAGGAGGTTCAGGGAAGGTGGGGAGGCCTGGGCCAGGTGTGTGGATGAAAAGACCTAAGCCAGAACTAGAGAAAGGGGATAAAGGCCAGAGTTGGGGGAGAGGGAGTTCCAGGGGAGTGGGGGACAGAGAGAAAGTGGCCAGGGGCCCTGAAGGAAAGGTTAGGTCTGTGAGAGAGGGACAGTCAGGAGCCAGAGTCACCTGTGTCCTCACCTCCCAGCCCTCCCCCGTGTCCCCGAACTCCTTCCTCTGCGTGGACGCGAGGAACTCCTCCAGGGTCACTAGGCGGTCCTGGTTGGTGTCCACCTGGGGAGCCAGGTAAGGGTAAGCAACGGAGCAGGACCTCCTTCCACCTACTTATCTCACCTCCTCGCCCTCTGCCCGGGTCCCTCCACTCACATTCTTCATCACGTGCTCGCGCATGCGCAGCCGCTCTTCCTCCATCTCCCGCATGTCATCGTCCTCATTCTTTGGGTCATACACCTTCTCCAGCTGCAAGGGTCAAGTGAAAGGCAGGATGTACTGAGAGGTCCAGGGTATGCTCCTTCCCAGGCTTTTACCTAACCACCCCTTCCCGCCCCCCAGACACAGACAACTTCAACTCCCATCAGTCTTTGGGATATCCTGCCACTCCTGGCAGCCTCTTTTTGCCCCAAGGACTGCTGGGAGTTGTAGTTTTCCTCCTGAACCCACATCCAGGGGGACCTGAGGGTACATGTGGTTGATATAGGCATCCTTTTCGCCCACAGCCTCCAAGACACTCACCTCCTTGGTGAAGAGGGCCTCCAGCTCCTGCTCATCCAGGACACCATCGCTGTTGATATCTGAAAAGACAACAAGGTTTCTTGGGGACTGAGCACAGAGTGGGTCAAATCCCTAAGTGATCTGCTAGAGAAGACATGGCTGATGCGAGGTCTGTTCTCAGGACGGGCAACAGCAGGATAGTTGTTAGAATGGTGGCCTTCAGGCTTCAATGCCCCCATAGACCTGATGCTAGGACACCCCTTTCCCAACCAGGATCTCAAGAATGGAATAGATGAAGGTCAGGCTCCACTGGGACCATTCGTGGGCCCACTGTCTTGCAGAGTAACTTGATCTCTAGCTACCAGTGATCTGGCCACAGGATCAGCCCCTTTGCCCAGGATCCAGGGGTGTCAGTGGCACCTACCCGAGAACCACCCCAGGGCTGACTCCCATAGCCAGAGAAGCTTCTCCCTGCCCATGTGCCATATGTGCCTTGCTCACTGCCCTGACAGAGGTAGCCAGGAACCCTGACCTTGCAAATCCAATGGTTAGTCTTTAGCCTGCATCTTAACTTGACTTTCTGCCTTTGGTTCCCAGAACATCATTCTCTCCTCTCCAGCTGCCCTTATTTTCCTTAGCCGGCCCTGCCCTCTCCCTGACCTCTACACTTTGGTGTACCCCAGGGGTCAGGGTCATCTTTCCTATCAAATATTCAGATTTGTCCATTATGGTTGCCACTAGTCACATGGGCTGTTTAAATTTAAATCAGTATCAAATAAGATTAAAATTTCATTTTATCAGTCCCACTTGCTACATGGCAAGCACTCAGTACCCATTAAGTGGCCAGTGGTTGCCATATTGGGCAGCACCGAACATTAGCCATCATAAGGAAAGTTCAATTGGCCCAGACTTCCTTAGATGGGTTTCCCTCACTTTAATGCCATTCACAAGCTGCCTCCACACTTGAATACCTCACTGCTGACTCTCCATCGCCACCTAAATGTCTAACAGACATCTCTTAACTTGATGTGAACAGACCCAGCTCCCAGTCTTGTTTGCTTTTCTCTCCCATTCCTTCCAGTTGCTCAGGCCAAAAACCTCAGAGTCACTCTTGACTTTCTTGTTCCACTACAGTCCTCATCCAATCCATCTCTGAGTCCTACCAGCTTGACCTTCAAGATGAATCCAGAATCCTATCACTCTTTCCTGCTTCCATGGTCCAGCCATCAGCATCTCATGACTTCTGACTTGGATCCTGGTTTTGACCCTCGACCCCTACAGCCTGTCCTTGACACAGCACCCAGCACTCAGATGAATCCTGTTAACACTTGACAGTGTTAGGGGTCAGTTCCTCTGCTCAAAATCCTTTTTCAGTGTCTCACTCAAGACAGAATAAAATCCAGCTTTCTCACTCTGACTGTAGAACTGCTCTTATCTCCCCAACAGTCTTTCTTATCATTCTTTTCTTTTGGTTGAGCCACTCAGCAGGTGGGATTTTAGTTCCCTGACTAAGGGTTGAACCCATGCCCTCGGCAGTAAAGCTCAGAGTCCTAACCCCTGGAGTGCCAGGGAATTCTGTTTCTCATCATTCTTCTCTTCCAGCATTCTGTCCCAGTGACCTTGGAAAACCCACCAAGTTCATTCTCCCCTGCCTGTGTTTGCTGTGTCCCCAATTCACCGAGGTCTTAATGTCATCTCTCATGAGCTGTGCTGTGCCATCCAGTGGCTGCTAACTACACGGGGTAAATGAAATTTAAATGAGCAACAATCACATGCAATGAAAAATTCATTTCCTTGACATTATGCTAAGTGAAAGAAGCCAGTCACAAAGAAGACAAATACTGTACAACTCCACTTCTATGAAGTAGTTAAAATCATAGAGAAAAGAAAACAGAAGTAACTAGGGGCTGGGGGAAAGGTCATGCGGAACTGATGATTAACATAAAGCTTCAGTTTTTGCAAGGATGAAAACACTTGCATAACAGTGTGAGTGTACTTAACCCTATTGAAATGTACATTTAAAAATGGCTAAGATGGTAGATTTTATGTCAAGTGTATTTTACTACAATTACAAAATTTTAAAAATTTAACTGTGCCCCACCCCGCCCCCACCATTATTCTGTTTCTTAGTTGTAAAACCCACATTTCAAGTCCTTAATTAATAGACATGGGAACTAATGGAACACATGGGAACTAATAAGAACCTATTGTATGGCACAGGGCACTCTACTCAATACTTTGTAATGATCTACGTGGGAAAAGTAGCTTAAAAAATAAGCTTAAAAAAAAAAGCTAAAACTGAGTCACTTTGCTGTACAGCAGAAATTAGCACAACACTGTAAATCAACTAACTATGCTCCAATAAAAATTAATTTAAAAAAAAGAACAAAGGGTGCTGGGTTAATAAACTTCTTCATTCATTAAAAAAAAAAAAAAGACTTCGCTGGTGATCCAGTGGTTAAGACTCTATGCTTCTACTGCAGGGGGCACAGGTTCAATCCCTGGCTGGGGAACTAAGATCCCGTACTCTGTGTGGTATGGCGGAAAAAAAAAAAAAAAGGCAACATGGGGCTGGTGGCTGCTGTACTGGACAACACAGGCATGCAACATTTCCATTAGCATAGAAAGTTCTGCTGAACAATGCTGATCTAGCAAACACCTTTCCAGACCAAGTTACCTAAAAATCATCACTGCAGACCCTAAATTCCGACGTCCTTGTTTCCATGGTACATGTCTCTGATCACCTACTGTAGAACCAACTTCACCAATTCTAAAAATGTACTTTTTTGCTCCTCATATTTTATCATCCATGAACTTGGGAGGCATCTTATCATTGAGGGTGTGTCAGTTTCAAGGGCAGTTTGTATAAAATCCAAGTGTGTCTTACACTCTAAGGTCACTCTGATTCACTGAAATAGAGTATTTGCCCAGTCACAGGCTCTGTGATGGCAGGGAGACTTTCTTTTGTTCCCATCTGTATCCACAGGGTCTTCATGAAGCTCAGTCCTTAAGAGGTCACTTGGCAAACATTTGTTGAATAAATGAATTAGACTCTGCTAAGCTCTGGGGACAGGCTATAGCTTTTGCGTTGGGATCTTGGGCACACCTGAGGGGGCCCGGCAAGAACTGATATCAGGGGATTCCCTGGTCATCCTGTGGTTAGGACTCTGCGCTTTCACTGCCAAGGGCCCCTGGTTCAATCCCCGGTCAGGGAACTAAGATACTGCAAGCCTCAAGGCACAGTCCAAAAAAAAAAAAAAAAAAAAAAGTGACATCAGGATATAAGACCCAGCACAGGCCAGATTCAGAGTCAAACACTTGGCATTTGGAGGTTTTGGAATCTGAGGCTGGACACAGAGGTGATGTTTCCAGACAGGAGGAGAATGAAGGGGAATATGCCCCTGAATTAGCATGCAGAAAGGGCTTCCTGGCTTCCTGGAGGCCTGGTGACTAGAGTACAGCACCTCCTGCCCCCGACACCCCGCCTTAGCGATAGGACCCCCGGGGGATCAGAGCTTAAGTAGAGGGGGCGGTCCACACCTAGCCAGGCCTGGTTTGCTCTGTTAGGGATGCTGATCAGTCCTTACAACCCAGAAGTCTAGTGTACTCCAGAAGAAAGGACCAGCTCTTGTATGCAGGATCTTGGCCCCAACAACAGGGAGCGACAGGGTCTTTCTGGCGACCAGGGAGAGGGGCTCAGCGTTCTTTGGCCTTCTTAAGCCCCATGACATAAAGGAGACCCCTTTCCAGCATTCAGGCCCCAAACAGCCCAGACAGGTCAGACCTCATTGTTAGCCTGAGTCCTGGACTCCCTCCCCACCTTACCATGCAGTATGAAGAAGGTCTTGGGGTTAAACCTGTTGGGGTCCAATCCATCCAGTTCCTCCCACACCTCCTTTAACTGGGCTTGGCTGCCCTGCGGAAGGGAGAGCCAGGGGCTCATGAGCAAGAAGGCTGGGTCCACAGGATGAAGCTAGAGAGAACCCTTTACCCTCCTCCCTTGAATGTATTAACCCCCTCAAACAAAAAAACTACAACTCCCAGCAGCCCCTCGAGATAGCTAGGCACATTAAAAGGGAGCTCTGCCTCAAGGTCTGCTGGGAGTTATAGTTTTTCAGCTGCTTTCTTGTGGAGCTTGGAAGTTGGACGTGGTGGGGGCTGGGCATGAACGGAGTCCTTACAGGAACATTAACTTTGGGGTGTTCTCGGTGCCGGCGCTGTTGCTCTTCCAGCTTCCTCTCCGCCTCCTTCCGCTGCTCTTCCCCCAGGGACTCCAGATAACGGCGTCTCTCATGTTCCTTGAGCATTTCGTAGCGTTTGAACTCTTCATGATGGGCTGCGTCGTACTGGGCCAGGTCCCGAGTCGCCTGGGGAAAGGCAGCTGGTCATTCTCACTTCACCTCTACACCCAGTTCCTAATCCCAACCTCTGAATGCCAGGCCTTTGGCCCCTACTTCCACCTGTGCTGGGTCTTAGGTCCTGATGTCATTTCTTGCCCCATAACACAGAGCCTCCCTTCTTTGCTCAAAAAAGATGAGGATGGTTACACAATAGCGACATTAACTCACCTTTTTCAAGTCCTCCACAATCTCAAGATCTTGGAGGAATAAATAGTAAGGAATAGCTCATGAGGTGGCTTACTATGGAAAGCAATACAGTTGAGAGGGTAAAGAACATGAGGGCTCTAATTATTCTGTCCAGGGTTCAAATCTAGACTCTGTTATGTGAGCAAGTCCCAGTCGCTGTATGACCTTGGGCAAGTCACTCATTCTCTCTATGCCTCTGTTTCTGCCTCTGGAAATTGGAGATAACAATACAGAGTGGGTGGTACAGGGTTCCCCCCGCCCCTACCCCACCCTCTAAGAATTCATGTGAACAGAACGGCAGAATGTGACTTTTCTTTGAAATAGGATCTTTGCAGATCTAATTAGGTAAGATGAGGTCCTGCTGGATGAGGGTGGGCCCTAATTCTAAGGACTAGTGTCTACAGAGAGGACACAGAGAGAGACAGAGAGAACGCCATGTGATGGTCGAAAGAGAGACTGGAGTGAGGTGTCTACAAGCCAAGAAATGCTGGCAACCCCCAGCAGCTAAAAGTAGAAAGGAGCAGATGCCTCTAAAGAAACTTTGGTTTTAGCCCAGTGATACTGATTTTGGACTTCCGTCCTCCAGAACTGTGAGAGAACCTTTGTGTTGTTTTAAGCCATGAGTCTGTGGTAATTTGTTATACGGCAGCAATAGAAAGCCAATACAGCTGTTGTGTGGGGAACAGACAGAGGTTCTCAACCTGGGCTGACTGCGGTCCCCAGGGGAAGCTGTCAATGTCTGCAGATATTGTTGGTCACAGCTGGGGGAGGTCTATCGGCATCTAGAGGGTAGAGGCCAGGGATGCTGCTAAACACCACACAATGCACAAACAGCCCCACAACAAATTATTCAGCCCCAAATGCCAAAAGTGCTGAGAAACCCTGCTGGCACGTGTGCAAGGCAAAAGCAAGCAGCCCATTTCTCAGTGTGATAGGGGTTGAGACCAGGAGAATGACAGTGGGGCTGGAGGAAAGCAGAGAGTTTCCAGAATGTTTTGGAAAGAAGTGGCAGAAACATCCCTCAGGGACAGAGGTCAGGCATGGACCCAATCAAAGGACTGCTATTATCTTTATAGCCACTAGATGGTGCTCCAGTCAGCCAGGAAAGCAGGCTCAGGTTCAGGCTAGGGGGAAGGGAGTGGGTTCTGTCCAGCAGATGCTGGGCAGCTACCCCAGGGCTGTGAGCCAGGGAGGGCAGAGGCGGAGGCAGGCCTGAGTATCCCTGGCCACTCTCCTGCCCCTACTTGGCTTTGCACACGAGGCACGGTTGTGGATCCCACTTCTCACATGAGAACCATTTAGTTGCTGGGCTGGTCTAACAAATTACCGTCAATTTTGTAGCTTAAAAACACACACTTATCATCTTACAGTATAGAGGCTGGAGTCTGAAATTAGTTTCAGTGGGCTGCAATTACAGTGCTGGCAAAGCCGTGCTCCCTCCGGAGATTCAAGGAGAGAATCTTTTTGCCTTTTCCAGCTTTTACAAAGACCTTTTTTTCTTGGCTGCCCTATCAGGGAAATGAACATGCACCCTCAGCAGTGAAAGCTCAGAATCCTAACCACTGGACCCCCAGGGAACATCCAGAAGTAAACTCAATTTCTTTTTTTTTCTTTGCCACGCAACACACTTGGCAGGATCTCAGTTCCCTGATGAGGGATGAAACCTGGGCCATTACAGTGAAAGCCTGGAGTCCTAACAGTAGGATGCCAGAGAACCCTATAAGGACCCTTTCGATGACAAGGGCCTAAGGGCCCACTAGGATAACTCAGGCTCATCCACCATCTCAAGATCCTTGACTTAATCACATATGCACAGGCCCTTTTATTTTGCCTCCAATGAGGACACAGAGGCGATCCCAACACCCGAGTGAGGCCAACTCCTCCCACCCCCCAAACTCTGCTTTCCTGTAGAGAATCTGAGGAAGGCGTTTAGGCACAACCAGCCCTCTGCAGCCTGCTGGCCTGAGTGAGCTGCTGGCCGCCTGCTGGCAGGGGTGAGCAGGCTCAGTCCCCTTCTCCCCCTGAGGGCAGTCCTCTGCCTTCAGGTCCCCTGCAAGTTACCGTCTGGATCAACAGCTCTAGGTCCCGGGCCTCGAATGTGTGCTGATTCTGAGGGTCCAGGTGTTCAAACTGCTTCAGGAGGTTCAAGTGATCCAACTGTACATCTGGATGAGAGGGGGAAGATGAGAAGGAAAAGCATGAACTCATGGAACGTTCCTTTTTCCAAAATCCCTATCCTGGACTGGATGGGCTGGATGTGCTCTAAAGGAGATCACAGAGGGCATGGAAGGATGTCACAGAGGACAGCATGAATGGGCCTGGCGCAATCAGGAAGGACTTCCTGGAGGAGGCAATGAACACAACTGAGTCTGATCCTGAAAATGATAATAACCAATGTGTCAAATACATACTATATGCCAGGCCTTGCTCCCTAAACACATTAAATATATGAATGCATTTATTTTTCACAAAAGTCTCACATAGGTTCTGCAATTGTCTCACTTTATGGTTGTGGAAAAAGACTCAGAGAGGGGAAGGAACATCTAGGTCACCATCTAAGAAGAGGCAGAATGAAGATTAGTTGGGCTTCAGAGCACATGATACTCAACCTCCTTATGGGTTGAACTGTCTTGCCCCCACATTCACACAGGGGTTGATGTCCTGACCCCTAGTATTGCAGAACTTATTTTGAGACAGGGTTTTACAGAGGTGTTCAAGTTAAAATGAGGTCATGAGGGTGAGACCTAATCCCATATGAAAGGAATCCTTATAAAAATGGAAAATCTGGGGGATTCCCTGGTGGTTCAGTGGTGAAGGATCTGCCTGCTAATGCAGGAGACACAGGTTTGATCCCTAATCTGGGAAGATCTCACATGTCTTGGAGCAACTGAGCCTGACCGCTGCAACCATCTAGCCTGTTCTCTAGAGCCGGGAGCCTCAACTACTGAAGCCCACTGCGCCTGGAGCCCGTGCTCCACCATAAGAGAAGCCCCTGCACGGCAACTAGAGAGTAGCCCTTGCTCTTTCACTGGTGGTCTGCCCAGCAAGGAAGACCCAGCACAGCCAAATAAATAAATTTTAAAAAAAAATTTTTTTAGTACATTGTGTTAGGAAGAAATTTTGATCAATCTTCTACACAGATTTTACAAAGCTGGTGAGAAGGCGGCCCCGGAGGCCGCCCGCTTCCCAAATCACCTAGATGCATGGGAGGGAGGCCGCCGGCCCCGCCCACCGCGTCACGGACCCCGCCCACCCGTGCCGGCTCACTGGGCTCCTGCTGGGCATCCATCTTGGCCTTCAGCAGCATCCTCAGCCTAGACACCTCCTGCCGCTTGAGCTCGTCCAGCTTGGTACGGACGTGGTGGCTGGCGAAGTCCAGCTCCCGGCTCAGCTTCCCACTCTGCCCAGGAGAGAGGGGACACTGGTCAAGCCGCCTTCTCTGGAGCCTTCTGCAAGCTTTCTGATGCCTTCCCAGGGTGCCCCAGAGCCCCCAAGACAGGATCGACATTTAGCGAAGGCTGATTTACACGACATCCCCCACTCCCGCCCCTGAAAGAGAGCCTGTCTTTTTCGGGCGGGGGACGGCGGGGGGGGGAAAGCACAGGGGTGCGTCCACTTGCTCAGAAGAGCGTGAAGGGAGGGGCTGGGATTGGAACCCAGCACCCTACCACTCCAGAACCCGCCTGCCTACGTGGCCGCGTTTCTGACGTTATTTCCCACTTGTATGACCTTGAACAAGCTAGGTAGGCTCTAGGGCTGCTGTTTCTCTGGCTAGGCAGTGGGACGGGCTGGGCTCATTGATCTCTGGTTCCACCCATCCATTGTCGGGGGGTCCAGGTGAGTGGGGACAGATGAGAACCTCAGAAATGCTGGGAGGTTTGCCGGGAGCAGGGCCAAGGAGTTTGGGGTAGGGCAGAGGAGAGAGGCAGGCAGTCATGTGTGTGTGTGTGTGTGTGTGTGAGAGAGAGAGAGAGAGAGAGACAGAGACAGAGACAGAGACAGAGACAGAGAGAGACAGAGAGTGAGCATTCTTTTCAAGAGACTCTGCTTAGGGGGCAGGATATGGGCTGAGGGCTCCAGTCAGTCCAGGGGTTGAGACCCAGGCCTCCTGGAAGGACAAACACTTCTACCAGGACCTCAAGGTCCGCCTCTGTAAAATGGGGAGAATCTCAGCTCCTCTGGAGGCTTAAGGTGAGAGAGGAGATGTGTGTGATAACAGCATCTCCCGTGTTTTGAATTCTTCCTCTGTGGACAGCACTTTGCTGAAAACTCACAGAACCAGCCCTTGCAGGGTCCAGACTGAGGACAGCCACTGTGCAAGTCCACGTCTTTTACACGTCAGACAGTCCTGTCATCACCCCACTTTACAGATGGGAAAACTGAGGCACAGTGCAGGGAGGCCACACAGCTGGTAGAGCTGATACTGGAAACCATGGGCCACCCATATCCACGCTTAACCACACATTCTGTCTCCTCCGCCCCCCAGATCCTTTCTCAGCTGTGCGACCTGGAGAAGCGACTTCTTCCCCAGGCTCAGACTCTGCCCTCTGAGCACGCATTCCCTCATCTGCGCCCAGCGCGCTCACACCCAGCCACAGCGCACCTTGATGTCCTCGGCGTTGGCGGCCTGCAGCTTTTCCCGGAAGTGCCCATCAGTCTCCAGCACATTGATGACTTCCTGGAGGTACCGGTGATAGTACAGGCCTGTGTCCTGGGGCAACAAAGATGAACATGGCAGTGCCAGCCCTGGCCCCCTCTCTGGTTCTGCCCTGCAGATAGGACCCAGAGACGACCCCACAACCCTGAGCAGGAGATCTGCCCCACCAGACATAGGCTCTGGAGCCAATGACCTCAGTTGCTCTGTAATCCCAGACAAATTACCGGATCCTATGGGCCTCCTCTTAGGTCTGTCTGTGCTGGAGATGAAATTAAAATCACATGGGTAAATACCAAGCCCAAAACTGCCCCCAGAGTGGACATACTGCAATTTATTGGCAAGCAGTGAAACATTCATTCAGTAAGCATTCACCCAGCCCCTACCTTTTCCCAGGCACTGTTCAAGAGAACACAGCCAGTGAACAAGACAGACAAAAATCAAAACTTCCCTCATGGTCCAGTGGTTAAGACTTTGCACTTCCAGTGCAGGGGGCGCAGGTTCAATCCTTGGTCGGGGAACTAAGATCCTACATGCCTCATGGCAAGGCAAAAAGAAAGACTGACAAAAATCCCTGGGCTCCTAGTCTTAGCCCAGCCACTTTTCTTTTCCAGGGTCTCACTCTTCCACAGACAATAAAATTCCCTACTTCTCAGAACTGTGGTGAAAAGTGATGAGATAAAAAGCCTGACACATAGTAAAGCTTTAGAAGACACTCAGTCTACCATAGCAATCATTACACGTGTTAAGGAGAATAAATGGGAAGAGATTGCCCAGCTATGGGTGTACCAGCTTTCTACTGCTGCTCTAACAAATATCACAAACTAAGCGCCTTAGAGCCATAAACATTTATTCTCTTACAGAGTTCTGGAAGTCACAAGTCCAAACTGGTTCAGCAGGACGGGGCTTATTCTGGAGACGTGAGGGAACAATCTGCTTCCTTGCTTTTTCCAGCGTCTAGAGGCTGCCTGCATTCCTTGGCTTACAATCTTGCCTCACTCTGACCTCTGCTTACATCATCACATCGCCTCTGACACTGACCTTCTTGCCTCACTCTTCTAGGGGACCCTTGTGGTTACACTGGGCCCATCTGAACAGTACAGGACATAGAGAAGGAAATAGCCAACCCACTCCAGTATCCTTGCCTGGGAAATCCCACAGACAGAAGAGCCTGGTGGGCTCCAGTCTGTGGGGTCGCAAGGAGTCAGACAGGACTTAGCGACTCAACAACAAAATATTGCAGTATACAGAACTGTGAAAAAGAAAGTGAAAGTTGTCAAAGAGAAAAACAAAACTTGCAGCATGGGATGTTTCTGCAACTCTTTCTGCACATGGATACACCCCTGTGTATGCCAGCAACTAGACATATATTCAGATACAAGGGTTTTTTTTGTTTCATAAAAGTAAAGTCGTACTCTGTAAACAAAACAAACAATACAGGATTACTTCTCCACCTAACCCAATCACACCTGCAAACACTCTTTTGCCATATATTGACAGATTCTGGGCATGGACATCTTTGGGGGCCATCATTCAACCAAACAGAGTAGGCTAAATCCCAAATCTGCCAATGACTAGCCATGTAATGACTAGCAGGACTGCTAGGATGCCTACTTAAATTTCAATTTCAGCTAAAACAACAAATAACTTTCAGAATATGGATACTGCATGGAGGGCATTTATATTAATAATTATTCATTGTGTATCTGAAATTCAATTTTAACTGAGCATCCTTTATTTGCCAAGTCTTGCAACCTTAGTTCTTGGTCAAGACACTTCTCTGTGCCTCAGTTTCCTCACCTGTAAAGTAAGGTTAAGGAATACCTACCTCATAGGGGCTGTTATAAGGATTAGAGGAGTTAATATCGCTAAATATTTAACTCAGAGCTTAGTTGTTGTTCAGTTGCTCAGTCCTGTCTGATTCTTTGTGACCCCATGGGCTGCAGCATGCCAGGCTTCTCTGTCCTTCACTATCTCCTGGAGTTTGCTCAAACTCATGTTCATTGAGTCAGTGATGCTATGTAATCATCTCATCCTCTGCTGCCCCCTTCTCTTTTTGCCTTCAGCACTTACTAGGAGATGTCAGTGCTATTATGGCTGCTGTCATTGCCATTTACAACCTTCTATTCGCCTCAGAATAAAGTCTCCACCATGGTCCACAAGGCCCCGTCTGATTTGCTCCAGCCTGCCTCTGACCTCGTCTCCCCTTCTCTCTCTCTGTCTCAAGCCACACTGGCCTCCTCTGTGTCCTTCTACTCTCTGCTCTCCTCCACCATACAGCCGCTGCCCAGGCTGTTCCTTCTGCCTGGAATATTCTTCCCAGCACTCCAGATCTCAGTTCAAATGATCCCTCCTTCCTCTCTGACCATCACTGCTGGTGGTCCATTCTCAGCAGCCCCAGCCTTTTCCAGTGAGCTAGGCTGGTCTGTGAGGGCAGGGGGCTTGCTCTAAATGAACTAAGGGAAAGGGAACTCAAGCTGCACTTCTGTGTCTGCAGAGAATTCACGGGGCAAAGGTCTCAGCTGCTGGGTGGCGACCTGTCACACCACACACAGGAACTTGGAATGATCTGTTCCAGAAACAGCAACGTGTCCATTCCTAGTGAAAGCTGTAGGATTCGGGCCACGAATCAGGGCACTTGAGGATCTTTTAAAGTTCCAAATTCCCTAAGACCTTAGGTTTCATAGTGTTTGATAGACACGCCCTGGAATAAATGAGCATTTTCCATGCCCCATGCCCATCATACTTTAAACTACAACTCCCATAAGCTCCTTGAAGTGAGAACACCCCAGTTAGCTAACGTCACCAGCTCAGCATGCTACTGGGAAATGTAGGGGTTTTTTCCCCCAGCTTCCTTCTTGAGGGGAGGGCGTCTTAAAGAAGCAAAGAGATTTAGGTGTGTGTGGGGTGGGGGGCAGGGGCCCGGGGGCAGGCTGCAGATTTTCTATCTAAAATCTGACCCGATTCCTCATACCTCATAGTCCTAGAGAGACTTAAAATCTGAGACACACACACACACACACACACACACACACACACACACACACACACGCCCCTCAAGTTTTTCACCACGCCAAAGCCCTGGAACTGCAAAGAATGGCAGGCAAACTCCAAGCCACATCCGTAGGCACCCAGGGGCCACGGGGGAGCGGGAACTGTAGTACCACTGCAGACACATGGCTGGCAAGCAGGGCAAGGCCACTCACAGGGCTCTCGGTCGCGGGATTCTCCTCCTTGGGCGCCCCCCGCTCCAGGGGCACGGCCAGAACAGCGCGCAGCAGCAGTAGAGATGGCAGGAGGAAGAGGGCTGCACGGGGCCCAGAGGGAGGCATGGCGGCGTGGTCTGTGGGCGGAGAGGTGGAATATTTCTGTCCCAAGACTCCTCCTCCCCCTGGACCCAGGAGTCTGGACTTCCAGCGCCGCTCCCCGCCCCCTTCCAAGAATCAAGATTCAAAGCGTTTAGTTATCCGGACCTAGGAGTCTGAGCCTCCAGCCTTTCCTTCCTCAGACCCAGGAGTCCTGGCTTCCAGCATCCTCTTCGCTTAGACTCGAGAGTCTGGGGTCTCGACCCCCTCTTTCCCCTAAACCCAAAGGTCGAGGCCTCAGCCTCCTCTTCTCCCGGGACCTAGAGGTACCAGGGTCCTCCCCCGAGATCCAGTTTTCCAGCCCTCCGGTCCCCCGCCTCCCTTCTTTTCAGGACCGAAGAGTCTAGGACCCTTCAGCCCTTACCTCTCCTTCACCGCAGAGGGCGTCTTCCTGGCATAGGACCTCCGAAGCTTTCTTGGTGTTTTCCCCCTAGGCCACGCCCACTTTCCCGCAGAGGATCCGATCTCAGCAGCCTGATTGGTCCACGCTAGCTCCAGGTTCCTCGGGCCCCTGTCTAGCGGCTCCGCCCCTTTTCGAAGTCGCTGGCCTTTTCTCGAAAGCCTAGCCTCCTTTTTTGGAAGCCCTACCTTTTGACGCCACATATCCTGCTTTTTAGGAGACACAAGGGAGACTTGCAAAGAGAACTACAACTCCCTCTCGGTCCGGGGCAAAATGAGTCTACTTCCGCGGGCATCTTGGCCTCTGGCTCATGGGAGTTGTAGTTTTCTCATTTATTTTCTTTCCTGGACGTGGCTGTAAATTACAGATCGATAGTAGTTGGCACAGGTCACATTATAAGTTTCTTATGTAAGAGAGAAGAGAGCTTGCGACGAGGCCCCTCATGGGTCCCTTTAAGGAACACGTTCTTCCAATTTAGAACCCCTGGAGGAGGGTTGCCTGGCTGCAGCAAAGGCCAAAGGTCATTGCTTTGTTGGAAGTGGAGCGCGGGGTGGGGTCAGAAGGGAGGGGATTAGGGCAGGTTTCAAGGGAATCCCCCGCCCTCCCTTTGAGCCCCCTTTTCTCCCCTGCTTACTTCCCAGAGACCCAGAGATTATGTCCCTGGTTTCCAAAGAGGTGGTCAGTTATGTTTAGAAACTGGCCAGACAAGCAAGGAATTGAGGTGTGAATGTGAAAAGTCTCTCCAGGCAGAAGAGAGGTCTCCAGGATCCCAGGCAGGTGGGTACTGGGGGTCTGGGATCACTGGGGATGAGGTGTTTGGGGTCCAGAGTCTTGAGTTCTCGTGTCTGGGTGAAGGAGTTAGGTATTGGGGGAAGAACAAGCTGGACTCCTGGGCTCCTGATAGTGGTGAAAGCTGGAAACAGGCTTCAGGGTCCCTAACAAGTATTGGCACTGGAATTTGGGTTGTCTGGGTCCAGAAGAAAATCCCAAGCTTAAGATCAGGTGTTGGAGGGCAGAGCCTATTGGGATGTTGGGTCTCGTTCCTGACTTCTTGTTTTGCTTCTCCAGAATGTCTCAGGAAAGTGATACATGGAAGAAAGAGTAAGTGGGGAAATGGGATGGGCAACAGTAGAGATGGAGGGGGCAAGGGGGCGCTTTGATTATGCCCACACCTGCTCAGCATCTCTAGTCTCCTAATGATGTGTGCCTTGCAGGGAGGGTCTGGGGGCTTGGACTTCTGGGTCCTACCTACCTAACGGGAGGGAGCTACAGATGAGGACCACTGGGTCTGAAAGAGGAAGTACTGGGGGCTTTGAGTCCTGAGATAGGAGGGCCTCGAGATTTCTGACGCCTGGACTCTAGATAGGCCAGTGCAGGGAGAAAGAACTTCAGCACTGGCAGAGCAGACTGAGGTTCTATCTCTTCTGTGACCTCACAAGTGTTCAGAACCCTAAATTGGGCAGCGAGAAGAAGGGGAAGGGCTCTTGGGCAACGGGGGTGCCCTGCTTGCTGTCTCTATGAGCCTGCACCTCTCTCAGGGCCCTGGGAGATGAGCTTGCCGCTATGAGGCTGCAGAAGCTGGAACAGCAGGTACTGTGCCCAGGAACCCTACAAACCCTCCCCTTCTATCTTCCATATCCTCTCAGGAGTCCCACCCCAGGACTTGATCTGGGAGTGGTCCTCATTGGCTCTCTCGGAGTCTCAAGTTTTGCAATTGGGAAACGAGAAAACAGGAATTTGGAATCCTCAGGAAGCAAATCTTGGTGACGAGACTCCGAAATTTCCAAGGAACAAAGGGTTCTGGGTCTTCAGGATTCCTAGGTCCTTCGGGAGGAGGGGCCTGGATGCCAGGACTCAGGGTTCTATGGATGGAGTTGCTGACAGAAGGAAGGCCCGGAACTCTCTCACCTATGCAAGGACTCCCCTTGCCCCAGGCCCCCTTTCACCCCTGTCTTCCAGTTCGGTTCCTAGACCCCCCACCCCACCTCTTTCCTGGTCCCGCAGTGGCGTCTGTTTGAGAAGAAGCAGCTACGGAAGCGCCAAGAGCCCCTCATGGTTCAGGCCAATCCTGACGCTTCAGTGCGGCCGCGGATACCGAGGCGGCGGGAGGAGCGCTTCTCCGCTGACAGCGGTGAGGAAAGGTGCCCCGATCCGGCAGGAGCACAGGCTGGAGGGAGGGCCTGTGGGAGTGTGGTGGGGGCTGGGGCTAAAGGGCCTAGAGGTGGGGGGATGGTGGAGCTCGTGGAGGGTAGGGGCGCTTTGATAGATCCGCGGGCCGGGCCTGTGAGAGTTTGGGGACATGGCAGAGAGATCAAGAGTGCGGGTTATGGTGCACGTAGAGGTGGGCCCCGAAAGAATTCTGTGATTTGGCTAGGGTGGAGCCTGGGAGAGCCGGGGACCGCCTAAAGAGTGCGGGGACGGGGTCTATGTCGTGGAACTCGTGGGCTTGGGAGAGTTGGGGGAGGTGCCTGGAAAAGCGCCTGGACGCAGCTCCTGAGAAACCAGAGGGCTGAAGAAGGCAAAACCCCGGGGCCAGGCCTGGGTAATTTAAAGCCGATTTACTGGAGAGCCCGCGTGGGACTGTTAACAGACGGAATCCCGACAGTTTAGTGGTAAGGCTGTGCTTGTTTGAGTCTTGAGGTTGGGGTTCTGAGTGGGTCTCGGGGGTTGGGTAGTCAATCAGGGACGAGGTTTGGGAGACCAGCGAGGAGGTGGATCTTCTCAGAGAACCAGGATTTTATGCTTCGTTGTTAATGGGCCTCGCCACACCTTCTCCCAGGCCCCAGGAACCATTTCCTTCAGGAGAATGTGCCAGAGGCACATTTGTGCCCAGGATCCCACGGTATCCTCCTGGGCACCGTAAGCTGTGGTGGAGATGGCAGTGGTGAGCGTGATTCTCTGCTACCGCCGACAGAAGCAGGTAATCTCAAATCCTTGGGCGGTTGATACCCCAGAACTCCACTCCCCTAGAACCCAGGAGTCTAGAACCACTCAGTCCTTGCTGTCTCCAAAGGACCCCCCCTCCCCGGGCCCGGATATGCTTCACCACAAGGAGTCCAGGTCATGAACCTTCTCCTCCAGTCCCCAGGAATCTGCATCTCCAGCCCTCTTCCTTCCCTGGTATTCAGAAATCCCAGTCTCCAGTTCTCCTCCCTTTCTTGACTACCAGGCAGTTCTGATCTGGAGTTGGAGGAAATCTCCGTGGAGGATGTTCCTGCCTCGCCACTTCCTTGTGAAGAGCCTCCGTGGGCTCTTTCGCAGCACAAAGGCTGGCTAGCCTGCCAACGATCTGGTAATTTTTGTGACACTGGATGAAATCTGGTCCCCTGGTCCATGTGGCACTTCCTCCGCCTGTTTGTAATAGCTCTTTTGAGATATATTTCACATATTATATAAATTCACTCATTTAAAATTGTACAATTCCATGGTTTTCAGTGTATTTACTGAGATGTGTGCAACACACACCACAATGAATTCTAGATTATTAATTATCATTACCCACAAAAGAAAACCCTATACATTTTATCAGTCACTGCCCCACCCTACCCTCATTTCTCCCAGACCTAAGTAACTACTAATTTAATTTCTGTCTCTTTAGATACTTCATATATAGAATAATACAGTATATAATTTCTTGTGATTGGCTTCTTTTGCTTAGCATGTTTTCAATGTTCATCTATTGTATAGCATTATCAGTATTTCATTCCTTTTTCTTAATAACATTCAACGGTAGGGACATTTCCTTTTATTCTCATGACTTGACCAGTGATTTCAATAACAGGACTCTGGGTTATAACCCCAAATTTGCTCCCTCCTCCCATTTTAGTTCCCCAGTCTCACGGATGCTCTCTCTGGGACAAAGGAAAGAGAGGACTCTAACCCTTCCCTGTCCTTAGATCCAGGACAGTCACAGACTTCTCAACTTGTGCACATAGGGGAGGAGGAGGATCTGGCAAGTGAGGTTGATGATAAATAAGTAGGAGTCGGAAACCTAGGAGTTCTGACCTTCTCCAGCTAGCACTGATGACCTTGTCCCAGGCTCTTGGGACCCACGTGTCCTGAGCTCAGTCTTTTCAGGGCTTTTTTTCTACCCCTTAGGCGCCCGTGCTGAGGACAAGAGCGAATTACAGGATGTTGGAAATGAATACGAAGTGCCCAGTGCCAGATCAAGCCCTGGAATGGGTGGTAACGGTGGCCTTGGAGACTTGGCCTCCAACAAGGTGGGAGGTGGCACAGCCAATAAGGATATAGGAGCAGGAAGGCTAGTCTCAGGCTCGCGGGCGCTAAAATTCTGCAGCCCAATCAAGGGCCCTTTTTACTGGTGGGTGGAACCTGTTATGTTTGGGCTAGCAGAAGTTCTTTGTGTGTACCGTTTATTTTCAATCTAGAGGATCAGAACTGATGTGAGCATCTACCTTAAAACCCATCCCACCAAAAGGCAGTGAGCTTTGGAGAGGGTGAAATAGTGATAGAAAAGTACCAGATGGCACTCATTTTGGTATGAATGAAAGCGAGATAGTTTCAGTTGAGAAGATCTGGGCGGTATTATATGTTGTTAATATATAGACTCGGTGACCACGGGTATTAAAGGAATGGGCAGTACTTTCAAGAGGATTCTCCATTTGGTAGGTGAAATGGGTGTGGCTAATGTTACTGGCCAATCAACAATGAAGTGATCTTGGGGTTTGAGCTTGGGAATTGAACATACTGGCCAATCAGCAGGTGGCTGAGATATTTGACCAATAAACAGAAACTGGTCGAGACAACGTAACCCTGAGCTGGGATGGCCAAGCCCTTGTTGGCAAAGCTGGGGGCGGGGAAAGGTGAGCGGGCTGAGGGGCTGAAGAGGGCAATCCTCGGCTGTCTCTCAACTTGAATTTGGTGCATGGGCCAGGGCGAAGACCTGGAAGAGAAGAAAGAGGAGCCGGAGTTTACCATGAGGAAATCCCCAGGGACGGCCGACGAAGTGGTGTCCGAGGCGCGCACGGCGCGGGCAGCGGCGATGTGGGGAGCTCGCCCTGCACGCCTCCCTGCGTCCCAGGCCCTCGGCTGGGCGAGGATATGAAAGCATATGTGCTGCAGCCAGCGATGCGCGGTCACACGGTGCAGTGCCTCATCAACCGCGACAAGCGCGGGTTAGACAAGGCCACGTTCCCTTTCTACTATCTCTACCTGGAGGCAGCCGACGGCCAGAAGGTGTGGTCTGGCCACACCTCGCAGGGTCTGAGTGAAATCAAGACTTACTTAGGCGAATCGAAGCCTTGCTCTTCATTGAGCTAGGACTAATCAGCTCCAACGCCAGGCCCTGCCCTTCAGAGAACTGGGCTCCTTTATTCTCAGAGCCCAGTGGCATAGGCCCTCCCCATCCCATAACCCAGGCTTGTCCACTTTCGAATTGAGCTGGCCTTTCTCACAACTAGGCCACGCCTCCTCAGAGTCCCAAACACCACCCCCTTACAGACCCTCCAGGTATTTGCCACCTTTTGTTGGGGCTTCCCTGGTAGCTCAGCTGGTAAAGAATCTGCCTGCAATGCAGAAGACCCCAGTTGGATTGGATTACTGGGTCGGGAAGATCCCCTGGAGAAGGGAACGGCTACCCACTCCTGGATATTCTGTCCTGGAGAATTCCATGGACTTTGTGGTCCATGGAGTCGCAAAGAGTTGGACACGGCTGAGCGACTTTGACTTCTCACTTCTCACCCTACTCAGTGCCAGATAGGATTTTCACAGATGAAACGCTAAAGTCCTGCTGTAATATTCCAAGTGAAGCCCTTCCCTATTCTAAAGCCAGACCCTGCCTGCCAGGCGAGTTCGCCCCTGCCTTGGCTTTCCCTCAGCCCTGGGCCCAATATCCGAAGGAGTAGGGGAGATACTAAGATGTGAAATGAAGCTCCCCTTTTGGGACCCAGGTGACACCCTGCATCTACCAGCAAGCCTCAGTTCAGTTGCTCAGTCATTTTCGACTCTTTGTGACCCCATGGAGTGCAGCATGGCAGACTTCCCTGTCCATCACCAACCCCCAGAGCTTACTCTCATCCTCTGTCATCTCCTTCTCCTGCCTTCAGTCTCTCCAAGCATCTAGGGTCTTTTCCAGTGAAGAAGACCTTTGCATTAGGTGGTCAAAGTATTGGAGTTTCAGCTTCAGCATCAGTCCTTTAAATGAATATTCAGGACTGATTCCCTTTCCTTTCCAGCAAGCCTTAGGACACTTACTGCTCCATTACCCTTTCCTCTGTCTTGGGACATGGTATTTCCTTGTTTTTAGACCCCTGTGTGCACACTAAGTCACTTCAGTCCTTTTGACTCTGACCCTATGGACAGTAGCTCACCAGGGTCCTCTGTCCATGGGATTCTCCAGGCAAGAATATTGGAGTGGGTTGCCATACCTACTCCAGGGGATCTTCCTGACCCAAGGTTCGAACCTGCATCTCTAATTCTCCTGCATTGGCAGGTCACTTCTTACCACTAGCACCACTGCCACTAGGGAAGCCCGGGTCTTTTGGACCCCTAGCTCTAGCCAAATATCAGAAGTCAATTCTAATGGGCTATTTATCACATCCACAGTACTTCCTTCTGGCGGGACGCAAGAGAAAAAGGAGCAAAACCTCTAATTACCTCATCTCCTTGGACCCTACAGACTTGTCTCGGGATGGGAACAATTTTGTGGGCAAAGTCAGGTGGGCAGAGTTTTGATGTGTGTGCTAAACAGGTGGCAAGGGGTGGGAGGAAGGGGACAATTGAACTACATTTCCCAGCAGTCCAGGGGTACAAATTTCCACCTGCTCTAGAACTTTTTCTCTTAGGGACTGATGGGTTATGTAGTCCTTCAAGTTGTAACTCCAGGGTGGTTGGGAATAGAACTGAAGACTTTTGGAGGCAAGCCTGGCATTAAAGACATTTGACTTCTTGAGCGGCAGGGAGCTGGGACTTCTAAGTTTCTGTGACAGAAGAGGACTCATATATGTGAGTTCTGTCTTAGAGGAAGAGCGTTGCTAAAGGCCCAAGGCAGGAGCCTAAAAATCCTCCCCAAAGGAAGAGAAGGACCTGGGACTGGTAGATGGAACATGAGTCTTATGTAGAGGATGGATTGAAAGACTTGATGAGATGACATGGGAAAGCAAAACAGAAATATTGTTTTTATTCTGACCATTTCCCTCCTGGAGCAGATCTAATGTTTTGGGCACCAAGTTCAGCATCTTCGACAATGGGGTGAATCCAGAAAGGAAACATTTTTTTCCGGAGACAGCTCAGATCAGGGAGGAGCTGGGAGCTGTATGTTATGTGAGTGTCTGGGGGGAGGTGTACACGAGAGAGGAGTAGAACGGTGGGGAGGGAGAAAGAAGCAGGTCAAATGGAACATACCACCCTCAGGAGACCAACGTCTTGGGATTCCGATGGCCCCGGAAAATGAAAGTTATTATTCCGGAAATCAACACCCAGAACCAAAGAATCTGTGTCCAGCCAAAAGTGTGAGTCCACCAAACTTGAGAATCTCTGGGTCAGTGGAGGAGGAAGGTCTGGGGGACCGGCCATAGATGCTAAGAGAGGGGCCCGATGGGTTGCATAAGGTCACATAAGCCGGGAGGATTTTTTCAGACTTAGCTGTCTTAGGAAGAGAAAACTAGGGACTCAAAATTCTGCTTTCGGAGGAAAAAGTTGGTTGGTAGTTGGCTAACCACGCCCCCTACTTTACCCTTAAGGAACGAGAATCGCTCCTGAGTCGCCTCCAACGAGGGGCCAGCCAGGGCCTGGTCCTTCTGCAAAATAAAGCCCCATTGTGGAAAAACGAGAGAGGCGGCTACGTGCTCGATTTTCATGGTCGGGTCACACGAGCCTCTATCAAGAACTTCCAGATCATGCATCCGGATGACCGTGAGCTCCTAGGAACCGATTTACCTTGGCAAGGGGGCAGGAGGAAAAGTACTTTTCTCACATTAGCAATTGAGCATTTTTGCAGGGAGGGCCGACTCAACGCTATTGCAAAGCCTATGGGGGAAGTATAGTGTACACGGCTGAAAGTGAAGTCGCTCAATCGTGTCCGACTCTTTGCGACCCCATGAACTGTAGCCCACCAGGTTCCTCTGTTCATGGGATTTCCCAGGCAAGAATACTGGAGTGGGTTGCCATTTCCTTCTCCAGGGGATTTTCCCGACCCAGGGATCGAACCTGGGTCTCCGGCATTTCGGATGGACGCTTTACTAGCTGCGCCACCAGGGAACACAGCTGAGGGCCTTGTAAACACACTTACGGGATTCTGGGCGGAATAAGGGCGCCGCACAGCCTCTCGGGAGTCGTAGTTCTCGCGGCTCAGAGGCCCGCGGCAGGGAACTAACACACCCTCAGTTCCTGACTTCCTCTTCAGCGGACTACCTCGTGCTCCAGTTTGGTCGTGTAGCCCCAGACACGTTCATCATGGACTTCCGCTTCCCACTTTGCCCTCTCCAAGCCTTTGCCATCTGCTTGTCCAATTTCGATGGGAAGCTGGCGTGTGAGTAAATTCAATAAATAACTCTCATCAGCTTCTGTGCCTGCTCATTTCAAGAAAGAGCCTCCGCATGCCTTCTTTTACATGAGTTTACTAATAACCAATACTTACTAGATGGCGCCTGGGCGCCCTGTTCTGTGCTCTAGGGAGTAGGCTTATGGACAGCACTTGCTCTCCTGAAATCATAGTCCGATCATGGGGGATGGGTCTTAACAAAAATTCAAAATGCTCGCCTGCAATAAAGGAGGAAAATATAAGGTGGCTGGGTCAGAGCAAGGCATCTCTAAAATATATATACTTTTATGCTACATCTGAATAACAAGGAACTAGCTGAGCCAGAGAGGTCAGGGACGGGCACATGAGGCAGCAGCTCATACAAAGGTGGAAGGGGGTTTGGTGGTTTTCGGAATGAAAGGGTGGTGTAGCATCAGCCTGCTGGGGAACCAGTGGGGAGGGGCAGGGTATGAGGCTGGACAGGGTGCAGGACATTTGGAGCACTCTTGTTTGAACTGCTGAGAAGAGTTTTTAAGTTGGAGCAGTAAGTAGGATGGGTAATTGAAGACATGCATGTGTGGATGAAAGAATAATTACAGTAGTAACCAACACAACATGTTATTCAACAAATATTGTTTTAATTATGACTTATTTGGGGATCTTACAAACTCTTAAGGTATGTGCAGTTGTTAGCCACGTTTTACAGAAAAGGAAACAGTTTATGGACATAGGATTTATAAATGTGGAATCAGGTACATTTATAAGTGTAAAAGCCTTGGGGACACATCTGCCAGTAGGGAAGATGTCTTTGTATTTCAAGAGCACACAGCAAACTGGAGCTTAACCCGTTTTTTAGGAATTAGTGAGTTCAGCTCTCAGACCCTTTAGGGAGATAACTGTCCTAGGTTTAATAAAATGTAGGCAGATGCAAAAAATATATAATAATACCCCGACAAAACCCACCAGTCCTTAGTTCAAAGAAGCCTCCGGATGGGAAGAGGCAGATTCAAGGGATGATGGGAAATGTAGTTTATCGTCCACGGAAGGGCTAGCCTTTATGTATTCCCCCTCAACTATCTTGGGGACTCAGGAGTAGTGAATGCTGTCAGCTCAGACACACACGGAGACGCTGCTTATTACAAAAAGCTTTATTATATAAACCAACAGTCAAATAAATAGTTAACACAAAAACTACTTCACATTAGCCACGCCTCCCACTGAGTTCTAGGCAAGCAGACAAACAGGGAGGGGAGGAAGAGGCCAGAGCGCGGCTTAAGGGCGTGGCCTGGAGAGGGGACATCGGTGAGGTCCGGGTAGGGGCAGGGACGGTGGCCAGGGAAGTGGGAGGGTTCCCGAGACGTGCCCAGGCCCTGGCCCGGGCAGCAGGGGTGAGGTAGGGACCCAGCTCCTCTTGGACCTGGGCGATGCGTCGGGCGAAGCGGCTTCGATCCCGGGCGAACTGCTCCCAAGGGCCTCTGCGCGCGGCCTGGGCCGGTCCTGCCCAGACAACCAGGGGATGGACGGAGACCTTCTCAGAGAAGCGCACCTGGAGATGGACGGGCACAGACATGGGGAGACACACACACACACAAGATAAAAGGGCCGCAGGTGGTGAGGTGGGGAGAAAGAGAAACAACAACAACAAAAATGAGTTGCACAACAATGCTTGTCATCTGGCTTGTTATCTCGCCTGCCAAGTGATTCCTCAGCTGACTCACTGAAGGCAGAGGTGGGGCCCTGGGGTTGACATGAGCTCAGAGGCTCCTTCCTCCCACAGGGGCCAGCCTCTTGCAAAGGATTGCATTAACGTGAACACAGCCCTCCCAATGGAGCTCACATGCAACCCTCTGCAACACGGGGGGAGCCAGGAGTTGGGGTCTCCAGTCCTTTGGTCCCCAGGCCGAGGAGTGCTGGCTCCCAGCCCCTCTCCTCCCTAACCTCAAGAATCTAAGTTCTCAGTACCCACCTTTCTGGTCTTCGGGAGAGGTTCAAGGTCCAGATGCCTGGTGGAGGTTTGTGCAGACTTGAGCCGTCTTTGCAGTCGGAGGGGCAGCCGAGGAGGAGCCCAGGGAGGTGGGGGCCTCTCTCCAGGTAAATAGATGGCCACTTGGAAGGGGCAAGGCTCAGCTTCTCCCCACTTCTCAGCAGCTTCCCCTCCGTCTGTTTTCTCTCCAGGCTGATCAATCTGGTCCCTGAGGAGGGCACTCTGGGTCTGAAGGGAGGGGCTGGGTCCCAAGTCAGCTGCTCCTGATTCATCATCTTCGTCCTCATACTCATCTTCTTCCTCCGTGTTTTCTCCTGGTCGATACACCCAGTTGCTCAGGAAGGCACTTATGGGTGGGATGGCAGAGGAGACTTCGGCTTCTCCCTCATCTTCAGTTGCTTCTAAATCACAGTCCTCCTCTTCCTCTGTGTCTTCTCCTGGTCGATACACCCAGGCGCTCAGGAAGGAACTTTTCAGAGAGATGGCAGAGGAGACCTTGGCTTCTTCCTCATCTTCACTTGCTTCTGAATCACAGTCCTCCGTGTCTTCTCCTGGTCGATACACCCAGGCACTCAGGAAGGCACTTGTGGGTGGGATGGCAGAGGAGACCTCGGCTTCTCCCTCATCTTCAGTTGCTTCTAAATCACAGTCCTCCTCTTCCTCTGTGTCTTCTCCTGGTCGATACACCCAGGCGCTCAGGAAGGAACTTTTCAGAGAGATGGCAGAGGAGACCTTGGCTTCTTCCTCATCTTCACTTGCTTCTGAATCACAGTCCTCCGTGTCTTCTCCTGGTCGATACACCCAGGCGCTCAGGAAGGCACTTGTGGGTGGCACGGAAGAGGAAGCCCCCATTTCCTCTGAATCACAGTCCTCCTCCTCCTCCTCTGTGATCCCACTGTATGGATGCTGCCAGGTCCTGAGAGAGGGCCTCTGGGCTAGACTTGTGGAGTGTGGCCCTCTGTCAGCATCTCCTTTCCCAGCCTGTTTGTCCTCCTCTTCCTCAGGCTCCTCTCCCGAACAACATTCCCAGGCCCTGAGGTGGGAGCCTACAGATGAGGGGTACATGGAGGTCTTCATGGCTGCTTCAGTCTCTGTTCTTTCTTCTGTGGCTCCATTCACCGGGCCGCACACCCTAACAGCTTCTCCATCCTCCTCCTCCTCTTCCTCCTCCCCTAAGCAACACTCCCAGTGTGACAGAGGAAAAGAGAACCGGGTCACTTCGTTACATCCAGTAACCGCTTCTTCCTTAGATTCCTTCTCCCCAGGAAGCTCTGGCAGAGATCTTATCAGAAGGCTGAGGGGCAGGGGAGCAGGCTGGCCATCCATAAATTCTTCCTGCTCTCTAGGGACACCAGTTGCTTCTTCCCCACTGTACTTTTCATCATCATCATCTGAAAATCCCCAGGCTTCGGGAAGAGAATGCTTGGCTTCCAGGTCAGGGCAGGCCCCTGGGGGAGGCTTCTCCGTCCTCCTCAGCCGCTCCACTGTCTTCGGTCTCCTCTTGAGGGTGCCTGCCCCAGGGGGCATTGTAGGTGGCCAGAGAAGCCTTTACTTCATCCTCCAGGCCAGCTCCTCCCTGATCCGCTTCGATTACTGCTTCCACTAGCCAGGGCTCTGGAGGTCCTGGGCCCCTCAGGAGGCTCCAGGCCCGGTTGAGAAGGCCCATCAGTGGGGACAGGAGGAAGAAGGGGTGGGTACCTCTCCAGGGGGCAGGCTGATGGGGCATTTGTCCTGGAGCCATCTGTCTGGGCTGGGGAAAGAGGAGGGAAAAAGGGAGGTCAGGTTTAGAAGCCATTTAGGAATGGCATCAGAGGATGACTTTGAGTCATAGCAACGGAAATAGTAACACAAACAGCAATGTAAGAGTTCCTGCCCCACATTCCTGGGATCACCCAGCCACTCCCATCTCTGAATTTTGTTTCCCCACCTCTTCTCTCAAAACCCAGGAGTCCCCAGTTCTCTCCTTCCCTTAGTCCAACAAGCCCCCAGCCCCATCTGCTCTCAAACCCATAAGTACTGGTCCCAGGAAGCCAAAACGCAGGTCCTCTACTTACTTCTCTTGGGAACAAAGTCCTAGTCCTTGCTTCTCTCAACTCCTGAGGACTGACAAATTAGCTCCCATCACCCATCCCCCGCCTTGGAAACTCAAAAATTCCGATCCCTGGATGATTACTTCTCTGGGAACCCAAGAGTCTGGCTCCCGGACCCCTCTTCCGTCTGCCTCAGGACTCTCAAGTTCCCAATTCTTTCTTCTTCCTAAGTCTGAGCCCTGGGGTCCCTCCCACCTCTCCAGAACCCCTCAAGTTTCCAGGCCTTCCTTAGTACCCACCGGAATTCAGAAGTCTGAGCTCCCGCCTCCTAACTGGCCAGGAGTCCGGTCCCAGCCCCCAATCCCTGGGGACCTAGGTGTTCCGATACCCTCAACTCACTAGCTCTGGACTGCGCGTCAACCCGGAGGCAGGAGCGCCGGCTGAGGTTGCCACAAGCGTTCGCAGGTTCGGACGGCTCGGGAGGTCAGCGCGTTCATCTCGGCCTCCGGCGTCGGGCTCGAAGACTCAAGTTGTCACCGGCTGCTGCAAGCGCTGTTGCGACAAAGAGGCGTACGATCGTCCAGGGAAACATACGAATACATCCAGGCCAGAAACTTCGCGAAGAGGTGACGCTACTGTCAGCGCTTTTATGGACCAAGGCAGCCGGACGTGCTGACGTCAGAGGGGAGGCGGGGTTTCGAAACGTAAAAGTGAGGGAAGGGAACGGAAAACAAGGTTGGACTTCTCGCGGAGATTCCGCGCTTTGTGACATCACGCGGCGGCGGTGTTTCCAAGCGTGGCCACGCCCCCAAGCGAGCGAGCTGTCGCTCAAGCGCGTGAACTGCTCAAGCAGAAAGTGAGGTCGTTTAACCCTTGTTCCAGGCAAATACCTCGCCTCTAACTTAAAACCAGGCCCCAGTCTGGCGTCTCCCACTTTCCATCTGTTCGACTTCCTACCTGGTGTGGGAGAGTATTATTGTTCCCATATCATAGATGGGGAAACTAAGGCTTGGGAATGAAATCACTTGCCCAAGGCGGTCACAGCAGAGTCTAGATTCATTGCCAAAGAGACAGAATGTGTAAGCCCCCTGAAGGCAGGCACTTTGCTTTGCTCACTGCATGGCACATAGTAAGTCCTCAGCAAATACGTGGTGAAAGTGAAGGTGTTAGTCGCTGAGTTGTGCCCGATTCTTTGCGACCCCATGGACTAGCCTGCCAGGCTCCTCTGTCCCTGGAATTCTCCAGGCAAGAATACTGGACTGGATAGCCATTCCCTTCTCCAGGGGATTTTCCCGACCCAGGGATCGAACCCAGGTCTCGTGCATTGCAGCCAGATTCTTTACCATGTTGAAGGGATACTTAACCAAAAATTCACACGCCTTCCCTTTCTCGGGCACAAGTCTCCACTGGTAGGTTTCACCTGCTTCAAATTTATCAATGCAAAACAAAAAACCTCTGCTTACACAAACTGAAATTCTGGCTGTGTAGCACCAACGGAACCTCATGGGAGTGTGTGTGTGTGTGTGTGGGGGGGTCTTCTGCCATAAATTCCAGGCCCAGGAACACTGTCCCAGTCCTCCCCCGAACAGCCCCCCACCACTCACCTCCATCCCTCCCGCCCCTCCCCGTAATCCTGTTCTTCAAAATATGCCCAGGACTCAAGTCTCCCTCCTGAAGGGGTCATCCTCAGTCTAGAACGGAATTCTCGCGTGAATCCGAGGTGGACATTGACCCTGGCCACTTGACACTGCTCGCTCAGGAATCTGGGCCACTCCTCGTCACTGGCACACTTGGACCCGTCCACTTAAATCCACCTTCCAGATCCCAGCTCCATTCACAGCCCAGCAGTCCTGAATCCTAGCTCACACCTTTCCAGGTGTCCAGGAGTCTGAGCCCCCGCCCCTTCCAAGATCCTAGTGATCTCCACTCAGGGCGCGCTAGTGACCCCCGGCCCCCGACAGCGACTAATCCACTGAGACCCTGGGGTCCAGGCCCAGTTCCAACTCGCCAAATATTTAGGAATCCTAGCTTCAGGTTTATGGGACCCCGGTGGCCCAGGCTCCAGTCCAGCAGGGATCTAGTGGTCGGGGAGGGGGCTGGACGTCACCCCCAACCCCTCCCCTCGCTGCGGGGGCAGCTGAGCCAGAGGTCAGGCTGCGGTGGGGAGGCCAAGAGGGGCGGGGTCAGCTGGGATTGGGAGGGGAGACAGACGCGTGGGCGGCTGGCAGAGGGAGGGAAGGACCCGCAGAGAGGAAAGAGAAACTGGGCGAGCGAGGAAGAGAGAAAGTGAGAAGGGGAATCCGGGAGAGGAGGAAACAGCGGTCGTGGAAGGCCACGGAGAGAAAGAGAAAGAGATTGTAAGGGAGAGGGAGAGACGGGGCGAGACAGGGAGGGAGAGAGAGAAAAGGGGATGGAGACTTAAAGACGAGAACTCCGTGAGTCCCAGAGAAAGAACTGGACAGAAACAAGAAAGACTGGGAGAGAAAGTGGTATGCAGGGTGGGGGTGCTGCAGAGGAGAGAAGGAGTGAGGGAGAGACTGGGAGAGAAAAGAGATTTGAGAGCCAGAGACGCGGAGACAGAAGGTGAGACTGGAGAGAGAGAGACAGGGTAAGAGGAAGAGAGATCGTCTGAGGAAGAGATACCGTCAGAGACAAAGAGACAAAAAGGGTGTGGATGAGCAGGTGAGAGCGGAGGGCTATGAGAGGCCGCCCCTGAGAAGCGGCGGAGGAGGGGGACTGCGGCTGGGTGTCCCAGCACCCACCTTGCCCTCGTGTGCTCTCTGCCCTCCGGACCCCAGAGCTGGTAAGTCCCCTGGCTGGGCTGCGAGGAGCGGCCAGAGTGCACATTCTTGGTGTCCTGGGATTTGGCAGGGATGTTTTAGGGGTGCATGTGGGAGGAAGGGCAGGAGACAGGTAGCTGCAGGGGCGGGGGTAGCCCCGGAAAGAGTCAGGGAATGAAGGGTTCCTGAGCACAGAGAGGGTCAAATTCCTGGCCAGAGGGCAGGGGGGCAAGAATAAAGGGGCCCCTATTCTCTGTCCCGGGCTACAGATGACTACCCCCCCCTCCCCACAGCTGCCAGGGCCGCCCACCTCTCTTGGCATCACTCTTGGTATGCAGTCCCAGGCCGGGGCCTACCCCAGCACCCCCAGGCTTCAAACAACAGGCTCTTTCTCCTCAGCCCCCTCCGACCTGCAAGCCCCTGACCCTGTCTCTGTCCCCACCCGGGTCATCTGCAGAGAGAGGCTCACACAGCTCCTTTTTTCTCTCCCCAAGCCCCCAATGGAGGACGGCAGACCTCGGAGCAGCCTCAGCCTAGCCAGCAGTGCCTCGACCATCTCCTCGCTCGGTGGCCTGAGCACCAAGGTTCGACTTCTTGGTGGGGCTGGGAGGAGCCCGGGCGGGAAGGGGGTGCTCTGGGCTCCCCCTATCTTCCTGTTTCCAAGCCCTGCTTTTGGCACCACCCAAGGGACTCCAGTTGTCAAGAGCAAGGATCTTTAGCAATGGGGTCTGCCAGACCTAGCGAAGTCCCAAATTGCCCACCCACCAAAGCTAGGAATTCAGAGGCACTCCCAGCTGTCCCCACCCCGCGGTATTTTCCTAATTTGAAGCCAGACTAACAACCCTGCTTGACTCTGGTTGCTAGGATAAGGCCACTCCCCAGCCGTGACCTCCCCTCTCCCCAGCCAGGAACTCAGTGTCTACTCTTATTAGGGACTAAGAAATCCTGTCTCTAGCCATGCCATCTCCCTGGTTCTAAAATCTGATAAAGGAAAGACCTTTCTCTGACCATAAGGCCTCATGCGGCCCGAGATACTTGCCTCCCAAATCGTCTTCCCAGACCAAAGTTCAGCAGTGACATTCATTTTCTTGTCCTCCAGCCCCTCCCCTCACTCATTTCCAGCTTCCCAAGTTCAGATTCTGTAGACTTGATTCTGACCTTCGTCAGCACCATTGCCAAGGAAGGGCATCCTTTGGGAATCTGGCCTGGGATATCCATGGGGACGGGGTTGGGGGTGGCATCTATCAGAATGGAGGGATTGGAGCACGCACCACCACCCTGGATGTGGTCTCTGTGGAATTCCATTCCCTGGCAAATCAAAGATGTCCTTTGATTCCAGCTGACCCATCACCAGGCATTCAGCCATGTTGCTGGTTCAGATCCCAAAGGCTTCAGATCTCCATCTCTGGCTTTGGTGGCTAAGGGCATGTTCTCCTTGGCAATGGACCTTTTATTCCCAAAGTCCCTCCCTAGTGGTCAATGGCCTTTTCCTTGACTCCAGACACCTCTTTCCACCCATGGAAAGTGTCTCTTAACTCTGCACTATGCACATAAACAATTCTAATGCCCAAACTCAGCTCCCACCTTGACCAGGTTTCTAAAGACAGCTGAGTGAGGGCATTGGGTTGCCTGGGTCCCACTGCATGCCTTCCCAAGTCCATCCCAAGTCCGCGTTCACGTCTGTCCTCCTTGTCTCCTCAGAAGTCCACCCGGGCAGTGAGCAAGGTGCACGCCTTCGGCAAGCGGGGCAATGCGCTCAGAAGGGACCCCAACCTCCCTGTGCATATCCGAGGCTGGCTTCATAAACAGGTAGAGTGAGTGAGAGAAGGGACCAAGTGATGACAGAGGCTGTGCCTTTGGCTGTCCACCATTTCTCTCCTTCCAAGTCTCCAAATATGTTTTGGTTTTTCTTTCCCGATCCCTGCTACCTCCCTTATTCTGTCAACTCATTCATCCCTGCCATGACTACTTCTTGAACATTTACCCTGTGCCAAGCCCTGCGGCACATATCATGTAAATAAAACAAACAAGTATCTAGCTACATCCAAGGTGGCAAGGATGAATAATAAATTAATGTATATAAAAATGGATTCGATGATTTCAGATGGTGGGAAATGAAGCGCTGTGAAGAAATAACACAGGCTTCCCCAGTGGCTCAGTGGTAAAGAACTCGCCTGCCAATGCAGGAGATGCAGGTTTGATCCCTAGGTTGGGAAGATCCCTGGAGAAGGAAATGGCAACCTAGTCCAGTATTCTTACCTGGGAAATCCCATGGTCAGAGGAGCCTGGTGGCCACAGTCCATGGGGTTGCAAAGAGTCGGACATGACCTAGTGACTGATCAAGAAGAAATAACATAGGAAAATGTGCTGGAAGGTGGCTGAAGGATGAGAGCTACATTTGAGTGTTGGTCAGGGAAGGTGTCTCTGGGGAGATGACATTTGAGCTGAGAATTATATGTCAAGAAGGATCCCACTGTGTTAAGATCTGGGGAGCAGAGGGAATCTGAAAGCAAAGGACCCTGCAGCAGGCAAAAATTTGGTGTTTGGTGGGAGCTAAGGTGAGAGAAGGAGGAGAGACAGGCGGCAAGGAAGTGTTAAGAGTGGTCCCAGACCAGCAGTATCAGCATCACCTGGGAACTTTCTAGAAATACAAATTGTCAGCTCCCACCCCAGATCTACTGAGTGGAGAACGCTGGGGGAGGGAACCAGGGGTCTGTGTTTTAATAAGCCCTGCTGCTGATTCTTATGTGTACTGGAGTTGGAGATGCCTTGTAAGGCAGCAAGTTAGGGTAAGGAATTTGAGATTTATTCTAAGTGTGACAGTCATCTCTGTTTTGAGCAGGGGACTCACATGATCTGATTTATAATTTTAAGAAATCATGAGTGGGGACTTGCCCGGTGGTCCAGTGGCTAAGACTCCTCACTCCTAATTTGGGGGCCCAGGTTCCATCCCTGAACTGAGAACTAGATCCTACACCCCACAACTAAAAATCCCACATGCCAGGATGAAGATCAAGAATGTTGCAATTAAGACCTGGCACAGCCAAATAAATAAGTAAAAATAAATACTTTTTAAAAAGATAATGCTGCTCCTGTGGGAAGGGATGGAAGAGAAGAGGAGCACAAGGTTGGCGATGGATTAGTTCTGGCAGAGGAAATGGGGAGACGCAGGGTATGGCTCAGCATCACCTTCCTGACCTGTGTCTCACATGCCATATTAAATGGGCCAAGTTATCCTACAGAAAGCTGCTGCCAGTGTGTGGTGAAGTATCGTTCTGTCCCAGTCTTCCTGTAATTTCTCAGTCTCCGAAAGACAGATGAGAAACCATGAGGTTCCTAGTGGAGAAATGACTTGCTTAAGGGCACAGTGTGAAAGTGCTGGGGTTAGGAGTCATACTCAGGTCCCACTGTGTCTAAAATCTATGTCCCCTCAGCTGCAACCCACTGGTTTCCAGTTCTCCACCTGAATCTATTACATCTAATATGTCTCTCTTCTCCTCCCCTTTCTGTGGGTCTTTGCTTCCAAGTGTCGCTATCTCCACCTTTTTCCCGCCCCTCTCTACTTCCACTCTGTCTCCCCAGGACAGCTCCGGGCTCCGGCTCTGGAAACGCCGCTGGTTCGTCCTCTCTGGCCATTGCCTCTTCTATTACAAGGGTCAGTGCCCCAGCTGGCATGGGTGGGTGGGGGCCCCCTCCCCCGTCTCCCTTTCCTCGAGTCTTTGGGCCTCCAGGTCTCTGTGTGGTCCATTATCCCAGCCTCTCTTTTGCAGACAGCCGCGAGGAGAGCGTCCTGGGAAGCGTCCTGCTGCCCAGCTACAGTATCAGGCCAGATGGGCCAGGAGCTCCCCCGAGGGCGGCGCTTCACCTTCACCGTGAGTCCCTTCCCCAGTGGGAACTAAGGCACTGGGCAGTGGGGGCAGGCATGCAGCATCCATTATTGAAGATAAAAGACTTTTACCAGGGTCCATGGCATCCTTCTTTTTAGAGGGCCCGATGTCCCAGTCCCCCAGCTCTCTCTTCTCGCAGGCAGAGCACCCGGGCATGAGGACCTACGTTCTGGCTGCTGACACGCTAGAGGACCTGCGGGGGCTGGTTACGCGCGCTGGGACGGGCCTCTCGCGCGGAGGGGGACGATTGGTGAGTATAAGTCTAGGCCACGCCCCTGATCCTATACCTCCAATCTGGGCCCGGCTAATCATCCCAAACTCCTCCCCTTGAGACCCTGACACCTTCAGTGTCCAATCACTAGTCTTCTAGCTAAGGCGACTCCGCCCTTCATGTCCCACCTCCAGGAAACCATCTCCAATCGGCAAAACGTATCTCTCTGTAAGCTCCCGCGACCACTTTGTCCATCAGTATTCAGTTCAGTTTGGTTTAGTCGCTCAGTCCTGTCCGACTCTTTGCAACCCCATGGACTGCAGCATGCCAGGGTTCCCTTTCCATCACCAACTCCCGAAGCTTGCTCACACTCATGTCCATGGAGTCGGTGATGCCATCCAACCATCTCATCTTCTGTCGTCCCCTTCTCCTCCCACCTTCAATCTCTCCCAGCATCAGGGTCATTTCCAGTGAGTCAGTTCCTCGCATCAGGTGGCCAAAGTATTGGAGTTTCAGCTTCAGCGTCAGTCCTTCCAATGAATATTCAGGACTGCTTTTCTTTGGATTGACTGGTTTTATCTCCTTGCAGTCCAAGGGACTCTCAAGAGTCTTCTCCAACAGCACAGTTCAAAAGCATCAATTCTTTGGTTCTCCAGTGTTCTTGCCTGGAGAATCCCAGGGACAGCGGAGCCTTGGCGGGCTGCCGTCTATGGGGTCGCACAGAGCCCAACACGACTGAAGCGACTTAGCAGCAGCTTTCTTTATGGTCCAGCTCTCACATCCATACATGACTACTGGAAAAACTACAGCTTTGACTAGATGGATCTTTGTCGGCAAAGTAATGTCTCTGCTTTTTAATATGCTGTCTAGGTTGGTCATAGCTTTTCTTCCAAGGAGCAAGTGTCTTTTAACTTCATGGCTGCAGTCAACATCTGCAGTGATTTTGGGGTCCCCAAAAATAAAGTCTCTCACTGTTTCCATTGTTTCCCCATCTATTTGCCATGAACTGTTGGGACCAGATGCCATGATCTTAGCTTTTTGAATGTTGAGTTTTAACCAGCTTTTTCACTCTCCTCTTTCACTTTCATCCAGAGGCTCTTTAGTTCTTCTTCACTTTCTGTCACAAGGGTGGGGTCGTCTATGTATCTGAGGTTATTGATATTTCCCCTGGCAATCTTGATTCCAGCTTGTGCTTCATCCACCCTGGCATTCCGCATGATGTACTCTGCAATATAACTTAAATAAGCAGGCAGACAATATACACAGCCTTGACGTACTCCTTTCCCAATTTGGAACCGGTCCTGTTGTTCCGTGTCCTGTTCTATTCCATGTCCATCAATACTGCTCCCCCGGAAATCTCCACTCTGTGAGGCTGCCACCTAAACAATGTCAGATTAAGAAAAAGGAAAGGCTCTAGGCTGTCTCTGTCTACTTGCCCCATTGTTCGGTCTGGAGATGCATAGTTTGGTCCCAGCGACCTGGATGGACCTTGTGGCGTTGCACGAGATACTACTCAGGCCTCAGTTTCCGCATCTGCAAAATGGGGACAACAGTTAATAATGCACTACCTCCCTTTTTTTTTCTTTGTAGATTCCTGTGTCCTTGGTGAAATGAAAATAAGGGCTGTTATAAGATTCAAAGGAGTGATGTCTTTTTTTCTGTGTCCATTCGTTAGTGGGCAGCCGAGGTCATCTGCACGGCCCCAGACTGGGGAGGGCCCAGGCGGCCCCGGTGGTCCTCCAGAAGTAAACAGGGGCGTGGAAGAGGGCGCGGCTCAGAATCCCCAGAGGTGGCGCGGCTCTCCAGAGGTCGTGGCCGACCCGGGCTGCTCACTCCCAGCCCCACGGCTGACCTGCAATCTGGACCCCGAATTCGGAGGACGAGGAGCCCAGAGTGAGTTGTACGAGGGAGTCTGGGAGGAGAAAGTTGTATAGGGCTGAGCTTCCGAGGGCACTCTGAGGGCGCGGCCGGAGGGCAGGGCTGGCTGGGACTGGTTAGGGGCCTGGCTTAGCGCTTTCTGGAAGGTGTGTGTGACTTGCTGGACGCTTGCGGGGTCAGAGTCTGCTGAGAAGTCCTAAGGAGGGGATGTCACAAAGAGGGAAATTATTCGGGATCGGGCTACGAGAGAAGGGTTCTGCTCCAGAGGGACAATGAGACACACTGAAGGGAGACACGTCTTTGAGGCTGACTCGATGGATGGTGGGATGAGGGAGCTCTTGACGCAGTTCGCCTTTTCTCTCCTCTCCACAGCCTTTTCACACCCCCTCTCTCGTCCTCCCTCGCCTCTGAGCCTCCCCCGCCCCGGTCGGCTCCTGCACGCAGACCTCCGCCCTCTTCCGGAGACACAGCACCTTCTGCCAGACCCCATACCCCCTGAGTCGCATCGATGTCCGGCCTCCGCTGGATTGGGGCCTCCAGCGCCAGACCCTCTCCAGGCCCCCACTCCCCGCCGAGGACCCTCTTCTGAGGCTAGAGGAGGAAGGCCCCCAGGAGTCCTCAGCACTGGAGTCAAGAGGCCCAGAACACCGGTGAGCAGAGATGGCAGGGAGAGGGACTACAATGCCCATATGGCCAGGGGGCTGCCTTTCCAGGCCAGTCTCTAAGCCATTGGCCCCTGGGTATCATGGACATTGTAGTTCAGCATAATCGCAGCTGGGTTCCAATGTGAAAGGGAGAGTGAACTTTATCTCCTGTCAGTTCTCAGGGCCGTCTTCAGGCTGGTCTTTGGCAGTTATTACCCCTTAAACATTATGGAATAGTCCAGAATATGCTCCTCTGATACAATACTGTGAGGGCAGTTTGCATTGCCTCTGCCTCGTGTGTCCAGTTTTCTCTTTCCAAGTTGTTCACCTGCTATTTTCTCTGAGCATCACGGGATTGCAGCCCAGAAAATCCACAGCTAACCACAAATGTGAGAGTAAGAGTAGACTGCAACTTTCATTGGTCCCTGGGACTGTTTTGCAGGCTGTTCATTATCATCCTGCGTGTCCCCACAGTGGCACACGGCTGTAGAAAAGATAGTTGAAGTTCTGGGGGCCCAGTTCTGAACCTCAGAGAGTCTCCTATGGCACTTCAATGCCAGACACATCCTTTCTATATCTGTTATTGACATGCCAGTTTCTAAACATCTCTGTTTGAATATTCCTCCCAGGCCCACTCTGGAACCTCCACATATCTCCAGCTCCCTCCAAGGCCTCCTGGGACCCGGGCTTCCATGGTTTTATTGGTAGGTATCCTGGGGCACCTTGAATCTGCCAGAGCCCCCTCCCATGCTTTCTTTGCTATAGTGAATGTCATCTCATTGACTAGTGTGCCTAGAGAAGGCTGGGCATTTCACAGTGCCTGCATAGGTGCTATGTTAGTTTCCTAGGGCTCCTGAAAACTCAGTGGCATATGTATACAGAATATCTCTCCACCCTTCACACAATCTTCTTGTTGTTCAGTCGCTCAGCCATGTCCAACTCTTTGTGACCCCGTGGACTGCAGCACGCCAGGCTTCCCTGTCCTTCACCAACTCCCGGAGTTTGCTCAAACTCATGTCTATTGAGTCAGTGGTGCCATCCAACCATCTCATCCTCTGTCATCCCCTTCTCCTGCTGCCTTCAAGTCTCTCCCAGCATCAGGTTCTTTTCTAATGAGTCAGCTCTTCACATCAGATGGCCAAAATATTGGAGCTTCAGCTTCAGTATCAGTCCTTTCAATGAATATTCAAGATCAATTTCCCTTAGGATTGACTGGTTTGATCTCCTTGCAGTCCAAGGGACTCTCAAGCATCTTCTTCATCTTTCATTTGAGTCCTAAAGTTTTCCCATAGAGATTTTTTGTGCTGTTAGTTAAGGTAACGCTCATAGTTTTTATAGGTATTCGAATGGTGTACTCTTATTTTTAAAAAATTATTTTCTATTAATAGTTATTGATGATGTAGAGATAATGTTTGTAACTTCCTTTTCCATTGGGCATCCTTGCTGAATTCTCTTATTTGCTCTAATAATTTTTAAAGTTTTTGTGGTTTTCTTTCTTTTAATAATTTTTTTCATTCTGTTGATTTTCAGGGCAGATGAGTGCATCATCTGTAAATAATGATGGTTTTATCATTCTCCTTCCTACCCTTACACTTTTCTTTTTCTTAAGCTACAGCATCTCTCAAGATCCCTAATACTGGTAAACTGTCACAGTGGCACTGAGCATCCTTGTTTTATTCTCAATCACAAAGGAACTGTCTAAATTTTCTCCATCAGTTATTGTATTTGCTATAGTTATTTGGTAGCAAAGCCCACTGGATCTTCCTATAGCCAAAAATCTGGCAATTAGTCTACTGAGGTTTGCTTTGCTAAAGCTTGGAACAAAGCTAATAAGGACAAGGGGTGCCAGCCAGTAGAAATAGGGCTCAGCTCAGCACTGAGCTACAGCGAGGACTTGTTTGGGCATGTGACCGCCAACTTTTCTCTTTCTCCTCAGCCAGGACCCCCTCTAGACTCAACCTTCCATCAAAGCTTGGAGACAGATGTAAGCGCTCCTGATCCAACCCTTGTTGAATTTGGAGAATTGGGGATAGAATGTTTTGGAAGGTGAGAGGGTGGGCAGGGCGAAGAGCCATGTCTGGTCCATAAACAGCTCCTGTCCTCCTTTCTCCAGACTCTGTTGACCAAGTTGTGCGGGCAGGACCGGCTCCTGAGGAGACTGCAGGAGGAGATAGATCAGAGGCAGGAGGAGAAGGTACAGGACTCTGGGACAGGGGAGGAAAGGACACTTGGCCTCTCCACCTGCCCTTAGCCCATCCTGACCCCCAGGATACTAGAGGATACCAGAAGCCAGCTTTTCTCTTGCCCTGAGGCTGGGTATGGTTTCAGAAGTCTAACCATCTTCTCCCTTGGTGCAGGAGCAATTAGAAGCAGCTCTGGAACTGACCCGACAGCAGCTGGGCCAAACAACCAGGGAAGCTGCAGCTCCTGGGAGGGCTTGGGGGCACCAGCGCCTCCTGCAGGACCGATTAGTCAGTGTGAGGGCCACTCTCTGTCACCTGACCCAGGTGAGCATCTGAGAAGGGGCATACCTCCTAGGAGACCCCAGGACTCTCCAAGTTGTTACTAAAGGGAACTTTCCCCCAAACACTCTTGGGAAGGTAGTTCTTGAGACTCCCCCTCCATTTGAAACCAATGATCTTGACAGTCCTAGTGGGTGAGGCGCAAGCAGCCAAAAACAACAGTATTTAATTTAGCCATTTAGGGGGTGATTTTGATATGGACTTCCTGGCTTTGAATCTCAGCTCCCACTCACAGTTACTGTGTGACCTTAGAAAAGTTACTTAACCTCTCTGGACCTTAGATGCCTCTTCTGTAAACTTGAAATGATAAAAGTAATATTTACTTCTTACGGCCATTGTGAAGATTTCATAAGCATATGTAAACGAACCACAGAATATTTAACTTATGCACCTAGTATATGGTAAGCATTACTTGTGTTAGCTTTAATTATTTTTACTGTAAAATGGAGACATTGATAGTACCTACCTCACAAGAATTAAGTGAGAGCTAAGAACAGTGTCAAGTAAATGTGCCAAATAATGTTAAGTAAGTGCCAAATAAATGTTAACTGCTCTTGTTATTATTGGTACTGGCAAAGAAGTTTCTGCTGCCCAGTGGGGCATAAGGTTTGTGGCTTTGTCTATTCCAAGAATTCATTAGATCTGTGGACTCTGTCACCCTAGAGGAGTGCAGAGGTAATCCAGAAGATTCAGGAAAAGCTGTTCTGTGTCTGCACTAGCTGTTCATTGGAATGCTGGGGTTCCCAGTAGTCTGAGCAAAGAGGCCCTTGGGATTGTAGTTCATATAGCCCCAGGGGACACTTCTTCCTGCTCAGCTAGGAAAAGATAGAATGGGGAAAGATATGGTGGGTGGGCATGCTAACTGTGTCTCTCTTTTTCTGGAACCTGAGGAGCGAGAGCGTGTTTGGGACACGTACAGCGGCCTGGAGCGGGAGTTGGGCACCTTGAGAGAGACCCTTGAGTACCTGCTGCACCTCGGGTCCCCACAGGTACACCCCTGTCCCAAGCCCCCAAGTCCTGCCTTGCTCTCCCAAGTTCACTCGGTCATCTCAATAAATGCAGGAAAAACAGTTATAAAATATAATATCCTTTCAGGGGCTTCCCCTCACAACTCAGTTGGTAAAGAATCCACCTGCAGTGCAGGAGACTCCGGTTCGATACCTGGGTTGGGAAGATCCCCTGGAGAAGGGAAAGGCTACCCACTCCAGTATTCTAGCCTGGAGAATTCCATGGGGTTGCAAGGAGTTGAACACGGCTGAGCCACCTTCACTTGCACTTTCACTTTCAATATCCTTTCATGACAAAATCTCTCAGCAAAGTAGGAATATAAACTACTTCTTTAACCTGATTAGGCATCGATAACAAACCTACAACAAAGCATTGTTGTCGACAGTGAAATGCTGAAGTCTTTCCCCCAGTATTCAGAATAAGGCCAGGATGTATATTATTGCGAGTTCCAGTTAGTGTTGTACCAAGGATCCTAAACAGTACTAGTGAGTCTAACAAATAAGTCAAAGGTATAAGGACCAAAGAGGAAAAAGTAAAGCTGTTTTTACTTACAGATGACAAAATTGTGTATGTAGAAAATCCAAAATAATCTCCAGATAAACTGTTAGCATAAGCAAATCCAGCAAGGTAACTGAATGCAAGAATAATATACAAAAATCATCTTCCTGTATGCTACTCCAGTACTCGTGCCTGGAAAATCCCGTGGGTGGAGGGAGCCTGGTAGGCTGCCGTCCATGGTGTCGCTAAGAGTCGGACACGGTTGAGCAACTTCACTTTCACTTTTCACCTTCATGCATTGGAGAAGGAAATGGCAACCCACTCCAGTACTCTTGCCTGGAGAATCCCAGGGATAGGGGAACCTGGTTGGCTTCCATCTATGGGGTTGCACAGAGTCAGACATGACTGAAGTGACTTAGCAGCAGCAGCAGCAGTGTTTACAATTAACATAAATTAACTATCTGAAAGAAGTCTAATGAAAGATATGCAAGACATCTACTCTGAAAGCCACAAAATGTCATTGAGAGAAAATAAAGAAGGCCTGTATAAATGGAGAGATGGACCATGTGCATGGATAGGAAATGTACTAGTATAAAGATGTGGTCTCCACAGATTGACATCCCCAGCGGGGATCTGCTGTCCCAATACAGTATGTGGAGATTGACAGTTCAGTTCAGTCACTTAGTCTTGTCTGACTCTTTGCGACCCCATGAATCGCAGCATGCCAGGCCTCCCTATCCATCACCAACTCCTGGAGTTCACTCAGACTCACGTCCATTGAGTCCGTGATGCCATCCAGCCATCTCATCGTCTGTTGTCCTCTTCTCCTCCTGCCCCCAATCCTTCCCAGCATCAGAGTCTTTTCCAGTGAGTCAACTCTTCTCATGAGGTGGCAAAAGTACTGGAGTTTCAGCTTTAGCATCATTCCTTCCAAAGAAATCCCAGGGCTGATCTCCTTCAGATGGACTGGTTGGGTCTCCTTGCAGTCCAAGGGATTCTCAAGAGTCTTCTCCAACACCACAGTTCAAAAGCATCAATTCTTCGGCGCTCAGCCTTCTTCACAGTCCAACTCTCACATCCATACATGACCACAGGAAAAACCGTAGCCTCGACTAGCTGACTTTAAATCGTATCTGGAAGTGCAGAAGGCTGAGAATAAGCCAAGGCAGCCTCCAAGAACAAAGCCCGAGGACAAACACAACTGGATAGTGTCTGACTTTAAAGCTGCATTAACAAGAAGGCAGTGTAGTACTGACACTAATTTAGACAAACAGACTAAAGGGATAGAATATTCAGAAACAGAGTCATATTTACTTATGTGGTCACCTATTTACAACAGAAGTAACACTGCAGAACAGTGCAGAAAAAGACAATATTTATGATAAACGGTAATGGGTCAGTAGAATGGGGAAATTTCAGACCCTTTCCATGGCTTATTGACTTTAACCCTCCTTGCATTTTCCCACCTTTGAGTAACAAATTCCTTTCCTCTCTCCAGGACAGAGTATCTGCTCAGCAGCAACTGTGGATGGTGGAAGACACGCTGGCAGGTCTGGGGGCCCCCAGAAGCCACCCTCCAACACTGAGCCTGACTCCCCGTCCCCTGCTTTCCAAGGCGAGGAGTCCTCAGAGAGGGAGGTGAGGCCACACACATCTTTCCCACCTCCAGTTTCCTGTCCTGTCTGCCCTTGGCCTAACCCGCTACCCACTCACCTCTTTCACCCTTGGTCAGTTAGCCAACCTCAGGTACATGTCCTCTATTTCCTTATTTGGTATTATGGTCATAGTCCAGAGGTGTGCTGGACCCACAACACAACAACTTGGTGAGTTGCCAACAGCTCACAAGGTCCAGTTGCCTGCATCTCAACTCCACACTCAATGATGACATGTCAGTAGCTGAAATTGACTGTGGTGGGAGTATTTACACCATGGAAATTGGCAAACTGCTGCAAAGGAGGGCTCTTTCCTTCCAGAGGGCATTTGTTAAACATTTACCAGATACCACTGATCTTAATCCCTCCCTTGCAGGGTTGGTTTTTTTTTTTTTTTTAATTTAAATATTTGCTTGCAGTTTATTTTGGTTTTTCTAAATAGACATTCACATCTGTAAACAATAGGATTTTGGTTTCAGCTCCAACCCCCAATTCCTTACAACTTGTTATTCTCATACATTGGCTAGAATTGCCATTTGTTGTCGTTTAGTCGCTAAGCCGTGTCCAACCCTTTTGTGACTCCTTGGACCGTATGCAGCACACCAGACTCCCCATGAGATTTCCCGAGCGAGGATACTGGAGTGGGTTTCCGTTTCCTTCTCCTGCAGGGCTCTTTAGAAAGAAGACATTGTGACTAGAAAGTGCCTGACATAGAGTAAGCCCCCAGGAACCAGGAGCCATTGTGGTCATAGCTGAGTCGAACAGAGGGGATTCAATGAGAGAATTCTGGTAAAGTAGTTAACACCATGCCAGATGCATAATCATTGTAAAACCTCACACGTGGACCAGTGTGGGAATCCCTGGTGGTCCAGTGGTTGGGAATTCACCTGGCAGTGCAGGGGACATGGGTTCTGTCTCTGGTTCGGGAGGATTCCACATGCTTTTGGGTGACTAAGCCCAAGTACTCCAACTACTAAAGTCCATGCCATCTATAGCCTGTGCTCTGCAACAAGAGAAGCCCATGCACGGCAACTAGAGAGTAGCCCCCATTCGCTGCAACTAGAGAAAGTCTAGGCAAAGCCACAAAGGTCCAGAAAAACCAAAATTAATTCATTAATTAAAAAAAAACCCTCACAGGTTATAAGGACGTTATGTGCCAGGCACTGTTCTAAGCGCCTTCCTTGTATCCATTCGGTCCTCATATCAAAAGGGTGAAATGTGACACAGAGAGGGAAAGTAACTTGCCCAAGGTCACACAGCAAGCAAAATGGCAGAGCTGAGGTCTGAAAACAAGGTCTGGCTCCCGGTTTTCAATCTTAATCCTACTTGTGTAGTCTCTGTACAGCTATGTGCTTGAAAACTGTAATCCTAGTGATCTATTATCCCCTTTCCTGACCTCCCCAGAGCCTGACGGAGTCCTTGGAACTGAGCTCATCCCGGTCCCCCGAGGTTGACTGGGGAGGCCCCCAGGGGGCGACAGAGAGCTTTCCAGCCCTCGCTCAGGTGAGCATCTGGGGTTGGGAGGGGCTCACTCGGCATTCCGCATCCTCACCACATCCTCACCCGGCCTGTTCTGCTCCTCCAGGAATCGGATCTCCAAGGGTCTCCCGGGCTTCCAGCCCCGAGGGTCGCCGCCCCACTTCCCCTCAGCCAGGAACTAAGGTAGGCAGTCCATCCAATCTCCTTGGGTCTGTTGTAACCCTTTGCCCACCACAGATCCCCTACTTTTGGGGAAACGTGGGAGAGGAGCATTCTAAGCCACACCCCAGAGCAGACAGTGAGATTTGCGAAGAGCACTGGGATTGAATTTTGTCTCTGCCACTTCTAACCCGTGTGATTTTGGGTTGGTTAAGAAACCTCTCTGCCTCCATTTTCTCATCTGCAAAATGGAGCTGCTGGCGATGTCTACCACCCAGAGCCAATGTGGATAATCCAACTAGATGAATGCCCTTGAAGTTTGGAAGCAGTGACTTGGAGCAAGCACTTCATTCATTCATTCACCAATAATTCATTCAACAGATATTTATTAAATGCCCTCTTTGCTGTCTAATAACGTAGCCAGTAGCCACATGAAGCTATTTAAGTTTAAGTGAATTTAAAATGAAATAAAATAAAAAATCACCTTCATTTGAGGAATTCAAGTATTCAGGAAATACACATGGCCAGCAGCTACCCTGTTGAATAGTGAAAATATAGAATATTTTCATCATTCAGGAAAGTTCACTCAGGACCCAAATGTGAGCAAGATGAGAAAAATCCTCCTCCTCTCCTGAATCTGACATTCTAGTGGGAAGAGGTCGATAATAAATAATTGACTGTGAATTATTTTATGTAAGTGCTAAATAAATAAAACCAGCCTGGGGAGGGGATTTGGAATATTGGCAAAGGGCTGGAGTTGTAAATGTTTTGGCCTGGGAAGGCTTCTGTCAGGGAAGGAGCCCTGGGGATGTCTGGTGGAAGAGCGTTAGAGGCAAAGGGGAGTGTTTGCAAAGGTTCTGAAGAGTCTGGTGTGTTGGAGGAGCAGCTAGAAAGTCAGTGTGGTTGGAACCGGAACCGAGTAACTGAGTAAGGGGAAGGGGATGCTGATGAGGACAGAGAGGCAATAGGGGCAGATGGTGCCGGGCCTTGTGGTCCAACGTGAGGACTTTGACACTGGGTATGCTGGGGCCATGGAGAGTTCTGAGCAGAGGAATGGGAGTTTCCACAAATGGAGACTGGCGCTCTCTGGTGGCCACTTGGGGAGTGGACTGTGTGGATACCGCCTGAGTCATGGTTGAGGGGCCAGTGGGATATTTGATAACAGTTGTTTGCACTAACTTAGAAGTGGCGACATCAAGAGGGAGTCAGATTCTAGATATACTGGGTTTTCAAACTTTTAAAAAACCCTTGGGACCTCAGATGCCATTTTTGTTTTTGTTTTGGCCGCCCTCCATCAGCTTGCCAGTTCTTAGTTCCAGGACCAGGGTTGGAACCCCAGTCCAGGGCAGCGAGAGCGCCAAGTCCTAACCACTGAGCGGCCAGAGGTTTAAAATGCAAAATTTTGCAGATTCTAGGCTGGTAATTTGGTGCTTATACTGTGTACTGTGTGTGTCTGGAGCAGTGTGTGTATGCGTCCTAAGTCGCTTCAGTCGTTTCCGATTCTGTGTGACCCCATGGACTGCAGCCCGCCAGGCTCCTCTGTCCATGGGATTCTCCAGGCTAAAATACTGGAGAGGGTTGCCATGCCCTACTCTGTCTGGAACACATGCTCCATCAAATACATTACCATTTCTCTAATAAAATGTATGAATCTGCCTATGAAATGGGATAAAGGCTATAAATAATATCGCCATTTAAATGTCAAGCTAAAAGCAGAGCAGTAAATTACTTAAGTGCAGGAGTCAGTGGAATAAAAATAAATTATAATATCAGCCGCTTTTTATTTCTCAGGAAAAGGTTTAGTAAACATGTCACACATCCAAGAACAAAGGAAGCCAAGAACCTAACTATTCACACGCAGTGAATGCACATGACATCTGGGGGCTTGAGGACTCTGGGGACAGAGGTCACTGGTCGGGCCAGCAGTGCCATCATCAAGTTGGACATAAGAGGCAGGACCAGGGGTGGGGCTTCCTGAGGATGAAGCAGGTGACCTCTGTAGAGTTTCTTCCTTGTCATCTGTTTGTTTGTTTTTTTCCACCCAAGCTGCTTACTTCCCTAAACAGGGAACAGACCCAGGCCACAGCAGTGAAAGTGCCACTGGGAATTCCTTTGTCAGCTCCCTAATAAAGGGTCTTGTCTGGGCCCTGTCCTGTTAATAGAGTACACTGATTAGAGTCTCTTGGTTGCTCATAAACACAACCCCCTGAAGGTCAGCAATGGACTGACTGCTCATTTCATCTTTTTGTCTGTGGGGAGTTTCCACTCTGTAGCCCCAAGGTCATCAACAGCATCGCTGTAATCTTCTCCCATTTCAGAATCTCAAGACACAGCCTCAATTTCTTTGTCTCCCAACCAGTGCCCGCCGAGCAAGTCATTGCTGGGACCAGTGGGAGCTTCCAGTTTTACCTGATCACCTTGGGTAAAAGAGCAAGGATCAGGAACTTCCCTGGTGGTCTAGTGGCTGAGAGTCGTGCTCCCAATGCAGGGGGCCCAGGTTCCATTCCTGGTCAGGGGACTAGATCCTGCACACCACAGCCAAGAGTTTGCATGCTCAGACTAGGAGACGTCCCATGCTGCAACTAAAGTTTCCATGTGACACAGTGAAGATCAAAAGTCTTGCAAGCACAAATCACTGGGGAATTCAGGGGACAGCTCCCAGGCAACCTGGGCATGTTGGGGATGATTTCCTGGAGGCAGACAGACCTTGAAGAAGGAATCCATGGCAAAGAATTTATCCATAGCAAAGCAGGACAACAGCTAGTGTAAATGTCTAGACTGAAGTGGGGATTTAGGAAGCCAGGGCTTCTATTAGCCTACAGGATACCTTTTTATGAGTTAGAGACAGGCACCCCCTTCTACGTGAGCAGAACCTGGAGCCATCAATGGAGGGCTCAGCCCTTGGGCAATGAGCAACCCATACAACTGCACATGGCCTCTTGGGAGCACAGAGCTCTCAGAATGCCATCCTCCAACTGAAGGGTAGTTCAGTTCAAGTCAATGAATTTCTCAGACCCTTCCTGACTACCAGGCCCTACAAGGCAAGATCCCCAGACCACGTCCTGTTTTCAAGGATTTACATTTCTGAGTTTGCCAGTGTAGTGAATCTCTGCATCACAATCTCTAGTTGTTGTTTTTTTTTAAACTTTGTTGTTCCTGTTTATATTTTTTGGCTGTGCCACGTTGCATATGGAGTCTTAGTTCAACTAGAGATTGATCTGGCACCCCCTGCATTGAAAGCACCCTGTTTTTCTGTGGCTTCCCCCATCCTGAAGCTGGCAAATATCCTGCAGGAAAAGTATGGCTGCTGGATTTGGCAGGACCATTCTGATGCCCACTAAACCATCAGCAGATGACCAGTCCAAGTACATTGTCAAGAGGAGTTGCTGTTTCTCCCTTTCTCCCTAAACTTTGACGAGTGCAGGAAGAAATCCCGAATTCCCTTATTTGTTCAAGATTCTGATCTTCTAGGGGGCCAGCCCTGGTGGAAGGTGTTGGGGGACCTGCCAGGAATTATTCCTGATGCTGGAGTCTGATGGGGGAGAGACATGAATGCAATCCTTACACTCATCTAACAGAGTTAAGCTATTTCCTAGGGGTCTCAGCATTAGGAAGCCTTTTAAAGGTTAGGTAAGCAAAAGAGTTGGACATGACTTACCGGCTAAAACGAGGACAACAACAACAAGCTGTGTTTGGATGAATGAAAAAACTCTGGCTGTGTAGGAAACAGTCCTCCAAAGGGGAACAGGCTATGCATGCAAAGGCATGGAGCGGATAAAGGAAAAAGCAGCTGCTTTGTATAGGAAACAAAGCTGAATTTATTCCTTGGTGGCTCAGACGGTAAAGAAGCGGCCTGCAATGCAGGAGACCTGGGTTCTATCCCTGGGTTGGGACGATCCCTTGGAGGAGGGCATGGCAACCCACTCCAGTATTCTTGCCTGGAGAATCCCATGGACAGAGGAGCCTGACTGTCTACAGTCACAGAGTTGGATACGACTGAGCGACTTAGCGCAGCACCAGGCAAGACAGACCTCTTGTAAGATACAGCCGATCTGAGCAAAGCGAAGAGTTGAAGTCATACCGCGTAGAGTTGGGACACGGGGTGGGCTTGCGGAGCCTGGAGTGTTGAGTTGTTCTACGATAAACTGGGGAAGCTTTGTGTCTGTTGCTGATTGGCTGATTTTCGGAAACGCAGGGCCGGCTCTGATTGGCTGGCTTTTAGGGCGATGGAATGCCAGTTAAGACTGCTTATTCGAATAGGTTTAAAAGCTTTTCTGTTGCTTCCTTACTATCAGGTGGAAACCAAATACTCAATCTGGCCTTTCTTAGGAAGAGAAGAACTATTTTCAGTGGTGTGTGTTAAGGATTGCTGAAAAGTGTTAGTCGTTCAGTCGTGTCCGACTCTTTGCGACCGCATGGACTGTAGCCCGCCAGGCTCCTCTGTCCATGGAATTTTCCAGGCAAGAAAACTGAAGTGGGCATCCATTCCCTTCTCCAGGGGATACTACAGACCCAGGAATCGAACCTGCATCTCCCGCATTGCGGGCAGATTCTTTGCCATTAGAGCCATTAGGTTGGGGCTGCACCAAGTAACATCTTGAGGGACTTCCCTGGTGAAAGTCCAGTGGTGAAGATCCCGCGTTTCCAATCCAGGGGTGCAGGTTCAATCCCCGGTCCAGGAACTAAGACCTCACATGCGATGTTGTGCGTCTAAAAAAAAAAGGAGAGAGAGAGAGAGAGAGAGAGAATGTCTGCTCCTCCAACCCTGTGGGCAGCTTACATACAGGAGTGGTGCAAGAGGAGCCAGGAATTTCAGAACTAATCAAGGAAAAAGATATGACCACTAGGGGGCAGTAGCACAGAGTTTCAGTTGGTCCACGGCTGACCGGTTTGCTTGTGGAATAAGTCCCTCACAGCAAGGGACCCTCCAGAGGTTACTGCGTGGGGTCCACGGCCCAGGAGGAGAGGGACCGGGGACAGGGGGACTCCCAGGAGAGAAGAGCTTGGAGAAGGGACTTAAGGATCTAGGTGATGTGCTTAGCAGCAGAGGGGAGTTTCCTAAGGGCAGTAGCCTGTTGAGGGGGTGGGTGGGGCTTTTATAGCTACAAGTTAATCCTGCTTATGGCTAGCAGATGCTGGTTACAACTTCAGGAAGAATTTAAAGCAGGCAGGCTTCAGATGGCTAAAAATATCCACCCATGTGGGCTGTCTTTGAAGCAAGTGGATGTGTAAAAGTTTCAGTTTGGCCCTGGTGGAGACTTTCGGGTCAGCGTCTAGCCTGTTGTGAAGAAGTAGGTAATACAGGGCCAGGGAACTCCCTGGCGGTCCTGTGTTCAACATTCTGGGCTTTCACTGCAGAGGCGCAAATTTGATCCTTGGGAACAGAGATCCCACAAGCCCCACGGCTCGACAGGAAAAAAACAAAAACATAGGGCCAATTTCCAGGGGGGCATGTGACCTAGGATCGATCTCAAAGTGAGTAAACTGCAGTGATTGATCCTACAATAAGCAACAGATCCAAGCTGTCTGCCTAGAATTTTCTAACTGGAGACTGCAGTCAAGAGTTCTCTCCCCACCTGCCTTCCCTTTGTTTTTTGCTTAAACAATAAATGCATTGTCTTGCAGTTCTATAGGGTAGAAACCTGAAATCTAGGTGTTCACAGGGCCACGTGCCTTCTGGAGGCGCTAGGGAAGGATCACTTCCTCGGCTTGCGGCATCATGACTTCACCTGTCACGTGGCGTTCTCCCTGGGTGCACGTCTGTGTCCCAATTACCCCCTTTCCTTAAGGATAACACACGTTTGCTGCTCTGTTGGCCCCTTTCCTGCTCAGAGCATCCCAGATGTCCAATAGCCTTCCTTCATTTTATCCCATCTCTGTCTCCTTCGTTTTGACTGGGCAGCTTTTCTGCTGAGCTGGTTTACTGGACTCACATATCACATGCCTGATCTCTTACCAAATAGTTTTCCGGCCACACCCTTGGCATTCTCTTCAGAGCAAGCTTCCTTGCAAAGGAGATAGATTGAGAACATTCCAGATTTCAAGTTCTCCTTCCATTCATCCCTGTCCTCTTGCATTTTGAGTTCCTAAGGCTCTAAGCCCAAGATCAAGGTGTCATCAGTATCATACTTCTGGAAGCTTCAGACAAAGTTCCCTGGCTTGTGGCAGACAACCACAATTATCATGGGAATCTCCCTGTGTGTCTCTTCCCTCTGGTTTTGAGGGCACTAGAGAACTTGTCAAGTCCTCCCTCAGGCAAACCCAAAGTGATCTTATTAATTATCTTAGTTACACAATAAATCTCATCCTTCATATTAATGGTTTCAAAGCTGATTGAAACCAGACTTTTTTTTTTTTTAATCATGAGCAAACCAGAGTCCCAACTACTACTTCCAAGATAGTTGTTATGTCCAGAGAAGAGTGGGTGTTGATCAGGCTGGCACTACAGGTTCCAATAGGGCAGCTGATGGGCTTGAGGCCAGTCAGGTGGGTAGCAACCAGTCACACAGGAACTGTAACACCTTTGTCCTGAGAGCCTTGTGGGATATGGAAGGACTTGAGCATATCCAGCAGAGGGACAGCCTGGGCTCCAGGTTTAGAAGTAAGTCCTTGAGATCCAGGGCTGAACTTACTGGGAAGGGCAAGACACAGGAACTCTCCAGTGAGTGAGTAGTCTTTCCCTTCTCCAGGAGATCTTCCCAACCCAGGGATCGAACCCAGGCCTCCCCACATTGCAGGTGGATTCTTTACCAGCTGAGCTTTGAGGGAAGCCCAAGACAGAGGAGGCTGAGAGGTTCAGGAAAGAGAAAATAGAGGCCATGGTTGGAATCTCTAGATGTTTCTCATCTCCCCAGGTCCCCCTGGCCCGGCCCCGGATGAGTGCTCAGGAGCAGTTGGAGAGAATCCGAAGAAATCAAGAGTGTGGACGGCCTCTCCCTCGCCCAGCCTCCCCCGGCTCCTCACCCTAGGGAGGATGCTGTCCCCAACCAGACGCCAGCCTGATGCAGAACAAAAAGTGAGGGAAACAGGGGTGGGGTCAGTGAGGCAGCAGTGGGTTCTCAGTTCCTGGTTGGAACCTCAGTTTTCCTCTCTGTAAAATGGGGATTTTTTTTTCCTTCCTCTATATCAGGTTTACTTGTACCTGTTTTGAATTCAGCATCCTGTCTCCCTTATTAGTGGAGAACAGGATGGGCCAGAAGCAACATCTCCATGCTCACCAGCATTCTCACTCCTCTGGGAGGAGTGGGTTTTAGAGCTGGATTGGAAGCCAAGTTTTCCTGGTCAGTTACTATGCTGTCAAAGGCAAAGAAAAAAAAATGTATTTACTCTATTGCCATGGAGATCACACTGCCAATCTGAAGATCAGAGTGTCTGGGCAGGATGGTTTTTTCGCTTGTTTTTTGTTTTGGGCTATGCCACTGTGCAGCTTGTGGGATTTTAGGGCTTGGGTTCAGTCCATGTTTGAGGACTTAGCCATGGGAGCGTGGAGCCCTGCCTGCTGGACCACCAGGGAATTCCCCATGGATAGTTTCATCTTAAGACTCTTCTAGGAAGGAATTAGACAAGTGGAGTGATTTTGGGGTTGTGAGTTTTTATAAATGGGGGCATCTCAAGTCTGCTGAATATCAAACATTGATCTCTATGTCTAGCTAGTTTTTTGGGGGCAAAAGGTTCATTAATCATTTATGACAAAAGGAATGTGAATTTGGAGGGTCTGTTTCTGGCCTTGTCACAGGGGGCTCATTTGTGAATCTTGTCCATGAAAATTCTATTAAAATCAAGTTAACAAGAAAAAGGGGACTTTTATTTGAGCCAAACAGAATTAGAACTTGGGAGAGAGACTCTCAGAAAGTTCTGAGAACTGTTTCACCATCTGTTAGAAGTCAAGAGGCACACTCATATCTGTTTTCCAGACAAAAGATCGAACATCAAAATGACATACTGACAGGACTTTCCTGGCAGTCCAGTGGTTAAGAATTTGCCTTGCAATGCAGGGGACGAAGGTTTGATACCTGGTCTGGGAACTAAGATCCCACATGTCTCTGGGAAACTAAGCCTGTGCGCCACAACTACACAATCTGCTGTTGTGTCATGTACGACTCTTTTGCAAGCCCATGGACTATAGCCTTCCAGGCAATCTTCCTGACCCAGGGATGGAACCCGCATCTCTGTTGAGCAAGTAAGTCTCCTGCATTGGCAGGCAGATTCTTACCACTGAGCCACCAGGGAAGCCCCATGCACAAAAGATCCCACATGATGCAACTAAGATCCCAAGTGCCACAACTGAGACTTGATGCAGCCAGACAAGTTAAAACAAAGAAGCAAAATAACATAGTGATATTTTACCTAAGGTTCACCAAGGATACATAGTCTAGGGAAGCACATGCAAAGCCAGCAGCAAGTTACTATGATCCCCTGCAGAACTGTGAAAGAAGCTATTCTTTTAAAAAGTTACATTGGTAGTATCAGAAGAAAGGGAAAAAAGAAATGATCTTCAGAACAGAGCAAGCACTGCCAACTCTGAGGAGCTCTGGCTAATGTGTAATCCTGGTGCACACTGCACATTAGGGATGGAGGAGCCCCAAACGAGGACACAGACAGACTTTGATCTTTAATTTTCCTGTCCTGTCTTAAAATATCAATTTCACATCATCAGGCTTATCTAAGTCATATGAAGAAGCTGTTTACCAGAATGCAAAGAGGCGTGGGGAAGTGGTTGGGGGGTGGGTGGTGATTTTCCAAACTCTTCCCTCTTTCCCAGGAGTTCAGGTAAAGTTAAGAATTAGCAAAAAAAAAAAAAAAAAATTAGCAGTGTCTTTGGGGCAATTTTATCCTCTGAGCCCCTTCACCCTCAAAATGAGAACATGGGAACTTCCAGGGTGAGGAATTCTAATGCCCCCATTCCTTTGCAGCCTGTCCTGGGACACTCAAGAGCCCAGAAATGGCTCCGAAGTTCGGGGTCTTGGAGCAGGTAAGGAATTGGAGATCGAGGCAACATCGAAGGGAAATAAAAAGAGAAGGAGAGTAGTATTGCTGTTAATGTATTTTGAGTACTAAAGTACAGATCGCAGAATCTGTCGCTTGAGTTCTTGGGGAATCAGAAAACTAGTTCGCGGGGAGAACTGCAGTTCCTTTTTCTATACCAAACTCCGCCCCGCTGTCCGGAAATCGGAGAAATTTTCTGGCAACTGGACTACAAATCCCACAATGCACGCGGGCTTCTAAAAAGAGGGTCGCTCCACGTTTGAAATCCTTTAGAGACACGTGCTAGGGACTACAACTCCCAGAAGGACACGCGCGGCACTGTGGCCTTTACTGTACTGGCTAATTGAAGTTCCCCCAAACTCTTTCTTTCTAGTCCAAGGAACACCACCCCTTATTTGCTGACATCCGAAGGGCACCGGGAGCGAGTCCTCAGCCTCTCTCAAGCCTTGGCCGCTGAGGCATCGCAATGGCGCGGAATGATGACAGGTGAGGATGAGCTGGGGACTTAGGACTCCTAGGTTTTAGGGATGAGGGGGGGTCGGAGGTCTGGAATCTCAGGTCGTGATGGGGAGGGGTCTGAGGGCCCCTGGGAATCCTTTGTCTTGATGAGGGAAGATCTGGACAGAGCTTGGGAGTGCTAGATTCCAGGCAGGAGGGGGCTGGGGTGCAGGAGTGCTGAGTCTGAGAGAGCAGGAGGCAGGGAGGCCGGACTCCTAGGTTTGAGAGGAAAGGCCTGGGGCGGGGGGCGGTGTCTGGACTTCTGGATTCCCGAGTTTGCCATTCTCATTCCCCATCCGTCCTCTCCAGGTGGAAATTTGGACTCTCGAGGGGACCCTCTTCCCCCTGCGCCGCCGCCTCCGTCAGATCCCACGCCCCAGGCGTCCTCACCCCGAAGATCTCCTCCAACAGCCAATTCCTGCTCCACGGGTTTCTCCCCCAGAGGTAGTGGGCGCAGCGCAGGCCCCGCCTCCTGGGAAGAGACCTGGGATTCTGGGCCGGCCCCTCCCGCCCCTGACCCCCCGACGAGGGGCCGTGGCCTCTGAGAGTCACCCTGCTGCAGTCCAGCTTCTGACCCGCCCAGACGTGGCAGCCAATCAGATCGTGAGGGCGTGGCCTAGCGGGACCACCTGAAGATCTGGAGCCTCTCGCCTCCCATGACCTAGAAATGGTTTCTGTGGCCAAAGTTTGCTTTTCCCGACAGTTGTCCAAATTTGGATTAAAACTTTTGAACTTTTTAGTCAATAACTTTTTGTCTGTTTGAGGTTGTGACTCTGGTGTCTCTGAGTGGGGGTAGCGCTGGGGTCGTGGATTTCTGGGTCGCAAAGGAGGAGGGGACCGGGACCTTGGACTTGTAGGTCTGAGGAAGGAGGAAATCTCAGGGTCCAGAGTACTGGCTCTGAGGGAAGAGGGGGATGGGGACCTGGATTCTCGCGTCTGAAGGAAGACGAGGGACCTGGACTTTTAGGTCCAAGGGCAGAGGGCGGCCGGATGCCAGGAATCCTGAATTTGAGGGAAGAAGGTCTGGGCATCCAGACTCTTGGATCTGAGGGAGGGACCAGGCTTCCAGGCTTCTGGCTTTCCTGGCAACGCCCCCACCCCCACCCTCAGGGCCGGGCTTCCAGGATCCGGCCCCTGTTTACGATTCGACCCCACTACCTCACCCGACTTTGGAGGTGGATAGAAACCCAGAGTGAGTGACAGAGGAGAGGCGGTGTCTGGCAGAATGGCAATGGGCACGCGCTATGCTGGGAAGGTGGTCATCGTGACCGGCGGCGGCCGCGGCATAGGAGCCGGGATCGTTCGAGCTTTCGGTGAGTGGGGTCTGGCTGGCTCTAAATATTGGGAATCTGGGAGAGGAGGGACCTCCGAGGGCTAGCTAATGGCTGTGAGAAAAAGTAGGTCCTATACTGGAGTCTAGATTTTTATCTTACAAGATCCAGTTTGCAAAGTCAACGAAAAGGTAGGCAGTGGTTGCCTAGGGCCTGAAATTTTGGCAGATTTCCAAACGTCGTTTCTGTGGTCTCAGCGGTCTGCAAAACAGGCGATTTGGGGGACGATGTCTCTTGCAGATTTCGGGTTTACTCTGGAGCCCAGGAAGGCAGGCTCAGGAGCCCCAGCAGGCACCTAGAATAACCCAGAAGAGTATCTGTCAAAACTTCTGCCCTCTGTCCTCGGGAGTCATCATGAGACTTTGGGGTCACGAGGGGAGCAAAGTGGGAGACGGGCCCAACCCGCTGTGAGTGGCCACTAGAGGGCAGCAGAGGCCTTCGCCAAGGTCTTTGCTGGGGTAACCTCTTCTTTCCTATTCTCAGTGGAAAGCGGTGCCCAGGTGGTATTCTGTGACAAAGATGGTGAGTGAGGGTCCCTCAGTCCTCATCCCCAACCCTCCAGGAGGAGTCCAGGCCCCCAGACCCCTCCTCCTCTGGTAGACCCAGGAGTCCAAACCCCTGTCTCCCTCCTCCCTAAGACCCAGGATGCGGCCTCCCAGCCCCCTCCTCCCTCAGACTCTGCAGTCCAGACCCCCAGCCTTTCTCTTCCTGCAGAGGCCAGGGGCAGGGCGGTGGAGCGAGAGCTTCCTGGCACTGTCTTTCTGCTCTGTGACGTGACTCGGGAGGAAGATGTGAGGGTGAGCGTATTTTCTGTCTCTGCTTCCCGCCATGTCCAGTCGGTTCTCTCTCCCCACCAACCCCCTCCCCTGGCCGCCCTGAAGGCTTTTGCACATGCTGTTCCCTCTGCCTTTCCCCATTCAGCTCAGTATCACTTCAAGGCTTTCCCTAACTGTACTGACCAGGTCTTGTGTCTCCTGGGAGGATTAGCTTTTTCCTCCCACTCTTTCAAGGCTCTGTCACAGCTGTCACGGGGATTGGGACAAATGCATTCCTCACAGGGGGTCTTGTTCTGCAGGATTCTTTTCTCTTTCCTCCCTTTCCATTACTTCCGCCTAGTCAGTATCTCTGACATCTGTCTCCAGTCCCAGGTCTCTAAGGTAGTGACCGCAGTGTGAACGTCACCAGCCCGCTGGGCTCTGGCCCCTCCTCTGTGACTCCTGTCCCCACCTCGCCTTTGGGATCCCTGGCTCTATAAGACCTGGCGCCAGCACCGCTCACTCACAAGACCTCTCTCTCCCCCAGACGCTCGTTTCTGAGACCATCCGCCGTTTCGGCCGCCTGGACTGCATAGTCAACAACGCTGGCTACCGTGAGTCGTGAGGCCTGAGGGCCATTCCCCACTGGTGTCAACACACCTCCTGTCTTCTCACCCCAAGCCTGGCTCTTCCCCTGCTGTGTGCTCCCTGGCCTGTGCCCTTAGCCCTTTCTGCATCCGTTTCTACATTTCTAAAATGAAAATGACCATTCTCATCATCATTATAAGGTCGTCGTGCTGAACAGTGTAACTGCTCAGCTTCATAATTATAGGAACTGTCTTGCACAAATAACTTCCATCTTGTAGCCTGTTTCTTATCTAGGAAGCAAGGCTGATGGCCCTTCTCTTTTTCCAGTAGTGGGAAGATGTATTCTCCACACATGGTTTATAGGGCTTGGTGTGGAGGCTTTGAAGAGAAATTGCCATCCACTTAATGACTACCCTTTATAACAATGCCTCGCATTGCTAAACTGAGACTCAGAGAGGCGAACTGATTGGACTGGGATCACACACTGTGGTAGAAAGAAGCTTTTCTTCTTGGCTGGGCAACGTTGAGCAGTTGACTTACTCTTTGTGGGCTGCACTCTCCTCTTGTAAGGATTTGAAGATATACTCCTCCTTTTTCTCCATGTGCTTGATCCATTCGGCAAATATTTATTGAGCATCTACTATACTCCACCTTCTGTCCTAGGGAGTGGAGATTTAGCAGTGAGCAAAATCCACCAATCTTTCCTGTCTTCATAGCTCAGTTGATAAAGAATCTGCCTGCAATGCAGGAGACCTGGGTTTGATCCCTGTGTTGGGAAGGTTCTCCTGGAGAAGGGAAAGGGTACCCACTCCAGTATTCTGGCCTGGAGAATTCCACGGACTGTATAGTCCATGGGGTCGCAAAGAGTCGGACACGACTGAGCGACTTTCACTTCCCTGTCCTCATGGGATTCACATTGTAAAGTAAGGAAATAGACAATAAAAGGCAGATATAGTTAATACTCATTTATTCACAGATTCCGTAATTGTGAACTCACCTACTTGGTGGGGGTGTGTAACCTCAGAATCCCACTGTGCTTTCTGGGTATTTGTGGACAAGTTCAGAGCGGCAAAGTTTGAGTCACCAGCAGCACATGTTCCCAGCTAAGGTCAAACAAAGTGATGCTCTGCCCTCTGAGTTCAGCTTTCAAACAGAGAGATGCCCAGAGGTGGAGACAGAAGAGGGCAGTGTCTTGTAAGCCTCCCTGGGGCTAGTTGGACAGGTTTGAAGCCTAACTCTGGTACCTAGAGTGGGGCAGCCTCAGGCAAGTCAGCTACATTCAGGAATCTCCATTGCTTTATTTGCAAAATTAATGGGTCCACCAGTGCGCATTATTTTTAGGATTTAAGATTATAATCTATGTTAGAGAAACATATAGTTGTAAACATATACATATATGCATATATGGTCTTCCCCTGTTGGCTCAGCTGTAGTGCAGTGCAGGAGACGCGAGAGAGACTCAGGTTCAATCTTGGGTCTGGAGGATCCCCTGAAGGAAGGCATGGCAACCCACTCCAGTGTTCTTGCCTGGAGAATCCCATGGGCAGAGGAGCTGGTGGGCCACAGTCCATGGGATCCCAAAGAGTTGGACAAGACTGATGCAACTGAGCAGGAGCACGCTATTCATTATACGCATAACACATATATGTTCTGTCTTAGTCTGATCATGCTGCTATAATAGAAATACCATGGACTCAGTGACTTAAACAATGAACATTTATTTCTGGAGGCTGGGAACAGAGGCAGATTTGGTGTCTTGTGAGGCCCCGCTCAAGGTGGAAGGAATGAAGGACCTCATTGGGGTCTTTTTATGAGGACACTAATCCCATTCAAGAGGGCTCCGTCCTCATGACTTAACTCCCACAAACCCCCACCTCCAAATACCATTTTATTGAAAGTTAGGGTTTTTTTCTTATAACAGTTTATATATATATATTGGCTGTGCTGGGTCTTTGTTGATGCACGGATTTTTCTCTAGTTTCAGAGACTGAGGGCTACTTTCTAGGTGCAGTGCTCAAGCTTCTCGTTGTGGTGCCTTCTCTTGCTGTGGAGCACAAGCTCTAGAGTGAGTGGGCTTCGGTAGCTGTGGCTCCCGGGCTCTAGAGCACAGGCTCTGTGGTGGGGCTTAGTTGCTCTGCTACGTGTGGGATCTTCCCGGATTAGGAAAGGGCTAATTGAGGGGCTGACTGAGGGCTTAGAGAATGGCAGGGGTGGTTTTGGATATAGGATCTGGGATAGATTCTCTGAAGCTGAACTGTTTTCTGAAAGAAACAAAGCCAGAAGCCCTGGGTCTCCGGGAGGAATACCTAACATTTCCTTAATTGTCCATCATCTTGTTTCCCATCTCTCTTTCCTTTCATCCACTTTTATAATATATTTATTTATTTGACTGTGCTAGGTCTTAGCTGCCACACGCGGGATCCAGTTCCCTGACCAGGGATGGAGCCCTGGCCCTGGGAGTATGGGATCTTTAGTCACTGGACCTCCAGGGGAGACCCTCTTCATCCACTTTGACTCCTAAAGCCTTTGGAAGGTTTGGAGTCCATTTTTCCCAGTTTTTTTTTTTCTTTAAATTTTCCTGTTCTTGTGCCTATATTTCCTGCCTCTTTTCTTCTGAATGTTTTTTCTGTCCCTCTACTATCTACCCAGTTCTGTTTACTTAACAAACACATTTATTGTACTAGGTGTCAGGCAAAAATACTGACTTGTGAAATTTCTGAGCTTGAGAACAAGGTGTTATCCTCATTGTGCACATGAGCAAACAGGCACAGAGAAGCAAAGTGACTTGCCTAAGGTCACATAGCTAAGAAATGGCAGGGTTGAGGTTTGAACCCAGGTTTTCTGGCCCTGTGACTGCTTTCAAGGTTTTTTTTTCTTTTTTTTCTCTTTTGTTGCTTCTTTTAAATTTTTTAATTGATGTATAGTTGATTTACAGTATTATGTTCACTTCAGGGTTGCAGCATAGTGATTCAATGTTTTTACAGACTATGTTCCATCATGAGTTAGTTCAAGAGAATGGCTATAATTCCCTGTACTATAGAGTATATCCTTGTTGCTTATCTATTTTATACATAGTAGTTTGTATCTGGAGGAGTTTGCGTACCACTAGTCTTCTGTTTTTGTTTTTTCATCTTATATACGCCTTATTTGTCCTCCCTCCTTCCTTCACATCTTTGGTAACCACAAGTTTGTTTTCTATATCTGAGTCTGTTTCCATTTTGCATATATTAATACATGTATTTATGTTATTTGTTAGATTCCACATACAAGTGATATCATACAGCATTTGTCTTTCACCAGCTGACTTATTTCACTAAGCATGATATTCTCTAGGTTGCTGCACATGGCAGTATTTCCTTTTTAAGGCTGAGTAATATTACATTTGTACATATAAACCACATCTTAAAAAAAATTTTTATTATTTTTTGTTGGCAGTGCTGTGTCTTTGTTGCTGCGTGAGGGCCTTCTCTAGTTTCAGAAAGCAGGGGGCTATTCTCTAGGTGAGGGGCTCGCAACTCGTGAGGTGGTGGCTTCTCTTGTGAGGCACAGGCTCTAGGCACGGGGGCTTCAGCAGTTGCAGCCTGGGCTCATTAGCTGCAGTCCGTGGGCCTGGTTGCCCCAGGGGATGTGGAATCTTCCTGGGCCAGGGATCGAACCCATGTCCTCTGCACTGGCAGGTGGATTCTTAGCCACCCGGCCCACCAGGGAAATCCTAAACTCCATCTTCTTAACCCAGCTGGACTGCCTTTTTGTTAGCAACCATTATGCAGCCTCCTTTCCTCTTCTGGACGCCTGACCCTCTCGTCTGCCACCTCCCACGCTCTCCACCCCCTGCACCAGCCCTCCACCCCCATGCCTGTTTCCCTTCCTTGTTCTCCTGTCTTCACCGTGCCCTCATCCTCTCTTCTGTCTCTCTCTCACCCGACCCTTAGACCCACCCCCACAGTGGCCCGAGGAGACTTCCGCCCAGGGCTTTCGCCAGCTGCTGGAGCTGAACCTGCTGGGGACATACACTCTGACCAAGGTGAGGCTGGGGTCCCCGCCACCAGGCCTGGGTGACCTCCTGACCCTGAGCTTGTCAAACCCATTTTGTCTAAGAGCCAAATGTTTTCTGTGCCTTGCTTTGATCTTATTCCGGAAGGGCTCCATTCTTCATAGAAAAGAAATGCCCGCAGATCTCGATATCCAGCCAAAGCTACCTGTGTTGGCTACATAGCCTCATCTTCTTAGGAACCTTCCAGAACCTTCCAGCATGGTGTGGTGAGGGATGTTAAGGACATGGAGGGAGGGGTTGGGACAAAGAGTCAGTAATAGACAGATACAGCTTTGCCATCCAACGAATAGCTATTAGGAGGAAAGAGCATCCCCCATCTACCTGTATGCCTTTACTCTGAAGCTTGCTATAACCGCCTCCTATTTGCTGTCTCAGTTCAAATACCACATCTTCAGAAAGGCCCTTCCCAATCATCCTTGCTAATGTTGCATCTACGCCTATATGGGGCTTCCCTGGTAGCTCAGCTGGGACAGAATCCACCTGTAATTCAAGAGACCCCGGTTCAATTCCTGGGTCGGGAAGATCCCCTTGAGAAGAGAAAGGCTTCCCACTCCAGTATTCTGGCCTGGAGAATCCCATGAACTGTAGAGTCCACCAAGTTGTAAAGAGTTGCACACAACTCAGTGACTTTCACTTTCACACCTATATGTTCATTCTCTATGACAACAGCTTATTTTCATCAACGTATTTTTTAAGATTATAGTTTAGTCTCTTTTTTGCTAAGGCTTTTTTTTTTATGTAGACCATTTAAAAGTCTTCATTGAATTTGGTGCAGTATTGCTTCTGCTTTATGTTTGTTTTTTTTGGCCAAACATAGGCATGTGGGATCTTAGCTCTCTGACTGAGGTCAAACCCTCACCCCCTGCATTGGAAGGTGAACCACTGGACTTCCAAGGGAGCCCCATCATTAGTAAATAAAATAAATAAATTTTAATTAATTTATTACATCTATTTTTTATCATAATACATTTTGGGGAGGCTACTTAGCAGCTTGCAGGATCTTATTTTCCCAACCAGAGATTGAACCCATGCCCCCTGCCGTGGAAACTTGGAGTCCTAACCACTGGACCACCAGAGAATTTGTCATCATAATACTTCTGTATTCAGTCACTCAACAAACATTTATTTAGCACCAGACACATGCTAAGCGCTGGCCATGAAGCAGGGAACAAAAGAGACAAAGAGCTGTGACCCTGGGGAGCCAACATTCTCATGGGGGAGACAGACAGTAAGCCAGGAAATACAATATAATGTCAGGGAGTGATAAGTGCTGTGCCGAAAAATGAAGGGAGGTAAGGGGATCAAGAAGTATGGGCAAGTGTAAATGCTATGTTATAAAACTTTTTCTTGTGGCATTTTACAAGCACACATGAAAACAGAGAGAATTGTATTAATATTACTGAACCCACATACCCATCACCCAGTGCCCACAATCAGTATTCTACCATTCTTGCTTTTTTTCGACTCTTCACTTTTTTCTTTTCTTTATCTTTTCTGGAGTGAAAAGTGAAAGTGTTAGTGGCTCAGTTGTGTCCAACTCTTTGCAACCCTATGGACTGTAGCTCGCCAGTCTCCTTTGTCTATAGAATTCTCCAGGCAGGAATACTGGATTGCCATTTCCTTTTCCAGGGAATCTTCCCAACCCAAGGACGGAACCCAGGTCTCTTGCATTACAGGCAGATTCTTTACCATCTGAACCACTAGGGAAGTAAATCTCAGATATCATATTTCACCTGTAAACAATTCAGTATAATCTTTACCAGAAAAGGCTTTTGTTTTTTTTTGTTCGTGTATGTGTATCTGTGTGCTCTTTTAGACAGGGTAGGTAGTCAGAAGGCTTCTCTAAGAGGTGACATATGAGTCAAGCCCTCAAGGAGGTGTGTGAGCAATTGCAATCTAGCAGAGGAACAGCCAGTACAAAGACCCCGGGGTGGGAATCCACAGTGAGAAGGGAGCTGGACGACACAGGCGAAGCAGGGAGAGGACAGAAGTTGATGGCAGATCGTGCTGGGGCTTGGGAAACCACAGAGGGGACTTGGCTTTGACACTGACCGAGCCAGGAGCCATTTATTTTCTTGGGCTCCAAAATCATTGCAGATGGTGACTGCAGCCATGAAATTAAAAGATGCTTGTTCCTTGGAAGAAATGCTGTGACCAACCTAGACAGCATATTAAAAAGCAGAGACATTACTTTGCCGACATAGGTCCATACAGTCAAAGCTATGGTTTTTCCAGTAGTCATGTATGGATGTGATAAAGAAAGCTGAGCGCCAAAGAATTGATGCTTTTGAACTGTGATGTTGGAGAAGACTCTTGAGAGTCCCTTGGACTGCAAGGAGATCAAACCAGTCAGTCCTAAAGGAAATCAATCCTGAATAGTCACCAGAAGGACTGATGCTGAAGCTGAAGCTCCAGTACTCTGGCCACCTGATTCGAAGAACTGAATCACTGGAAAAGACCCTGATGCTGGGGAAGATTGAAGGTAGGAGGATGATACTGTATGCAGTATCATGGTGGACTTGTAAAGATTTCCTTATAGTAGACTAGATGTGGGGGCAGATTTGCCAAAGAAAGGGGCGATGGAGTTTGTTTCTGATTTGTTTCCCTCACCCGCATCCCCAGCAACTGGCAGAAGCACGTGGCCATTCACTGCCCTGGGAAAGCCGGGGGAGAAGTACATGGCCTGGGGGACTGTTGAATGAGAAATGCTAACCAGATGCCCACGTGGAGCTCTGCACCTAGGGCAGGGGTTGAGACTTGAAGACATCAGTTTGGAGCCCAAGGCTAAAGGAGCTCAGAAGAAAACAAAACAAAACAACAACCCTATAAACTGGAACTTCCCTGGTAGTCCAGGGGCTAAGACTCCACACCACCAATATAGGTGGCCCACATCCCATCCTTAATCAGGGAACTAGATCCCACAGGCCCTAACTAAAAAATATCCTGCATGACGTAACTAAGACCCAGCACAGCCAAACAAGTAAATATTAAAAAAACCACACAAACTGATCAGAGGGCACCGGCCCACCCGTGGGCCAGGGGTCACCTGTGTGGGGATACTCAAGTGCTCCTCAGATCCTGTCGGAGACAGAGGTGAAATAGCCCTGGGGAAACTGGATAATCTGTTGCTCAACCAGTCAGCCTTGGCTCCTGTCCCCAATTTCTGTTCAGCTTCTAAGATTGGTGCCTAGCTCAGCTGGTGAAGAATCCGCCTGAAATGCAGGAGACACTGGTTTGATTCCTGGGTCGGGAAGATCCCCTGGAGAAGGGATAGGCTACCCACCCCAGTATTCTTGGGCTTCCCTGGTAGTTCAGACCAGTAAAGAAACTGCCTGCAACGTAGGAGACCTGGGTTCGATCCCTGGGTTGGAAAGATTCCCTGAAGGAGGGCATGGCAACCCACTCTAGTATTCTTGCCTGAAGAATCCGCATGGACAGAGGAGCCTGGCAGGCTACAGTCCATGGGGTCACAGAGAGTCGGACATGGCTGAGTGACTAAGCACAGCCAGAATTCCCTGACGGTCCAGTGGTTAGGACTCTGTGATTTCATTGTCTAGGGTGTAGGGTTAATCCTTGGTCTGGGAACTAAGACCCTGAAAGCTGTGGGGCATGGCATAACAATAATAATAATAATAATAATAAGAGGAAGATTAGTACCTCTGTACAGTAAGACAGCCATAAATCACAGCCTATAAAGGATATGTGTGTGCATATATATATATATATATATATATATTTTAAATTTAATTAAATGTTTTTGGCTGTGCTCAGGCTTTTCTTTAGTGGTGGAGAGTGGGGACTACTCTGTAGAGGTTGTGAGCGGAGCCTCTCACTGCAGTGGCTTCTCTTGGTGCTGAGCGAGGGCTCTAGGTTCCTCGGGCTTCAGTAGTTGCAGCATGAAGGCCTAATTGCTCCACAGCATGGGGGATCTTCCTGGACCAGGGACTGAACCTGTGTCTTCTGCATTGGCAGGTGGATTCTTTACCACTGAGCCCCACTAGGGAAGCCCTATATATATATATATTTTTTTTCTTTCTCTCCCTCCTTCCTTAGCTATCAGCATTTAAAAAGGGAGAGAGAGAAATTTCTCATAAATAACCGGTTTTCTGGTTTCTCCTGGAAATTTGGCCAGCTGGGCCCACTGGGAGGGCAACAGTCTGCCAGATGCGGCCTGGCTCTCCCAGTCCCGAGCTCGCCCTCCTGGGTCTCCTTCTCCTGATTCACCCATGACAGGCTGGTGCAGAGACCACTGAGGGTTTAGATCTGGTGTCTGCCTGCCCGGGTTCACTGTCACTTCTTGCTTGTAACATTGGACAAATTACTCGGTCTCTCTGAATCTAGGTTTTCTCATCTGTAGTGGGAAGCTAAATAGCATTAGCTAATTCACAGGGTTGTCTTGAGAATTGAATATGATTAAATTAATACCCACAAAACCCTTAGAACATGCCTGGCACCCAGGCTACTCTCTGCAAGGTATCACTGTTACTGTGAACCTTGCTCCATTTCTGTTTCTTGTGGCTCCTCAGTCTGCAGTCTCTGATACACATATTGGGCAAATGAAGCCTGAGAGGAGTAGAAGGGAAAGGTTAACATTTGAGGTGAACTTTGAATGGAAGCGAAAGAAGTAGAGAAATAGGACTTTTTGCTTGTCAAAAGAGTAGCAAAGGCCCTGGAGCAGAAACCACTCAGGTGGATTTTCAGACCAAGAAATTCTCCATCTCCATTTGCCTTTAGCAATTATAAATATTTTGCAAGGTAAATGTATTTTATTTATTTTTGGCCACATTGTGTAACATGTGAAACTTCCCTGACCAGTAGGTCTTAACCACTGATTTCAAGGAAGTCCAATTATAGTAGAAACATTTTGTTAAGCTTGTTGTATCCATTGCCTTCTACCATCCCCTACCAGGACATCATATAATTTCATTAGTAAGAATTTCATGAATACTCCTGGTGGCTCAGAGGTTAAAGCGTCTGCCTGGAATGCGGGAGACCCTGGTTCAATCCCTGGGTCGGGAAGATTCCCCTAGAGAAGGAAATGGCAACCCACTCTAGTACTCTTGCCTGGAGAATCCTATGAACGGAGGAGGCTGGTGGGCTACAGTCCATGGGGTCCAAAAGAGTTGGACACGACTGAGCGCTTTCACTTCACCAATGGATTAGAACATTTATTTATTTTTATTTTGACATAACTTAAGACTTACAGAATATTTCCCGATAGTACAGAGAATTCCTGTATATCCAGACTCCCCATTGTTAATACTTTTTTTTTTTAACCACATTTGCTATATCCTTCTGTCTCTGTATTTGGGAATAAGTTGCAATCTATTTTGAGGGCTTCCTAGTGGGGCAAGTGTTAAAGAATCCATTTGCCAATGCAGGAGCTACAAGAGACTTGGGTTCTATCTCTGGGTTGGGAAGATTCCCTGAAGGAAATGGTACTCCAGTAGTCTTGCCTGGAGAATTCCATGGACAGAAGAGCCTGGCGAGCTACAGTCCATGGGGTTGCAAAGACATAACTGAGCCCGCACGTATACGTTTGATGTCTCTTTACCCATAGGGCTTTGAAGGGTATTTCCTAAATCAAAAGAACATTCTTTTATGAAATCACAGTAAGACTAACATTGATACCATGGTCTTAACTAATCTTGAAACTTTCTTATTCAGATTTTTAGAATTCTTATCATCACTTGTGTTAGCTGAGGTTCCCCCAAAAGCAGAGCCTAGGTGGGGATTGAAGGGCCGGGTGGATGGAAAGCGATTCCATGAATTGCTGTCTTCAGTCTGGAGAGTAGTTGTCAGGGAGCCAATGAAGGGGTATCACCAAGCAAGTTACCACCAGGGCAAGTGGGGGCCACTCCCTGGGGCCACTCTGGGAGTCACAGAGGAACATAAACCCAAGAGTTACCCCCCACTCCCAAGAGGCAAAGGAAAGCCAAATACTGTTTTAATTTAAAAATACATTTAGGGAATTCCCTGGTGGTGCAGTGGTTAGGACTCAGTGCTTTCACTGACAAGAGCCCAGGTTCAATCCCTGGTCAGGGAACTAAAACTCCCACAAGTGGCTTGGGGTGGCAAAAAAAAAAAAAAAAAAGAAAGAAAGACTAACAATGAAAAACTTCACTTCATGTTAAAAATTAAAATTAAGACGTTTTCACATGACCAAGTTACTATGGCAGAAAGTGAAGAGGAGCTAAAGGGCCTCTTGATGAAAGTGAAAGAGGAGAGTGAAAAAGTTGGCTTAAGGCTCAACATTCAGAAAACGAAGATCATGGCATCCGGTCCCATCACTTCATGGGAAATAGATAGGGAAACAGTGGAAACAGTGTCAGACTTTATTTTTTGGGCTCCAGAATCACTGCAGATGGTGACTGCAGCCATGAAATTAAAAGACGCTTACTCCTTGGAAGAAAAGTTATGACCAATCTAGATAGTATATTCAAAAGCAGAGACATTACTTTGCCGACTAAGATCCGTCTAGTCAAGGCTATGGTTTTTCCTGTGGTCATGTATGGATGTGAGAGTTGGACTGTGAAGAAGGCTGAGCACCAAAGAATTGATGCTTTTGAACTGTGGTGTTGGAGAAGACTCTTGAGAGTCCCTTGGACTGCAAGGAGATCCAACTAGTTCATTCTGAAGGAGATCAGCCCTGGGTGTTCTTTGGAAGGAATGATGCTAAAGCTGAAACTCCAGTACTTTGGCCACCTCATGCGAAGAGTTGACTCATTGGAAAAGACTCTGATGCTGGGAGGGATTGGGGGCAGGAGGAGAAGGGGACGACCGAGGATGAGATGGCTGGATGGCATCACTGACTCGATGGACGTGAGTCTGAGTGAACTCCGAGAGATGGTGATGGACAGGGAGGCCTGGCGAGCTGCGATTCATGGGGTTGCAAAGAGTCGGGCACGACTGAGCAACTGAACTGAACTGAAGAAAATGAACAGTAATTTCTTAATACCATTTAATGCCCAAGCCCTATTTAAATTCACCTAGTTGTTTCCAAATGTCTTATTATTAATAACAGTTGACTTGTTCACACCAAGCTCCAAAGTCTGCCCATTGTATCTGGTTTTTCAGAGGGCAGAGACTTTGTCTGCTTGTTCTTGCCTCTACTCCAGTGCCTATTGCAAAGAAACAGGCATAAGTTGCTGCCCTTGCCGCCACTCATTATAACCATTGCCACCGTGACTGGCATTGCCATCATCATCATCGTTAACCTCATCATAGCCATCGTCACCGTGATGGCCACCTTCACCATCATCATCGTCTTACCACCGTCGCCACCATCATTTCCATCACCACCGTCACCATCATTTCCCGTCATTATCATGACCATCTTCATCAGCAAGGCCATCATCCTCCCACCATGACCATTATTACCTTCATCACCATCATCATCATCACCACCAGCATCCCTTGCAAGCCCTTTATTTATTTTTTAAAATATTTATCTATTTGGCAGTGCTGAGTCTTAGTCGTGGCATGAGGGATCTAGCTCCCTGACCAGCGATCAAACCCATGCCCCCTGCATTAGGAGCTTGGAGTCTTAGCCACTGGACCATCAGGGAAGCGCCTCCTTGTAAGCTCTATAAATGTTAATTCTTGGGACCCCAGCCCAGGCCTCTTGAGTCAGAATCTCTGGGTCTTTGACCTCCCTGGTGAATTCTGATGCAAAGTTAGCCATTCCCCAGGTTAGAGAAAATGCCAGAGGAGGTTGGGATATTTATATAGTTAAGGAGAGGGAATCTTGTCAGGAGGGCGTTCACTGAAGGCGTTTGAGCACTGGAGTGTCCATCCTAAGTGCTCAGAGCCAGATCGGTTCTTAGAGACCCATCCATTCATTTATCTATTTACTCATCAAAGACTGAGCAAGCGTTTGTAGGTGCTGGCGGTGAACCACGTGGTCTTTGCCCTTGTGGAGTTTATAGTCACAGGGCAGCCAAGTGTTACTAAATAAACAAGAGATGAGTTTATATGAGTGAGGGTGTTCTGGAAGTCATGGTAGGCTTCCTGGAGGAAATGAAAGATGAGAGATGTTAACCAAGGAGAGGTGGGGGAGACTGGTGTCTGAAGGGGAGAGAGTTGGGCTGTTAAGAGTCGGTGGGTCCTTAACAGAGGTACACAGAGGTGCAGACGTTCCTGGAAGGGAACAGGCTGTGCAGAGCCTGAGAGAGAATTAGGAGCCCAAACACACTCTGGAACATTTCACAGCGCACTTGCATTTGCTTCTGGCTGCCTCCCCACGCAACTTGAGCTCCATGAGGGCAGAAATCTCTCTCAGTCTTATTTCCTGCAGTATCCCCAGCTTTTACTCCGTTACCTGGCACATAGTAGGTCCTCATGAAATGTTGGTTGAATGAATTAATGAGCAAGGGAATTGTAGAGATTCAAGAGTGCCTTGGTCTGTTGAGGACCCAAGGCTGAGGAAAGGGGTTAGTGCAGGAAGGGGTTGAGGAGCACATACACGGGGCCTGGAGGGCCCTGCTGAGGCATCTGGTTTTCTTTTCTTAAAATTTTTCAGCCATGCTGAGTGGCATGTGAGATCTCAGTTTCTTGACCAGATATAGAGCCCATGCCTCCTGCATTTGGGAGCGTGGAGACTTAACCACTGAACCACCAGGGAAATCTCTGAGGCATCCGGTCTTCACCTCAAGAGCAGCAGGGAGGCATCGAAAGCATTTGAGCAAGAAGGTGATGTGCATGGCACGTCACTTCAGTCCTGTCCAGCTCTTTGTGACCCTATGGACTATAGCCCGCCAGGCTTCTCTGTCCATGGGGACTCTCCAGGCAAGAATCCTGGAGTGGGTTGCCAGGCCCTCCTCCAGGGGATCTTCCCGACTCAGGGGTTGGATCCGTGTCTCTCGCGACTCCTGCCCTGGCAGGCAGACTGTTTACTACTGGTGCCAGCCGGGACGATGATGTTAGCCCAGGAATACTAAGATCGCTACTAATAACAGACCACTCTGGCTCTGACATCAGGAGGCGGCTGCTTTTGCGCACATGCATTTCAAGGCCTCCCACAATCTGACCCCTGTCGCTCCTCTGATCTCACTTCCCTCCACAGTGGCCTCGTTGTTGCCAAACATGCTCCACCTGATCCTGCCTCAGGGCCTCTGTACCCTGTGTTCCTGCTGCCTGGTCTGGTTTTCTCTAAGAGATGCCTACAGCTCATGCCTGGACTCAAAATGCTCAAAGCTGGGATTTCCCTGGCCATCCAGTGATTAGAGCTCTGTCCTTCCGCTGCAGGGGCACAGGTTCAGTCCTTGAGTCAGGAAGATGCCCTGGAGAAGGGAATGGCAGCCCACTCCAGGATTCTTGCCTGGAGAATCCCATGGACAGACGCGATTGGAGGCTTACAGTCCATGGGGTCTCAAAGAGTTGGACACGACTGAAATGACTGTGCATACATGTGCTTTCCCAAAGCCTTCCCTCGGGCACCCTGTTTGAAACTGTACCCAGCCCAATACTCCCATTCTCCCTTATCTTGCTCTCCTTCTGGTTCTGTGTCTCTAGTCACACTATTTGTTGTTTAGTCGCTAAATTGTGTCCAACTCTTTGCAACTCCATGGACTGTAGCCCACCAGGCTCCTCTGTCCATGGGATTTCCCAGGCAAGAATACTGGAGTGGGTTGCCATTTCCTTCTCCAGGGGATCTTCCCAACCCAGGGATCAAACCCGAGTCTTCTGCTTTGGCAGGCAGATTCTTTACCACTGAGCCACCTGGGAAGGCCAAACACACTCTAGAACATTCCACAGTGCACTTGCATTTGCTTCTGGCTGCCTCCCCACACAACTTGAGCTCCATGAAGGCAGAAATCTCTCCCGGGCTTGTTTCCTGCAGTATCCCCAGCTTTTACCCCATTACCCAGCACATAGTAGGTCCTCATGATATGTTAGTTGAATGAATTAGTGAGCGAGGGAATTGTAGAGATTTAAGAGCACCTTGGTGATGGGTCTGTTGAGGACCCAAGCGGGAGTCTCCTGAAGCCCCACCCCCTCAGATCTCCTGAGACTCTGGTTTGAGAAGCTGAGTGGGAGTGGACCCCATGTCAGAGACTGAGGGCCAGGGATGGGGGCAGGTTTGGGAGGATCCAACACTTAAGTTTTGCCCTTGAGACACAGAGATGCAAATGCCCGCAGGTGGCAGGTCAGGAGCTCCACAAGGGGGCTCCAAGGGAGACTTAGGAGGTGCCCATGGAAACCCAGGAAAGTGGGCCTCCCATGGCAGAGCAGGGAAGGCAAGAAGCGGACCCAGGAACCCCAACATTTAGGGGAAATGGAGTCAGGCCAGGGTGAGGCTACAGTGTGTCTGCTTGAGTGAGCCAGGCTCTCTCAGGTCGTGTTATCCAAGGAAGGGAGGCGCAGAGGTCAGGCTGATAAGAGACTAGCAAGTCCTTGATGTAGCCACACAGAGGCATAGGTGACCTTGGCGGGAGGGGGTGGGGGGAGGAGCCAGCATGTGGGGAGGGGGTAGGGGGGAGCCAGCATGTGGGGAGGTGGGGAGAGTGCATGTGAGGGTTGGACAGGGGCCACAGAAGTGCAGGACAAATATTTATTGAACACTAGCTGTGTGCCCACTGCTGAGATGAGGTGGCGAATAAGCCTGGCTCAGCGCCCACGGGCCTCACCTTGCCAGGGTCGGGGAGAGGAGGGAGTTAAATGGCTGGGGACCCAGGGATAGGTAGGTTGCAGTTTTAAATAGAATAGGGACTTCCCTGGTGGTGCAGTGGTTAAGACTCCGCGCTTCTTCTGTAGGGGTGTGGGTTCAATCCCTGGTCAGGGAACTAAGATCTGAGGTGCTGCCAAAAAGAAGTCAGTGTGTTGGATGTATGTGTGAATGGCCACTTGGGATTAATAAGCCAAATCCCTACAGAGCTGGACACCTAGCCATCTTTTAAAAAAATATGATGTTTTAAATAGAATAGTCAGGACAACTTCACTGAGGAGGTGACGTTTCCAGTGAAGTTGCTGAGGGGACAGGACTGTCCCCTTTCAGCCCTGAACTGAATGTCCCATGTCCTCAGAAACCCTTCAGTCCTGGACAAACAGGGGAGAGTTGGTCACCCTAGGAGTAAGTCACGTGCTATATCCAGAAAAACATTCCAGGCAGCGAGAATAGCAAGTGCAAAGGCTCTGAGGTTGGAACACGTGGGGGAATATCTGAAGATACAGCACTGAGGATGGAGCAGAGGCTGTTTTGTGAGGGAGTGGAGGTCTGCAAGAGCTGGTGGTGTGATCCGGAGAGGGAGCTAGATTAGCTTCCCATTCTGAGTATTCCTTGTACTCAGAGCCACCTTGTACCCATTAATCAATCTTTAGCCATAGGAATGGGCCTTGCCCAAGGCAAGCAAGGGAGGGATAGACTGGGAATTTACTCAAGGTCATGCATGACTGAAGAGCATAGAGACAGACTGAGGTGAAGAGAAAAGGAAAGGGAGAGAGAGTTGAGAGTTAGTTTAAGGACCTCTGGGTGGCCAGGGGGTTGCAGGGTTGGCAGAGTAGGGAGTTCATTTCATGAAGGTCTCCCATGTCACGTTCTGACCACAGAGTTTTCCCTGAAACTCAGAGAACTATCTTCCCCTTCATGTATAAAAGGATTCCCCCCTTTTTTTGGTAACATATGCAGCCATCTTGATCTATCTTTCATTTTCCTATCTTGTGATGGACAGGAGTTTGAGTAATATACAAAGAGCTAGAGAGAGAGGCACAGGGACCCTGAGAGAGGGGGTCAGGGACATAGAAGGGGGAGGTAGAGACAGAGAGAGGCAGAGAGAGAGAGAGAGAGAGGCAGGCAGTAGAAGAGACAGAAGGATCCTTTCCAGGACTTTCCTGGCAGTTCAGTGGTTTAGAATCTGCCTGACAATGCAGGGGACACTCATTTGAACCCTGGTCCAGGAGGATCCCATATGCCTCGGGGCGGAGTAAGCCCATGCCCCACAAGAGAAGGCCTGTAGAGAGTAGAGAGCAGCCCCCACTCTCCTCAGCTGGTGAAAGCCTGCCTGCGGCAACGAAGGCACAGTGCAGCCAAAGAAAGAGAAAAAGAAAGAAAAATTCCTTTTAACAAAGATAGACTCCTCAAGGGCTGATATTCAGAGACCATGGGGCAAACCACAGAAGGTGACCTGGAGCCCTGGCTGCTGTCCGTACAAGGCACCCAGGTCCACTAGTGAGCACATCAGGGACGTGGCCAGGAGGCATTTCAACAGTGCTGGGGGAGATCCAGGGGCTTGGGCGGCTTACTCCACTTTCTGTCTCCCCAGCTCGCCCTCCCTCACCTGCGCAAGAGTCGGGGAAACGTCATCAACATCTCCAGCCTGGTCGGGCGATTGGCCAGTCCCAAGCGGTTCCCTATGTGGCCACCAAGGTACACCGCCAAGAGACCCTGCCCCTTCCTTCAGGTGTCTCAGCCCTGAGCTATGGCCTGAGGCGTGGCCACCTGGCCTTCCAGGAAACAGAGCCTAGTGCAGCAGGATGCAGCCTGCAGGGAGAGTGTGACTTCCCTCTTCCGCTGCCCCTGCTTGACGCCCCCTGGATGGGTGCATGTGTGCCAGGTCGCTCAGTCCTGTCCGACTCTGGGACCCCGTAGACAATAGCCCGCCAGGCTCCTCTGTCCATGGGATCCTCCAGGCAAGAATACTGGAGTGGGTTGCCATGCGCTCCTTCAGGGATGGGAGGGGACGGCAGAAGGAACCTAACTTTCTCCTTGCCCTGTCTTCTGCAGGGGGCAGTGACCGCGATGACCAAAGCCTTGGCCCTGGATGAGAGTCAGTATGGCGTCCGTGTCAACTGGTGAGCAGCTTCATGGGGCTGAGAGCCTCTTGGGGGAGTGAGCCCAAGGGGCAGTGTGTGCACTGGACTTCCCTGACCCCCTCTCCTCCCCCACCCCAGCATCTCCCCTGGAAACATCTGGACCCCTCTGTGGGAGGAGCTGGCGGCCTCAACACCTGACCCCACTGCTACAATCCGAGAGGGCACGCTGGCCCAGGTAGGAGTGGGGCCGGATCAAGGTGGTGTTGGGGTGAAGGGCAGGGGGGCCTCCTCATGACTCTCCTTTCCCCCTTGTCTCTCCCCAGCCCCTGGGCCGCATGGGCCAGCCAGCTGAGGTGGCGGCTGCTGCTGTGTTCTTGGCCTCCGAAGCCACCTTCTGCACGGGGACTGAGCTGCTCGTGACCGGGGGTGCGGAGCTGGGGTATGGGCGCAAGGCAGGCCAGGCCGCCCGGGGAGGCCCCCACCAGCCCTTCCTGATCTCCCACATTTCCACCTGGGCCTCCCTGACAAGGGTTCTCCCACCCCAAACTCAGTCTCCCAAACTCCAGTTTCCACCCTCTGCCTCTCAGGTGCAGCATTCCACCCACCCCAGCCCCGGCTGTAGATATTCAGACCACTCACCAACGTGCCAAACCACCCCACGGTTTCCCATAAAAGCACTTTGCAACCAGGAGGAGGGAGGGCATCATTGCATTTATTTCCGGCCCTTTATGAGTTCTACCATGCCAGGACCGGGTTCCCCGCCCCCGGCCCACCCAGCTCCCACGCATTCCCACGCGTTGCTTAGACCCAAGGGACTACAACTCCCGGCAGGCCTTGCGGCAGGGGACTGCAGCCCAGAACTCCTGGGAAAAGTATTGCAGGAGAGCTAATTAAAAAGGCCCGCAAGGGAGAGTCAATTATGCTCTAATTAGGAGATAATGGAGGGGGTTAAGCAAGCAGGCCTCCACTTTATTCTAGGCCCTTAGGGAAAGGGAGCTTTGACCTCGCTTGCAGCGGAGTAGGAGGCTCCCCAGAACCAAAAATAGGGAGGGAAGGGAAAGCTAGGGGGTTGACACTCCCAGGTCAGAGGGAGAAAGGGCTGGGATCTGGACTCCAGGGTTTGAGGAGGAGGGAACTAGGCGGTGTGGACTCCCCGGCTGGAAGGGAGCGGAGTCTGGCTGCCCCCTGCCCCCCCGACCCCATAAAGTGAGGGGCCCAGTCGAGGGTAAGTCCCCCGGCTACGGAGGTGGGGCTGCATCGCTGCTGCGGGATTGGCCGAGGCGGGGGTGTGTGCGGCAATCCCTGATTGGCCGCGGCGGAGGCGGGGAGCCGCCTGGGTGCCGCACCCTTGCGGCTCCAGCTTAGGTGGTAGGGGAGGAGGACTGGGCAGGTGGGAAGGAAAACAAGGAGACACCCTGCGGGGAAGGACTCAGAATTTGACTGCCGGGGCCTGTGGCTTTTCGTACTGGGGAACCAGAATTTGGGAACAAAATGTCTCAGGGTAGAATTACGTAGACTCAGTGACGTCAGGAGCGGAGTTTGGGAATACAACAGGAACAATGGTTTGATGTCACAATAACCCGGATGCAGGAGATAGGGGAACTTTGACCACGGAAGATTTTTTTTTTTTTGGGGGATGCGCACGGTGACCTCGGGGCACAATATAGGGAACACTGAAACAGGTTTGAATTGCTAGCGATTAGAGGTCCTGAGGGGCTGCAGGGCTTCCCAAGTGGCTCAGTGGGTAAATAATCGGCCTGCAATGCAGGAGAAGCGGGTTCGATCCCTGCTGAGTCGGGAAGGAGGAGGGCATGGCAACCCAGTCCAGTATTCTTGCCAGAAAAATCCCACGGACACAGTCGGACACAAATGAAGCAACTGAGCATGCACGCACTCAGCAGGGACTGTAGTCGACTGTCTGCCTCTGGGGGTCATGAAACTGGGGAGACAGTCTAGAAGGGGCGTAACCAGGGAATCCTGCCTAGAGGCTGCTCACTGAAGCTCATTGATGAACTGGGGAACTGAACAATTTCAGGCGTCCCTGATGAAAAGGGCTGGAAGGAGGCATGGTGAACCCTGTGTGTTTATCTCTTTAAAAAGTTACAAAGAGTACACGTATATCTTCTCGTTGGAATGTGAATGTGAAGTCGCTCAGTCGTGTCCGACTCTTTGCGACCCCATGGACTGTAGCCTACGGAAACCTATATTCAAGCAGGGAAGTATCTGAACAGAGTCAAGCTCCCCCTTCATCCCTATCTGCCACCCTCTTCAGGGTCCTTTCCCTTCAAAAATGTATTTTTACAAAACATCTGCGCCCACCGACCTTGATTGCGTGGTTTTTCTTTTCACCAAGAATTGCGATAAGGGAAGATTTCTGCTCCCCACCCCTCCTTTCTTTTCCCTTTAGCTCTCCACCACGGTACTGTAACTATTAAAATGCATTTCTGAGAACCGCTGAATGCACACTCAGGCGTCGGGGCTGGAAGGAGGATGTGTTTCAAGTTACTCCCTTCTGCTCGCGGGGTCTAGCGCATGCGCTCTGCGGTAGGGCCCTGCTCCCCGCGGGCGCCCTGCAACTGGGAAGGCCAGGCCGGCCTGGGGTGCTAGGCTGACAAACCATACCACAGGAGGAGGCGTGAGCGGGGCGGGGCCGGAACGTCTTTATCCCGGGCCGCTCCTGGGCGGGCACAGATACCAGCCACACAGACCATGGCTGCAGCGGCATTGAGGCAGGTGGGTTCGCGGCCCAGTGCCGGGGTCTGGGGAGCTCTTAGGGGAGGCGGACTTCCGGGTGGACCACTCGCCAGTGGCCCATCCGGTGGGGCGCAGGTACTCCCGCACTCAGGTTCCGCTGCAGGGAGCCAAGGAGGAGGGGGCCCCTTAGAAAGGAGCACGAGGCTTTAATGGGGATGAAGGGAGAGAAGTAATCGGTGGGAAGGGGGACCCAGATGGGACTTCTAGGGATGGATATATAGAAGAGGAAACGGCAATGGGAGAAGCATGGGACTGGGGTGACGGGATGGATTAGGAGGGAAGAGAGCCTTTGGGGGAGCCAGAATAAGATTCCCAGACCCTCTAGGTAAGTGGGAGCAGGATGAAGGCAGAGTTCAGTTTCAGGTCTGGACTGGGACTAGGACCCAAGTTCCTATTTTCTTGGCACTAAAGATAGAGGTAGAATGTTGTATCCCGGAAACCCCTTATCTGAAACTCTACGCCAGTTTTGAAAATAGAGTTAATACCTCATTGTCAGCGACAGAGATTCTGCTGAGAGTGGGACCCTCCATTCTTACTGATACATGTCAACAGGCAGAGCTTCGGAGAGCCTGTGATTTGAGAGAACAGGGTTTCTCAGTGAGGAAGGAAACAATAACAACTCGAAGAAGGGAGTCTTTATAACCCTTGACAGCTGCAGCTTAACGTTGGGAAAAATGGTTCCTGTTAACTTTGTACCTGACTTTATATGGGACTCTTAGCTTGATGGATAGCAGGACAGATGTTTCCTTTCTGAGCTGAGACGGAGACCAGCCTGGGCTGCGCCTGGGACAATCTTGACTTTACGATGACACTCCTGGGCGGTGGTGGTAGGACACCCTGGGGCTGTGAGTGCTAGGGTCAGTGGAGATTCCATCATATGACAGAGCCCTGCTCTGTGCATACCCTACCCCAACTCCAACTATTTCTCATTTCCTAATTCAGCCCCAGAGCTTTTTACAACTATGTCCCGAAAGCTCAGCGATCATCTGAGATCTCCTTGGGCCCCAATCCCCCAATAATTTGGGGTATCAGGTGGTGGAGCACCTTCCCTGAGTGGGGGGGTGAGACCCCTGCCCCCAGAAAAATATCCTGGGAGGGTGAAGGCAGCTTCTGCCAGTGTGACAGTGTCTCTATGGCCAGTACAGTTTTATAATCTCCTGGAAACAATGCCTGGCACCTCTTCTCTGCCTTGTGGGTGTGTTTTCCTGCTCCTCCTCTCTGTCTCTCCTGGATATCTGTGTCTCCAAGCATCGCTGAGGCAGCGTCTCTCCAGGTGTTGGCATCACCCTGTCTCTGCTAGTCTCTCCTCGTTCCCTAGGCCTCCCTTTCACTTTGTGCTGTCCCCTGACGTTGGGTCTTAATCTATTACTCTCCTTTCTCCTGTTCTCTCTCTCTTATGGCTTCAGTTCATCTTGCCTTCAGTATTTTTTTTTTCTTGGTTTCTCCAGGCTTTACCATGCCTGAATTTCCCTCCCTTGTGTGTCTTATCTCAGTCTGTCTCTATATATGGTGGTGGTGGTTTAGTCACTAAGTTGTGTCCAACTCTTGCAACCTCATGGACTGTAACCTGCCAGGCTTGTCTGTCCAAGGGATGTCCCAGGCAAGAATACTGGAGTGGGTTGCCATTTCCTCCTCCAGGGATTTTCCCCTCTCTGTATGAAAGTGAAAGTGTTAGTTGCTCAATCATGTCTGATTCTTTTTAACCCCCTGGACTGTAGCCAGCCAGGCTCCTCTGTCCATGGGATTCTCCAGGCAGGAATACTGGAGTGGGTTGCCATTCCCTTCTCCAGGGGATCTTCTCGACTCAGGGATTGAACCCAGGTCTCCTGTATTGACAGGAAGATTCTTTATTGCTGAGCCCCTCTATGATCATATCTAATCTGACTTCTCTTGGCCTTGGATTCCTGTTCCTTAATGTCCATGTCTTTTACTTCCTTGTCTCTTATTTTTTCTCATTCTTCTTCTTCTCTACTTTCTTCCTTTCTGCCTTCCTCTGAGGGCTACTTTCCTGTCCACCTGCTGCCTGCCACCGCCCTGCCAGTTGGTGTTATCTCTATGCCAGGGTGTCTTGTCCCCCTCTTGGCCAGTAACCCGCCCCTGGCTTGGGCAAGCCACAGAGCGCCACCTAGAGGCCATGCCCAGGACCCACACTCCGATCATCCCAGTAGCTCTCCGGGGCTCATACCATCCAGGACCACTCCACAGGCTTCATGGCCTAGACTTTGGGACATTCCAAACCCACAGCCCCCATCTCCCCATGACTCACCTACTGGCCGGTGACTTCGGCCATTCACATCTGTTCTCAGTTCCCCCAGCTCACAGGGCAGGAGCAGGCTAGGCTGTTCTGTCGGCCAAACCTCATCACAGCTGCCTTCCCACCAGGCTGAGGAAAGAGGTATTGTGAGGTCAGAGACTGTGAGGGAGAGGCCATCCTGCTAGACACAGACCTTCTCCCCCCGCTGGCCTTGGGCCGGACCACAAGGGAAGCGTTCATCCAAGCAATGTCTCTTTTTAACTGAGGTGGTCCCCAAGTGTATGTGGCTGCCTCTCAGTTCCCTACAGCCCTGGGAACCATAGGGAATTGGAATTGCTGGTGTCCAGGGTGTGGGACTGGGGCCTCAATTAAGCTGAGCCCAGTTGATCTAATGCCCCCAAAGAGAAGGACTACAATTCTGGGTCTGAGGGTGGAGGGGGGCTGGGGGTCTGGATCCTAAGGTGGGGGCCTAGAATCTGGGGTCTGTAGTAGCAAGGGCTGGGGCCCTGGGTCCTGGGTCCTGGGGGACCATGACCTATGGGCCCTCCACTTTTTAGCTCTTTTCAGGATTTGAGTTCCCCGAGGAGGCCTTCACTTACCTGCACACCTTCTCTTGTGCTCCTCTGTCTGATCTGGGCTCAGGCAGGGCTGGGGCCAAAGTTCCCTGGGGTAGGAGGTGCCTATATTTGACTTTGCCCCAGCTTGGAGGAAGGGATGGGAGCCAATTCAGCTCTTTATTGAGATGGCCCTTGTGGTGGCAGGGAGCAGACTTGGCTTCCTTGGGGACCTCCTGCTCCATGCTGATCAGGACAGGGGAAGGGACCTGGCCAGGGCCGTGTGCTCTGTCTGGAAGCACTGGGCCTGGGACAGAGCATGCCCGAGGAACATCCCGAGTGCGGGTTGTGGAAAAGATGGGTGCTAGGACCCTCTGTTCTCTCTGTCTCCTGGTCTCATCACCTTTCTTACTTTTGTCCCCACCCTCAGATTTGGATCCCCAGATTTCTTCCTGTTCCTTGGATTCTGTGTGGTCCCAGAAGATATGCCTCATCCAGCTTCAAGGTGACAGTGGGGATTAGGGTTTGCATCTCAAGGAAGATGGGCTGGGGGCCTGGACCAGTGGGTCTGAGGGAGGCAAGGGCTGGGAGCTAGCTTTAGGCATCTCCAAAAGATCCAGGGTCCGAAGGTGAAGGTTGGTGGCAATGGGTTAGCCTAATTGCTTGCCATCAGGCCCTGGGAAAGAGATGAAACTGCATGTCCCAGAAGCCTCTGGGACTACAGATCCCTCTCCTCTCTGGTTCTCAGCCCCAGGGGTTCCTGGGAGTTGTAGTTTTTCAGATTGGAAGCTGTGGTCAGACTCCAGGATGCCTGTCTTTTCTCAGGCTGCTGACCTGCAGCTGGAAATGACCCAGGAGCCTCATAAGAAGCCTGACCCCAGCCAGCCCCTGCTCTTCGGGAAGACATTCACCGACCACATGCTGATGGTGGAATGGAGCCAGGAGAAGGGCTGGGGCCAGCCCCGAATCCAGCCCTTCCAGAACCTCACGCTGCACCCGGCCTGCTCCGCTCTGCACTACTCCCTCCAGGTGGCAGGGCGACGGCCCTCCCTCCCTTGTCTCTCCCTGCATCTCTTCCATCTTTCTGGGTCTCTTGCTGGGTCTGCCTCCCTGGGTTTGCTTTATGTGTGTTTCTCATTTCCACACTCTCCTCATCCATTTTTCTGAGGCTTGTCATGTTCCAAGTCCCATGTTGGGTGATGCCGGGTCCCCAGAGATGAGCAGACCCAGTTCCTTCACTTGAAAACCCCCACGCTTTGGTGCCCATCCAGGGGGATCTGGACTCTGATAGAGGCAGCTGAGGTATTGTGGGAGGCCAGAAGAGAAACGCCCACCCTACCTCTGATTCGACTGAAAGTGGAGTCTTTCCTGGCAAAGAGGGGAGCCGAGGCTCTTAGAGGGAGAGGCGACATCAGTATAAAGACATAGTCCAAAGAAGAGCCTGGTATATTTGGGAGGGAAGCGTGGGGTTGGAGGCTATAGGGAGGCTGAGGATGTCATCAGAACCCCAGAGAAGCTGGGACCTTGCCAAGGGCACTGGGAGCCCTGAGGGCTCTGAGCAGGCATACAGCAGTAGAGTAAGACCCTTCGCAGGCCATGTGAAGGATGAGCTGAAGTCAGAGCAGGGGGATCGCCAGGAGGGGATGCGACAGAGAGATTCAGGGATACCAGGGATTGACCAGCGGGGCTAGAGAAGCGCAGGGAGGGCTGAGGACTGTGCTGGGGGTTTAGCTGGGTGACCGTGTAGACCACGGGACCATGCCAATATGGAGACATAGGAGGAGGAGGAGGATTGGCTTTGTGGGACTTGGTGAGGGCCCACGAGGAGAGAGATGCAGGAGACATCTGACCCAGTTTCCAGCTTCAAGCTATGGCTGAAAGCAAAGTCTTTTCCAAAGAAGCTTTGCTTGTTGCCAAATTTTGGAGGGACCTTCTAGTAGCTGGTTGGCACTTGAACTGATTTTTGTCCCTAATGGAGTCCTTCTCCAACATTAGGCATGTTCCCCGCTCCCTGCCCGTACTTTTTTTTTTCTTTCTTTTCTTTTCAGAATTTTGATGGTTTTTCTTCCCACCTACTCTGGACATTTGATTCGAATGGATCAGTTCTGTGCAGAGGAGACCCAGCATGGGGAACAGATACAAAGGGCGGATGGTCAAGACGTGTCTGCAGAGTACCCTCCCCACCCCTGCCCCACCCCCCCGGCCACCAGGAAGGTGGCTTTTGGAGATCACCATTTATTTGGCTCTCCCTTCAGCCCAGCATGACAGGATGTCTTCCAACAGTACTTTTGGAGGACAAAAGTACTTTGGGGACCCAGTACTTTTTCTTTAGTAGAGTGAGTAAAGATGAAGGGGTTGAGCATCCAAAAACATGTCTTTCATGATAGCTCTTAGGGCTCCCCAGGTGGCACAGTGGTAAAGCATCCGCCTGCCAATGCAGGAAACACAAGAGATGTGGGTTCGACCCCTGGGATGGAAAGATCCCCTGGAGGAGAAAACGGCAACCCACTCCAATATTCTTGCCTGGAGAATCCCATGGTCAGAGGAGGCTGGTGGGCTACAGTCCATGGGGGTCGCAGAGTCGGACACAACCGAGTGAGGAACACTGTTGTTTTTCCTTATTTTAATGTAGCCTAGAGATTCTTGGGTGATCACCTGTTGCTGGACACGTAGGTTGTTCCCAGGCTTGTGCTATTATAAACAGCACTGCAAATACTTCACTTCCTTTAGGAGCAAATGTGTCTCTCCTTTCAATTTCTGTTGGCTCAAAGGGTGTATGTGCTTGTAATTGCTGACAGATGTTGAGTCATCAATATCTTCTGTGACAGATGTTGTGAGAGAGCTGTGTCAGTTTCCACACTTACCAGCCAGGCCTGTTTTCCCTGTGCCCTGGATGACCCTTGTGAAACTTTTAGATGTCTTGTAACCTCCCAAGTGTTTTTAAAGGTACTTCAAGGTGATTTTAATTTGCCTTTTCTTCCCGATTATGAATGGAGTTGACCATCTTTTCACAATGGAAGAGCCATTTTTAGTTCCTTCCTGTGAACAGTCCATTTTCTTGGCTGATTTTTATATTAGAGTGGGTTTCTGTATTTATTTGTAGGAATACTTTGTGTATTAAAGATAAGTCATTTGTGATGTGAGTTGAAAGTTTCTACCCAGCTTATTTTTATTTTTATGCAGTCTTTTCTTTTTGATTTCTGTGATTTACCATATTTAGAACACCAGCCCCAATTCAAAATATAAAATGGTCCTTTTGTGTTTTCCTTTATTGCTTATGGAAGAAATTTCATTTAAACCTGAAAATTTTCCTGATGTGAAGTATGAGGTAGCTGCTGCCGCTGCTGCTAAGTCACTTCAGTCATGTCCAACTCTGTGCGACCCCATAGACAGCAGCCCACCAGGCTCCCCCATCCCTGAGATTCTCCAGGCAAGAACACTGGAGTGGGTTGCCATTTCCTTCTCCAATGCATGAAAGTGAAAAGTGAAAGTGAAGTTGCTCAGTCGTGTCCAACTCTTTGCGACCCCATGGACTGCAGCCCACCAGGCTCTTCTGTCCATGGGATTTCCCAGGCAAGAGTACTGGAGTGGGGTGCCATTGCCTTCTACGATATGCCAACTTAATTCCCCGTCCCCCGTCCCCCAGAAATGGATATTTGGTTGTTCAGCACCATTTAACTGAATTGGTCATGTTGTGTTTGTTGTTTGTTTGTGGGTTTTTTTTTACAATTTTTACTGAAATACAGTTGGGTTACAATATTGTGGTGGTTTCAGGGATACAGCAAAGTGATTGATAATCCACTTTCTAGTCTCTTGCATTGTTTGACCTGTCAGTTCACTTGTCAATGTCACTTGAAGTGTAGATTTATAATCTGTTTTCATATGTGATAAGGCAGCTTCCCACTCTTACCTCTTGCCCTTATTTTTACATTTTTTCCCAAAATACTCCAATTATTTTTATTTTGCATTCTTCATTCATTCATTTATTCATCCAGTCAATAGAAACCTACTATTCACCAAGAACTTACCTGGGCTTAGTGGGAGTAGGGGGTGGTTCTTTAGTGATATTTTTATTTAGGTATTTGTTGATGAACATTAAAATTGCTTCCACATCTTGGTTATTATAAATAGCACTGCTATGAACACAGGGGTGCAGGCATCTTTTTGAATTAGTTCTGTCTGATATATGCCCACAAGTGGGGTTGTTGAATCATACAGCAACTCTATTTTTAATTTTTTTTTTTAGGAACCTCCATACTGTATTCCATAATGGTTGCACCAATTTATATTCCCACCAACAGTATAGGAGGGGTCCCTTTCTCTACACCCTCTCCAGCATTGGTTATTTGTAGACATTTGAATGATGGCCATATTGACCTGAAGTAGCACCTCTCTGTAGTTTTGATTTGCACTTTTCTAATAATTAGCGATATTGAGCATCTTTTCCCTATTGGCCATCTGGGTGAACATTGTATGATTTCATCCATGGCTATTAAAGTATTTCTCTAAAACACAAAAAGGCTATTTAAAAAGATAACTTCTGGGAATTCCCTGGTGGTCCAGTGGTTAAGACTTTGAGCTCTTACTGCTGAATGACCTGGGTTCAGTCCCTAGTCGGGGAACTAAGATCCCACAAAGCATGTGGTGTGGCCAAATAAATAAACAGGTAACTTCCATGTCATCCTCATTCCTGAGAAATGGTCCCAGTAACATGGAAAGGGTTTAAGCAAAGTGTACTCCTTGCTCTGGATCTCTCTGTTCTGCTTTCTCTGGCTTGTCCTTTGCTGTCTCCTCTCCTGGTCTGTCTGGATCTTTCCTCTCCTCCTTTCTGTGCTCAGCGGGTTAATCTCTTCCCTGCTCGCTGTATTTTTCTGTGTCAGTATCCCTGTGCATCAGTCTCTGTCTCTCCCTGGCTGGGTGAGCTGTCTCCCTGAACCCCTGACCTCCCGCCCTGCCTGTACCTGCAGCTCTTTGAAGGCATGAAGGCGTTCAAAGGCGGGGACAAGCGCGTGCGCCTCTTTCGACCTTGGCTCAACATGGAACGGATGCTGCGCTCGGCCCTTCGCCTCTGCCTGCCGGTGAGAGGCCCCGGCCGCCTGAGGAGGGTGGGGCAGGGGGGGCATGGGTGGGGGCCAGGGTCGCGAGGGTCCCCTGACTCATCTTCATCCCACCCAGAGTTTCGACAAAATTGAGTTGCTGGAGTGCATCCGCCGGCTGGTGGAAGTGGACCAGGACTGGGTCCCTGGCAGCGCGGGCACTAGCCTCTACGTGCGGCCCGTGTTGATCGGGAACGAGGTGGGCCGGCTCCGGGGGCTGCTGAGCCACACTTGGGGGCGGGTTGCCTTCCTGAAGGAGAAGGGCCCGGGACCCAGGCATGGGTCAGGGAAGGGGCTGGGGGCCTGGACTCCTGGGTCCTTGATGCCCCCTTCCGCCCATCGCAGCCCTCGCTAGGTGTCGGCCACCCTACTCGAGCCCTCCTGTTCGTCATTCTCAGCCCAGTGGGCGCCTACTTCCCTGGAGATGCCTTGAAACCTGTCTCCCTCCTGGCAGATCCATCATTCATCCGGGCCTGGGTGGGTGGCGTCGGCAACTACAAGCTGGGAGGGTAAGTAGTCCCTCGCCCACGCCCGGGTCTGGTGCACAGGGCATCAGAGAGACCGGTGTGTTTTTGTATGGCCAGTGGAGAGACTCAGATTGGCTCCCAGGGAAGTCTCTAGAAATGAATTCACACTTAGCTCACTGGTCTCTCCTCCAGGTAGCCTCCCCTGAAAACCCAACCTCCCTCAGCTCCCATGATGCCCAGGGGCTCTGGCATCCACCACCCTGCCTGTGGACTTCCTGTGGATTTATCTGTTTTGCCAGGGGCCTTGACTCAGCAAGGCAAGGAGGGTTAGGATGGGGATAAGGCAGAGGGCAGGCTTAGGGTGTGTTGGGACAGCAAGTGTGGCCCCAGCTGGGAGTTCATTCAGGTCCTTTCAAAACATCTTGTTGAGGTTTCCTGAGGGCCAGCGTGAACTTCTCGATGTTCAAGCTGGTTTTAGAAAAGGCAGAGGAATGAGAGATCAAATTGCCAACATCCTCTAGATCATCTAAAAAGCAGGAGAGTTTCAGAAAAAACATCTATTACTTCCTTATTGGCTATGCCAAAGCCTTTGACTGTGTGGATCACAATAAGCTGTGGAAAATTCTGAAAGAGATGGGAATACCAGACCACCTGACCTGCCTCTTGAGAAATCTGTATGCAGGTCAGGAAGCAACAGAACTGGACATGGAACAACAGACTGGTTCCAAATAGGAAAAGGAGTACGACAAGTCTGCATATTGTCACTCTGCTTATTTAATTTATATACAGAGTACATCATGAGAAACGCTGGGCTGGATGAAGCACAAGCTCAATCAAAATTGCCAGGAGAGATATCAGTAACCTCAGATATACAGATGACACCACCCTTATGGCAGAAAGCAAAGAACTAAAGAGCCTCTTGATGAAAGTGAAAGGGCAGAGTGAAAAAGTTGGCTTAAAGTTCAACATTGAGAAAACTAAGATCATGTCATCTGGCCCCATCACTTCATGGCAAATAGATGGGGAAACATTGGCAGACTTTATTTTCTTGGGCTCCAAAATCACTGCAGATGGTGATTGCAGCCATGAAATTAAAAGATGCTTACTCCTTGGAAGAAAAGTTATAACCAGCCTAGATAGCATATTAAAAAGAGACATTACTTTGTCAACAAAGGTCGGTCTAGTCAAGGCTATGGTTTTTCCAGTGGTAATGTATGGACGTGAGAGTTGGACTATAAAAAAGCTGAGCGCCAAAGAATTGATGCTTTTGAACTGTGGTGTTGGAGAAAACTCTTGAGAGTCCCTTGGACTGCAAGGAGATTCAACCAGTCCATCCTAAAGGAGATCAGTCCTGAGTGTTCCTTGGAAGCACTGATGTTGAAGCTGAAACTTCAGTTCTTTGGCCACCTGATGCGAAGAGTTGACTCATTTGAAAAGACCCTGATGCTGGGAAAGATTGAAGGCAGGAGAAGAAGAGGATGACAGAGGATGAGATGGTTGGATGGCATCACTGACTCAATGGACATGAGTTTGAGTAAACTCCAGGAGTAGGTGATGGACAGGGAGACCTGGTGTGGTGCAGTCCATGGGGTTGCAAAGAGTCGGACACGACTGAGCAACTGAACCAAACTGAACTGGGTGAAGCTGGGGACACAGATGAGTCTGATCTGGGCCCTGCCCTCCAGGGGCTCCCAGGCTGGTGGAAGCCCCGGTATCCAGGGCAGCACATACTCTGATGGAGATGACCGGAACATGGGAAAGTCTTTACAAAGGAGGTCTGATGGGTGGGGTGGAGGTGGTTTCCTGGATACAAAAGTGGTGTGTATGTGAGTTGCTCAGTCATGTCTGACTCTTCACGACCCCACGGACTCTGGCTTGCCAGGTTCCTCCATCCATGGAATTCTCTAGGCAAGAATACTGGAATGGGTCACTTTCAAATCCTGGGAACACACCAGTGGAGGCAGCAGGGAGGGGCAGAGTTACCGAAGTTGTCAGAGAAGAAAAATAAGTCTGGCTTTTGCAAAAGGCTTAACAGGTAGTCCCAGACCAGGCCCAGCCCTGAATGCTGGACTGAAGGGCTGGGATCTTGTCCCAGAGGCAGTGGAGAGCCCTGGGAGGCTTGTGAGCAGATGGCATCTGGAGAGAGGTCAGCTCTGGGTGAGAGACAGTGTGTTAAATCAGGGCAAAACGGGAAAGCATCAAGGTGGCCAGTTGATCGCGAGAGCCCAAAGGAGGCTTGAAACCCAGCCTGGAGGTTCAGTAAGCCTCTCAGAGGGGGTGACGTCACAGGTGGTTTTGAAGGACCTCACAGCTGTTTGTGAGTAGAGCGGGAGTAGGATGAGTGCTGGTCTGGAAAGAGTCACATGAGGCCACGTAGGGGGAAGGCTTGACCCTTGATCCTGGGGGTCCCTTGACCTGTTCCACCATGTTGCTGTCCGCCAGGAATTATGGCCCCACGGTGTTAGTGCAGCAGGAGGCACAAAAGAAGGGCTGCGAACAGGTCCTCTGGCTGTACGGGCCTGATCACGAGCTCACCGAGGTGGGCACCATGAACATCTTCGTCTTCTGGACCTATGAGGACGGGGGTGAGCCCACGCATGACCAACCCCAGGCCGGGCGGAAGTGGGTGGGAGCAGAAATTCTTAGTGGCTGCAGGTCTTGGGGCTTGGCTGTGAGTGGGGTGGCTCCTAAGAGGATGGGATGGTGTGAGGTGACACGCCCCCCTCCCCCTTCTCTTCCACCTGACCCAGCGCTGGAACTGGTGACCCCCCACTGGACGGCATCATCCTACCTGGAGTAGTCCGACAGAGTCTGCTGGACCTGGCCCGGACCTGGGTGAGGGCATGCTGTCTTCGGGTGGCCAGAATGATGGGGTACTGCTGTGTTCAGGACTGGAGTGTTGGGGGTGGTAGAAGGGACTGGGCACAATGGCATGTCTCTTTTTCACCATCCACACTGAGGGAGCAGCAGGGCAGCCCCCTGGGCTCAGAGGTTATTGTGACTCACCCCGCAGGGTGAATTCCGAGTGGTAGAGCGTAAGATCACCATGAAGGAGTTCCTGCGGGCGCTGGAGGACGGCCGGGTCCGAGAAGTCTTCGGTTCAGGCACCGCTTGCCAGGTCTGCCCCGTGCACCAAATTCTGTACCAAGGCAAGGTGAGGAAGGGCCAGCTTGGACCAGGAGGGAGAAGAAATGGGTGGGGGCCTGTCCTTACCACCCTTTCTTCCCCAGCATTTCCACATTCCCACCATGGAAAACGGGCCCCAGCTTATCCTCCGCTTCCACAAGGAACTGAAGGCAATCCAGGTGAGGTGCACCTGCTGGGAGCTGGGCCGGATGCTTGTTTGCCCAAGAGAAGTTCACAACCCGGAGGCTCTGAACTGAGGCTTCCCATCTCCCACCCCCACCGCCCACCATAGTCCCACCAGCTGAAAATGGTTCCTTCTATCGGCCTTTGGGACTCCAGTTGAGTTTGCTTTCCTTGAGGCCCTGTGGCCTAGACCACTTCTTGGGACTAAATGGTGCTTCTCTGTGAGCCTCAGGAGCCCTGGCTTGAGAAATTCCCTTCCCATGAGCCTCCGGGATGTTAGGTAACGATGACCAGGACCCCAAAAGAGTTTTTAACAGGTTTTACCCGGGAAGCGCTCCCGGGCGGGGTTCCCAGACCCAAAAGAGGCAGGTCCAGGAAGTCCGCGCGCCGGACCACGCTAAATTTTGTTTATATATGCACGCTGCGGGGATGGCCAGGTTAGCGGAAGGGGTTTGGATAGGTTGCCGGTTTGCGGCGGCGCGGGCTGATAGGTGTATCTATGCGGCTGGGGCGAGGCGGCTTTGGCGGTGAAGTGTGCTGTCACTGGTTCCCTGGATCCGGAAGACTCCCCTGGCCGGCGGGAGAGAGGAGGGGCGGCCCATCATGGCCCCCGGGGTCAGACCTTAAACGGGACCGAAGCCAACCTTCTGGCCACTGAGTTCCGAGTCCCAGGGATCCCCAGGCGCCCAGGGCTATTCCGCAGGCTTGAGAAATCTTGCTCCTACCAGCCTCTGCACTCTGCTCCGACTCTTTGTCCTAAGACCGTTTCCTATCATAAGCCCGTGGAGGTACTTTGATACATCTGAACCAAGCTATCTTGCCTTTCCTGGCACTGGAACAGGAAGCTCCTTTTCTGTGAGCTTCTGTAAATTCCAGAGTATCCGGACCAAGAACCACACCTCCTGCCTATCCAGGTTTTCTCAGCTGAAGAACTTTCCCCCCGAGCCTTCAGGGCCTCACAACAACTCCTTTTCTCAGAACTACAACTCCTTTGGGCTTCTGCACCACGTTTGTTCGGTGGGCTTCCGGGAAGTGGACTACATTTCCCATGAGGCCCTGGGGCATAGCTTTGCCGGCACTCAGGCTAGGATGCCCCTGGGCCTGCTGGGAGTTGTAGTGTGGTTTCCTCTCACCTCCGCCTGTGTTATTCTATAGTACGGATCAAAAGCCCATGAATGGATGCTCCCGGTGTAATGCTCTGGGCTACGCTGGACCACTCCACGGACCACCGACGTGTAGCATCCAGCCCCTGTTGGACCATCACCTCCGTACCAATGACTCACCTGAAGTGCAATATGAAGTAAAAGACGGGGAAGCCGGTACGCCTGGATCTCCGGTGCCCCCATGTTACACTCCCAAAGCCATAAGGGCCCGACCCAGGCGTCTTGGCCCCTAGCCCCGCCACTCAGGCCTTGGGGACCCGTACTCTCCGCTGCTCCGTGTTGTGGGTCAGGTATACACTTTGACCCCAAATCAGCATCTCCGTTTTCAGGCCGGATCTCCCGGTGCTGCAGTGTTTTGTTTTGTTTTGTTTTGTTTCCCTAGCTGCGATTTTGAAATAAAATGCCAAAGAACAAGACATTAAGTTTCATCTTCAATGAAGCAATTCAGCGGCTCTAGCGTCTTAACCAGGAACCCACATGTTCAACCCATTTCATTTTCAAGGGCCCAGCAATCCAAACCCTCAAAGTCCTGGTGGTTTCTCAGATGGGGAGATTTTTCCACTTGTCACAAATTAAGCTTAGCATCTTCCCTCACTAAGATGGGACCCACCTCCCCATCTTGCAGGACAGCCCCACTGTACACTCCAGTCACTCTGCCAGACCCCTCTGCGCTGTACTCCCCCAAAGCCTCTGAGTCCCCAGCCCTGCCCTCTTTCCCCAGACTCTGTCTTGGCTACAGCTCAGATCTTGTCTCCTGCTTGGACCCTTGTCCTGGCTTCCAGATTGACCTGGAAAGGGTCTTTCTGTACTCAGAGCTGCCCTTGCAGGGCCAGGCAGAACTGGCTACAGATCTGGATTCTGAATTCTAACTTTCTTCTGTTATCTGATCAGTGTATAACCTGGGGTATGCCACCTGAGCTCTGATCCTGGGGGAGACCCTGTGGGACTATTGGGTAGACTCTGATTGTGGCCTGTCCAGCAGCCATCAGCTTTGGTACCAGGATTCTGATCTATTGAGACAGCAGGCAACCATTGCCATACCCCCCCTCATTCTCTTTTTCAATGGTTATTCAAGAGAAGGTCATGGGCCAAGGGGATACAAGAGGAAATTTGCCTGGAGGGCTCTGGGAAAGTTGTCCTTCGTAAATTAAACATTCCAGAAGGGCTACATCTGCTTTTCTTTCCTCTGTTTTGGCTTAGTTACAAGTGTGATGCTTGGAGTTGCTGCAGCCATTTCATGGCTAAGAGTGCCAGGCCTACTCTGAATATAACAGAGCACAAAGAAAGATCCTGGCTTCTCCAACTGGGAAGCCTCTGATTTCTGGATTGTTTTGTTAAAAAAAAAAAAAAAGTCAGAACAAAAAGCCATTTAAGTCACTTTTGTCAGATGGTTTATCTTTTGTTATTTGTAATTGTATTATGTGTGTGTGTGAGAGAGAGAGAGACTTACAGTCAGAAACTTCTTTGCTTCCCTGGATCTTCTGTTGGCCAGGGCCGATCACGTCAGGAAGAATTCCTGATTCTAGTAGCCAGGTCCCAAATGAAGACCTAGGCCAGATTTTTATCTTATATTTCAATCCTGTGAGAATGATCAAGAAAGGGTAAGTCAAAAAACCCAAAAATTCAGAATTATGCTTTATTTGGTGGACAAAACTGAGGACTTAAGCCAAAGACATAGCATCTCATATAATGACAGATGCTTCAAAGAAGCAAAGAGTGGGGGAGCCAGGATATATAGGAGTTTTTGCAATGAAAACTAGGTAGTCAAAACATCAAGAGATTACTGTGAAATATGGTGGTCCAGTGGCTAAGACTCTGCGCTCTCAGTGTGGGGGCCCCAGGTTCCATCCCTGATCAGAGAACTAGATCCTGCATGCCTCAGTGAAGACTGAAAATCCTGTGTGCCAAAACTAAGACCCCACACAGTCAAATAAATGAATAAAAATAAAAGTTAAAAAACAGTTTGTGTGTGTGCTCAGTCATGTCCAACTCGTTGTGACCCCATAGACTGTAGCCCACCAGCCTCCTCCGTCCATGGGATTTCCCAGGCAAAAATACTGGAATGGGTTGCCACTTCCTTCTGCAGGGGATCTTCCTGACCCAGGGATCGAACCCAAGTCTCCTGCCTCTCCTGCACTGGCAGGCAGATTCTTTCCTACTGAGCCAACCCACTTGGGAGGCCAAAAACAGAGATGACTGTCAAAGAAAACCAAATACCTCAAGTTAAGGAATTTAGCCCTTTTCTGTGTATGGTAAGATGCAAGAGTCTGCTCCTTGAAATCATTCCTTTGCTATGCTCCTTAGCTATCTAGGGTCAGTGTCTTATTCTTGTCCATCTTTGGTCTCTGGGTGCACCACTGGGGAGAAGGGTGGCTGTAGCAGCTGACCGCCTGATGGCATTCCGTTTGTACCCTGAGTTCCCTCAGGGATCACTGTCAGGGGACTGTGATGTGCTGACGTGGCGGCTGCCACATCCTTTGTTTATCGAGGTACAGGCAACATTTACAGGTGGCGCCGGTGGCAGAGAACCCACATGCCAATGCAGGAGACAGAAGAGCCCTGGGTTCAATCCTGGGGTCAGGAAGATTCCCTGGAGGAGGGCACGGCCACTCCAGTATTCTTGCATGGACAGAGGAGCCTGGCGGGTACGGTCCATGGGGTCGCAGTGAGTTGGACACGATTGAGTGACAACACGCATGCACGTGTTTTGTTAGTCTTCTTTAGCCATTATTAGGAGATAAGGCAGAAGCCCCTTGCAGTGGAAGGGCAGAGTATTAACCCCTGGACCACAGCTGTGTGTGTGTGCACACGCTTTTGTCTGACTGATTGCCATTTCCTTCTCCAGGGGATCTTCCCAATCGGGGATCAAACCTGTGTCCCTTGCGTCTGCTGAATTGGCAGGCGGGTCCTTTACTACTGGTACCTTTGCTTCCCTGGTAGCTCAGTTGGTAAAGAATCCGCCTGCAATGCAGGAGACCCGGGTTCAATTCCTGGGTCAGGAAGATCCCCTGGAGAAGGGATAGGCTACCCACTCCAGTATTCTGGCCTGGAGAATCCCGTGGACTGTGTTGTCCATTGGGTCTCGAAGAGTCAGACGCGACTGAGCAACTCTCACTTTCACTCTCCTTTACCACTAGTGCCACTTGGAAAGTTCCTCGACTCAGTCATTGAAAGTCACTTGAGGCAGTAGCATCTGAGATTAAGCAGAGATACATGTTTGACATGCCATAGGCTAAGGATTGTTATCTTAAAATGAATGAATATTTTGTTCGCCTTCTGTCATAATGTCTAATTCTATAAATATTAATAGATGTAACCCATATGAACTCAAACTAATGGTTCTCAGTGATTTTTAAAAGTGTAAAGTGTCCTCAGGTCCAAAAAGTCTGAGAAATGCTGTCCACGGACAATGCTTGACTCTCAGCAAGCTGACGTGACCATTGGTTAAATAACAAAATAAACAACAAATCTGATCCGGTTGCAGTTTATCACAGAAAAGAACTTTGTTTCTTGTTTTGCATTCGTAGACATTTTCAGAGCCTCTTCTGTCTGAGACAGACATTCTGTAGGAAGATTCCAGTAGGCTTACTTGGCATTATTGCTTCATTTGATCATTTTTCACAGTGGGTAAGACACTCAGGTTGCAAATGAGAATTATTAGAGTACACTCATTCACATTTCAGATACCCTTCATACTTTGCCTAATTAAAAATCAACTTTAAAAAAATTATCTAATAGCTGTGTGATGGGCTTCCTGGGTGGCTCAGTGATAAGCCTGCCAAACATGAGACTTGGGTTTGATTCCTGCGTCAGGAGGATCCCGTGGAGTAGGAAATGGCAACCAAACTCCAATATTCTTGCCTGGAGAATTCCATGGAGAGAAGAGCCTGGTGGGCTACAGTCCATGCAGTCGCAAAAAGTCGTCAGATATGACTTAGGGACTAAACAGCTACGACAACAAAGCTGTGTGATGTTGGGGGAATGCATCTCTCTGAGCCTCAGTTTTCTCATTTGAAAAATGAAGATCATAGTACCTACCTATTAAGGCCATGTCGTTGTTGTTGCTTAGTCACTAAGTCATGTCTGGCTCTTTTGAGATCCAATGGACTATAGCCCGCCAGGCTCCTCCTCTTTGGAAAAGACCCTGATGCTGGGAAAGATTGAGGGCAGAAGGAGAAGAGGGTCACAGAGGATAAGATGGTTGGATGGCATCACAGATGCAAAGGACAAGAACTTGGGCAAATCCCGGGAGATGGTAAGGGTCAGGGAAACCTGGCCGCCACAGTCCATGGGGTCACAGAATCGGACATGACTTGGTGACTGACCAACAACGTAAACAATGTTTCGGGGACTGTAGATCTTAATGGCTTAAAAAATTGTGTGTGTGTGTGTTTTCAAAATATTATGTCATCTTCATGCTTAAGGATGTTCTTCATTACAAAATAATAAATATACACCAAGTGGAAAGAACAAAATGGGAATTTTCATTTAGTTTATTCAGAATTCTGAAAAGTTCACCAAAACTCCTAGGATTAATATATAATAAAACCATTTTGAACTTCCCTGTTGGTCCAGTGGTTAAGGGTCCATGCTTCCACTGCAGCGGGCGCAGATTCCATCCCGGTGGGGGAGATAAGATCCTACATGCTGCATGGTGTGGCCAAAAGAAAAAAAAAAACTTTGTAAGTTTGATTGTCTGCAGCTGTAAATACCCATTTCACTAATCATGCTCAACAATCATGCTTTTGTATACAAATATTTTCATTGGCTTCTAAAAAAACAAACAAGTTCAAAAATCAGATTTAGTCTAACTGTGAATGCTAAACTCTAGTTCTAAGTGATGAAAAGATCAGAGAAACTTATAAACATCACTTATGTTCTATGTAGGAATAGCCAAAAAAAAGGAATACCATTAATATGTAAAAATCGTGATATAAATAAATAAACAAGACAAAATAATGAAGAATAAGATTAAACTGAGGAAAAGAAAAACTGTTTTGAAAGTAAATCTCAGCTAAAGTAACCATCACTGAACGATCCGGCCTCAGGCGCCGCAGGAAGTGCCTCTGGCGCCATCTGGCGGTCAATGGTGGGATAAAGTCTCAAAGGCGGAAGGAAGAGCAGAGTCCAAACAAAATTTCAGCAGTTTCCAATGTGATTGGTTAAAAACAATTTTATTGCATTATAAAAATTTACAAACATCTGGAGGGACACTGTTTGGGAAGCCTCTTTTTCGGAGATGTGTAGGAAACAGTGGTTTGGGATGGGGAACGGAAGGACTGAGAGTTTGGGGTGAGCTATTATACATATGATGGATAGACAACAAGGCCTTACTGTATGGCACAGGGAACTATACTCACGATCCTGTAATAAATCATAAAGCAAAAGAATATGAAAAGAATGTATATATGTGTGTAACCAAATCACTGTTCTGTGCAGCAGAAATTCACATAATGTTGTAAATCAACTCTAATAAAATTAACAGCAACAACAAATAAGAAACACCGGCTTGGGTATTTAAGAAGGACTGTCAGCAAACATCTAACTAAATGGTGAGAGACTGAAAGTCTTCCTTCTAAGATCAGGACAAGAAATGATGCTGGTGGTCCAGTGGTTAAGGGTCCATGCTTCCTTGGGTCCATGCTGCCCTTAGTCCAAGGGCAACCCATGGACTGTGGCAGCCAGGTTTCCCTGACCCTTTGCATCTTTCACTCAAAAATGTAGCCGAAGTTCTATTTAGAGCAGTTAAGCTAGAAAAAAATGAAAGGCAGTTAAGCTGCAAAGTTGTTGGGTTATCTTTATTTGCAGATAACATGATCTTATACATAGAAAATGCTAAAGGGGATGCCCCGGGTGGGAAGTCTCTGGTTAAGATTTCCCCAAAAACAACAGCTAAAGAAGCCACACTAAAAACCTACTGTGAATGCACTGTAGCCTGCCAGACTCCTCTGTCAATGGAATTTTCCAAGCAAGAATACCGGAGTGTGTTGTTATTTCCTCCTCCAGGGTATCTTCCCAACTCAGGGACTGAACCAGCATCTCTTGCATCTGCTTCACTGGCATGCAGTTTCTTTACCTTTGCACCACATAATGGGAATATGTCCTGAATTCATGGATTGGAAAGCAGTATTATTAAGATGGCAGTACTGAGCCTTCCCTGATAGCCCAGTGATTAAGGCTCCTTGCTTCCAATTCAGGGATGAAGGTTCCATCCCTGGTCAAGGAATTAACATCCCACATGCTGAATGGCATGAGGAAAAAAAAAAGTCCCCAAAGCAATAACGCAATCTAGGGACCCAATATAATCTCTATCAAAATGCCAAAATAAGATGAAACAAAAGCCCAGTCCTTACTTGCAGAATGGAAAAGATGACTCTAAACTTCATAGGGAATCACAAGGGATCCCACATACCAAAATAATCTTGGAAATGAACACAGTTGGAGGATTCACACGTCTCAATTTCAAAGCTGACTGACAAAGCCACAGTAATCAGAACAATATGCTGCTGCCATAAAATAAGAGTAGATGCAGAGTCCAGAAATAAACCTACCCGTCAATGGCCAGTTGATTTTTGATGAGAGAGCCAAGTCCATTCAATGGCAGAAAGAGCTGTCTCTTCAATAAATGGTGCTGGGACAGGCAGATACCCCCTTGCAAAAGTCTGAAGTTGTACCCTTTACATCATACCATATACAGACTTTAAACCATCAAAGTCCTAAATGTAAGGACTAAAACTAGAAAACTCTTAGAAGAAAATACTGGGCTAAATCGTCATGACTTGATTTGGCGATGATTTCTTAGGACACTGAAAGCACAGCAACAGAAGAAGAAAACAGGAAAACTGGACTTCATCAAAATTAAAGATTATGTGCATCAAAGGATGCTATCAAGAGAATGAAAAACCCACAGAATGGGAAAAGTATTTGCAAATCATATAACTGGTAAGGTCTAGATTCAGAATCTACCAAGACTCCTACAAGCCCCCTGTCCCCAGCAGGGCTCCTACAAGTTGACAGAAAGACAGTCCAAAATAAAGATGGGCACACCTGGAGAAGGAAATGGCAGTCCACTCCAGCATTCCTGCCTGGAGAATCCCCAAGGACAGAGGAGTCTGGCGGGCTGCAGTCCACGGAGCCACAAAGAGTCAGACACGACTGAACAGGCACAGGCACGTCGTGTTACATAAAAACGGGGAAGTGTCGCTAGATAGTGATGCAACTAGTTTGCTGGAATACGGGTCCTCTGGTTTCTACACCCAGCATTCTGTCCTGGACTGTTATACTGAATGTGTTATGTAATGATGAATTCTTAATTAGCAACAAGCAGTTCTTTAAAAAATATATTTTTAATTCATTTATTTATTTTGTCTGTGCTGAGTCTTTGTTGCTGCACGTGGGGTTTTCTCACGTTGCAGCGAGCAGGGGCTACTCTCTAGTTTCCGAGCGCCAGCTTCTCATTGCTGTGGCTTCTCTTGCTTCCGAGCACAAGTTCTAGGCCACACAGGCCTCAGTAGTTGCAGCTGCTGGACTCTAGAGCACAGGCTCAATAGTTGTTCAGTTTAGTTCAGTTCAGTCGCTCAGTCCTGTCCGACTCTGCGACCCCATGGACTGCACCACGCCAGGCCTCCCCTGTCCATCGCCAACTCCCAGGGAGCTTACTCAAACTCATGTCCATGGAATCGGTGATGCCATCCAACCATCTCATCCTCTGTCGTCCCCTTCTCCTCCCGCCTTCAATCTTTCCCAACATCAGGGTCTTTTCAAATGAGTCAGCTTTTTACATCAGGTGGCCAAAGTACTGGAGTTTCAGCTTCAGCATCAGTCCTTCCAATGAATATTCCAATAGTTGTTATATATGTTTGTATATTAGTAAGCATTTTGGAGAGAAGGCAATAGCGACCCACTCCAGTACTCTTGCCTGGAAAATCCCACGGACGGAAGAGCCTGGTAGGCTGCAGGGCAGGGGGTCGCTAAGAGTCGGAACCGAGTGAGCGTCTTCATTTTCACTTTTCACTTTCGTGCACTGGAGAAGGAAATGGCAACCCACTCCAGTGTTCTTGCCTGGAGAATTCCATGGACAGAAGAGCCTGGTGTGCCGCAGTCTGTGGGGTCGCAAACAGTCGGACACGACTGAGCGACTGAACAACAGCAAGGTTGAGGCCAGAGCCAGGAGAGAGTTGGGAGCAGAAAGACCTTGACCGTCAGTTAATGGCAACAGGCGCCCTCTGGCGGCCGTGTGGAGGAATCGACAGAGGGCGGTGAGGGCGGTAGCGGGGAGCGTCCCTTGAGGAAGACGGTGAAGATGTTCGGGGTACTATGGTGACTGCAGGACCGGGGTTGTAACTGCGGGAGGGGCCAGAAGTGACCGGATCAGGGTGCCTGTCGAAGATCAGACCATCAGGATTTGCCGGTGTTAATTCACACCCCTACCAGCCACATATGCGGGGGAGAAAGGGAAATAAAGTAGGACTTCCTCAGCTCAACATTGTTTTATGAGATTTTTTTTTCATGCTGTGTTGTGTTAGTTGGCTCATTGAAAACTTCAGCTTGCTGCGTGCTGGCAACTATTAACACAGCATTTACATAATAATTATAACTGTTTACATTGTATTAGGTATTATAAGTAAATCATCTAGAGAGGATTTAAAGTAATATGGGAGGTTGCAGTCACGGTGGCAAACAGTATTGAGATTTGTCAAAAATTACAAATAGAGCTACCCGAGGTTCCACTCCTGGGTATATCCCCCCACCACACACACACACAAAGCCCCACTAAGTGGAAAAGATACATGCACCCTGGATGTACATAGCAGCATTTTTTTTTACAATAGCCAAGATATGGAAGACAGAGGATGAGATGCTTGGAATGGCATCACCAACTCAAAAACATGAATTTGAGCAAGCTCAGGGAGCTGGTGATGGACAGAGAAGCCTGGCGTGCTGCAGTCCGTAGGGTCGCAGAGAGTCAGACACAACTGAGCGACTGAACTGAACTAAAGATATGGGAACAATTCAAGTGTCCATCAACCAATGAACTTAGTGTTTTCAGCTTTTATTTTCAACTTAGTTTAGGAGGTTTGGGGGGGGTGTATTTTGTTTTTTAATTTTGTCTTTCCTTTCTGGGGTGCTGATTTTTTTTTTTACAGGTCAACTTTTTGATTTGGAATAACTTCATATTTACAAAGACAATTTGCAAAGCTAATACAGAGTTCCTATACCCTTCACCCAGCTTCTCTTAATGTAAACATCTTAATAACTATGGTGTATTTGTCAAAACTAAGAAATCAACAGTACTATACTGTTAACAAAATGCAGGCTTTATTTGAATGTCATCAATTTTCCCACAATTGTCCTTCTTCTGTTCTAAGGTCCATCCAGAATGCCACATTGCATATAGTCATCCTATGTCCTTAGTTTTCTTCTATTTGTGAGTTTTCTGTTTTCTCTTGTCTTTCCATGACCTTGACAGTTTGGGAGGATATTGGTGGAGTATGTTGTGGAATGACCTTCAGCTTCAGTCTGTCTGATATTTTCTCATGAAGACTCCACAGCCAGAAATTGAGGGAGAAAATGTTCTATTGCTTAACCTGGGTGGTGGTGGCTAAAGAGTTTGTTTCATACTTATTTCTTAAACGGTACATGGTAGGCTGAAAAATGTCCTTCTAAGTGGGATTCAAGTCTAAGTCCTGGAACCAGCCAATTTACCTTATATACTGTTGCTGCTAAGTCGCTTCAGTTGTGTTCGACTCTGTGCGACCCCATAGACGGCAGCCTACCAGGCTCCCCCGTGCCTGGGATTCTCCAGGCAAGAACACTGGAGTGGGTTTCCATTTCCTTCTCCAATGCATGAAAGTGAAAAGTGAAAGGGAAGTCGCTCAGTCACCTCCGACTCTTAGCAACCCCATGAACTGCAGCCTACCAGGCTCCTCCATCCATAATAAGAACCAAAAAATGATTATTACAAATCTGATTAAATTAGGTCTTAAGATAGGTGATTATCTGGGAAGATTCTTTTGTTTTTTAAAGCTGTGAAAGTGAAAGTGAAGTCGCTCAGTCGTGTCCGACTCTTGGTGACCTCATGGACTGTAGCCTACCAGGCTCCTCTTTCCATGGGATTTTCCAGGCAATAGTGCTGGAGTGGATTGCCATTTCCTTCTCCAGGGGATCTTCCCAACCCAGGGATCGAACTCAGATCTCCCACATTGTCGACAGACGCTTTACCGTCTGAGCCACCAGGGAAGATGTATTTATTTTATATTTTGGCTGGGATGGATCTTCATTGTTGCATGTAGCTTTCTCTAGTTGTGGCAAGCAGGTGCTGCAGAGCGTAAGCTCTGGGTGCAAGGGCCTCAGTAGCAGCCGTGCATAGGCTCAGCAGTTCCAGCTTGCAAGCTCTAAAATGTGGGCTCTGTAGTTGTGGCACACGGGTTAGCTGCTCCATGGCAGATGGGATCTTCCCACACCAGGGATAGAACCGATGTTTGCACTGCATTGCAAGGCGATTCTTAACCACTGAACCACCTGGGAAGCCCTGGGCAACAGGCAAGTCCTAAATGCAATCAGGTGTATCCTTATACAAGAGAAGCAGAGGAATATTTGACACACACGGAAGAGAACGTGATGTAAAGATGGAGCAGAGAGAGATTTGAAGATGCTGGCTTTGAGCATTGGAGTCATGTGGCCACAAGCCAAGGATTGCTCGTAATTATTGAAAAGTGGAGGAGATAAAGAACAGAGTCTCCCTTAAGAGCCTCCGGAGGGATCAAAGCCCTGCCCACACTTTCCTTTTTTTTTTTTCTTCAGTTTTATTTACTTATTTATATTTGGCCACAGCATGTAGGCTTTTACTTCCCTGACCAGGGATCAAACCCATGCCCCCTGCAGTGGAAACATGGAGTCTTAATCACTGGACAGCCGGAGAAGTCCCTATACCTTGATTTTGACCTAGTGACTCTCACGTTGGACCTCTGGCTTCCAGAATTGTGAGAGAATAATTTCTTTTTCATTTTAAGGCACCCACCTAATAGTAATTTGGTGCAGCAACCAAACATTTCAGTTTTATTCGTGTGTTATGTGTTTATATGTCTGCATAAAAGGTTTAAAAATTAACCTAACAGCTTTCCTTTTTCTTTCACTGACAAGAGTAATGTTGACAATCCTTTGGGGAGGCCTTTCTCAATCCATTAACCCATACCACCTCCATTTGATAAGGCAAATGGATTTTAACTCCCAGTTGAACTTTCTCCTGCTGGATATTTGAAAATAATGATGCTCTAATTTACAGCCCTGTCTGGCATGGTTAAAGCAGCCACCAACTAGCACGGATACCTTAAAAGAGCAAAATGAATTGAACAGACAGAGTACCCAATATACTCTGCACCTCATTGGTCTAAGGGACATATTTTATTTTTATTTCATTTTATTGCACTGTGTGGCATGTGGGATGTTAGTTCCCCAACCAGGGATCAAGCCCTCACTCCCCTGCATTGAAAGTGCAGAGCCTTAAGCATGGGATAACGAGGGAAGGCCTAAGGGGCACGTTTTAACATCTCTGAAGTAGAGATGTGTCTTATAACCCTTGGGATTTTATAAATTTTTATTCCCTGCATGTGTGTGGACATCAAAGTTACAGACTTCACAGTACTGAGTGGTAATCAGCAGCTTGAAAAAAAAAAAATCCCAGAAGTGATACTGAAACTCCTTTAGGAAGCAGGATTGTGGGGAAGATGAAGATAGCTGGTGAATCAGGCGTGTTTAGTGGCAAACCCAACCCTAGTCCCAATTTTACACATTTTAGTGAGAATCTAGTAGAGTGAGAGTTATTACTGAGAGTGGTATGGGCGAATGGACTGAGAAAGGTCTCCCCGGAGGGGTGACGTTTGAACCAGATCATGATGGAGATGAAGCCTACAGGCAGAGGAATGCTGGTGGCTGAGAAGGGCAGCTGACTACCAAGCATGGGTGTTCCCCTCGCAAAGTGCACACGGAGAGACTACATTTCCCAGCCTTCCTTGCAAGAAGGTTCGGTCATGTGACTAGTTTCTGACCAATTGAATGGAAGCAAGAGAAGTCTGCTCCACTTCCGGATCTGCTTCGGAAAAATCTCTCAATGTGTCCATCTCTTTTCTCCACCTGCTGTTTGGGTGTGGCTGCCAGTGTATTAGTTATGCTGTGTAACAAATTACTCCCACCCCAATTCCTCTTAAAACTGGAACTTTATTTTTAAAATGTCAAATAACAAACATTTACTACCTCATGTGGCGTCTGAGGGTCAGGAATTCAGAACAGCTTCAGCTGGGTGGTTCTGACTCAGGCTTTCTTATGAGGTTTCAGTCAAACCGCAGCCATCTGCAGGCTCAGTGGGGCTGGAGGAGTCCGTTCCAGGCTCACTCATGGGGCTGTTGGCTGAGAGGCCTCACCTCTGTCTGATGGAGTCTCTATAGGCTATTGGGTGTCCTCGGAACCTAGTATAAGAGGGAAGAACAGCTCAGACTCCATATTGGACTTGTTTCTTTTACTTTAACGTTTGTATTTTTTGCTTTTACTACGAGCTAATCACTAAAGGGATGTTTCCTGTAAGGATAAATTATACAACTCGGGAACACTTCCTCCCAGGTAATGAGTGTTAAGCTAATATATCTTTAGTTATTTTTAAAATATCTCATTGTGGTCTACGTTTTTGTCCTACTTATTTATTCAGTGGCTGTGACACGCAGACTCTAGAGCGCTGCCTCAGTGCCTGTGGCGCACAGGCTTAGTTGCGCCACAGCCTGTGGAATCTCCCCAGAGCAGGGATCCAACTTGTCAACTGCAAATTGGCGATTCCCAAGGGAATTTGTTGTTGTTCACTTGCTGGCCAGTGCTCTTGGCAAGTGCCAATTTGTCGCTGACGCATGTTAAGACGACAGAACTGGGCTTCCTTAGTTGTTTGGTGGTAAAGAATTTGCCTGCCAATGCAAGAGACACGGGTTCGATCCCTGATCTGGGAAGAGCCCACATGCCTCGGAGCAACCTGGTCTGCTGTTGTGCAGTTGCTCAGTTGTGTCTGACTCTTTGCGACCCCATGGACTGCAGCACACCAGGCTTCCCTGCCCTTTACTATCTCCCGGAGTTTGCTCAAACTCATAGCCATCGAGTTGATGATGCCATCCAACCATCTCTTCCTTTGCCGCCCCCCTTCTCCTCCTGCCCTCAGACTTCCCCAGCATCAGGGTCTTTTCCAGTGAGTCAGCTCTTCGCATCAGGTGGCATAAGTATTGGAGCTTCAGCATCAGTCCTTCCAATGAATATTCAGGGTTGATTTTGTTTAGGATTGACTGGTTAGATATCCTTCTTGTCCAGCTAAATCTGTGCACCACAAGTGTTGAACATGTGCTGTAGAGCCTGGGAGCTGAAATGACTGAAGTCCGCATTCCCTAGAGCCTGCGCTCCACAACAAGAGAAGCCGTGGCAATGAGAAGCCTAGCACCGCAACTAGAGAGTAGCCCTTGATTGCCGAAGGTAGAGAAAATCCAGGCAGCAACGAGGACCTAGCACAGCCAAAATTAAATAAATGAAATCATGTATAAAAAAAGTCAGCACAGCTGCCGTGAGTCTGCATTCCTGCCCCTCTTTCTCTCTGATGACTGGACTTCATATGAAAGGAAAATGAAAATCAGTTGCATAAACCATTGACATTTCAGAGCTTATCTGCCTTGGTGATTCATATTGCTTTCACTAACTACAGGAATCAGTTGCCAAAAGAACAAGGTGTGGAAGTTTAAAGAGAACACAGCACTCTGTAACTTTACCCTGTGCATATATAATAACTTTGATTAAAAAATAAACATGTAGTTACACGCTAATAAAAAATAAGTATGAAAAAGGAGAATAAAGACAACCCCACAGGGACTTCTCTGGCAGGCAAGTGGTTCAGGGGAGTGGGTTTGATCTTTGATCAGGCAACTAAGATCTCACATGCCTCTCAGCATAGCCAAAAAGAAAGAAAGAAAGAAAACCCCACAAACCCAATAGAAGGGAAGAAGAGAAAAAATATTCTGGATAAACTCCAAATGTATCTAAAGTAACAATGTAACATATGAAAGCATCAAAGCCTTTATCACCTGAATATGGAGAAAACTTTTGAACTATGACTCAAAATCCAGACGCTGTGAAAGAAAGCTCCGATACCTGTAAATGCATGAAACAGGATCAAATGTTCCTCCTCTTCTCTCTCCTTTTCTTCCTGAACAATACAGCCCTAAGGCTGTTATATGAGGCAGGCAAGGTGGGGTTGGGGACAATGGCCCAGCATAGGGGCCTTGGTGGAGTAAGCAGGGTAGCTGTCAGCAACTCAGCCCAGTGGGAGGATCTAAGTGGGAGATGTGCTAGAAGAGGGGGCCCTCTGGCTTGGGGAGTAAAAACCCCAGCTGGGTGATAAGGGTAGAGGTGGAAGGGGTGAGGGAAGGGACGGGTAAAGTACAGGGAGTTGATGAAAGAAATAAATTAAGGGGATTTCCCTGGTGGTCCAGTGGTTAGGACACCAAGCTCTCACTGCTGAAGGGCCAGGGGTTCAATCCCTGGTAGGGGGAACTAAATCCCATGTGCCATGGCAAAAAAAAAAAAAAAAAAAAGTTAAAAACTTGTAAGTCCAATGAGGAGTAGGGTATGCAAATGGCTTCAAAGTATCTCTCTACAGAGTTCTCATTAGTCACAGAGGCAGAAAGAGGAGTAACTTTGCAATTTGTAAGACTGTCAGATGCCACCTTCGAGTGAAGGAAATACCAGGTCTACGCAGAGAAGGAGGAAATAGGAGCCCCTGATGTGCAATGAGAACAGACCACATCAGCAGTTTTGCTGCTGCGGAATTTGATCCCGAGGAAACATCAGACAAACTCCCGGTGAGGGAGATTACACGAGATAACTGGCTTCTAGTCTTCAAAAATGTCAAGGTCAGGAGACACTGAAGAGCTGTTCTTTGCTGGGAGAGCTGACACCAGCAGCAATGCAGGGTTCTGAGGTTCCCTTTCCTGCCAGAAAGGGTATTATTGGAGCAACTGCGTCCCAGCTGGCTCAGTGATTAAGAATCCACCTGCAAGGCAGGAGACAACGGTTGGGTCCCTGGCTGGGGAAGATCCCCTGCAGGAGGGCATGGCAACCCACTCCAGTATTCTTGCCTGGAGAATCCCATGGACAGAGGAGCCTGAAGGGCTGCAGTCCATGGGGTTACAAAAGACTCGGACACGACTTAGCGACTAAACAACAACACTGGGGCAATTGGCGAGACTTGCATGAGGTCTGAAGACTCTGGGATAGTAAGCTGTTATTCTGTGGTTGCTCTGTGGTTCTTAGGAGAATGACTCTAAGAAATACAAGTTCCGGCCTGTTATTAGCGTGATGATGAGACCTCAAGTGACTGAATTACGTGCAAATGGTTCTGGAAAATAAGAGCTGCTTGTACTGTACTTCCAACATTTGGTGTAAATTTGTGATTGTGTCAAAGTTGAGAAAAATACTGTTTTCTTTTTAAAAGAACAAACTTTGTGTGGCAAATGAAAACATCTTAAGCAAAACTCAAAAGGTAAATAACAAATGGGGAGATATATTTACAACTCGAATTGATTTATAATATACAAAGAACTATGGAAATCATTTCTGCTAAGACTCCACGCTCCCAGTGGAGGGGACAGTGTTTGATCCCTGGTCAGGGAACTAGATTCCATTTACTGCAACCAAGAGTTTGCATGCCACAACTAAAGATCTTGCTTGCTACAATTAATACCCGGTGCAGCCAAATTAAAAAAATCATTATGAGAAAGACCAACAACCCATTACAAATACAGGCAAAAGATAAATACACAAAAGTTCTCTGAAAAGGAAATTAAAATGGCTTGTAAATCTATGCAAGGATGCTTGACCTCATTGACAAAAAGAGAAATGCAAACAACTAAATACCATTTCAGTGTTTCAGATTGTCAAAAATCCTAAAGTCTGATAACACACTTTATGGGGGAAAAGGAATGCATGGATTATGGGTAAGTATACAAACTCATGCTACTTTTATAGAGGGTAAATTGGCAATATCTGCAATACTACAACTGGATTTATCCTTTGATTTGGTCATCCTGTTTTGGAGGATTTAGCTTACAAGCTGGCTGTATGTATATATGTGTGTGTATGTATGTTTTATATAGATATACAGATATATATCAAATGAAGTTTTTACAAGGTTGTAAATGGTTCCATTCTTTGATATGGCAGGTGATTAGAAACAGCTCAAGTATCCATCAAAAGGAGCAGATTTATGGTACATGTAAATAGTGTAATTCTGTGTGGCTGTATAAAAGATGAAAAGCTCTCTAGGTATCCATACAGAAAGAGTTCCAACATATAGTTGTAGGTGAAAAAAAATCAGGGGCCAGAGTGGGTTCTTAATATTTGGGGTGTTTTATGAGAAAAAGGGACTTCCCAGGTTGCCTGCCAATGCAGGAAACATAAGAGACAAGGGTTCAAACCCTGGCTCGGGAAGATCCCCTGGAGAAGGGAATGGCAACCCACTCCAGTATTCTGGCCTGGAGAATCCCATGGACAGAGGAGCCTGGCGGGCTACAGTCCATGAGATCACAAACAGCTGGGCTAAATCACCATGGGAGCTCTAGTCTACATCCTGACATGTTCAAAAATACTGATTCTTGACATTATATTGTCAGGCTGGGCATGAAAATGAAGGATCATATTTTATTTCCTTGTGGTCATGACTAGCACTGTTCCACTTTATCTTGAAGTAATGCTTGCTGTGTAAAAGTCTGAGGCCATGCTTCTTTTAGTTTCTCCTGGTAAATTTTTTTTTTTTTTTCAATTTGACTGCCTCGGCTCTGTCTCAGCACATAGAGGTTGTGTCACGCAGGATCTTTACGTTGAGGTGCACAGACTCTTGTGGCTTCAGTCATTTCAGCACTTGGGCTTAGGTGCATGAGAGATCTTGGTTCTCCCTACCAGGGATCAAACCTCCATCGCCTGCACTGAAAGGCTGACTCTTTATCACTAAGCCACCTGGGAAGCCCGCTGCAAGTCCTATTTTGTTCTTTTCTAAACCTGCCTGATCTTTTAATAATGCTGTGACTTTCCTCATTTCTGATCCTTTTTTCATTTGAACATATTCACTTTTCAGTTGTTAATATTGTCCATCTTAAGCTTTCTTAGAAAGATAAGCTGTGACTTCAACATTAACCAAAGGCTTTCAATCAAATTGAAACCCTGGACCAGGTTTCTTGGTCTGCTGCGGAAAACAGAAACCTCTCCATGTATTTAAAATACAGGGAATCTATTAAGGGGAATTGGCTACACACATTCCCTAAGAGGCTGGAAGAACCAGACGTGATTCCCTGGGGTAATAGGGGCAATAATGACCGGAAGTATCTCAGATTTCTGGGGCTGTGGGTTCCCTGGTAGCTCAGATGGTAAAGAATCTGCCTGCAATGCTGGAGCCCCGGGGTTCTGTCCCTGGGTAGGGAAGATCCCCTGGAGGAGGAAATGGCTACCCACTCCAGTATTCTTCCTGGAGAAATTCATGGACAGAGGAGCCTGGCGGGCTACGGTCCGTGGGGTCACAAGGAGTCAGACAGGATTGAGGGACCTACATGAACACATCTGGTGCTGTAGGAGCTCAGAGGATAGGTAGAAATGCCTACCAATCCAGGGTAGAACTCAAACCTCTGGGCAGGGGGCTCCAGGCAGCTGGTGCTCTGGCCCATGGAAAATAATACCGCTGTCCAAAGAAACTGAAAGTCTCCGTGCAGCCAGCTGTGGATGGACATGCCGGAAGTAACTGGTAGCATAAACCCTTGTTGCCTGTGGCTGCTGGCAAGATGCAGACTGGAGCTCGGAGCAGGTGAAAGGATGGTCCTTAGCCTCTCCTCCTGCCTCCTGCTCTACTGCAGGTCCTTCTTGTCTCTCTGGTCAGCTGTCTGAAGGGATCACAGAATGAGAAGGTGAGATTCACGCTGCAGAGACCGTAGTACAGCCTCCCAGAACAAATGGAGGGAAAAGTCTCACCCTGTGTGCAAAACAAAGAGGAAATATTCACACATTTAATGGGGTAGGCTCCAGGACAAACAGCCGCTAAATCATCTTGGCTATTAAACCAACAACGACTCTTGGGACACGTTGTTCGGGCTGTTCTACAAGGTGGTGACACTCTGAACAAACAGTGGTGGGAAGTAAATCAGGATCACCCAAGTCAGTTTCCTAACTTTGGCAGTCATGTGGTCACAACAAAGTCTAATTGTCCTGGAACTCACGCTTGGTGTGAGTCAATTTTGGAAGAGACCCCAGGCCTGAATCTTCAGCCATCAAAACTGTTAACCCAGGTGGTAGACAAGCAAAACTTAACTTTCTGGTAGGTAAGAAATATCACAGGTTAAGTATCAAGACTGTGGAATTAGGACTTCCCTGGTGGTCCAGTGGTTGAGAATCCGCCGGCCAATGCGGGGGGACGTGGATTTGATCCCTGGTGGAGAAGCAGATCTCACATGCTCTGGGCAAATAAGCTCCAGTAGCCCGAGGCTACTGAGCCTGTGCTCTGCAACACGGAAAGCCTGAGGGCCTCTGGGAAGACCCAGTTCAGATCAGTTCAGTCGCTCAGTCATGTCTGACTCTTCGCGATCCCATGAATTGCAGCACGTCAGGCCTCCCTGTCCATCACCATCTCCCGGAGTTCACTCAGACGCATTCATCGCGTCAGTGATGCCATCCAGCCGTCTCAACCTCTGTTGTCCCCTTCTCCTCCTGCCCCCAATCCCTCCCAGCATCAGAGTCTTTTCCAGTGAGTCAGCTCTTCCATGAGGTGGCCAAAGTACTGGAGTTTCAGCTTTAGCATCATTCCTTCCAAAGAAATCCCAGGGTTGATCTCCTTCAGAATGGACTGGTTGGATCTCCTTGCAGTCCAAGGGACTCTCAAGAGTCTTCTCCAACACCACAGTTCAAAAGCATCAGTTCTTTGGTGCTCAGCCTTCTTCACAGTCCAACTCTCACATCCATACATGACCACAGGAAAAACCATAGCCTTGACTAGACAGACCTTAGTCGGCAAAGTAATGTCTCTGCTTTTGAATATACTGTCTAGATTGGTCATAACTTTTCTTCCAAGGACTAAGCGTCTTTTAATTTCATGGCTGCAATCACCATCTGCAGTGATTTTGGAGCCCCCAAAAATAAAGTCTGACACTGTTTCCACTGTTTCTCCATCTATTTCCCATGAAGTGATGGGACCAGATGCCATGATCTTTGTTTTCTGAATGTTGAGCTTTAAGCCAACTTTTTCGTTTTCCTCTTTTACTTTCATCAAGAGGCTCTTTCGTTCTTCTTCACTTTCTGCCATAAGGGTGGTATCATCTGCATATCTGAGGTTGTTATTTCTCCCGACAATCTTGATTCCAGCTTGTCTTTCTTCTAGTGCAGCATTTCTCATGATGTACTCTGCATATAAGTTAAATAAACAGGGTGACAGTAAACAGCCTTGACGTACTCCTTTTCCTATTTGGAACCAGTCTGTTGTTCCATGTCCAGTTCTAACTGTTGCTTCTTGACCTGCATACAGATTTCTCAAGAGGCAGGTCAGGTGGTCTGGTATTCCCATCTCTTTCAGAATTTTCCACAGTTTATTGTGATCCACACAGTCAAAGGCTTTGGCATAGTCAATAACGCAGAAGTAGATGTTTTTCTGGAACTCTCTTGCTTTTTCCCTTTTTCCATGATCCAGCGGATGTTGGCAATTTGATCGCTGGTTCCTCTGCCTTTTCTAAAACCAGCTTGAACATCAGGAGTTCACGGTTCACGTATTGCTGAAGCCTGGCTTGGAGAATTTTGAGCATTACTTTACTAGCATGTGAGATGAGTGCAATTGTGCAGTAGTTTGAGCATTCTTTGGCATTGCCTTTCTTTGGGATTGGAATGAAAACTGACCTTTTTCCAGTCCTGTGGCCACTGCTGAGTTTTCCAAAATTGCTGGCATATTGAGTGCAGCACTTTCACAGCATCATCTTTCAAGATTTGAAACAGCTCAACTGGAATTGATCAAAATTTGATCAAAATCTTTGATCAAAATCAAAGCACCAAAGAAACACATGTATATCCATAATATAAATATGACATAAAAATATTTGCAACCAGTTTTAAAAAATCAATTTATTTTTGGCTGCTTTGGGTCTCTGTTTCTGAGTGCGTGCTTTGTCTAGTTGTGACCATCGGGGGACTCCTCTTTAGTTGTGGTGCTGGGGCTTCTCATTGCAGTGGCTTCTCTTGTTGCAGAGCAGGCTCAGTGGTTGTGACCCGTGGGTTTAGTTGCCTTCTGAGATCTTCCTGGACCAGGGATTGAAGCTGAGTCTCCTGTATTGGCAAGCAGATTCTTAACTACTGAACCACCAGGGAAGTCCTGCAACCAGTTTAATGTAAGCAAACTGATGAATATGATCATCACTGTTCTATTTGTGGGTCTTAAGGGTCCGTCTAGTCAAGGCTCTGGTTTTTCCAGTGGTCATGTATGGATGTGAGAGTTGGACTGTGAAGAAAGCTGAGCACTGAAGAATTGATGCTTTTGAACTGTGGTGTTGGAGAAGACTCTTGAGAGTCCCTTGGACTGCAAGGAGATCCAACCAGTCTATCCTAAAGGAGATCAGTCCTGGGTGTTCATTGGAAGGAATGATGCTGAAGCTGAAACTCCAGTACTTTGGCCACCTCATGTGAAGAGTTGACTCATGGGAAAAGACCCTGATGCTGGGAGGGATTGGGGGCAGGAGGAGAAGGGGACGACAGAGGATGAGATGGCTGGATGGCATCACCAACATGAGTTTGGGTAAACTCTGGGAGTTGGTGATGGACAGGGAGGCCTGGCGTGCTGCGATTCATGGGGTCAAAAAGAGTCGGATATGACTGAGCGACTGAACTGAACTGAAGGTGTATTTACAGTGTTTATGAGAATCTGCTATATTAGACTTGTGAAATATATGCTCCAGATGATATTATTCTGGGCTGCTCTTGCCTTCTGAGAAGGACTGCATTCTGCCTAGGGAATGCTTCTCTCTTTCGATAAACCTGCTTTCACTTGGAAAAATAAAAAGATTGTATGACTCTTGTGCTTCTTTTCAAAGTTCTAGGTTTATTTAAGGGACTCTGAGGTCCCAGATTTGTAAAGTTTGTTTATTAAATCTGCAATCCTTGTTCAAATGTTTTGGGAAGTCTGAAATTGTGAAACGGGCGGCTTGCTATTTTTAGGTTTCAGAGTAGTCAGTGAACATTTAGAGGAAAGTTGATGGTTTGAAAATTAATTAATCATTACCCCCAGACCAAATAGTTGTGAATATTTGTGCCCATATACAAAAGTTCTTCTGGCATTAAAAGATATCATCACAATCGTTTCAGCAAACGGTGCTGGGAAAACTGGATGCCCACGTGCAAAAGAATGAAGTTGGACCCTAACCACTGACAGCGTGCAGTTCAGTGGCTGCCCGTGCATTCACACTGTTATGCAACCATCCTCATCAGCCATCTTCAGAACCTGATTTCATTACTGTAACTCTGAGCCCATGAGACCACTCCCCACCCCCTGCTGCCCCTGGCTGCCACCATTCTACTTCCTGTTTCTATGAATTTGGCTATTCCAGGTACCTCTTTATCAGTGGAATCATGCAGTACCTACCTACATGTGGCTTTTTTCACTTAGTAAAATGTTTTCAAGATCCAGCCGTGTTTGGCACGCTTCCGAATTCCCTTCCTTTTCAATGCTGAATAATAGTCCATTGTATGTGGGCTGGTGGGGTTTTTAAACTTTCAGTCACTTTGCATGCCTTTGAGCCTCACCTTGAAAACATGTCCTGTCACAGAATCAGAGATGCTGGGGGCCCACGTGGTGGTTCCACTTTCCACTTGGCATGTTACACCTTTCTTACGTTTTCTTTTCCCCGTCCTGTCTCTCTTCCTCTTCTTTCACCTCTGCTTTTAGCTCTTTTTCTTTCTTTTTCTCTTTATCTTTCTTTCTTTCTTCTCTCTTCCTTTCTCTCTCCCCCTCTCTCCATCCTTCCCTTCTTTCCTTCCTTCCAATCCTTTCTTTCACAGGTGGGATGGGGAGAGGACCTGAAAATTTCTTTCTTCTTAGAAGCGCCATCAAAGGATATTTGGAAAGCGGCCAGATAGCAATGGAGGCTATAAGTAGCATGGATTTGTTTGATGGGGTGGGGGGGTGCTGGGAGTAACTTTTACCTGATAGTCTTGAACCTAAAGAAAGTTTCAAGTTGCAGATAAAGAGCAGCAACATAGGAGCAGGGGATTAAGGGCACATACTACTGTAAATAAAACAGATAATCTACAAGAAAATACTGTATAACACGGAGAACACAGCCAATATTTTATAATAGGAAATGAAATCTATCCTTTAAGTGAAATCTATCCTTTAAAAATCTTGCACACTTGAAACTTATATTGTACATCAAATATTTCTCAATTTTAAAAAAGACTTGTACAAAGAACTCATATAATCTTAACTAGGTGACCCAAATTATCGCTATTCCTGCTCCTTTTTGCTTTTGAGAAAGCAGGCATTTACTCTCTATGTCTATATATTATTATGTGTTTGCCTTTCCAGAAATATTTGAGAAAGCACTAGAGATACCATGCCCCTTTGCAAAGTACTTTAGTGTGTATTTTCTAAGAACAAAGACATCCTGTTTAATAACCACAGTACAAAAATCACAACCAGCAAATGTTAACATGGATACATGAACACTCTCTAAAGGACAGAGCTCATTCAAGCATCATCAAGAGTCTGTTAACAGCCAGGACAGCACCTGGATTGCTCAGCTAGCTGCGTTTCCTTGTGCTGACTCTGGTCTCTGTTTAGGCAAACACTTCTCCCACCTTCTTCTTGACCTTGACATTTTCCCAGAGTCGAGGCCAGTTGTTTTAGCCGAAGGTCACCGATTAGAGTTTGTTTGATGTTTTCCCGTGATTAGATTTGGGTTAGAATTTCTTAATCTTCCCAAATTTCACCCCCTCCCCCCAGAAAAAACAAACCATGAGAGAGCCAGCAGGAGAGCAGAAGCTCACAAACAACACTTTTCACAAAACCAGCAGACAGTGGAGCTCCAGGAACCCCGAAATATGAGGGGGGGTGTGGAGCCAAACCAGTGCCAGTACAGGAAGAAAAGCAAAAGTGCTGTGAACTTCCTGGGTTCCTGGTGGTCCAGTGGTTAAGAATCCACATTCCAGGACCTCCCTGAGGGTTCAGAGGTTATGAATCTGCCTGCCAGTGCAGAGGACACAAGTTCCACCCCTGGTTCGGGAAGATTCCACCCGCTGTGGGGCAACTGAGCTCACGTGCCATAGAACTGTGCTGCACAACAAGAGAAGTCACCAGAATGAGAAGCTAGTGCACCCCCAGTGATGAGTAGCCCCTGCTCGCTGCAACTAGAGAAAATTTGCACACAGCAATGAAGACCCAACACAACCAAAAATATAAATAAATACAAATTTAAACCAAAAAAAAAGAATCCACATTATTCCAGTGCAGGGGATGTAGGTTCAGTTCCTGGTTGGAGAACAAAGACCCTATATGCCCTGGGGCAGTTAAGCCCCCAGGGCTGTGACTACTGAGCCCGCCTGCCACAACAGCACTGCCCCAAACAAAAACAAACACACTAGAAACCCCATACAAACAAAACAAAATTGGAAATTTCCCACCAGTCCTCACCCCTGGAGAAGAAGTTGCCCTCTTGGCTGAGAACTTGGTGAGATAATCTGAGAACAGCAGTGTGTGTGTGTGTGTGTGTGTGTGTGTGTGTGTGTGTGTGTGTGCACGCACGTGCACAGCTTCACATATTCCAATTAGTAGTTAGATATTGGATGCTATGGGAAGGTTGAAAGATGCTGGGGTGGTCTGGGTCCTCAGAAATCTCAGAATTACTCAAGGGAATCTCTTTTGGAAGAACAAAGCTCCATAGTTTAAAAAAAAAAAAATTACCCTTGAAATCTACTAACAGATAACATTGTATAAATTTAAGGTATACAATCTGTTAGTTTGATACATTTATATCTTGCAGTATGAGTGCTATTGTAGTGATAATTACACCTATCATATGACATAGTTTTCTTTTAGAGTACTTGGACAAAGCTCCATTCTTGTGAAAACTAATGGAAGCAAAATCCAAATTGATTTTGGCAGGAACTCCAAAGGAGAGAGAAGGTTCAGGTACGGGTGGGGAAGTAAACAGAGGAGGTATAGCTCTCTCTTTGAAATATCGGCAGTGTGGCTGTGCTGAAAGGTTATACTTTTTTCATATTCTATGGAAACAGTAAAGAGTGAACTCTGAGAACAGTGAGGCTAAGAAAGTTATCCTGGGCCACCCCCTCCCTACAAAGCGAATTTTTTTTGACTGTTTAAGGAATTTTTATTAGAACAAGAATTTTATAATCCAAATAACATTTCCTTACTCAATTATCAATTCTGTTTATTTAAAACGGAAGTGACATTCTGAGCTACTCCACAGTAAAGAATTACAAAATTAAAGAAAGGAATGCGTTAAATTTTTGTACTTTGCTGAAAATTATTTTTCCCACCGTCTATAAAACATTAATTTGTTTTTATATTTTAAAGCGAATTTTTAAATGTACTTTCATGAGAGGGGCTTTCCTGATGGCTCAGAGTGTAAAGAATCTGTCTGCAATGCAGGAGACACATGAGATGTAGTTTCAATCCCTGGGTCAGGAAGATCCCTTGGAGGAGGAAATGGCAATTCACTCCAGTATTCTTGCCTGAGAAATCCCATAGACAGAGGAGCCTGGGGTGGTGGGGTTGGGGTGGGGGTGAGGTAGGGGTGGATGGGGCTACAGTCCATGGGGTTGCAAAGAATCAGACAAGACTGCATGACTAACACTTTCATGCTTCCAAGACCGTAACTCCTGTGAGGCTGCAGTGATCAGTCAGAAACCTGGGACCCCACCAAAGCTGACCCAGCCTTTCTTCACCCCTTCCCCGGCTGACCCTCATGGTTAGGCTCCACTGAGGCGTCCCCCAGAGACTCTGGACTATCCTTGCCCTTTGACAGGACAGTATTTGTTATTCTTCCTGAACCCCTCTCCCTGACCCCAACCATGTGTTTGTGTTGTGGAACTATTTCTCTGCGTTAACTCAATAACGGGACATTTTAAAAAATGGCACAAGCGGACCCACACCCTCATAGATGTAGTTTTTGGGGGTTCATTTAGCGCTAGGGATGGTCCTAGGAAGTGTAGTCTAAACCTTTGTCTTCACGTCTTTCCCAACTGGAAAATAGCTTGAAGAGCAATATGGAAATCCAGATGGTGGAAAGGAAGTGGGGATGGGCAACTTGCTCACTGAGATTGGATTCTGGGACAGTCATTCCTCTCCAAGGTCCATAAGCACCTGGATGGAAGCATTTAGATTCTCAAGTCCTTTTTCTGAGATCCAGGACTCTCAGTCTCCAGTCCCTCCTCTCTCAGACCAGGATGCTCAGATTCGCCTGCTCTCCTGGGATCCAGATGTCCAGATGTCCAGCCCTCTGAATCCTCAGGACCCAAAAGGGCCTTCCTAGCAACGATTGTATCTCCAGAATGCAAGAGTCCTTGCCCCAGCCCTGAGGACCATTCCTACTGCTAAATGAACCCTCCAAAACTACATCTCCCATAAGGATGTGGGTCCACTTGTGCCATTAAAAAAAATGTCCCCACTGTTGAGTTACCGCAGAGAAACAGTTCCACAACACAAACACGTGGTTGGGGTCAGGGAGAGAGGTGAGAGAAGAATAACAAATTCTGTCCTATCAAAGGGCAAGGATAGTCCAGAGTCTCTGGGGACGCCTTAGTGGAGCCAAACACTGAGGGTCAGCAGGGGAAGGGGTGCAGAAAGGCTGGGACCTTCTCATAACGTGGCTGGCAATGGAGGGACAAGAGATGCGGAAGCAGACTCCCATTTTCTCCCTCAAACACACAACTCACTCTGATCCTCCTCTCAGACTCTTTATTATCTCAAGTAAGAAAAATAAAAAAATAAATAAGATAAATAATGCGATAAATAAAGAGGAGACCCAGTACTACACAGCGGACGTCTTCAAGAAGTGTAGCTGGGGCTTCGGCCATACGAGGGTCCCACCATACTCAGGGGATCCGAGGAGCCCACGTCAGGAGGCTCAGGGGCCAAGATCCCTGGAGGGATCCGGGGGCGCCGGGGGCAGGCCTGGCAGCGGCAGGAAGCGAGCAGGTCCCGCGGGGCCGGGTCCCGGTTGGACGAGCGCTGCGGGGGCAGGCGGAGTGGAAGGCCCAGGGTCTCCGAATGGTAGACGTTGTATCCATCTTCAAGAAGCAGCTCCCGGAAGCTGCAGGCTTTGGGGTCAAAGTGCAGCTGAGGGGATGAGAGTCAGGTCAAAAATGTGGGGGTTCTGATACCCACTTGCTTCTGTAGGACCCCCAGCCCCAACCTCTCCAAGACTCAGGAGTCCAGGTCCCCCAGTCCCAGGACTGCTGGGGAGCTGGGGGAAACCCCCCCGAGAACCGCCCCCTCCTCCGCCCCGCCCCGCCCCGCCAGCTCCTTTCTCAGCTTTATCGTCGAGGTCTCCCCAGCCTCTTCCTCCCAGACTCAAAACCACGGAGGCAGGTCCTTCCTTAACCCCTAGGTGGCGCTGCCAAACCCACGCACTTCCCCCCGCCCCCCACTTCACAGAGAATATTCCAGCCCAGGGATCAGAAGAGGCTAAGTCCTGGCAGGGGCATCTGGCTAGCACCCAAGGTCATATTCGCTTTACAGGCCATCGATTCCCCGGAGCGACCCTTCGCCCAGCATGAGCCAGGCCTGTGGGAACCCGGGTATGGTCAACTCAGGTTAGGAGTCACAAGACTTGGCCTCCTGGGTCATTGTCATTCCCGGGCCTTGTGACTTGGGGCCGGTGGTCGCCCTGCCAGAGCCTCAGTTTCTTCTTCTGAACGCTGATGACCACAGGGCCCTCCTCTGGGGATTGTGGCCAGGTTTGGGGCATGCGGAGAATATCAAACCAAGCCTGACCAACATCAAAGGTGCAATCTGGTCCCTCAGATTGTAAGGATGGGCAGCGGGCAAGGACGGGGATCCTGGAAACTCACCGATCCGTACAGCTTCCCATCTGGCCCCTGGCACAGGAACCTGGATGTTTTAACTCCCAAGATCTGAATGACTCCTGGCTTCAGGGCTTTCAGCTCCAAGAGACCTGAGGCGAGAAAGTGGTCAGGGGCTCAGAAGGCCTTTCCCCCTCCTCCCTCAGACTCAGGAGTCCGGGCCCCAATTCCCTACTGCTTCAGGGTCAAGCCCTACCTTCCCACACACATACTCACTTTCGGGACTCTGGCGGGCTGCCCCCACCACTGTGCCATCGGCCCTGATCTCCAAGTGGGCCTCTGTCTCCTGGGCATCATCCGTGTAGAGGTACCGCTGGCGGACTTGGCCCCCGTACTGGAGGAGGGGGCTGGAGTCTGGAATGGGATGCGCCCGGCAGGTTCCTAGCAGGAGGACAGCCAGCACAGGGACCCACAGTCCCAAGTGCTTGAACTTGGCCTCACCCCAGCCCATCAGTGGTTCACGCCCTCAGGTGGGGTCTGGGGTCTGGGGTCTGAAGAGCTGGATGGTCTAGATCCTGTTTCGGGCCTGGGTGCCCAGGGGAGCAGGCTCTCAGATGGCTGCTTCAGTAGCCTGGGTCCCCTTGCACATGGACTAACAGCTGGCCGGACACCCAGATCTCTTGGGATGGATGCAGACACTCCGGAATTTATATCCAGACAGACCCGCCCCATCACCTTCCCGACGCCTGACCTGTGATATTTGACCCACTTGGCAGATGCTAGGATTCCACAGTGTCCAGGTCAACCTGGACAGATGATGCAATCAGGGGTCCTTTCAGCTGGGGGCCTGGCCTCCGCCATGTGAGGCACCAGGGGGATAGAAATCTGATGAACTGGGACCTGGGTGAAAGCAGCTAGAGGGCCCAGACTGTTTGGCCTAAGGAAGGAGGGAGCTGGGGTTTCAGACTCCTGGGTCTGAGGAAGGAAGGGGCTGGGGACCTTGACTCTGCAGCCTGAGCAGGAAGGGAATGGGGACCCGCCTTTCTGGGTGCCCCACTACTGGAATTTCCGCATCTTACCTGAGGTTCTGGGTTTTCTGAACCTTGCCGATCATCAGGAAAGCAGCTAGCTCCATAGGATCAAAGCGTCCTCCTCAAGGAAACAGGTGTCATGACACCTCCTGACAAGCTCCTGAGTAATTGCAGCCCAGGCATTCATGCCCCGAAACATCTCAGCCTCCTCCTCCTCCTGGGCCCTGATGCAATCCTGATGTTTCTTTCACCACAGACGCTACCCAGGATCAGACAGGTGCCCTCAAAATAGCCTGGGGAAGTGGGGGGATGGTGAGAGTCTTTGACTCAGAGTTGGCAAAGGACTCAGGCTATTCAGGGAGAAGTTAGACCCAAGATCCCAAGGGGAATGAGGGGGTGTGCAATTTCCTGGAAACGAAGGGTGCAAGGTCCGTGGTAAAGACCACCTCCCAGGTGGCTCTGTGGTAAAGAATTGGCTTGCCAATGCAGGAGATGCAGGAGACATGGGTTTGATCCCTGGGTCTGGCAGATTCCCTGGAGGAGGAAATGGCAACCCACTCCAGTATTCTTGCCTGGGAGGTCCCACGGACAGAGGAGCCTGGCAGGCTGCAGTCCATGGGGTCACACACACCTCAGCAACTGAGCAACAGCAACAAGGGTGCTAGAGTCTGAACACCAGATCTGACTGAGGGTGACTGGAGGAACCAGATTTCTCAGTCTGAGGAGGGGGCTGGAGGCTGGGGAGTCCTGGATCTAGAGAAATTATGATCACATCTCTGGAGAGTCAAGTCCAATCCCTGGGTCTTTGATTTCTTGAATGGCAATAGTCAGACTACTTGGGCCACGGGCAAGATGGGCGCGGGTGGGGAGCAACCATCGACAGGGAAAGTGGCTTCAGGTCTGCAGAACGAGCCCAGTGTTTGTTTCTTGAAGAGGCCTGCTGCGATCTCTGAGGCAAGCAGGAAGGAGAAACTTTATTCTACTTCTGCTTTCTCCATTCCTGACCTCGGGAGAGGAGGGACATGCCCTTCTAGAAAGTAGAAAATCAGGCTCCGGATACTGATTCCCTCGAAAGGACAGCCTGGGACTCGGGAATTTGCGAGTGCAGGGGGCGGGGGCGAGATCAGCGGCCCCTGGGGGCCATGGGGACACGTTCGGGCTGGAGGCTCTCACGCTGGGATCCTGAGAGCTGGAGGAGGCTTTGCATCCGCGCAAGGAACAGCCTGGCGACCAGGTTCTACACCCATGCCCCCACCCTAACTCCCGGGGGAACACGTGTCAGGGGGCCGAGGATCGCCCTCGCCGCCGGCACCAGGATGCCTGGGCCAGCCCCAGACGCCCGGGCGTGGCTGGACTCGGAGCATCCACAGACACCAGAGTGGAAGAGGGAGAAGTCGACGGACCGGAGCATCCGGATCTAGCATGGCAGTTGCAAGCTAGATCTCAGTGTCCACGAAAAGATGCGGCTGCTAGGGAGGCCAGGTAGGCTGCCTGGAGCTGGAGGTGGGGGTGGGGGTAGGAAGGGAGCGGGCTGAGGCGCAGGTTCTCCGGGAGGGCAGGAGGCGGGGGCTGCGGTTCCGGACCTGCGGAGTCGGGACTCGGCGCCAGGGATAGGGCGGGGCGCTGCCTGTCTCAGCCACCAGCCGGTCCGGGGAAGGGCGAAGGCTGTGATTCTCGGAGCCGCGCCCACTCTCCTACCTCTCTCCTCCCGGAACCTTCGCAGCCAGTCGCGGGAGGAGGCGCGGAGAGGGAGGCCCGTCGGGTCTGGGAACCTTGAGTCCAGGTTTCCGAGGAGGGGGGCGGAGGGGGGCCCCCAGCGGGATGTGGTCTGCACTTGCTCCATTCACGCCCAAGCCGGTTGTGGGCCGCCACTCGCCAGGAGCTCAGGTGAGTGAGAAATGCACGCGCCTCGGACCCAGGAGTCCCTCAGACCCAAGAGGTGCACCCCCAACCTCTAACCCCCTACGGCGCCCGGGAGTCTCCCCCACCTCCGACCGCCCAGCTCCTGCTCCTCCAGGAATCAAGGTCCACCCCCTCCAGGCCTGGGCCTCTGGCCTCTCAGGCTCTGCTTGATGGTCGCCCTCTGTCCCCTCTGTGGTGGCCTCTGCCCCTCACATACAGGTACCCCCAGAAAGGAGTAGGGGCAACACTGCCCCCATCAGGGCACCCGAGACACTGAGATTCCCTGACATGGGGACAAGCTGGTGGTTCCTGGATCACTCTCATTTTGGAAACCACTAATTTTCACCATCTTCCATTCCTGGAAATTCCAAGCCCTTAGCTCAGCCTCACTCAGATCCAAGAGCCTGGATTCCTTTTACCCTCAAGCCCAGGAGCCCAAATTCATTGTTTCCTGCTTCCCTCAGCCCTCTCTTCCCTGTAGCCATTCTCAAGCTCTAATATCTCATCTACCCTTCTCGTCCTGCAGCCATGTGGCCTCCCAACCACCGTCACCTCTGTCTGATCTTCCTGCTGGCCTGTGTTTTTGCCTCGTCTTCTTCCTCCTCATCCATCAAAACCTCTTTCACAGCGGCTTAGACCTGTTCCTGCTGTGTCCAGACCGTAGCCGGCTGACCTCCCCCGTGGCCATCGTTTGCCTGTCGGGCACACCAATGAACCCCAATGCCACCTTTTCCTGTCCCAAGCATCCTGCCTCCGTCTCAGGAACTTGGACTATCGACCCCAAAGGCCGATTTGGGAACCAGATGGGGCAGTATGCCACGCTGCTGGCCCTGGCCCAGCTCAATGGCCGCCAGGCCTTCATCCAGCCCTCCATGCACGCCGTCCTGGCCCCCGTGTTCCGCATCACACTGCCCGTGCTGGCGCCCGAGGTGGACAGACACGCTGCTTGGCAGGAGCTGGAGCTTCATGACTGGATGTCGGAGGAGTACGCCCACTTGAAGGAGCCCTGGTTGAAGCTCACGGGCTTCCCCTGCTCCTGGACCTTTTTCCATCACCTCCGGGAGCAGATCCGCAGCGAGTTCACCCTACACGAGCATCTGCGGCAGGAGGCGCAGCGTTCGCTGAGTGGGCTCCGCTTCCCCCACACCAGGGACCGCCCGAGCACCTTTGTGGGTGTCCACGTGCGCCGCGGGGACTACCTACAAGTGATGCCTGTCCACTGGAAGGGTGTGGTGGGGGACCGCGCTTACCTCCAACAGGCTATGGACTGGTTCCGGGCCCGGCACAAAGCCCCCATGTTTGTGGTCACTAGCAACGGCATGGAGTGGTGCCGGGAAAACATTGACACCTCCCGGGGGATGTTATCTTCGCCGGAGATGGGCAGGAGGGTGCGCCCCACAAAGACTTTGCGCTGCTCACACAGTGCAACCACACTATCATGACCATTGGCACCTTTGGCTTCTGGGCCGCCTATCTGGCTGGTGGAGACACCGTCTACCTGGCCAACTTCACCCTGCCTGATTCTAGCTTCCTGAAGATCTTTAAACCTGAGGCTGCCTTCCTGCCCGAGTGGGTGGGCATTAATGCAGACTTGTCTCCGCTCCAAATGAAGGCTGAGTCTTGAGGAACAGGGAGACTTTCTGAAATAGCCTGATCCACATAGGGCCAATAGTATGCATCTCTGGAAGCCCAGAAGATTCTAGAGAAGCTTGTGATCCTGCAGGTGGTGGACACCCATTTCTAGAGTCATTTAGTTGGCTAGACTTGGAGAAAAGGGGCATGGGTGTTTTCTGCCACTGCTGGAACATTCTAGAATCAATGGAAAACTTTTGCATGGTGGGTGGAGATGTCTGGAAAAGTTCGTGGCAGTTCTAGAAGGCACAGTGCCCACCTGTTCTTCCTACGCCATAACCAAAGTACTTCTAGATCACTGCCCGCAGTACCAGGGAATTCACCATTCCAGTGCTGACCATCCTGGCCTTTTTTGAGAAGAGATAGTTCTCTTCTCTGGGTCAGCAGGACTGAAGAGACTCATGGGTATTCTACAAAAAGCACTCACCAACTCCCCTTCTGTGGTTCTGGAATGATTCTAGAGGGGTGGGGAGATGTTTTCTGGAGAGGGTCAACTCTAATGCCTACAAAGAACCCTGCAGGGCCCTTCCAGAGGGGATGGGATTCTAGAATTCCAGGTAACCTCAGCAAGCTGCTCCTGCTGCTAAGTCGCTTCAGTCATCTCTGACTCTGTGTGACCCCATAGATGGCAGCCCACCAGGCTCCCCCATCCCTGGGATTCTCCAGGCAATAATACTGGAGTGGGCTGCCATTTCCTCCTCCAGGGCATGAAAGTGAAAAGTGAAAATGAAGTCACTCAGTCGTGTCCGACTCTTCATGACCCCATGGACTGTAGCCCACCAGGCTCCTCCGTCCATGGGATTTCCTAGGCAAGAGTACTGGAGTGGGGTGCCATATACAACCAGTAGATCAACAGCTCACCTCTGCTGGAAAGGTTGATGGAAGACAAACTTATCTGTAGCTGGGACAGTGTGTGAGCAAGGTGGAACTTTCTTAACATTTCAGCCCCTGAAAAACCACAGATATGCTTAAGTATGAGATGGGAGGGGGAAAGGATGGTGCTGAATGCTTCAGCCTAAGGAGCAAGGCTCCGCAAAAATATCTGGACACTTAAAAAAAAAACTCCAAAACTGCCAAAAGTAGACTTGCACACATTGGCTCCAAGTTCAGTTTGCTTCTGCCAACTAAGGAAGTTTCCTCCTCCATAGCTGGGCTGCTGGGAGTGCTGGAGTTGATTTAATGAGGTGGCTAGTGGTAAAGAATCTGCTTGCCAATGCAGGAGATGCAGGAGACTTGGGTTCCATCCCTGAGTCAGGAAGATCTGGAGGAGGAAATTGCAATGCACTCCAGTATTCTTGCCTGGAGAATTCCATGAACAGAGGAGGCCTGGCGGGCCATAGTCCATGGGGTCATAAAGAGTTGGACATGACTGAGTGAGCACACAGCACACAGCTGGCCTAAGGGTGCCTTCTGGGCTTGCAGAAAACAGTGGGCATTGTGTCCCTTGCCAGCCACCCTCTGTCCCTGAATTCACAGAACCTCTAAGTCTGGCTTTGGACAAGTGCAGGATGGAAGAATCAGAAGGTATGCAGACTCCAGACTCCAGACAGGTCTCCAACCCAGGCAGGCACACAAGGTCTGGACAAGAGAATGGGGGTTTTTGGCCATGCAGGACAGCATGGGGGATCTTAGTTCCTCAGCTAGGGATGGAACCTGCAACCCCTGCATCTGAAGCTCAAAGTCTTAATCACTGGACCACCAGGAAAGTCTCAGAGAATTATTGACTCAGATTTTTAGAACTTCCATGAGGCTTTTTGAAAGAAATGAAGGTGGATACCTTTATTACAGAGTTGTCTGAGAATGTGAGACCTTTTCTAATTTTCTCAGGGGGTTTGGGGGTCCAGTCCCGGACTCGACTACCATAGGTGGGAGAGAGGGATGTATGAATTAAAATCCACACTACCAACACATCTCTGCAGGTTTTTTGGAGACTTGTGTGCATGAGGGTGTGTGAGTAGGATTAAAGGTGTGGAACTTCCGGGGACTTCTCATTTCTTGGGACATGAGTTCCTTCTTTTGGGTGCCCTACTTGTGTGATTTGTGATCTCAGAGACCCAATCCCTGCCTCGGAGACTCTCTGCATTGGCCCCCATACCTCTTTCCCCTGGGACTCTGGTATTCAGCCCCACAGGCTGGAGAGAGAAGGTAGGGTGGGGTGTGAACAAATATAATTCTTGAACTACATTTCCCATAAAGCTATGGGGTCGGCTGCTGTAATCAGCTAGAGAGACACCCGGGGCCTTCTGGGAAGTGTAGTCCTAAGGCTAGAAAGGCTCTTTTCCTACGTTTTCGTGGCTCGACGACAGGGTTTCCAAAGGGTCGTGGGCATCTAGCCCAAAGCCTGAGTCGGGCCCCTGATAGGGAGGAAACTGAAGGTTTGAAGCCCTTTCCTTGGCTCCGGAAATCAGAGTCGACAGGGATCTTCCCTTTCGGTAGATGCTGGGAAAGTTCTAGTCTGAAACGGCAGCTGTGACATCATGGAGCGATTGGTGGGCCCTTCCTTTTGTCGCGATCCAATCAGATTAAGAGTTGGGATTCTGGGCGGGGCCAAGGAAACTCCAGGAACTCTCTCTTGGGAATCTGGGGCCTCACGTGGGTAGCCGGGAGGAGGCGGCTGTGGGTGTTCCTAGTAAAGGGCAAACCGTGACTGTGACCCCAGTCAAGAGCTTTCTCTACCACGCAACCAACCTTACCTTCACCCCCAACAAAATTCTTAATTTTAGTGTTGGGAAAAGATTAGAGTTTGGAAGGACGTGGCTCGGTCATTCTCTCTAAAAGCTCTCAGAACGTGGGCTCTTCAGCGAACCCTAGTGTTCGAGGGTACAACAGTCAGGAGTCAAGGTCGGGGGTAGAGTGCTTCAAGACTCCTCGGTTCTCTAATGAGAAGTGTGCGCCCTGCCAATTGGGGTTCCGTTAGTCTTGGGGAAAGGCTTCTCTCCATTTAGCGTTCACCTTCTCGGGTGGGGGTAAGAAGACCCTCCTCGGAGTTCGGCACAGACTGCGCACTATGGTGGCAGTGGGGCCGTGGGGGCTTCCCCTCCTGGTGGCGACTCTGGCCGGCTGCCTGTTTCCTGCCAGGGGCTGTGTCATTTGTGATCCAAAGGTCAGGGAGGCGCTAAACTCCTTGGAGATGGACTACCTGCCTGGCCACCTGGAGGCCAACCATCAGAAAAAAGTGATGGAAAAGATAAAGCAGGCAGTGGAAGATTTCAAGGACCTGCCGATTGACGAGGACTCCTATATGGGGGTTGTCGGTGAGAGCGGAGATTGACTCCTGGATCCTGGGAAAGGAAGGGTTCTGGGGCTAGGGTCGCTGGGAGGTGCTGGAGAGAAAGGACTGAAGCAACAATCTCCTAGATTCGGGAATGGAAAAGGCTGGGATGCAGATTCCGGGGTTCCCCAAGGGCTGGCTAATAGTTTCCCTACCTTTTATCCTGCAATTTTAATGTAATAAAACTACAACTCCCAGAAGGCAACGGGGTGGGGTAACCCTTTACCAGACCTACCCTTGTCCACTGGCCCCATGGGTACTGTAGTTTCTAAGGCTAGGTGAGCGGATGAGACAGTAATGCTTGGAATCTGGAGGTTATCTCTCCTCCGCCCCCCCAACCCCCACAGATGAGGCCACACTGGAAAAGGCATCCTGGAGTTTGCTGAAGGATATGAAACGCATCACAGATAGTGATGCAAAAGGTAAATGCTCAGAGTGGGCCAGAGAGGGCTTCCAGAAACTCAGGGAAGTGACTACTGGTGACCCCTGGTCTGGTGGTCAGGTCCTGGATTCTTTATTGTCCTAACCTGAGAAGACCGGAAAGCTGAATTCCAGGCTCTGCAGACAGAGGCCAACTTCGGGTACCTCACATCTGGGAGGGGCAGGAGGGTGGGGGTGGGGGAGTACTCTGCAGTCTGCCTGCTTCTTCCCAGGTGAGCTCTTCGTGAAGGAGATGTTATGGATGTTGCACCTGGCAAAGAATACCTTTGCCAGCTACGCTGCTCAGTTTCAAAAGAAGGTGAGAGAAGATGGGAGTCTGGCACCACAGGCTTCTCCTTTCACAGTCCTAGAGTCCTTGCCCCGCCTTGTGCTTCTCTGATCCGTCAGCTCTCCAAATCCCCTGCTCCCTTAGACCCAAGGATCCAGATACCCATGTCTTTCCTTTCTCAAATGCAAGAGCCCCAGCCCTAGCCTGTTCCTTCACCCCTTTTCTCATCCCCTTTAACTTAGAAATCTTATTCTCTCTCTCTCTTTTTTTATTGTTCTTCCGAGGCAGCTTTTTGTCCCAACAAATGTGGTAAGTCTCAATTATGGGAAATGGTCATCCATCCCTCATCCCTGCCCTGTCAATACCCAGTCTCTGTTTTGGGTCTGTGTCTCATTCTCCCCTTCGAGAGGTTCCTGGGTCTCCAATATTTCTTGGACTTCTTGGGGAAATGGTCATATAGTTTTTGCACTCTTTACTGAGCCTAGTTAGAGCCGACTTTCTACAGGTCTATGTTCCAGCCCCTGACTGACCTCCTTGGAGATTCGACTGATCCCGCCCCAGCCCTTGGCCCTGACCTCTCCTTTTAGCCTCACCTCTTAGTTGGGAGAACATAGCCTCGATCTTGCGCTTTCAGGTTTGATGTTGCAGCCTCTCATCTGGTGCAGTACCTGCCAGAAGCAGGTTCACACTTGTCGAAAGTCTAAGAATTGCGGAGGTGAGAGAGGGGGCCCCAGCCGGAGGGGTTGGCGCCAAATGGTCAGAGCCAGAGGGGAGACCGAGTCTAAAGAGGGTGGAGACTGGAGCCAGACCAGGAGGCTAGGCGGGGCAAGACCAAGTGGAAGGGGGTTGGTAGAGGGCCCAGAATCTTGAGAGAGCACCCCACAGTAACCCCCTATTCCCAGAGCGCGAAGTCAAGGTCCATCAAATGGAAGACATGATCCTGGACTGTGAGCTCAACTGGCATAAAATCTCTCAAGGCTTGACCGATTACAGCTTTTACAGGGTGGGGCCCTCCAACTCCCGTTACCCTTGAACTCCAAGTCCATCAGGCTTGTATGAGTACCCCTAGCCCCTGTATCCACAGGCCTGCATCCACAATGCCCATGACCTATGACCTACCAAGTCTGACTTCCTTTTATCCCCTGGGACCTCATGTCCTGAACAGTACACCTTGGACTCCCACCTCCCCACTGAAGCCCCATGATCGTCTCACCCCTGTACTCCCCTAATCCCTGAATTCCCCAAGCCTCTCTGACCCCTTGAGCTTGGGTCTAGGTTTGGAAGAACAATTCTGAGACCTTGGTGTCCAAGGGGGAAGGAGCCCATCCTGACCAAGACCATGGTGCGTCCAAAGGATGCAGGTACCTATCGCTGCGAGCTGGGTTCCATACAATCCAGTCCAGCCACGATCATCTATTTTCACGTCACAGGTCAGTGTTGCGGAGTTGAGAGAAGAGGGATTTGGGGTCCTGAGTTTCTGAGACGCCCGGTTCTAGGCAGGTGGCTTGCTTCAGGGGCGTGGCCTATGGGCATATCTTCCTGTCGGGGTGTGGCTTCAGGCCACGAGGGTGTGGCTTCCTGCCCCGAGTAAGGCTCCTGGTCACCCGGCCAGGGCGCCCCTCTGGGTGTGTCCCGGCTTCAAGCAGTTGGAGGCATGATTAAGTCCCGGAGGGCCTGGGTCCTGGGGCGGCTTGCCGCGGGGAGAATTTGCCTTGGTCTTGGCAGGACCTTGGCGCTCTCCCTGGATCGCCTCTTACCCCTCCTCTGTCAGTATTGCCCAAAAGAATCCAGGAGGAGATACCGTCACCAAACACCGAGACTCAGGATGAGACGGCCCTGGGAGAGGTGGCTTTGGATCGCCCCCCACACAACCGAAGAGCCACAGACTCCGAAGCCGGAGCAACTGCTGAGAATACGCCTGTTCGGGGTGCTGATCTGGGGCTTAGTGGTGCTCACAGTCTGCGTTCTAACAGCGTGAGTCGCCCACTGAAGAAGGCAGGGCTTGGAGTGAGAGGCGGGGTTTCCTGCTACCCAACGCAGGCGGGGGGCTGTGAGCCGAGGAACGCTGAGAGCTGGACTGCCTTTGGGAGCCGGGCTCATCTAAGGAGGGCGAAGCTTGGATCACTGCTAGAATAAGATCAAACCTAGGGAGGCTGGGAGGGGTGGTCCTCACTCAGTGAGGACCTAACCTGCTTCCGCTCTGTGTACTCCCATCAGGATCCTTTTCTCTCGGACTGGCAAAGTGGTCGATTTCATAAAGTCCCGGTTCAGCTCTGGCAGTCGAGCTGCTTAGGACTTGGGGGTTTCAAAGGAAAAGATCAAAGAATCCAGGAGAAAAATAAATATTTATCTGGTGGTCCAAGTATCTGACTCACTCCCTCGGACTGATTCTAACTTTTGGTCTTCCCCCACCCCCAAGAGAAGTTTGGGGATGATCTGTCCGAGAAAGGAGAGGCTGGGACCCTAGGGCCTTGTGGGGCCTGGAAGGGGCCAGCTAGCGGCGATGTGACTCCAGAATCAAGGAGTGGGGCAGGGCCAGCCTTCCCCAGATCTCCTCCCCCAGGCCCGGTCCCCTCACAGGACGCCCCCTCCCCGCTCTTCCTGCCGGTTTCCTCTTGCCTTTTCCTGTCCCCCACCCAGTGCTGGGAGCTGGGGCAGAGGCAAAGGCTGAACGGGAGCCGCGGGGGTCAAGAGCCAACCAGGGCAAGTGGAGACAGGGCCCCCAGGTGCTGGCGGGACCCGAAGCAGGGTAAGAGCCCGGGGACCCAGGGGTCCAGTCGCCTCCTCCCTTCCTCAGACCTAGGAGTCAGTCCCCAGCCCCCCTCCATCCCAGCAACCACAATCCAGGCTCCTATCCCTCCTCCAACCAGACTCTGGAGTCTGAACCCCACACCCCTCCTCCCTCTGACTCAGGAGTCCAGCTCCCTCTCCACCCCATCCCTACCTCTGGAGACCTCGGGAACTGGGGTCCTCCCCACCTCCCTTAGGGCCATGCTGTCTGGCGAACGGAAGGAGGGCGGAAGCCCCGCCCGGGAAGCTCCATCTCCCAGTGGGCCTGTGGATCAATTCTCCCCGGAAGCAGCTGGCCAAGCTGGGGCGACGCTGGCCCAGCGCCGCCTCTGTCAAGTGAGTGCCCACCTCCTCACGACACTAGCCCCTGCTCCACCTGCTGCCCACCTGCCCCTGTTTATGGCCCAGTCCCTGCACTGGGTAATGCCAGGGACCCGGAAAGAGCTGGCTCCAGTTCCTGTCCTGAATGGGCAAGTGAGATGGTAGGCAGTGGGCAGACAGTGAGGCCCCGTGGTAGAGGGTCGGGTGAGGGGAGTTCTGGGCCTGGAGATGGGTTTAGGCCGGGTGGACGCGGGGACCCGGACAGAAGAAGTAGCGGTTTGATTCACCTTCCTTCCTCCCCCTCCCTGCTCACCTCTTGGAATTTCCTTCTGCGGGACTCGCCTTTATTTATTTATTTTCTCTCCCTCTCTCTTTGCCTCTGGCCTGTGCCCACCCCCACCCCACCCCATCTCCATACACCCCGCGTCTCTCGCTCATCGGTGGGTATCTGTGCCCCACTATCTTTGGGTGTCTGTCCCTCCCTCTCCGGGTCTCGGTCCTCCCCTCCGCACTCGGGTCTCTGCCCACCTCCCTCTTACTCTAACCCCCATCCCCGTCTCTGCATGTCTTTCGGGCTTCTCTCCTGGGTCTGTGCTCCCCGGCGGGTTCCCAGGTCGTCATCTTCGGACACGGGGAGCCGCAGTAGCGAGCCGCTGCCCCGCCTCCGCCGCACGTGGAGCTGCGGCGAGTGGGTGCGGTCAAGGCAGCCGGGGGAGCCTCGGGGAGCCGTGCCAAACGCATCTCTCAGCTCTTTCGGGGCTCGGGCACCGGAACCACGGGGTCCAGTGGCGCGGGAGGCCCTGGGACTCCAGGGGCCGCGCAGCGCTGGGCCAGCGAGAAGAAGTTGCCGGAGCTGGCGGCAGGTGTGGCCCCCGAGCCTCCACTAGCCACACGCGCTACGGCGCCCCCGGGGTCCTCAAGATCTTCGGCGCCGGGTTGGCTTCAGGCGCCAACTACAAGAGCGTGCTGGCCACGGCGCGCTCCACAGCGCGCGAGCTGGTGGCCGAGGCGCTAGAGCGCTACGGGTTGGCCGGCAGCCCCGGCAGCGGCCCCGGAGAGAGCAGCTGCGTGGACGCCTTCGCGCTGTGCGACGCCCTGGGTCGGCCCGCGGCGGGCGCCGTGGGTAGCGGCGAGTGGCGGGCGGAGCACCTGCGCGTGCTGGGCGACTCGGAGCGCCCACTGCTGGTGCAGGAGCTGTGGCGGGCGCGGCCAGGCTGGGCGCGGCGTTTCGAGCTGCGCGGCCGCGGGAGGAGGCGCGCCGCCTGGAGCAGGAGGCCTTCGGGGCGGCGGACGGCGACGGTGAGTGGGATCTAGGGGGTGGGGCCTGCGGAGGGCTGGCTGGGGCTGAGGGCGGGGTCGTGGTGGGCGGGGCCTGAGGAGCTATATGGTGGGCGGGGCCTGAGGAGCTGATCGGGTGGGCTGAGGCGGGGTCTGCGGGAAAGGATGCGGGATTGGGCTTCCCTGGCGGCTCAGACGGTAAAGCGTCTGCCTGCAATTCGGGAGACCCAGATCCGATCCCTGGGTTGGGAAGACCCTGAAGAAGGAAATGGCAACCCACTCCAGTACTCTTGCCTGGAAAATCCCATGGACTGAGGAGCCTGGCGGGCTACAGTCCATGGGATCACAAAGAGTCGGACACGACTGAGCGACTTCACTTTGAGCGACTTCACTTAAAGCACTGTTCAGTGAAAGGCGGAGCTGGGGCAGGGTCTAAGTCAGCCAGATGGGCTAGGCCGGGGACTTCGCCCTTGGGATAGGTGCATAGTTGACAGACGGAGCCTGTGATGCTGGGACCCGGCAGCGGAATCGAGTAATAGGAAGGCAGAGATATTGTGCTCGGCGAGTGAGTGGTCCTCATGGCAGGTGGCCTCTCACTAGAATGCTGAGTTGGTTCCTGAGAGACAGGGCCTATACGAATGGAGGCTAGAAGGAGGATAGGCTTGGAAAGTGAGGAAATGAGTTATTAGACCGCGGCCTAAGAATGAGTGGATCCTCAGAAGGGTGGGCCTTGGAGCAGATGACTTTAGGCTAGATTGGCTGCAAACCGTGAGAGGGGGTTTGAGGGTAGTGCACGAGAAGTGAAGAGGTATTTGTATTGGCGGAGGACCAGGCTACCTGGGGGCCTAGCATTTGGCTCTACGGTAAAGAATCCACCTGCTACTGCAGGAGACGTAGGTTCAATCCCTGGGTCGGTAAGATCCCCTGGAGAAGGAAATGGCAACCCACTCCAGTATTCTTGTCTGGAGAATCCCACGGTTAGAGGAGCTTGGCAGGCTACAGTCCATGGAGTAGCAAGAGTCAGACACGACTTAGCGCCTAACCACCACGACAAATATTCTTGCCTGGGAAATCCCATGGACAAAGGAGCCTGACTGACTACAGTCTATGGGTTCACAAAGAATCAGACACGACTTGCGACTAAGCAAAAACAGCTGGTACATGGTAGTTGCTAAGTAAAGAATGGCAATTATAACCATGGTTATTCCACCTCCCCCCCAAAAAAAAAAAGCATTCATTGGATACCTTCTGTGAGCCACACATTACCTAGGGCCCTTGGGGAGTACAATGGAGACACTGACAAGTGAAGTTCCCGTCTCCTAGGTTCTACAGCCCAGTGAGAAACACATCAATTCACTCATTCAGCTCATTTCCACTGGGTAGCAGTTAGGTGTCAGTGTGCTGTGTGTGACAAAGTTTATAGTGCCCAGCACGGCTCTTCTTTGCTTCGACTTGGAATGTCAAGAAAAGGTGTTCAAGAGGAAGTGATTTCTCTTCCTTGGTGCAGGATCTTCTCAGTTCATCGCGAAGTTCCGAACACCTAGAACAGTGCCTGGCATATAGTACGGGTTCAAAAAATACCAACTGAAAGAATAAATGAATTTATTAGTTGAAATTACAAGATAGGCAGGACTCAGGCAGGAAGTGTGTTCCAGGCACCGGGAACAGCATATGCAAAAATCTAAATGTGGGAAGCAGCCTCACTTTGCAGCCAACTGTCTATAATCTCTAGCTCTCTAATCCTGTCTCTCCCTTTGTCTCTTTCCAGTTTCAAGTCTCATCGCTCTCCATCTTTCTCCGCAGGCACAGGCGCCCCCTCGTGGCGGCCACAGAAGAACCGCTCCCGGGCGGCCTCCGGTGGGGCGGCGCTGGCCAGTCCCGGCCCGGGATCTGGGTCAGGGACCCCGGCTGGGTCCGGGGGCAAGGAGCGCTCGGAAAACCTGTCCCTGCGGCGGAGTGTATCGGAGCTCAGTCTGCAAGGTCGGCGGCGGCGGCAGCAGGAGCGCAGGCAGCAGGCACTTAGCATGGCCCCAGGGGCAGCCGACGCCCAAATCGGACCTGTAGACCCCGGCGACTTCGATCAGTTGACGCAGTGCCTCATCCAGGCCCCCAGCAACCGCCCCTATTTCCTGCTGCTGCAGGGCTACCAGGACGCCCAGGTAAGTGCAGCCTAACCTACAGAGAGAGACCTATGTCTCACCCTTTGGTTGAATGGGCGACAGAAACTACAACTCCCAGAATTCCATGGGTCGCGTTAGCCTCAGGTTTGTTGGAAGGTAGTGCTGGCAAGTGGTGAAGAACCCATCTGCCAATGCAGGAGACCACGAGACGTAAGAGACACGGGTTCGATCCCCGGGTAGGGAAGGTCCCCTGAAGGAGGGCGTGGCAACGCACTCCAGTATTCTTGCTGGGAGAATCCCCATGGACAGAGGAGCCCGGCAGGCTGCAGTCCATAGGATTGCAAAGAGTCTGACATGACTGTAGCGAGTTAGCATGCACACATATGGTTCCAGTCAGGTTCTAGAGGAGGAATAATATCAAAGAAGAGAGTGGGAGGGTCCAGATAGATCTCGGAGAAGGATTTCATTGGAGGGATAAGTAGGCGATGACTCATTCCATTCAAAGTTAAGGGAAAGCACTGTCTCCCACCAGAAAAGATTGGGAGAGCCTGTTTTATTTTTATTGGCCGCACCGCGCTGCTTGCGTGATCTTAGATACCTGACTAGGGATTGAACTCGGGACTTGGCCGTGCAAGCCTGAATCCTAACCACTGGGCTACCAAGGAATTCCCAGGAGAGTCTATGTTAGAATGTTCCTCTTGGAAAGCTTCTATTTCTTGAGGAGGAGTAATGGAAGAGTATCTCCTGGGGAGGGAGCTAATTTGATTGATACATGGAATCTTGTCCTGGGTAAGCCTATATGGTCTTGGAAGAAGTGGATTACATCACTTTTAAAGCTGATGGTTTACTCTGGAAGAATTCTGACCATTGTAGATGGGGGCCAGTGGTACAGGTTCTTTATTTTACATATTTGAATGGCGATAGGAGAACCTGTTTGAGTGTTGGGGAGCAGAGAGGAAGAAAGGGTTAGCAGCTGGGGGTCAGTGCTAAGTTATTTCATTAAAGAAATGTGTTATTGAAAATATTCGTGTGTGTGTGTGTGTGTGTGATGATGATGATGATAATTAGGGCTTCCCTGCTGGCTCAGATGGTAAAGAATCTGCCTGCAATGTAGGAGACCTGAATTTGATCCTTGGGATGGGAAGATCCCCTGGAGAAAGGAATGGCTACCCACTCCAGTATTCTTGCCTGGAGAATCCAATGGACAGAGGAGCCTGGCAGGCTACAGTCCATGGGGCGTGAAGAGTGATGTTTAGGAGAATCATTATTACACTTTAGTCCACCTTTGGGTAATAGTGGTACAGCCAGGGTACCCCTGGGACTAATGGGAAAGCCTCTTCTGGAAGACGGTGGAGTTTATTGAACAGTTCCATTTTTACTCTCAGAGAAGGATCCAATTGGGTTAGGTCATTTGGCTGTATATATGGGTGAGAGGTTACAACTATTCAAGGAACTTCCATTGGAGGAATTCACTCCTTGTTGGGGCAACAGGACAAGGCAAGTTCCTCGTAGAACAGGGTGTGTATATATTGCAAAAGCTTATTCCTCCAGGCAGGGTTGGCAAATTGGAGGCTCTATTGTGGAAAGGTGGTCAAATTGGAAGGATCTATTTTGAGAGTATAAGAAAGTAGGTTATGGGAAGAGAGGGAAACACTGGAAATGTTCATTTATTCAGGTGGGATTCATGAGAAATTTCTCTGTAAGAGACTTCATTGGAAGTGTCCATTCCTTGGGAACAGGAATAAGAGTTCTGCCCAAGGGTGTCTGTAATCTGAGAGTTCATTTTAAGTGTGGTGGAAGAAGCCCTTTGGCAGTTAAGGAACAAGAAAACCTCTTGTAAAAGGGGGTTCGTGTATTTTGGACCATTCCTGATCCATCCAGACAGGGATGGAGTGGGAGGTTTTACCTTCAGAAGGTGGTCAGACTGGAAAGATCCATTTTTCTTGAGAGGTAGATGAAACAATATATTGTAGTAAGGGGATTTAAAATATATACATATTTTAAAGTTTATTTATTTTTAGCTGTGCTGGGTCTTTGTTGCTTTGCACAGGCTTTCTCTAGTCGTGGCGAGCTGGGGCTCCTCTCTAGTTGTGGTGCAAGAGCTTTTCATTGCGATGGCTTTTCTTGTGGCAGAGCACCAGCTCTAGGGCTGGTGGGCTTCAGTAGCTGTGGCTCACAGGCTCTAGAGCACAAGCTCAATAGTTGAGCACAAGCTCAGTAGGCCTATGGGCTTAGTTGTTCCACTGCAGGTGGGATCTTCCCCGATCAGGGACTGAACCTGTGTCTCTTGCATTGGCAGGCAGATTCTTTACCACTGAGCCACCAGGGAAACCTAGTAAGGGATTTTAGAAATGAGCATTTATGAGGTGGGTGTAATGGGAGAGTTCAGTGTAGGAAGGGGTTTATGACTACTGGAATGCCTATTTTCTCAGATGTGAATGAGGAACAGTGGATCTACTTTAGGAAGGGTGTCAGACTGAGTGCTTCCATTTTTATAGGCTGTAGATAGGAGAGTCTTTTTTAGGAATAGGTCTTCTGGAATCCACCTCTTCATTTAGTGAATGAAATGGGCCACTCCATTATAAGAGGGTCTCTTTGAAAACATCCATTTACAAGATGAGGTTACTAAAGAGCCACTATATGGAGATCTCCTTGGAGATGTCCTTGTGGGGGATGGTAACATTGAGAGCAACCACTGATGGGAGGAAGAGTGCCTTTGGAATGCTCCATCATGGGGGGCGGGGGAGTAGGGAACAAGTGAGTCTACTGTAGAATTATGTCTCCTTGGAAGTGAATTCATCATGGGGTGGGAAAAAAAATGAGACTCCATTATAGAAAGTGGGTCTCTTTGGAAGTGTATATTCATGGGCTGGAGATAATGGAAGAAACCTTTGTTTGAGGGGAAAGTCTCTTTAAAGGTATCCTTGCTTTGGGAAAACTGAGAGCAGCTATTATTGGAAGGGGAAATGTCTTTGAAAGCCTCCATCACAGGGGTGGCATGAAGGGCATTCAGGACCAGGAGTAGGGAAATGGGAGAGTTCCTAGGAGAAAGAAGGTTTCCTTGGGAAGGGCCATTGAGGGTGAGTGTAGTGGGAGAGTTTTAGTAATGGGGATGTGGTGTCCTTGCAAGCACCTATTCTTTGGGCTGAATGTTATGGGAGAATCAAGGGATTGCCTTGAAGGAGTCCTTTCAGAGGAGGTGAGAAGATGGGTGAAGCCACTGGAAAAGATCTCCCTCTCTGGGGAGGGAAATGGTAGAGCCCCTGTCAAGAAAGAGGTTTCCTCCTATCCAGTCTTCAGGATGGACTTACGGGACAGTTTACCATAGGAAGTGCCTTTAAAGAGTCCACTCATGGGAGGTGGGAGGTAATTAGTGAGTTCTTTGGGATCTCAGGAGGAGAAGGCAATGGCAGCCCACTCCAGTACTCCTGCCTGGCAAATCCCATGGATGGAGGAGCCTGGTGGGCTGCAGTCCATGGGGTCCATGGGGTCACTAAGAGTCGGACACGACTGAGCGACTTCACTTTCACTTTTCACTTTCATGCACTGGAGAAGGAAATGGCAACCCACTCCAGTGTTCTTGCCTGGAGAATCCCAGGGACGGGGGAGCCTGGTGGGCTGCCGTCTGTGGGGTCGCACAGAATCGGACACGACTGAAGTGACTTAGCAGCAGCTTGGGATCTCAGGAGATCTCCTTGGAAGTGCTCATTCAAGAGATGTGGTTGACGGGAGAGTCGATTGTGGGGAAGGTATCTCCTTGGGAACGTCCATTTCTCGTGGAGTAGTATCCTTTAGTGCAGTTTCACTTTCCTCCAGGACTTCGTGGTGTATGTGATGACGCGGAGCAGCACGTGTTTGGCCGAGGTGGGAACTCCTCGGCCCGCGGTGGGTCCCCAGCCCCATATGTGGACACCTTTCTCAACGCCCCGGACATCCTGCCGCGTCACTGCACAGTGCGCGCGGGTCCTGAACCCCCGGCGATGGTGCGCCCATCCCGGGAGCCCCGGTCACGCACAATGGGTGCCTATTGCTGCGGGAGGCCGAGCTGCATCCGGGAGACCTGCTGGGGCTGGGCGAGCACTTCCTGTTCATGTACAAGGACCCCCGGGCTGGCGGCTCCGGGCCGGCGCGACCACCGTGGCTCCCCGCACGCCCCGGGGCCACGCCGCCGGGCCCCGGCTGGGCCTTCTCTTGCCGCCTGTGCGGTCGTGGCCTGCAGGAACGCGGCGAGGCGCTGGCGGCCTACCTGGACGGCCGGGAGCCCGTCCTGCGCTTCCGACCCCGCGAAGAAGAGGCGCTGCTGGGCGAGATCGTGCGCACCGCGGCCGCTGGCGCCGGGGACCTGCCACCCTTGGGACCGGCCACGCTGCTGGCGCTTTGTGTGCAGCATTCAGCTCGGGAGCTGGAGCTGGGCCACCTGCCGCGCCTGCTGGGTCGCCTGGCCCGTCTTATCAAGGAGACTGTCTGGGTGAGCTCCCTCAACCGCCGTCCAGACTCTTCTGCGCCCCGAGCCCTTGCCCCAGCCTCCTCTTGCCATCTCAAACCTTAGTTTCGTAGTTTGGCAGAACAAAACTACATCTCCCAGGATGCCTCGGGAAGGGGGGTGGGGCTTGGGCAAGGGGCCCCACGGAATGCTGGTAATTGTGGTTTCATCCACAGTGCTTGAAGAGAAGGCAGTACAGTAGTACCTATCTTTGCAGGTGTGGGATAATGGGAGAAACCATTCTGTGAGATGGAGTGGGGTTAGAGATCGCATTGGGTGAAAAGTTCAAAGAGACCATTATGAGAAGTGAGGTGGGGAGCCCATTGGGCCTGAAGCTTGGCGCCATAGGGGGCGAGACCATTCTCGGAGCCCATGGAGAGCAAACCCATAGGACCAACAAATGGATCTGCTAGGGAGAAACCATTTAGAGTGTGTGTGTTGGGGTAGGGGAGGGAGTTGCATCCTATTGAGCTGAGCCCTAGAGAAAAGGTTTGGGAAATTTTGAGGGGTAAGAAGAAACTCCACTTGAACAGAAGTAGACCTAAGGGGAGACAGACCACTTACAATCATAGGGGTGTGTGTTAAAAGGTAAGAAGAGAACTGATTATTCTGAAGCTTGAGGATCAGAGTTCATTACTTTTTTTTTTTTTTTGTTGATTTACAATGTTGTGTTAGTTTCTGCTGTACAGATTAGAGCCTGTTTGAAAAGTGAGGAGAGTCTCTGTCAAAAGGAAAACCAGGGCATTAACCCATGGCCTCTCTTCCTCATCCCCCTCACCTTGATTCTGATCTTACTGTTCCACAGGAAAAGATTAAGGAAATTGGAGACCGTCAGCCAGAAAAGTAAGAGAAACTCTGGGGAGAAGGGTTGAGAGGGATGTAGTGGTCAGGAGGATTTGCAGCCAGCTCTATGTTCACTTTTCCATGCATGTTTTACTGCAAGTTTCTTTGGGACTCATCTTTTCTAACTGTGAAATGAGGGTTGGACTCTGTCCCCAGTTAGACCCAGATCTCTGGGTTTGGACATTATGGTGGGGGTTGGGCAATGATTACAGGCCCTTTCCCTTTTCCCAGCCACCCTGAGGGGGTTCCTGAGGTGCCCTTGACCCCTGAGACTGTGTCTGTGGAGTTGAGGCCACTCATGCTATGGATGGCCAACACCACAGAACTACTGAGCTTTGTGCAGGAGAAGGTGCTAGAGATGGAGAAGGAGGCCGACCAGGAAGGTGAGCCCTGACCCAGGCTCTTGTTTGTCCAAACCCCCAGCCATTCCCTGCACCTGGGGACCTGGGTTTCTGCCTGGCACCCTCTGGTTCTCCTTCTCACTCCTATGCCTGTCTTCAGACCCACAACTCTGCAATGACTTGGAATTATGTGATGAGGCAATGGCCCTCCTGGATGAGGTCATCATGTGTACCTTCCAGCAGTCTGTCTACTACCTCACCAAGGTATGCCTCCTGTTTGGCATGGCACCACTTCCTGTTTGAACTGTATCTCATTGCTCTGTTGTCACTTCCTATTTGACCTAACAAGATTTCCTGCTTCTCTGACATCACTTCCCATGTCCCCACAGGCCACCCCTCTACTTTGCTGTTCTGAGACTGCTTCCTGTTTGAGATTACATCACTTCCTGCCTTTATGACTTCTTGTCTCTGCAACTATCCTCTCTTGATAAGCTGACTTTGCTGTCTGGCTATATCAACATTACTGCTTTCTCAAGCTCCTGTTTTCTAAGAACACCCTTAAGTCACTAATAAGTTGATAGATGATAGATAGATATTAAATAGAATAGGCACTGTCATTTAAACTAAACCTCTTTAAGCAGGCCTTTCTGTGTTTGCTGACCTCACTTTCTATAGCTTTGAGTTCATTCCCTTTTCTTTAAAAAAGAAAAAAGTTTTTCTTCTCCTTGAAAACTTTTTTAATAGTTTGTTTGTTTGTTTGTTTGTTTTGCCATAATGTTTAGCTTGTGGGATCTTAGTTCCCCAACCATGGACTGAACTCATACCCTCAGCAGTCTGTCTTCTTTTCATGCCCTCAGCAGTGAAAGCACAGAGTCCTAGTCATTGGACTACCAGGGAATTCCCTTCACTCCCTTTTCTGAGTCACAAACCTTTTTCTCCCTGGAGTGCCCATCCTGCAGGACCTGCTTTCTGCCACCAGTGCCCTGCCACCATTCTTGAACTTAACATTGCTTATTGGAATTCTCAGGGTTTCTGGCTTATGATAAGCCTGATTCCTTATCTGTGAAATGAAAGGGGATCTTTTGGGACAGATAATCTCTATATTTCTTGAGCAGCCTTGATTTGTGAAGCTCTTTCATCCAAGGTTTTACTTCCTGTACATCCCTGTCAAGTGTGGGTTTGTTTCTTCTTTGGCTCTGACCTCATTTCCTGTCCTTGGCCTGATCTCACTTTCCACTGGCTAACTGCCACCCCACTCCCACTTCCTGACTCTCCATTCTTTTCCTTTCCTTCGGGAATTCTGGATAAATAAATCTTTGATTGAAGGGAGCCTCTTTGTTCGATGTCCTTTGTTCTCCTTGAGCTGTCTCTGTTGAGAACCACAGGTCCCATAAGGTACCAGAGGTGGTCTTAAAATACCCAAGACACTTCTGGAAAGCCTTTCTTAAACTTGAGGTATCCCAGGCCTGATGAATGCTAGGAACCCATTTGGAAAGGAGGAATTTGCTTATTGGAGACCTTTAGCGTGTTGAAAGTAGAATGGACTACAATTCCCAGAAGCCTTTGGTGGAGCTCCCTTGGTAGCTTTATGCTCCACTACCCTGAAGCTTCCAGGAGTTGTAGTCCAATCTCTTGCTTGCATTTCTGTATCTCCTCAGACTCTGTATTCAACGCTGCCTGCTCTGCTGGATAGTAACCCTTTCACAGCTGGAGCTGAGTTGCCGGGGCCTGGTGCTGAGCTGGGGGCCATGCCTCCAGGGTTGAGACCTACACTGGGTGTGTTTCAAGCAGCCCTGGAACTGACCAGCCAGTGCGAGTTGCACCCAGACCTTGTATCTCAGACTTTTGGCTACTTGTTCTTCTTCTCCAATGCATCCCTTCTCAACTCGCTGATGGAACGAGGTGAGGGATGGACTGGAAAGGGGCTGGGAGGCAGAGACAGGAACCACTGAGACATCACAGGCTCAGGCCTCATCCTTAGGGACTCTGGAGAGTGTGCTCCAGAGTGTCCCAAATTGAAGGACAGGAAAAGTCTGGGAGGCAGGAGGGCAGGGTCCATGCACCCATTGCTTCTCATACCCTTCCCCTACAGGTCAAGGCCGACCTTTCTATCAGTGGTCCCGAGCTGTCCAAATCCGAACCAACCTGGATCTTGTCTTGGACTGGCTGCAGGGGGCTGGGCTGGGTGACATTGCCACTGAGTTCTTCCGCAAGCTCTCCATAGCTGTGAACCTGCTTTGTGTGCCTCGCACCTCCCTGCTCAAGGTGACTCCTGACCCCTGATTTCTGAGTCCCCAACCCCACTCACCCTTTCTCTGTATTCAGCTTCCCCTTGGATTCTTTGTTATTCCCAATCCCAGCTCAGATACCATGGATGCTGCATTGGCAGCTAGAAGGAAGCCACCCACATCAGTGTCTGAATTTGGCTACATCTGAATCCCAGTGGGAGTCATTAATAGCTTCCAGGGTCTCCTCCCTTAGACATGCTGATTCAGGAAGTCTGGTGTGGAACCAAGAGATGTGACATTTAAAGCATTCATTGAACATAAATGTGTGATACTGTGTTTAGCCCTTCTCATTGAATGCTAATTAAGCCTTGTGAAAGGTTCTTAACTGACAATTTTTTTCAGACAAAACAAAATAGAATCAGGCAGGCTAGGTCACTTGATTTCATTTACTTTTATTTATAAAACTTTTAGAGTACTTAATAAGTACCAGTCAGAGTTCTGCGTACTTTACAATCTTGCCTTTTTGAATCCTCATAACAACCCTGTTGGGTAGTTCCTGTTCTCTAATTTACAGATGAGGAAACTGAGGCACCGTGGTTTTCCAGAAGGTAATGAGTTGCCAAGCAATCTGGGTTCAGTCTCTGTTTTTAATCACATTGATGATTCTGTTGCCTAGATCTAGGTTAGGTACAGATACAAAAAGTAGCCACAGTTGAATGAACATATATGCACAAAATAACATAAACTAATGGTCAATTTGTTTCTTCTCCACAACTGCCTACTTCTACTTCCTTGTGTATTCTGAAGCAAATCACATTTTTCTTTTTTAAAGTTGAGAGTATCCCCTTTCCCACCTTCACTTTGGTGATAGCCAGGCCTCACAGTGTCTTGGAAGACATTGCAGAGATACCAGTTTCTCCCCACTACATCCACACCCCCCGTGGAGGGCCTTCCACTTAGGATTTCTCAGCTGTCCCATAATGACTGTAGATTTCTTACCTTGTCTTCCTACCAGGCTTCATGGAGCAGCCTACGAAGTGACCACCCTACACTGACCCCTGCTCAGCTGCACCATCTGCTCAGCCACTACCAGCTGGGCCCTGGCCGCGGGCCTCCACCTGCCTGGGATCCTCCCCTGCAGAGCGAGATGCTGTGGACACAGGTGAGGAGAACAATGGACAGAGCCATCGGGGTGGTCAGCTTTCTTCTGTCCTCAGGACCTAGGAGTCCATAGCCCCAAGCCCTCCTTCTTCCTAGCTCTCTCCTCCCCCTGGATCTAAGGATCTAAGTGCTGGATTCCAGGATATAGGATTCTCCCACAGAATACAGGAGATCAAGCCCCCAGCTCCTTATTTTTCCTAGGGGTCAGGCCTCCAGCCTCTTTGCCCCCACAGACTACCTCTGTCACCTAAGAGGCCAGGCTCCAGGCCCCTCAACTCTAAGGAATCTGAAACAAGGTTTCCAGCCCTTTCTCCTTTCATCCTCACGGATTCAAGAACACAAGTACATGGCCCGTTTCCCAGGCAATGGTGGCCTTTCAGTCTGAATTATAATTCCCATGATGCTTGGGGGACTCCGACCCTGCTCCAGGAGTTGCTGGGTGTTAAGTTTTTCCTTCCTTCCGGCGTGAGGTAGCCTCGGCCCTTCCTGACATTGCTGCCTCTTGCCCATTTTCAGAATTTAACTCTGTGTTCTTCCGTCTCTTAGGGGACATCTTCGAAAGCTTCTCTTCCCATCCTCCCCCTCATCCTGCCCTTGGGTAGCTCGCGCCTCAGCCTCACAGGACCTGTGACAGATGATGCTCTGCACCGTGAACTTCGCAGACTCCGCCGCCTCCTCTGGGATCTTGAGCAGCAGGAACTGCCGGCCAATCACCGCCATGGACCTCCAGTGGCCACGCCTCCTTGAGAACCAATAGCAAATGAGCGCGCGAACCTTGAAAATTTGTCGGCTTCTAACCTCTAGAGCCCGCCTGAGCGCAGAGCTTTCTGGGAGTTGTAGTTTTTCTCCGCGTGGAATGCTAGGAGTTTGAAGTTGGGGGTAGCAGAGGATGGGGACAGTGGGAAGATGGGTTTGGGATTTGAGTGCCAGGAACAATAAAGGCATCTGTGGTATTGGCAACGCCTCGCTTGTTAAGACTCCGGAGCGGTAGTGGTGATGATTTTTGTGAAATAAGTCACCAGGGCCCTTGCCTGGAGCATATGGCTCCTGCCCAATCCACGAGGTATTTATAGCCACGGCCTCAGCTTGCCCTCTTTCCTGTAATCCAATCCAGGTGCTGGGACCTCCCACACACCTCAGGACGGAGCGCTAAACTTGTTCAGCTAAAGATCAGTCCTGCCAGTGGGAAACAGCTAACGCTCCCTTCGACCCCATAGCCCATATTCCAGCCTCTTCCCTCCGACCCAGGAGTCTGGGTTCCCAAGCCCCTTCTGGACCTTTGTGCCTGTCGGGCACCCTGATGAGTCTCAACATCTCTTGTCCCTGTTCTTGACTCCTTCCTCCCTCACATCCGAAAATCTGGGCCCCCAACCCACTCTTGGGCCCAGGAGTTCAAGCCTCTGCCTCTTTTCCTTCAAACCCAGGAATTTAGCTATCCAGTCCCCTCCTCTCTCAGACCCAGGAGGTTGGGGCTCCAGTTTGAACTCCCCCTCCACCCCCGAATCCGACTCCTGCTGCTGCGTCAGGGAAAAAGTAAGCAACAGGTGGCACCGGTCTGCAGGGCCGGGGCAAGACCACCTGCCGCTGCTGCTCACCCCGAGCTCCTCTCTTGGCACCTGCCTCTGTCAGTCTGCCTGCTGCTGCCCAGTCCGACCGCGCAGCCCCAGGACGCGGAGGAGGAGCGAGCTGGGAACCCCGAGGTCCGTCGCCCCAGCCCCTCCCAGTCCGTGCTCCCTCCCCTTCTCAGGATGCCAGGACGGGCTCCTGTTTACCCCTCCCCTTCCCCCGCCTGCACCGCTCCCGACACGCCCCCCAAAAGGGTGGGGTCCGAGGCGGTCCCAGACTGGTAGGGCGGAGCCTGCGGCCTCCAGCCTTGACCACCGGACTCGACCCACTCCAGAGCACCGCTGCGCGGAGTCCACGTGGTGAGAGGCTCCTGGGACTAGGGGCTGGGAGGGGAACCGGTCTTAACTCTCCTGTCACCTCTGTGATCCCAGTCCCTTCCCCACAAACCGTGATGGCTGACGCCCACCCACCCTTCTCAGAAGCAAGTGTCAGAGACCCTTCAAAAGCTGCTGGATTCTAGGCCCCTTAGAGTTCCTGCCCTTCTTCCCCTTTCCCCTCCATCTCCTTTCATAGACCCAGAGCCCAGGCCACCAGTGCCCTCCTTCTTAGGACCCAGGAGTCCCAGGCCTCAGGTGCTTCTTTCCCCAGGCTCCAGGAATTGAGGCCCTTGGTGTATCTTCTCTCACACCCAGGAGTCTGGGCCCCCAGTCCCCTCCACCCCCAGGATCCAGAAGGTGTGGCCCAAGGCCGCTCCGGTCTCTAGATTCCTCAGGCCCTTTCCCTGCTGCGTTCACACACAGGGGATACCTCCTGACCTCCACTCTGACCCTGCCTCCCTCCCACCTCCCCCACCCCCAGTCCAGGTCCCCATCCCAGCCTTGGCAATGACCCTGGCGGCTTCCTTCCAGCGCTCCCAAATCATTCGGTCCAAATTCCGATCTGGTGAGAGATTTCTTTCTGTGCACGTTGGGAAGGGAGCCTCCTGGTCCTGGGAATATATTCTCAACCTGGGAGTATGCACCGCGGGGCGATGTGCGGAGGTGATCCCCAAGAGGCATGTGTTTTCCATGCAAAACATTGTTTGTGTAGAAGGGAGGCCCCAGCAAAGGGGTGGAGTTCTGTGGACAGTGAGTGTGCAAATGGCTGATACAATGCTCACGTGAAGAGTGGGGAGTGGGCGGCCAGGGGTGTGCGTGCAGAGGACCTAGGACTGCAGAGGAACAGGGGCTTAAAGTGACAAGTGCTCAAAGCAGAAAAATGTCCACAGTGGGGATTTCAGAGTGGAACCGTGGGCGAGGGGACAGTGAGCTCTCTAGCCTTGAAAAGTGTCAAAGGTGGCATTTCAGGTCCCAGCGCAGGTGGAAAGTGTGCAAGTGGGTGTACACCTGGAGGCCAAGTCCAGGGTAAACAGAGCATTCTTGAGGGTGCAGACGAATCTGCTTCTGTGGTTGGGTGGATGCAAAGACACCAGGAACCAGAGAGCAAGGAATGTGCAAGAGTACATGTGCACAAAGAAATGTGCAAAGAGAGATCCTGGCTCCAAAACTGGGGATGAAATCCCTAGTGGACAACCAAGTGTGTTAATGTGGCGCAGTGTGTGCTAAGATGGTGAGGCAAGGGTGAAGAGTAGCAAAGGGCACTAGTATATAAAAGTGCAAGACTAGAGCCCAGGTAAATACGTGTTTAGAGGTTGGTGTGCAAAAGGGGTGATTGAAGGAAGGCTGAGAAGTAGGGAGTGGGCATGTGTAAAGCGGGATGCACAGATAAAAGGAGGTATTGAAGCACAGATACTAAGATGGCAGTTGGGCAGAGGATATGGTTGGTGCAGGCTTGCGAAGGGGGCAGGTTGGGGGGCAAGCTGTCTCCTGCCTGCATGCTGGCTGGCTCCCCGCCCCAGAACAGCCCTGGCCTTCGCTGCCGTGCTGGCAGGGAGCAGGCAGGAGGCCCGGGAAGGGAGCAGGCTGCCTGCCCACACGCCTGCACGGGGTGTGTATGGGGGCTGGACACACATGTCCCGCCAACAACTGTAGCTCACACTCGCCTGCCAGGCCAGACTCTTGGACACTCCCTTCCCGCCTCTCTCCTCCCACTCCTTCCACAGTCCTTCAGCTTCGGATCCACAGACGGTATCAGGACCCGAGTAAGTGTGGGCCCTGCAAGGGAGGGAATGGTGGCCCCACTTCCCTTAGGGCACCCTGGGGGGCAGCTGCCACACATCTTGCTTTGGTTCCTGAGCCTAGTCTCTATGCCCTAGGGTTCACTGTGGTCCCCTCCTGTCCTTCCCCAGGACCCACGGGTACAGATCCCCAGCTGCCCCACTGGCTAGGAGCTTCTCTTCCTGCCCTTGGGCTTTTCCCACTCCAATAAAATGCGTGAATCCAGATTCTGTTTCTTGGGAGAATATAGGCATCCCAGACTCCACACTTGGCACACATGCAAATCTCAGGATGTGACTTTCAGCTTCTCTCTCTCCCAAGAACCCAGAGTGCTGGCTCCACCCCTTCTCCCAGCAAAACCTCAGAAATCTGGGATCCTCTTACCACACCCCTTGATGGCTGAGGATGAGATTCCTGCCTTTCTTGAGAATGTAAAATCTGGATCCCTTGTGCTTCTGCCCTTAGATCCAGGAATCTCGGCATTTAGCTCCCACCTCTTGGTTTTCACTCCCCACATGTCCTCCTGCACTTGGGGGCTGGGGCCTCCAGGGCCCTCCTTCCCACACAGCCTTGTTTCTCCCTGCCTGGCTTGCTGCCTGCAGCCCTCTCAGGGTCCTTCACCACGTCTCCAGTCTTGGATCCTGATCCATGGATCTCAGCTGCAGATCCAGCTCTGGCTCTGGCCCCTGCCTCCACATTGGGCCCAGCCCCTTTCCTCTTCAACCCTGAAGTCCTTCTTCCTGAGCCGAAACCCTGCCCTTGGAGGTCCCCGAAGAAGGTGAGTCTTTATCAGAGTGAAAGGAAGTCCCCCTGAGAGTCTAGCCTTGGTCCTTCTTGCTGCTGCCCATTGTGCTTCTCTGTGATGGTAACAAGCCGACCCCATACTTTGCATGGGGCTCTGGGACAGGAGAGCAGGAACGGAGCAGAAGCATATGACATCATACCTGCTCTTTCAGGAGTCTCCCAAGACCTCCCAACACTGGAGGGAGCCCAAGCCCAAGAGGAACTTGACATACCACCAGTACATACCCCCAGAGCCAAGACAAGGGTGCAGGGCAGACCCCCAGGTTGAAGAGTCGCCCTTGGATCCCCCTGGACCGCCTCTGTGGGAAGGGACAACCTCACAGCAGCCACCTCCTAGGTATGACCCCCATTTTTGTTCTCTGGGAAGTTCAGGGCCCCAGCTCCCTCCTCCTCCAGGACCCAAGAGTTCAGGTCCTCAGCCCCCTCTTCCTTCAGTTCTCAGGAATCCTGACCTCCTACCCAAGAGTCTGACCCTCTCCCCTCAGTTCCTCTTTTCCCATGCATGGGAAATAGCCTCCTGTGCTTGCTCGCTCAGAGCCCCATAACTCGGGTCCCTCACTTTCCCGCATCTTCATGAATCCATGTCTTTGAGGACTCCAGAATGCCTTTTCTCCCTCTCTGCTCCTTCTAATCTCTGTTTCCCCCTCGAAACTATCGCCAGGATGAAGCCCACACCCCCTCACTCCCTCCCCACCAGGAGTCTCCAGCCCCTCGACTCTGCCACATAAGTTGGAACTTCAGACCCTCAAACTGGAGGAGCTGACGGTGAGTTTGGGGAGTTCTGAGGTTCAGAAGTCTAACCCTACAGCCTTTGCTCCGTTGGAGATCCGGGTTCCCAGTTTGTCCTCTCTCGGGTTCCAAATGTTCAGCCCCAGTAAACCCCCACCTGCGTCCGGAGCCCGCCTAGCACGTCCTCTCCCCGCCTCCCACCCTAGGTCTCAGAGCTCCGACAGCAGCTGCGCCTGCGGGGCCTCCCGGTGTCGGGGACCAAGTCAATGCTTCTGGAGCGCATGCGCGGCGGCGCCCCGCCCCGCGAACGGCCGAAGGCTCGGCGCGAGGACAGTGCAGCGGGCGCCCCCTGGCCTCGCTTCAGGCCCAAGACTTTGGGAGCGTCCCGGAGTGCGTGCTCGGTGAGGGCGGGGCTGCGTGCGTGGACCAATGAAGAGAAGTCAAAGCGGATGGGACGGCAAGCGGAGTAAAGAACAACCAATAAAGTGTGGGGGCGTGGTTAAGAGCCAAGGGGAGGATCTTAGGAGAAGGGAAGCCAATGAAAAAGGGGGCGTGGCAGAAGGGGTGGGGTCAATGGGTGAAGGGCGGGGCGCAGGCCAGGGGTGGGACCACGGGTGGAGAGTGTGGGGGGTTGATCCCCTAGTGGGATCGGCTTATACAAACTACCCTTCGCGGTTCCAGTTCAAGCTGAGTCCAACGTCTCATTCGCTGCCTCCTCCACGTGCCTCGGAAACCCTGGTGACTGCTTCGGCTTCGGCTCCGGTTCCGGTTGCGACGACGTCTCAGGCTCCAACTCCAGCTCCAGTGCCGGTCCCCTCCTCAACACCGGCCTCAACAGCCCTGACCCTGGAGGGAGGAGCTCCAGGAAGCGATCCGCAGAGCGCAGGTAAGAGAGAGCGGGCCTAGGGTCTCAGACAGGATCAGGCTGGAGTCCCAGGTTCACGCTGCTGCTCCCTGTCCGCAGCTGCTTCCGAACCGGGGCATTGATGACATCCTGGAGGATCAGGTGGAGCCTGAGGGTAAGATCCGAACTCCTAGATTTGAGGAAAAGGGGGGACGGCGTCCAAGGTTCTGGATTCCTGGGTCTTAGGGAGGAGTGGTCTGGGGACCTAGACTCCTGGAGAGGACAAATAGGGAGCTAGGGTCCGCACCTCTGCCTTCCTCAGCTCACGCTGCATTTCTTCCCCTGCAGACCCGCTGTCCGCCATCCCCTTGGATTTCCCCGGCTCCTTCGACATGTTGTCCCCCTCCCCCGGACTCTGAAGGCCTCTCTTCTGTCTTCTCTTCCTCACTTCCATCCCCCACGAATTCCCCGTCCCCCTCTCCCAGGGGCCCAACGGACTCCTTGGATTGGCTGGAGGCTCTGAGTGGGGGTCCCTCGCTGGGCTGTGGCCCCCAGCCCCCAGCATTTTCTCTGCTGACTTATCTGATTCCAGTGGCACCAGGCTGTGGGACCTGCTGGAGGATCCATGGTGATGGATTTTGGGGTTTCCAGGGACTGCGAACTGGTGGGGATGGAGAGGTCACAGAGATAGGCTCTGTGTGTTGGCGGGGTTGGGGGTGGGGTTGGGGGTAGGGGGAGTGGGCAGAGGCTGTTGGAACAACTAGCAGAGCCCCTCCCACCACAGACACAAAATCAGAGATAACTCTCATCTCCACCTGGCCCCTCCACTGTTGCTGACATGCCAACCTCCTAACTTCTGCCTGACCTCCATATGATCCCCTCTGTGTTTGGGTTGTTGGGAGCAAAGAGGTTTCATTTGCTGCTGACCAGGACAAACAAGCTGCTTGATGCTTCCTTCAGAGACCTCATGGATGTTTTTTTTCCACATTATCACCCCCACATCTCACCCACTAGATGGCTGCCTGTTGCTGGGGAGCCTGGAAGGTGGTCTCTGCTTTTTGGATGCAACAGGGATACAGGGATCAGTGGGGAGAGAGAATAGTCTGCCAGACCCTTGGCTTCTGACTGGAGATGAGAAAAATCACATGTGTCATAAATCTGAGGTCAGATTCTCTTAGAAGCAGAATCTGAGACAAGATCCTTGTGTCCATGATTTAGTAAAGACATGCTCCCAGGAGAAAACAATAAAGGAATAGACGAAACAGAACAGGGATGGGGAAGAAGACTAGCAAGGGTGTGATGTCAGGTGAAGTCCCAACCTCAGCCTGATCCCGTGGGGAGCTCTGGAGGATAAATCAAGTTGTAGAGTTGTTCCCACCTTGAAGCAAAGGGAACTGGGCCTCTGAGGCAAATGGAAATTCCTGCGTGGGTTTATTATTGCTGAATAACAAACCACCCCAAGATTTAGATTCTTCTCAATTCCATGTGTGTTAATTCTCTTCAGTCTTATCCAACTCTTTGTGACTCCATGGCCTGTGGCCCACCAGGTCCACAGGGGTTTTCCAGGCAAGAATACTAGAGTGGGCTGCCATTTCCTTCTCCAGGGGATCTTCCTGACCCAGGGATGGAAACTGCTGCTCTTGTGTCTCCTGCATTGGCAGGGGGTTCTTTACCACTAGCACCGCCTGGAACTAGTCTGTAATTGTTCACAATGCCATGGATTGACTGGGCTCAGTGACATGGTTCTTTGCACCATACAGCATCAACTAAAGCCACAGTCATCTTAGGGCCCAGCTGGGCTATAACATCTGAGATGGCGCACTCAGCTGCATCTGGCCCCTTGGTAGGGATGGCTGGGAGGCATGACTCTACTGGACCGTGAGATATCTGGACTTCTCGCATTCTCTTTGTAGCCTCACTGCTCTCCCTCTCCACGTGGTTTCTTTCTCCAACAGGTAGCTGGACCCCTTACTTGGTAGCTCAGGGCTTGCCAAAGTGAGCATTCCTAGGGGAAGGAAGCAGAAACTTCCAATTTTTAAAGACTAAACTTGGAACTGGCACAGTGTCACATCCACCACATTCTACTCCTTTAATGTAAGTCAGGGCACGCCAGGCTTAATATGAAGTGATACTACACAAATGTGTGAATTTCAGGGGCATGGTCATTGGGAGCTCTCTTTGGAGACTTGCCACTATATGCCTCTAAGGCAATCATGGGCCACAGGTCACAAGAAGGGGGCATGAGATAAACTCCCAGGCACCTTGAGCCCACCAGTGGTCCTGGAAACAAAGTTGCAGGGTAAGCTGTTAGCAGCAAACTGTTTTAAGATATAGGTTTTATTATTATTCAGGTATGGTGAGGCCAGTAGATAAGGAGACAATTGTCAGTGAAGAAACATGTTGTTATTTTCATAGGTCCCAAAGGCAGGGGGCATTGCCAAGCTATGCAGGGCTATATGGAGAAGCACCAGGGTCAGTCAGGAGGTAGAGAGGAAGAGGGAGAAAACTTGGACCCGAGAGTCTTTATTGTGGTTTCCTTAGGAAATAAGAGATGTGCCAAGGTCAGGATTGTCTAGTTTGAATAACATCAGCAGGCTCTGGGGTGTAAGAGTTGTCCCCAGTTACCTGGAACTTGGCCTTGGAGGGGCAAATGAATAGTGGCCTGAAACAGAGAGATCCATACAAGAAGTGGTTTGAGGTACAGGCACTAGGTTGGTTGGTTTGCATGTGAAGGGCATGCTTAGGTGTAAGTCCTTTCTTACCTCTAGGGATTGGCCAGCCCTGGGAGGGCAGTCCCTCCATTAGCAAAGCCCCAGATGTCAAAGCTCCAGAAATACAGAAAATAAAAAGGCAAGATTAATGCATAAAACACTCAGAGGCTGAGTGTTGGGTGCACAGAACTGGTAAGAGGAATCTGAGGGAACCTGGGCAGGCCAACAACGATGTCCACTACAAGTGAGAATATGCTGCGGATTGGTTATGTGTTATATCGTGACCTCCCTTGTCACTGTTATGTAAGTTTCTTTATTCGTTCCTACAGCCCAGTGTGACTGAGAGAGTTCACTGAGACTGTCCAGAAACCAGACCTGGCAAGTGACACGCACTGGTAAATGTTAACCAACATTAACTAGTTGCTGATCAACAATTCTAGTGCCTCAAAGTGTGTAAACTCCAGCCGAATACTGAAGATTCAAGATAAAAATGGAAGGGAACAAATGCTCATTACCATGAGGGAAAGGGAATCTTTGGTGTCTTCCAAACCCATCAGGTGGAATTTTCACCTCACTTTCCAGAGGAAATAATTAAATATCAGAGAAGGGGAGTGACCTGCCCAGGATCACACAGACAGGAGGTGTTAGAGTAGGGTTTGAAATTGGATTCATAAATTCACCCTCAGGGTTGAAAAATCAAAGAGCCTCGATCTCTGCTCTGGTGAAGCTCAGACATTTGAAAAGAGAGAGTCCCAATGCAGGGTGATAAGTATTTTCATGGTATTGGGGTAGGAGGAGGGGCATAAATCCTAGAAAGTACCAGAATTTACAGGGGAATGGGACAGAGTGGTCAGAGGAAACATTTTTTGCTAAGACTCAAAAGATTGAGGAGGAGATAGTCAGGAATCCCTTGGAAGACAGCATCCTTGTTGAGGGTGAAGAACATATGAAGGCTTGAAGGTGTGAAGGGTGCTGTTGCCTGGGGAAATGTGTGAGGTCAGGGTTCCTGGAATAAAAAGTGGATGTCCATGCTATGGCAGAATCTGGGACTAGACAGGTGGGTGGCGGCTGGGTCTTGCAGGATCCTTTATGTCAGGCTGAATGTTGCTGGGAAAAGGGTAGAGCCAGTCCTGGGGAAGGGGTCTTCCTTTGTTTCTGTTTCCCTTCTGACACTTCTGTGCCTTTGTTCCCACCTCTGCCTGCCCCTGAGTCCTCTTCACTCTGTCCTCATCTCTCCTACGCCCAGAGGAGGGCAGCATTGGGCTGAGAGCCTGCGGGTCCTGTGTGCAGTCCCAGAGAAGAGCCGAGGCTAGGGGCAACTAGTTAAGCAACTGTCTGGAAGGTGGAGATGGGACAGACAGACCCAGAAATGGGTGGGGTGTGCAGGTATGAATCCAGAACCGGAGGGACAGGCTTGGGTCCTGTCTTCTCCTCTACCTGTCCGCCAGCCCTTCTTCAGAAATTTTGTTGCAGGAAGGGGGACCTCTTCCAGGGCTCGAGAGTGGGCTCTTGTCTGACACTGAGAAATGAACTGTTAAAGGAAACACATGGACAATTTGTGTTGACAAAGCAAGAGATTTTATTGGAAAGGGTGAGAACTGCTCTGCCAAGTGACTCACAGTCTCAGGGTTTTATGGTGATGGGATTAGCCTCTGGGTTATCTTTGGCTGATCATTCCGACTCATAGAGTCCTTCCTGGTGGTGAACGCATTGCTCAGCCAAGATGGATGTCAGCAAGAAGGATTCTGTCAGGCGGTAGTACACATGGGTTTCCTTTTGACCGCTCCCAAACTCTTCTGGTTGGCGGTGGTTTATTAGTTCCGTGTTCCTTACCAGGACCGCCTGTCATAAAATAACTCACCAGATGGTTACTATGGTGCCTGCCCAGCATGGGAGGTTTCAGTCAGTGTACCTCCCCCAACAGTTTCAGCCACTTCTTCCTGCCCCTGAAGAGAGTGCCAGGCCTCCCAAAGGTGGTGGGAAAAATGAGGGATGGACCAATGGGGGAACTGGGCGGAGGATGAGGTCAGATTAGGGGGAGGGGTCTCCCACCATGTTGCCTTTTCATGATCTCAATGGAAGCATGAAAAGACCAAGAACATACTTGGGGTAGCCATTCCCTTCTCCAGGGGATCTTCTCAACCCAGCGATCAAACCCAGATCTCCTGCCTTGCAGGAAGATTCTTTACCGTCTGAGCTACCAGAGAAGCCCAATGTTTGACAAACTACCCAAATTACCAATTTAGCTTATAGACATATTCCACAGAAGGGTACATTCATATTAATTGGGTAGACTGGAGAAGAGTATACATATATATAGATATGTATTTCTCTCTCTTTCTTCTTTCTTTTCTTCTGGTGGTGCAGCTTGTGGGATCGTAGTTGCCTAAGCAGGGATTAGACCCACTCCCTTGGTCCTGAAAGCCCAGAGTCCTAACCACAGGACCACCAGGGAATTCCTTTAAAAATAAATTCTTCCTCTTCTCTTTCCACCCCACCCCTTTCTCCCTGTCTCTTTTTCCCTCCCCTCTCTGTTCCCACATATCTAGTTGGCTGTTTCCAGTGCTGACTTCTATTCTGCCTTCTACCTCCACCTTATTTTTTCTTTCTGTTGCACCAGTGGTGGCCACCCCCCAGCTCCCAGCTCCACCAACTACCCGAGACCATCATCCTCACCCTCATCCTCTCCATTTCCATCACTCATCCTCCTCTCCCCTCATCGTCATCATCAAGCACAGCCCCTTAGGGACTCGTGGGAGAATTTCTCTGGGAAACACACCCAGGAGTGGGTTGACACAGCGGCAGGTGCCACGGTGGCTGAGAGTCTCATCTCTGGGGTCAAATCCACCTGAGTGGACTTATCTCTCCATCACTAACTTCATGGCCTAGAGCAAGCCATTCAAACTCTCGGTGCCTCAGTTTCTTCATCCATAGAATGGGAACGAAGACAATAGTACTTTGTGGGGTTGGTGTGAGGAATAACCAAGTTAACTTGTGTAAAGTGCTTAGAACAGTGCTGGCATACAGTAAGTGCTCATTAAGTGTCAGTGATTGCTGGACTTCCCTGGTGGTCCAGCAGTTAAGAATCCGCCTGCCACTGCAGAGGACACAGGTTCCATCCCTGGGCCGAGAGGATCTCACATGCCAGGGGGCAACTAGCCCTGTCCACCACAACAACTGAGCCCACGTGCTTCCACTACTGAAGCCCCAGAGACCGTGCTCTGCAACAAGAAGCCTGCCCACCGCAATGAACAGCCCCTACTCACAACTAGAGAAAGCCCACGCACAGCAACAAATATCTAGTATAGCCAAAAATAATAATAATAATAATTTGTTTTAAGTCAAAGGCCTTTAGTTCCTCCTCAAGGGCTGTATATAATGTTCTGAGTCATCCTTTGAGCCGTTTTGCAGATACTGAAACCCCCACCAGGTGAAAGACGTTAATTATATGCTGCCCACAAGTTTGCCGACCCCAGACTGGTTGGAACCAGAAGGCTGATGGTGTTGACTTCTGATTACCTTACCACCCACCAATCAGAAGAATGTGCAAGAGCTGATTACACACCCCACAACCACCCTTCTGCTCCCATCTTTAAAAATCTTCCCCTAAAAGCCACGGGGAAGTTTGGGTCTTTAAGCACCAGCTGCCTGGACTCCCTGCTTGGCACCTGCAGTAAATGCTGTGCTTTCCTTCACCAAGACCCAGTGTCAGCACATCGGCTTTACTGCACATGGGCAAGCAGACCCAAGTTCGTATCGGTAACAGAAGCAGATCAATGGTTGCTTTTTAGGATATTCACAGAATTGCCAATCCAGCACCATAATCAATATCAGAACGTTGTCACCACCGCAAGAAAACCATATACCCGTTAGCAGTCGCTGCCCATTTCCTCCCAAACTTCCCCCCACTGTGTGTGTGTGTGTGAAGTTAGTCACTCAGTCGTGCCTGACTCTTTGGGATCCCATGGACTGCAGCCCACCAGGCTCCTCTGTCCATGGAATTCTCCAGGCAAGAACACTGGAGTGGGTAGCCGTGCCCTCCTCTAGGGGATCCTTCTGACACAGGGATCGTACCTGGGTCTTCTGCATTGCAGGCAGTTTCTTCACCGTCTGAGCCACGGGGAAACCTCCTCCCACTAGGCAACTCCTAATCTACTTTTTGTCTCTCTGGATTTGCCTGTTCTGGACATTTCACATGCATGGAATCGTTAGTGGTGCTTATGTTCAGCTTCTTTCACTCAGCATAATGTTTCCAAGGCTGGCGCATGTTTTAGCATGTACAGTATTGAAACAGCAGGATCCCATGATTCTTTCCCACCATATCTTCAGGAAAAACTTTAATCAAAGAATTAATCAGAGAAGGGAGAAAATGCAGAAGCAAAGAAAAGCAGTCCAACAGGACGAAAAATAACAATTTAGTTAGTAAGCAGAGTCAAGGACCCTTAGTTCCTCTTCAAGGGCTATGCAATAGATAATATTCTGAGCCATGTCTTGTGAGCTGTCTTGTAAATATTGACATCTTCACTGGGTTGAAGAAATTAACTAAAGGATGACCAGACGGTAGCCAGGACGTGAGCTGCTACAATTCTGAGAACTGGCCTCAAGGAAATGGGAAGAAACTGACCCTGGAACTGAAGATTAACTGTATTTAAAACAATCAGGATGACGCTGATCATATCACCACATGATCAGTTTCAAGAAGACTGTCAGAGCTGTCTGTGACATTTCTGCATGTAGCCTCCTCCTTCGGTCTATAAAACCTCTTTCCCACTGATTGTGAAGGCGTGGTGGAGTGGGTGGTGGTGGGGATCAGCCTTTGAACAGAAGTCCACCCTCCCTGCCCAGTTACCAGCATCCAAAATAACGCCGACTTTCCTTTCCACAAACTTTGCCTCTTAGCTTTTGAGCAGTAAGCAGCCAAACCCCCACTTTTGGCTACAGAATTTTGCTCCTTTTATGAGTGAATAATATGCCATTTTAAGGACCCACTGTTTTTGTTTATCCCTTCAGGAGTTGATGGACATTTCGGTTGTTTTTACTTTTGGCTATAATGAATAATGCTGCTATCAAGTGAGTGACTATTATTGTCTGTAAACTGTGTTTCACTAAAACTGGGAAATAAAGATCAAGCCAGGGACTTCCCTGGTGGTCCAGTGGCTAAGACTCCACACTTCCTATTCAGGGGGCATTGAGCCCTGGTTGGGGAACAGAGATCTCACATGCCAAGGGGCACGGCCAAAACAAACAAACAAACAAACCAAGTAGAACAAAATGATTGTGTTTACAGACCCACCTAGAGATGGTAAAAGGATAAAGAAAGATAGAAGTATGCCAGCAAAACTGAGAGTCACCATTAGCTGCAGTAGGGGAGAGGCTTTCTGATAGCATCCCAGCTGTGCATTAAAGGGTGAACTCAGCAGTCTTGGGATGCTCAAACCCCATGTATTCCAGAGAGGACTGACCCATGACTGGCTCCTAGCACATAACCTCAAAGCCCTTGGCTTGCCCTACCTGACAAGAGTGTCTTTGTTTACTTGGGGGCTTGGACTGCACTGTATTAGCTTGACTTCCGGTGGTGCTGGGAGACTGAGTAGCTGAGGTCAGTCACACGGGCATCCAGACATTCCTACGTGACCAACCCACGGTAAAAATCCTGGACACCAAGGCTTGCAGGAGCTTCTCTGTTTGGCAATACTTAGTACTGTGTTGTCACACGTGGTTGCCAGAAGAATTAAGTGCTGTTCATATGACACCACTGGGAGAGACCCCTAGAAGCTTCCACCTGGTCTCTCCTGGACTCTACTCTGTGTCCCTTTTGCCTCTGCTGATTTTAATTTGTATCTTGTCACTGTGCATGCATGCGTGCGAGGTCACTTGCCATGCACAATTCTTTGAGATCCCATAGACTATAGCCTGCCAGACTCCTCTCTCCATGGGATTCCTCAGGGAAGAATACTGGAGTGGGTTGCCTGGCCCTTCTCCAGGGGAATCTTCCTGGCTGAGGAATCAAACCCGCATTTCTGTGTCTCCTGCACTGGCAGGAGGGTTCTTTACCAAATAGCATTATCTGGCAGAGAAGGCAATGGCACCCTACTCCAGCACTCTTGCCTGGAAAATCCCATGGATGGAGGAGCCTGGTAGGCTGTAGTCCATGGGGTCACTAAGAGTCGGACATGACAGCGATTTCCCTTTCCTTTTCACTTTCGTGCATTGGAGAAGGAAATGGCAACCCACTCCATTATTCTTGCCTGGAGAATCCCAGGGACGAGGGAGCCTGGTAGGCTTCCGTCTATGGGGTCTCACAGAGTCGGACACGACTGAAGTGACTTAGCAGCAGCAGCAGCAGCAACACCATCTGGAAAGCCCCATCTTTTCACGGTAATAAAACACAAACGTGAGTCTAATGGCTTTGCTGAGTCCTGTGAGTCATTCTAGCAAATCATCGAACCTGAGAGTGGTCGTGGGGTCCCCCGGAAACATCTGGCCTTAAGCTGGATAGAGGTTTCTGCTCTGTTATTCTTTAAACTATACATTTTATGAATGTTTCACATGTACGATGTTAGAATTAAAAAATAACCATCAGGACTTTTTAACTGACAGAAGGTGGCAAATAAAGAAAAGGAAAGAATTAAAACCCAGGGTTGGGTTGACGCAGAGGGCTTGGGGGTAGCTGATGAGAAAAGATGTGAAAGAGAAATAGCTTAAAGGGAGCAAAATGACGAATTACTGAATTCACCTTGGCCTACTGAGTTTGAGAATCTGAGAATCTTGCTTAGTAGACTGACTTCAAAGCTCAGGAGAAGTGATAAAAAGACTAAAAGAGATCTCACTGAAAGAGAAATATAACTGAAAAAGATGCCATTTCCGTGCCCCGCCCCCATCCCTGCCAAAGAAACTGAAGAGGGACTCCCTAGTAGTCCTGTGATTAAGAATCTGCCTTCCAATACAGAGAACATGGGTTTGATCCCTGATCACCGAACTAGGATCCCTCCTGCTGCTGGGCAGCTAAGCAGCCCTGCCACAACTAGAGAGCTTGCGTGCTGCAACAACTTGCATGCTTGCTCTGAGCCCTCATGCTCTAGAGCCCCTGGACAGCAACTAGAGAAAGCCTCCAAGCTGCAAAGCAAATATTCAGCACAGGCAAAAAAAAAAAAAAAATCAGAGAAAGATTTAAAAGAGTAATATCCAACTTTGGCAAGACTGTGGAGAATGGGCTGGGAGAGAATTTTTTTCCCACAAGTCATGCAGCACAATTGATTTTAAATGCACACTCCAATTCTAATAATATATCCTTAAAAAGAAGTATTAGTACACATGCATATTTTTCACACTACAGCCAAATATGGTAAATGACAAGGATATTCTCCCCAGCATTATGTAAAAGCGAAAAATAACAAACACCCTTAAAACCTTCAGTAAGAGTATGGGTGTGCCACAGTTGATGAATAGAATAGAATTTTCTGCAAATGCCAAAGGGACTGAAAAATACTGCTTCCACACAGTGGAAAACGTGCGTTCAGTCGCTCAGTTGTGCCCGACTTTGGCGACCCCATGGACCGTAGCCCGCCAGGCTTCTCTGTCCATGGGATTTTCCAGGCAACAATACTGGAGCAGATTGCCATTTCCTTCTCCAAGGGATCTTCCCAACCCAGGGATAGGATCCACATCTTCTTCCACTCCTGGACTGACAAGCAGATTCTTTTACCACTGAGCCCCCCAGGGAAGCCCCCTTTACATAGCAGATTTATAAAGAACAGCAAGTTGCTCAAGTCCATATGATTCCATATTTGAATAAAAAATGACACATGATCCTTTTACATTTTACACTTCCATTTTTAAATTCTACATTTTGTAAGTTTTCTTTTATGAGCTTGCTTTTTTCCTTTGGATGTGTCACCATTGTCTGTTAAGAAGCCACTTTTCAATCACTAATTTGTAATGCTATTCTCAACCTGCATTAAATTCCCCAGTGGATTTCTATCCATTCTGACCTTTCCAGGCAGTTCCTTTCATCTGTTTTCCATACACTGGGATCACACTGTTTTATTTATTGAGGCGTGACGTTAGTTTTTAACATCTGGTAGAGCCTCCTTTCCTCAGCACTCTCGGCTTTGGGAATTTTTCTATTTTTTTCTTTCCTTTGGCTGTGCTGTGAGGCATATGTGGGGTTTTAGCTCCTTGACGAGAGATCGAACCCATGCCCACTGCAGTGAAAGTGTAGAATCTTAACCGGCAGACACCCAGGGAATTCCCTGGAATTTTTCAAGTAATTCTATTATTAAACCTTTTTTTTTTTTTTTTTGGTCTAAAGAGATGTTTCTGGCCCTAACATAAAAATGTGAGAGTCATCAAAATACAGCTATGAAACTATGAAATCACCCAGGGAGAAAAATGAGCCATGGATAGAACCCCCAGGGAATACTAAATCTTAGGAAAAACACCCCATAACCACAAACATAGTTAATTAAATTGAACAGATAGGACACAACCAACCTTTTACTGAAGCTTGGTTAACTGAAGAAACTCCATAAAACCACTAGAAACAACTCTCTCCTCTCCCTACTATCTTGTTGTTCTGTCGCCAAGTGGTGTCCAACTCTTTGCCACCCCCATGGGCGGCAGCACACCAGATTTCCCTGTCCTCTACCATCTCCCAGTGTTTGCTCAAACTCATGTCCATTGAGTCGCTGATGCCATCCAACCATCTCATCCTCTGTCACCCCCTTCTCCTCCTGCCCTCAGTCTTTCCCAGCATCAGAATCTTTACCAATGAGTCAGTTCTTCGAATCAGGTAACCAACGTATTGGAGCTTCAGCACCACTCCTTCCAATGAGTGTTCAGGGTTGATTTCCTATAGGTTGGATCTCCTTGCAGTCCAAGGGACTCTCAAGTGTCTTCTCCAGCACCATACTGAATTAGTCTCCTAGGGTTGCTGTAGCAAAGTACTGCAAACTGAGTGGGTTAAAAAGCAGAAATGTAGAATTTTGGGGGTCAGAATAATTTCCTAGGTAACGACAGAAGATGTAGCAGTGAGGAAACATCCCAGGAGAAATACCTCCCGTCCTAATATCATGCCCCATACAGTCACCCTCCAGGATCTGAAGTGAGCGGAGCAGGCTATGGGGTGGAGAGGATGAACTATAAAATGAAGCAGTTGAAGGTGGACCTCGGGACAGTACTGAGGTGGAAGGAAAATAAGTAACCTGAACACATATCTTCATGTGCTGACACTTGTTAATCACCGTTTTCAAACCATCTCTTCAATTTTTTTTGGCCTATGTTTTCTAATAAAGTAATTGTCTTTTTCTTACTGACTTATAGGCACTGTTTACATACTCTGCATGTGAGCCTTGTGAAATGTGGATATTGCAAACATGAAAATATATCTTTTTTTTTTTTGAAAGTGCCAGAGTTTTAACACTGGACTACCAGGGAAGTCCCTGTTTAGCTTGTTTTTAGAGAGACTTCTACACATGTCCAGGTGGAGATGGTGGTGACTTCCACCAAGATGGAATGGTGATGATTAAGAAAAAAAAGATCAGATTCAGGGTACATTTTCAAGGGAAAGCTGACAACTTGCTGTTCTATTAAGTGTGAAAGAAAAAAATCAAGATTAAGTTTCAGTGTTTGGTTGAAGTAAACAGACAGTGCCATTTACTGAGGTGGGGACAGGCAGGGGAAGGTTTTGGGGACAGCTGAAATCCAGGGGGAGACGTTATGGCTGTTTTTGGAAACTATGACCCACTGTGATGTTGCTTTAATTTAGAAGCATGTAAAATATGACCCCCAAATTCATTTTTAGATGTCCACGAAGAAAATAGAGGATGCAAAATTAATAAATGAACGTTGAATTTATTTTTTTTTAATAGCAAACCCTGGTCTAGTGATCACCACCCACTCAAGCTGTATAAAATAAGGCTGGAAATTTGAAAGGGGACTCCTTCAATAGAATTACCAAGAAACTTATCAGCTGAGTAAAGTAGTGTGGCCTCCCATTCCATGGGTACCAAGCCACATGAAAGGGGTCCCAAGAGCACCACCCAGAGAGACCGCAGGGGCCTGCAAGGGGATATGAGGTAGTCGTCCATTAGATCCGTGCACAAACCTGAGGCATGTGGGCAGGTCGCTCTAGCTCACCCTCTGGCGACACAAAACACATGTCTTATGGCGAGATAAGAAAAATGTAAACATAAAAATGCTTCTCTGCCCTTTGATCTCCCCTCTCCCCACACTGTGCATCATGTGTCTATTACCCATCGACCAAACCTCCCCCATGGGCAGGAATACCTGCTCAGCCATGAAGGGCCATGTTCTCCCAGCAACGTTGAGACAGCTCCTTGAAAGATAACATTCCTTCTTGAGCTTATGAGGGGGTCACGTGACCCTGGATGACCCAAGAATGACTCTTAGATCTGGATTATGTAAACTGTCAGTAACATGTCATCTGGTGTATAATTCACTGACTCAAAAAAAAAAAAAGGAACCAAAAATCAGCTTATATAACTGCCTGATTTCTAACCAATGGAACAGTTCTCAGACTTTTCTGAGATGCTCTTCTTGGGTTAAGTACTAAATCACTTCAGTCATATCTGGTTCTGTGGACTGTAGCCCACCAGGCTCCTCTGTCCATGGGATTCTCCAGGCAAGAATACTGGAGTCAGTTGCCATGCCCTCCTGCAGGGGATCTTCCTGACCTAGGGATCAAACCCACGTCTCTTATGTCTCCTGCATTAGCAGGTGGGTTCTTTACCACTAGAGCCACCTGGGGGGAGAAGGCAATGGCAACCCACTCCAGTGTTCTTGCCTGGAAAATCCCATGGAAGAAGGAGCCTGGTGGGCTGCAGTCCATCGGGTCACACAGAGTCGGACACAACTGAAGCGACTTAGCAGCAGCAGCAGCAGCAGCAGCAGCAGAGCCACCTGGGATAATCCTCAAATTTGTCTTGAATGCAATTTTTCATTTCTTTCTTCGATCCACTGATTAACCTTTCTCAACACCTCTTTGAAACTGGGTATGACTACATAACTTGCTTCGTCACCAAAATGTGAGTGGCAAACCTTTTCTTCTCTATGTATCCATTTTGGGAGCATATCCCCAGTTCTTAGGGTATTCTTTCATTACCTTTTTTGAACCAACCCCCTTACGAACACAGTGGCCATGTTGGTATTAGGTGATCCCCTCCCCATGGCCTCAGGTAATTGACTCACGGTGGATGCCTGACTCAAATATCAATCCGATTGAGCTATCGGATCATCTTTTTCAGGAATGTCAAACTGTGGCAGAGAGACACTAGGAGTCTTGAAATGAGACTTCTATGTCACCATTGCCTCCTTGGTCCACCATCATAGGGTGCTAGGGATGTTACAGTAACCTTCTGACTGGTCTCTTTTTCTCCACCCTTGCCCCTACATTCTTACCTCCACACAGAGGACAGATATATCCACACAGCAAATCAGATCATATATGTGCACGTGTGTGTATGCTCAGTCCTGTCCAGCTCTTTGTGACCCTATGGGCTGTAACCTACCAGGCTCTTCTGTCCATGGGATCCTCCAGGCAAGAATACTGGAATGGGTTGCCATTTCCTCCTTTAGAGGATTTTCCTGACCCAGGATTGAACCTGCATCTCCTATTCCTGGACTGGCAAGCGGATTCTTTTACCACTAAGGCACCTGAGAAGCCCCAAATCAGATCGTATCATACCTCTAATGAAAGCCCTTTGATGGCTTCCCATTGGCCTTAGAATAAAACCCAGAGTCCTTATTATCCTGGTCGATGAGGCATTTCACAGTCCCACCCTGCTAACTTCTCCATTTATATCTGTCTCCATGTACTCCAGTCACACCAGTCTCATTTCACTAGACTCCCCTCTGCCACAGGACCTTTGCATGTGGGATCTCAAGTCAGGTGGAGAAGTTCATGCCAAGTCATAAAAGATTTTGCAAATACAGAGAATACTCTATTTAGTTTGTTACTCAGTTACTTATGACTGCCCAACAGATCATCCCAATACTTCACTGGCACACAGTCAGAATATTATTACACTCAGAATCTGTGAATCAGAATTCAGATATGGCCTGACTCTGCAACATGTTGTCAGGAGACTGAGCTGGCTTGCCAGAAATGTGAGGCTGACTGGAACAACTGGAAGCTTCTACACTCACATTTCTGATGCCTGGGCTGGGATGAAGCTTGGCTCAGCTATGACTGTTAATTGGAGCATCTCTGTGGGGTCTCCCATTGTGTCTGGACTTCTTCACAGCACGGCAGCTTCAGATAGCTCTACTTTCTACATGATGAGGATACCTGAGGACTCCCATAGCAAATGTGTCAGCAAACAACTTGAAACCCATGTTGCAAGGGATCATGAGCTATCCTGTTTTGTAGGATACTCCGAATGAGCACCACAGAAATGCAGCTTCATAAGAGACCGCAGCCAGCATTGCATGCAACAGAGGCTCACCCAGCTGACCCACCGACCGGTGGGAAAGAATTAACTGCTGTCACTTTAAGCCATCATGTTTTGTCAACACAGCCCTTGAGAGCAGGGATCCTGTTGTGTTCATCACGACAGGCATTTACTAAAAGGATGAATGGACTCTCGTCAAGTTCATTGAGCCACACTGGTCTATGTTGCTCATTGAGCAACAGGCATGGTAAGCACTGGAAGCCAGGGTTGCAGAGGTGGGGCGTGTGGGCTTGGATTCCAACTACTAGCTAATACAGCTCTCTTATGAAAATTGGACAAAAGGTCCCTACTCTGAGGAGATTAACTTCTAGAAAAAGTGAGCCTGTGGGGTAGACACAGTCCCAGCAACACGTGGCTTGGAGAGCAGACCACGGGCTCTATGCAAGCCCCACGTGCCTCCTTGGCCAAATGCCTTTATGCAGTGATCAAGCTGTACAATTATTCAAGGCTTCCCTGTTTTGCACCCTGCAGACATTCCTTCCTTCTTCCTTGGTAAGAGCACCTCAATTTTCTTACTGCAAGCCACAATGTCCTTCAGAGGAGACCCATTGATTCCACAGCTGCAGGGAGCAATGATTTATTGATCTGAAGCTATGTCAACCCAGGGTCTAATTCATCATGCCTTATTAAGGGGTCAGAGGGCATGTGACACCCTTCTGGTCAATGAGACCTGGGACCAGTTGCAGGGAGAATTGGAAGGTTTCCCACACTCTTCAAAGGGGACATAAGATAGAAACAAACTTCTTTTTACTGCCTTGGAAAGAGGATATCTGTACAACACCTGGGTATGTGGCAGCCCTCTTGGGACCAAAAGGAGCATATGGGAGCTGATTTAAGAGATTATGGAAGCTCAACAAGATGGATGGTACTAGGGTTGCTGATGACCTGTTGAGCTGCTGAATTAACCCTGGAGACCTGCCCTCTCTGCTCATGCTGTGTGAGACTCGTGAATATGTTATTTAAACAAGTTAGTTGGGACTTCAGGCTTGCAGCCTGAAGCATTATGGTACAAGAGGGAAGCCCTCCTGGACATGTAACAATGTGCTCCTCACACCCCAGAACTGATCTTGGGGGAGTCCTAAAGGGAGAATGGGGTGCCAAGAACCAGCCAATATCAGTGCTTGAGGAGTGGGGACAGGTCAGCAGGGATCCCAATCCACTCTGGCAGGAAGGCTGCCTCTGGCTTAAAGACTTTGAGGAAGGGAGAGTCTGGGAGGGTGTAATTGGCTAGGTAGATGGTCTCTCCACCTGCGAGGTAAGCAGCCCAGATCCCAAACGTCCCAATGGTCATGATGGTGTGATTACACTGCGTGAGCAAGGCAAAATCCTTGGCGGGCGAGCCCTCGTTGCCATTGCCGGCAAGACCACGTCTCCGCGGGAGGCGTTGATGTTTTCCCCGACACCAGGCCATGCCATTGCTGGAGACCACAAAGATGGGGGCGCTGTAGCGAGCACGGAACCAGTCCAGGGCCTGCTCTAGGTATCGCCGGTCAGCCACCACGCCCTTCCCACACGTTGGGCATAACGTGGACGTAGTCCCCTCGGCGCACATGGACCCCCACGTAGGTGCTCCGGCTGGCTGTCATTCACCCGCAGACCTCGCAGGAAGTTCTGGGCCTCCTCACGTACGTGGGCGTGCAGGGTGAACTCCTGGAGGATCTCGGCACGGAGGTGGTGGTAGAAGGTCCAGGAGCAGGGGTAGCCGGTGAGGCGCACATACTCCCTGGGATGTGGCGGTACTGCTCCTCCATCCAGTCGTTCAGGTGGTAGTTCCTCCAGGGGACGCTCCTGGCCGTGGCATCGTGCAGGACCGGGAGTGTGATTCGGAAGATGGGGGGCCAGCGTGCTGTGCATCTGGGGGCGGGATGAAGGCGGCGCGCCCGTTCATCTTGGCCAGGGCGTACAGGGTGGCGTACTCCCCCATCTGGTTCCCCAGGCGGCCTATGGCGTTGATGGTCCACATGCCCTTCAGCTGGGGCCTCGGCTGGGGACGCGAGGGGTCTCCGTAGTTGCTGGCTTCAGTGCCTCTAACTCCCACGTGGGTTGTATCTTCTCTAGCCTCTGATGAAGGTGAAATATGGTGGAAGCCGTGAAGACAAAGAGGATGAAGGGGGCCGTGGGGAAGAAGAAAAATGTCTGCGTGCTGAGCATGGCTGTCTGGGGAGGGAGAGCAGGGAACCGGTTAGCTGCAGGGAGGGAGGCCCTGGGGTTGTACATGAAGCTGGCGGTACAGCTGTGTTTGCAGACATTATGGGGAATATGTGCTTGTGGATTGGCTCTACGTGTGCATGGATGTAGTGTGAGTGCTCATGTACATGTATGCAGGTATATCTCTGGAGTATATGTTACATGATTGTGTTTCCATTGGACTCACATGTGCATGTTTACACATGTATATGCATTGTGTGTGTATATACACCCATGTCATGTGCGTTTCATGAGTATATATGGTATCTTTACATTGTGTACTTAAGGTCTGTGAAATTGTGTGTGTATGAACGTACGTTGTATTGTATTGCATGGCTGTATATATAGAGGTATGCTTGATTCTATTGCGCTTCATGTATTTTTTTTTTTACAAATTGAAGGTTTGCAGTAACCCCAGATTGTCAGATGATGGTGAGCATTTTTTTAGCAATCATCTGTTTTTTAATTGTTATGTACATTGGGTTTGTTTTTAAGACATAAAGCTATTGCATACCGAGTAGACTACAGTATAGGGTAAATGCAACTTTCATGTGCACCAGGAAACCAAAACCACACCAACAACTTATGTTGTTGCAATATTTGCTTTATTGTTGTGATTCTGGTACCAAACTCAAAATATCTGAGTGGATATTTGTATTGGGTACATACTGAGTGTGTACTATATATGTGGTGTGAGGGTGGTTATGAACAAATACCATATATGTATGTGTGAGCATATGCATATACAAATTGTATGTTGAAATGTGGATGTTTATTGACTGTGAGTATGCACGTGTGTGTGCATGCTCAGTCATGTCTAACTCTTTGTGACCCCTTGGACTGCAGCCCGCTAGGCTAGGAAATGGGAACCAAGACCCAATGTTCATACTATGAAACCACAGCAGGCGGTTTGGAAAGGGAGAGTACGGATTGGTGTGGCTGGACTTATCAGATGCAGGCTGGAGCACAAAGAGCCAGTAACCAGAAGATAGCTGAAGAGACATGCAGGCATCTCAAAGGAACTTCAACTACTGGTCAAAAGATCCCAGAAAGGACTTCCCTGGTGGTCCAGTGGTTAAGAATCTGCCTTGCAATGCAGAGGGCATGGGTTTGATCCCTAGTTCGGGAAGATCCCACATGCCGTGGGGCAACAAAGCCTGTGTCCCACAACTACCAAAGTCCAAGCTCTAGAGCCTAAGCTCTGAAACAAGAGAAGCCAGCACTACGAGAAGCTCACGCATAACAACTGGAGAGTAGTCCCTGCTTGCTGCAACAGGAGAAATCTTGCATGCAGCAACAAAGACCCAGCACAGCCAAAAATTATAAAGTAAATAAAGAAAGAAAGAAATGCTAGAAAATCTGCTAATATTTGAACAACTATACAACCTGTTCTTTTCAACTCTGGTTACAACAGAAGTTAGTTCCAGGAGTAGGGTGGTTGCATCAGATGGACCTTCTGAAAATACATGGGACTCACTCTGATACTGAGATAGGAGGGAAGTGGGCAGGATACACCCTTGAAGAATGACACAGACTTTGAGAAAAACAAGATGCAACAAGAACTGGTGAGAACCAATTAGGTCCAAGATGGCAGAAGATTCGACTTCCAGTAGACCTTGAGCCTCATTATATGCTCATTGGAATAATTAGCATATGCTAAATGACACACCCATCGGCGCCATGACACTTCTCAGACTGACTATATACAGTCAAAAAGTGGGCAATGACCCAGTTCCTGGAACTCTTTCTCCCTTCTCCAAGATAGTTGGAATAATCTTTCCACTTAGCCTGTGAAACATCCCAGCTTGTAAAAACTAACCACCCCATATCTCTGGGTGACTCTCACTTTCTGAGATGGTCCATATTCTGCCTAAAGGATGTGTGCGTGCATGCTAACTTGCTTCAGACGTATCCAACTCTTTGTGACCCTATGGACTGTAGCCTGCCAAGCTCCTCTGTCCAAGGGATTCTCCAGGCAAGAATCCTGGAGTGGATTGGCATGCCCTCCTCCAGGGGATCTTCCCAACCCAGGGATTGAACCCATGTCTTATGTCTCCTGCATTGGCAGGTGGGTTCTTTACCATTCGTGCACCTGGGAAGCCCATGAACTGTGTATCTCTCTGAATAAACTTGATTTCACTTTTCTGTGGTTTGCTCTTGAATTCCTTCCCATGGAAAGCCGAAGACCCTCAGTTGGTGGCCAGTCCCAGGGACCCACTGGAGACCTGGGACATGACCATCCTCTCATGCCACATGCTCGTGCAACTTCATTCGAGGAGGTCCAGGGCAGTGAGAATTCCCCATCCTGGATCATACACCTTGACTCAGTGGTTTGTAAAGAGAAGCGGTTAATTAAGCTGTTGGCTGAGATTATTTCAAACAAATCAAAGATGCCCCCAAAGGATGAGACTTTGAAGGTACGGCTGCTGAACATTTAAAAAAGCAGCTGTAAGGAAAGAAGAGCTGGGAAAGGGAATTGATTCTAACTCCCCATTTTGTGGCTAGAAGCCAGTAAGGATGTAATTAAGTAATGTCTTCACAGTGAATACCTTACATTGCTAAGATCACGTCTAGAAAGACTGATGGACTTTGTCCTTCCACAGTCTAGGCTGGGCCCACACAAGTTGCCCCAGGGAAAATCCGGTCTGACCACTGTTTGAGCAGGTGTGGACTCTGAATGAAGGGGAATGCCAGTGTCTGGGAAGAGTCCTGGGAATGACGATTTTCTGTTCTCTTTCAAAGACTTCCTTCTTCCTTCTCTGTGAACACGGAGTTCCCACCCAGGTTAAAGTACATCTCTTTCTCCTGAGCAAGCTTTAACCACAGCATATCCGGAGCCTGTGCACCACGGTAGCTTAGAGATATGTTTCTATTTGATTTGGTCTAGTGCTTGTGTTCCCCACTCCAGAACTCTTGCCTAGAAAATCCCATGGACGGAGGAGCCGGGTAGGCTGCAGTCTGTGGGGTCGCAAAGAATCGGACACGACCGAGAGACTTCCCTTTCACGCTTCACTTTCATGCATTGGAGAAGGAAATGGCAATCCACTCCAGTGTTCTTGCCTGGAGAATCCCAGGGATGAGGGAGCCTGGTGGGCTTCCGTCCATGGGGTCACACAGAGTCGGACACGACTGAAGTGACTTAGCAGCAGCAGCAGCAGGGCTTGTGTTCCTGGGCCAGCTGCTGAACCAAGTGGCCTTTAACGGGGCTTCCCCTGGTGGCTTGGTGGATAAGAATCTTGCTGCCAATGCGGGGGGACACGGGTTTGATCCCTGGTTCAGGAGGATCCCCCGTGCCAAGGAGCAACTAAGCCCGTGTGCTGTAACTGCTGAGCCTGAGCCCCACTACAAGTGAAGCCACTGCAGGGAGAAGCCCACGCACCTCAACTAGGGCGTAGCCTTCGCTTGCTGCAACGAGAGAAAGCCTGCACGCAACAAGATTCAGTGCAGCCATAAATAAATCAATATTTTAAAAACAACCACTAAGAAGAGAACGCTGCGGTTAAACCAAGTTAGGTGTGGTTTCTGACTGAAGCTGGGAAGCTGCCAGAAGCCATGGAGACTTTGTCCTTTTGGGTTTATTATGGCTGAGAAAAAGTTGTCACAGGACCTAATGAAGCCACAGCCTTGCTTCTGATTCATGTCACTGAAACCCTCTGAGTCCGGTAAGATTGGAGGGTTCACTTTCCAGAAGAGACTCAGGCTTGTCAACTAGATGCCTGGATTTGAATCGAACCAACTCAGCTGGGGGTGTGGGCTCTTTGGGAATCCCCAGGTGTTGAACGCAGCCAGAAATAGATGTCTGAGTGGTACGACCTCCTCTAGCCCCTTTTGCACTGAAAGAGAGGAGCTAGGGAGCCTGGGTTTACTGAGTAAGGTTCATTTCAAAGGACTTCCCTGGTGGTACAGTGGATAAGAATCCACATACCAATGCAGGGAACACAGGTTCGATTCCTGGTCCGGGAAGATTCCACATATGGAGCCCATGCCCTGCAACCGCTGAGCTGGTGTTCTAGAGGCAATGCTCTGCAACAAGAGAAGCCACTGCAATGAGAAGCCCACATGCCACAGCGAAGAGCAGCTCCCTCTGCCCTTGCTGCAACTAGAGAAAGCCAGTGTGCAGCAACAAGGATCCAGCACTATCATAAAATGAGATAAAAAATTTTTTTAAGGTTCATTTCAAAGTTCAGCTTTTGCTCATGAGAGTCTCAGCCTTATTGCCCACAAGCTCCAGATAAGGCCACTGAACCTGAAGCCTTCAGTCAACGTGCTTGACTCGGTAACCACATCTCTCTGTGGTTAGGTGTACACCCTCCAGCTGCAGGCTATTGATCTCAGGCTCCTAAAGTCATTAGCTGTGATTCTGGACAAGTGGCTTCACTTCTCTAAAGATGAAAACAGTCCCTGGCACATTACACATGTGGTACATTTTTTATATGATCACATATGAAGCAAAACGTGCTGTTCCATATGGGCTCTGGGCAAGCGACCAGTGGGTTTCCACTTTTCCTACGGGTTGTGTGTGTGTTTGATACTAAGTCGCTTCAGTCGTGTCCAACTCTTTGCAACCTTATGGACTGTAGCCCGCCAGGTTCCTCTGTCCATGGGATTCTCCAGGCAAGACTACTGGAGTGGGTTGCCGTGCCCTCCTCCAGGGGGTCATCTGGACCCAGGGATTGAACCCACCTCTCTTGCATCTCTTGCACTGGCAGGCGGGTTCTTTACCACTAGCGCCACCTGGGAAGCCCCTTTGGGTGCAGGAGTCATGGTCAAATCTAGCATTTAGACCACAGATCACACACAGCATTGGGAGAAGTCAGACATGACTGTGAGGAGGGCAGACCTAGGGGAGGAATCAGTTTCATCAGAGGCTGGGAATTCTGAGACCATCAAAGTAGCTGCATTGGTCAGATACAGACACAATGGATGGAGCTAACTCTGGGGGCTGTTATTCCAGAGAGTGAGTGAGTATGTCTGTGATTCACATGCCATTATTGAAGTTTGATTAAAAATAATAATAATAATAATACAGTTGAGGACTTCCCTGGGGGTCCATTGGTTAAGAATCCACCTGCCAGAGCAGAGGACGCGGGTTTGATCCTGTGTCAGGGAAGATTTCACATGCCACGTGCAACTCAGCTTGTGCCCCAGAACTACTGAGACCCTGCTGTAGAGCCCAGGAACCGGAACAAGAGAAGCCAACCAATGAGAAGCCTTACACCTCTGTTTACAGCAACTAGAGAAAGCCTAGGAGCATCAAGGAAGATCCAGCGGCAACCAAAAAAAAAAAAAAAAAGCCTGGGGAGGGGAGGAGACTCGGAAAGCAGGCCAGCCCCGTAGCCCTCCCCCCATGTCTTCGGGTCCTCGGGGATGGGGGGGTGCGCTCCCGCAGGGAAAAACCTGGCAGCTGGAGTCCTGGGCAAAGTCATGATCCAAGGCAAGTGGGAGGAGCCTGCCTTTTCCTCCAGCCCTCTGAGGTCAGGAAGTCCATCTCCTTATCTGTCCTCCGCCCTTACAGGTGCATCACACCCTTCAGGGAGGGATGAGAGGGGGGACCCCTGGGGGGTCATCCCGTTGGGGGTTGCGGTAGGATAGGAACTGAAAGGAACCCCAACTTTGCAGGGGGAATCCAGCCTCCAGGTCCCTCAGAAAAGTGAGATCGCCAAAATCTGCCCATGCTCCTTTTAAATGTTCTCGTTCTCGTCCACGCCTCTCTGTTCCAGGCCTGGCCTCATCCACTCTGCTCTGGGAGTCTGGCCGCAGCCTCCCCTCCTCGCCTGCATCTGTCCTCACACCAGAGCTCACCCTGTAATTTGCATGTCCGGCTCCGTCAGCTCCGAAAGACCCGCCCTTCCTGCCTCCTCCCCCAGGTCGGCTTGGGTACCCACCTCAGTGCCCGCCCAGCCGCAGGACGCCCTCCACACACGCTGGGCGTGGGCAGCTTCACCGCATTCACACCTCTCCCTAAAATTCACCCCATGATCACAACGCTGGGAAAGAGCTTAAGACAAACATGTAGGGCTACCGCTTTGATATCCCCGACTTTAGGTCCAGCCTAGAATGGAAGCGCGGACTCAGGATGGAGCTAGGGAGCCGGGGATACGGCCACCTTCCGGGCGGGGACGGGCCGCAACCTGGGGTCTCCGACCAGGGTCTTGCCCTCTGTGCCTCCCGGAGGTGGGGGAGCAGTCACTGCGCCCCGTCCTGGCCGTTCATTCTCAGGTTGCTTCCTGGAAAACAGGTGACAGGAGGGAGGGGAGGGAAGCGGCAGGTAGCCTTGGGTGGGGAAAGAGAGAGCGGGGGGTGATGGAGGGGATGGGGGCTCTGAAGGAGTCTTTGGGCCTAGAAAAGAAAACAACAAAGACCCTTACTGAATCGAAGAAAACAAAACTGAACTTTAGGTCCCGCCCTGATGCTCCAGGCCAGCTGTATATATCTGGGGCTTATCACCCCGTGTTCAGAAACCTTCCATCCCCTACACTGCCAGAGACTTAGCCCCTGCCCAGAGAACTTATCACCCCCTGCCCAACTACAAATGCCATCTCAACTAAAGAATACTCAAAACATCCCACCTGACCAATGTTTCCCTTATCGCTTCCACAAACCTCCCATTAAATATGAAGCCTCCCTGATCCCTCTTGTGCTCTGCCTGGTCGTTAGGCCGACTGTCGCCCCTCCTTGCCTGAATAAAGGTAACCCTTCCGTTGAGGTCGTCTCTCCTTTTCTGCCTCCTCCCGAACTACAACTTACAGGGTCAAGTATCAGATCTGCCAACAAGGGAGGTGAAGGGGAGCTGAGGAGGGCGGCCGGCGTGGGGACTGACGGAAAGATCAGGCAGCCAGCGTGCTGGGGCAGGGGTGGTGGGTGCCTGGGCTGTCAGGGGTGGATGCCCGGTTTGCCGAGGCCCCGAGGTGGGGGGTGCAGCCCAGAGGGAATCAGAGGTCAAGGAGTGGAGAGCCGGAGTCTCCACTTGCCGCTGGATCCCTGGGATCAAGTCTCGAGTGTGTGTGTGTGTGTGTGTGTGTGTGTGTTGGGCGGGGGAGGCGGAGAGGACTCCCTGACTCCATCTCTTACCTGGTTGTGGATGGACGTAAGGTGGCTCGGCAGCTCAGCGCACAACCTTCCCTCGGGGTCGGCGCCTCTATCAGAATTGCCCGAACGCTTCCAGTACCTGTGGCCGAAAACCCCGCCCAGGATTTACTCTGCCTTCTGGAGGCTCTGGGAGGAGGGGTGGCCAGGCGGGTGAATGGCCGTGACAGGTGAGGCCGGAGCCCCTCCTTCTCCTGGGGTGTGGCAGGACACTGGGCGGGAGGCAGCCTGGAGGAGGGGGACAGGTCCTGCTGGGCCCGGGCTCCCGCCTCTCGCGTCCTACATTCATTTATTTTGGCAAACACTTAGCTGGCCTACCGACCTCATCCCATCTTCACAGCAATTCTCTCTCAAGGTACAGCGAGGAACAACCCTAGAGGCACAGAGGTGAAGTAACTTGCCCAAGACACATGGCCAGAAAGTCAGAGAAGCTGGAATGTGAAGCTAGGCAGGCCAGAACCTTGGGAAACACCTGGTAGGTAGCAACTCTTCTCAGTTTCCCTTGTTTCAAAAGATTCCTGACGATTGTTGGTATGCTGCTGCTGCTGCTAAGTCGCTTCAGTCGTGTCCGACTCTGTGCGACCCCATAGACGGCAGCCCACCAGGCTCCCCGTCCCTGGGATTCTCCAGGAAAGAAAACTGGAGTGGGTTGCCATTTCCTTCTCCAAAGCATGAAAGCGAAAAGTGAAAGTGAAGTCGCTCAGTCGTGTCCGACTCTTAGAGACCCCATGGACTACAGCCTATCAGGCTCCTCCATCCATGGGATTTTCTAGGCAAGAGTACCAGTTGCCTAGTGGGTTGCCAGTGACTTCTCCGGATTGTTGGTATATTCTGGGTCCAATCCTGAATATTCATTGGAAGGACTGATGCTGAAGCTGAAGCCCCTGAAGAGCCGATTCATTGGAAAAGACCCTGATGCTGGGAAAGATTGAGGTCAAAAGAAGGGGGCAACAGAGGATGACATGGTTGGATGACATCACCGACTCAATGGACATGAGTTTGAGCAAGCTTCAGGAGATGGTGATGGACAGGGAGCTTGGTGTGCTGCAGTCCATGGAGTTGCAAAGAGTTAGACACAACTGACTAACTGAGATTAGTTAGATATTATTAGTTATTTTCTCATATCTAGAAAAGCACTAAATACCTTCACGGTGATATCTGCGCCTTGGTGACTAGCAGAAGACCTTTTGTAAGATCAGCGCTTCATTGCATGAGCTCCCCTTCACCAAAATCACATATATTGACCTTCCCCCCGCCACCTCTTTGGAACAGGTTCTCAGAGCTATCTGAGGTGCTCTCTCCCAGACTGCAGTCTCCATTTTGGCCCAAGTAAAACATAACTCACAACTCTCACGCTGTGCATCTTTTGAAAGTCGACAGCAGGAAGCCCCTTTCCCCGTCATTTTAGCAGAGCTGTATTGTAAATAACTTAAAAATTATTTATGTTTTGGCCGCATTGGATCTTCATTGCTGTGAGGCTTTTCTCTGGTTGCGTCGAGCAGGCTTCTCATTGCGGTGGCTTCTCTTGCGTGGAGCACAGGGCACGTGGTTTCAGCAGTTGCCGCACGTGGGTTCAGTAGTTGTGGCACACGGGCCTAGTTTCTCCGCAGTATGTGGGATCCTCCCAGACCAGGGATTGAACCCATGTCCCCTGCATCCTTCACCACTGAGCCACCAGGGAAGCCCATAACTGGTATGTCAGACGGTGCTTGTCTCCAGCTGCCAAACTCAGGCACAAGATTGATGAAGAATGTAACTGGTGGGGGAGGGCGGGCAGTGAGGCTGGCATCACCAGAGCCCCCAGCAGTCCTGAAACACTGGAAGAGGGGCCAGCAGTGCCCCCACTGCCTATCAGGTGACAGGAGGTCCCTTCACCATCTACAAATGTCCCTCCTCAGCCCTCCCCTGCTTAAAAAAAAAAAAAAAAAGGAACCTGAATCCAATCAAGCCTCTCACTGTTATCAGCTGTTTTCAGAAAACAGAAGGATAAAATTGCCAGTAAATCAACACCATAAGGACAAGGTCGGCCAAGTCCAGGAACTGAATCACTGGCTACAGGATGAATGACCTTGGTTCCCCAAAGAGTCAGTGATATGAAAAAAAAGCAGCGGGGGCTTATAATACATGCAAAATAGATGTGAGACTCAGAAGCAGATTTTTTTTTCAGCTGTATGAATGTCCAACAAGTTGTTGAAAAATCATGGGTGTGCAGGATAATTTTTCACTGTGTTAACTTTTAGCAAACCTGACCACTCACTGCTCCATTCGCTAGTGTCGAAAAATAACTGTGACAACACAGAACGCCCTCGTATGTTCCCAAAATGGCCCCGGAGGGACAGTACTCCTGATCTGAGAACTTTAACTCTTCTGTTCTCCTGTCTCAGGAACTAGGGTGCACTGGTAAACTCTTAACAACCAGCTCCCTGGAGAAGAAAACCCTGCATTTTATCAATTTCCATGGTGTAAAGAGTCTCACCATAACTAATAGCTTCATAGGGTATAATTTTCTGTATGAAACGAACAGATCCGGCAAATCAGGAAAGACAGAAAGTGGTTGCCAAGGGCTGAGGGGAGGGAGGGAATAGGGAGTGCTTGTGATGGGCTTCTTTTGAGGGCATGGAAAATATTCAGGAATTTGATAGGGGTGATGGTTGTACAAGATTCTGAGTGCGCTAAAATATCACTGTGCCATATACTTCAAAGTGGCAAACTGATTTTTGCTGTAGTCAGCCTGTCATATCGAAATGAGGCCAGACTCTGTGGCGGGGCTCCGGGGCACAAAGCCTTTCTGTGACCCCTTCCTTGAATTCCAAAGGGCGGGTTCGAACAGTTGCCAACACGAGAAGGGAGGGCCAGTCAAGAAACAGTGCTGGGACTTCCCTAGTGGTCCAGGGGCTAAGACAATGTGTTCTCAATGTATGCAGGGGGCCGGGGTTAATCACTGGCCTAGTAACTAGATCCCACATGCTACAACCAAGAGTCTACATGCCTCAACTAAGAGCCTGCATGCCACTACTATGGTTCAGAAGGTAAAGAGCCCACTCGCCAAAGCAGGAGACACAAAAGACACAGGTTCAATACCTGGGTCAGGGAAGATCCTCTGGAGAAGGAAATGACATCCTACTTCAGTATTCTTGCCTGGAGAATCCCATGGACAGAGAAGCCTGGTGGGCTACAGTCCATTGGGTTGCACAGTTGGACACCACTGAGTTCATGCATGTGCATGCACACACACACACACACACACACACACACACACACAACTAAAGATCCTACATGCCACATCAAAGATCTGGTGCAGTCAAAAAATAGATATTTATTTTGAAAATCCTCATTATTAAGAAAAAAAAAGAAACATTAGTGTGGGCTTGGGGCAGAGTCCTGGTTCCCCTTCAAGGGATAACATTATCTCTGAGATCTGCAGAACTAAAACCCCACCAAATGCTGTTTTCAACGCGTTGGCATTCTTCGGCATCTTTACCTCACCTTCCCAGGCTTCCTCATTCCATCTGTAAACATTTCACGGTGCTCCTCAGACTGATGAGAATATTTTTAAAATATGTAACAAGCACCTTGCTGTTACTACATCTAAATATTAACAGTTATCTCTGAATACCATGTAATAACCAGCCTACATTATAATTTCCTGGATGATCTCAAAGCCGTCTTTTTTCTTTGAATCACCACCAACTACATCCTCACGCAAAAGTGAAAATCCTCTGGTCCCTGCCCCAGAGCCCACCTGTAATGGCACACTGTGCTTTAAAAAATTTTTAATCTTAGTTCTGCAACCAGGGATGGAACCTGTCTCCCTGCAGTGGAAGCACAGTCCTAACCACTGGACCACCAGGGAATTCCCAGCACCCTTTGCTGTGTGTGTGATGATGGCTGATGGCTGATCCTCACTATACGTGTACATGTGCCAGGAGCTGTTTTTTTTTTTTTTTGACAGGATAATTTCTTTACAATACTGTGATGGTTCCTGCTGCACCTCAACGTGATTGGCCAAAGGTATACATATGTCCCCTCCCTCTTGAAAAACCCCTCCCACCTCCCTCCCCATCCAACTCCTCTAGGTTGTCACAGAGGACCAGCTTTGGATTCCCTGCACAGGAACGGGTTTTTGGTTTTTTTTTTTGGTAACAGCTTCGAGATATAGTTCACATACTCTAAAATTCACCCATTTAAAGCATACAATTCAAAGAGAGTAATTTCTAAGAGTTCTCACCACAAGAAAAAAAATTTTTTTCTATTTCTTTAATGTTGTATCTCTATAACCATCCCTTCATGATGCATGTAAATCCAATCATTCTGGGTACACCTTCAATCTATACTGTGCTATATGACAATTATATCCCCATAAAACTGGAAGAAAAATAAAGCATACAAGAATGGTTTTGAGCAGCTTGTGGATGAATGGCTTTGAAATCAGAATGGATTCAGAGCTCAGCATCCACCCACAGTGTCATTTCAGAACATTTCCATTACCCCGTTGAGCAGTACTTGAAGGCCTCTGTTCACTTGGCCCTGCCTAGAATGTACTTCGTGGGATAACTCAGAGGACACACGGCTAAATGCACACCTTCTGGCCACAGGACGCTGATATCAGCCTCAGTTGCTGTGCGATCCTGGACAAGTAACATCCCCTCTCTGAGGGTTAAAAATGCCTGACCAGGGATTTCCCAGGTGGTCCAGTGGTTAAGATGCTGGGGACACGGGTTGGAGTCCTGATCAGGGAACTAACATCCTGCAAGCCGTGGAGCAACTGAGCCCTGCGTCGCAGCGGGAGAATCCACATCCCACAACTAAGACCCAGAAACAACTATTTTTTAAAAAAGAAACAGGGATAATTTCTTAAAATAAGTTAAAAACAAAACTGACGCCTAGCCAAAGAACCACATATTATAGGAAATGTCCAGAAAAAGCAAATCCATATACACAGAAAGCAGGTTGGTGGTTGCTGAGGGCCAGGGTGCTGAAGCGGAAGGGAGGTGGCTTTCTTCATTGGCCACGAGGAAGGAGCCTTTGAAGGACCTAAGCTACTCCCTTTGTTAACAGAAAAACTCCATTTTGTAAGGTTCCAGGAAAAGAGCCTTTGAAAAATGCAAGAGCCTTTGGAAATCCCCTGACCTCACCCCACCACCCTCAAGCCAACCCTCAAGCCAATCGGACCCCAGACCAGAATCTCCTGGAACCCGTGGCCAGCCCAGGTAATGGGAACCAATCAGAACCCAACACCTAACCCTTCCACAGAAGGTAACCAATTAGACGTCTCCCAACCAGGAAACTCCCATTTTTCAAATTTCTAGAGCAAGAATACCCTATATAAGCAATGTAACCCAGAGCTCAGGGCTCCTCCCTATAGTCGCTGCGTGGGTATCGGTGGGAGACCCAGCTCGAGCTTGGAAATAAACACTCTCTTGCTTTTGCATCGGATATCAGCTCCTTGGTGGTGATTGGGAGATTTCGAGACTTGGGCATAACACCCTATCTGGAGATTGTAGGCGATAAGACTGAATCTCCTGAGCCCCAGCTGAGCCTCAAATGAATCTTGTTCAATAGACCCAGCTTCCCTGGCTCCTTTCAGTCCAAGAAGGCCCAAGAGGGTTGTCCCACCAGAGGAAACTTTCTGGTTGGACTCAAATCAACACATGGGGAGGACCCAAGGGACCCCCACCCCTTGCCCCAGCTGGGTTGGTTTGGTTCCGGTCCAGGCATCTAACTGACAAGTGTGAGTCTCTTCCATTAAGATAACTCTCATGTGATATTAATGCGCTCTGAGCGTTTCGGGGACTTATTTACAAGGTGTAGGTCACCCTGGGCCACACCTGTATAGCCTCTGGCAGCTTCCCAGGTTCAGTGAGGCCCCACCCTGCTGGACTCAGCCTCACTGTCCTCTTAATGGTCCCTGGCTTTCAGGCTCCGAGCAGGAAACACAGATCCTGGGTCAGAGTATCCGGGACTTGCCAGCTGTAATCGGCTTGTATCCTAAGCCAGGAACTCAGTGCTGAGCCAGCGCTTGTTCAGCCCATTCAGTCAATATTCAATTATCACTGCTATTTGTTTTACAGGGTTATTAGAACAGCATACTGCAAACCGGGTGGCTTAAAACAATAGGAAATTATTCTCTCACGGCTTTGGACACTAAAAGCCAATCTCTGCCTCTGTCATCCTGGGCTTTCATGTTGGAGTAAGGGACCACCTTACTTCACTGTGTGTGTGTATGAGACTCTTTGCAACCCAATGGACTGTATGTAGCCCTCCAGGCTCCTCTGGAGACAGGAATTCTCCAGTCAAGAATACTGGAGCCGGTTACCATGCCCTCCTCCAGGGGATCTTCCCAACCCAGGTATTGAACTCATGTCTTCTGCATTGAAGGCAGATTCTTCGCCACTGAGCCAGCAGGGGAAGCCCTCATCTTAACTCATTACATGTGTAAAGACCCTTTTCCCAAATATCACATCCTGAGGTACTGGGGGTTAGGATTTCAACCCATCTTTTAAGGGGACACAATTCACATTTCAACTCCTAACAAACACATAGGATGCGCTGATGCTGTCTGGAGTGCTGGGCTGCGAGAGCTCTGCCTTCAGAGACCCTAAGTAGTCCCCCTGTTCTGACATCCTTGTGTCCCCTCTGGCGAGGAGCAGGGGGAAGGTGTTGAAGGGTTTGCAAACCCCTAAGGACATAGGTTGGTTCAGTTGTGTCCAGCTCTTTGAGACACCATGGACTGTAGCCGACCAGACTCCTCTGTCCATAGGATTCTCCAGGCAAAAATACTGGAGTGGGTTGCCATGTCCTCCTCCGGGGGACCTTCCTGGCCCGGGGATTGAACCCTCACGATAAGTCTCCTGCATCGGCAGGTGGGTGCTTTACCACTTAGCGCCACCTAGAAGCTCCTAAAAACCCACTAAGGAGCTTAGTGAATATTTCTTGAATGAATTAGTGTAATTTATTATTAGCAGCCTGGAGAAGGAAATGGCAATCCACTCCAGTACTCTTGCCTGGAAAATTCCATGGACAGAGGAGCCTTGTAAGCTACAGTCCATGAGGTCGCAGAGTTGGACACGACTGAGCGACTGCATTTCAGAGTGTTAGCAGCTGGCCAGTTCCTGCTTTGGCCCTGATAAAATAAAAGTCGACTTCCTCTTCCAAGTAAGGCATTTCAAACACAGAGAAGGAGCTGGGTCCCCTGAGTGTCCAGATTAAACAGAGCTCAGCCCAGTATGTGGGCTTCCCTGGTGGCTCAGACAGTAAAAGAATCTGCCTGGAGTGTGGGAGACCTGGATTCCATTCCTCAGTTGGGAAAATCCCCTGAAAAGGAAATGGCAACCCATTCCAGTATTCTTGCCTGGAGAAGTTCATGGACAGAGAGCCTGGTGGGCTGTAGGCCAGGGGGTTGTAAAGAGTAGATGTGACTGGGTGACTAATATTTCACTTCACTTCAGAATAGTCTATGGTGCTACTCCTCTCAGTGCCCGAAAGCCAGCCCATGCCTGTTCTGTCCACTGGCAGGACCCTTCCTCCATGGAGACCTCCTGGGAGGTCTTCCCCCAGCACCTAAAGGTCCCCAGGATGTGCAAGAAAAGACGTGCAGGAAAACAGCACCCTGCTTCCCACCCATGGGTGCTACGACAGCTCCAGACAGACTTCACCTCCATCCTCCAAGTCAGGTCTGCAAGAAATGTCACCTCTCTTCATTATTTTCTGTAAACCAACCTGATTTTGACTGAAATGGCACAACTCCCTGGAATGTACCTGCGGGGGAGCTGTTACCACCACCTCTAGGTCAGCTGGGATTCATCTGGGAGAATATATAGGCCAACTTCAGTCTCTTTCCTCTTCTGATTTCTGGACTGTGATCTCACTGGTCCAAACCAACAGGAAGGCGTACGGCAGGAAGCTCACAGATACTGTGTTGGTCAGTTCCAGGCTGCCATAACAAAAATGACACAGCCTGTGTGTCTTAAACGACAGAGATTTCTTCCTCCCAGTTCTGGAAAGCTGAGAAACCCAAGACCTGCTTTTTGTGTTCCCAGTGAGAGTCCACTCTAATAAATACATTTGTTAGATGAATGGTGTTGGAGAAGACTCTTGAGAGTCCCTTGGACTGCAAGGAGATCCAATCAGTCCATCTTAAAGGAGATCAGTCCTGAATATTCCTGAATATTGGACTGATGCTGAAGCTGAAACTCCAATACTTTGGCCACCTGATGTGAAGAACTGATTCACTGAAAAAGACCCTGATGCTGGGAAAGACTGAGGGCAAGAGGAGAAGGGGACGATGGAGGATGAGTTGCTTGGATGGCATCACCGACTCAAAGGACATGAGAGTTTGAGTCAATTCCGGGAGTTGGTGACGGATAGGGAGGCCTGGCGTGCTGCGGTCCATGGGGTGCCAAAGAGTTGGACATGACTGAGAGACTGAACTGAACTGATTTTGGCAGCTGGCCAACTTGCACCGTTGCCCTTATAAAAATAAAAGTTGAGGGCTTCCCTGGCGGCTCACTGGTGAGGAATCTGCCTGCCAATGCAGGAGACAGAGGTTCCAGTCCTGGTCCAGGAAGATCCCACATGCTGAGGAACAACAAAGCCTGTGCAACACAACGATTGAGCCCAAGAGCTACAACTGCGGGAGCCCATGGGCCTCAACTACTGAGGCCTATGTGCCCTAGGGAGCCTGTGCTCCACACAAGAGAAGCCACCAGTGAGAGGCCTGCAGAGAGCAGCTAGAGAGTAGCCCCCGCTCATCGCAACTAGAGAGAAACCCGCACAGCAAGGACGAAGACCCAGCCCAGCCAAAAATGAATAATAAAAAAATTAAAAACCAAAGAAAAAAAGCTAGCAGAGACAGATATGTCTCTCACTTCTCTTATAAGGGCACCAATCCTATTTATGAGGGCCTCCTTCTTACAAAATAATTCTTCCAATACCTCCCAAGGGCCCACCTCCAAATACCAACATGCTGGAGATTCAGGCTTCAGCATCTGAATTGGGGGTGGGGGGATGGACACAAGCATTCAGACTGCACCTGATGACATCAGACAGCCTCCCAGGGCATGGGGCAGGGTGGGGAATGCTGAAGATGAGATCTAGACCGGCAACAGGAAGAGGCAAGTACTTCACTGAGACCTGCCGTGCGGCTGCCATCCACCGCTGTGCTTGGGCACCGCCACATGACAGAGAGCCAGAAGCCAGGTATTGGCTTCCTCCAGCCTTCTGGCCCGAATCTTTCCCACAGAGTTAACGTGGGGAAAGATCCCGGCTCAGGCAAATTGGCCTGAGGAGAAGGGGCTGGCCCTGAGAGAATAGAGGGAAAGAGAGAAAGGGAGAAAAACCCATCTGACTCTGGGGGCAGGGGCTGAGAAGGGAGGCTGGGAGCTGGTATGGGCTGAGCTGTGTCGCTACAAAAATCCCTGTACTGTGACTTCCCTGGTGGCGCAGTGGGTAAGAATCCACCTGCCAGTGCAGGGGAGATGGGTTCACTTCCTGGCCCCAGAAGATTCCACTTGCTGTGGGCCAGTTAAGCCTGTGTGCCTGGAGCCTGTGCTCCACAACAAGAGAAGCCAGTGCAACCAGAGAGCAGCCCCTGCTCACTGCAACTAGAGAAAGGCCTCACACAGCAACTGAGAGCCAGTGCGACCAAAAGTAAAAAAAAATTAATAAAATAAAATTCCTGTGTTGAAGTCCTACCCCCAGAACCTCAGAATGCCATTGTATTTGGAGACAAGATGTTTCCAGATGTGATTAAAATGAGGTCATTAGGTAGCGCTAGTTCATTATGGCTGCTGTCCTTGTAAGAAGAGGGACTCTGGACACACGCATGTACACTCCCCACGCAAAGTCCTGTGGGGAGTGGCTGTCTGCAAGCCAATGGGAGGGGTTGGGAGCAGACCACGCCCTCATCAGGAAACCAGTTCTGCCAACACCTTGATCTCAGTCTTCAAGCCTCCAGAACTGAGAGGTCATGAATGTCTGTGGTTTAAGCCACCCCGTCTGTGGTGCTCTGCCACCACAAATTCTGCTAGAGTTTGGTAGTGCTAGCAAACTAGTACAGCAGCCTCCGATATGGCCCCAAACCATCCTCACCTCTGGGCATCACGGCCTCGGGTTGGTCCCTCCCACACTAAATCGGGGCTGCTCTGGGCATGACAGAAGTGGCGCTGTGTGAGCGGGTAAGGCTCCGTGCTGGGTTTCCACCTTGGTCGTGTGGCCTTCTCTCTCTGGAGGAATCCAGCTGCCGTGTCGGAAGGACACTCAAGCAACCCTACAGAGATCCACATCAAAGGAATCTGGCCAAGAGCCAAGAGCCAGTAACAATTTTCCAGCCATGGAAGTCGACCCCAGTCAAGCCTTCAGATGACTGTGCCCCTACCTGACAGCAACTTCCCTGGATATCCCAAAAACAGTCACTCAGGTAAGCCACTCCCCAACTGCTGACCCACAGAGACTGTTGTTATTGTTGCTTAGTCCCTCAGTTGTGTCCGACTCTTTGTGACCCCATGGACTGTAGCCCACTGGGCTCCTCTGACCCTAGGATTTCCCAGGCAAGAATTCTGTGCGACCCAGAGACCGAACCCGGGTCTCCTGCATTGGCACAGATTCTTCACTGCTGAACCACCAGGGAAGCCCACAAAAACTAGAAGTAATGACAAATTACTGTTGTGACTTTAAGCTAACGAGCTTTGGGATAATTCGTTACACAGCAACAGACAGCTAATACAGAACCTCCCTCCTCAACTCCCTTCCCCTTCAGACCCTTCTCCTGCTTTAACATCCCTGTATCCTTAACCCCACATCATGATGACACCATCAAGGCCTTAAGAAGTAATGTGCGTGCATGCTAAGTCACTTCAGTTGTGCCTGACTCTTTGCGACCCCATGGACTGTAGCCTGCCAGGCTCCTCTGTCCACAGAGCTCTCCAGGCAAGAATACTGGAGTGGGTTGCCATGCCCTCCTCCAGGGAATCCTCCCGACCCAGGGATCGAATGTTGAGTCAGGTTCGACTGGCATTGCAGGTGGGTTCTTTACCACTGGGCTTTCCTGGTGGCTCAGGACGGTAAAGCGTCTGCCTGCAATGCAGGAGACCCGGGTTCGATCTCTGGGTCAGAAAGATCCCCTGGAGAAGGGAACAGCAACCCACTCTCAGTATTCTTGCCCAGAAAATCCCATGGACTGACCAGCTTGGTAGGCTACAGTCCATGGGTCTGCAGAGAGTCGGACACGACTAAGCGACTTCACTTTGACTTTCTTTACCACTAGCACCACCTGGGAAACCCCTAAGGAAGTAAACAGGGCCCCTAAATGGCTCTCGGGAGATACAATATTACCAATATATGAACAGAAAGGTGTTCAGCCTCACAAGGATGCCAAGAAATGGAAATTCAAATTTAAAAAGACACTTGGAGAGGGTTTACAAACAGGAAAGAGATGTGACTGAAATGTTTTCAAAGCCAGTGCAGCTGTGTTCAGAGAAAATTCTAAGTGAACCTAAATGATTGTATGTTAATTTTTTAATATCCAAAAAGGAGTAAAAATATTGCTTATCTCCATACTTTACAGCAAACACAAGGAAATCAGTATTGTAATCACTGAACCCAACTCTAGTCCACATTAGGGCTCCTCACAGAGGCACGAGGTCCTGCGGGCACGGGCACTGCCACGGTGTCAGTCGCCTGCCCGCACGCTGGACGAGGCCATGGCAGTCTCTGCGGCCCCGCCCCTCCGTGGCCAACCTGCTGCTTCCATGACATGCGGACTCGGAGTGTCCGAGCCGCTGGGGGCCAGGCCTGGGGTTGAGTCCTGCCATCCCTGGGAGGCCCTCCCCATGCTCCACCCTCACTTCCGGGACTCCCCCTCCTCACCAAGGTTATCTCCCTAAGATCTTCCCTCTCAAATACTATTTTCTTTCCCATTCTTTCATGATCTAAGGCCCTATCAAACCCAAAGCCCAAATTCTTTAGCTGCCTCAAACACCCCAATCAAGGGCAGGAGAGTTTCATTGCAAAACCCTCCAAGGAGGCAAGTACCAAATATTCGGGCTCCACGATCCTGGAGCTATAAAGAAGGAGAGGGCAAAAATACGTGTCCCACTGCAAGGCCGTCCAAAGGTCCAGGCCTGCCAATCACAAACCTGTGAGTGGCCAACCCTCACACCTGTTTCCAAGGAACTACATGAACTCATGTTCTCAGAAGGAGCCTGCGTTAGGTCGTTTCTCAGGTAGAACACTAAGGCACAGAGAGATTAAGTCACTTGTCCATGGTCATCCAGCTGGGAAGCTGAACAGCCTGGATTTAGACTCGGGCATCCAAGCCTGTTGGGCCCGATGGGGTGGCAGGGACCCAAGCGTGGCTAGGGGTGGCTCTCTGTGGCCTGCCCCAGGTTGGCTGCGATGCCCATCCACTCAGGCAGGAAGGCCGCCTGGGGCTTAAAGATCATGCGGAATCGGGAGCCGGGCAGGGTGAAGTTGGCCAGGTAGATGGTGTACCCCCCAGTGAGGTAGGCGGCCCAGATGCCGAAGGTGCCCACGGTGATGACAGTGTGGTTACATTGCGTGAGGAGTGCAAAGTCCCTGGCTGGGGAGCCCTGGTGGCCATTACCAGCAAACACCACGTCTTGGTGGGAGCTGTTGATGTTCCTCCGGCACCAGGCCATGTCGTCACTGGTGATCACGAAGAGCGGGCTGCGGTGGCGAGCGCGGAACCAGCCTAGGGCCTGCTGCAGGTAGCCCCGGTCGGCCAGCACGCCCTTCCACACGGTGGGCATGACGCGGACATAGTCCCCCCGGCGCACGTGGACCCCCACGTAGGTGCTCGGCCGGCTGCCATTCACCTGCAGACCCCGCAGGAAGTTCTGGGCCTCCTCACGTACATGGGCGTGCAGGGTGAACTCCTGGAGGATCTCGGCACGGAGGTGGTGGTAGAAGGTCCAGGAGCAGGGGTAGCCGGTGAGGCGCACATACTCCCCTGGGATGTGGCGGTACTCCTCCTCCATCCAGTCGTTCAGGTGGTAGTTCTCCCAGGGGATGCTCCTGGCCGTGGCATCGTGCAGGACCGGGAGTGTGATTCGGAAGATGGGGGCCAGCGTGCTGTGCATCTGGGGCGGGATGAAGGCGGCGCGCCCGTTCATCTTGGCCAGGGAGTACAGGGTGGCGTACTCCCCCATCTGGTTCCCCAGGCGGCCTTTGGCATTGATGGTGAACATGCCCCCGCTGGCAGGTGTCTGGGGAAAAGACCACGCGACCTGCGTAGGCCCAAGGAGTGGGCACCAGGGCCAGGCGCCGGTGGCAGTGGAAAACGGTGGACGCCACAAAGATGACAAAGAGGAAGCAGATGATGGACGAGGAAGGGCAGGTGGCCCAGAATCTCCTGGCAGCTGCAGGAGGAGAGGTGACTTAATTCAGTAGGGGTGGCTGGGCTGGCATGAGCTCCTTCATCACCCCCAAACCAGCCATTCATGCGCTCACTCAGCCTATCCGGAGCACAGACCCTGAACCCCTCCAACCTGGGTTTAAATCTCAGCCTTTATAAAGCTGTGGGACTTTAGTCATGTTACTCCCCTCTCTGAATCCCAGTTTCCTTGCCTGTTAAAAGGTGTGACTGGGACTTCCCCAGCAGCTCAGTAGTTAAGACTCTGCCTTTCAAAGCAGGGGATGAGAGTTTGATCCTTGGTTAGGGAATTAAGACCCCATGTGCTATGTGATGGGACCAAAAAAAAAAAAAGAGTAGAGGGGATGATGAAGTAGAACCATTTGAAAGTGCCAACATTCAGCCGTATTTTTCCTACACAGTCCTTTCTTATGGTTCAACCTCACAGAACTACCTCAGTTATAAGACTTTGAGGACAGTGCTTAGCACACAGCAGGCACTCTGCAAGTCTTGGAAAAAGACTTCTGGAGTGTTTACTCTATGTAAACCTGAGAGCTCACAATCTATTAAGGCTGCATAGTGCAGAGGTTCAGAGCATAGACTCTGAGGCCAGACAGCCCAGGTTCACGTGCCCACTCCACCTCCTTCTGGTGGGCAGCCTGGAGCCTGTGCTTTAACTCTTGGAGCTCAGTCTTCTCCATAAAATGGGGTTAACCAAGCGCCTGCATGAAGGATGTTTCTGGAAGGCCCCCTGCATGGTAAGTGCTCCCTGCTTCTGTCAGTGGATGTGGTGGATTCCAGCTGTTTACAGAGGCCTTGATGCCCTTGCTCCTGACTCAGGGCGGGGCCTGTGATGGGCCTTGGCCAATCAAATATGGCAGAACTGACGTTGCACATTTCTCTCTCTCTTTTTTTTCTGACCGTGCCATGCAGCTTCTGGGATTTTAGTTCCCTGACCAGGGATCAAACCTGTGCCCTCTACAGTAGAAGTTCTTAGTCTTAACCTCTGTACCACAGGGGAAGACCCATAAAGAATGAATTTTTTGCGGGGGAGGGTGCCATTTCTGGACCAGGACTTAACGGTCTGCTGGTTCCCACCTCCTGCTTCTATAACATTCTCTCTGCCCAGCCACCTCAAGCTGCCTGCTGCTAAGTCGCTTCAGTCGTGTCCGACTCTGTGCGACCCCACAGACAGCAGCCCATCAGGCTCCGCCATCCCTGGGATTCACCAGACAAGAACACTGGAGTGGGTTGCCATTTCCTTCTCCAATGCATGAAAGTGAAAAGTGAAAGTGAAGTCGCTCAGTCGCATCCGACTCTTGACCCCATGGACCCCATGGACTGCAGCCTACCGGGCTTGCCTGGGATTTTCCAGGCAAGAGTACTGGAGTGGGTTGCAAGTTGCCTAGGTTTAGCTTAGGTCTCTGATGAGCGCTTCTATTTTGTAGGTAACCACTTTACTGAGATAATATTCCAATACCATACAATTCCCCATATAAAGTGTAAAACAGCTTTTAGTATATTTGTAGAGTTGGGCAAGCATCACAATTACTTTTAGAAAAATTTTATCACCCCCAAACAAAACCCCTTAGCCATCCCCACCCCCAATCTGCCCCTCCTCTCCACCTCCTGCCAGCTAATCCACTTTCTGCCTCAGTGGATTCGCCTGCCTGCGCATTGCATGTAAATGAATCACACATTAAGGGCCTCTTTGGGACTGGTTTCCTTCACTCTGTGTCATATTTCCCAGGCTCATCCATGTGGCAGCATGTGTTAGCATGTCACTAATTTCTGATGTTCCCCTCCATGGTTCTGTCTCCTTTTATTTATCAGTTCATCAGTTCCTAGACATCTGGGTTGTTTTCTTTCTGGGGCTATCAGGAATAACATTGCTATGGACATGCATGTCCAAATCCTTGTGTGGACCTAAGTTTTCATTTCCCTCAGGGGTTTACCTGAGAGGTGAATTGCTGGGTCGTGTGGTAACTAACTCTGTGTTTAACAGTTTCGGGAACTGCAGACTGCTTTCCAAGCAGCTGCCTTATTTTCCAATCCCACCAGCAGCGTATGAGGGCTCTGATTTCTCCACATCCTTGCCAACACTCGCCACTGTCTGTCTTTCTGACCACAGTGGGTGTGCCACGCTAGCTCAGTGAAGCCTCCACTCTTGAACTCACCCAGATCCCTGGCAGTTCCTGCCCCGATTCCACAGCTCTGAGGGCTCCATGAGCCTCAGCTTCCCCATCCGTGTAGTGGGGTGGATAAGCCCTTCTTCAGGGGCTGCTGCTTTTCCAGGCCACCGCGCCCCTCACTCTCCCCTGGGCTCCGGGAAGCGGTCTTCTCACAGTGCGTCTCCAGTGTGTCCTGGCCCTCTGTCCCCTTCCTGCTCTGTTCCCTGACCAGCCATGCCTGGCTTCCCTGTGGCCAGGAGACCCCCAAGGCTCCACAGGAGCCCTGGATTGTGTGGCCCTCATTCTTCCTCATCTGGCTCCCATCTACCCCATCCAGGCTCCCCACCGGTCCCTCCGCCAGTCCCCTTAAATGTCAGGGTTCTGTGGGCCTCGCCTCCACTCTCCTCTTCCTCCTATATCCCAGGGTCCCTCACTTTATTAATCTGATCGCTTTGGGAAATATGAACACTCTCAGGCCCTCCTCAAAGGTCTCCCATTAAGTGTGGGTTCCCAGTGAGGTCAGCTGGCTCTCATCACATGAAGACTAAGTATATGTCACGCTCCCTCCTCTGAGGTGTACAGGAAATGCCTTGCTTGCTGCTTTGATTTCTAAAAAGCCAATTAAATCTGTCCCTGAGCCCCTCTGCTCTCTGGGCTGGTGATAAGTGTGAAGTGAAGTGAAAGTCAGTCAGTCGTGTCTGATTCTTTGCGACCCCATGAACTATACAGTCCATGGAATTCTCAAGGCCAGAATACTCGAGTGGGTAACCTATCCCTTCTCCAATGGATCTTCCCAACCCAGGAATCGAACTGGGCTCTCCTGAATCATAGGCAGATTCTTTACCAACTGAGCTATACTCTGTCCCAATCCGAACCACAGCCTGCCCATCTTGGGCCCTTCCTGGAGTCCTATTCTTTAGGGTGGTGGTGGGAGAGTGGGGAGCAGAGAAAAGTCTTGAGCCTCTGGTCAGCTCACCCACCTCAGTCAGAGTCCCAAGCAGGTCCCAAACCAGCAGGCAAGCTGAGCAAGGATTACAAGAGAGGAGAAACCAGCTCAGGACAGAGGGAGCCCCCACTCAGGGTCACCTCCACCATGTGCGACCCACGCAGCTGCACAGGGCCCCTGCTCTGTTCCAGCCATCTAGAAATTCTCCATGACCACGGGCAAGGCAGCCGGTTCTCATTTTGCCCTGGGTTCTACCAATCAGGTGACTCAGATGGTAAAGAATCTGCCTGTGATGCAGGAGACGCAGGTTCGATCCCTGGGTAGAGAGGATCCCCTGGAGAAGGGAATGGCAACCGACTCTAGTATTCTTGCCTGAAGAATCCCATGCACAGCGGAGCCTGGTGGGCTAAAACTGATGGGGTCGCAGAGTCGGACACGACTGAGCGACTAACACTGCTAATCAGGAAGGTAGCCAGTCTGGCTGCTACGTCTTTGAGTCTCAAGGGCTCCCTCTCCTGGTCACTCACTCATCAGCCTACACAGCTGAAAAGCCACGGGAAATAGTGAATCAAAGCTGATGAAGCCCAGGGCTGGTTTCGCGGCTCACATTCCGGTCCACAATTCCTTATCGACCACTTTTATGAAGATTGGAGGTGAACCCCAACCTGAGTTGAACTCATCTGGAGACAAAATTTTAACCAATGTTGTTAGGCTATTCATAGACTCATTTTGGAGTGAATGCCCACTTGTTCTGCTTGTAGAAACAATAACATTTGATATGGTGAAGTTGAACGGTTCTATGAAGACCTACCAGACCTTCTAGAACTAACACCCAAAAAAGATGTCTTTTTCATTATAGAGTACTGGAATGCAAAAATAGGAAGTCAAGAAACACCTGGAGTAACAGGCAAATTTGGCCTTGGAGTACAGAATGAAGCAGGGCAAAGGTTAATAGAGTTCTGCCAAGAGAACGCACTGGTCAGAGCAAACGCCCTCTTCCAACAACACAAGAGATGACTCTATACATGGACATCACCAGATAGCCAATACCAAAATCAGATTGATTATATTCTTTGCAGCCAAAGATAGAGAAGCTCTATAAAGTCAGCAAAAACAAGCCCAGGAGCTGACTGTGGCTCATATCATGAACTCCTTATTGCCAAATTCAGACTGAAATTAAAGAAAGTGGGGGAAAACCACTAGACCATTCAGGTATGAGCTAAATCAAATCCCTAATGATTATACAGTGGACATGAGAAATAGATTTAAGGGACTAGATTTGATACACAGAGTGCCTGATGAACTATGGACAGAGGTTCGTGACATTGTACAGGCGACAGGAATCAAGATCATCCCCAAGAAAAAGAAATGCAAAAAGGCAAAATGGTTGTCTGAGGAGGCCTTACAAATAGCTGAGCAAAGAAGAGAAGCAAAAGGCAAAGGAGAAAAGGAAAGATATATCAATCTGAATGCAGAGTTCCAAAGAATAGCAAGGAGAGATAAGAAAGCGTTCCTCAGCGATCAATGCAAAGAAATAGAGGAAAACAATAGAATGGGAAAGATTAGAGATCTCTTCAAGAAAATTAGATATACCAAGGGAACATTTCATGCAAAGATGGGCTCGATAAAGGACAGAAATGGTATGGACCTAACATAAGCAGAAGATATTAAGAAGAGGTGGCAAGAATACACAGAAGAACTATACAAAAGATCTTCACGACACAGATAATCACGATGGTGTGATCACTCACCTAGAGCCAGACATCCTGGAATGTGAAGTCAAGTGGGCCTGAGGAAGCATCACTACAAAGCTAGTGGAGGTGATGCAATTCCAGTTGAGCTATTTCAAATCCTGAAAGATGATGCTGTGAAAGTGCTGCACTCAATATGCCAGCAATTTTGGAAAACTCAGCAGTGGCCACAGGACTGGAAAAGGTCAGTTTTCATTCCAATCCCAAAGAAAGGCAATGCCAAAGAATGCTCAAACTATTGTACAATTGCACTCATCTCACATGCTAGTAAAATAATGCTCAAAATTCTCCAAGCCAGGCTTCAGCAGTACGTGAACTGTGAACTTCCAGATGTTCAAGCTGGTTTTAGAAAAGGCAGAAGAACCAGAGATCAAATTGCCAACATCTGCTGAATCATCAAAAAGCAAGAGAGTTCCAGAAAAACATCTATTTCTGCTTTATTGACTATGCCAAAGCCTTTGACTGTGTGGATCACAATAAACTGTGGACAATTCTGAAAGAGATGGGAATACCAGACCACCTGACCTGCCTCTTGAGAAATCTGTATGCAAGTCAGGAAGCAACAGTTAGAAATTGACATGGAACAACAGACTGGTTCCAAATAGGAAAAGGAGTACGTCAAGGCTGTATATTGTCACCCTGCTTATTTAATTTATATGCAGAGTACATCATGAGAAATGCTGGGCTGGATGAAGCACAAGCTGGAATCAAGGTTGCTGGGAGAAATATCAATAACCTCAGATATGCAGATGACACCACACTTATGGCAGAAAGCAAAGAAGAACTAGAGAGCCTCTTAGTGAAAGAGGAGAGTGAAATAGTTGGTTTAAAGCTCAACATTCAGAAAACTAAGATCATGGCATCTGGTCCCATCACTTCATGGCAAATAGATGGGGAAGCAGTGACAGACTTTATTTTGGGGGACCCCAAAATCACTGCAGATGGTGACTGCAGCCATGAAATTAAAAGACGCTTGCTCCTTGGAAGAAAAGTTATAACCAACCTAGACAGCCTATTAAAAAGCAGAGACATTACTTTGTCAACCAAGGTCCATCTAATCAAGGCTATGGTTTTTCTACTAGTCATGTATGGATGTGAGAGTTGGACTATAAAGAAAGCTGAGTGTCAAACAATTGATGCTTTTGAACTGTGGTGTTGGAGAAGACTCTTGAAAGTCCCTTGAACTGCTAGGAGATCCAATGAGTCCATCCTAAAGGAAATCAGTCCTGAATATTCATTGGAAGGACTGATGTTAAAGCTGAAACTCCAATATTTTGGCCACTTGATGCAAAGAATTGAGTCATTGGAAAAGACCTTGATGCTGGGAAAGATTGAGGGCAGGAGGAGAAGGGGACGACAGAGGATGAGATGGCTGGATGGTGTCACTGATTCAATGGACATGAGTTTGAGTAAACTCCAGGAGCTGGTGATGGACAGGGAGGCCTGGTGTGCTACAGTCCATGGGGTCGCAGAGTCAGACATGACTGAGCGACTGAACTGAACTGATGGGATGCAGCCCAGGCCCCCTGAGGGATGTATAATATATAACCTGCACAGCCCATGGTGCTGTTGAAACAGTTTCTGTAGCATGTCTGGTGCACAGAGTTTCAGATATTAGACTGTAGGCTTATCTTCACTCATTTGGTCCTCATGATCTCCCATGAGGAAGGTACATTTTTATGCCGATTTAACAAGAAAGGAAACTATGGCACAGAGAGGTTAAGAAACTTGCTTTGGGTCACACAGCTAGGAAAACGGTGAAGCCTGGATTTGGAAGCAGTGTGGTTTAGGAATCTGGGATCCTGATTGCTGTCTTGAGTTTTTCTACTCTGCCCTGAGAACGGGATACTCAGATGACACTCTCAGTGCAGTTGTTGTTGAGTTGCTAAGTTGTGTCTGACTCTTTGTGACCCCATGGACTGTAGCCCCCCAGGCTCCTCTGTCCATGGGATTTCCCAGGCAAAAATACTGGAGAGGGCTGCCATTTCCTTCTCCAGGGATCTTCTCAACCCAGGGATCGAACTTGCGTCTCCTGCATTGGCAGACGGATTTTTCATTGGTTCCTTTAGAGATGATCATCACCTCAGGAGGCTCAGGTTATTAAAAGCAAAAGTGAGAAAGCAAGCGTTCCTCTAGAGAACATTAGCTTAAGAAACTTCTAATTTCTGCACGAGTTAGCCTGCCCCTCATGCCACCTGCCCCAGATCCCATGTGTCCCCCTGATCTGGGGGTGTCTCTTTCTGGCAGCTAACCCCCTCCTCACAGCTTACATTCAAATCCTATGTTCCCATCCTGCCTCTGCCGCTGTGCGGGTCACCCAGAGCCAGAAGCACAGACTGCCTCAGCTGTGCCCTCCTGCCCGAGCAGTGGGTCCCCAAACCCCACGGGCCCACACTATGCCGCAGTCAGTGCGCTCGAGGCCACAGTAGAGAATGTGGTACCCCATCGTCCCGAGATCCACGCCTTTCCCAGTGGGAAGTGATAAAAAATGTTACCCTTCTAGTCAAAACCATTCGGGTATGTAATACAGTTGAGGGCAACATTTGTATGAAAATCTCACCCCTGAAGTCTTGAGGCCTCATAGTAAACTGGTTATGGGGAAAGCTGCTTTGAGCTCTGAACCCCTGGGGGTCCCCAATTTCTCCCCTCCAGCCACTAGAACCACCGAGGTCCCAGGCATTCATTTCCCCACCCCCACCCCACCAACTCAGAAAGCGGTCCAAGTCTTTGGGTTCCAGGTGGCTGGTGTGACCCTTCAAAGGGCACTGACTTCTAGGACTTGAAAGTGCCTGACCTTCATGCTCAGTTAACCCACAGCTGGCAGAAGGTTCCAGAGGGCAGGAGGGGCCGGCGTGGGGTCCCACCTCAGTATGAGCAGCCCCTGACACCGCCCCCCCACCCCCAGCAGGTCTGCCCCTTCCTGATCGCAGCCACCACCACGTGGTGGGGCTGAGCCCCAGCCTGCCCGCCCTTAGGAGGCGGTGGGGCAGGGGCTGGGTGTGAGTGGAGCGCGGACCCCAGACCCCGGAAGACCATCTGGCCGCTGTCCCCTCCTACCTGTCTTGAGCTTTCTGGGCCAGCCTGCTCGCGGATGTCCAGCTGCGGGCCGCTGCGGGCAACGGCTCTCACGTCCCACATCGTCCCGGGTGGCGTGGCTGCCAAGGGTCTCTGCGGGGAGAGTGTGGCTGCCTTAGCGAGGGGACTGGGGCGGGGGTGGGGGTGGTGTTGGATTCTTAGGCTCTGCTTTGAGCTCCCGCCCAGAACCCCCACTAGCCCAGGGCCTGAGAACAGCCACTCCGCACTCACTCCCTGGAGCCCACGCTGGCCGCCAAGCTCCTGCGGGAGAGAAGGACACGTGAGCAGCTAGCGGCAGAGGACAACCTCTTCCAGGGCACAGGTTTGGACGACGGCGGGGGTGAAGGGTCGGGTGGGTGCCAAAGAAACCAGGCAAGAGGGAGCCTGGGTCCCAGAGGGACCCCCACACTGCCCAGGCGAGGGGCCTGACTCTGGATCTGGTGGGAACACAGCTAGTCCTGTTCCTTGAATGGGGGGTCAGGGTGGGCTACAGTTTCCACAAGGGGCAGGGACCAGGGGCCGGACATCTGGGCTCCCCCAGTGGCAGGGGCTGGCTTCTCATTCCCCCAGGAACACCGGGGGACTCCAACCCGTTTGCCTGGAGTACTAAGGCCAGAAAGCAGTGCCCCTTGAACCACCCAGGCAAGACAGGAGAGGTGGGAGATGGGGTGAGTGCCTTAACAAGGCAGGTGCCAGAGGACCAGGGCAAATGCCCGGCGCCCAGAGCTCAAAATGGCGCCAGGCTCCTCCTCGGGAGGGGTGGAGGCCATGGCAGTCATCTGGGGCAGGGAAGGCAGTCTGCGCGCAGGGCATCTGCAGTGGGGACCCTGGGGGCAGTGAAATCAGGCTGGGGAGGGATGTGACCCCACTGCACCCACTGGTGCCTCAGACTCCCAGTGGGAGCCCACGCCCAGGTCCAGACTGACCCAGGGGCCTGGAGAGTAGGGCCCAGAAGGGGTGCAAGGTCCCCAGACCTGAGGGAGCTCTCCAGTGGGGGCTGTCAGCCCTGGATGGGGAGGGGAGCATTCCAGCACCAAGTCCTTCCCCGGTCGTGCCTTCCCAGGCCTGGACTTCCAGCCCCTGCGGATGCCCTGGCCTCTAGCCCTGCCCTGTCTGGCCCCTCTCTCTCCTCCCTTGGCACTCACCACCCCCAACGTCTGTTCCCTCTTCTGTTCTGGGGACTTTACAGCCGGCAGGGAATGTGGGGGCTCTGATTCCTGGACCCTGAAGCCTAGGATGGCAGTGGGAGCCAGGTGGGCTGAGATTATCAGGAAGTCCTCAGAAATGCGAGCATACGGGGCCCTCCCATCCCAAGCGGGACACCAGGGCTTGACTTTCTCAGCCCCACAGGCATTCCACACCAGCCTCCCAGCCCAGGCTTCCAGCCCCCAGGCATCCCCACCGGGGTCCCTAGCACGGTCCTCTGGGTTCTGCGTCTGGGTGAGAAAGGGTTAAGGGTGGGTGGAGGCTGGGGGTGGGTGGCAGGGAGGCCTGGGTGTTTGGTGGTAATCCCCCTCCGTGCCCTGGGTGTGGAGGAACAAGGTTAGGGCCCCATGTGGGAAAGAGGCCTCCCCCTTGGATCCCCGATCCCCGTGGACCTGCCTCCTGCTTCTGATCCCTGGGCCCAGCACCCCTGCTCTCCCCCAGGTCAGGCCTGCTGCACTGCCCGCTCTCTTCCAGCTCTGCAGGTGTCTCCGAGGTCCCGGCCCCCAGACTCCCAGGCACCCGCTCCCCCGACACCCTGTGGACTCCGGTTTCCCAGCCGCCATCTTTCTGGGCCTTGTGGTCTCCCCTTGGTCTCCTCCTCGCCCCTCCTGGTTCCTCTCCCTGCCTGGCCCTTGCCCTACGCTTGCCTCGCCCCCTCTCCCTCCATCCATCTGTCTGCGCCCCTATCTGTCCCTGCCTCTGTTGCTTTGTCACTGAGTGTTCATCTGACTGTAACTCCGTCTGCCCCGCCTTGCTCCCCCTTCTCTCCCTTGTCCTTGCTCGAAGTTTCCCCATCTGTCCCCCCCTCCCCGCCCTCTCCCCAGGGCCCCCTGCCCCTCGACACTGACTGATAGCGCTGGGGTGTTAAGCTACGGATTAGTTCAGGCAAAATTCTCGATTTTGCTTGCGTTCTTTCCCCTTTGGCTTATGTAAACAGTAATTCTCCCCAGATGGAACTATTTTCCTCGCTCAGAAGCAGCCGGGAGAGGTCTGGGGCAGGGCCGGTGGTGGAATGCCAGGGTTCCTCAGGGAGCCTGGAGAGCAGGGTGGAGGCTGACCTCGGGGGCAGCCTGAGGCCCCCAGCCCGGCCACTCCTCTCCTTCGCAGGTGCCTGCCTCTGCTGGAAACATGCCCGTGACCTTTGCCCTCTGGCTCCTTCTGAGCCAGGCCAGCGCGGACCCATGTTACCACCCTGGGGGCCGCCCCCGCTTCTGCCTTCCACCCGTGACCCAGCTGGCTGGCATGGCCGCCTCCTGTCCTCAGGCCTGTGGCCCCTCCCCAAGTGTGGACCTCGGCCCACGGGCCCCCTGCAATGGCAGTCTGACCCTGGGCCTGGGGGGCCCCTTTCCTCCTGTCGTCCGTCAGCCTGCGCTTCTGCACCCCAGGACCCCCAGCCCTGGTGCTGTCAGCTGCCTGGGCCACCGGAGGGCCCTGGAGATCACTGTGGCGCAGGCCCGCCTGGCCGGGGGCGTTGGGAGGGCCCGAGAGGGTGACCTTCCGGGTCCCAGCGGGCCCGATGGCCAGCGTGGTGGCCAGTCACCTCCGCCTGGAGCTCGGGGGCCGCGGGGGCTGGCAGCCGCAGGTGTGAGGCCGCTGCCAGTGCCACGGCCACGCGGCCCGCTGTGCTGCCCGGGACCGGCCGCCCCGCTGTCGCTGCCGCCACCACACCACTGGCCCAGGCTGTGAGAGCTGCCGGCCATCCCACCGCGACTGGCCCTGGCGGCCTGCCACGCCCGGCACCCTCACCCTTGCCTGCGTGAGTCCTGGGCCCGCCCCGACCTGCCCTGACCCAGAGCTGGGCCCATGGTCCAGCAGCCGGGCCATGTCCCTGAGGGCAGGAGGCTCTCTCCTACCCCAGAGCTGCCTGCCCCTTGCTTCTCCCCCACATTGTCCTCCAGTAGCACCTCTCCTGGCTCCCCCGGCTCTCCCCTGGCACCTCTGCTGCTTCCATGCCCACCCGGGGGGCTCCAGCCTCTTGGTAACACCTGATCACACTGACAGTGATGTGGGAGGACACTTTCTGAGCCCCTGCCTGGGGGCTGGCTTGGCGCAGGTGCTCAGGTGGTATTTAGTGAGAGGCTGAAGAAAATCAGGGCAGCTGGATGTTTTTGGACTTATCAAATCAACCACAGTGGGGGAAGCTTTTTTCATTAGACACATTTTTATCCAGCACCTACTATGTGCTGGGCAGTGATTGCATCTGGCCCATTTTACAGATGAGGAGACCGAGGCTAGAGCTGGGAAGTTCTGTGCGCCAAGGACACATAGTCAGCAGGTGGTAGGGCTGGAACGTATGGGTCCTGGCTTGTCTTGAATGTGCTCACACTAGATGTTCTAGGGCAGCAGACAGGCACATGGCCTCAGGAGCCTATCAGACTGCTTGGGTTCAAATCCCAGCTCGTCGGCTTCCTGGCTGTGTGAGCCCCCCAACTAGTGACCAAACCCCTCTGTGTCTCCACTTCCTCGCCTGTAAAGTGAGGAAAACAATAGTCCTTCCTCTACAGGCTGCAGTGGAAATTCAAATCACAGATATACATAAAGTCCTTAGGATGCAGCCCAGTATAGGACCTAGCACAGAGGTCCTGTGTTGCTCTTTTCAAATGTTTCCCCAGTAACTCGAATAAGTGGTAAGGTCTGGAGAGTCACTGCCTTTGAAATCTGATCGATGCTCCCCAGCAAAATGTACATGGTAGGTGGTCCTCCTGCAAGGAAGTAGATACTATAAATGTCATCTTATAGCAAAGGAGTCCGAGCTGCAGAAAGGAGGCGTCACTTGCCCAGGGAAAGAGTGAGACACTTCCACGAAAGGGCCTGACTCTGTAGCCCACACCCAGAGTTGCCACTCTCTACACCCTGCGTGTTCATCAGTCCCCTCGGGCTCACTCAGCTCCAGTCCAGAGCACTGCTCGTTTTAAAGATGAGAATGAACGGCTTCGGGGACCCACACTCACTCGGGGTACCCCAGGCAGTCTCTCTCCTGAGGGCAGTGGGGGAAAGCTGGGAAAGGGGAATGGAATGGCGGCCTGAGGCGCCCTCACTCCATCCTGTTCCCAGCCTGCTCCTGCAACCAGCACGCGCGACGCTGCAGGTTCAACTCTGAGCTGTTCAGGCTGTCGGGCGGCCGGAGCGGGGGGCGTGTGTGAGCGGTGCCGCCACCACACAGCCGGCCGGCACTGCCATTACTGCCAGCCAGGGTTCTGGAGGGACCCTGGCCAGCCCCGTCAACAGCCGCAAGGCCTGCAGGCGTGAGTGCAGCCTGAAGCCCCGCCTAGAGGGAAAGGCGGCAGGCAGGTCTGAGGGAGGAGGGGTGGGGGCCGGATCTATGGGGCCTGAGGGCGGAGGGGGCAGGGAATTCCAGCCTCCCTAGTCTTGGGGAGGAAGAGGCTGGGAGCCCGCACCCCATCTCCCCAGCTCCTCTCCTCACGCAGCATGCCAGTGCCATCCTATTGGGGCGACAGGTGGTGCCTGCAACCAGACCAGTGGGCAGTGCTCCTGCAAGTTAGGGGTCACTGGCCTGACCTGCAACCGCTGTGGTCCTGGCTACCAGCAGAGCCGCTCCCCAGGATGCCTTGCCAGCGTGAGTCCTCGGGGGCGGGGCCCTGAGTCCCAAGTTGGGTGGGAAGGAGATAGCCAGACCTCCAGGGGGCAAGAGGGGTGAGGACTGGGTCCTTGGGAGACGGAAGCTAGAGACTGGAAGCCGGACTCTGTGGCCTTGGGGAGGCGGAGACTGAAGTCCAGTCTCTCACTCTGTGGAGGAAGAGGCCAAGAGCCTGGATTCCTGGGTCTGAGAGAGGTCCTAAGACCGGGATTCCTGAGTCCAGAAAGTGGCAAGGGACCAGAACTCCAGGTCCTGGGGGAGAAAGGCGAAGTGTGCTTCCATTCTTGGGCCTCAAGGGAACAGACTTTATGGGGTCTGGATGCCTGGTTTCCTTGGGGGCAGCAGGGTGCTGGTGGGAGGTGCTAAGAGGCCCTACCTCTCCTCTGCTCTCTCACAGGAATCCCAGAGGCGACAACCACCCTTGCTACAACCCCTCATGCTTACAGCTCGGGTAAGACAGGCTGGCCTACAAATCCCTGGTAGCAAGAAGGAGTGGGGATGGGGTGATTGGGCCACCAGGCAGGGATCCAGGGGTGGTCTATTGAGCGCAGTCCCAAGCGTTCAGGCACCCCAGCTGTCCATCAAGACGGATTGTGGGGGATGGGCAGGGGCAGAATGCTGTAGCCCAGGCCTCAGGAGCCCGACCCTCCCCAGACCCTCAGTGTCAAAACTATTGCAATACCTCGGACACCAGGATACACATGAGCCTTCGGAGGTACTGCCAGCAGGACTACGGTGAGTGCCGGGGAGAACAAGGGCCAGTGGGCGCACAGGAGCTCTGATCTACCTCCAAGCCACTCTCTTCTCTGGCCTTCACTTTCCTCATCTTAAATGGGAAGGCGTGCTGAACTCTAAAGGGCCTGTCCTGATCTAGAACCTAACGGGACAGCAGACAATGGGCAGAAGGGGCAGTGGGGAGGGTTATTCCCTACCTTCCTAGGTCTCCTCTCTCCCCACGTTCTTGGTCTTGTAGAGTTTCACAATCTCCTTCAGCCTGATGTCCCCGAGTTGGGGAGGGGGCCTCCCTGAGGATGGAAGGAGAAAGGCAAACTGGTTGGAATGGAGGGGACCCTTGGGCTGTCTTGTCTGTCTCAGGTCCTTTGCCCTCCTTCAAGGCTGTAGCCCCATTCCCACAGACTCCCGCATAGTTTCCTAATCCGCCAGTCTACACCAGCCCCCTGAGTCCAGAGCCTATGACCTCAACTCTCTTGGACACTCAAGTTCAGGCCAGCCCCAGTTAACTCCCCCACAATGGTATAGGATCCCAGACCTCCCTCCCTGAGGCTCACCATCTGGTCACTAGTATCCTTGAACTCCAAATGTGGAGGCTCCTCCCCCACCTCCCACTGGGATCTTCTAGCCCATAGACTCAGCTTGCCCATCAGAGGGCTGCTCCCCACAGATCTCATCTCACCCCCTTAGAGGGGACACTTCTCTGAATCACCACTAGTAAGACCTCGACCCTGGGCTTCCAAGGACTGACCTCCTTCTGGCCCTCAAATCAATCCTAGATGCAGATCCCTCCTAGGGCAATCTCTCTGTTTTCCAGGGGCTCTGTGTGCTCCTAATACTTTCTGACTCTGGCATTAGAGACCTGGACCTGCCTTTTCTATCTTGTTCCAGCCCCACTCACTGCAGGGTCCCGGGAGACCTCTAACCTTTAAGTCATTCCTATACCTGCTGTTTCTAATGTGATCTCAAAAGCATCCCTGGTGGTGCTTGCATATTTCCTGGTGGGCATCTGGGTTCCTGGCCCAGCCTGACCTCCCACTCCAGAGGGACCACCCACCCACCCCTCCCCTTCACAATCACAATCCTGGGACCCAAACTCACACTCCAAACGCCCCGCCCTCCTTGCTTTGACCCGTGTCCTCAGAAAGACTCCTCACAGCACAGGGCCTCTCACCCTCAAAGCTTCAAGGTCTCTGTTCTTCCTGATGTGATTCTGGAAGGCCACCCTTGCATCCCAGGCCCTTCCCCACCAAGACTAACCTCACGGAGCCCTCAGGCTATCCCCCGGCCTAGGCCTGACCTCTCCCCTTCCCACAGTGCTCCACGCTCAGGTGCTGGCGTCCGAGGCCACGAACACGACATGGCAGCGGCTGGCCGTGCGCGTGCTGGCTGTGTACAAGCAGCGGCGCGGCCCGTGCACCGCGGCAGCCAGGCCGCCTGGGTGCCCCGTGCCGATCTGACGTGCGGATGCTTGCGCTTGCACCCCGCCAACCACTACCTGCTGCTGGGCAGCACGGCTGGCGGCCCAGATCCTACACACCTCGTCCTCGACCGCCACGGCCTCGCGCTGCCCTGGAGGCCGCGCTGGGCCCGGCCGCTGCGGCGGCTGCAGCAGGAAGAGCGCGCCGGGGGTGCCGCACCCTGCGGCCTTCGACCCCAAGCCCCGAACCCAGGCTCTAGAACCGAAGCCCCGCGGCCTCGAATGCCATCGAAGGAGCTAGAAGCAACCACGGAAGGCGCCTCCTACCTTGACGCTGAGGCGTCCCTCAGCGAGCCAATCAGATGCCGCGGAGTGCCAGACGTCACTGGCATGCGCCAGCACCAGGAGTCAGAAAGGCCTTAACTAAAGGCGGTAGAACTCTTGCTTTCTGGCTCGGACACTTGACCTTTGCCTTGTGGAGCAAGACCCCTCAATAAAGTCTCAACTCTTGAGGAATCTCAGCTCCAGATCCCTGATCTGTGCTGGGACAGTCTAGGAGGGGCGAATGAAGAAGGCCATGAGGAAAGTCTTGAAACCAATCATGGCTACAGAGGCTAGTCAGAGTTGTGTTGTTTAACCATTGGCTAAAGCCAGTGAAAGGGAGGGTGGCTAGAAAAGGCGAAAAACACACCTGAGGAAAGCACAGCAGTGTCACATTTCTAGAAAGTTCCAAGTTAAGAAACACTTGATTCCTAATGGCCCCAGGATGGTCTTAGAAAATAATAGAACTTTGAGTGACTATCTGAAGAGGGTTCTGTTGGGTCCACCCGGTCTTGAACCAAAGGCTAAACCCTTTCGTGAGAGAATAGCCAATTGGAAGCCACAGAGCAGTCTGATTTCACCTGTTGCTAAGCAGAATTGTATTCACCCAGCAGTTGGGTACCACAGACCAGAGTGTTTGTTGCTCAGTCATGCTGACTGTTTGTGATCCTATGTATTGTAGCTGCCAGGTTCCTCTGCCCATGGGCTTCTCCAGGCAAGAATACTGGAGTGGGTAGCCATTCCCTTCTCCAGGGGATCTCTTCCACCCAGGGAAACCTGGGCCTCCTGCATTGCAGGAAGATTCTTTACTGGTCTAAGCCACCAGGGAAGCCCCAACAGGCCAGAGGGGTGGGGTTAAAAAGGCAGGAAGTAGTAAGTACTATGGAATGGAAGGTCATGGGACTTACGATTTTTCAGGTCACCTTGGCCTCTGAACCCACAATGAAGAGCAAAATTTTCAACTTAAGTGACCTTTGTAGGAGAGACAGTGAGTACTTTGAGGGAATCTCAGACAAAGAGATATGACTTAAGGTTCATTGGGGCCTAGAAAGCAACCTATACTTTCCCTGAGAGAAAAAGCAGGCCTGAGCCAATGAGGAGTCTAGCTGCACCATGATGTCATTGGGTGCTAGGCAGAGAGAAGAGGCTCTCCCACCCGTGTTCTGTGTATGCCCCTAAGAAGGCTGAAAAAGACAGAAAATTGCCTGCAGGAGGTGTCTGTTTGACCCCCAAGCTACCAATACAATCCTGTATATGGAGAGGCTTGCCTTTGGCCTCCAATAGGGCCCTGGCTGTGGGCATATCTGAAGCAAGAGTTAGGCATCTTTAAGGGGTTTTATAGGGCTAACAAGGTGGCACTAGTGGTAAAGATCCCACCTACCAATGCAGAAGACATAAGAGACGAGGATTCAGTTCCTGCTTTGGGAAGATTCCCTGGAGGAGGCATGGCCACCCACTCCAGTTCTTGCTTGGAGGTTCACCCGGACAGAGGAGCCTGGTAGCCTGCAGTCCATAGGGTTTGCAAAGAGTCAGATACGACTGAGCAGCTTAGTGTGTCAAGGGGTTTTCTAGGAAGAGTTCTCTGTTTCAGAAATCACTGGATGCCTTATCTTGCTCTTTCCATCCTTTTCTGAAGAAATTGAGGCTCTCAGAGAGACCACCTTGAAATGGGGGCAAGGATTGAAACCCACATGTGTTTGGGTTTGGCTGGAATCCTTAACCACCTCTTCTATAAAGAAACTGAATAAGAGAGGCTGGGAATCTTAACAACCATCACAAAGCAAGTAGCCAGTATTCAGACTTAGTTCTCTGAGCTACCCAATCAGTAGCCACTGCCATATTGGTGGCTAACATAACATATCAGACAGTGCAGATAAGGAGCATGTCCACTATTAGATGGCTTTGCTCTAGAGGCGATTTTCATGAAACTCATGGACTCTGGAGCCAGCCTGCCTGGGTTCAAATCCTCTCTGTCCCCTAAGTTTTCTTATCTGTAAAATGGGAGTGGTGGTGGTGATGATGATGATGATGATGATAGGAAATAACCCACAGGGCATATTAGGAGGATTAACTGAATTAACATGTTTATGTAGGACTACCCCAGTGGTTCAGTGGTTAAGAATCTGCCTGTAATACAGGAGAGACAGGAGATGTGGGTTCGATCCCTGGTTTGGGAAGATCCTCTGGAGGAGGAAATGGCAACCCACTCCAGTATTCTTGCCTGGAGAATTCTGTGGACAGAGGAGCCTGACAGGCTACAGTCCATGGGGTCACAAAGAGTCAGACATGAATGAAGTGACTGAGCGTGCATGAACATGTAGGGACTCCCCTGGTGGTCCAGTGGCTAAGACTCTGAGTTCCCAATGCAGATGGCCTGGGTTTGACCCCTGGTCAGGGAACTAGATCCCACATGCCACAACTAAAGATCTCTCATGCCACAACCAAGATAGAAGAGCTCAAATGCTGCAGCTAAGACCTGGTGCTGCCAAATAAATAACTACTTAATTTTTAAAAGATGTGTATGCAATGAGCTTAAAATAGTGTCTGCACAGAGTAAGAGCTTTTGGAGTTTGTTTTCATGATTTAAACACCTGGTGGCCAGACATTCCCCAGGAGAGGTGAACCCAGAAGGTGAGATCACAGGTCAGGAGGATTTTTGCTGAGCTCCCCTGGGGAGTGGGAGTTGAGAGTGGGGGCAGGAAGGGCTGTGGGAACCACCCAGGCTCAGAGTCCTGTCCCGGCTGCCTCCCACCCAGAGGCCGGGGAGGTAAGAGATGAAAGTGAGGAACAGGGCGAGCTCCATATGTTCCTTATGACCCAAACTTTGTTCCCAGCGCCCAAGACAAATAGGCGTGAAATCCACATCTGGGTCCCACCTCCGGCCTGGCCATTGCCTCCCGCCTCTGGGCGCTGAGCCCAGTCTGTCTTGTTGCTCTAATGAGGGCAGCACAGGTGGCTTCCAGAACTCAGAAGAGGCCCCTGCCTTCCACAGCATCACTGTTGGCTTCCTGGAAGAGCAGACTCCTAAAATGTGTGTGAGCTGAGGATGGGTTTGCCCAGCAGAGGAGGTAGAAAGAAAGGCCAAGTTAGAAGTTACAGTTATAATGGCTAGCACTCTGGGCTCTGAATCTAGCGATCTGGGTTCAAATCTCAGTGGAACCTGCATTCCTTGCTTTCTCCATGGACAGAGGAGCCTGGCGGGCTATAGTCCATGGAGTTGCAAAGGATCAGATATGACTGAGTGGCTACACTTTCACACTTTCAGGAAGTCACAGTTGGTGCAAAGGTCCAGAGGCCAGAGAAGAGAAGAGATCTGAGGCTGGAATAAGCAGTAACCAGGACATATGGGGCCTCTAAGACCAGACTGAGGGCCTGAGTTTTTTCCCCAGGGGCACTGGAGAGCAGTGGGAGATTTATGAGCAGAGGAGGGGGCGGGGTCAGCCCTGCATGAGCAACAGACATGATATGGACAATTGTAGAGGTGGCTGGGTTCACTGGGTGAGCCCAGAGAAGGCCTTGAACCCAGACTGCAAGTTGGGTTCTCAGAGGAAGTAATATCAGAGGTAGGTTTTGAAGGACAGAGGAAGGAATTGGTCATGACTAGAAAGGCGGAGAGTCAGGGAATTTGTCCAGGGGTGCTAGGGAGATACAGGATGACTGTGCCTAGAGGAGAGGCAAGGTCACCTCTGGACACAGGAGACTCCTCTGGGATCCCTAGAGGGTAAACTGGAGGGGCAGGGAGACTGGGGTGGGGGAGGGGTTGGAGAGAGGATTCGGGTGGGAAAAGAGCCAGGGCTGGGCTTTTAGGGACAGAAAGAGGGTCAGAAAAATGTCACCTACACTGGGAAGACTTCCTCTTACCCCCATATAAGAAAAAAATTTCTCTTAGCCATTTCTTTCCTTTGTCTAATTAATTAATTAATTTGACTGTGCCAGGTCTTGGTTGCAGCATGTAGGATCTACACGCATGCATTGGGAGTTCAGAGTCTTAGTCTTAGCCACTGGACCACCAGGGACGTCCCCTCTGCCTCTGTCTTCACAATACTATCTCCTCTGTCTAAAATCCCCCTCTGCCTTTCTTTTCTCCTTCTTTTGAAATTAAAGTGTAGTTGATTAACAATATTGTGCTAGTTTCAAGTGTGCACAAAATGATTCTGTTTTGAGGGCAGGAAAAGGGGAGTGATAGAGGGTAAAAGGATGGTTGGATGGTATCATCAACTCCTGGAAAGGACACGAGTTTGAGCAAACTCTGGCAGATAGTGACAGACAGGGAAGCCTGGTGTGCTGTAGTCCATGGAATGGCAGAGTCAGGCATGACTGAGCAACTGAACAACAACTATATATATGTATGTGTATATGTATACTGCTTCCCGATTATTTTCCATTATAGTTTATTAGAAGATGTTGAATACGGACTTCCCTGGTGGTCCAGTGGTTAAGACTCTGCACTTCCAATGCAAAGGACACGGGTGTATGTGTATATGTATACTGCTTCCCGATTATTTTCCATTATAGTTTATTAGAAGATGTTGAATACGGACTTCCCTGGTGGTCCAGTGGTTAAGACTCTGCACTTCCAATGCAAAGGACACGGGTTCAGTCCCTAGTCCGGGAACTGGGATCCTATATGCCTTGCAGCCCAAACAAGAAAAAAAAAATGTATTGAATATAGTTCCCTGTCCTATACAGTAGAGCCCTGTTGTTTATCTATGTCTTTATTTTAAAAGGACGTATGTAATTGGATTTAGGGTTCACCCAGATAATATGGGATGATCTGATCTCAAGATCACCATCTTAGTTACAACTGCAAAGACCCTTTTGCCAAATAAGGTCCTATTTACAAGTTTCAGGGAGATGTGTCTCTTTTGGGGGTATGGGAGGCACCAGTCAACCCATGACATCTTGGGTGAGTTACTTTCCTCTCTGAGCCTCAAGGGTTCTATCTGTATAATGGGGCTAATACCAACTCCCACCTGAAGGGGCAACTTTGAGGGTTAACAAAACCTAAAGAGTGCATGGTCCAGCTCCAGTGTCTAGGAATCCATCAGTCAGAGTGGCTGCCATTTCTTGCTGATGGATTTTTCCATCAGAGCTGGGTTCTTTTGCCAGTCTCTTCCTGCCACTTCCCCATTTCTCTGCACATATGTCTCTGTCATAATTTCCCCATCCTTCTTTGTTTCCTGCATGTGTCATTTGGGGCAAGTCACTTATGCCCCTTGAGGCTTGGTTTCCTCATCTGTCAAATGGGATAATAACTTCCTCCTTTTCATAAAGAGACTGTGTGACTACATGAGTGAGTGCTTAGAAAGTGCTCAGAACTTTGCCTGGTATTTAGCAGGTGCTTCACCTGCTAGCTGCTGTCACTGTAATTATTACTCTCATCATTATTATTACTGCTACTACTGCTTTGGTTTCCTTTGTCTTGCCTCTGTCTCCCCGCTCTCAACACACTCCTGCCTTTCTGAATAAGTGCCTCACCAACCTCTAAGCCTTGAGAGTCACTGAAAGTCTGTCTCTCTCCCTCTCCCCACTTATGATGAGTTTATTTTACTTTATTTTTTATTTTTGGGGGCCACGTCATGTGGCATGCAGAATCTTAGTTCCCCAATCAGGGCTCAAACCCACAGCACCTGCAGTGGAAGTGCTGTCTTAACCACTGGACTGCTAGGGAAGTCCCTCTGTGATGGTTTTGAAAGAAGCCCACATTCTTTGATATCCCTCTGTTCAAGAGGAGGAGCTCAATCTCTCTTTGTTTTTATTTTCCTAAGGTTTTATTTATTTTGGTTGCACTGGGTCTTTGTTGAGGACCCATTGCAGCCAAAATAAATAACATTTTAGGAGGAAAAAAAAAAGCACCAATCCCTTTCCCTTTGAATATGGGCTAGACTGAGCAGCTCACCGCCAATGAATACACATCCACATCTTCCCTAGCGGCTCAGGCGGTAAAGAATCCACCTTCAATGCAGGAGACTTGAATTCGATTTCTGGGTTGGGAAGATCCCCTGGAGAAGGGAACAGCTACCCACTCCAGTATTCTGGCCTGGAGAATTCCATGGACTGTACAGTTCATGGGCTCACAAAGAGTCAGACACGACTGAGCGACTTCCACTTCCAATGAATAGAATAAAGAAGTGATGGTGCTAGGAATTCCCTGGTGGTCCAGTGGTTAGAACTCAGCACTTTCACTGCTGGGGCCCGGGTTCAGTACCTGGTCAGGGAACTGGGATTCTGCAGGCTAAGCAGCATGGCCAGTATACAAATAAAAGTGATGGTGTGTGATTTTGGACATAGGTTACATAAGACACTGCTGTCTCTCCAGTCAGTTGCTCTGAAGGGAGCCAGTAGCCGTGTTGTGACCCAAGCAGTCCTATGGAGAGGCTCATGGTGAGTGTTAGGGGCTCATAGCATATAATTAAAATATTGCCACTGTGACTTCATCTCTTCATATATATATATGGGCTTCCCTGTGGGTAAAGAGTCCGCCTGCAATATGGGAAACCTGGGTTTGATCCCTGGGTTGGGAAGATCCCCTGGAGAAGGGAACAGCTACCCACTCCAATATTCTGGCCTGGAGAATTCCACGGGCTGTACAGTCCAAGGGGTCGAAGAGTCAGACATGACTGAGTGACTTTCACCTACATGAGACCCTTGTGAACCCTAACGTTGAGCAGCTGAGGCCTCTTGCCAAGGGCTGTGTAGGTGAGTTTGAAGGTAATCTTCCAGGCCCGGTCAAGAGTTCGGATGACTGCAGCCCTGGCCCATAGCCTATTGCCCCTTCATGAGAGACTGAATTCTCTGTTGTTATCAGAGCCAGATCCGCCCAACTAAACTGCTCCATGGTTCCCACCCCTCAGAAACTGTGAGACAATAAATATGTGTAGCTCTAGGCCACAGAGTTTCAGGGTAGTTTGTCATGTGACAACAGATCATGAATACACATTCCTTTCTTGTGTTTTCTCGGTGTCTCTCTTCACTTCCGGCTCTCCCAGGCATGTCTGTCTTTCTCCATCACAGTCCTGGCATGTCCATTTCCAATTCTCTGTCTCTGAATGCCTCTGTCTTTTTCAACCCTCTTTAGTCTTATCCTTCCTATCAGTTGATCTGTTTCTGGGTCTCTCTCCCCCTACTTGGGTCTCTGTCTCTGTTGATACCTCTTCCTCTTCATGTGGGTCTCTCTTTACAGATGTGCATAGGTGTCTGCCTCTTTCTCTCTGTCCTCGACTCCCTCTGCTGCTTTCTCTAGGCGTGTGTTTCTATGTCTGTCTTCAGATCTCATCTTCTGTTTCTGTCTCTCTCTGCATACCTCCTGCCTGGGGTCTTGCTCTTCCATCTCGAACCTGCTGTTTGAGGCACGTGCGCGCTCTCTCTCTCTGTGGGTCTCTGCTTCTATGTCTAAGTCTTTCTGTGTATCTCTCTGCCTCCATCTGTATCTGTCTCATTTTGTATTTTTTTCCCCCAGTCATTTGCGGGGTTGGGGGGGCAGGGCGGGGTGGATCTCTCTATCTCTGCCTCCTCTATGTGTGTATCAGTTTCTGGATCTCTTTCATTCAAGGTATGGAAGTCTGTTTGTCTCTCCCGCAGCCATCTCCCCTGCCCAAACCCGCAGCCGCCCCACCCTCCCCTCTCCTCTCTACCCTGCATCTTCCTCCGCCCTGTCTCTCCGTACTGATCTCAGGCTCGCCTTCCCTTCCCCAGCCTCCACAGTTCCCTAACCTCACCTCTGCTCTCTCTTCTCTGCCTTCCCGGCTCCGCCTCCTGCCTGCCTCTCTTTCCAAGTCTCTGCCTCCCTCTCCTGGTCAGCCGCCCACACCGCACTCCAAGTCTCCCAGGGGATCCCCTAGCCGAGTTAAGGGGCCCCCGGCGGAGGCCCGAGTGATGCACTGGGCAGGGGGCTGCAGGCAGTGATGCAGGCTCCAACCTGGCTCCCCGTGAGCTGGGGGAACCCCTGATCCTCTGGGGCCAGTGGCTCTGGGCGCAGAGACCTCGAGGACTCTCCCAGCTCCACCTTAAGCGACCCCCCTTCCCTCTTCTGCGGAGGATGGAAACTGCCAGCTCTTGGGCCCCAGGTGTCCGGGCCACCCCCGCCCCCAAGGCCCCAGCGCATCTGGGAGCTGGGGGATCAGCCCCCCAGTGACCCCTCCATCCTGCCCCTTGGGCGCCCCTACTCCATCCACACCAGCCCGAAGAGGAGGGTTCTCTGCTGTGAGACCCCCACCCCCACCCCCAAACAACGACAGAAAAATTAAATAACTGCAAGAGAGAGAAGAGAGGGAGGGGCAGGAGGGAGGAAGGGAGGAGAGGAGGCAGAGAAACAGAAGAGGCAGGAGAGGAGGAGGTGGGGAGGGAGAGAGGAGCTGGAGGCTGAGAGGGAGAGAGTGAGGAGGAGAAGAAGGGGAGAAGGGAGAAGGGAGAGGCAGGGACCGAGAAGGGAGGGAGGGGGAGCAGGTGAGGGAAGCAGGATGGAGGGATGGAGTTAGGGGGCTTGGAAGAGCTTTTAATGAAAAGGGGAGCGAAGAAGGGAGTGTGTATCAGGAACACAGAGGGAACCCGAGGGAGAAGCAGAAGGCAGAGAGAGGAGTAGGAAGATCGGGAGGTAGAGCGAGCCTGGAGGGTTCAGGGAAGAGAGAAAGGGGAGGCAAAGCGAGGGAGAGGAGGAGAGGGGGGGGTCTCAGTCCCCGGCTGCCTCTGTAACTGGGGGAACTGAGACTCCCTGTAGGGAGGAGCGGAAGGCTGGAAGTCCTGGGGAGGGGTTAGGGTTCCACAAAGAGGGGGAGAAGCTGAGAGAGGGCCGGCCGGGACATTGGGAAGGGGTCACCCCGAGGCCTCTTGGGGATGGGGGCTGCACCTCGTCTGAGCGCCCCTCGGGTGTTGGTACTCTGGGCCGCACTGGGAGCGGCAGGTAAGGCCTGGGGGTTGGGGCAGGAGCCCCTGAGGAAGGGGTGGGGTGGGGCGCCAAGGAGAGGGGTGCAGGCTGCTCTCTCCCCAGCTCACATCGGACCCGCACCTGACCCAGAGGACTGGTGGAGCTACAAGGATAATCTCCAGGGAAACTTCGTGCCAGGTGCAGCCGGGGCGGGGACTCTGGAGTCTGGGCTGCCGGGTGCTTTCTTCCTGAGATCCAAAAGTCCTCTCTTTCCCGCCCGCCCTCCCCACGCCCCAGACCCGAGAGTCCCAGCCCCTTCCTCCCTCCCTCAGGAGGCCCAGTTTCTGAACCCGAGTGGCTCAGCATGGGACATTATACATGCGCATTTCAAGTAGTGAGTAGGAGTGACTGGAAGGTAAGAGAGTGTGGGGGTGGAAGTGTGTGTGTGTTTCCTGGGAAAGAGACAGGTAGGTCCTGGCTCTTGCTAAGAACCAGAGGTTCAGTGGCCCCGTTCCCCCACCTCCTCCTGCCCTCTCTTGCAACTCCTTCTTCCTACTTCATTCATTATCCGGCTGTGGGGCAAGGAGACTGAAAGAACTACAACTCCCATGACCTCTGGGGCAGGCAGGCAGTGAATGGGTTGTCTGGCAGTCCCGGGGCCTGCTGGGAGTTGTAGTTTCTTCCCTCAATGACAATTTAAGATAGCTTTGATCAAAGAGACTTAGAGGTGTTAGGCGGGTGGGGGGGTGGTCCTTAGGAAACGCCTCCAAGATTCTTCTAGGACCCCAGGATTCTGGATCCCAGCCCCCTTCTCCCTCAGAGCCAGGAGTCCAGATTCCCAGCCCCTTCCTCTCCTGGGATCCAGGAATCCAGACGACAGCCTTCGTAGCGGGTCCCAGTCAAAGGATCCAGTCCTTATTTCTGACTCCCTTTTCTCCCTACCCCACCTCGGCTCCCAGGACCTCCCTTCTGGGGGCCTGGTGAACGCAGCCTGGAGTCTTTGTGCCGTGGGGAAGCGTCAGAGCCCCGTGGATGTGGAGCTGAAGAGGGTCCTCTATGACCCCTTTCTGCCCCCTCTGAGACTCAGCACCGGGGGAGAGAAGGTAGGGAGCCTGGTGGGAGGGGTTACCTAATCCACTGGGGCGGGGCCTGAGTGGGCATGGGGGTGGAGCTCTGACTTGGCAGGCTAGCCTTCGGGGAGGAGGTCTACTCCGTGGAGAGAAGGCTACTTACACTCGCAAATGATCACCAATTCTTCCTTCCGCAGACATGGCTCCTAGTCTTCCCCTCTCTTAGAAGCAATGGTAAAACAGACCGTCTCCTGGGCCAGGCACTGTTTTCAAACTTGATGAATCCTCTAATTTTCACAGCACCATGAAATAGGTGCTATTATTATCCTTATTTTATGGATGCAGAAACTGAGGCACAGAGAGGTTAAGTTACTTACCTGAGGTCACACAGCCAGAGAGTGCCAGGGCTGGGATTCAGACCTCAGCAGCGTGGTTCCAGAATCCACACTCTTGCCTGCTTTGCAATATTATTTCTTTAGCACTCCCCGGTCACCCAGCCAAAAGTCTCAGAGCTTCCCCATCCTATTTCCTCCCTCACTTCCGTTTCTGTCCGTTTCCTTTCTAGTTTTCCTGCTAAATAGCATTTCATTTCTTGTCCCTCCACTGGCCTCACCATCATCTTGCATTGGGATCGATGCTATAGCATCTTTGCTGGCCTGCTTCTCTGCCTCCTGCAACCCATTCTCCATCCCATAGATAGAGAGATGTTTAAAAACACAAACTGGATCATACCACTCTCTCCTACTCAAAATCTTTCTGTTAGGATAAGTAATGACAGCATACACTTTCACAGCACTTAGTGTGTGCCTGGTACTGTGCCCCAGATGTGTTATATCTATTCAATTATTTAAATAAAAACACAAAAGACCTCATCATTGCCCACAAGGCTCTGCACCACCCGGCTCCCATCACCACACTCTCCTTTGCTTACTGGGCTCTGGTCCCAGGCTTCTTCACTGTTATTAAAGTAGGCCACCTCAGGGCCTTTGCATAGACATTTCCCCCTTCTGGAATACCCTTCTCCTTGCTCCTTGCAAATAACGCTGCCTTATCCTTCAGGTCACCAATCAAATGTCACTTCCTCTTGGAAGCCATTCATGACACCCCACCCCTACGCCGTTCTCTGGGTTTCTTTTTTTTTTTTGGCGTGCTGCTTGCAACTTCTTAGTTCCCCAATGTGAGATTGACACCCAGGCCCCTGCAGTGGGAGCACAGGAGTCCTAACCACTGGACTGCCAGAGAATTCCCTGGGTTTTCCGTTTATTAGAACTCCCAGTGCTCCTCGGTGTGGGCATAGGATGTAAATAATTAAGCATTTACTTATATGATTCAGTATTTATTGTTTCTCCTTCATTCAAACAGGAGCTCTATGAGCCCCAGAGTTTTTGTCTACTTGCTCATGGCTCTCTCCCTGGCATCCATGGCACATAGTAGCAGCTCAATAAATACTTGTTAATTAAATTCACCACTATTGAGCACCTACCAAGGATCAGCCCAGACCCTGGAAAGATATTAGTGTTCAAACCATGCAGTTCAGTTCAGTCACTCAGTTGTGTCAGACTCTTGTGACCCCATGGACTACAGCACACCAGGCCTCCCTGTCCATCACCAGCTCCCGGAGTTTACCCAAACTCATGTCCATTGAGTCGGTGATGCTATCCAACCATCTCATCCTCTGTCGTCCCCTTCTCCTCCCGCCTTCAATCTTTTCCAGCATCAGGGTCTTTTCCAGTGTTCACACTGTGCTGGATGATTAAATGGATATTGGCTGTGGGAAATGTATGAATGGAAAACAGTCGGGAAAAGATTTCTCTGCATTCCCATGACTGCCTCTACCTCCTCTACAGCTCCGTGGAACTCTGTACAACACCGGTCGCCATGTCTCCTTCCTGCCTGCGCCCCGGCCTGTGGTTAATGTGTCTGGGGGCCCCTCCTTTATAGCCACCGACTCAGTGAACTGCGGCTGCTATTTGGAGCACGTGACGGAGCTGGCTCTGAACACCAGATCAACCATCAGGGTTTCTCTGCTGAGGTGATGGCTGCTGACCTCTGACCCTCGACCTTCACTTCCTCCCACCTCCTGCATGCATGCTCAGACGCTCAATCATGTCTGACTCTTTGCAACCCCATGGACGGTAGCCCACCAGGCTCCTCTGTCCAAGGGATCCTCCCTGCAAGAATACCGGAGGGGGGGAGGGTGCCCTTTCCTCTTCCAGGGGATCTTCCCGACTCAGGGATTGAACCCACATCTCCTGCATTGGCAGGTGGATTCTTCACCATTAGCGCCACCTGGGAAGCCCTCCAACCACCTCACCCTCCTCTTTTTTTTTCCTTTAAAATTTTATTTATTTATTTTTTAATTAAGGATAATTGCTTTACAGAATTTGGTTGTTTTCTGTGGAACATCAGCGTGAATCAGCCATAGTCACCCTCCTTTTCATGCCTCATCCCATCTTCCTCCAGAGAATCCACAGCCTGGCCCCCCCCACCCCCCCACCCCCGCCACCTCGTGAGCACTAATCCTTAACCTGACTTGGAACTCCAAAGTTGCTCCCATTGCCCATTCTGCCCTCCTCTTCTTCCAGAGGACCCCACTCTCTGTGCTTCCCTCCCTAGGTGCAGCTCATCCACTTCAACCAAGAACTCTATGGGAACCTCAGTGCTGCCACCCGGGGCCCCAATGGCCTGGCCATTCTCAGCCTCTTTGTCAATGTGAGCCCAGGGAGGGAGGGGAAGGTCTGGACCTGGGGTCTGAGAAGAGGGAACTAGGAAGCCCAGTCTCTAGGGTCCTAGGGGAGGAAGGGCCTGGGGACGCTTGGATTTCTGGGTTCCTCTCTCCTCACTGCATACCTCCACACAGGTGGCTGGTAGCTCAAACCCGTTCCTTAGCCGCCTCCTTAACCGTGACACCATCACCCGCATCTCCTATAAGAGTAAGTCCCTGGGCACTGGGAGGGTGCAGGGGGTGGATGGGGATGGCTTATGCACATAGGGGAGTTCAGCAGGGGCACCCTTCTTCACTCTGACGTGATATTTCTGCAGATGATGCCTACTTTCTTCAAGACCTGAGCCTGGAGCTCCTGTTCCCCGAGTCCTTTGGCTTCATCACCTATCAGGGCTCTCTCAGCACCCCACCCTGCTCAGAGACTGTTACCTGGATCCTCATTGACAGGGCCCTCAATATCACCTCCCTCCAGGTGACCCTGTCAGCCCATTCCCCGCCCCCTGCCACCCCCCAACCCGCTCCTTGGCCTGGGTGTCCCCTAGCGTCACCTACCCTTCTACCCTCGCTTGACAGGGAGCTGGAGGGAATTAGAGGGTCCGACCGCCCTGGGGCTGTAGGGGGCGGGGCTGAGCAAGACTCCGCCCACCCGCCTCCAGGGACCGGGCTTCCTGCCAGCTGCCTCTAGAGCCTTTTATTACTCACTCCCAGTTTCCCACCCCGCTTCCGTGGCAGATGCATTCACTGAGACTTCTGAGCCAGAATCCTCCGTCCCAGATCTTCCAGAGCCTCAGCGGTAACGGCCGGCCCCTGCAGCCCTTGGCCCACAGGGCCTTGAGGGGCAACAGGGACCCCCGGCACCCCGGAGAGGCGCTGCCGAGGCCCCAACTACCGCCTGCATGGTATGATGCAGTCTGCAACCCCTTCCACGTCTTGGTCTAATCCACCTATGTGTCTCCCCTTGATGTTTCAATATGATGCAGTCCAACCCTCCCTTGCTGCTTCTGTGTGACCCAGCCTCCTGAACTCTCCCTTGCTCTTTCTCCCTTTGTGTCAAAGTGGTACAGCCCACCTTCCTGTCATAGACCGTTGCAGGTCCGTGATTTGCTATTCTTCACTGCTTGCAACTTGCAACTCGGTGTATAACCTGAGCCCCCTGGTTTCCTTGTGGTACGATCCTGTACTGGTCCATGGTTCTTGTAACTAGGGCTTTCCGAAATGGTACAGCCCAGATCCTTTCCCCTGTTTTCATGTGGTACAACCCTATACTGTTCCATAATCTGGCACGTCCTTTACTGGAAAAAAAAAACAAACCAAAAACGTGGTACACTCCCCTTCTCCCCCTGCTGCCTCCTCGTGGTTCAGTCCCATGATCTAGTCCACCTCGCTGGCTTCTCAACATGGTACAGCCCAGACCTCCCCATGAATACCTTCACGTAGTTCAGCCTAATGCTGAAACTGGATGTCCCTATTCCACCCTCCTGCTGCCCCGCTATGGTTCAGCCCAGTGCCAGGCAACCTGGCCATCCCTCAGCTTCTCAACCTAGTACATTCCGATTCCCCCTTTTCAGCTTCCCTGTGGTAGAGCCCCGCCTGGCCCCCCACCCGCCCCCCTACCCGCCCCCTTGCACGCCCTCTGCAAGGTCCATCCTATCTTGCCCTAAACTAACGTCCTCTACCCGTGTCATCTTACAGTGGATGGTGTCCCCCATGGTCTCTGAGACTCCCCGTCGAGGACTGCGCCTGCCTTTCCCAAGCCTCCCCACAAGGGGAGGGGAGTCACCCCAAAACAAAGCTATTAAAGGGACAGAATACTTCCTGTATCTCAGTGGTCTCATTCTAGGCACGGCGGGGAAACATTCGGGTACTAAAGAATAGTAGCCTTCTTTTAGAAACCATCTGCCTTTTCCTAAACCCCACTAATCGGTTTTTTGGCTTCCGGGTTCCAGAAAGAGTTTCTTGGATGTGTGGCTCCTTTAAGCAGCACTTCTCCTCCCACCCAATTACCCACCCTCCTGGGCAGGCAGCACGCGCAGAGCCATGTGCTTCCCCTCCCGTCTGCCTCATTGGCCCGAACTGGGTCACGGTCCCGCCCCCAGAGCCATATCCCATTGGGTAAATGTAGGTCAGGGTCCCGCCTCCTCCCAAAAGGCGAGGTAACTTCACGCTCTGAGCCCCTCTCTCGCACTTCTGGGCCTTGACGGATCCAGGGGTCCCATTGGCTGTGCGTCTTGAGGGGTCAGGACGCGATTGGCCCGCGCTTTCAGCTGGAGGGAGGCACGCGGCTGGGGGTGCAAGGCCAGAGTCGGGTGGGGGCTTGAGAGGAGGGGTGCGCTCTGTGGCGTCGGGTGTTTTGGTTTGGCTTTTTTTTTTTTCCGCGAAAGAAGTTTGCTTTGGCCACGCCTCAAGGCAGCCGCCTCCCTCAGCCCTCTCCCCCGGCGGTCCGCGCACACCTCTCGGTGCAGATTGCAAAGCTCCTTCCTTGGGGAGAGCTGCAGATTTTGCAAGAGCCAGGCTCGCCCACCCTGTAGAAGGAGCGCCTTGTGTCCCCCTGAACTCTCAGTTGCAAAGAGCCGGCCGCCTGATTTGATCACCCCCTCACCCAGACTGTATGCTCTTCTGGGACCCTCTTGAGTTGCACGTTTCTGCACCGAGGACTGCAAATCCCCGTCGCTCCTAGGATTTGCAGTATTCTGGATACTGGAGGCTTGCAAGCTACGCTCGCCCGCCTCTGGGCAGACACTTGCCCGAACCATCGGAGTGTGCCGCTGACTGGCAAGCCAGCTGTTCGCCTCTCCATGAATCCGTGAGCCTGCGGGCAGGTGCCGGGCGATGGCGCGGCCCGTGAGCGACAGGACCCCGGCCCCCCTGCTGCTGGGCGGCCCGACTGGAGCCCCCCTGGTGGGGGAGCGCTGCTTGGGCTGCGAAGCCTTCTGCAGGGGACCAGCAAGCCCAAAGAGCCAACTAGCTGTGAGTTCTAGCCCCCGTCTCCCCCTAACTCAGACACCGTACTCCCTTAGGGACTCAAGTGCGGGGAGGGTCCCCAGCTACCTTCTAAGTGCCAAGAGTCCATCCTCTTTAAATACCTACAGTACAACCTTTAAATACCCCAATACTTAGGTGTTTAGACCCCTAGCTCCCAGGACCCAAAGGTACTGGCCCTCATGCCAGTCCACCCCGAGGACTCGACTCCTAGGCCCCAGCCCCGTCTTCCTTTTGGTTCCGAGTGCCTGGACCCCTAGGGTCCAGGGAGAAGGGAGGGGTGTGTCGAAGGCTCACACGGTTGTTACACGGGCTTGGGCGGGGCCTCCTGGGGTCACATGGAGTCTAGGGATGAGGAATGTGCCCCAGGAATAGAGCCCCTTCCTGCCCCCTTAAAGAGTGTGGAGGCGGGGGAGAAGGGGGCACTGTGCGCCGGGTGTGTGTGTTTGGGGGGCTGGGGGAGAGGGTTGTAGATTACAGAGGAATTACAGAGTTGTCATTTTTTTCTCTCACCTGCCCAACCCTCCACCCACCTCTGTCTGAACTTCCGATCCCCTTCCTGGGTCTCTGTCCCCATCCCTCTTTGCATCCCTCTCCTCTGATCTTTCTGAGTCTCCCCGCATCTCCTGGGTCCACTGTCCCCGTCTCTGTTCTTGCTTTCTGGGTCTCTCTCCCTCTCTGGGCCTCTATCTCCTCCTGTCTCTGGGTCCTTGCTCTCTTTCTCACGTCTCTCTCCCACCTCCTTTCTGTGTCCCCGCTCTCTGGATCTCTGCGGTGCGGGGATCTATCCCCCTTGTTCCTCGCGTTCCTCTCCACTCGGAGTTGATTCTTCATCTCTATCTTCCTCTTCCTCCCCACCCTGCTCTCTTTCCCTGGCCTGCAGGTCTCCTGAAGGAAAAGGAGCGCAAGGCGCCCCGCCAGCAGCAACAGTCCCCGGGCCGGGCCTGGAGACGGCGGGCCCGGCAGATGCTTCAGCTGGGGCGGTGGTGGGCGGCGGGTCCCCGAGGGGACGCCCGGGGGCTGCACCCGGCCCGGGTTTGTTGGCGCCGCTACTGTGGGAGCGGACACTGCCGTTCGGCGACGTGGAGTACGTGGACCTGGACGCTTTCCTGCTGGAGCACGGGCTCCCTCCCAGCCCGCCACCTCCGGGCGGCCCGTCGCCAGCGCCCTCACCGGTGCGCACTCCCGCACCCTCCCCGGGGCCCGGCTCCTGCGGCTCGGCCTCCCCTCGCTCTTCGCCTGGGCACGCCCCCGCTCGGGCTGCTCTCGGGGCCGCCGGCGGCCAACGCGCAGGTGCGACTGCGGGGGGCTAGGCAGGGCCCCGGCTGGGCGGGGCTTGGGCTCCAGAGGGCGGGGCTTTGCCACGAGGGTTTGGGACGGTGGGACTGATTCTGCATGCCCGAAGTCCGTGACCCCTAATCGGGAGACGTCGAGGGAGGTGTCCAGATTTTATGTTCCCTAATAGACCAGGGAACTGGGTCTCCCGGACCTATAGGAGATGAGGGACTTGGGACCCCAAGTTCCAGGAAGCCTGCCCAGTGGTGAGGTCGTGTGAACTTTTATGTGGGAGGTGAGGACAAAGGGTCTGGATATTCGAGGAGTCGGGACTGAGATCCCAGAACACCGGAGTTATTTACCGGAGTTTATTCTGGACTGCGCCCTAGAATCTGAGCCCAGATTCTAGGCATCGGTGCAACTGGGGTAGGGCCGGAACTCCTAGGCCCTCTGCGAGCGAGAAAGACAAGGGCCGGCCACAGACGTACAGACGTGTTTCTCCAGGACAAAAGGGACTGGCGGCCCTGCTTCCTCGGTCCCCCTAGTGGAGAGAGGCGGGCGCCCCGGATCCCGGGAGTCCTTCAGAAGGGATCGTCATCCTAGGTCTTTCAAGGACTGAGCTTTCTATATTCCCGCAAGAGGTGCCCTGGGGTCCCAGAATCGTGCTTATTATCCCAGTGGCGAGAATGTCTGGGACCTGGGAATATAGAGGGGGCCGTCCTCGAGTGTTCCCTAGAGAGCAGAGGCGCCTTGAGGTTGAGAGATGAGACCCCAGGGAGCAAGAGGAAACGTGGGCACCCTGGGGTTGCCACGGGCGGACAGCGGGTCGGGAATTCCCTGACACACCTGATCCTGGCCCTGACCTCCCGGCAGGACTAAGGCCCTCCCCTTCCCAGCCGCACATTCCCGCGCCACGTGAGTCCTCCTCCCTGCTCCGTGCTTCGCGCACGCGCGCGATCACGAGGGAGAGGGCGGGACTGGAGAAACGTGAGGGCGCCCGTGGCGGCGGGGGCTGGGGGTGGGGTGGGGGCGGGAAGCAGGCGCCAGCACGTGACTCGGCCCTGAACCTGTGTCCTCAGTTGGCCCCGGCTGGCTCTCTCTTAAAGATACAGGCAGCCTTTACGCTTGAAACAACCTCATTATGCTTTCTCACTCTTCAGACTTAATGACTCTTAAGAAGCTAACTTGAAATGTCATCAGGACACTTTTCCCTGGGATCTAGGCTTTGGTCGGGGATTGAGTTAAGAAGAGTAGGACTGTAGGAAAGAAGCTAACTCTAAAGTCCTGAGGCTTTTAGAAGCAATGATCCAGGTTCTTGTGCTACTTAGGGCACGTCACATAGGATTGGGCTTTAGTTTTCCTGTGTGACAAGCGGGAGTTGGTTTCATGATTGCTAAGCATCTTTGTGGCTTAGGGAATCTTCATATTTTATATTAGGGAGGTTAATCCCTGGTGGGCTTTATGTTTGACCCCGTAAGGACCTTCCTTGCTAGCTTTTGGGGAACCCCTTTCCCCAAATAAATACGCCCTCAGGTGGCACATTCTGTTTCCCCAAGGCCTGACATCTCGGGACACACCCAGCCCTGTGGACCCAGATACAGTGGAGGTGCTGATGACCTTTGAGCCTGACCCAGCAGATTTAGCCCTGTCCAGCATTCCTGGCCATGAGACCTTTGACCCTCGGAGACACCGCTTCTCCGAAGAGGAACTCAAGCCCCAGCCAATCATGAAGAAGGCGAGGAAGATCCAGGTCCCAGAGGAGCAGAAGGTGAGCTTTGCTGGGTGTGGGACACAGGCTTGTGCGTGCTGGCCCCACATCCTGGGATGGCCCTCCCTTCACAGTCAGACCTGGGTTTCTCACCAGGATTAGCACTCATGTTCTTCAAACCTACAGCCAAGGACCACGGGCAGCTGCACCGGGAGCAGAGGTTTGGGCTCGAGATTTGTGAAAAGGAAATCATTATGGCACTCAGACTCAGCCAGCCCTGCTGGGACTCGTTTTACAGGATTGGAGTTTCTCCTATCAACTGGACCCAAAACCCTCACTGTGGCAGGGTCTACTAGTCACTGCAGTTGCTAAGGATAGCATCCCTTTGGAACGGGGTATCAGCTTGTCTCTTCTGAGCAGCCAGCTTGGCTGGGGTTGGTCCTTTAATCTCTGGTTTGGGGCATCCTTCAGGGCAATAGGGCTTCCCTGGTGACTCAGACAGTAAAGAACCCACCTGCAAAAAAGGAGACCCGGGTTTGATCCCTGGGTTGGGAATATTCCTCTGAAGAAGGAAATGGCTACCCACTCCAGTATTCTTGCCTGGCAAATTCCACGGACAGAGGAGCCTAGCAGGCTACAGTCCATGGGGCCTCAAAGTGTGGGACACAAGTGAGCGACTTTCACTTTTTCAGGGCAGTTGCATTCTGCCTAGGATGAAGACTTTGCCAGCCCCTCTAGGCCTTGTTTTCTGGGCTCACTGGTGAGAGGCCTCAGGTTCTCATTTGCAGCCAGGGCCACATTCCGATTTGAGGTATTTGGGGCAGTAACTGCATCTCTCTAGCACTGTCTTTGCCAGGCCTGGGGTCTTTCCTAACAAGGGGGTGCCTGGGCCTGGTCTCACAAGACCTTGCCATGTCCTTGTGTAAGACACAACTACTTGAACCAGCGAGTGAGGGTGTGTGTGTGTGCAAAGTCACTTCAGTCATGTCTAACTCTTTGTGACCCTATGGACTGTAGCCCACCAGGCTCCTCGATCCGTGGGATTCTCCAGGCAAGAATACTGGAGTGGGTTGCCATGCCCTCCTCCAGGGGATCTTCCCGACCCAGGGGTTGAACCCATGTCTGTTAGGTCTCCTGCATTGGCGAACAGGTTCTTTATCATTAGCACCACCGGGGAAGCCCTGTGAGTACTGGCCTGTAAACCAAATCTAGACCAGTGGTTTCTCCTGCCACAGGGCTCTGTTGTTAGAAACTGGATTTTGCGCTAGCAAGCAGGGACTAGGCTTTAATGGAATGAGGTTGGAGGGGCATCTTTCAGAGCTCTGGGTGGTTCTTGTTACTAAGAGTGGTCCTCCCTCACAGCCAGATTCAATGACTGGAGAACTCTAAACATGATGGTGTGGGAAGATCTCGGGACAGACCCTTTTGCACCCAGGGCCTGTTGGGAGGAGGCAACCTCCTGGCCTCTATGCAAAGCCAGTGGTTCAGAGGAACTTCCCTGGCAATCCAGTGGTTAAGACACTGAGCTCCCAATACAGAGGTCACAGTTTTGGTTCCTGGTTGGGGAACTAAGATCCTGCATGCTGCACTGTGTGGCCGAAAACAAGACAATAATCGAGCCAATGCATCAGACTGGCTGTGGTCATTGGGACCACTTATACCTCGTTTGCTGAGGAGGGATAAGATCGCCTTGACAACCAGGTCTGGAGGGCCCAGCTCTGAGAGGTTTTTATGGGACACCAAACCCCATCACTAGGAAGCCGAGCAACCAAGATCTGAAAAGGTGATCTATAGGGCTTTTCACTAGGAGAAGCCCTCAGGCCCTGAAGGCCTTGTTGCTAGGGAACCAGTATCCTTAACAAACCTGGGAGCTAGCTGCAGGCCTTTGTCAAGTGAGAAGAGCCTGAGTCTGCTTTGCACAGTGGAGACTATAAAGCTCAGTTCCTTTAGGAGGCTATCTCCTGCCTTAGCTGTTGCTATGGGTCCACTTTCCTTAGCAACAAGGGCCCTAGAAGGCCAGACCCTTGGGTACTCATCCATCCACTGGAGACCTGGTATCCTTTCGGTTCCACTGCTGGGCGAGAAGCGGCCCCCGGGCGGTGGGGGGCTCTATTAGCTGTAGTCTGGTCCCAGAAGGCACAAGCAAAGCTGTTCCTCCCTACTCTCGCTGGGGCTGGGCCCCTCTGGACCTCAGTGCTTTCCTGCCCACCCAGGACGAGAAATACTGGAGCCGACGGTACAAGAATAACGAGGCAGCCAAGCGGTCCCGCGATGCCCGGAGGCTCAAGGAGAACCAGATATCGGTGAGGGCGGCCTTCCTGGAGAAGGAGAATGCCCTGCTGCGGCAGGAGGTGGTAGCAGTGCGCCAGGAGCTGTCCCACTACCGCGCTGTGCTGTCCCGATACCAGGCCCAGCACGGAGCCCTGTGAGGCCGCCCCCACCCCCAGGTGGAGCTCTCCTCCGCCTCGCTCAGACTTGTGCCCTGACACCCTCTTCCCTTCCCTGCCCTGTGGCCCACGGGCCGGCCAGCTGGGTGCCCCAGGGACATGATGATGCAGATAAATACATTTATATTTTTAAGAAAAGCGAGCCTCCCCCGCTCCCTCACGGGGGCGGGGAGGGTCCTCAGTGTGTCCCCCAACCTCCCACCGCCTCCGTTAACACAATCCTGAATAAATCTTGAGAACCCCAGAGCCAGCTGTCGTGGGGGAGGAGGCAGCTCCTGGCCCTAGTTAAAAGCCAGCGGGTCACGCTGGCTGCAGTCCATGGGCAGGTCTGGGCTTCAGTCCATAAGGCAGGAGTGCCCAGAGTCCGATCCCTCCCACGGGCTGCTGGATGGAGGAAGGGGCGAGGACCTGAGAGAGGAATGAAGCCACTGCCTTTATTGCATAGACCTTTTCAATTGCTTTGAAGATTGGGTCTGGGGAACGCACAGAAGACAGGACGTGAACTTCCCTACCTGGGGGTAGAGGAACATTAGTGCAAATCGGAGCGCCGCCCGGGGGAAACCTGCCCCTCCCGGGCTGATTGGCCTGCTTGGTTGGAGGCACCGGAGTAAACGGGGCCAATTAGCTAAGGCCTCCCCGGCCCGTACATTCCAGGTCGCGTCACTGGACAACGCGTTAAGACAGGCTCCGCCCTCAGCCGACCTGGCTTTTGAGCCGGGCACGAGGATCTGGGGGTGCATCCCGCCCTCATTGATCAGGCACTACCCTTGGGGTGAGCCCATTTCTCCGTGACCCTACGGACCCAAACCCCTGGAGTTCGGGACACCCTCCAGCATCACCTCTGATCCCCTAGGATAGGGCGCAATCCTGAGATGGGGCTGGGACCGGGCGTGCGGCTTCCGTGCCTACTCCAGCAGCCTCGCCATGGCCCCTAGCTCGGGCTCCGCCCCTTTGAGAATGCAAGCCCCGCCCCTGGCGGGCCCCAAACTTGGTCGGGTTTAGGCTTCCCGCCCAGGGCAGCCTGGAGGACCCGTGAGCAATGTACCGAGGCCAGGATGCACCTGTGCCTGCAATGGCCCATACTCCACCTGTTCCCCGTCCACCGTGAGCACGCCGCGAGGCGTGAGCGGCTCTAGGCGGAAGGCACGAGCTGCGGCGTAGCCCAGGTGCGGACAGCCCAGGCTGAAGTGGTTACCACGCTCCATGGCCAGGAACAGGCGCAGTAGCGCCCGTCCGCGAGATGCCGCTGCGCACCCAGCACAGGTGCACCAGGCCGTCGTCAAAGCGCGCGTGGGGGGCTGCCACAAGGTCAGCCCCCAGGTGGCTGGGTAAGATGGCCAAAATAAGCACAAAGTCTCCCTCCATCGTCACCCAGCCTGGGGGTAGCAGAGTGCCTAGAGGAGGGAGCAGGTGATCAGGTGGTCCCCCAGCAGAGATGGCTACTGGAGTGCCAGGGGTGGGAGGTGGGAGCCCAGAGGATGCTGCCATTTCTGAGGCCCCCTCGCTGATGGGTGAGAGCTGAGCTGCCTTGGGGGTCCCCGGGGCGAGGGCAGTAGTGGGTCCGGGAGAGTGGGGCATCCCCAGCCCCACCCCAGTCCCCAGCCAGCTCTGGGCCCCCACCGTTGAGGGACAGGATGGGCAGGGGTTCAGGTGAGCCAGGGGAGGTCAGGGCAGGCTGAGGCAGGGGCAGGGGCAGGTCTGACACTGAGCGATGCAGGGGTGAGTGGGCCACAGGTGGGGCTGGCGCTGGGGCCAGGGTCAACTCTGACTTGGCCCTTGGCAGGCCATGGGCAGGGGCAGGCGAGGTGGGTTCCACAGTGGCAGGGAGGTAGGAGAAGCGGCCGCGGTAGGTATGCAGCGTGGCAAGGCCCAGGACTGTGCCCAGCGTGAAGCGAGCACTGCCCAGGGCCCGGAAGCGCTCGCTCTGGATGTCCACATCTGACACGAAACCCCAGGCCACAGACAGGAAAGAGAAACTGCGGGAGCCGGAGGCCAGAGTCACAGAGAGCAGGTCCAGCGGGTGGCTGCCACCCCGGCAGAGCAGTAAGGAGCAGTTGAGTAGCAGGTCAATGCCCAGGGCTGGCTCAAATCTTCACAATCAGACATGGACAGACACAGCAGGAAAGAGTAAACAGGGCTGGTGAACACTCCGTGTCCAGGCCAGGGGGGAGGGGCGTGCACAGGACGCAGACTGGCAGGGAAGCAGACAAGAGGGTTGGGGCGGGGAACCAGGCCTGGGCCCACCCATAGCCATCTGGCCACCTCCAGGCGGGCTTTACTGGGCCAGGTTCCCTGTCAGTTCTTTCACTGCAGAAGCATTCACTGAGTGCCTCTTGTGTGCCAGGCACAGTTCTAGGCACTAGGGAGACTGCTTGAAACAAGGCAGGCACAAATGTAGGTGGGGGGGCGGTGGCAGGGGGAGGGCTGCGAAGCACATGGACTAGGCCCCTTACCCCAGCAGGGCTCCTCCAACCTACCCCCCGTGCTGGTTCACGGCTCCTGCTAACGCGTTGCCTGAGCCACAGGGGAGAATGCCCACAGGGGTCTTCACAGCCTCTTTCCAGTCAGGGCGTTGTAGGAGTCCATTCAGCACCTGGAGGGTGGGGAGACCAGACACCCGGGTGTTGGTCCTGACCCCTACAGACCCCCGGGCTCAGGCTTGAGGAAGGGTGGTCCTGCTCTACCTCATACAGCAGCCCATCTCCCGAGACTGTGACAATGCCGTCCCATTCGCTCAGGTTCAGCCCCTGGACCAGCTCACGGGCATGGTTCTGTCGTTCTAACATGGGGAACCAGAAGTGAGGCAGGCTCTTTCATGCCCCTGAACCCACCCTACACCCTCTCATCAACCCGCCCACCTCTGGACTCCGGAGCCCTAGCTCCCACCTTCCACCTCCTTCCTGACACCGCCCTTACCTGTCTGGATCAGGTTGAAGGACAGCCCCGCTTCGGCGATCATGGGCAGCACATGGTTCTTACACCACTGCCAGGCCAGGCCCCGCCCCCAAAGGGATTGACCAATAGGAGCAATCGGGCGGCCTCGGCAGGAGGTCGGGGGTGATTTCTGCAGAGAGAGGGGAAGGAGTCTACAGAGGTCAGGGAACCAGGCTCCTCACCTCAGAAACAGTAACTGCAAATAGCCCCAGTGGAGCTGGTGGAGGGCTGGCGTCAAAACCTCGAAGTCCAGCTTTTTCCTCCCGGGCCTCACCAGCTAAGGCCCAGGTGTACAGCCCCGTGCACCCACCACCCCCAGGTGAGGGAGACAAAGGCAGCGTTGGGGAGTCTAATCCCAGTGCCCTTTGGACTCGAGGGAGGAAGGAGGAGAGCTGTTTCTACCTTCCACACCCCCAAACACCTGGGTCCCGGGTCAGGTTACTCCACTGTGGGGGAGCAGTCAGGAACAAGGAAAACCCACCACCTGGGGACCATGGAATCTTCACCTCCTCGTGCCATCTGAGTACCTTGGGTGGGGATCTCTGCCCGAGAGCCTTCTTTGATCCCACCCCGCCCCCCCCAATCAGAGCTGGATGTGATGCCATCTCCAGGCCTAGGAGCGCGTCTCTTGGCTGCTCTCACCAGCCCAGGAGCCTCTGACTCATCTGTGGTTGGAAACCAGGGAAGGAGAAGGGAACTGACTGAAATCTTGCAAGAGCAGCAAACACGCCTCCTTCTCTGCCTGTGACTTTGTTCCTTCTGTGGCCCATCCCTGTCTGTATATCACTCTTTCAGGACGAAACCAGAGGGACACATCACACAGACACACAGAAAAGGAGACACAGAGATGCCCACAGAGGGAGAGCCACAGAGACACTGAGGTGGCCTTAGGGCACAGAGGCTGCCCAGTGCCTCACCCCTGTCCCCAGGCAGTGGCAGTCCACGGAGCAGACACGTGAGGGCAGTGGCCCAGCGCTGGGCCTCAGCGCGGTTCTCCTCGTGAGGTGGCTGCCCCGTCGGCCCGGAAGGTGCGCGCAGCTCTGCGCCGGCCCCCACGCCGGCCCCTGGGGTAGGTGTAGATGCAGAAGTAGGCTGCTGAGTCCAGGGGGCTTCGGCTCCGCAGGGTGCAGCAGCCTGAGACCTCGGTCAGCAGGACCAGGCCACCCCGGGGCCGGGCCTCGGGCTTTGGGCGCAACCGCTGTATGTGCAGGGCTTGTGGTGTGAGAGTGAGGGGGCGAAGCGTGGGCCGCGGGCTGGGTAGGAGCCAAACTCGCCATGCAGGAGTGGGGTGTTGGGGGTCAGTGGCGGTGGGGGGGCCATGGCCTTGACCCTGTCCAGGGCGCTTCTAGGCCGGGGTAGCCCCAGCTCCAGGTCAGCTCCTGCTCTGGCCTCTGTGGAGGAGGAAGGAGGGCAGGAGTCAGAGTCCAGGAGCCCTGTGGTGGGCAGAGGGGAGCACGGGCAGGGCCTGTGGACAGGAGGACAATGAGGCAAGGGGTGCCAACAGGCGAGATGGAAGCACCAGAGGGAGACAGGCCCAGGCAGAGTGTGGGAAGACTCTGAGGACACAGGGCAGAGGTCAGGTGGACGAGAAGGCCAGCATCCGGGAAGGTCCGCACCCAGGCATGCAAAGATTCATTCCTTTATTCCCCCAATAATCATTCAATACTATGTGCCAATGGGGCTTCCCTGGTGGTTCAGTGGTAAAGGGTCCACCTGTCAGTGCAGGAGATGCAAGGGATGTGGGTTCGACTCCTGGGTCGGAAAGATCCCCTGGAGTAGGAAATGGCAACCCACTCCAGTATTCTTGCCTGGAGAATTCCACAGACAGAGGAGCCTGGGGGGTTACAGTCCATGGGGTCACAGAGAGTCAGACACGACTGAACACGCATACACATGCACACACCCAGACACAGGAAAATAGGTCTGAGAGCCAGAGAAACAGAGAGGGAGACAAGCAGCCTCAGCAAGATGAAACCTAATACAATGAAAGGTATTTAGAGAGGAAGGAAGAGTGTAGGGGCTCCAGAGGCGCACCGAGGATCAGAAAGACAACAGTGGGGAGAAAGACACAGAAGAGGCAGGAGTTAGAGGGTGCGGTATCTGGAAAGACTGAGAAAAGGGTGTGACATGGAGGGACTAAGGGGTCAGAGAGGGAGAGCCACGTGTGGGAACCTGCAAGGGACAGTGGCCAAGAGGTGAGCCTCAAGCACTGACCTGGGCGTCTGGCCGCTTGCTCTCCAGGGAGAGACTGGGAGCTGGGCCTGAGATCCCCTCCCCCTGCCCTCGGCCCAGTTCCTGCCTCCTCCTTCCAGCTCACCTTTGTTCCCCACTGCCCCACCCATCCAGTCACCTATCAGTTCTTCCCCTCACCTAGCCCAGGGCCAGAACTGCCCTAGACACACCCCCCATCTGTGGACTCACTCTTAGGAGTGACCTCTGTCTCCAACCCAGGGAGGTTCTTCAAGGTTCACCCATAAACTTGAATTGACCGCGCCCCCCTCCCCTTACCTTAAATCAGTTTGCAAGGAGCCCTAGATCTCCCCCAGTCCTTGGCCTGCCCTAGGTCCCCAGGCTGCTGGCCTGGTCTTCATCCATAGGTTCCCCCAATCAATAAGCCTAAGTCTCTTTCTCCGGTTCCCTGGATTCCGGGCCTTCATCCCCACCCCATTTCCAGAACCCGGCTCCAGACCTGAGTTTTCATTCCTGGATCTCTCAATCCTGGTTCTGGTTCTCCATCTCCACCCCACACCACTAGTACCCCAGTCTCGGGCCTGCGTATACGTTCCTCTTGGTTCCTGAGTCCTCCTGATGATTTGGGCCCATGTCCCGGACCCGGGCCCTCCTCACACGCCGGGTCCTCCTTCACACAGCCCCTCTAGTCATCATCAACTGTCCGCACCAGACCCAGGGGTGGAGGGGAGGGGTGTGCATCCGCTCAGCCAATGGCCGCGCGGCCGGCCTGAATTGCACCAATGAGAGTGTGCGGGGGCGTGACTAGTCGACTCGCGAGCTTTGTGCAAGGGCTTGCCGCGGAAGCGCTGGAGAACTGGGCGGGGTATCGCCTTTCGCGAGATCAGCCGCCATTAAAGATGAGGGCACAAGCGCAGCAGAGGCGGCTACACGGTCCTATGGCAGCGCCCCTGTCGCCATCTTTATTGAGGGCACGTGGGCCTGTCCCATTCTTTGAGTTTATAAAAGAGAAGGGGGCGTAGGGGAGGAGGTCTTTAACTGTAGATAGAGAATGATCTTAACACATCTAACAAAGAACAGAGATACGCAAAAACAGTAAAAGAAGCAGAGGCAGTAACACACTTAGACATAGAGCAGAAAAGAGATATAAACAAAGACAACAGAATTAAGAATGTGCAAGGTAAGGACATAAGAAAACCCAGAAAATTATGGACGCATAGAGAGATGGGGACAGACACTTTTGGAATGAAAACCAGGAAGGAGAGGCTCATTAATTCACAAACTGTTTACCTTGGGCAAAAACTGGGGACATCATGGCATAAATATTTGCCCAGTCAAACAGCAAGACAGAGACACAGGAAAGAGAAGGGGAGAGACAGTATCTGAGAGAAATATGTATCTCGGTCAAAGGTGAGGGGCAGAGAGAATGTTGGAGGCTGAGAGGAACTGAGACCAAGAGACAGAAAGCAAACATGTAGACAAAGAGACATAGAGAGGCAAAGACACGAGGAAACTGAAAGAAATAAGGCAAGAATAATATCAGGTGACCTAGAAACAGAACTGTAGATATAAAGACACATGCTGGAGGAGAAAGGAGTGAGCTTGCTACAAATAAGTAAATGGAGGATGAAGTTCATTCCCTGCAAAACAGCGTACCTAGTGTCCAACTGAGAATAGCAACAGCACCAGCTAATATGTGCCAAAAAAATGACCCTGAGAGAGGGACAGACACCCAGTAAGATGGAGAGACTGAGAAACACAGTGTGTGTGCTTAGGGCGCCAGGAAAAAGAAAGATACAGTGATCAAAGAGGCTGAGACTCAAAGACCAAGGCACAGGGACAAGGAGGGAGAAGAAAACTGTCCCACAGTTTGGTTATCTTGACTTTCACATAGACCCTTACCTGGTCCTGCCGCTCCTCTGCTTCAAGGTGTCCATTCATCTGCTAGTTCTCCGCTGTGTTACCACATCAGCAAGACACTGGGCCTGGTTCGGAGGCCATGGGTGCGTGGTATGGGCAAAGAGTCAGGGCTCATGGTGCAGGTTTGGTCTGTGGCTCTGAGAAGTAAGTGGGAGCCTGAAGGGCAAAGTAAAGGAGGCCAAGCTATTATAGGAATACTGCAGGCCCTAGAGGAAGGGCTTCCACAAGGAAGAAGTTTCCTCACTGCCGCAACCAGTCCATCTGGTCCCATCCAGTAAAGTCAATAACAAGAATAGATACTAATTTTTATCAAGCACTTATTATGAACCAAACATTGTCCTGAGCTTTTAAACTAATTTTTAAACTAAATGCTCCAAAACACTCTGTGCCAGGCCTACTGTCATCCCCCTTTTCCAGATAAAAAAGTAAGGCACCGAGAAGTTACACGACTTGCCCAAGGTCACGCCATTAGTAAGGATTAACAACAAAGCCACGAACGGAATTAGATTACAAACGATAGCACCATCTTTCTATGTCTCTGCTCCTCTCTGGATCTCCACCTTCCCTCTAGGTCTTCTCACTCTCCTGGGTCACCAATTCATCACTCCCGCTTTCTGTCTACTCCCCTTCTCAGTCTCCATTCCTCCTCCTCTTGGAATCTAAGGCTCCCCTCCCCTCTTTCAGGAGTTTTTTTTTTTTTTTACCCATCTCCTCTCTACCCCTCATCCCCAAAGCTCGGGGGGCCTCAGCTTGCCTCCTCTACGCTCCAGTACAGTGCACATCCCTCAAACTGAAACGCGCTGGACCACCTGAATCCTTCCTTGGGTAAAGCAGCCTCCCGATGGCAGGGGCAAGTAAGGTTTAGGGAAGGGCCATCTGAGGGCAGAGGTGAGCCTAAAAACTGGAAATACAGGATGCCACAAACGAAGTGCAGCAAGATTATCTCGGGTTACATCTCAAGTAAGACTTCGCGACCTGCAACCTCACCTGAGAGGCGCAGCAAGCAATAAGACAGAGGAGAGCCTCCTGGGGAAACGCCCAAAGCTTGAGGTCAGAGGTTTCCCGAGGTCCAGACTAGCCAGACAGCCCCGCCTCCTCACCTCTAACACTCGGCACTCTGGGTCCTCCGGGAGCCACAGAGAGGGCGTCGGGCCAGAGCGTCACCGCGCGACGCCCCTTACTAGCTCCGCGCGACATCTCTCTCGCTCCGAGAGCCTTTTCTTCCGGAAGACTATCAAGAACAGGGCGTGGATAGGGCTAGAGTGGCCCCCGACGTGCGGGTCCTTCCGTCCTTGGCGCCTCCTTTGTTCCCCTTTAGATGCTCCTCCACTCAATTCCGGAAACGCCCATCTAGCTGGCCTTCTGATTCACCATAGAGAGGCGTGAGTCATAGTAGAGCGCCGCGTCGCCCAAGTGATGTCAGGCAGGCGCCATACGCTGAAGGCTTTCCCCGCCCATCCCGCGTCTGCTCTTTCTTTCCGGACCTGGCTAAGGAGGAGGCGCCATCATGGTGAGCTAGCTTTGCGGCGTCCTGGGCTCGACCATCCGCCCCCATCCACTGCGGCCCCGGGCTGGGGACGTTCCAAAGGGAGGCAGGGGTTCACGGGTGTTCGAAGGAGGCGACTCCCGCGGTGGGGAGCTGTTTTGGAAGCGCGAAGGCCAGAGCTGGGCTTCAGTCTCCCACCCTTCCTGTACTTCTCTATTATATAGGTCCCATCATAGATGACCAGATTGAGGGGCAAGAAGGTTAAGTAATATGACCAGGGTTACAGTGCCAGTAAGTGGCGGACCAGGATTCGCACCCAGGAACTGGTTCCACAGCCACTCTTGTCTGTGCTGCCCCTGTATTCTGTCACTCCCCAGCCTGGAAAGTTGGGTGCTGGTCAGGGGAGTCGTCAAGCGGCTGGTGCCCGTGTTTGGGGGCCAGGCGGGCTTCCGTTCGAGATTCAATTCCCTGCCCTCTGCATTCCCTGTGACCGGAAAGCATCTATGTGTTCGTTGGAGACCCAGTAACTTTGTTTCAAAGATGTGAGTTGGGTAAGAAGTGCTCACCAAGGGTCTTTGCATACCTAAGTGGTTGGATGAATGAGAGCTATGAACAAGTAGTTCTTTACAATTCATGACTTAGTCTAAGAAATTTGCAGGAGAGCAGGCAGAGGCTGTGGTGGAAATCGTGGGCTTCCTTCAGCATTCTTAGCACTAGAGTGGGAAAGCACCTGGTCAGGTTTTTGGAGTCAAGAAGATAATGCTTGAAAAGTCGTTTTAAGATTGGTTCTGTACAGAGTACTTGAAAAAGGCTCGTTGCTTTTATGATAAAGTCAGTCCTTGGTTTGTTTCTGATAACTCCACGTGTGGGAACAAGCGTTGAGAGGTTAAATGTTATTTGCATTTTTGAAAAACATAGCTGCTAAAGAACTAAAAATTTGAGTTAATAGGGGTGCCATTTAAGGTTATTGTGCTGAGCTGACAGCTTACTGTGTAAAATTAGCACTCTTTCCCTTTTTTAAAAAAAAAAAAACAACAAGTGACTTGAGACCCAGGGAGTTTGAAGTGATTTTCCCAGATTGTTCTCAGTGTGGGTCTGGGATTAGTTATCTCCAGAGTCTGTGCCTTTAGCTGTTTCTCGCAGGTAAGGAATAATTGAAATTGTATATGTGGAATCTGCCAAACGAGAGTTGGGTTCATGGTCTTCCCTTCCTTCACCCCTTCAGGGAGTTGACATCCGCCACAACAAGGACCGAAAGGTGCGACGCAAGGAGCCCAAGAGCCAGGACATTTACCTGAGGCTGTTGGTCAAGGTGAGGTTTGGGCCAGAGACCCTCATCAAGGCCACCCCAGAAACAGAACTTCAGAGCCTCCGTGCTGGTTTCGGTCACAGACTCCCTGCAGCGGCCTGGAGCACAGGCACGAATCTGCTGCTTTCCCAGAGTTGCTGGAGATTCCAGCTTTTTCAGTCTCTGGGCCTGTTCACGGCCGGGGGGATGGTGTGGGGGATTTTCTGGATCCCTGGCCAGGCGGGACTCAGCCAGCTCTCTCCCTAGGGCTCTATGGGATGGGGGAAAGCCCTCAGTCATCTGTTTGCCCCTTTGTTAGAAAGCTGGGAGGAAGGAGGTGGGCTTGGCTGCCCTGGGTTCTTACTCTTCATTTTCCTTCCGCTCCAGCTGTACAGGTTCCTGGCCAGACGAACCAACTCCACCTTCAATCAGGTTGTTCTCAAGAGACTGTTCATGAGCCGCACCAACCGGCCCCCGCTCTCCCTTTCGAGGATGGTGAGGGGCTGATGCTGGGGGCTTAGTCAACCTGGGGGAGCAACTGGGTCATGTCTGGAGCCCAACTACGAGAAGAAGGGTGGGCTTGGAGCTCTCTAGTAGCAGCCTGGCTGTTAGCTGGCTTAACTTCATCCAGCAGTGGGTGCAGAACTCTGACCCTCCGACAGAAGCAGTATAGTGGGAGCGTTGGACTGGTTTAGCCTCATTTTCTTTCTCGCCGTGTCTGTGGGGTTGCGGTTTACAGTGTCTTATGAAATATTCCTGAGGCTTGAAGTCTTAAAGTCCTCTGTATCAAAAGCTTTCTGTAGGAGAGATCTGTTTGCATGTGTTTTGGAGGTTTCCCTGGCTGGACCTGAGAGTAGGCTTGTTGTAGTTAGAGAGGTGTGGCATGGGTGGGTTTAGCCCAAATGAGGCACAACTGTTGGCCCTTGGGACGCCTAGATCAGTGGGGTTGGATGTAAATGCCAGAAGGGACTTGTTTAATGTGTATATCACTGCCCCCTCCACTGCGCCCGTCCCAGATCCGGAAGATGAAGCTTCCTGGCCGGGAGGGCAAAACAGCTGTGGTCGTGGGGACTGTAACCGACGATGTTCGTGTCCAGGAGGTGCCCAAACTGAAGGTGAGTGGGGAGGTGTGGCTCAGGAGTACAGGGTGTGTGTCACGCGGAGGTCCTTGTCCTGCGGTGGTACTGTCAGGCTTGTGTCACCTCTGGGTGAGGCAGGCATCAGATCAGGCCTGAATTGCAGGGGGGTGGTGTGGATGGCTGGCAACCCTGGGCAAGCCCCTTCTGGGGCCCTGCCGATGGTGCCCGCTCTGCCACTTTGTTACCTCTGGACAGTGTTCCATAGGATCTCTGCTTCAGCTTTCTCACCTGTGTATTGGCTTAGGTTTGTGGTGTCAGGGGGTTTCTATATGTAAACTGGTAAGAATGGCTGCATTCTTAGGGCTCAGGCGTTTGCCTCCAGTAGTTGGTTATCAGGCAGAGTAAGCAGCCGGAACTCCTGCTGGGTCTGGGCCAGCGGACCGGAGGTCCCAGCAGCTCCTGGGTCGCTGTCCAGGGGGCTCTGACCACGTCCGTCCTCTGTCCCCTAGGTGTGTGCTCTGCGAGTGAGCAGCCGTGCCCGGAGTCGCATCCTCAAGGCCGGGGGCAAGATCCTCACCTTTGACCAACTGGCCCTGGACTCCCCCAAGGGCTGTGGCACTGTCCTCCTCTCTGGTGAGTGGTGCTTTGTGGCTCGAGGGGTTTGTCATGAGCCATTTGTCATGGGGCTCCTGGCAGCCTTTCCCTTTCTGGGTCTGGGAGGTCAGGGACAGCCCTTCCCCCACACCCCAGCCCGGGTCAGCCTGAGTCGCCCCTTCTTCCCCTTCCCTAGGTCCTCGAAAGGGCCGAGAGGTGTACAGGCATTTCGGCAAGGCCCCAGGAACCCCGCATAGCCACACCAAGTGAGTATGCCCTGCACGTCAGCCTCGCCATGTTTCCAGCTATTTCTGTCAGCCTAGAATCTTTGCTTTTCCTTCCTGGCTCTGCCTAAAGCTCTGTTGTTGGGTGTTGAGCTTCCTGCCCAGCCTGCATCACTGGTGTGGGTTCCTCAGGCCCTGTCCTGCCCCGGGTGAGGCCTGCACCTTGTCCAGTTCTGGGGTGCCCTGGTTGACACCCCTAGGGCCTAGTGCAGGCCCTTCAGCCACTCCTGGCCGTCTGGCCCCCCTGCGCTGCCAGGCTTTCCCACTGACCCCGCCTCAGTTGATGAGGCCCTCTGCTGGTGTCCCTGTGCTGCTCTGTTAGAGCAGACATTTCTCGACTCCCAGCTGGCTGGCAGGCCCCAGCATCCCCGACTCACTCTAACTTGGGCCCCTTCTCTCCTCGCAGACCCTACGTCCGCTCCAAGGGCCGAAAGTTCGAGCGTGCCAGAGGCCGACGAGCCAGCCGTGGCTACAAAAACTAACCCAAGAGTCTACCTTGTTATTAAAAAGATTTTAGATGCTAACAGTCTTCTGTATATTACTGGGGCATGAAGTAGGGGGAGGGAGAGGGTTGGAGCCCTCAAGGAGAACCCCATCATTTTGGGCAGTGGGTACCATGGCCCTCTCTTTGCCAACAAAGATCTGTATGGTCAAAGCGTGTCTCAGGTGATAAAGAATCTGCTTACAAAGCAGGAGACCTGGGCTCGATTCCTGGGTTGGTAAAATACCCTGGAGAAGGGAATGGCTCCCCATTCCAGTATTCTTGTTGGGGAGAAATCCCATGGACAGGAGCCTGGCAGGCCACAGTCCATGGGGTGCAAAGTCAGATATGACTGAGCGACTTCCATGGTTTTTACAGTAGTCACGTATGAATGTAGAGTTGGACCATGAAGGCTGAGTGCTGAAAAGAACTGATGCTTTTGAATTGTGCTGGAGAAGACTTGAGAGTCTCTTAGACAGCAAGGATATCCAAGTCAATCATCCCTGAATATTCATCAGAAGGGCTGATGCTGAAGCTGAAACTCCAATACTTTGGCCATCTGATGTGAATGGCTGATTGGAAAAAACCCTGATGCTGGGAAAGATTGAGGGCAGGAAGAGAAGGACGTGACAGGATGAGATGGTTGGATAGCATCACTGACTCAATGGACATGAATTTGAACAAACTGAGAGGTAGTGAAGGACGAGGAAGCATGGCATACTGCGGTTCATGGGGTTGCGAGAAGTAGGACATAGTGACTCAGTGACAACCCCTCTATGTAGACCAGCCTCTGGGATGAGCCCCTTAACGTGCTATGGGGGGCAGAGTCTGCAGGGGCCTGAGTGTCTGGTACCCACCCTAATCCTTGTCCAGTTCTGGGGCGCCCTGGTTGACACTCCCAGGGCCTAGTGCAGACCCTTTAGCCACTCCTGGCCATCTGCTGCCAGGCTTTCCCGGACCCTGCTGCACCTTTGGGACCTAGCAGCCATCTAAGGCTGAAGCCCCACCTCCTTCCCAGGTGTCTGGTAATGACACCTGCTTCCTTTGAACTAGCCACACCTACTCTTAAAGGACCCGTGCTCCCCCTCTGGGATCTCCACGTTAGGGATGGCTGGCAGGGCTTGGACCAGGAAATAGAAATGGGTTGGGACACCGTTGGGGAGAGGGTGAGGGTGCGTGGGAACAGGTGATGTGAGCTCCCGCCCCTGAAACCAGAGTCTGGCGGGCCCCTGGGACCTACCCTTCGGTCCCACACCCTAGACTTCCAGGGGCCTGTGATGGCCCTCCCCCTGTATTTGCACAAGGGGCTGGGTTCCCCGGATCCCAGGAAGAAACCTGATGAATAAGACAGCCCAGCCAGCCGGAAGAGCCACAGGAATAAAGGAGGTCTCCAGGCCCCTGATCTGACCTCCAGAAAGGCAAGAGGAGGGGAAGGGGATGGAGACCTGGGAGAGATGGGAGCCTGGGGAGGACTGGAGGGAGAGAGACTGGCCTGACTTTATTCCTCTTTCTTCTCTTTGCAGGGCTGGTTTGCTGTGGTCTGGCGGAGGGGAGCTGATTGGGTGCTGGAGAGGGGGTTTCTTGTTGACAGGGATCGGGGGTCCACTAAGCAGAGGTTGAGTCAGAATTGTCAAAGGGGCAGCTTGGGAAGGATGCAGAGTGGTCATCCTGGAAGTGGACAGTCTGCTGGCCGGAGACAGTGGGGTTAAGGCAGAAATCCTGGCTGGAGTGGGCCTGAGATCACTCAGAGGGCCGGATCAGTGGTCTTAGGAACCGGGGTTAGTTGATCCAGCCATTAGTCTGAATGGGCTGATTCCATTGTAACGAAACTCCCTGTAGAGGGCACCCGGCCCCGCAGCAGCCTGAGTGGGTGCGAACGCTCAGGGAACAGGGTCTTCACCCTGCAGAGGAGACAGACTGAGTTCCCCAGCTGGGAAAAGTGATGCCAAGACTTAGGGCTGCTGTGCACCCTCCCATGGCTGCGAGGAGTGGTTCACAGAGAAGGCTTCCGGTATGGTCGGCCAGTGAGGACCGATGAGTCAGGCGGCTGGTTGTCGGGAGAAACTTTCCATCAGAGCCTGCTGGTTGCTCCACTGGGCAGTCAGATGTTGAGATTGTCAGCTGGAAGCGATCCATGTCTTCCGTACCATCAAAGAGACAGCCAGAGAGGGTCAGTTAGTTGTGCTATCTGCAAGGGGCAAATGGGCAGCCCACTCTGCCTTTAGCTAGGGGACGTTTGGATGCTCAGAGACAGCCAGCCTGTTGCCTGGCGGGAGAGTCAGCCTGAGCCAGAGGCAGGGTCACCTGGAGCCTCGTGTCGCCAGCGGGGCTGGAGGGGGGCTGGCATGTCAGGAAGCAGAGCTGGGTGGCTGCAGACAGAGTCAGCCTGACCGACACGCAGGGGGCCCTTGTGGGCTCCGCCAGACCATCGGAGCCTGGCAGGAAGCTCAGGTGGCCAGCGGGCTGCTGGTCTGAGCAACGCCACGCTCCGGGCGGTCCCTCATTTGGGCAGTCCGACCGTCAGGACGACAAGCCGTCGGGACTGAGGGCTGTGCGGGTGGCATTACACGGCCACACAGAGTCTGCCTGGCTGGAGACCTCTAGATGCTTGGTGCCCAGAGACGGCCAAGCCCTCCCGGACATCCAGCCTCACCATCCTCCCCGCCAAACGGCCCGATGGCGGCCTCCCAGCTGGCAGCACTGGAAGGAACGGAGCCAGGGCCCGGGAGACTGCCCCAGACTGAGGCCAGCCCCGGCTTCCTGTACTCCGAGGGCCAGCGACTGGCACTGGAGACTCTGCTGGGCGAGGGCGTGGAGGCGTTCGAGGCCTGCCTGCGGCGTGAGGGGCTGCGGCCCTTCCTGGGCGGAGAGGAGCTCCGGGGGCCTGGTGGCAGCGGCTGAGGACTGGACAGCCGCGAAGCCTGAGCCCGACGGGGGCAGCAGAGGGAGCCAACACCGCCCACGGGGTCTCGGGCAGCCTGACCTACTGGCCGGGACAGTCGGAGGAGGCGGTGCCCATGCTGCGCCTGGGCTGGCCAGAAGACTCAGCCTGGAAAGGATCACCCGGGCCCAGCTGTACACCCAGCCGCCTGGTGAGGGCCAGCCGTCCCTCAAGGAGCTGGTGCATCAGGAGATTCGGGCCGCCCAGAAGGTGGGAGCCACAGGGGGTCCCTCCCCGAGACTCAGCCATCCTCCCGGGTTGGCCCCCAGACGTGGGCGGGAGGAAATATCACTTGGGAGCCCGGCATTCTGGACCACGCATGCCCACACTTCCCGGGATCCAGGCATCCACACAGCCCCGATCTCACCCTTGCCCTCTTAGATCTGAGGATTCCCACTCTCTCCCCAAGACCTGGGTGCCTCAGGCATCCATGCCTCTTGGACCTAAGTATGACCGCACACCTCAGTCACCTACCTCACCCCACCCCCACGGCCAGGGTGGATGTCTTTATCCTCCTTTGTGCCTCGCTTAAACGCTCAGTTGTGTCCAACTCTTTGTGACCCTATGGCCTATAGCCCACCAGGCTCCTCTGTCTGCGGGGATTCTTGTCCAAGCAAGAATACTGGAGTGGGTTGCCACTTATTCCTCTAGGGGATCTTCCCAACCCAGGGATCGAACCCAGGCCTCCCACATTGCAGGTGGATTCTTTACCGTCTGAGCCACCAGGGAAGCCCAAGAACACTGGGGTGGGTAACCTATCCCTTCTCCAGGGGAACTTCCCTACCCAAGAATCGAACCAGGGTCTCCTGCACTGCAGGCAGATTCTTTACCAGCTGAGCTACCAGGGAAGCCCTTATCCTCCTTTAGGGGGACCCAAATGAGTTTGAGCAAGCTCCCGGAGTTGGTGATGGCCAGGGAAGCCTGGTGTGCTGCAGTCCATGGGGTCGCTAAGAGTTGGACACGCCTGAGCGACTGAACTGAAAATGTCTGCCCTGCAGCCCCTTGGACGGCTTTTATGTCTCTACTGCCACGCTAAGTGTTTTTATGGGTTAACTCACCTAATCCCAAGGAGGGTCCTATGAGGTTGGGCTTCATGTACACACTGAGGAGACGGAGAAAGTGAGGCATGGCAGGTTGTCCCTTGTCTTTTAAGTGGCCGAGTGGGGCTTTAAACCAAGCCCCTCTGGCCAGTGATTCAGGGTTCAACACCACCACCTTTTTCTGCCTGCCAGCTCCAGGCTCCTCAGCATTTCCCTGTCCCCAGAGCTCACCTTGGAGGCCTGGCAGGTTATCCCACCTCAGGACCAGGTATACAGCTGCCCCAGTGAAAGGCCTCCAGCCCACCGAGCCGTGGAGCCTGACAGCCATGTAGTGTCAAAGCCCAGGGGTACTGCTGCAGACGTGTGCTTTATGACAGTTTTCCAGCAGTTAGAGGTGGAGGGGGCTCCAGAAAGGCTGTTTGCTTCTCATTCACACATCGTTGTTCAGTCTCTAGGTCATGTCCGACTCCGACTCTGCGACCCCATGGACTGCGGCATGCCAGGCTCCTTTGTCCTCCACTGTCTCCCGGGGTTGGCTCAAACTCCTGTCCCTTGAGTCAGTTCACACATAGGCGCTGAATGAACAGTAGTACGTGTCTCGGGGTCTCCCCCTCAGCTTCCCTGAATGTCCCACGGAGCCTGGACCAATAAACGCCCTGGAGGGACCTCACCCCCGGAATGTGCCCCCCAAGCCCCAGGCTCCACCCACAGCCCCTCTCCCCACCCCCTCAGCTGGTGGCCGTGGTCATGGACGTCTTCACTGACCCAGACCTGCTTTCGGACCTGGTGGAGGCTGCCACTTGCCGCTGGGTGCCCGTCTACCTGCTCCTGGACCGTCAGCAGCTGCCTGCCTTTCTGACGCTGGCCCAGCAGCTGGGGGTCAACCCCTGGGCCACTGAGGTAGGGGCCAGGTGGCTGGAGGGTGACACCTAATTCCCTGGCACTGGGGTGGAAGCAGCGGGGGGCAGACCCTTCCAGGGGGTGCTAGGTCATCAAGGTGGATGCTGGCTGAGAGTGTCCTCTGAGATCTGATGCCCATGGCATGGGGGTGTGGCAGCTGGGGTGAGCCTTCCCGTGGGGTCCGTCAAAGTTAAGGCTATCCACAGGAGACCCCTGGGGAAGCTGGGACAGACCCCCCATGGGCCACCCAGGTAGGAGCAGCCTGGAGGGAGGGCACCGGGTGGAGGTCAGGGGGGAGGGTCGGGTCGGCCTGAGCAAGGGCGTGCCCTCCCACCGCAGAACCTAGACATCCGAGTCGTGCAGGGCTGCAGTTTCCAGAGCCGCTGGCGTCGGCAGGTGAGCGGCAACGTACGGGAAAAGTTCGTGCTGCTGGACGGCGAGCGGGTCATCTCAGGATCCTACAGGTGCGGTGCCCCCGACCCCACACCGCCCGGAGCTTGGGTCTCCAGCTCCCCCTCAGCTGGCAGTGGGGCATGCCCTTCCCCAGACTCTCTTTCCTCCCCTGTAAGATGGGTCTGTACCCACCCCTGCCCGGGAAAGGAGGGGTCTTGTGACAGAACAGGCTGGCACTGAACCTCCCTCCTCCCACCAGGCGGCGTTGTGGCCTGGGGGTAAGTCTTCATCTCTTTGGCCCCAGCACTTCGTCATCTGGGAAACTGGGCTCCCAGTGTGTGTGAGCTCCCATTCCAGGGGGACCCAGACTGGAGTCCAAGCTCTGCTTTGGGTGGCTGTCTCTACCTCTTTGAGCATCTATGCAAAAATCAGAGGGCTTCCCGGGTGGCGTAGGGGTAAAGAACCCACCAGCGCAGGCAGGAGTCATAAGAGACATGGGTTCCATCCCTGGGTCAGGGCTTTCCCATCTGCAAAGTGTGAAAATAGCAGCATTTACTTCTGGGAACAGCATGGCGCAGGGCACGTAGACGCCGAGCCTGATGGCCTGGGGTCAAATTCTAGCTCAAAGTTACTGGCTGTGTGACTTTGTGCAACTGACTTCTCCTCTCTGTGCCCAAGTTTCTCCCACTAGACAATGGGATGGTCTGGTTGGAGCATCTAGAGCAAGGTTACTCAAGACAGGTACTGCTCATGTTTGGGGCTGGATGATTCTGTATTGTGGGGGAGCTTTCTTGGGCTGGATGGCCCCCTACCCAGGAGATATGAGCAGCATCCGGCTTCCCCAGTTATGACAACCCAAACCATCTCCAGACATTGCCAGGTTCCCCCACCCAGGGGGAGGGGGAGAAGTGCCAGTTGATTACCTTTGCCCTAGCCTGGTGGCTTTCAACTTTGAACAGGCTCCAGACTCACTTGGGTGACTTGTTAAATAAAACCCAGATTTCTGGGCCCCACCCCTATTCAGCCAGCCTGGGTTGGGGCCCGAGAATTGACATTTCTAGCAAGTTCCTGGTTAATGCTGATGTTGCTGGTCCAGGGACCACACTTTGAGAACCACTAGCATTAAGACTGGGACGTTGGGGTGTTTTTTTTTTTTTGGCTGCACCTTGCAGCTTGCTGGATCTCAGCTTCCCAACCAGGGGATTGAACCTGGGGACCCCGGCAGTGAAAGCGCAGAGTCCTAACCACAGGACTGCTAGGGAATTCCCAAGACTGGGAGGTTTTGGAAGAGAATCTTTGTTCTCAGCTTCACTTGGGGAATTCCGTAAGATAATCATGCCTGGCACGGAACATAAGATGTGCTGCACCAACAGTCAGCTGTCATTTATTATTATTTGATTTTTGTGTGTGTGTGTTTTTTTTTTTTACCATATTTCATCGACTCTAAGGTGCCACCAAAGGAAAGAAACATCCTGATCCAAATCTGAAAAGATAACGCGTCTTAGAACCAATGAAATACAGTAGTCCAGTCCAACCCATCAGACACGGCTCCCCCATCACTAAATTGGCCTGGGGCTGCTTCCAGAGCATCGGGCTCCGCCAGTGGGCAGCCCTAGAATGGATGAGGCCAGGGCCACGAGAGGTTGTCCAGGGCCTCTGGCCATTTAATGGGGGAAGGGGATGCAGGTGGGGGGCAGGGGGAGCAATGCAGCTGGGAGACCAGCCCCAGGCCCTGCCCTCCAGGTCGGTCACGGCACGTGTCGGAGCAGCAGCAGCACGCCCAGCGACAGGCTGGCAGCGGCCCCCGCCAACCGGCCGCGCGTGGGGTTGGGGGCCCCGTTACACATGTGGCCGCTGCAGCAGTTGGTGGTAAGGCTGTAGGTGATGCCCATGTAGCTGACGGGCTCCTCGTGGCCGCATGAGGTGGCATGCACGCAGCCTTTATTGATGATGGGGCTGGCGCCGGGGGCCACCCCCGTGGCCCGTGAAGCAGTCCTCGTCGTCGCCACAGTGCATGCTGGTGCCCGGACAGCTTGTGGAGTCGGTCAGCTCACAGAAGATGCAGTTCTTGACGCCCGTCGTGCCGGGGGCCAGAACCATCACCAGAAGCAGCAGCCAGCCGAGGACCATGGTGGCCTGGCAGCGGTGATGGTGCCCCAGCCAGGCCGTGGGCTTCCCGGGCCTCCCGGAACTGCTGAACGGCATGCCTCGCGCCCTCGGGGCTTCTGATCTCCCAGGTCTAGCACCTGGTGCGGCCTCAGTTCCCGACGCTCCGCGTCCTTCTCTGAAGCTCCGTTGTGGCCACTGCTCTCGAATCCTCCAGTCTCAGAAACCCCCGGGACGGAGATGAGCCAGCAGCTGCTGCCCGACAGGAGTCTCTGTGGCGCGGAATGGGGGTGACCTCACAGATGCACCCCCTCCCCAGGGTTCCCACTGGCTGCTCCAGGGCTGAGGTCATAGGTGGGGAAGGGGTGTCACAATCTGAGCAGGCAGGCTGGCCCGCCGACCTGCCGGGCAGTGAGAATACTGACACCCCACGAGGTAAGGATGCTTGGACCAGCGTGTGTCATCCAGGCCTCGAAGTGGCCCTCTCTGCCGGGTGCTGCTACAGTACCCACCGGGGCGCAAGATGACATAGATCAGGGTGAGCCTGGTTTTGCAATGGGCAAACCGAAGCTTGAGGAGGAACGTGACACATCCAAGTTCCCCTGAGCCAGGAGGAGAGCCCAGGTTCATTTAATTCCAAAGAGAGCATTTACTGAGCACCTGCTGTGTACCAGCACCTGTGCTTGATTCTCTAAATCACAACCAGTGTGATCACAGGGATAGTAAGGGCACAGCTCACCATGGCTTTAATTTTTTTTTAACTCTTCTGAAGTATTTATTTATTTTAATTGAAGTATAGTTTGGAGGGATTTTTTTTTTTTTTTTGCCATTCCATGCAGCATGTGGGATCTAGTTCCCTGACCACTTATTGAACCCACGTCCTGTGCATTGCAAGTGTGGAGCTTCTTTTTCTTTTAATTTCATTATTAGGCTGAGCTGGGTCTTAGTTGCATGCAGGATCTTTTAGTTATGGCATGTGGGATCTAGCTCCCCAACCAGGGATCAAACCCAGGTCCCCTGCGTTGGGAGTGCAGAGTCTTAGCGACTAGACCACTGGGGAAGTCTTGACTCCCAGACTTTTAATGCTGAGTACCTACTGGGCAGGGGGCCCTACCCGTATTTTCTGAGTCTAATCTTCCTGTGTTTTAGTTCTGAGTGATAAATGAGCAAACAGAGGCAGGGAGCAGGCATACCCAGAGCCTGGTACACAGCAAGCAGTTAATAAGTGGCAGTCATAATAGGAAGCAACTGAGTCTTCAAAGAGTCCCAGAGGATGTCAGAATCCCATCTCTTTCCAGAGGTGGAAACTGTGGGAATGGGGCAGAGCCCAGGTTTCAACTCGTCTGATTCCAGGTGATCATTTAAGTATGTTAGCTCATGCCTTCCCATCAGCCCTTTAGGGTAGATACCTGGTTGCCCCCATTCTACAGAGGGGCATGTTGAGGTCACACAGCCTTTCCATGACACCAGGTTGGGGGCGGGCGATGCGGGCCAGGCCAGACTTCTGAGGCTGCGTGGAGATCCTGACCCTCTCCTCCACCCTCTGTGCCCCCAGCTTCACATGGAGTGATTCCCGCCTGCACCGTGGCCTGGTGACTCTGCTGACTGGTGAAATCGCTGATGCCTTCAGCCGAGAGTTCCGGACGCTATATGCAGCCTCCTGGCCGCTCCCGCCCGCGCCCACCCCGGGTCCCTTTGTTAGAGCCCTGGGGGGCTGCAGGTGGCCCACAGCCCGAACCGCGTGGCCCACCGCTGCTCCGTGGCCCCGCTGTCGCCGCCACCACCACCCGATGGCTCACTGACTCAACGCCTGGCCGCCTGCCGAGTCTTCGAGGGGGATAGGCAGGAGACCCCGGCCACGCCAGGGCCAGCTCTGAGTGACATCCTGAGGAGCGTACAGCGCGCCCGGATCCCCAGCGGCCCCCCAGCCCGGCCCAGCCGCTCCCTCTGGGACCTGAGTCGCCTGTCAGGCTCTAGTGATGGAGACAACGATGAGGTGAGACTGGGTGGCGGGCCGGAAGAGGATGGAGGCCTGTGGGGGCCCCTGTGGTGCCTGGTCCTGGGGTGGGGGAGCAAAACTGCTTCCCTGCATTCCTGATGGCATGGTCCACTTCCGGTATCCCTACTGTGTGCTGGGCAGGGGAGCACTGGTGACACTGGGCAGAGACCCTGAGAGCCTCCTTCTCTGACCCTCAGCGTTCTCACTGGGGACATGGGCTGAGCTACTGTCCCCATCCTTAGTTTGCTTGGGAGGAGGAGTCAGTGCGGTCAAATGAAATAGATTAATCACCGTTGTTACAATAAAGTCCCCAGGTGGAATTGATTTTGATTTCCTGACCTCCTCCTCCCATGGCAGTGAGGCGATACTCCTGTTAATGCTCAGGTGTATGGATGGAAAAGCTGAGGCACAGAGGGGTTGACTTTCACTTGCTCAAGGTCAAAGCAACGATCTTTTTCGGGCACCTTGCCACGCTCCAGGCCCCATGCCAAGTGCTTCCTCAGAGCTGATTAAATGTAACCTCTGCCACAAACCGTCTGAATCTGCCTGCAATGCAGGAGACCTGCGTTCCACCCCTGGGTTGGGAACATCCCCTGGAGAAGGACATGGCAACCCACTCCAGTATTCTTGCCTGGAGAATTCTATGGACAGAAGAGCCTGGTGGGCTGCAGTCCGCGGGGTCGCAAAGAGTCGGACACGACTAACCGACTAGCACTTTCACTTTGAACTGCCACAACCATTGAGGCAGATGTGATTACAGCTCTCCACTCACCCATTTCACAGGTGGGGAAACCAAGGCACCAGGGAGGAACTGGATCTCAGCCCTGGTTGCTTCTCAGGTGGAACATTTAAATGCTCTGCTCACTGGCTTCCTGGATTCGTGTGTGCTGTGCATGTTGGGCAGGGGGCTCGGGAGGTTGGGGGGTCTCGCCTTCCTTCTCCCAGCTGCTTAGACACTTGGCAGAGCCTGCCTGCATTCTGTGTCCCTGGATGCAGGCAGAGCTGGGGTCAGTTCAGCTGAGCTGTGCCCCCTCTGAGCCTCAGTTTCCCCATCTGCTAAGTGGGAGCTTGAGGCCACTCCGGAGAGAAATGAATGTCCCCAGAATCACCTCCCTCAGTCCCGATTGAGAGGAGAAGAGGGATGGGCAAGGGCAAGGTCCTCGCCTCTTCCTGGTCCTGAGCCGCCCTCACCTGGCATCACCTCCCTTGGCAAATATTCACCGCCCCCACACAGCTGGCTGCTGCTTCCTGTTCCTCTCCCCGCTGCAAAGCTGCACATGTGGACACAACTCTGCACCCCCTCTGTAGGTCTGGGGGTCCCCCAGCCTCCCCATTCACTTCCCTCCTGGTTCTGGAGACATGAAGGCCTTCTCACCTCCCTCCAACCCCTCCACTCTCATCTCCCTGCAGCCCACCTCCTCCTTCCTCCCCTCCCTCCTCCCTAAGCACCCTCTCCATCCTACCCCCCCACCCCCGGCCCTGCTCTCTCTCTCCCCAGGCTCTGGGACCCCCAAGAACCACCTCTCACCTCCCTGACTTTCCCTCCACAGCTCAAGAAGTCCTGGGGCTCCAAGGACACACCAGCCAAGGCCCTGATGAGGCAACGGGGTGCTGGAGGGGCCCCTGGAGGGAGGTGGACGCCCGCCCGCTGGCCTGGTCCCAGCCCTGGGGCGGCCCCCTGCCCCTCACCCCTGGCAGCCGCCTCCACTATCTGTCCCCGACCCGGAGGAGATTGGCTGAAGATGCTGCCTCCAAACTGTTGGAACCCAGAGGCATCCGGCAGCCAGACAGGGCCACCCAGCCAGGACTCAGGGGGCGGCCCTGACCAGAGCCAAAGCCAAATGGCTCTGGCCCTGACCCAGGCTGGTCAGACAGTGGTCACTCAGAGCCCCCCGCCTCCCTGTTTTAGCTGGGACAAAGCTTGTGGCCTTGGTGTCTGGGAGATGCCAAGGAATTCCCCCCATTTGTTCTAGAATGCGGGCAAGCCCAGTGCCCACTCTGGACCTCAGTGTTGCAGCCTAGAAAATGGGCAGGAGGTCTCCATTAGGCGAGGTCCTAACAGCATATCTCTTGTTCCCGCCGGGTCAGAACTTCTCTGAGGAGACGCCTGGCCGAGTGGTCCCCGTGCTGGGATTGTGCGGGGCTGAAGATGGGGTTCTCGGGTCTGAGGGGAGGCTTCCTGAACCCGCCTGCGCTCAGGAGCTGCGGGGTAAACGGAGCCTGCCCGCGGAGAGGAGAGAAGCGTGCGGAGCGGGTAGCCGGAGGCGCTGGGGAACAGGTCTCGGCTAGAGAGGGGAAGCCAGCAGGGCCCGAGTCTGCTTCGTGGGGGCTAAGTGGCGGATTGTGAGGGCTGCCCTTTACCTCTGCTCAGAATAAAACTGCTTTATGCCAGAAACGTGCGTTTCCGCAGCCTCCCGGGAGACCCTGGAGTCCAGACCTGGCTCCTTCGTCCCTCAGACCCGGGAGTCCTGGCCCCCATCAGCCTCCCTCCCCAAGATCCTGAGTCGGGGTCGCAGCACCCCGGGCCGGGGTGGGGTCGGGGAGTCAGGTGCCCTGCGCTGGCCTCCTGCCTCCATCTTCGCCTCTGGGAGAGGCTTCTGGGTCACCGGCCCCACAGGAGTGCGAGTGGGCTAGAGGAACTCGCCCTCCTCTGGGCCTTGGGCGCCCCCCTGGGGTCCCCACCCCAGCCTCTGAGACCCTCGGCGGCGCCCCGCCGGCGGCACATCCCCTCCGCGGCGCACAGAGTGGCCCGCGCAGGAGAGAGACGCTTTTATTCTCAGGGTCACGAGTGGGGTGCTTCGGAGGCCTGATCTGGGTTGGGGCTCGGGTCGGGACCGGGGTCGGAGTCCGGACTGGCGTCCTCGGGGTCCACGTCCCAGGGGAAGGCCGGCAGCCCCCGCATCTGCTCGCGGTAGACGCGGTCGAAGGCTTCACTCTGCGCCAGCGTGAAGTGGTTCTTCCAGTCACCGCAGACCCCTGCATGGAGCGGAGGGAAGACGGAGCTGAGGCGCACGCAGCAGGAGCGTCGCGCCCCCGCCCCCAAGATGCCAGCACCCTCTCTCCCACCTCCCGGCCCTTGCCCATGCTGTTCCCTTTGCCAGAGCACTGTCCTTCCCCTCCCCCAACCCATGTCTCCATTTTGCTGACGGCTGACACTTTATCGCTGGCCACCAGTCGCCTGGCCAGACCCCCGGACAGCATTCTTGCCCCTGCCCGTCAGGCTCTCTCTGCCCTGCTCACCCCTCCAGCAGACCTCTCCCCTTCCCCCACCAAGCTCTTAAATCTCTCCCTAGAGCATCCAGCTCCCCATCTAGCATCTTTCCCCGGCTTTGTATCACCTCCCCTTCCACCTGTCCTTCACGTCCCTGGCTAGAACAGGGCTTTCTGCCTCCAGCGCTGCTCTGACACTGGGAGCCAGTGCCTTCACCGATCACGCTGAAGGTGTGCCTCTCACAGCCACTGAGCAGGTGAGGGGTGTGACTGCTAGCTCCATGTGGAACCCTCAAGTTGCTTTTTTTTTTTTAATTTATCTTAACAAATTATTATTAGTTATTTTTACTTTTTGTTTTTTTGGCCTTACCACACAGAATATGAAATCTTAGTTCGCAGGCCAGGGATCGAACCTGCCCTCCCTGCAGTGAAGTGCAGAATCTTAACCACTGGACCCCTAGGAAATCCCCCTCAAGTTCCTCATCTCATGGGATAATCAGGGCGCCAGCCATTACCTGGAATCCTGGGGCCAAAGTCATTTGGGTCAGTGTTTTGAATTTTCACAAATACATATACCACATGTTACATGACACCCCTAGTGAGGTTTCTGGGGGGTGGCACTCCCTGTGATGGGCTGACTAGTGGCACCCCCACCAAGATGTCTAATGACCTGACCCTTCAAACCTATGTACATGTGACCTGACATGGCAAAGGGACTTTGCAGATGTGATTAAGTTAAAGATGTTAATGTTCAATGACAAACATTCCTATAAGAGGGGCTTCCCAGGTGGCTCTAGCAGTAAAGAACCCACTTGCCAACTCGAGAGGTGTAAGAGACACGGGTTCAGTCCCTGGGTCGGGAGACCCCCTGGTCCAGCATTGTTCCCTGGAGATCCATGGACAGAGGAGCCTAGCAGGCTGCAGTCCACGGAATCTCAGACTTATTCAGCTGTAGCAATTTAGCACCCACTCATTCATCATCATGGGAGGGCATGGGGCGGTCAGAGTCAGAGAGCAGAAGGTGCTTTGAAGATGGAGGGAGGGCCCATGAGCCGGGGAATACAGGCGGGTTTGAAAGCTGTGCAGGCAGGGAATTCACTCCCCCAGAGCCTCCATAGAAAACACGTCCTGACACCTTAACTTTAGCTCAGTGAGGCTGATTTTGGACTTCTGACATCCAAAACGATAAGGCAGTGAATGTGTGTTTATTTTCTTTTCTTCTTCTTCTTATTTTGGCTGCACTGCACTATTTGTAAGACCTTAGCTCCCCCACCCTTGGACCACGGCAGTGAAAAGTGCTGAGTCCTGATCACTGGACCACCAGGAGTTTCCCTGAACATGCGTTGTTTTAAGCCACTATGCGTGTGGTATTTGGTTCCATTTGGTTCCACAGGAATAGGAGATTAATACACTCCCACCCTCAGCCGGTCATCCAATACTTGACTATTTCTGCAGTGAAAGTTAATCCTAAGAAGTGTTCACGAAGAAGACTCCAAACAGCCTCCTAGCATTCAGAACTGCTATGGCAACGCCCTCCAGCGTTTAGCATCAGTTGTGTGCCAAGCTCCACGCTAACAGGCCCAGAGAGGTTAAGTGACTTGCCTAAGACACACAGCCAGGTGGTAGCCTAATGGGGCTTGGAGCCCCAGAGTCCCCTCACCTTTCCGGAGGAAGGCACCGTGGCGCTGGTCCAGCAGGCTGTGGGGCAGCAGAGAGAAGTTGGACATGGTGTTGGCCTTCATGGCTTGGAAGGACGAGTGTGCCACGACGGACTCCAGTGCCTCCTCGCTCAGCGGCCGGCCCAGGAACTGGCAGATGCGCTGCACGGAGCTGTGGAGATCCTGGGGGCAGGGGAAGCGTCAGCGGAAGGAGGGGGACCCAGGCCAGGAAGGGGCACCAGACCCGGAATCTGGATGCCTGAGTCCCCACCCCTGGAATCTGGGGGCGGGGGGCGGGGGGCAGGATTCTGCCTCTTTGCTTCAGCTTCCCCGCCTCCAGGTGGAGGGGTTAGGCCATGCTTTCTGGGGTTTCCTGCAGTGTGGGCTTTTGGAGGGTTTTGTAGGGGCAAGGGAAAGATGGGGCTGGGTCGGAGGTCACAGCAGGAGGCAGGGGTCAGTCCAGCATCTCATGCAGAGAGAACTCTCCTTCAGATTCAAAATTGGTCTGTGCTCAACCCTGCCCTGCTCCAGGTCCCAGAAGAGCCCCCACCATTCACCCAGGGCCAAACTCCTGGCCTGGCCTCAGCTCCCCTTCCTCCCTACCCACTCCCCCTCTTGCCCCTGTCAGTCATCAGCCCTTAGGCTCCTGCTTCAGCTCTCTGCCTCCTCCCCTCCTCTGTGCCCCCCACAGCCCCTAGCCCTGGCCTGGCCTCATTCTCTCCCTGTGAGCCCTCACCCCAGCCTCCACCCTGGCCTTCTCCCGGCCTCCCTGCTTCCAGTTCCCCACACTCAGAGCTGACCCTGTTCCTCCCCTACTCCCAGCCCTCCTGTGGCTTCCCAGTGCCCCAACCCCCAGGCCTGGCTTATATATATATATATATTTAACTGTACCAGGTCTTAGTTGGGGCATATGAGATCTAGTTCCTGATCAGGGATCGAACTCAGGCCCCCCTGCATTGGGAGCATGGAGTCTTAGCCACTGGACCACCAGGGAAGTCCTCCCTCTCCCCCAACTCCCACCAGGTCTGGCTTTTAAGGTCAGGCGTGGCCGGGTCTTGGTCTTTCATCTCCTTCCCTGCGCGGGTCCTCCCTGTGGGATTTGGCACGAGGCTGTCACAAATGCCCTGCAGTACCCTTCTCTGCCTGGCAAACTTACCCCTCCAGATGCCACCCAAAGATCACCTCCCTCATGACTGATGGTTCAAATCACTCTGGATTAAGCACCTACTGTGTACCCATCTCTAGTCGAGGACTCTCAGGTATATTTGTGCCAATCCTCCCAATGGCTTGGCAGAGAGGTGTCATTACCCCCGTCGGTAAACGGAGGCTCAGAGAGGGAAAGAAAGACACTTGTCTAGGGTCACACAGCCAACAAGGAGCTCAGATTTGAGTTTCCAAAGTTCACGACCCTCCCGTCTATCTCCCTGCCTTCTCTGACATGCAGCGCCTGGCATACGTGCTTGTGGTCAGCTCCACCGACCCCACGGCCCTGATTTTCCAGGTTATTCTTGGTTTCATAAGCATTTATCCTCTTGAACTGCTGATGTGTCCCAGAAATTCTAACATGTTGGCCGTTCCTCACACCCAGGGGCAGCCCAGAAGCTCTGTCAGGCTGCATGGCCCAGTTTTTGATTCAGAGGATAAAGCTGGGTGGAAAAGATAGGAGAGGGGGTGATGCCGAAGTCTTTTCTGGATCTTTCCATCAAAAGAGATTTACCAGAGTGGAAAATAAAATAAAATAAACCCATGGGATTCACCGTGAAGAGCTGTGTGCCTCAGGCAAGTTCTCAGCTCTCTCGAGGCTATACTACCTCAGTTTGCTTCTCTATAAAATGGGGGCAATAATAATATTGGGGTCAGCCATTTAAATATACCATTTTCTGGACTTCCCTGGTGGCACAGTGGTTAAGAATACGCCTGCTAATGCAGAGGGCACGGATTCGATCCCTGATCTGGGAAGATTCCACAGGCCTTGGAGCTACTAAGCTCCACAACTACAGAGTCCGCGTGCTACCACCACTGAAGCCCGCGTTCCTCGAGCTCTGCAATAAGGGAAGCCTGTGCTCTGCAGTGAAGCAGAGTCCCTACTTGCCACCAGCAGAGAAAGGCCACACACAGCAGCAAGGGTCCAGAGCAACCGAAATAGAAAATAAAATAAAATACACCATTTTTTTTGCAATTTAAAAGACTGAAACCTCTGCAATGATGGTTATTATTAGCCAGATACGCCCTTGCTCAGAACCTAATCACTCTTACCTTGCACACTATACTAACATTTTGCTGTCCCTTGTCAGATGGTTACGAGATGCCAATGCCAGGGTCTGGGGTTCTCACAGCAACCCTTGAGCCAGCATTTTCCACCCATTTTTAAGCATGAGACTTCTGAAGTTTTGAGAGATTTTAAAGAGGCTTTCAACGGCTTTTCGAACACCAAAATCCAGACTCTTTCTGCTATACAGTGTCGACAGAAACCAGGACACAAAAAATACATGAAGCACACACACATGGGATGAGAATGTGTCTGGGGCCAAGGGTGAACGAACATTGGAAACCTCTTAGGTTCCTAGCCTCTCAGAATAGAGCTCTGTTAAGAACATAGAACAGGGGACTTCTCTGGCAATCTAGTGGTTAAGACTATGCTTCTAATGCAGGGGGCTTGTGTTCAATCTCTGATTAGGGAACTAAGAGCCCACATGCCTTGAGGTGCCACAGATTTTTTTTTTTTTTAAATTTAAAAAGGAACATGGAACATTGGATACATTCACTGTGGATTTGGTCCAACTAGAAGCCCAGCATTCTCCTTGCAGTCAGGTAAAGCTGTAGTCATTTTTCATGGCCTCTTCTTCCAGGCAGCCTTCCCTGATTGCCCCAGCCAGAAGGGCTTTCTCTCCCAGATGCCTGCCCCAAGGACGTTCCACAGGGTCCAGCCAGGCTCTCTGTCTGCTTCCAAAGACTACTTTCTTCCACTGCTTCCCTCTGCCTTTCAGGTCACAACCACCAGGAAGCTTCATCACTTCTTGAGGGTCAGGGTTCTGTAGCATCTCTCTTAACCTATAACCTCCCTTGCTTAGAGCCCACCTGTGGCTCCCACCTACTCAGAAAAAGCCCAAGTCCTCACTCTAAGCCCTGTCCCCTCTCTGCCCTATCTCATCCCACCCCCTCTCAGCTCTGGCCTCTTGGCTCCCTTTGGAACACTTCAAGCATGCTCACCTCAGGGCCTTTGCACCGGCTGTTCCCTTTGCCTGAGACACATTTTCTCCAGGGAGCTCCATGGCTCTCCCCTGACCACCCTTCTGAAAATCGCGCCCATGTGCATTAGGGATGCTCTGCTCCCCGCTTGTCTTTTCTCCTTAGTTCTGTGGGAAGCAGAGCTGGTGAGTGGGAGGAGGGAGGGGGAGCGGGGCTGAGGTGGGGGAAGGGATCACCTGCTGCATCTCCTCGTAAGTGATAAACAGGAAGTTCTCTTTGCCCTTCATCCGAATCCAGCCCTTAATGTGGTCGAACCAGGAGCCGAACTGCACTGCGAGCAGAGAGACAGGAGGGTGAGGGACAGGGAGCCAGGCCAGCCCTCCTGGGGCTTGAAGGAGCCCAACCAACGCCCCATGGCCCAGGCTTGGCCCCTCAGAGCTGGAGGCCTCCCTCCAAGCCCCGCACCATCCCACCACCCCGTCTCTGCCTCGCTGTCTCTCCCCACTTCCTTCTTGGCCCTCCTCTGTCCCTTCTCCCATCTGGGCCTCCTCGGGGCTCACCAGCACCCCAACCTCACGTGCCCCAGTTCTCACCTTCGCCTTTGAGGAAGTTCTCCAGGAACTGGTCGGGCGTGCCAGGATCCTTCAACTGCCTGGCGATCTTGGAGTAGTGATAGAGTGAGACTGCCACATCCCGGGGGTTCCGGCCCATGTAGATCACCTGTGTGGGGGCAGAGGGAGGAGGGGGAGAGGGTGTCAGCCCCTGAGGTTTCCTGCCCTCCAGCCCTCTCTCTTCTGATCTCTGCAGCAGGACAGACTCAGGGTAGACTTCTGGAGGGACTTCCCAGCTAATTGGGGTTCAGATCAGTTCGCCTTGGTCCACAGCAGGGGAGGGCACCCTCCAGCCACCCTCTGGGAAAAGAGAGGGACTGTTTTGACACCAGGTGGAGAGGCAGTCTGGCTTCAAGAAATAAAGAGTGAAGGAGACAGGCATGCAGGGCAGGTGATGGAGATCATGGTAAGGGGCGATGACCAACAGAGAAAGGCAGCCACCTCTGCTCCCTATTCCCACGGCCGAGGTCCCAGCCTCCTCCCCAGCCTCCCAGCCTCCACACGGCCCCAGAGGCTCTTTCTACACCGACACCTGACTGTGCCCTCCTTGGCCCTCTGCCCCAAGGCGGAGTCCCAGCCCCTGGGCCTGGCATTCAAGGCCCTGATGACCCAGTTCCAATCTGTCTGCCAGCTTGATGTTCTGCTACTAGCCTTAATCCAGCCCCATCAGATATGTCCTCTCTCAAGACCAAGGTTAGCCATGCAGGTGGTCAGTCACACCTACATGGCCAACATCCAACAAAAACCCTGGATGCCGAGGCTCGGGTGAGCTTCCCTGGTGGGTGACACTCCATGTATGTTGTCACATGTCTTTGCCAGAGGACTCATCACTGTCCATACAGCTCCACTGGGACAGACCCCATCAAAGCTGGTGCCTGGGCTCTTGTGGATGTGCTCCCAGGCACCTCTTCCCTTCACCAGCTTTAATTTCTATCCTTTCTTTGTGCTAAGTCGCTTCAGTCATGTCTGACTTTTTGCCACCCCATGGACTGTAGCCCACCAGGCTCCCTCTGTCCATGGGATTCTGCAGGCAAGAATACTGAAGTGGGTTGCCGTGCCGTCCTCCAGGGGATCTTCCCAATCCAGGGACTGAACCTGAGTCTCCCGTGGCTCCTGCATTGCAGGCAGATCCTTTACCGCGGAGCCACCGGGGAAGCATGTCCTTTCACTGTAATAAGCTATAACTGTGATCATAACAGCTTTGCTGAGCTCTGTGAGTCCTTATAGTGAATCACTGAGCCTGGAAGTGGTCTTGGGGACCCCCTGGGTTGCAATTCCCACCACTTCTGTGTCCACACTCACTCCCTTCCTTGGTGATCCCACCAGTCTCCGGCTTGAATTCCTCTCTCCATCTCTATTTCTTTATCTCCGTCTGTCTCTGTCTGTTTCCATCTCTGTTTCTCTCTGTCTCTATTTATGTACACACACATCTCAACAGGTTACAAATATGCCCAGCACACATCACTCTTGTCAAGCCCAGATTCGTCTCTCTCACTGTCCACCGGCATCCTCCACTTGGGTCACAGCAGAGCCCCCCACCTTCCCCCTGAACCTCTCCTCCCCTTCTCAGTCCACGGCAGCCCCAGCCTCCCAGCTCCTTACTGGACATGCCAAACCCCCTGCCGTCACCCTTGACTGATGCTCCTCTCACACTCACATCCAACCTGCCAGCACATCTTCCTGGTTCCAGCTTCAGAATGCACTACAAGCCCAGCCCCTTTCCTTCACCTCCACAGCCACCGCCCTGTTTGTCTCCACGGCCACCTTGCACCTGGCCTCCTCCCAGGCACTCGGCTTCTGCCCTCGCCCTGAGCGTCTGTTTCCTGCCTTGCAGCCAGAAGGCACCCGAGAAAACCTAAGTTGGTCCCCGTTTCTCCTCTGCACAGAGCCCTCCCCTGGCTCCTGTCCCCCTCAGAGACAAGCAAACTCCCCACCAAAGCCCGTGTGGCCTTTCCACATTGTGGCCCCTGTTAAATCCCTGACCTCATCTCTACTCTGCTCCCGCTTGCTCACTTAGATTCAACCACACAGTCCTGATTAGACCTTAGGCCTACCACACCCACCCCAGGGCCTTTGCACCTTCTCAGGCCACTGCCTGGAACATTCTTCCACCATCCCTGACACCCCCGTGGCTCCTCCTCTCACATCTCAAGTCTTTACTCAAATGGCATTGTCCTGCAGAGGCCTCCTTTGACCCCTCCCCTATTTAGAACTGCAACCCTTACCTCTAACTCCAACCCGCGCCTTCTCCTCCTTCTCGATGTGAATATATCATCTTGGATGTATTAACTATTTTCCTTTTTAAAAAAGATGCTTATGTAAATTTATTTGGGATCCAGGATCTTAGTCCCCTAACAAGAGATCAAACCCAAGCCTCCTGCAATGGAAGCATGGAATCCTAACCACTGGACCGCCAGGAAGCCCCAGCATTTTCCTTCTCTCTTCCATCTGTTCTTGGCTTGCCCCCTTTAGAGCGTGGGCTCACAAGGCAGGTGTTCCTGGGCACGTGTTTGCTGCTGTTCTAGATCAGGACCAGGCACATAGGGGCTGCTTAATATGCTGAGTTCATCAGAGGGTTAAGCTCCACCCTTCCTCGACCCCCCTGATACACACACACCCCTCCCTCCTCCTGTACCTTGGCCTTGGAATTGAAGAAGGCCTTGGCGAAGAGCTGGATGGGGAGGTGGGAACTCATGAGGCGGGGGCTGGGCTGGTTGGGAGGCTGAAGGCGCCCATGATGGCTTCACACCAGGGCGACCGCTTCCAGATGGGCACTGAGTGGATCCAGGAGGGGTCCCCGTCCTTCAGGATTAAGCTCAGGATCTCAATCATCCAGTTGGTCCCTGTTGGGAAAAACTGGGCAAGTTAATCAGAGGTAGGGCTTCCCTGGTGGTTCACATGGTAGAGAATCCACCTGCACTGGAGGAGACCCAGGTTCGATCCCTGGGTCGAGAAGATCCCCCTGGAGGAGGAAATGGCAACCCACTCCAGTATTCTTGCCTGGAGAATTCCATGGAAAGAGGAGCCTAGGGGGCTCCAGTCCATGGGGTCGCAAAGTGTTGGACACGACTGAGCCACTAACACTTTCACTTCTCCCCTGTCTGCTGGCTGGATGCAGAGATGCCAGTGGAAACTGGGGCTCCTGGGGATGGCAGAGCCATAAAGCAGAAGAAGTGAGGATGCTGGAAGCTGCATGGATACCCTCCCTTCACTCCATCCATCCCTCACTGGTTGTGCAGGAGGCAAATACCCCCACCCCACCTCCACCCCCAGGGTACACAGAATTCATTCCCTATGGACCAAAACTCCAGGACCGTTAAGGGAGAAGGCTGGGTCCTGTCCAGACCACGTAGTTTTCATTCTTGAAATCAGGAGACTTGCCCAGCCACACTTGGAGCAGAAGGGATCCTTGGAGTTCAAAGGGGAATGATGTCAAGACATGTTCTACCTAGACCCCTTCCGGTAAAATTCATCTTAGCTAAGAGTTGCGTGTGCACACATGGGAAGATCCTGAGATATACCAAAGATGGACTGTGAACCAGGCAAATCAAAATGATTGGCCAAAGAAAACCCAGAAGAAATGCCCCATAAAAGTAATTCAAACTGCCACAAAGGTGCGACTCAGAGACTCTCCCCCTGAGTCGGCCTGTGTACCTTTTCTTCTTAATAAATAACCTGACTCGTGTCGTGACTCTCCTTTTGGTAGAAATTCTTTTCTGCAAAGCCAGAGGGCCAGGGCCCTTGTCACTGCCCACTGGTCTAGTGGCTGGGATCTGCCGCTCTTACCGCCTCAAGCCAGCCACTCTCTGGCTGGGAACCCAAGCCCAGCTCTAAGCCATTGCAGGCCGAGGCCATCTGAGATCAGTTAGAATTTACAGGAATGAGAAATAGATTTTTTTTTTTTTTGCCTCACTGCTTGGCTTGTGGGATCTTTGTTCCCTGACCAGGGATTGAGATCAGGCCCTGCAATGAAAGCATGGAATCCCAACCACTGGGCTGTCAGGGAATTCCCGAGGAATAAATTTCTATTGGGTCAGTTTAATGAGATTCTGAAGCACTCCATTAATACACAGAGGAAGCTGGAACTGAATTCAGGTGGCTGGACTTAAAATCTCAGCGCTTTCACCGCCCCTTCTTGGGAATAAGCCCTTGATTTCTTTGGTGGTGGTTTAGTCACTTAGTCGTGTCGGTCTCTTGCAACCCCACGAACTGTAGCCCGCCAGGCTCCTCTGAACATGGGATTTCCCAGGTAAGAATACCGGAGTGGGTTGCCATTTCCTTCTTCAGGGGATCTTCCTGATCCAGGGATCGAACCCAGGTCTCCCTCCTGCTTTGCAGGCGGATTCTTAACCAACTGAACCACAGTGCCACAAACATCATGTTGTAGGAAGGGATCTCATTCATGACCCGGTTCACAAGACTGGGTTCCAGGAGACTGCCGGCAGGCCAGATGAGAAATAACAATAATATGAATCGTCGCTTGGCCTTCGTGTTACATCGTCCTGGATTCTAACAACTACCCTGTGCCAGTTCCCAATGTATTGTCTCTCAGCTCCAAACCCATTCTGGGTTCCCTGTTCCTTGACACTGGAGCTGGAGAGGATGATCAGATCTGTTGGCCACCTGGCGCAATGTGACGCTTGGTCAGTAGAGGGCGCTGGAGGAACCCTGCAGAAGGATGTGGTTTCTCTTCCTGGTTCTGCTTCTCCCAGAAGGCTTTTTTTTTTTTTTTAATATTTATTTATTCATTTTTAGTTGAGCTGGGTCTTCCTTGTGGTGTGAGGGCTTCTCACTGAGATGGCTTCTCTTGTTGCAGAGCAGGGTCTCGAGGAATGCGGTCTTCAGTAGTTGTGGCCCACGGGCTTAGTTGCTCCCTGGCATGTGTGATCTCCCTGGACCAGGGATCGAACCCGTGTCCCCTGCACTGGCAGACGGATTCCTAACCACTGTACTACCAGGGAAGTCCCCCAGATGGCTCTTGCGATGGACAGAGGCCAGCAGTGCAGTGCGCAGAAAGATGCAGCGGTGTGTATGCAGTTTCTATTGTGTATGAATGCAAAAGACGGGAAACCAGGAAATGTGAATAAATAAGGAACTAGTTAAACAAGTTAAACAAGGATTCTTCTACATCCAATGTTATGAAATACTATGGAACTGTAAAAACCAACAACCCCGGGAAGCTCTTTGTTTACAGTTCTAAGATGGGATGATATCAAAATACAAGGAAAAAAGAAGCCAAAACCATTAAAAAAAAAAAAAGGCAGAATGATGTGTATCATTTGTTAACTTTTGTGGGAAAAAGTAACCAAAAAATGTACATTTTTGCTTGTATATAAAATTCTTAATCACAGAGACTGTTGGTGACTTGGGAAGAGAGGAATCTTTTGTACCTCTTTAATTTTGAACTATGAATACATGACTTTTTAAGAGAAATTAAAATATTTTAAACTTAAAAAATATCTAGGATAACTAGACACCATATGCAAACAAAGAACCTTGATCTATACATCATACTATATGTAAAAATTATCTTAAAATGAATCTTAGACTTTAGTGTAAAATCTAAAACTAACATTTCTAGAAGACAAAAAAGCCATCTTTATGACCTTGGTTTAGGAAAAGTTTCCTTAGCTATGACATCAAAGTCTGATCCATTAAGGAACAAATTGACAATTAAATTTAAAATTTTGCTCTGAGAAGACACTGAAAAGAAAATGAAAAGACAAGCCACAGACCTGGAGAAAATGCCTGTTAAAAGCATACCTGATAAAGGATGCATACTCAGATTACATGAAGAGCTCTCAAAACTAAATAATTAGAAAATCAACCAACCAATTAAGAGTAAAAAAAAAAAATCTGAGCAGATACATTGCTGAAAAAGGTATATAACAGTGGACTTCCCGGGTGGTCCGGTGGGTAAGAATCCACCTGCCAATGCAGGGGACACAAGTTGGATCCCTGGTCTGGGAAGATCCCACATGCCTCAGAGCAACTAAGCCCGCTCACCACTATTAGTCAGCCCTGGTTCCACAACTAATGAAGCCTGCGTGCTCTAGGGCCCACGAGCCAAAGTTTCTCAGCATGTATGCCACAGCTATTGAAGCCTGAGCGCCCTAGAACTCACACGCCACAGCTACTGAGCTGAAGGGCTGCAGCCTCTGAAGCCCGCGCACCTAGAGCCTATGCTCTGCAGCAAGAGAAGCCGCTGCCGTGGAGAAGCCCACGCACCACAATGAAGAGTAGCCTTCACTTGCTGCAGCGAGAGAAAGCCTGCACAAAAAGCAAGGAAGACCCTGTGCTGCAAAAAAAAAAAAAAAAAAAAAGATATATGCTGGTTTGTAAGCCTCTGAAAAATGCTCAGCTTCATTAGCCAGTAGAGACATGCAAATACAAGCCACAATGAAATACTAAAGCACGTCTTCTAGGATGATTTTGCAGGGACTTTCCTGGTGGTCCAGAGGTTAAGACTTTCTGCTTCCACTACAGGTAGCATGGGATCTGTCTCTGGTTGGGGAACTAGAATCTCACATTCTCTGCGGTGGGACCAGAAAAAAAAAAAGAGTGGTTAAAAAAACTGGACAATATCAAGTGTTGACAAGGAAACAGAGCATCTGGAGTCCACCGATCTTGCTGGTGAGAACACAAGAGGGTAAACCAGCTTTCCCAAAAGTCCAAGATGGTTTCCACTTTGGAACCAGTTTGGCAGTTTCTCAAGTTAAGCGTATGTCCTTCCATAAACTCAACAATTCCACTGCTAAGTATTTACCAAAGATAAGCGGAGAAGTATTTCCATGCAGAGACCTGTGTGAAATGAATTATGGCAGTTGTATTTGCCATACTCAACCCAACCTAGAAACAAGCCAAGTGTCCTTCAGCAGATGAATGTATAAAACCCTCATGGTCCACCCATTTTCTGGAGTACTCCTCAGCAATCACAAATGCAACAACTTGGATGAATCTACAATGCGCCACTGCGGGCAGGTGTAGGAAGGAGAGGGAGGGACAGATGGAGAGAGTAGCGTGGAAGCGTAGGTAACACAGACAGCCAATGGGAGTCTGCTGTCTGACTCAGCGAACTCAGACCCGGGCTCTGTGACAACCTGGAGGGCCGGGAGGGGGCGGGAGGTGGGAGAGGGACTCAAGAGGGAGGGGACATACGCAGACCAATGGCTGATCCATGTTGACGTATGGCAGAAACCAACACAATATGGTAACTATCCTTCAATCAAAAATAAATTAAGAAAAGAATAAAATACATTACTCTGAGTGGAAGACGGCAGTCTCAAAAGTTACATGCAAAACCACAGGGGCAGCAATCGGATGACCGGTTGCTGGGGGACGGGGTGAGCAGAGCTGACCACGGAAGGGTGTGAAGGGATTTCTGAGGGCAGGGAAAGTACCGAGTCCTAACAGCTCAGGGCGCCACTACATCTCAATTGTAGTGTTTCCTGTGTATGTCTTTCAAAATTCACAGAACTCCAAGAGAAATGAAAACATGTCCATAGACACATTTGTATAGCAATGTTCCTACAAGCCTTATGGAGTCTGAGAGTGAAAACAGCCCAACTGACTGCTTATCAACTGATAAACGAATAAGCAGAGCATATATACCCAATGGTATACCCCTTCAGAAAAGAATCCACCAGCAGTGCAGAAGGTGCGGGTTGGATCCCTGGGTTGGGAAGATCGCTGGAGAAGGAAACGGCAAGCCATTCCAGTATCCTTGCCTGGAGAATCCCATGGACAGGGAAACCTGGCGGGCTACGGTCCATAGTGTCACTGAGAGTCAACTGAACAGGCAGTACACCCATATCACAAAATATTATTCTGCTATAAAAAGGAATGAAGCACTGACAACGATGGGTGTCAACCTCAGAAACATGCTGGAACCTCCCCGGTGGCTCAGTGGTAGAGTCTGCCAGTGCAGGAGACAGAGGCTTGATGCCTAGTCCGGGGAAGATCCCACGTGCTTCAGCGACTAAGCCCCAAATGCACCACAGCTACTGGGCCTGGGCACTAGAGCCTGCAAAACCACAACTCCTGAGCCCATGTGCCGCAACGACAGGAGCCTGTGCAACCTAGAGCCCTTGCTCCACAGCAAGAGAAGCCACTGTGATGAGAAGCCCGGGCACTGCAACCGGAGGGCAGCCCCCACTTGCCACAGCTGGAGAAAGCCCACGCACCCACGAAGACTCAGCATACCCCAAAATAAATAATAAATAAATAAATAAATTTTTTAAAAGTAGGCTAAATGAAAAAAAAAAAAAAGCCAGACACAAAAGACCAGCTATTGTACTATTCTATCTACACGAAATGTCCAGAATGGGCAAAGTCATAGGGAAAGAAAGCAGAATAACGGTGCCTAAGCCTTGGGGGTGGGGGGTGGGGGTGGGGAGCTGATGGCTAATGGGTACAGAGTTTCTTGTTGAAAGTGAAGTGAACGTGTGAATGCCTCAGTCATGTCTGACTCTTTGCAACCCCATGGACTGTGGCCCGCCACGCTCCTCTGCGCATGAAATTCTCCAGGCAAGAATACTGGAGTGGGTAGCCATTCTCTTCTTCAGGGGATCGTCCTGACCCAGGGATCGAACTCACGTCTCCTGCATCGCAGGCGGATTCTTTACTATCTGAGCCACCAGGGAAGCCCCGCAAGGAATGGAAATATTCTAAAATTGACTACAGTGATGGTTTGCACAACTCTGTGAATGTACTACAGCCAAAGAACTGTGTACACTTTCCAATGGGTGGATTTGGAAGTACACAAAGTGTATGGTATGTGAATTATTAAGTGTTACCCGAAAACTCCTCACAGAACTCTATGTTAAAAACGGTGAATATATTTTGAAATTCTTCAAAAATATTTTGGAAAAAAAAATCTTTGTTCAGAGCTGCGTCTCTGCACCTGGCAGACAGTTAGTAAATAGCATTTCAGTAACCAAGTGGAGAAAATGAAAATCTTTCCTTCCGCCCTCTCTTCCTCCCTTCCTCTCCGCAAATATTTATTGAACGTGTTTCATTGTTTTAGGCTCAACGAACACAGTCACGATCAAGAGGAACCAGAGTATCTACCCTCATGGAGCCAGGTTCTAGTGAGGAAGGCGGACACTAAATCAACCAATGAAAACATAGTACAGTGGCTGGCAGGGAAGACAAGTGTGAGGAGAGCTCAAGGATGGAGAAGCTGTTTTAGCCAGAAAGGTCTCAAAGAGCCAGCGTAGCGGCCGGGAGGGAGCGAGGCACCCAGGGGATCGGGGAAGGGTGCCCCCTGGCGGAGGGACCGGCCACTGCAAAGCCTTGGCTCTGAACAGACCAAATAGGTCCCCGTCCCCACCGCCCCTCCCGCCTTCTCCCCCTCTGTCGTCGGTGTCCCCCTCTCACCCTCGGCCCCACACTCGCCCAGCACTCTCCCTAGTGCCGCCCTCCCGGCCCGGCCCGGCAGGTACCTGACTTGGGGTAGGTGACGATGAAGATGTCATCGTCCTGTACTTCGGCGTCCTCTACCATGCTGATGCTCTCGGGTGAGTAGATGCCCACGGGGAAGGGGATGCCTTTGTACCTGAAGTATTCGCCTGACAAATTCTGGCTGTAGGAAGGTAGGGGAGACACCGTGAGGACCGGAGACAAGGCATGGACAGAGGTCACCCCTGGGAGAGCCCGCTTTTTTAAATTTTATTACTGTTTTTTTTTCCCATGCTGCCTCAGGCAGGATCTCAGTTCCTCAACCAGCGATTGAACCAGCGCCTCCCAGTGGAAGCTCGGAGTCTTAACCACCGGACTGCCAGGGAAAACCCAAGGGGCCTGCGTTTGAGCGTCCTCCAAGGTCCCAGGAGTCCAGCTTTACAGCAGAAACTTCCAGAACTGATGGCGACAGAAGTAGAGGAGGGATCTTGGGGCAAAGGACAGAGGGCGACCAAGGACATGGCCGAGGGGCACCCCGTTCATTAGTAGGACTTTCTCTGCACCTCACTTCCTCATCTGCAAAGTAAGGCTGATTTACTAACACCCGGTAACAATTCTGGGCTTCCCTGGTGGCTCAGAGGGTAAGGAATCTGCCTGCAATGCAGGAGACCTGGGTTTGATCACTGAGTCAGGAAAATCCCCTGAAGAAGGGAATGGTACCCCACTCTAGTATTCTTGTCTGGAGACTTCCATGGACAGAAGAACTTGGCAGGTTACAGTCCCTGGGGTCCCAAGGAGTCAGACACAACTGAATGACACACTCTGACTTCACTTCATAACGTGCATATGAAATGACAATGATTGGTATCTCCATTTTCTGGATGAAGACTTTGAGGCCCAAAGAGGTCAAGTGACTTGCCCAAAGTCACACAGCTGGCAGGACACACGGCGCTTCACCTCTGCAAAATGGGACTAAGCACTCTCCTTATGTGTACTCTTCCCCTCAACCCTCAAGGAAGATGCTCAGTCACCGCCTGCATTTTACAAACACAGGCTGGAGGAGTCAGGTGCCCTGCTCATTCCTGCATGGCCACTGAGATGCAGAGCTGACCTGCGAAACCCATACGTGCAGTCACCTGGGAAGCCGGAACCGTCTTAAACTTTAAGCCCCTTGCTGAAGCCACTTTCCCCAAAACCCTGCAGTGCGTTCACAGACCCATACACAGACATACAGTTTCCCAAAGTGAGATGCTTTGAGAGCAATCCATTTAATTCTGTGACTCTTTGCTATGGCAGCCTCCCCTGGGGTTTCCTGTCTGTGGCGTGGGAGAGAGATAGGTATTTGGGGGACCCGGCTAAGGTGAAACAGCTGAGGATACATTTCACTGGACCTCTGTGGTATATTTACAAGGTTGGCCGGCTCATCTGTGTATAGTTACGGGGATGGCGAGCTGGTTGGGTGCAGGAATTGCTTCTGGGAGCACGGGTTAGGCATAAAGACAGGAAGGCTGGGGACATGGAAGTCAGATCACGATATCACACGTCCAGGGGAGCTTGGCGTCAAAAGTATGGAGTATGGGAGGATACTCAGGTTTTTGTTTTTTACTTTTTGGCATGGGCTTCCCTGATGCTCAGACAGGAAAGAATCTGCTTGCAACGCAGGAGACCTTGGTTTGATCCTTAGGTCGGGAAGAACCCCTGGAGAAGAGGATGGCAACCTGTTCTTGACCGGAGAATTCCACAGACAGAGGAGCCTGGTGGGCTACAGTTCATGGGGTCACAGAGTCAGACTCGACTAAGCAACTAACACTTTCACTTTCTTCACGAGGCATGTGGGATCTTAGTTCCCTGACCAGGCATGAAACCTGCACCTCTTTGCAGTGGAAGCATGGGATTTTAACTGCTGGACTGCCAGGCAAGTCCTTAAAATAACTGCTTTTAATAAAAAGGAAGTGAGGTGAGTGTTGGACCCAGTGAGATTGAAACCCCAGCTGACTTGCACAGCCCTTTTCTGTTATTTCTTCCTCATCTGCCCAGTTGACAGATGAGAAAACTGAGGTCCACTGAAGGCTGCAACTTGCCCAGGGATCTCCCAGTGTCCTTCCTGAAGGCCTCCACCAGCTTCCAAGATATGAGGGATGGGGAATTTCTCCAGGGCTTGGAATCAGGCTCAGGCTTGCAGGAGAAAGACAAAAGCTAGAGTATTGTTTCCTCTACGTGGGATCCCAGGAGGGTTCTGGGAGCCCAGGTAAGGCTTGGCCCAGCCAGCCAGGCTTGCCAAAGGGCAGAGTCCCAAGTTGAGGGGGGGCTTCAGAGGAGGCTATGGAGGAAGTTGGCAGGTGGGCTATGGTCTACTTGCCAACGCCCCTTTATCCCTGGTGAGGGGACTAGGGAAGGAAGGGCTGGTTACCTTAGAGGGGGTGGCGGCAGGGGCTTTGCAAGCCCTGCTTCTTAGTATACAAAGTGGGACAAGTGTGAATAAGAGTGTGGTTCTGAGGGACTTCCCTAGTGGTCCAGTGGCTAAGACTCTGAGTTTCCAGTGCTGGGGGCCTGGGTTCAATCCTTGGTCAAAGAACTAGATTCCACATGCCTTACTCAACTAAAGAGTTCTCAAGTCACAACTATAGATTCCACATGCCACAATGAACATCGAAGATCCTGCATACCACAGCTAAGACCCGGTGCAGCCAAAATAAATAAATATCTAAAAACAAATATTTTTTTAAAAGTGTGGTTCTGGAGCTGGGCATCTTGGGTTCGGAGTTGAGTGTTGGCACTCTCTAGCTGAGGTAAGGCCCAGTGCTTCATCTCTCTGTGCCTTGGTTTCCTCAACTATAAAATGGGGATACAAGAAGTCACACAGTGTCTTGGTTAACAGCATAAACCCTGGAGCCAGAATCCATGAGTTTGAATTCTTCCTCCCTCCAGCTGTGGGGCTGTGGGTAACTCACTTGACCTCTCTCCGCTTCAGTTCTTTCATCCATAAAATGGGGATAATAAGTAAATATTACCTCATAGGGTGGTTGCAAGCATGTAAAAAGTGCTTAGAAATGGGCCTGGCATAAGAGTATGCATTATATAAGTGTTTCTTAATTTTTGGTGGGAGGGTTTACTGTATCATTTGACTTGTAGTCGACTCAAGATAGGATTTGACTCATAGTCCATGTTCAATAAATCTGGACTAAAATTATTATTATACCCAGTAATAGAGGCAACACTAGGCATTGGTGTGAGCCCAGAGAAGAGGTTACTTGGCACAGCCTTTGGCACACAGTAGGCCCTCTGCTGGTCCTCAGCACGTTGTAATTAACTTTATTGTTCAGTGATTTCCAGAGGCTGAGCACAGGCAACGGAATTAGTGATGTCACTAGTTGTCAGGCAGATTTAACCCAGTGGGTGTGACTGTGAGGTCATCAGTCACTAGGCAGATTAGCTGCTAAGTGCCTGGGTCTTGGCTCCAGTGGGTTCCCTGTGTTCTCTCTAGGCCCTAGGCAGCAGATCTCACCTCTCTGAGCCTCAGTTTCCTCATCTGACACGTGAAGATAACGGTAATCTCAACCTCAGGGTTTTAATCCTACCTAAAGATTAAAAGGGATAATATATGCTAAGTCCCTGACTCCTGACTGATGCTCAAGACACAGAAGCTTCCTTTAGCGTTCAGTGCTATTTTAGACCTTGATCTCACCAACAGCTCCTTAAGGAAGAAATGTCCTCCCCAGCTTATGGAACAGGAAAGTGGAGTTGCCAACAAGGAAAAGATCTTGCGCCCTTCAGGAGTCCCCGAAATAGTCACTGAATGCATACATGCATAAATATGAGGGTGGCCCACCATCCCTTAGGGCATCCCTTGTGGCTCAGCTGGTAAAGAATCCGCCTACAATGCGGAGACCTGGGTTCGATCCCTGGGTGGGGAAGATCCCTGGAGAAGGGAAAGGCTACCCTCTCCAGTATTTTGGCCTGAAGAATTCCATGGACTGTATAGGCCATGGGGTCACAAAGAGTCGGACACAACTGAGTGACTTTCACTCACACCGTCCCCTTCAGCACAATCTCCAAATTGGGGGACCACCCCTAGGGGACCCTACCCCAGGAAGCCAGGGTGGAATCCACAGTGCTTATACATTGTTGGTGCCTAACCAGTATTTCACTGAGTGAATGAATGTGTGAAAGAAAGAAAGAAAGAATGAATGAAGGAATGAATATGTGATGAATACATGAATGAATGAATGAATATGTGAATGAATGAATGTGGGAATGAGTGGACAATTGAATGTTTGAGTAAATGAATGAATGCATGAACGTGTGAGTAAATGAAGGGGGTCACCTGGGAAAAAGGTACGGAAAATTAAAGAACACTTGTTAAAGAGCACTCTTGTTCCTCCAGGGTTCTCAGTCCCCAGCACTTTTAGAATCCCCCAGGAGACGTCAGAAACTCCTGAAGCCCAGCCTCATTCCAGGTTAACAGTGTCCAAACCTCACCACTGCACCCCTTGAGCCCAGAACAACCAGCTACTCAATAAATGACTGAGCATCAATATTCAATTAACAATCAAGGCGTGATGGGGGCGAGCTGGGACCCCCAGTATGTCACGAGGCTACAGGTGAGAAAATGGAGGTTGAGGGAGAGGGGACCACGTGACCAAGGCCACTTGGCAAGCACCAAACAGAGCTGAGATGTGACCCTGAGCCCCGCAGACAGTTCCGCTCCGGATCCTCCTTCCTCACGTTCCCCCACTCCCACCAAAGCCACCCAACACCCTGAGCACTATCCCGGCTTCTGGCCTTGTATCTGCCGTTCCTCCCACCAGGAATGCTGTCTCCCTGCTCTTCAGCATGGTGGCCTAGCTGGGGTTGGGGGGCGAAGGGGCGGGGATCTGGAGTCCTGCTTGGCTGAATCTCACTGTGTGTCCCCAGACAGGTGCTATGTGCCCCGTCTTCTCTCCCCACCTGGTAAATTAAATCTGGCCCCAGGGTGACCTTGCTTCTCCCTGGGTGCTGAGCCCAGTTGGTTTCCAGGTCAGCTCCAGGCCCTGTGGCACGCAGCGATCGCTCCGCTGGAGCCGAGGAATGAAGATGACAACTGGGCTGGGGGTAGAGACCTGCAGCAGGAGGAACAGCAGACAGCTCACGTGATGGGCAGTGGGCCAGGATCGTAATTAGCCTCCTCAAAGGGGCCTGGCCTGGGACTTCCCTGCGGATCATGGCTAAGACTCTATACTCCCAACACAGGGGGCCCTGAGTTCGATCCCTGATCGGGGAACTAGATCCCACATGCCACAACAAAGACCCAGCACAGTCAAATAAATAAAATAAAATAAATAAAAACTTAAAAAAAAAAAAAAAAGGCCTGGCCTGCCCTGCTAGGGAGACCCCAGGACATACGACTACGAATGGCCCAACCTGGTGACCCTTCTTCCTGCCACCCCCAACCTCCCAGTCCCTCAGGCCCTGGCTCTTCCTCTCGGTCCCCACCACCCTGGTCCAGCTCAGCTCTCCTCCTTGCCCTCTGGATCCTCAACCTAGCCTCCTCCCCCAGTCTCTAGGCCTCCAGTTTCTCATTCCTGTTCATCCCTGATTGGTCCAGAGCTCAAGGCCCGACAGAGCCTGGTGGAGGAGAAGTGTATCAGAACTTGGGTACCATCCATCAGTATTTTTGTTGAAGGGACTTCCCTGGTGGTCCAGTGGCTAAGACTGTGCTCCCAATGCAGGGGGCCCGGGCTCGACCCTTGTTCAGGCAACTAAGCCCTGCTGCTGCTGCTGCTGCTAAGTCACACCAGTCATGTCCGACTCTGTGCGCCCCCATAGACGGCAGCCCAACAGGCTCCTCTATCCCTGGGATTCTCCAGGCAAGAATACTGGAGTGGGTTGCCATTTCCTTCTCCAATGCATGAAAGTGAAAAGTGAAAGTGAAGTCGCCGTCGTGCCCAACTCTTAGCGACCCCATGGACTGCAGCCTTCCAGGCTCCTCCATCCATGGGATTCTCAAGGCAAGAGTACTGGAGTGGGGTGCCATTGCCTTCTAAGCCCTGGGTGCAGCCAAATAAGAAAGTATGTGTGTTGAAGAAATAAAAATAGCGCTCACAGTGCTTCCTGGCCTGACACTCCTCCTTCCATTATAAGTCTTAATTTGCTTATCCCCTCAACAACCCTAGGAGGCCACCCAACATTGCTAGAGGCTGCCCAACGAAGTAGAGGCTCCGAGAGGCAGCATCACTAGGCTACTATCACAAAGCTGCAGAGGGCAGAGCTGAGGTCTGCACCGAGGCAGTGTGGCCCTGCAGTCTGCACCCTGAGCCGCCCCTCGCCATGGGGGTAGCCCCTCCCCACTCGCCATTCAGTTGTCCTCAGGTGAGCTCATCCTGGGCACAGGGTGTAGGGGCTCGAGGGTGGAGGGGGATCAGGAAGACACAGATCTGACCTCAGGCAACACACATAACCTAGGTCTCAGTGTCCACCTCCTTCCCCTTGGTCACAGGACCATTTAACTCATGTATGTGACCATTATGAGTATTATATTGTATATAGGGCTTCCCGGGTGGTTCAGTGGTAAAGAATCTTCCTGCCAACGCAGGAACGGCAGGAGACGTCGGTCTGATCCCGGGGTCAGGAAGATCCCTTGGAGGAGGGCATAGCATCCCACTCCAGTATTCTGGCCTGGAGAATTCCGTGGACAGAGGAACCTGGCAGGCTACAGTCCGTGGGGTCGCAAAGAGTCGGACACGACTTAGCAACTTAAACAACAACAATAATTGTATATTAATAGACTTCCATGAAATATCTTCATGTAGGCAAAGATTTTAAAGCAGAGTTTCTCCCTCTCCTGGGAATTCGCCCAAGAGAAACGACGTTCACATCAACATGAGTACTCAAGTGTTTATAGCTGCCCTATTCATAATCTCCCCAAACGGGGAAGAATCCAAATGTCCTCCAGCAGGTGAGTGTATAAACAGTGGTACACACACACCGTGCAATACTACTCGGCAATGACAAGAAACAAACCTTTGATACCCACCACCACACAGATGGGTCTCAAAGGCATTGGGCTAAGTGAAGGAGGCCAGTCTTAGGAGGTCACGGTGTGTATATTTCCATTTATATGCCTGTAGTGGGCTGAATGATGGCCCCCAAAGAGGTCCTTGTTCCAGCCTCTGGAACTTGCAAGTGTGTTCCATTGCTCCACAGAAGGAACTTTGCAACTGGGATGATGTTAAGAATTTTTAAAGTGTGTGTGTGTGTTAAATCTTTTGACTGGCCCACGTGGCACATGAGGTCTTAGTTCTCCAACCAAGGATCGAACCTGCATCCCCTACACTGACATTGTGGAGTCTTAACCACTCCACTACCAGGAAGCCCCGCATTAAAGACTTTGAAATGGGGAGAGAATTTAGTGTGCTCCGAATTACAAAGGTCCTTCTAAGAAGGAGGCAGGAAGGTTAGAATCAGAGACAGAAGATGTAATAACAGAAGCAGAGGTCCAGAGAGGAAAGAGATTGGAGGAGGCTATGCACCTGGCTCTGAAGATGGAAGAAAGGGTCACAAAGCAAGAGATGCAGGTGGTCTCTGGGAACTGGAAAAGGCACAGGAGGAAAAGGGAGGAACGCTCCCTGCTGACACTGTGATTTTAGCCCAGTGACACGGATTGCAGACTTCTGACCTTCAGAAATGTATGAGCACAAATTCATATTGCTTTAAGCCACTCAGTTTGTGGCAACAAGAAACGAATGTGTCATTTTGGACAAAAGTCTATGGGGACCTCCCCGGTGGTCCAGTGACTAAGACTCCTCGCTCCCAATGCAGGGGACCTGGGTTTGATCCCTGGTCGGAACTAGATCCCATATGCTGCATCTAAAGATTCCATATACTGCAACTTAAAAAAAAAAAAAAAAGGAAAGAAAAGCTGCAATGACCATCGAAGATTCCGCATGCCGCAACTAAGACCCAGTAAATCCAAATAAATAAATATTTGTTGACAGATATTTGGACAGGGAATAGATTAGCAGCTGTAGGGTGGGAGGTTGGCAGTGGAAGGGAAGGGGCAGCTAGGGATGGGGCAGGGAGCGGGCCCCTACAAAGGGTGGGTTTGGGAGAAGGAAATGGCAACCCACTCCAGTGTTCTTGCCTGGAGAATCCCGGGGAAGGAGGAGCCCGGTGGGCTGCCGTCTTTGGGGTCGCAGAGTTGGACACGACTGAAGTTGACTTAGCAGCAGCAGCAGGCAGGGGACCAGCTTGTGCACAGCCATGGGAGAGGAGAAGAATCTGAGTATTTTGATAAATGGCTTCTTGAACATCGACTGCCCATTCAAAAGCTTTTCTGAAATCTGGAGGGGTTGATAGGAGCCTTACGTTTTTCATGTGATTTTTAAATTTTGTCTTCTCCTTTGCTGTGATTTATTTCCATGCTAGTTAGTGTTGGTCTGCTCAGAAGCTGACTAATGAGATCTTAGATTTGAGATATGTATAACTTAAACCATGCTTGTAGACCAAGAACATACTTTAATACAAAATTTCAGAAGCATTTAAAAATAAACACAATACCTAAAAAGCCATAGGTGCTATGGTTTAGCATTAGTAAAGGAGAGTATGGGGTGGGAAATCCTGTAAAACATAAACAGTTTTGAAACTAAATGATATGGGAATAATAGCAATTGGCTACTTAACGCTAGCCACATCAACTTTTTGTCAGTTGCAGTAGCAAAGGTTTAAAAATACAGCCTTATCTACAAAAGCTGGCCAAAAGAAAAAGGTAAAATGCCATGACTATAGGGCAGCTAATTCAACAGTCTATTTTTAAAAATGTAATTTCATTGGAATAATGTATTTTGGGACTGGGGGCAACATTTCATTTAACCGTCCAGCATGTGCTTAGTTTAAGAAATTTTACTGGGGGTTATTTTTAAATGACTTAATGATCACAAAAACAAAACATGTTGAATGTAATAACTTGGAATATTAAGAATAAAAATCTGTACACCAAAAAAACAAAACAAAACAAAACAAAGGGTGGGTTTGTGTCCTCATTGTGGTGATGGTTACACAAATCTATATATGTGTTAAAATTCATAGACCTATACACTGCCACCCAATACAAAAATCAATTTTACTGATTGACTTAAAAAAAAACAAAACACCTCTTTATATAAATACTTAACTCCCACTAGCCATTATTATAACAAGACACCCTCTTGGCCAACGTCCTCTTGGCGACACAGGGTTGTGCAACAATGCAACTCCTGCCTACCTTATAGGCCTGCCTTGGATCTGCTGTGTGACTTGAAGTCACTCTCAAACCCTCTCTGGTCTCACTTGAAGAATGAGCGGGGATGGGTGCAGAGACCAGAGGCCTCTTTCCCAGGGACCTACCTCCCAGTCTGATGAGTGCTCCAGGTGTAGGGAGCTTTAGGCCTTTTGCCTGCAATGAGGCAAATTCATTCATTCAGCCCACAGGTATTTTATTGAATCCCTGGTATGTGCTGCTGCTGCTGCTAAGTTGCATCAGTCGTGTCCGACTCTGTCCATGGGATTTTCCAGGCAATAGTACTGGAGTGGATTGCCATAGGGGGATACAAAAGTGAGTGCAACTGACGACAACAAGAAGCCTATCGCAGCTTACGTTTGAATGAACAATAAAATTAACCCAATATGTTTTAAATGTAGTGTATGGGATGGTGATGGGGGACGGGGGGAAATGAAGCCGGTGGGGGAAAGGAGGCATCTGGGGTCGGAAAGGTTTGTAATTTGAGATGGATGGAGTCAGGGTAGGTCTCTCTCGGCGAAGGTGACTTTTGCGCAGCCCTGCAGGAGGCGAGGGGGAGAGCCGAGTGTGGGTACCAGAGGGGATACTGGGTGCAAAGGAAGCAGGAGACGGCAGGCTACTGGGACTCTGGAGGCTGGTGGGAGGGGAACTCTCCACCCCCTGCGCCCCCGACTCCGGCGCTTCCAAGCATGCGATGCGGCTGCGAGGGGAGTATTTCCGCCTTTCCGCAGCGCGGTGCTGCTGACTCACAGCGGGTGCCTGCGGTCAACTCGTCTGCCTGTCTAGGGAGAGCGGTGCCAAGGCTCCTCCAACCTGAGCTGGGTTCAGTGCCCTCAGTCCCAGGACACCCTGTGCAGTGGCAGCCGCCCTCCTTTGCTTGGACTGTTCTCTCTCTTTCCCCTCCCGAAATTCCTCTGCTTGGAGCCCATCTGGGGCACGCGCCCGCGTCTCCTGCGGCCACCTCCACCTCCGTGGGATGACTCATGCCTTGGCTAGAGCTCAGAGCGGGCTCTTACCCTCTGCTGCTGTGAGCTGCGGCAGGCAGCCGGGGAGACGGGATCAGAGTAACCTGTTTGGGAGATCATTTGGCAACATTTGTCTTACACAAGCCACCTCCTGCTCAAGCAGACCTGGTCGATGTGCTTTTTCACCCGGGCGGCATCCTGTTCGCTTCTTTCACAGCCCTTTTAATACTTTGTTACTATTTCTTTGTCTAGTAGTAGAGCTACAAGGGAACAGAAATTCTGCGTCTCCCATGTCCCACCTCCAAGAACCAGCATCAGGCAAGCGGCACTCCATTCTATTTGTTGGAGGCACAAATGAATGTGACTTCCAGAAATTTATGAGATGGTTGCCCTTGAAGTGAGGTGGTGTTGTAGGTACCAAAGTACTAATTGCAACATTGTTTATAAGAGGTATAAACATGTTCTCTGAACAAGAGAACTGGTTAAATAAATCAGAACTGAGTGAATAAATCACTGGCCGGCAAACGTTGGAATCCAGCCACTGGAAAGGAGGCGTTTATGTTTTGATAGGGATTTGGACTACACATGGATTTCTCAAAATGGCACACTTAATAGATTTGTGCAATGTACTGAATATAAACATCATCTATTTTCAAAAAGCCCGAAAACAAGTACTGAAGTCTATTTCATAATATGCAGCCTGGAATGCTTAAGGTGAAGTGTTCCCACGTCTGCAGTTTACTCCTTGGAAATGCATCACCAAGAAGAACTGCTGGATGCGTAGAAGGATGCACAGATATATGATAAAACAGTATAGTAAAGCTGAAGGGGTAGTGGATGCAGAGCAGGTGTGCCATGGATGAGTCCTTCAAAGCTTTTATATATCTTGGAAATTTTATAACAAAAGATCGGAGGAGTAAGGAGATGGCATTTATTTGGGAAGATGTCTGAGATATTGCACAGAGTGAAAAGACGAAGGGCAGAGCCAGAAATAAACGTGTCTTGCTGCTGCTGCTGCTGCTGCTAAGTCGCTTCAGTCGTGTCCGACTCTGTGCGACCCCACAGACGGCAGCCCACCAGGCTCCCCGTCCCTGGGATTCTCCAGGCAAGAACACTGGAGTGGGTTGCCATTTCCTTCTCCAATGCATGAAAGTGAAAAGTGAAAGTGAAGTCGCTCAGCTGTGTTTGGACCCTCAGCGACCCCATGGACTGCAGCCTTCCAGGCTCCTCCGTCCATGGGATTTTCCAGGCAAGAGTACTGGAGTGGGTTGCCGTTGCCTTCTCTGAAAAGTCTTAATTATGTTTAAAAAATTAGTAAGTGGGACTTTCCAGGTGGTCCAGTGGTCAAGATTCTGCTCTTCCATTGCAGGGGTCATGGGTTTGATCCCTCTTTGGGGAGCTAGGATCCAGCAGCCAAAAATAAATAAAGATTTTATAATAAACAATAACAAATAAGTAAAGACAAGATACGCACTTAGAAATCTTCTGGCAGTATAGCATTAAAAGTGGTTACTCAGGGGATGGGTCTTGGGGAGCTGTGAGAACTAGAATTTTCTGTTTTATGTCTTTGCACGTCTTGAATTCTGAATTGTGAGTGGGGCAGCTGTGGCTGCCAGGTGCTCGCCCTCTGCCGCATGGCTGGTGGGATCAGCCAAGATGTCTCCAGAGACTTGGGAGTCAGGGGTGGAGGACAGCAGAGCCCAGGCCTGGAATCACGTGACCAGGAGAGCGCGCCTGGGGGTGAAATATGAGCTTGAAATGAACTTCAACGGGTGGGTGGGGACGGGGGAGAGGCTGGGGGCTGGGGAGGGGAGTTTAAGTCCCCTAGACTGTCTGGATAAAGCACAGGTGTCTTTTTTTTTTTTTTTTTTTTTAAGAAAATCTAATTAGGAAAATAAATTTTTGGATTGTATCTCTATCTATTGATCATCTGGGTTTATTAATAAGTTATATGTATTTATTATCCTCTGGGTCTGTTAATAAGTTAATGGCCTCCCCCAGCGCTGCCATGCCAGCTTCAGGAGCCGTCTGTATTACTAGCTTGATGCGAAACCTAACCATCCTTACAGAAGTATGTGCCATCCTGTTCACGGTGTGGGCACTGAGATCTCTTCTCTGCTGCCCTTCATCCTCCTAAACAATATCGATATCAGACCTTACACCTTCCTCTGCATCTTGCTGATTTTTTTATTATGGCAATCTTTTCAAATCTGTAGCCATCTCCTTTTTAAAATAGCTGCCAGACCATTATTTACAATTGCTGAGGTAGAGAAGCCAAAAAGTGTCCATCAACAGATGAATGGATAGAGAACGATTTGATATATATACATATATATACATACACACACACACACACACACACACACACACACACATATATATATATATATGGAATACTACTCGGCCATAAAAAGAAGGAAACTTTTGCCAAAATGGCAACATGAATGGACCTGGAGGGCATTATGTTGAGTAGACTAAGTCTGACAGAGAAAGACAAATACTGTAGATATCACTTATATGTGGAATCTCAAAAATACAGCAAACTAGTGAATAAAACAGAAAACAGCAGACTCATGGACACAGATAACAAACTAGTGGTTAGCAGTGGGGAGAGGGAAGCAGGGAGGGGAGGGGGGAGGGAAATTTTTAAAGGGTTATTGGTTGAGATTGATATATATGCACTGCTAGGTATAAAACAGATAACTAATGAGGACCTGCTGTGTAGCACAGGGAACGCCACCCAGTGCTCTGTGCTGACCCAAATGGGAAGGAAATCTGAAAAAGAGTGTCTGTATGTATACATACAGCTGGCTTACTCTGCTTACAGTAGGAACGAACATAACACTGCAAAGCAACTGAATTTCAATAAAAATAAATTTTTAAAACTGATAAAAGAGTTATGGGATTTTATGAAGTTGTGTGTGAAAATTTTGAAAATTACAGAATTTAAAGAATCTTTCATTCAATGAAAAACACTTTTCATAGCTGCAAGACATCTCATTTCCACTTTTTCAACATTATTTTCCTGTTGAGGGAAACGCCTAATTTTGTTTTTCGTGTTTTCAGTTATTTTAATGATATATGGAAATTATTATCACCTAAAGTTTTGGAATCATTATTTTTCTGCTCATGAAAAATAACGTATAGAACATTTGGAAGGTACAAAAAATAATAGAGAAGAAAATAAATGTCACAGGCAATTCCCCTACTTAGAAACAAATGACTTTGTTTCTTGAAACCTCTTCATTTCAAGTGAGTTTTCACAAATGTGTAATACCTCCAAGTAATCTAAATCTCTATCACAATACACTTAAAAAATTTTTTTGGCCATGCCATGCAGTATAGCATGTGGGATCTTAGTTCCCTGACCAGAGGCTGAACCCATAGCCCCGGGACTGGAAGCACAGTCTTAACCACTAGACCATCAGGAAAGTCCCGTTATCATGATACAGAATAGCTCATCACCCCAGAAAACTTCCTCTTCCCCATTAGGCCCCTCCTCGAGGCTATGGTGTTCGGAGTTTTTCCATCGTAAATGGACTCAGCTTGTCTTGGACCTTCTAGAGTTGACAACTTATAGGAAGTACTCGGGCATCTGACTTGTTGCTGCTGTTCAGTTGCTCAGTCATGTCCAGCTCTTTGCAACCCCAGGGACTGCAGCAAGCCAGGCTTCTCTGCCCTTCAGTGTCTCCCGGAGTTCGCTCAAATCCAGGTCCATTGAGTCGGCGAGGCTATCTAATCGTCTCTTCCTCTGCTGCCTGCCTCTCCTTTTGCCTTCAGTCTTTCCCAGCATCAGGGTCTTTTCCAGTGATTGGAAGGACTCATGCTGAAGCTGAAACTGTAATACTTTGGACACCTGATGTGAAGAGCCAACTCAGTAGCACCCGACTTTGCTTAACATAATACTCTTTGACATGCATCCCTGTATAAACATAAATGTACATTACATATAGAATTTGTTCCTTTTTATGGCTAAGTAGAATTTGACAGTATGACTAGATTACGGCGTGTTGCCCCCTTCTCCTGTTCATGGCTGTTTCCAGCTTCGGCTAGTGCCCACAGACCCACTGGGACCATCTTTTGCCTTCGTGTGGAACCCGCATTCTCATTTCTCTTGGGCTACTTATTTAGTAGCAACAGAATTGCTAGGGCATCATACTCTTTGGATTATAGTAACTATAGACTTTGAAATCTGACAAAGTCAATTCTTCCTCCTCATTCCTTTTTTTCCTTCCCTTGGCTCTCCTTGCACATTTAAAATCTATACATACTTTTCAACGACTTTTTGATTATTACTTTGATGATGGTGATAGAGGACAATCTAGCTCTCTCTGTGGATGACTCTTTTCAAAATCTCAGTGTTCTCTGTACTGCATCCCTGGCTCTGTCCTTCGAAGCCCAGCAGATTCTCTGTGGGCTCGTTGACCTGCACTGCCCCCCTTCCACTGGGTCCCCACTCCAGCACAGCCAGGGTTATTCTGCTCCCGGCAGCAAGTTCAATGTGTTCCCTACACACTTCATGCTCCACCACACCACTGGAACTCTGCATGTGCTCTGCCTTTAGCCTAAAGTCTAATAATATTTCAGGTATATTGGGTTAAATAAAATACATACTTAAAATTGGGGTTCCCGGGTGGTGCTAGTGGTACAGAACCCTCCTGCCAAGGCAGGAGACATAAGAGATGCAGATTTGATCTCTGGGTCGAGAAGATCCCCTGGAGGAAAGCTTGGCAACTCACTCCAGTATTCTTGCCTGGAGAATTCCATGGCTAGAGGAGCCTGGAAGGCTACAGTCCATGGGGTCACAAAGAGCTGGACACAACTGAAGCAACACACACAGCAACATACTTAAAATTAATCTTACCTGTTTCTTTCACTTTTTTTTTTTTTTTGTAGGACTAAGAAAAAGATTTACCAAGGGAGCTTGGGTTATGTATCTATGAGCAGTGTTGGTCTGGAGGGTAGTTAGACCAGAGACACATTGACCCTATTTGAGATAGACCAGCCCCCCTCCCAAGGTGCTGGCCCCAGAGGGGTAGCCCCTCCCTCTAGTTCAAGGCCCTTCTCTGATCTCTTTTTCTAACATGGAGATAAAAGAGCAATATCCCTGGAACAAATCCCAGATGTATGAGTCCTCTCTGGGGCCTCAGTTTTCCCATCTGTAAAATGGGAACCCTGACAGCACCACCCTCACAAGGCTGTTGTGAAAATGGGGAAGGTTCACCCACACAAAGCTCCGAGCACGTGGCGCATGGCCAGTGCTTAGGAAGGTCATAATTATTACCATCTTTCACCCCGTCCCCACCCTTTTTGGCACCCGGTCTCCTGGCTCAGAAGTGGTCACAGGAATCCAAGAAGGAGGAAGGAAAACCCCGTGATCCCTGACTCAGCAGAGTATGGCGAGTCTAGCCTGTCCCGGGGCATCATCCGTTTCACGGATGCGGAACTCCCAGGAGGATCCTGTGTGCCCAGTGGGTTCCACCTGGTGGGTGTCCCGGGCCGGACTGGAACTCAGGACTGCTTTCCTGTGGGCTGCATGACTCCTGACACAGGCATTCCTGTCTGCAAGGGCAGAGTCTTCAGGGTCACTGGTCCAGGTACCCCCACGATAGCTGGCCACGCCTCTGCTAGGCCTTCTGATTCAGACCTCCCAGCAAGACTAAGGGCCTGTGTTTTTTTGGCTGCGCTGGGTCTTGGTTGTGGCACGCAGAAGCTTTAGCTGCAGCATGCAAACTCAGTTGTGGCATGTGGGATCAAGTTCCCTGACCAGGGATCAAACTCAGGCCCCTGCATTGGGAGTCTGGAGTCTTAGTCACTGGACCACCAGGGACGTCCTCAGGGTCTCCCTTCTTGTCTTGGCATTTGATGCCACTGATGGTCCACCAGGGCCCACTCTGCCTCCCCTAGAGCCTACCTTTGGCAAACTGGGCTTCTCTCATTCTTTCCAAGGGGGCCTGGATGCTCCCACTTCCTGAACCCTGTGAAGGACCGCAGCCACAGGTGGGATGCAGACCCGCCTCCCACCACCCCCTCTCTGGCCTCTAGAGAGCAAGTGGAGACTGAAAGACTTCCTTCCGTCCCCTCTCCCAGCCTGTGTCCTTTGGGGTGGGTGGTGGGGAGAAGAGAAGGTAGGAGCTAGGGACTGTGAGCATCTTTCTCTAGTTCTCCACAGGACATCTGATTTATCCATGGAGGTCCAGAACCCCACCTCCTCTCTGCCTGCCAAATTCCACCCAGGCAACAAGCTCAAGGTTTGATTACATGTTTACTGCCTTTAAAATTTTTTTTTTTTGGGGGGAGCCTGTGCTACACAGCATGAGGGATCTTATTTCCCGAGACCAGAGATCGAACCCTTGCCCCCTGCAGTGGAAGCAGAGAGTCTCAACCACTGGACCAGCAGGGAAGTTTCCTGTTTCTTGCCTTTAGTTTTAATGACCCCCTTCCCCTTGGGAAAAGCAGCTCGGTGACTGGCAGGGTCGAAGTCTTAAAATTGTCCCAGTAGCTTGGCCCTCCCCAAGGAAGGAGGAGCTGGGGCTGTAAAACCTGGGTTGGTGACCTCAGAGGGTGAGATCTGAAAGGACCTTGCTTGGGGTTCTCCAAGATCAGAGAGAGGAGGGGAGGGGAGGGGTGCAGCAAGCACAGATCCAAATGCTCACGAGACTTCCGGCCTTGACCTTCTTTGGAAAGGGCTGGTCAAGGTGCAGCCCAGGGCACAGCATTTTCCAGGAAATGCGGCACTGTATCTACTAAGCCTCCCGTCTGGGCAGGGTTGTCTCGCAGATCCACCTGCTTCCTCACCTTGCTTATTCCCAAATTCCTTTCGTAACTGCCCACCCCTTCCAGGGCGTGATAGAGTCAGCCTGTCCCGGTTCACATCCTGACTACACCTTGCTTGACAGCTCTGTGACCCTGGACAAGTCACTCAACCTCTCTGGGCCTCAGTGGCCTTCATCATAAATAGAATGATCATAGTTAATCATTCACATGGCTTAATCTCAACTGATTGTTGTGGATTAAAAGAGATAATGGGTGGAAGATACTCAGCAAAGTGATATTAAAAAGATTCTCTAGGGATTACCATCCTCTGGGCTTGTCCCTGCATCATCTCTGCCTCCTGAAACAGCATAATTGCCTGGGTTTTGCATACTTCTTGCTTCTAACTTCTTCCTCTTAAAATTTTAGTTTTGCACTTAATGAGCCCTTTCTAGTCCGCTGGATATCTACAAGTCTCCATGGAACACATATAACATTTCTAAACCATAATTTGTAATGCGTGTGTATGTGTATGTATATGTGTTGGCTACTCAGTTGTGTCCGACTCTTTTCAACCCCACGGACTGCAGCCCGCCAGGCTTCTCTGTCCATGGGATTCTCCAGGCAAGAATACTGAAGTGGGTTGCCATTTCCTCCTCTGGGGGATCTTCCTGACCCAGGGATCGAACCTGGGTCTCCTGGATTGCAGGCGGATTCTTTATCACCTGAACTACTGGAACATTCCAAATAGTAAGCCTCTGGGATCCTCCTTGTACCATTGACCTCCCCCTTCAACCATCCTGAATTAAATCCTTACCAGTCTTTTTTTTTTTAATTGGACTTTTTAAAAATACTACTCTGTGCTTTTGTTTCTTGGGTTTTTGGTCACACTGTGCAGCATGTGAAATCTTAGTTCCCCAATCAGGGATCGGACCCACATCCCTCAACTTAGAAGCGAAGAACCTTAACCACTGAACCACCAGGAAGTCGCAGTCAATTGTTATGCCTGTATTCAAAAAAAATGATACATGGCATAGCTTTCCTGGTTTGGGAGAGGGGGAAGCTTAAAAATGGGAGTGGGTTGTAGTCAGTTCCTGGGAGTCCATTCTAGCCCTTAACATTGAAAGTCATTCACGTCACTTCCAACAGCCACTGTCCTTTTTCTCCAGTCTCCTCCCCTGCGTGCCCCGCCCCTCCTCACCTGTCTTCCAACCCTGAGTCATCCTGCCAGCACCAGCTCCAAGCCTGCCTCGTCTCTCCTCCATTCATTCCTTGACATCATTCTCAGAGCCTTCCCAGGGCACCTCCCCCACCTGCCCCCAGCAGAGGATGGCAGAGGTGGTCCCAACTCCATCCTTGTCTCTGGACAGGTCCACCTTTGAGTACCATGGCATATGTGCGAAACCAGAAGTATGATCAGGAAACCTACCTATGGGGGCCAAGAGTCTCAAATTGGGTGAGGATTTTGGCAGGTGAAGGAGCGAGGTCACCTCAGGAGCAAAGGCCTGAAGGTGTGAGATCTGGGTCAGACAGGATGTGGAAGCTGTCAGCTGAGGCCCAGGCAGCCAGGAAGGCGGAGGATGGAGCTGAGGGAGAGGTGTGTGCAGAGAGGCACTCTCACAGAGGGAGCATGGGCAGCGGCGGGACCTCAGCCTCACTCCCTCATTTTAAGCCAGAGCAGCTCCTTTTTGATCTCTATTACGTATTTTGGCTTGGACATAAGATTTCTCCTGGACAAAGGACTCTGTGTCTTATAAAGCTTTAGGAAACCATTGCTGTGGGTGCTAGGGATTCAGGAAAGGTGCTTGAGTCGGGGCGATGGTCAGCGGGTAGGTGTAGAGACCTCTGAGAATCTCTGCAGAGGAAACCGTATATGCAAAGGCACCGGGGCAAGGAAGAGTGAGGTGTAAGCAGGGAATTTGAAATGCTGGGGTAGACGGAGTGCAAGCAAGGGCAGGGACTGACCTGGAGAGGCCAGGGTGCCGGGCTCTGGAGGGCCTTGAGACTGGGAGGAGTGGAGGGGCCGCTTTGGGAAAGACTAGAGGCAGGGAGGCCAGGGTGAGGCTCAAGGGGCAGATGAGGTCAGAGCTGGGACCATGCATACAGAGTCGGGGAACAGGAGAGCAGGGCTGGGGAGTGACAGGCTGTGGGAGGGAGAGGAAGGAAAGGAGAAGGATGATGGCGGGGCGTGGTGTCTGGCCCGGGGACTGATGGGGGCCAACCCTGAGCTGACAGCCTTGGAAGGGGGAAGCTGTGGGGGAGACACTGAGTTCCCACCCAACGCTGGGGATGCCGTGTGTCTGAGGGGGGTCTTCAGCGGGAGGTCCGAAAAGGATGGTGAGGGGCCCTCGTGAGAAGCATTCTTCTGGTCCAAGGGATTCCAGAAACTTGTGGAAAAGAAGATTTTCAATCCTAAGGCCACTTCCCAAGGAGCTGAAGAATTCAGGTCTGTAAGTGTGTCATAGGTGAGGGTTATGTACCCCCATTTCACAGATGAGGAAACTGAGGCTGGGAGAGGACAGGTGACTGGATCAAGTTCACTCACTGAGCCCTTTCTCAGAGCTGGGGATTTTATGATCAGCTGGCTGTGTGGGAGCAAAGCGGAGGGGGCTGCCGGGGCCTGGTGGGAGGAGTCTTCCAGATATGAGAACCCAGAAGGGGAACCTATTCATCTCGAGAGGGAGAAACTGCGGAACCCAGGGGACCCGGAGAAATGAATGCTGGAGGTTTCCTCAAACAGAGCTGGAAATCTCCGGTGGCCACTCTCAGTCCGAGATGTCACGAGGCTTGTCTATGAAACACAGCGCTCGGAACTCAACTACTCCAGTCTCTGGAGTTTGGGGGAAATGGGGGCACAAGGGTGAGGGAGCGGGGGAGAAGAACCTGAAATAGTACAGCCAGGGGTGGCTGGAGGGGCTCGGGAGGCCAGGGAGAGACTCGCCTGGCAGAGTGCGAGATAGCGAGGGTTGGGATCATCTGAACAGCTCGCGGCCTGCCTTCTCTGAACCTCCGCTTTCTCCTCTGAGAAACGGAGCTGTGGGCGTATCACTGAGGCCCTTGAGGACAGGGTTAGATGGACGGGATTCAGTTTGCTTCTGGCTGCGTAATAATCATGGTCTCATTACTTTCCCTCTCAGCCTCAGTCTCCCCATCTGGAAAGTGGGGGACTATAAAAAGTCTCTGAGTCATGCCTGGGAACAGGGAGTCAGGCTTCCAAAGTGCTGAGAGCTCTGACCTAAGCACCCTCAGGAGCAGTCAGAGGCCCCTCCTCTGGGCCCCCCAAGTCCCTCACGATACAGCCTCAGACTCGGGGACTCAGTTGTATCTGTATCCAAGCCCGCTCACCTCTGCTATTCCATCCTCCCCAAAACAGAACAGAAACCCCTGGAGGGAAAGCACCCCCCACGAGAAGGGCTTCTGAGGGGAGTGTCTGTGAGGAAAGCGGGGACAACAGCCTTCCTGTTTCCCTGGCAACAACGGAGCACCAAGCCCCTGCGCTCCTCCGGTCCTACATTTGACACACAGGGAACCTGAGGCCCCGAGAGGGACAGGACACCCCAAGCATCTCAGCAGGTGGCTCAGTACCACCTGGGTCCTCGAATCCCCTCGCAGGAGGGACCTGCACCCCAGGGCGGCCGCGCCATGCCACAGCCTGCCAGCTCAGAGGCTCCGGGAGGCCTGGGCCTCCTCTGCAGAGGCCCCTGGCGCTTCCCCGCAGGCCACCTCCTCCAGGGGGCTCCCTGTGTGCTGCCCGCGGGTCTGGGCCTCACCTGATCTCCGAGATGTTTTTCTCATAGGGGTCCCATTTGTTCTGGTTCCTGGGCTCGGCAGGCTCACCCATGGCAGGCGGGCGAGGCTGGGGAGAGGAGGACGCGCTGGGAGCAGACGGCTAGGGGACCAGGTGTGTGCAGCGGTGGCGTCTGCCACCCGGGACCGCCAGGTGCCTACCTCCACGCCCAAGGGGAGGGGCCGCATCCAGCCGGTTCTCCCAGCTGCTACCCACGCCTCCAACAGCGGGGAGAGGCCAGGATGGAGCCACCCTTCTCTGAGGGTGGAGAGGAGGAGTGACGGGCACCTCCTGGGCACCACGCCAGTGGCTGGGGACAGAGTCCAGGGGGTCACAACCAAAGCCACACTGGAACCCTCTGTGCTGGTGGCTCGGGGCACGCCTGTGACCCTACGGAACCTCAGTTTGCTCATCTGATCAAGGAGCTGGCCCCATCTCAGAGAGTTCATTCGTTCCTTCATGCCTTTATTCATTCAAGAAATATTTATTGAGCGCCTCCTGTCTGCCAGGCGCTGTTGGAAGGGTTGGGATGCCGCTGGGAACCAGACAGACAGAAACTGCCCTCGCGGGCTGACATTTGTAAGGGGCACGCATAGAAACAGGCTGAGATGCGACCAGGGCCAAAGGGAGAGAGAGAGAGGTCACCAAGACAGGGTCAGAGGCAAGAAGAGACACGGGGAGAAACCGAGGGAGAGAGGCAGAGACAGGGAGAAGCCGAGGTGGAGCGAGAAACACGGAGGCTCAGAGATGGTGGGAGATGCAAAGAGATACAGAGATGCAAGAGATGACGGCTGGAGCTGGTTGGTGGGGGAGCTGAAGCTCAGAGCTCCTGGTCTCTCAGCTCCAACACCTCCCAGCTGTGCGGCCCGAAACCAGTCTCATCAGCCCCCTGGGCATCAGTCCTCTGTGCGCCCCCCACCCCCTGCTGCCCTCTAAGTGATATCCACATCATCAGGCTGTTGTGAGGACCACATGAGACATTTCTCAAATGCTTCTTAAAGCATCTGACATGCAGGAGGCTCCGCAAAGCCCACGTCCCCCTTCCACTCTCTCCCTCCCAAACCCAATTCCTCCCCACCCACTAGTCTCCTGACCCCTCAGAGACTTGGGGTCTGGCTGAGACGCCCAGTCTCCTCCCTAGAAATGACTTCTTTGTACAGAAGTACCTTTAAAAAAAAAAAAATCATCTGAGCCACAAGTCCAGAGAGAAAGTAGGGATCCTTGGGACCCTCCTTCAACCCACGGAGACAAACACCATAAACATTTTCGCAGTATCGTTCTAGACATTTCTTCTCATCTGTCTAGTATGTGCCAGAGAAATTTTGGTTGGATGAGTAGATACAAAAATACCATCATTTAAAACTCGACTGGAAATTCCCTGGCCTTCCAGTGGTTAAGACTTCCCCTTTCAATGCATGGGGTCAGGGAACTAAGCTCTGGTCAGGGAACTAAGATCCCACATGCCTCCTGACCAAAAAAATCCAGACATAAAACAGAAGTGACTTGGTAACAAATTCAATGAAGACTTGAAAATTGGGCGGGGGCGGGGGGCGGGGTGGAAGCCCTCTCTTTACTGATCAATTACAGTCTCCCAACTTTTGCATGTGGGACAAGTAATAGATGCAGCAGGGAGCTCAGAGAGGTGGAATGACTTGCCCAGGGTCACACAGCATTGCACACCCTCACTCTGAAAACAAGCAGAAGACACATGTCTTGGGGCATCATGCCCTCTCAGTTTATCTGCCCAAAGGCTCATCTCTAGGATGCTGTGAAATGGGGAGCCACCTCAACTGAGTTCAAATTCTGCCTTGGCCACTTTTTCTAGGGGTGGGGTGGGCATGCCATATAGCTTGCAGGATTTTAGTCCCTGACCAGGGACTGAACCTGTGCCCTCAGCAGTGAAAACAGTCTTAACCACTGGACAGCCAGGGAATTCCCACACCTCATCCACTTTCAGTATCAACCTTGATGTTCCCATCTGTGAAAAGGGCTCCCTCAAAGGGAGGAGGGAAATCGAGAGGGTCTTCCCTCTCCTGGTCTGGGGCTGAGTGGGCTTCCCACACTACGATGGTAGGGGGTTGAGCGAGACATCCTGCTTGGTCCTCAGGCCTGGGCTGCCTGGCCTCTGTTCTGCCTTCAATGACCCTTTGTTCTTAGCTCTGAAGAGGTGGCAACCTTGCCCTGCTCTTCCCATGGGAACCTCTGCTGAACCATGTCCCCAGGGCCCCCACAGAACCAGAGGGGGAGGGCAAGCATGCCAGCCAAAAGCCTCAAGTTCCAGAAGAGAGGGAGAGTCTAGGGGAAATGGGACGCCCCATCCTTGAAGGCCACTGCGGGTGGCCTTGGGGGCACAGCCCTGGGGGACCAGGAAATCCAGGAAGACCCCGTGAAAGTTTCAAGGAAGGTGTTTAAGGGAGAAGGCAGGCCTGGAGGCCGTGGCTGAGTGGGCAAGGAACCAGCTGCACAAGGGGTCCCAGGACGCAGGAAACACTCCCACCCCAGGGCCTTTGCACTTGCGTTTCCCCTGTCTGACATGCTCTTCCTCAGACACCTGCGAGCTTCAACGCCTCCCTTTATACAAGTCTGCCCGGTCTCACCTCCTCAGAGTCTGCCCCCTACCTCTCCACCTCCCCCCGCCCCCACCCTTCCTGGTTTGCTTTTTTCCAAGTAGCGCTCAGCATCACCTGACAGCCTCAGCGTTCTGCTCTTTGGCCTGTGGACTGTCTCCTCCTCCGGCTGTCAACCCCATGAAGACAGGGCTGGTTATCTGTCTGTCCCCCATTGTAGCCCAAGAGAGGTGCCTGGCGGAACTCCTAGAATGTGGTAGGATGTTTGATAAATGCTGCGGATGGAGTGTGTGAAATGTCACAGGTGACAGGGAATGGGTGATCAGCCACAGTTCTACACAGAAGAGTTGGTTGAGTCCCTTCAGAACATGGGGATGGGGAGGTGGAAGGCCTGATGGTAGAGGGTGAGGGGCCCAGAGTCCTACGGAGGTGGCAAGAGGGACCAGAAGACACCAGAATAGCATCTTACCCAGGGACAGGAGAGGAGGGGCAGGAATGGACATCACTGGTCAACCAGAAATGGAGTTGGGGGCACTTCTGCATCTAGGAACAGGGAAGAGACTTGGAAGGAGTTGGGAAGGAGAGAGTGGGAAACCCAGTGCCAGCTTCTGGGGGATGGGTGGGCACTGGGAGGAATAGGATTATACAAGCATCCATCTGATTGTCCATCCATCCATCCATCCATCCATCCATCTGTTCATCCATGCAGCCAGCCAGCCAGCCAGCCGTTCATCTGTCCATCCATCCATTCATCCATCTGTCCATCCATCCATCTGTCCATCTATCCATCCATCTGTTCATCCACCCATCCATCTATTTGACCATCTACCCATCCATCTGTTCATCCATCCATCCATCCATCTGTTCATCCATCCATCCATCCACCTGTTCATCTGTCCATCCATCCATCCATCTGTTCATCTGTCCATCCATCCATCCATCTGTTCATCTGTCCATCCATCCATCCATCTGTTCATCTGTCCATCCATCCATCTATCTATTCATCCATCCATCCAACCAGCCACCCTCCATCCATTCATCCAGCTTCCATCCATCCCTCTCTCCAGTCAGCATCCACTTCTCTATCCATCCTCCAAACATCCATCCATCTCTTCCTCTGACTAAGATCAGGGAGGCCTCCCCTCGCTCAGGACCGGGCACTGGGTCACAAAAAGGACAGGTAAGTAGATACACCTTACAGCTGTGCTGTCCAACACAGGAGCCACCGGCTACGGGTAGCTATCCAGCACTAGAAATGTGATGCCTGTAAAAGAACATTTCCAATTTCATTTCATTTTGATCAACTTAAATTTAACTTGAAAAACAGAAGCAAAAGATAAATAAATAAACAGAGGCAACATCAGTCCTCTTAGGTGCAGCATTAACACTTTGGGAAGACTGTATTTCACTTAACCCTTGGAGGCAGAGCATCAGGATTGAGATAAAGCATGTAAACATTCTCATGGGTAATTTCTGTATTGATGATATGTTGAAATGATGATGATTTGGATATATGAGATTAAACAAAACATATTTCTAAAATTAGTTTCATTCCTTTCTCTTTCCTAAAAGAATGAGGCTGCCAGAAAGTATAAAATGCCACGCAGAGCTAGCATACTCGTGGAATTGACTCTGCTGGCCTGGGGGACTTTCAGTCTACTTCGTATCCTGCCTGTAGATTCAAGTCTCTTGAAGAGGAAGCGGGTGGTTTCCCAGGGGCAAGGATGGCCCAGTAGGGGAAACACACCCGGTGAGCCACCTGAGCAGACAAAGCAACAAGAGAGAGGGTCTGGCAAAGGAACGGAGGCTGGGGAGACAGCTGGGAGATATTCTTCCTGTCCTAAGAGGGGACTTCCAGGAATAGCACACATTCCTGGGTCCTGGGGTGGAAACCCACACCCAGCCCTGGGGGGCTTAAAGGCAGCAGGGAGCGATGCCAGGTAGGGCTGGGCTGGTCAGGACGTGCCCTCCACCCTGTGAGCCCCTGAGAAGATGAACACATCACCTGCATGCGTCACTGGACCCGGAGGGGCCCTCCTTCCACCTGACCTCAGGGACTGAATGTGAAAGGGTAGCAAAAAGTGGTCTTCCCGCCTGGAGCTGAGGGCAGAGATGGGAGCTCTCAAGCGTGCCACCCCGGCCCCCACAATCCTCCCGCCCCCACAATCCTCTCGCCCCCGCAATTCTCTGGGTTCTCTCCAGACTCCCCCAGGGCCCCCAGGAAGTCTCAGGATGTACCATTTTGCTCCTGGAGCTCAGACATGGGCAAAGGGAGGTCACTGGGTCATGAGGTCACGTTTCCACAGAATCGGGGCCACTGTCACCTCCAGAGCCTGACCTTTCCATTAAAAGTTAGTAATTGCTGGGAATTCTGGGAAAGCCGAAGACAGGCCAGCTCCGGCTGGGTTCCCCAGAGGGCAGAGGCTGGGGGCAGGGTTCCCAAATCCTCGAGTGGGGGACAAAGACTTTGAATGGGATGAGGAAGTGGGCCACTAGAAGGGCAGGGGGTGTGGAATCCTGGGTCTTGGGGGAGGAAGGGACGGGGGCTGGGGTTCCTGTGACCCAGACAGAGATGAAACTGGGACATCCGGACCTCGGGAAGGAGTGGGTCATGGGAGGCAGGGGGATGTCCTTGTCCCCAGGGCGACCAAGGGCTCCTCGTGGAGGAACGGAAGAATTAGGCTGGGAGGGGTGGGAAAAGGGCAGGCAGCTGACACCTCAAAGCCGGCACGGCTCCCTGCCCCCAGCCCTCTAATCAGTGGGTCCATCTCGGGGTGTGCAGCGTTGCAGAAACCTCCGTCTCTACTCCCCGCCCCGATTACTCCATCCCAGTGGAGGAGCCTGCCCCAGGGCCGATACCGTAGACCCGGCTCCACCCCACACGCTCACGCAGGCGCCCCTCCCGGAGCAGGGCGGGGGGCGGGGGCGAGGGCGGGGCCACACCTGGCCTCCTCTCGAAGAGTGAACTGCGGGGGGACCCTGGCTCTGGGATGCTGGAGTTGGACAGACCCCTGGGGAACGGATGCTCCGGGCGAGGAGGGAAGGCTGAGAACCTGGATCCTTACCAGCTGTCTGGTCTTAAAAGAAGAAACGAGGCAAGAAGGGACCCAAGTGTACAGAAAGCTGGGAATCCTGAGAGATCGAGCCTGATGGTGACGCCGTGTGGGGAAACCCAGACTCCTGGGTCTGAGAGAGAAGGAGGTGAGGGATGGAGAGGTTAGGCTTCTGGTCCCTGAGGCTGGGCCAGACAGCGCCCAGTGAGCCTTCTGGGATGAGGATGAGGGTGTTGGGTATGAGAATCTGGGGTCCACAGGCGTGGGCCCAAGAACAAAGGCGCTGTCCCTCCCCCGCTATTTCCGGTGGGCCCTCCCAGCAGCATCCTCACCTCTCCTTAGGGCTCTCCTCGGCCAAGAGGCCAGAACCAGACAAACCAGCTGTGCTAGCTGGGCATCCCCATGACCCCCTCCCCTTAAGGTGCTCTCCAGGGCGATGGCAGTGAGTAGGTGGGTGAGCAGGTGGGTGAGCGCCAGCTTAAGTCCTGGAGACAAAGACGCCCCCACTGGTGCTCCATTTTTCTGCCTCCTGCCTGCCCTGCTGGTCCAGTTGATCCCTGATCCTTCGATCAACCCGCCCTGGGCAACTGGGGTTGGCACTTCCTCCTTGGCCTCAGTCTCTCCCCAAACCTGCTCCACCAAACATCCGTCCTGCCCGTCCTGCTCCTTCTGTTCCATTCATTCATTCAGTAACTCCTACAGAGCCCCGGTTCTGTACCAGACGCTGTTCTAGGCACTGGGGATACAGTAGGGCACAAAAAATGAATAGTGACCCTACCTCCTAACCTCAGAAAGAACACGGATCGGGAATTGCCTGCTTTCACTGCCAAGCGCCTGGGTTCAGTCCCTGATTGGAGAACTAAGATCACATAAGCCTTCAGGCTAAATAAATAAATAAATAAGTGACCTCAGACTAGCAAAAGGGACTTTGCACACATGTGATCAAGTTAAGGATTTGATATTAAAACATGTAACTTGAATGCAAAATCACCAGTATTACACATTTCGTAGTTTGTAGCTTCTTATCAGAATGAAAAGCTGGACAAAACTTAAAAAAAAAAAAAGATAATATCCCATCTCCAGGTCTTCATGGGGAGGCAGGAGCTAAACGCTGATAAACAATAATTAGCAAACCCAGATGGTCTCATCACATTTACCAATGTCCTCCAGTGCTTTTCTGTTAATTCACTCCAGTGCTTGAGAACTCTGCTCCTCTTGTTTTAGCAGAATTGAATTCAATCTCTCCTCGGTTGCAATAAACACAGTTACAATAGTCTTGAATAAAATCTTTCTTGCCAGTTTAAAAAAAAAAATGTTAAGGATTTGGGGCAGGGAGGCAATCCTAGGTGATTTGGGTGGGCCCAATGTAATTTACCGGAGAAGGCAATGGCACCCCACTCCAGTACTCTTGCCTGGAAAATCCCATGGATGGAGGAGCCTGGTAGGCTGCGGTCCATGGGGTCGATAAGAGTCGGACTTGACTAAGCAACTTCACTTTCACTTTTCACTTTCATCTACTGGAGAAGGAAATGGCAACCCACTCTAGTATTCTTGCCTGGAGAATCCCAGGGACAGCGGAGCCTGATGGGCTGCCGTCTATGGGGTTGCACAGAGTCGGACACGACTGAAGTGACTTAGCAGCTTAGCAGCAATGTAATTTACTGAGCGTTGAAGAATTGATGCTTTTGAACTGTGGTGTTGAGAAGATTCTTGAGTCTTTTGGACAACAAGGAGATCCAACCAGTTCATCTAAAGGAAATCAGTCCTTAATATTCATTGGAAGGACTGATTCTGAAGCTGAAACTCCAGTACTCTGGCCACCTGATGTGAGAACTGACTCATTGGAAAAGACTCTGATGCTGGGAAAGATTGAGGGCAGGAGGAGACGGGGACAACAGAGGATGAGATGGTTGGATGGCATCAATGACTCAGTGGACATGAGTTTGAGTAAGCTCCGGAAGTTGGTGATGGACAGGGAAGCCTGCAGTCTGTGGGGTCACAGAGTCAGACAAAACTTAGACTGAACAACAACAGCAAATGTAATTTACAAATGACAAAGGGAGGCAGGAAGGTCAGGGGTAGAGAGAGACTGATGGTGCTACTCTGCTGGCTTTGCAGATGGAGGACGGAGCCACAGGCCAAGCAATGCAGGCAGCCTGTAAAATGTGGAAAAGGCAAAGAAAGAGATTCTCTTCTGGAAGCCTCAGAAGAAACAGCCCTGCCGACACCTTGATTTTAGCCTAGTAAAACGCATTTTAGGCTTTCCTGGCAGCTCAGCCGGTAAAGAATGCAGGAGACCCTGGTTTGATTCTTGGGTGGGGAAGATGCCCTGGAGAAGTGATGGGCTACCCACCCCAGTATTCTTGGGCTTCCCTGGTGGCTCAGATGGTAAAGAAACTGCCTGCAATGCAGGAGACCTGGGTTCGATCCCTGGGTTGGGGAGATCCCCTGGAGAAGAAAATGGCTACCCACTCCAGTATTCTGGCCTGGAGAATTCCATGGACAGAGAAGCCTGACCGGCTACAGGCCATGGAGTCGCAAAGAGTCAGACATGACTGAGCACAAAATCCATTTTGGGCTTCTGCTTCCCAGAACTTTTAGAGAATAAAATTGTGTTCTATTTATTTATTTGGTTGCACTGGGTTTTAGTTGAAGCACATAGGATCTTTAGTTGTGACATGCAAACTCCTAGTTGTGGCATGTAGGATATAGCTAGCTCCCTGACCACGGACTGAACCCAGGCCCTCTGCATTGGGAGCATGAAGTCTTAGCCACTGCACCACTGGGAAGTCCTGATTTGGGTTGTTCTAAACCACTAAATCTGTGGCAATTTGTTACAGCTGCAACAGGGAACAAATACAGTGGTCAAGGAGAAAGATAACCAACAGCTAAAAATTAAATAGTTTCTTGATGAGGGTGAAAGAGGAGAGTGAAAAAGCTGGCTTAAAACTCAACACTCTAAAAACTAAGATCATGGCATCAGGTCCCATAAGTTCATGGCAAATAGAGGGGATTAAAGGGGAAACAGTGACAGATGTTATTTTCTTGGGCTCCAAAATCACTGTGGATGGTGACTGCAGCCATGAAATTAAAAGTGGCTTGTTCCTTGGAAGAAAAGCTATGACAAATGTAGACAACATATTGAGAAGCAGAGACATCACTTTGCCACGGAGGTCTGTATAGTCAAAGCTATGATTTTTCCAGTAGTCATGTACGGGTATGAGATTTGGTTCATAAAGAAGGCTGAGCACCGGAGAATTGATGCTTTCAAATTAGACGAATAGGATAAAGAAGACAGCACGGGCACAGCTTCAGAAGCAGGACTGTGCCCCTCAACTGGCAGAATGGAGAGACGGAGGGAGGTGGGTCCCCTATGATGTGGCAGGTTCTCTCCCGGCTCAGGGAAACTGACACGCCTTGCCAAGGCACAGGGACACGCTTGCCATACCAAGATACACAGTCATAGTTTTGTTGTATCTGTCAAACCCTTACGTAGCCCTTAGTCAGTGCCTGACGAAGTGCCAAGAGACCTACCCAGCTCCACATTTAATCCCCGTGATGACCTTAGGCAGCTGGCACTATTATTAAGTCCATTTTACAGATGAGAAAACTGGAGACACAGGGGGCAAACACCACTTGTCCAGCTTGGATTTGAACCTGGCAACCAGTGCTACTACTATAAAGGCATGAACAGGGCTGGAGGAAAAAACTTCTTGCACATTTCCTGGCCCACCATCAACGCTTGACCAACAGTAGCTCAGGGTTACCCGTTCTCATCCTGGCTGCCCATCAGAATCCCTTTTAAAAGCCATCCTTTTTTAAAAGCCAGTCTGAGATAAGTCAGAAACTCCAAGGTCCTCGTGTAACCATCAGTCTCTCCTGGGGGTTGCTTGGTGGTCTCTGGATGGGGGGATTCTGTCTGCCCCCCTCAGCACCAAGGACTCAAGGCTCTTGGAACAAACTGGGAAGAATTAAAAACACAAATGTTGAGCCTGATGGTTGCTCGACCTGGGACAGTTTTGTCCCTTCCAAAGGACATTTGGACATATCTGGATATGTCTTTTGGTTGTCACAGCTGGGGAAGGAAATGCTACTGGGATTAACGAGTCAAAGCTAAGGAGGCACTCAACATCTGACAGCACACAGGTGGCCCCACAAGGATGACTCCTCCAGCTTCAAGTGTCAGCAGGGCCTAGGCGAGAAGCCCTGCTCCAGGCACATCTTCCAGTGTTGGGGAAACACCAGGTGGCAGGGAGTGGGGTGGGGTGGGGAGGGCAGGGGGAAGGTGCAAGCTAAAAAAATTTACAAGGAAAGAAATGAGTCAGGGAGGTGGGACATTCCATATGGGATAATATACCAGGCTCTTCAGCACCTGGGACAGCAAAAGGACATCGTCACACAAGTTAGCTCTTTCTTGAAACCCAAGTTAAGATCTGTGCATTTCACATCCTGTAAATTTCACCCTGTTCCAAAAAATACAACTGTGAACATGGAACCCTAGTTAAAATGTTCATTGAAGGGTTAGAGTGTCCTCGTTTCTGCAGCTCACTTTGAAATGCATTAAAATGTTGTCATATATCGTGTTAATGTGATTCATAATAAGAAATATATATTTTGTTCCACAGAGTTCCTAAAGCCCTTGGAATTTCCTAAGTGATAAGAATGATAAAGTTGTCCTGTTGTTGGTCAATCGCCCAGTTGTGTTCAACTCCTTGTGACCCCATGGATGGCAGCAGGCCAGGCCTCCCTGTCCCTCACCATCTCCCAGAGTTTGCCCAAGTTCATGTTCATTGCATTGGTGATGCCATCCAGCCATCTCTTCCTCTGATGCCCTTTTCTCCTTCTGCCCTCAAGTTTTCCCAGCATCAGGGACTTTTCTAGTGAGTCGGCTCTTCGCATCAGGTGACCAAAATACAGGCGCTTCAGCTTCAGCATCAGTCCTTCCATTGAGTATTCAGAGTTGATTTCCCGTATGATTGACTGGCTTGATCTCCTTGCAGTCCAAGGGACTCTCAGGAGTCTTCTCCAGCATCACAGTTTGAATGCATCAATTCTTTGGTGCTCTTCCTTCTTTACAGACCAGCTCTCATAACCATATGTGATGACTGGGAGTTGTCATGACACTCAGCACTTCCATATTTTAACATACATTCCATGAAGAAGCAAGTGACTCAGATATGCCCAAGATCACCCTACTCATTTATTCCATATTTATTTCATATTTATTCTATAAATATCTCAAGCCCTTCACTTTCGGGGAGGTAGATCTGAGACATGTTCTCCTGTCTTCTCTCTTGACGTGTTCTCTCTTGTCTTCCCTCTTGGCTGCCTAATGAATAAATCTTTTCTCTGTTGGAAATCTCAACATCTTAGCATTTTTGTCTTGCTCTTCATCAGGCAAACAACCTGGTTCAGTAACAAAACCTTATATATCTTCTCCACAAATACCCATCTTATGATTACTTTAAAATAGAAGCTATGAAGTCTCTGCATCTGTCTGTATGTTCATGTGTGTCTCTATATATAGATATGCCTTGAAGATGTGTGGCTTTTTCTATCTCTAGTTGGCATTGTCTTGAGTAAGGAAGCTCACTTTCTGGCAGGGGGCAGTAACCCCAGGATATTCTGGGGATCCCAAAAGAGAAGAATTAACCCAAATCTCTAAGTGTGGCAGGCAAGATCTGATGGTAAGTTCTTGGCTTGACTTCCTCACCTTGAGAGGTTTTTTTAAGAAGTAATATGAGATTTCTGATAAAAAGTTTGAGCAAAGCAGATTAAAAGATTCTGTGTTGTCCATCACTATTCTTGCTCAGGTCAGTTCAGCCACTTAGTCGTGTCTGACTCTTTGCGACCCCATGGACTGCAGCACGCCAGGACTCCCGTCCATGATCAACTCCTGGAGTTTACTCAAACTCATGTCCATTGAGTCACTGATGCCACCCAACCATCTCATCTTCTGTCATCCCCTTCTCCTCCTGCCTTCAATCTTTCCCAGCATCAACGTCTTTTCCAGTGAGTCACTTCTTCACATTAGGTGGCCAAAGTATCAGAGTTTCAGTTTAAACATCAGTCCTTCCAATGAATATTCAGAGCTGATTTCCTTTAGGATGGACTGGTTGGATCTCTTTGCAATCCAAGGGCCTCTCTTGAGTCTTCTCCAACACCACAGTTCAAAAGCATCAATTCTTCAGCACTCAGCTTTCTTTATAGCCCAGCTCTCACATCCATAGCCTTGACTAGACAGACCTTGGTTGGCAAAGTAACGTCTCTGCTTTTTAATATGCTGTCTAGGTTGGTCATGGCTTTTCTTCCAAGGAGTAAGCATCTTTTAATTTCATGGCTGCACTCACTATCTGCAGTAATTCTGGAGCACTCCGAAAAAAAGTCTGCCACTGTTTCCACAGTTTCCCTATCTATTTGCCATGAGGTGATGGGACTGGATGCCATGATCTTCGTTTTCTGAATGTTGAGTTTTAAGCCAACTTTTTTCACTCTCCTTTCATCAAGAGGCTCTTTAGTTCTTCTTCACTTTCTGCCATAGGGTGGTGTCATCTGCATATCTGAAGTTATTGATATTTCTCCTGGCAATCTTGATTCCAGCTTGTGCTTCATTCAACCCAGCGTTTTGCATGATATACTCTGCATAGAAGTTAAATAAGCAGAGTGACAATATACAGCCTTGACATACTCCTTTTCCTATCTGGAACTGGTCTGTTGTTCCATGTCCACTATTCTTGCTGCACATATATAAATAATCAAGCCAAGTTTTTGGAAACCAGACTTAATTGGCAAACAAATTTATCTTTCTATAGTTATCTCTGATGGAAATTGGGGTGACTGTAGAGAGTAAAAAGCTTATATTTCAGTAGACACTATAATACACACACGTGTTGGGACTTCTCTGTTGCTCCAGTGTTTGAGAATCCCCTTTTATGCAGGGGACACGGGTTCGATCCCTGGTCGGGAAACTAAAATCCTGTGTGCCAATGAGAACTAAGTCCTTGGTGCCGCAACACCAGAGCCCATGTGCTCTGGAGACACTGTGCTAAAACTAGAGAGAAGTCCATGAACTACAGTGAAGTAAGTGTCCAAACACTGCAACAAAAGATACCACAGGCTGCAGTGAGGATCCTGCATGACGCAACTAAGACCTGATGATGCCAAAAATAAAAATTTTTAAAGAAAAGAGTATTTGTTAAAAAAAATACAGGAAGTATAAAAGTCATTTTTTAAAAATACATACCTATGGATATTAGATTCTAGTTTTGTTTGTTGTCTTTGAGATTTTGTTTTCTCCCTGTACATTGAACTAGATCCTGAACTCATCTAGTTTCCTCCAGTATTTGACTATTGTCCATACTAACATTTCCAATTTTTTCCCTACCCTTCTGACTTGGAATCGCAGAAGACTAACACTGCCCTGTTCCCAAAGCCTTGCAAACTAAAGCTGGACAGATGGATAGCAAAATCACAAACAGCTCGTGTATGGACGGTCTTCAGGCCCGTTGTTGCTATGTGAACACTCAGAAGGATGACCAGGGGGACTTTCCTGGTGGCCCAGGGGCTCTGCAGTCTCCGTGCGGGGGGACCCAGGTTCCATCCCTGATCGGGGAAATAGGTCCTGCCTGCAGCAAGTAAGTGTTCACAGGCCACAACTAAAGATCCTACAGGCCACGACTAAGACCCAACGCAGTCAAATAGATAAATATTACAAAGAAGAGAAAGAAGAAGAAAGATCACCAGAGACATACGGACCAGGAAAACCTGTCATGCTGCCATTGCTTGCCCCCACTCCATCTGAAGACGTTCTGAGCCCAACATGTAGAAATGTTCTCAACTGGCTGCCTTCAGAACTCAGAAACTGGGATTCTAATCTTCTCTAATCATTAACCATTGTTTTTCTTTTGTTTCCATAGAAATGCCTTATTAAATACCTCATTTCTCATGCAATATAGGCCTCACTCTGGGAACCCAGCTGTACTACCACCTCCTAAAAATGAGACACAACTGTTTCACTGAACTGACCTATTTTCCAGAGTAAGAGACTAATTCAATGAAATAATGGAACGATCTACCAGTTCAGCTTTTCCTATGTGGAGTTTCCAAAGAAGTTTCAGAGGAGGGGACTGGTGAGGTTTAGGACAGGCTACCCTAACACCCGCCACTTTGGTATATAGATTATTTTAAGCTGAAGACAATCAAGGCCCGACAGACCCAAGAAGTGCTTTTTACCTCTCCCTTAGCTGCCTAAAAGAATTCAGATAGGGAGCCTAGTCCAGGAAGAGAACTATCCCCAGAGATAACTATTTAATACAAAGAGGATGGGTAGGTATGCTAAACTGGAAGGGGTAGGGTGGGGCTGGCCAGGTCCCCATTTGTTCAAATTCCTCTGGGTCCCATTGTCTTTCCATAGCATGGTATATATCTGTTAACCAAACATTTCCCATCTTCCCGTAAACTGGTTTCCTTCCTTTTGAAGCCCCGACCGCCTCCCATTTTTCTTAGCTCAGGCTGTCATTTAAGCCTCAATAGCCTGACAGCCCTTGAGCCTCTCGAGTCTGTACAAGTCTCCTGCACGCAAAGTTAACTTTGTTTTTCTCTTGTTGATTTGTCTTAATTCAATTTAATCGTTGGACCAGCCAAAAGAACCTAGAAGGGTAGAAGAAAAAAAATTTAAATGCTTCTTTCTTTGGCTGCACTCGGTCTTAGTTGCAGCACTCTGTATCTTTGATCTCCCTTGCGGCAGGTGGGATCCATAATTACCGCGCACAGACTCTTCGCTGCAGCACGTGGGATCCAGTTCTACGACCAGGGCTCAAACTCCAGGCTCCTTGCATGGAAGTGCAGAGTCTTGGCCACTGCACCACCAGGGAAGTCTCAACAGAGGAGATTTTTTTTCCTCCCTACTGTTATTAATTTAAGTTTATAGGCGTCCCTGGTGGCTCAGTGGTAGGGAATCCACCTGCCAATGCAGGTGACATGGGTTTGTTCCCCGATTTGGGAAGAATTCCACATGCCGTGGAACAACTCAGCTCATGTGCCACGTCTACTGAGCCTGTGCTCGAGAGCCCGGGAGCTGCCATGAATGAAGCCCGCATGCCCTGGAGCCTGTGCTCTGAAGCAAGAAAAATCACTGCAATGAGAAACCCAGCACCTGCTCTCTGCAACTATGAATAGCCTTCACAGCAATGAAGACCCAGAACAGCCATAGATAAATAAATTTACGTTTATCATATGACCCAACAATTATATTCCTGAGTCTTTACCCAAGAGAAATAAAAGCACATATCCATGGGAAAACCCATGAAAGGTCACAGCAGCATTATTTATCATAAGCAACTAGGAGAACTGAAGTGAATGAAGTGAAAGTCACTCCGTTGTGTCCAACTCTGTGACCCCATGGACTATACAGTGCATGGAATTCTCCAGGCCAGAATGCTGGAGTGGGTAGCCGTTCCCTTCTCCAGGGGATCTTCCCAATCCAGGGATCGAACCCAGGTATCCCACACTGCAGGCGGATTCTTTACTAGCTGAGCCACAAGAGCAGCCCCATAAGCAACTAGGAGAGGCACCCCAAATGATCATCAACAGGCAATTGAATCAACAAAGTCTGGCACCACCGGACCACGGAATACTGCTCGACAATAAAATGGAATGAACTTCTGAAGCACCCCAAAATGTGGACAAACCTCAAAATAATCCTGCTGAGTGAAAAAAAAGCCAGACCAAAAAAAAAAAAAAAAAAGAACATTCTGTATGATTCCATTTATATAGAAGTCTAGAAAAATGCAGACTAATCTGCAGTGACAGAAAGCAGGTCAATGGGTGCCTGGGGATGAGGGTGGGGTAGGTAGGGAGGAAGATTTACAAAGGGACACAGGAAACTTTTGGGGTGATGATGTGGTCACCATCTTGCTTGTAGTGATGGCTTCACAGGGGTACACATATCAAAGCTTAGCAAATTGGGCACTTTCGAATATGTACCATTTCCTGTATGTTAATTATACATCAATAGAGCTGTGAGTAAGTAAATAGAAATAAATTCATCGAACTATATGCTTTAAAAGTTGAGTGAGTGAAGTCGCTCAGTCGTGTCCAACTCTTTGCGACCCCATGGACTGTAGCCTGCCAGGCTCCTCTGTCCATGGAATTTTCCAGACAAGAGTACCGGAGTGGGTTGCCATTTCCTTTTCCAGGAGATCTTCCCAACCCAGGGATCGAACCTGGGTCTCCCGCATTGCAGGCTGTACTTTAAAAGGATGTGTTTTATTGTATGGAATTGGATGATTATTATATAAATTAGAGCTGAGTAAATCTGACTTGAAAAAAAAAATTGCAGCCAGTAGATAAATAAGTCCTCGAGATCCAATGTATAGCGTAGTAAATGCAGACAACAATTCTGGATAACAAACTTCAAAGTTGCTAAGAGACTGGATTTTATTTATTGTTTATTCATTTACTTTTTGGCTACATCTCGAGGCTTGCAGGATCTCAGTTCCCCAGGTGAGGATTAAACCTGGGTCACAGCAGTGTAAGCCTGGAATCCTAAGCGCTAGCTCACCAGGGGACTCCCAAGGTGGATTTTAATTGTTCCCACCACCAAAACAGAAATGATCATCAAGAGATATGATAAAGGTGTTAGCGAACGCTCCAATAGTAATCACGCTGCAACAGATCAATGTATCAGGTCATCATATTGTACACCTTATCTTATCCAATGTTGTATGCCAATTACATCTCAGTGTAAAAAGTGGATGGGAAGATAAGACATAAAGCAAACTGAATGAAAATTCTACGACGACTCTGAATGATGGGTACGCAATATTCATCGTATGATACTTTTGATTTTTCTGTGTGCTTGAAGTAGTTTATCAGTATATTCATGTGAGTAGAAAGAGGGCAAAGGAAAACTGTCTCCACTCACACTTGTGGCATCAATATGTATGGTTTCTCCCCCTCAATGCCCCTCCACACACCCACCAATTCTCCAGACACCAGCTGGGTGTTCAGCAACTCTTTGCACTAACTACCCAGAGTCAGCACAGGCTCCACAGGTTGAGGGCGTGGTCCCTCAAGACTGGCCCATCTTCAAATGCCCCTCTCAAGTCCCAGATTGTTTGTTTTTAGTTGTGGGGGTTTTGTTTTGTTTTTGTTTGTTTTTATATTGGAGTATAGTTAATTTACGATATTGCATTAATTTCAGGTGTGCAGCAAAGTGATTTAGTTGTTCATATACATATATCTTGGAAAAGGAAATGGCAACCCACTCGAGTATTCTTGCCCTGAGAATTCCATGGACAGAGGAGCCTGGCGGGCTACAGTCCATGGAGTCGCCGAGTCGGACGTGACTGAGTGACTAACATGCATACATATATCTATTTTTTTTCAGGTTAATTTCCCATTTAAGTTATTAGAGACTATCGAGCAGAGTTCCCTGTGCCATACAGTAGGTGCTTGTTGGTTATCTATTTTATGTTTTATTGATTTGGGGGCACACTGAGTGGCATGTGGGGTCTTAGCTCCTAGACCAAGAGTCAAACCCGTGCATACCCCCTGCAGTGGAAGTGTGCAATCTTAACCACTGGACCACCAGGGAAACCTCCGGTTATCAGTTTTAAACATGGCAGTGTGTACATGTCAGTCCCAATGCATCCCTCCTCCCCACCTTTCCCCTTTGGTAACCATAAGCTTTCTAAGTCTGTCTGTTTCTGATTTGCAAGTAAGCTCATTAGTATCATTTTTAAAGACTCCACATATAAGTGATATCATATGATATTTATCTTTCTCTGTCTGACTTGCTTCACTTAGTACTTGATAATCTCTAGATCTATTCACGTTGCTGTGAATGGTTCGGTTCAGTTCAGTCGTTCAGTCGTGTCTGACTCTTTGCGACCCCATGGACTGCAGCACGCCAGGCCTCCCTGTCCATCACCAGCTCCCACAGTTTTCTCAAACTCATATCCATTGAGTCGGTGATGCCATCCAACCATCTCATCCAGGGATTGAACCCTGGGTCTCCCACACTGCAGGAAGATTCTTTACTGAGCCACCAGGCAAGCCCAGAAAATGGCGTGCAAATTTTCATTCTTCCAAATCACACTGTATGTTTGTTTTCATGAAATCACAGGCTCAAAATGGAAAACCTGATGATTACAAAAAAGGAAGAAGAGGAGAGGGTCACTGGCAGGGCTCCTGAGCCTTTTAATACGTGTCCTCTTCATCCTATCATTTCACTGCTTGGAATCGCCCCTAGAGAAGGACTTCAGCCCGCAGCAGGACGTTTCAGGATGTTCACAGCACTATTTTATCACAGCAAAGGCACTGGGAACCACCTAGGCGCCGCCAATAAGAGTAATCCAATAAACTGAGACTCACCCTTCTATGAAATGTGACACAGCAGATTAAAATCGCAAAACAGGGCTGGTGACAGATTAAGTTCTCTGAGGCCTATTAAGTGAGAAAAGCAAGTTGCTGGACAGTTCATCTGGGACACTACACAATATTTAGGTGAAAAAAAACCCTACAAAACTGTATATTTATGAAGACTTAAATATGCGGGAGAGTACAGGAGGAGAAACACTGTGAGGAAACACACTCGACAAAAGAGTGGGTCCCCTAGGACAGACATCCAGTGACCAAGGGGCTTTCTCTATGAACTTGAACTTCGTCTCATTGAACAGCTGTATGCAAGTAATCCAAAGATTTCGAATTCTGAAAGTCGCTCAGTCGTATCCAGCTCTTTGCCACCCCATGGTTTTTACAGTCCATGGAATTCTCCAGGCCAGAATACTGGAGTGGGTAGCCTTTCCTTTCTCTAGGGAATCTTCCCAACCCAGGTCTCCCACATTGCAGGTGGATTCTTTACCAGCTGAGCCACAAGGGAAGCTCATAAAGTTGAACGGGCAAGATTAACCCCCAGGGGTCCACCAACAAGAAATAACTAGGAATAGTGTTCTGACATATTTTTTTCATTTCTGCATAGTTTACTCTTAATTGGCAGAAATGTTTTATAAATTGACATATTTATTTTTAAGGGTTTTATCTTTGTAAAATTAGGTGGTTTAGCATCCTGGTTTTTGTCTCTTAATTTCATATATATGTACATTTTTTATAAATACACAATTTGTAACATAAACCTACAAAATATTAGTATGTGTTGATATGATATTATATTTAATATATTTATAATTTTAACATATACACATTTATATTTACTCATCCCACTGTTTTCTGTGGGGATATAAACCCTAAACCCCCTCTGTGCCTATATATATATATATATATGAGAAGGAAATGGCAACACACTCCAATATTCTTGCCTGGAGGATCCCATGGACCAAGCCTCCCTGGTGGGCTATAGCCCATGGGGTTGCAAGAGTCGGACACGACTTAGCGACTAAGCCACCATATATATATAAAATCCTCTCTATGAATGTATATGTGTGCATATGTATATATACACATAAATGACTACACAAATATGCAGAGGGGATGATATTATATATGTCGTTTTTTTCTTTTTGCATGTTTCATTTTATATCTTGTTGTTTTACACACGAATCTCCACATAAACATTTGCCATGGTACTTCAGGCTGTTTATAAACATAACTTTTAATGCCTGCCTAGGTTTCTATGGGTGGAGTAGGGTTTACTTCCTCAGTTGCCTCTGGTTGGACATTTGGTTCCTTGCCAACAGTTCTCTGGGATAATTATGTTTGCAACCCAGCGCCATCTCTGCATTTTGGATTTGTTCCACCATCTCCAGGACTGAATCCTTGACTGGTCAGCGGGAGTAAACACTTGGTGCTGAAAATGATTTTCTTGCTTTGTGATTACCAAAAGAAAAAGAAAAAAATTGCATCCATGGTTGTGGAGTGAGTTTGGGAACTACAGATAAGCAAAAGATGGAAAAGCAACACCTCTGGTGATTCTGTCTCCATTATTGGCTCTGGAGCCTTCCATTAACCCCAAGTTAAATAATTTTTTTCCATTTCATGTTGAGAATACATTACACAGCACTTCTGCATTCTGCTTATTTTGATTTAGTGCATCATAAAAACGTGTTCCCCTTTCGCTTAAAATGATTGCATAACATTCCATAATGTTGCTATCCCATACTTTACAGAACCTTTCCTCTAAAGCTTATTATTACTATAAATATTTCAACTTATGATTACAAATATCTTTTGTATCTATTTTTTTTTTACTGAGACAAATAATGCAACAGAGAAAATCTGTGTATCAGCTTTCCTGCAGATCTTAATGTTATGTCCTTCCCATGAAAGAAAAGTGAAAGTTGCTCAGTCATGTCCGACTCTTTGTGACCCCATGGACTGCAGCCCACCAGGCTCTTCTGTCCCTGGGATTCTCCTGGCAAGAATACTGGAATGGGTATCTATTCCCTTCTCCAGGGGATCTTTCCAAACCAGGGATTGAACTTGCATCTCTTGCATTGCAGTCTGAGCCACAAGAGTCCTTCCCATAGAGTCCCAGAAACAGAATTACTGGGTAAGAGTGCCAAGTCAGTTTCTGGAGAGGTAAACAACTTCCACTTGTTCACAAAACGGATGATACGGTAGAGTTTGTGTTACACATCCTCCCCTATCGAATGTTATAATTTTATTAGAGTTTTCCTATTGGTCAGTGAAAAACTGAGTCTCACTTTCATTTCTGTATTCATTCACTGAGTCACTAAACATTTATTGACCAGCTGATGTGACGCTGGAGATGCAGCAATGAACAAAATGGGCTCATTCTAGGGGAGGAGGGGAGGGGAGAGAGAGTAAACAAGTCAATAAATAAAGGGGTAGATCATTCCAGAAAGCAAAATGTACTATTAAAAGAGTTAAGAAGGAGGGTATAGGGATTTCCCTGGTGGTCCAGTGTCTAAGACTCCTCTCTCCCAATGCAGAGGGCCTGGGTTTGATCCCTGGTCAGGGAACTAGATCCCACATGCCTCGACTAAAGATCCCATGTGCCCCAAGTAAGACCCAGTGAAGCCAAATAAATAATTTTTTTTTTTAAAGAAGGAGGGTAAAAGCTTTCCCAGAGGTTGGCAATCTGTTGTAGTTCTGCCTTGTGACTTATCCATTTATTGGCATGGCAGTTCTGCATTTTCCATATCTTTATCCATTTATCACAACTATGACAAAAACTATGGGCTTCCCTGGTGCTCAGATGATAAAGTATCCGTCTACTTGCAATTCGAGAGACCTGGGTTTGATCCCTGGGTTGGGGAGATCCCCTGGAGGAGGGCATGGCAACCCATTCCAGTGTTAGGACCATGGAGAATCCCCATGGACAGAGGAGCCTGGTGGGCTACAGCCCATGAGGTCGCAAAAAGCCAGACCAGGACTGAGTGACTAAGCACAGCACATGACGAACACAGCAGTGATATGTCCTCAGCATCTTCTCTGTGACAGTGATTCAGATTTGCTCTGGTTATCTGAGGCAACGGTGCTCAATAAGCATTACCTTCATTTTACAAATACACAAACTAAGGGTCAGAGAGGTTAAGTAACTTGCCCAGAGCCACACAGCCTTGGTGGCACAGCAAGACACTAAAGACACTCAACTGAAAAGCTTGAGACACTAAGGAGTTATTGGATAATTTGCCTCCTTGACAATCAATTTTTTTTTAAGTTTATATTGGACTATCAATATAAACATGTCCAATTCCATGGACCTGAGTTTGAGCAAACTCTGGGAAATTGTAGAGGACAGTGGATCCTGGCATGCTGTAAGTCCACGGGGTCGAAAAGAGTCAAGACACGACTTGGCAACTGAACAACAGCATCAACCAAGTGTATGTATATAAGAGAACATATTTCAGAAGTGAACGGCTTCGTGAATTAATTCTACGTACATACACCAATTATCCGGCACCAGATTTAAACAAAACCAGAACTGGGCCCTTGTGCCCTGCGGCCCCAATCTGCAATGTAATCATGCTCCTGGTGAATTCTCCTCTATGCTAATCTCGTTTTAACCGCCAGCTCTAAATTCCTGAAAGGCATCTTTGATGAGATGCCTTCATCAAACCAACGGAGCGTTGTAGGCATGCACTCTTGTCCCTATATGCTAAAACCCACAACTTTTCATTCTCTGCCTTCGGAAGGTAGACTCTGTCTCATTTAAATTAATAGCAGAGGTGCAGACACATAAGCCCAAAGCCAGAAGGTGACATGGGGACAATCAGATGGATGCAGAAAGGTCATCAAGGTCACGGGGAACAGAGCAGGTCCCCCGGGGGTGGTCAGGAATGTTATGGGCCAGTGAGGAACATTTCAACCATAGCTTTGAAAGCTAGGTTGAGTGCCACAAACGGGGCTGGATAATAGTCAGCTATTTGCACCCCACGTGATACTGGTACCAGATCGCAGCAGGCAGCCCCCAAGATAGCCCCTAAGAATCCCCATCCTTGGCGCTTCCTACACAACTATGTTACATTTACATATGTAAGTGATAGGAAGCCGCTATAGCACAGCTTTAGGCACTAAGAAGCCCACCTAAGCATCCTCTGACACCCGAGGGATGGGGAGGCAATGTTTTGTCCATAAAGGCCAGAAACAATATTTTAGACTTTGCTGTCATATGGCCTGTATCAGTACCACTTGACTCTGCTCTTGAAGGGAAAGAAGACCCAGGGGGTGGGGGTGGGGCGGAGATAAATCAGGAGTTTGAGATTAGCATATACACATTATGGTACATAAACCAGATAAACAACAAAGCCCTGGTGTACAGCACAGGGAACCCTATGCAACATCTGTAAGCTATAATGGAAAAGAATCTGAGAAATAATACAGATATATGTATGTATATATGTTTACAAAACATTGTAAACTCACTATACTTCATTTATAAAAGAAAAGAGCCATAGACAATACATAAAAGAATGTGTTTCAATAAAACTTTGCTTATAAAGACAGAATAGTGGGCTGGTTATGGCCAGAAGCCTGCTATTTGTCAACCCCTGTTCCACAAGAGGGCTTTCCAGGTGACTCTAGTGGTAAAGAATCTGCCTGCTAATGCAGATGTAAGAGACATGGGTTCAATTCCCTGGGTCGGGAAGATCCCCTGGAGAAGGAAATGGCAATTCACTCCCAGTATTCTTGCCTGGAGAATCCCCAGGGACAGAGGAGCTTGGTGGGCTACGGTCCATAGGGTCACAAAGAGTTGGACTGAAGCAACTAAGCATGCATGCATTCCAGGGGAATATATCTTTGACTTACTTTTATTTTTGAGTGTATTATTGATGTTTTTTGGTTTTGGTTTTCTAGCCACACCGTTTTAGCGGGTGGGATCTTAGTTTTCCAACCAGGGATCAAACCCGTGCCCCTTGCCTTGGGAGTATGGAGTCTTAACCATTGGACCACCAGGGAAGTCCCTTGATGGATTTTATTATGTAACTATTTCTGTAATTCTTAAGATTTAAAATGCTTATAAAATTACATTTTGCTTATTTATATTATTTTTAGCCTTCTAATTTTATTTTTTAATTGAAGTATAGTTGATTTACAAAGTTGTATTAGTTTCAGATATAACAGGAAAGCAATTCAGCTATATATATATATATTCTTTTTCACATTCTTTTCCGGTATATGTTATTGCTGCTGCTAAGTCGCTTCAGTCGTGCCCGACTCTGTGCGACCCCATAGACGGCAGCCCACCAGGCTCCTCCGTCCCTGGGATTCTCCAGGCAAGAACACTGGAGTGGGTTGCCATTTCCTTCTCTAATGCATGAAAGTAAAAAGTAAAGTGAAGTTGCTCAGTCGTGTCCAACTCCTAGCGACCCCATGGACTGCAGCCCACCAGGCTCCTCTGCCCATGGGATTTTTCAGGCAAGAGCACTGGAGTGGGGTGCCGTTGCCTTATCTGATTATATGTTATTACAAAATATTAAATATAGTTCCCTGTGCTATTCAGTAGGTCATCATTGTTTATTTTATATATGGTGATGTGTATTTGTTAATCCCTTGACTTACTGTTTATTACTGATTGAGAGTGTTGTACCAATTAAGTTAGATGTTAACTAGTCTGAAATCAATTTGGTATGAAATGATGGTTTTTCAAGTAGAAAGACAATCCCCAAAGTCATTGTCCTTTAGGTCATGAACTGTTTTTGGAGTTATGTCTCTAATTTCCCATCACTTACATATATAAATGTGATGCAGTTGTGTGGGAACACCAAGAATGGGGATTTTTAGCAGCCATCTTGGGGGCTTTCTGCTGCAATATGGGACCAATATCAAGTTCCTAACACCACTATCTCATTCTGGAATTCTCTCTTTTAAATTTTCCCTTCACCACTTGGCATGTGGGATCTTAGTTCCCTGCCCAGGGATCGAACCCAAATCCCCTGAATTGGAAGCTCGGAGTCTTAAACCACTGGACCTCCAGGGAAGTTTTATGCTTCTTTATTAACGTATTAAATGACAAGAACTAGTAGGTTCTATAATTCCAAAGTGGAATTGAAACAGTATTTCAAACATCTGCAACAGCTCTGGTATGGTTTGGAAATAGCTGTGATTTCTATCAGTATGATAAGAGATTCCAGAATAAACAAAGTTACAGGTATTGCCAATACGACACAGGTATTGCTAATGTGGGTTGTCACCTACATTCGTAACTATACGAGTTATCCCACTGATATGGAGTAAACTTCTGCAAAACTTAGTGGCTTAAAACAATAGCAATCATTTACTTTGCTCTTGAATCTGCATTTGGAGTGAGGCTCAGTGGAAACAGCTCATCTCGGATCCACAAGGCAACAAGCGAGACAGCTCCTCTGGGAGTCAGGGAACCCGCTATCAAGATGGCTCACTCACCTGGCTGGCAAGTTGGAACTGGCTGTTGGGCAGCAGCTCAGCTGAGACGGGGTGGGGGGACCTCAAGCTCTTCCCATGCAGCCTTCTCCATGCACTCGTGGGCTTCCTCACAGCATGGACGCTGAGTTCTAAGAGTTTGTCCAGAGAGAACAAGGCAGAAGTAAGTACATGGCAGTTTTATAACCTAGCCCCAGAGCTCACATAGCCATCACTTTCATGGAAGCCTACTGGGCAAAGTGGTCAAATAGGCTCAAGGAGGAGAGACACAGACTTCATCTTTTAATGGGGAAGTGGCAAGATCTTGAAGATCTTACTTTTAAGTTAAGCCCCCAGGCAGGAAAGATCGTGAACACTGAACTCAGTTCCTCGGCCTCTATCCAATGACAGAGACCTATCTTTGTACAAAACTGGAAGGCCCGTCTCTGTATTTTTTGCAGAAAATACAACCTGCCACAAAAACAGAATGAAATGTTGGATTTTAGTTGGAGGTTACTGAAAAAGAAAGATGCAGTTTCTTTTTCTTTTTTAAAATAATTTCATTTGGCTATTGATTTTTGGCTATGCTGGGTCTTCCATCCCGCAAGGGCTTTACTCTAGTTGCAGCGAGCGAGGCCTACTCTGTTGAGGTTTTCCTTGTAGCTCAGTCAGTAAAGAATCTGCCTGCAGTGCAGAAGACCTGGGCTCGATCCCTGGGTCGGGAAGATTCCCTGGAGAAGAAAATGGCAACCTACTCCAGCATCCTTGCCTGAAAAAACCTCACGGACAGAGGAGCCTGGTGGGCTGCAGTCCATGGGGTCACAAAGAGTCGGGCGTGCCTGAGTGACTAACACTTACTTACTTACTTTAGGCCTATTCTGTAGAGGTGAATGGGCTTCTCACTGCAGTGTCTTCTCTTGTTGCAGAGCACAGGCTCTCGGGGCCCAGGCTTCAGTAGTTGGGGCTCCCAGGTTCTAGATCACAGTGTCAATAGTTGTGGCGGACAGGCTTAGTTGCTGCGAGGAATGTGGGATTTTCGCGGATCAGGGGTCAAATCCGTGTCTCCTGCATTGGCAGGCAGATTCTTTACCACTGAGCCACCAGGGAAGCAGAAGATTTCTTTTCCTTATCCAAGTTCACAGACTCCATAAATTCTATCTGCAAACCTTTTGAGGGTCCCTGGGCCCCAGGCAAGTCTAAAAAGTGACTGCTGGGAGGGGTCCACATGACCTGTGTGTGCATGCGTGCTAAGCCGCTTCAGTCGTGTCCGACTCTCTGCGACTGCCTGGATGGTAGCCCACCAGGCTCCTCTGTCCATGAGATTCTCCTGGCAAGAATACTGGAGTTGGTTGCCGTGCCCTCCTCCAAGGATCTTCCCCACCCAGGGATCAAAACTGGTCTCCTGTGGCTCCTGCAATGCAAGCAGATTCTCTACTGCTGAGCCACCAGGGAAGCCCCCTCACATAGCCTACCTTGCTTCAAAGTCTCCCACGGCTCTCTTCTGCCCAGAGTACAGAGGCCAAGGAACTGAGCCCAATGCTCAGGATCTTTCCTGACTGGGCTTAACTTAAAATGCAGAGATTTATTGTTCAACATCAATTCTCTCCTTCCTTAGTTGTATGTAGAACTCCAGGTTTGTCTGAGACAGAAATGCGCTCACCTAAAATGCATCATTACCCAACCTCCCTTGCAAGTGGTGGTCAATGAGACTGTTTATTATTATTGGCACGTGTGGGTCTTAGTTCCCCAACTCAGGGGTCAAACCACGTCCCTTGCAGTCTTAATCACTGCACCACCAGGCAAGTCCCCTCTCACTGTACTTATTATTCGGCAACTTGCTTTTTTCAGTCAACAATACATCTTAGAGCTTTTCCTCTGTCAGTCCATGGCTCTTTCTCTTTTTTTTTAAAACAGGTGTATAATAATTCATGGGATAGATGCACCCCTATTTATTAACCTACTGGTGAACATTAAGGTAGCTTCCAATTTTTGTAGCTTTTACATAAATGATGATCAAAGACAAATAAATAAATGATAGGCAGACAGTATCTCCACGGTGGCGCCGATGCTTCAGGTTCTGTAGGCAGACTTAGCTCGGTGGTATAAAGAATCTGCCCACCAAAGCAGGAGACTCGGATTCAACCTCTGATCTGGGAAGATCCCACATGCTGCAGAAAAACAAAACCCGTGGGCCATAACTATTAAGCCTGTGCTCTAGAGCATGGGAGCCACAACTACTGAAGTGCGCCCGTCCTAAATCCTACGCTCCGCAGCAAGGGGAAGCCAGCAGGATGAGAAGCCTGCACACCGCAGCTAGAATTTAGCCCCTACTCTCCTAGAGAAAACTGAAAAGCCCACACAGCCATGAAGACCAGCGCAACCAAAAATGAAAATTAATAAATAAATAATTTTTTGTAAAGCAATGATTGGGACTTGCCTGGTTGTCCAATGGTTAAGACTCTGAGCTGCCACTGCCCAGAGCCTGGGTTGGATCACTGGCCAGGGAACTAAGATCCCACATCCTGCAGGGTGCAGCCAAAAAAAAAAAAAAAATCAATGAACTATTGATACGTTCAATAGGATGATTGCACCTCAAAATCATTGCTCTGTGTAAATGAAAAACTCTGTAAAGATACAAACTGTACGATTCCATTCAGTGCTCTAGAACAGGCTAAATAAACAGTGAAAGAAAACAGACTAATGGTTTCCTGGGGATGGCAGATTGACCAGGAAGGGGTGCAAGGGAATTTCCCGGGGTAACCAAAAAGTCTATATCTTAACTGGGATATTGAGCTTGCACAAGTGTATTCATTTGTCAAAGCCCATCAGACTGTACTCATAAGACCTGTGTATGTGACTATGGGTAAATTACAATACACCATAAAGGTGAAGTGTAGGTGGAAGGTGAGAAGAAAGTTCAAAAGGGAGGGGACATATGATACCTGTGGCTGATTCATGTTGATACATGGCAGAAACCAACACAATATTGTGAAGCAATTATCCTTCAATTAAAAATAAAAAAATTTAAAAAGCAAAGCGCATGCCAAGTTACTTCAAAGTCGGGTCCAATTTTCTGCAATCCTATTGACTGTAGCCCACCAGGCTCCTCTGTTCATGGGATTCTCCAAGGGAGAATATTGGAGTGGGCTGCCGTGACCTCCCTCCAGGGGATCTTCCCAATCCAGGGATCGAACTCATATCTCTTAATGTCCCCTGAATTGACAGGTAGGTTCTTTACCACGAGCGCCATCTGGGAAGCCCAAAAGTAAAATAAAACGTTGTTATTAACATCACTATCCCTGGGGACTTCCCTGGCAGTCCAGCGGCTGGAAGTCCATGCTTTCACTGCAGGGAGCACAGGTTCGATCCCTGGTGGGGAACTAAGATCCCACACACCACATGGTGCAGCCAAGGACTGCAAAAAGAAAACATTGCTACCCTTGCTGCCTCCTTCTTTATGCCCATGCCAGCTTGTTGGCTGGCATGGAGACCTATTTGTTTGCCAAATGAATGAATGAGTGAGTGAGTGAGAGGGTGAGGTCTGAGGCAGCACCCTGGGTGCATGGAATGTTCCTCCTCAAGCCCTTCAGTTTTCTAGAGGAGGAGGCTGGGTGGCCTCCCACCCTGATAACCCTATCCAAGGCCCCTCCCTCCCCCAGTAGACCACTCAGCTCCTTGGCTCGACAGTCAGAGACTTTCAACAGCCTCAGCCCTGCACATTGCTCCCCTGCCACTCCAGTCTCACTCACTCACTAGACACGCAATGCTCCAGCGCCTTCTGTGCGCAGGTACTGCAGAGAGCTGGCAACAAGACAGGCAAAGATTCTGCCCTCGGGAGCTCCATAAACAGACCTGTAGCCTGATGCCAGGCAGAACGAACCCCACTGAAGAAAAACAAATTGGACTAAGGGCCTGGGGAAGGCAATAATTGAGGCTGCAGCTCTGGTGGCCGGGGAGGCTGCACTGGGACATCCACACAGGGGCAGAGGCTGGACTGAAACAAGGGCATCAACGAGGGCATTCCCTAGAGAAAAAAAAATAGCCAGCACAAAGGCCCTGGAGCAGGTTCCTACTTGCACAGTGTGTTCAGGGAACAGGAATGAGGCCACTGTGGCTGGAGGGGGGAGGGAAAGAGGGTCAAAGGAGAGAACTGAGAAATATTGAGGGACAGACCATTTAGGGCCTTGTGGGCCAAGGAAAGGAATCTGGCTTTTACTCCAAGTGAGATGGGAACCAAGGAGAAGTGATGTGAGCTGACTTAGGTGTTAACAGTCTTCCTGGGCAAGAAGAACCTGTAGAGGAGGTGGGGAGGGCCAAAGTAGAAAGCCTGTTGAGCTGGCTACTGCAATAGTCCAAGCAAATCGTGATGGTATTTGCAGAGGTGATGAGAGTTGATCGGGCTCTGGGAATATTTTGAAAGCAGAGCCAGCTGACAGATCAGATGTGGGGGTGTGAGAGAAAGACAGGAGTCAGTGATGACTGGGGGTTTTTGGCCTGAGCCACTGAGCTGGGGAGGCAGGTGGAAGTTTCCTGAATGTCCCAAGCTGTTTCACACCTCCAGGCTTTTGTGCACTCCATGCCCCTGAGCCTGCAATGCCCTCCTTTCTCCACTTCCCACCCCAGCCTCAGCCTCACCCCCGCTCTCATCACAGCTAAGCCCAAATGTCACCCTCTCTGGAAGCTTCTTTTGAAATGTTCTAGGCTCCACACGGTGTGCCCTCCTGCGTCCCCACAGTACCTTGCACTTCTTTCCCCAAATAGGTGATCAGGGTTTATTTGCCAGCATCTCTCGCGCCAAGTGAGCGACATTGGAAGGACTGAGGAGAGGCCATGGCTTTAACCCTGCAGCAAGTGCACTGAAAGGAAATGAACTTGAATTCTTTCTTTCATTCAGTAAATATGTCACATGCCAGGGACTCCAGTAGGCGTAGAGAAGTGATCAGGGAACAAGAGAGGCAAGTCTCTGCCCTCATGAATCTCTAGGGAGAGAGGTGACAATAACCCAAGCAAAGAAGTGAAAGATTTAGGGACTTCCCTGATGATCCAGTGGTTGAGAATCCGCCCTGCAATGCAGGGAACGTGGGTTCAATCCCTGATCAGGGAACTAAGATTCCACATGCCATGGAGCAATTATGCCTACATGCGGCAACTAGAGAGTCTGTGCGCCACAACAAAAGATCCCGTGTGACACAATGAAGATGCCACGTGCCATGATTAAGACCTGATGCAGCCAAATAAATAATAACTTTTTTTTTTTAATGAAAGATTTGGTGTGCCATAATGGTGATGTGATGGAGAAAAAGCAGGATTCCATGTGTGAGATGGGGGAGGTGCAATCATTCCTAAGGTGATAGGGAGGCTTCACAGACTCACTGAGGAGGTGACATTTGCATATGGATCTAAAGGAGGTAAGGGAGGAGCCATGTGGCCACAGGGGAAGAGCAAACAGCAAGTGCAAAGGCCCCGAGGTAGGATTGTGCTCAGAATATGGGAGGACCTTGAAGGAGGCTGCTGAATATGGGGTAGAGATCCAGAGAATGGAAGGGGAGGGACCGTTCCAGCAGGACCTTAGGGACCACAGTGAGGACTTCACTTTTACTGCCAGTGACATGGGAGCCACACAGTCTCCAAGGAGGAGTGAATGGATCTGATTCAACTTTCAACAGGATGGCCATAAAAATAATAATGGACATTTACTGAGCACTTCCTACTAACCAGGAAACGTGAGAAGTTTCTGCAAGTGGTGTTGACAGAAGGCCCGTCGTCTAGATGGCTAAGCCACCCTCGTGGGCCTTCTAGATCCTTCCCTTCCTCTCAGCCCACACCATCCCCCGCAGGACAGATACAGTCTCCCACCAAAACATAGCCTGAAGCTTTTTTTTTTCCCCCGAAGCAATTTTTCAACAACTTTATGGAGACCGAATTCACATACCGTGCAATTCAGCCATTTAAAAACTCAGCCCTTGTACAGTTCAGGCAATTCCCTGGCAGTCCAGTGATTAGAACTCCATGCTTTCATACTGCCAAAGCCCCAGGTTCAATGCCTGGTGGGAAAGTAAGATCCCACAAGTCACGCAGTGTGGGATCAAAAAAATTTGGAATTAAAAAAATAAATGGTACAACTCAGTGGATTTTAGTATGTTAGTCATATTGTGCGACTGTCACTACAGTCAGATTTAGAATATTTTATCACTCAAACTCCTTAGGCACACCCCCCATCCCAGCCCCAGGCAACCACTAATCTACTTTGTCCGATTTGTCTATCCTGGATAATTCCTGTAAATGGAATTCTACAGTATGTGGCTATTTGACACAGTTCAAATGTCCAGTATGTGACACAGTTCAATTCTACAGTATGTGGCTATCTGACTTCTTTCACTCAGCGTATTTTCAGTGTTCATCCATGTTGGAGCATCCGTCACTAATTCCATCCTTTTGGTGGCTGAATAATATTCCACTGTATGAAGGTAACCTGTTCTGTGTAGCCATTCATCAACTGATGGACATTTGGGTTGCTCCCACATTTTGGTTGTTAGGAACAAGGCTGCTATGAACATTCTCATGCAAATGTTTGTGGGGACATGTGTTTCCATTTCTCTGGGGAGATACCTAAGAGTGGAATTCCTGAGCCATATGGTAATTCTGTGTTTAACTGTTTGAGGAAATGCCAGACTGTTTAAGTGCTCGAAATCTTCCCACCAGCAGTGTATGACGGTTTTGATTTCTCCACATCCTTGTTTGTTGCTGTTTTTTTTTAAATTATTTATTTGGCTGCATTGGGTCTTAGTTGTGGCATGTGGGATCTAGTTCCCTGAAAGGGGATCGAACCCAGGCCCCCTGCATGGCAAGTGCGGAGTCTCAGCCACTGGACCACCAAGGAAGACCCTCTCCACAGTTATTGTCTTGAAGTGAGTTGCTCTTCTCTGCCTCCACTGCCAGTAGCCATCTCTCACCTGGACTTTGAAGTCACGTCCTCCCTGTGTTCCAGGTTCCACCGTCAGTCTCTCCCCACACTATAGCCAGAGAAAGCCTGTCAGCACCAGTGTCAGAGCCTGTCCCTCCCCAGCTAAGAGCTCTTGCACTTTGTTTATTGGCTGATAAATCCAAATTGTTCACCGGGCTTGGCCCCTGTAGCCAGCCCCTGCTCACCCTCTCTCTCCAGTTTACTCATTGCTCACGCCCCCATTTCCTGCTCATTCAGATCTAGCCTCATCAGCTTCCTATTCACTTCTTGATGCCCCAAGGGCTGCCCAGCCTCAGCCACCCCCAGCGCTCTTCTCTCTGTCCCAGTAGTCTTTGCACTGCTCTCCTCCAACCTCTTTCCTTCCCCTCAAAGATCTGGGCTTTACTGTGACCTTTCCAAAAAGCCTCCTTGGACTCCTCCTCCAGCCTAACAACTCCTCTCTCCCAGGCTCTTCCTTATTGCATTTAGCACTGTTACAAGTTGCATGACTGTTTGTAAGACAGTTTGCCCAGTGGCCGCCTCCACCTTAGGAAGAGTCCCATGAGGATGGTTGAGCATCAGTGCCTGGCCTGCTATGTTGTTACTGTTTAGTTGCTAAGTCATGTCCAACTCTTTGTGACCCCATGGACTGTAGCCCGCCAGGCTCCTCTCTCCATGGGATTTTCCAGGCAAGATTACTGGAGTGGGTTGCCATTTCCTTCTCCAGTCCCTCCCCAACCCAGCGACTGAACTCACGTCTCCTGCATTGGCAGGCAGATTCTTTACCCACTGGGCCATCTGGGAATCCCCCTTGTTTCTTTTACTGTGACCCATAATGGTGGTGGTGGGGTAATATGTATCTATATCTATAGCCTCCTGTCAGAAAATAAAAGTTTCATCATGGGTATTTCCTCTGCACGTTCTAGATTATTCTATTTAATATTTCAAAAAACTGACCTCAGCCAGAAAGCTTGATGTCAGCCCTTGGTAATGGCTCACTGTTCATAGTTTGAAAAACTCTAGCAGATCTTCTATAAGCCCGTCTGACACCCCCCACCACCCCCCCGCCATCAAAGGCCGGAAATGGGTTTGACTGGTTACATGCTGCACCCGCAAATTCTGCCATAGGTCCTGGCTGAGCACAGTGGGTTTAATGAACGTTGAGTGAATAAATGAACTAACAGCAAGCCAGGGCCAGAGTTAGGACTGCAATCCTGCCTGTACTGCTCCCCAGGACTCAAGAATTCTGACCACCTCGTTTGCAAAGATCCAGGCAGCGTAGCCTCAGCTCCTACTACTTCACCCACCGTCTGCTTCTTCTGGGGTTGGAGGTTGCGGGTAGGGAGAAGACATTACCCTAACCTAACCAGAACTCCATTTCCCGTAAGCCTCAGGGATGGGACTACATTTCCCATAAGCCTCTGCTCCCTCCAGAGTCTGTGCCCTTCAGCCACAGAGGCAGATAATTGCATCTTTCCTCATCCCCCAGCCCCCAATTCCTTACTCTCTACCTGCATATGGTCAGTCCACCCTGCAGCGCTGGTCCCGGCACCCCCTCCTTTTCACCCCTCCTGGTGTGATGAACCTGCCTCAGTTTCTCCAATGAGCGCGCCCCCTCCAAGAGGGCTCATTGAACCCCTCTCCCTCCCCTTCCCCTGGGGTTGCCAGTCCCAGTTGCGCTGGCTGCGTTTGGGACCTGCGGGTCCTGGACACCTGCTGGGGAACGGGGGCAGGGGGCGGGCCGTGCTGGGGATGGGGTGTCTGGGCCGCCTCCGCGGTGTGCAGTGAGGCTGCGCCTGCGATGCGCAGCTCCGGCCCAGCCTCAGCGGAGAGGGACGCAACGCAGGGGCTCAGGGACCACAGAGAAGTCCGCGCGCAGGGTGGGCGCCCGTGCTTCCGGTGTGTCTGCTGCTCGGGGTGCTGTGCGGGGGGCGGGGGTGGGGGAGTGTGACCCCGAGACGGCGGCGGCCTGGCACGTGATGTGTGCGTCCTTGTCTGTTTTGTCTGTGTCCCTAAGGGACAAAGTTCCAGTCCCTACTCAGCCACTTTCTGGCTGTGTGCTTTGGGGCAGCTGTCTGCACCTCGCTGTGCCTGTTTCCTCATCTGTACGATGGGAATGACAAAGAGTGTGTCTCGGAGGGCAGTTGTCAGGATTTAAAAGTAATATGTGTAAAGCGCTGAGAACAATGCCTGGTGCAGTTAATGCTCCTAAGAATAAATAAATTAAATAAACTATGATCATGTATCTTCTGTATGGAGGCAAGCACCTCTGGTTGTGTAAAGGTTGTGCACTCATAGGAAATGTGGGTATTTGTGATGCGTGTGTCTGTGTGTGTCTTTGTATGTGTTCTGTATGTGTGTGGGTATTTGTGTATGTAATGTGTGACTACACTGGGGTAATGTGTTTTTGTAACCTTGTGTGAAATTTGTATGCATTTGTGATGTGTGTCCATGTGTGTTAAGGTATGTGATGTATCTTTGTGTATCTGTGTGTTCAGTGTATATGCCTGTGTTGCCTATGTGTGTTTCTGTCTGTATAATGTGTGTGGCTGTGTATATGTGTATGTGATATGTGTGTATCAGTGTATTTGTGTATTTTTGTACATGATTTGTGTAGCTTTGTATATTCTTTGTAGTGTACATCTATACCCATGGGTGAGTTGTGCTTGTATATGTGTATCTGTGTGTGTGACTTGTGTCTCTCTATTCATGTGAATGAAATGTGTCTGTGTGAGAGATGTGTGTATCTCTGAGTCTGTGTTGTGTATTTGTGTGTATTCGCATATGTGATATGCATGTCTCTCCTTGTATCTGCTGTGTATCTGTGTATATTTGTGCACGGGATACTTGTGTCTATGTTAGTGTGTATCTTGTGTGTGTCTCCAGGCAAGTGATGTCTGTGTCTGTGTGTGTGATGTGTGTGTCTGTGGGTCTTCTTTGTTGCCCATTTGTTTGTGGAATGTATGTGTTCGTGACTTTGTGCCTTGGTGTGTCACCATGGTGTCTGCGTGGATCTTTGTGGTGTGCGTGTCTATGGAGTTGGGGCTTTACTTTGTCTGTGGCATGTGTGGGTCTTTGTGATGCGCTGACGTTCCTGCGTGGCCGGGTGCATCTGTGCCGGGGGCCGGCCTGCCTGTGCGTGCTTAGTGCAGCCCATCATCCCTGCGTCTTTGTGTGTGACGTGTACGTGTCCCCGTCTGCCGAGCGCTGTCCACCTTTGTATGTGCTGTGCTTGTCTGTGAGGGTCTCTGCGACATGGGTCAGCCATGTGTGGGCTGCGTGTGCCTGTCTGACATCTGCATCTTGACGCGGAGCACACGTGTCCGTGCTGGTGGCATGTCACAGCAGCGTCCAGGCCAGGCACTGTGGGCCCTGGGTCCCCCTACACGAGGGTCTGCTGGTCCCTGTCTGTCCCTCCCCCTCCCCTCCCTCCTGGCAGCCAATGCTACTGGGGAGCCAGTTGCTATGACGACGCTCCATCCTCCCTCCCTCCTCCCTCCTCCCACCCTTCCTCTGACAGGCTCTCTGCTCCCCCAATCCCGGCTGCACTCGGGGGGCGGGGCCCTCATTCTCCCCCCTTCTACCCTCTCCCCCAACCCCAGCAACCCCGGCTCCCCGGCTCCTCTCCTCTGTCTGTCTCTCCATCCCTTCATCTGTCTGTCCCTTCAGAGAGGGGGGAGGGGGTCCCTGAGCCTGTAAGCAGCCCCTCCCTCCCCCTGTCCTGAGCCTCCTGCCCCTCTCCTGGGCCGGGGGAGGCCAGGGTCGCGCGGGTCCCCATGGCTGGGGGCTGAGGGGCCCGCCCCCCCTCCTCCCCAGCCGCCACCACCTCCACCTCCCTGCCATCCTCGACAAGATGCCTGCCCCCAGCGCCCTCATCCTCCTCGCGGCCGTCTCCGCCTCCGGCTGCCTGGCGTCCCCGGCCCACCCCGGTGAGTCTGTCGGGCCATCCTGCTGTCCCGTGTCCCCCCACCCCCACCCTGGCCTGCCCCGGGGGCCTGTCTGCAGGGCTCCGGCTCGTCACCTGTGTGGCGTCTTCCCGCAGCGAGCCAGGGCCTGGGGAGGCGCAGGAATGGTGCCTCTGTCAGCAGGGCCTGTGGGAGGAAGGCTGGGGGCTGGGTGGGGAGGGGGTCCGTTCGGGCAACATGTGTGTGTGCAGACGCGCGCGCGTGTGTGCAGGTGTGTGCAGGAAGCCAGGGAAGGTCAGGGCCTCTGGGAGAATTGGGGACAGAGAGGAGGAATACTGTTTCTAAAGGGGCCATAGCCTGGAGGCTGTCTCCGGCTTTGGGGGAGTCCCAGGGCTTGCGGAGCTCCCGATTCGGGACCCGGGGCTGGGGGCCGAGGACATGTGTGTGTTCCAAGCGTCCCTAAAAGTGACAGGCCTCAAACCCCGTAACTAGGATCCAGCATGGGGCGAGCACCTTCTCCCAGCCTGCAGCTGGGGGGCTCATCCTCTTCTTCAAATAGGGGGTAAGAAGGCTGTCGTGGGAGCGTATTTTAAATTCTGAGCGCTCCAGCCTCCACTGTTACTCCTCCTTCCCTCAGTCCTCACTGAAATTCATCCAAGCCTGAGGGTGAGGTGATGGGGTGGGGGTGGGGGGTCCCAGCTTGGGCGAGAGGAGGGACCCCACCCCCAACCCAACCACTTGAGAAGGCCCCCAAACTACAACTCCCACAATGCCTCGAGCCATTCGGCTCATCTGCCAAGGGGACTCTGGGTGCAGAGCATCATGGGAGCTGTAGTCAAGACTAACTGGACGGGGAGGGGCAAGGAATCTGGGAGCCAGGGTCGTGAAGACCGGAGCCCAGCCCAGCCCTGTCCCCACAGATGGATTCGCCCTGGGCAGGGCGCCTCTGGCTCCTCCCTATGCCGTGGTCCTCATCTCCTGCTCTGGCCTGCTGGCCTTCATCTTCCTCCTCCTCACCTGTCTGTGCTGCAAACGGGGCGATGTCGGCTTCAAGGTGAGGTGCACGAGGGAATTTAAGGTGGGGAGGAACACTCTAGCAAGGCCTTTCCTCCGCTACCACCCCCACAACCAGGGGAGCCGGGCAGTGAGTCTGAGAGCCCTTCAGGCCTGAAATTACAGCAAAATCCAACTCCAGATGGGAATTGGACTGGGATTGGAGGACAGTTGGCAGAAAGGTGGGGACAATATTGATTAGAAGGACCATGGCGTGTCTCACTGCTGTGTTCTCCTACCCTTCAACCCTCCTGGCCCCAGGAGTTTGAGAACCCTGAAGGGGAGGATTGCTCAGGGGAGTACACGCCCCCCGAGGAGACTTCCTCCTCACAGTCACTGCCTGATGTCTACATTCTCCCCTGGCTGAGGTCTCGCTGCCAATGCCTGCCCCGCAGCCATCACACTCAGGTATGGCCTTGCACCTTGACTGGGATCCCATGGCCCCCAGTTCAGGGTGGGAGGAGCTGACAGCTCTCCCTCAGGGAATCAAAGGGAAAGGCAGAGGTGGGAGCCTTGGAATCTTGGAAGCAGCGTGAAGCAACTCCAAGATCATCTTGGTAGAAGCTGTTGCTTAACCCCAAACCAGATCTGGAGATTCTTGCAGAGCAATCCATGATGAGGTCAGCCTAGATCTTAATGCCAGAGGCAGAGCCAATGGCAAGCTGAAGTCAAGTCATAGGATCTTGGGACACCAAAGGGGAAGAACGGATTGGACACTAGAAACTTGTGGGCAGCCAATGAGGAGACTGAGATCTCTTCATGGAATGTCAGGGCAGCCAATGAAAAGAGATTTGTTGTGTCTGCTTTGACCCCAGTCCCCACTGAGGTAGGGGATGTTGGTGGCACTTGGGAGGGGAGAGAGGCTCAGGTGCCTCCCCTTTACTGTCCCCCACGCCAGACATGACCACCCCCCTGGGCCTTAGCCGCCAGCACCTCAGCTACCTACAGGAGATTGGGAGTGGCTGGTTTGGGAAGGTAAGTAAGTGGGGCTGGGGGTGGGAGGTGGGGGCTCCCACAATCCAGGGCGACACTCCTGTTCTGTGTCCATTGCCCCTGCTCCCACCACTTCTCATCTGCCCCCTGCCTCCTCCCCTGCCCCTTCGGCCCACCCATTGCCCTCCCCTCTGTTCACCTCTCACCGGCTCCCACCCACCCCATCCCCCCATCTGTCGGTCAGCGCCTCCCTCCTCACTCCATTGACCACTCCGCCTCGCCATCCGGCTCTCCACGCGTCCGTCTGTCCATCCTTCCACCCGTCCCTGCGTCCATCGGACTCTGGGCCTGTGAGTCTCCTACCCCGCGTCTGGTGGGGATACGAGGGTGGTGGGAGTTGAAAGAAGAGGCTGGAAAGGAGAGGGAAGTTGGGAGCCATACGGTGGGGTGGAGGGGACTCCCTGGGATGGGGATAGGGAATTCGCAGGCACTGATTCCTGGGTCCTTCTCGAGCAGGTGATCCTGGGAGAGATTTTCTCCCGACTACACCCCGGCCCAGGTGGTGGTGAAGGAACTCCGAGCCAGCGCAGGGCCTCTGGAGCAGCGCAAGTTCATCTCCGAGGCACAGCCGTACAGGTACGGGGACCTCAGGGTAGACATGGAGCCCTGAAGGCCCGAATATCTGAGTCTGTGCTTCATGGCATTAATGTTTGGGAGCAGGAGAAGTACAGTGTGGGGTCAACTCTGGATTCCAATCCTAGATGTACCTTTTCCTGGCTGTGCCAGTCAGTCTAGATCATTTCCCTCCCTCAGCCTCGGGGTCTTCCTCGGGCCAGAGGCAGGGACATGAAGGCAGTGTGATGCAGGCGAGGCAAACAGTGCAAAAGCTGAGCTGGAAATCTGGAAATCAGAGTGGAGAAGGCTCCACTCTGAACTTCAGTATCTTCATCTAGAAAGTGCGTCCAGGAAGTCTGAGCAGCCTCATGCAGAGGGCAGCTGAGAGGATACAAAATGGGCCTTTGCCTGGCACAGGGTCCATGATGGTGGTCCCTTCTTCGGGCCCCTGCCTGTGGGTTAAGAAGGGCAGAATCAGAATCACAGACCAGGGTCCTGAGCGGCTGCACCAAATGGCCACTGTCTGCCCACGCCTGTTCCCACTGGACTGGGAGGTCTGGGAAGACAGGACGCTATCCCTCTCCTGCCTGGTCTCCACTCTAAAAGCTTCTAGATCAGGGTTAATTAAAACTCTTCTCATATATGCCCTGTGGGGTATTGCATGCCTGCACATGGAGAAGGTGTGTATATGGGCATCTTTTAACAGAGGGCTGTAAAAGTGAGCTTTGCCCTGAGATTTTATGAACCTTTTCCTCTGAAAACTCCCCGTGGTTTCCTGTGACTCCCAGGACAAAGTCCCAGCTGTCCCTACAGCCCACAAGCCCTGTTCCCTGACTCTCCCGTAGACCAGCCTCAGTGCCGCTGTCCTTGCTTCTCCCCGTCTGGAATATTGCTCCTGGCCCACCCACCCCAGTTTCTGATGGTGGGATCCCTCTCCTCCCTGGGTCTCAGATCAGAAAGCCTTCTTTTATACACACAAACACACACACTGCCACCTAAGGAGGGCTCTGGGATGCTCCATCATATCAACTTGTGTATTTTCTTCATCACATGTATCTTAGCGTGTCATTATTTCATCCATGTATCCGTTGACTTGCCTTTCTCTCTCTCTCTCAACCCATGCTGGCAAGCATCAGCCACATATGGCTACTTAAATTCATCTTAAATAAAATGCAGTCAAAGTCAAGATGTCTTCCTCAGGTACCCTTGCCACATTTCAAGAGCTCAGGAGTCATATATGGCCAGTGGTTCCCATGTTAGACATCTCAGATGGAGAACATTCCCACCTTCTCAGAAAGTTCAGGTGGAGAATGTAGGACTATACTGGCAGCTCAGGGTCCATCTTGTCACCCAGCTACAAGCTGGCCCTCGGTAGACATTTGCCGGGTAAGCCACAGACCTAAGAACAAATCCCAGCTCTGGCACTGTTACCAGCTGTGTGACCCTGGGCAAGTTACTTTACCTCTCTGAGCCTCCCTTTTCCCCTGGATCCAATGGGAAACATCATCCTGCCTAGCAAAGGTGTTAGGAGGATTTGATAACAGAAGGGGCCAGCCTTGGCTCAGATTAGTAGGTGTGCAATGGATCTAAGCTTCCTTCTACATCTGCCATCCTAAGTCTCCCCATGATGGGAGTTCCAATCAATTTTTTTTTTTTTTCAAGCCCCAGCATATGCTGGAGTTTTAGGAAAGCTTTATCTCATTAGTCGTCTCCCAAGCAGGAGCAAAAGCCACTATCCACACCTGCCCCCCAACCCCTCTCCTGCCAGGCCCCAGTGAAACAAAAACTGTTCTACCCTCCTCAAGCCAGGTTGCAAGCTGCAACCTGGGCTGCAAGCCCTTGATGTGTTAATCTTTCCAGAGACCCTAGGGTCATGTATCAGGCTTAAATCCTTCATTCCACATGATTTTATTGAGCACCTACTAGTCTAGGCACCGGGAACATGGCCACACACACAAAAAGCCCCAAATCCTTGTCTTGTAAAGCTTGCCACCTAGTGGAGGGGACACAATAAATGAGCCAGTGAATGAATAAATTTTAACAGGAAAATATCACAGAATGACAAGTGCCTTGAGGAAATAAGGCAGGATGTGATGGAGACGGAGGAGCTCTGGGGTGGGAACTGTGGGAAAGGCAGGCTTGACTAGGATGAATCAGTTTTGCAAAGCACTGTGGGAAGTGTGTTCCAGGCAGAAGGAACAGCAGGAACAAAGGCAGTGAGGCAGGAGAAATGCCAGCTCCTCTCTGATCCTATTAGATTTCTTGCCACAACTTTATGAAGGGATTACTATGACCATCCCCATTTTACATTTGAGGGAGAGGCCAAGTGACTTCTGTGAGGTTACACTGGGAAAGTGTAGACAAGATTCAGAAACCTGCTCCCCCAACCTGACTCTTAGCCACAGTGAGAGGATAAAGGAGGGGCATCCCCCAGTGTTGAGGGAAAGGCAGTGATATCTCTTGAGGAAAGGATGTTGACACTAAGGGACAAGGAGGACTTTGACAGTGGAGTGTTCTCCACAGAGAGAGGTATACAAGGCTTGAAGCCTAGGCAGGCGCCAGTGAGTCTAGGGAGATGGACGTAGGGTGAAGAGTGATGCTGGGAAAGGCAGGGGGGTCAGGAAAGACAGGGAGTGAGCCAGGCTCTGTCCCAGGGCAACCGGGGAGCCCCATGTAGGGTCGTGAACAGGTGGACATTAGGTCAGGGCAGACTGAAAGGGAGAGACTGGAGGCAGGGAGGCTGGGAGGAGGCTTGAGCTGGGGCTGTGGGAGGGGAAGGGAAAGAATTAGGGGGCAAGAAGAAAGGCTGAGGGGGTGGTGAGCCAGAAGGAGGGGCAAGGGAGGTGCCTGAGGGTCTGGCTTGGAGACTGGGAGACAGTGGGATGGACCTGAGAAGGGGATATGGGGAAGGAGTGTATGTTTGGGGGGAGGGGGGTTAACTCTCAAGTAAGGAAACTGAGACCCAAGAGGTTGAAGCAACAGTTTGGTTTTGCTGGGAGGTTGGGGTGGGACACAGGGCTGGGGTCGGATGGAAGGGGCTGTTTTCTGACCCAGGCAGCCCCCACCCCCATGCAGAAGCCTGCAACACCCCAACGTCCTCCAGTGCCTGGGTGTCTGCGTGGAGACATTGCCCTTTCTGCTGATTATGGAGTTCTGTCAACTGGTGAGGGTCTGGGGGGTCGTAGGGCCGGGGAGGGGGAGGGGCAGAGGAGCTGGACCCGGTGGGGGCTCAGGGCCATTCGCAATGACGTCATCACAGCGACACCTGTGACAAGATAGCATTTCTTAGATGAACCCTCAGTACCCAGGTGGAAGGGCTTTCCTTGTAGCTTAGTCAGTAAAGAATCTGCCTGCAATGCAGGAAACCTGGATTCCTTTCCTGGGTTGGGAAGATCCCCTGGAGAAGGAAATGGCAACTCACTCCAGTATTCTTGCCTGGAGAACCCCATAGTCAGAGGAGCCTGGCAGGCTACAGTCCATGGGGTCGCGAGAGTCAAGCACGACTTAATGACTAAACAGGAAAGCAGGGACCCTAGGTGGCGTGTCCTGACTAGCACGTGAGGAGAGTGCGTTCTGTTACTAATTTGTTTCTCAGCAGCAGGGAAACAAGCCCAAATGAGTGCAGCGGTTGCCCCATCCTTGCCTCGGGTTGGCTGGATATGTCGATGCCTGGGAGGGGGGCGGTGGGACTGACCCCTCCCTGCCCTCTCTCCCAGGGGGACCTGAAGCGTTACCTCCGGGCCCAGCGCCCCCCTGAGGGTCTGTCCCCTGAGCTGCCCCCTCGAGATCTGCGGACACTGCAGAGGATGGGCCTGGAGATCGCCCGCGGGCTCGCACATCTCCACTCTCACAACTACGTGCACAGGTGACAGCCCGAAAGCCACCGGGCAGAATTGGGACGAGGAGGGAGGGCGAGGGTCTTACGGACGGAAGGACGCTTGAGCTGGGGGCGGGGCACAAAACGGGGAAGACTCGGGATGGGGGGAAGAGGCGGGGTTAATGAGGGGCGGGGGTCACTGAAGAGTGGGCGGTGTTGGGAAGGGGGAGGAGTCAAAGTAGGAGAGGAGGGGTGAGAAAATGAAGACGGAGCAGGGCGGGGGAAAACTGGGCGTAGCGGGGCGGGCTTCCCCAAAGCTGCCCACTTCTAACCTCGCCCCCTCGCCTGCCCCTAGCGACCTGGCCCTGCGCAATTGCCTGCTGACCTCCGACCTCACCGTGCGCATCGGAGACTACGGGCTGGCCCACAGCAACTACAAGGTGGGGGCTGCCCTCCCTCAGGGCGGGGAAGGGGGCAGGATTGGGGTGGGGGTGCCCCGGCCTGCCTGACCGCGCCCCGGCCTGCGCCCCGCCCCCCGCCCCAGGAGGACTATTACCTGACCCCCGAGCGCCTTTGGATCCCGTTGCGCTGGGCAGCGCCCGAGCTCCTTGGCGAGCTGCACGGGGACCTTCATGGTGGTGGACCAGAGCCGCGAGAGCAACATCTGGTGAGGGCGGGCGGGGGGACACAGGCTCTACAGATGGGGAAACTGAGGCCCGGGGAGGGGGGCGGCTCCTTGAGGGTCAGGGCGGGGCTCTGACCTCTCTCTCTCCCCTGCAGGTCCCTAGGCGTGACTCTTTGGGAGCTGTTTGAGTTTGGGGCTCAGCCCTACCGCCACCTGTCAGACGAGGAGGTCCTGGCCTTCGTCGTCCGGCAGCAGCATGTCAAGCTGGCCCGGCCGAGGCTCAAGCTGCCCTATGCGGACTACTGGTGAGGGCGGGGCCTGACCCCTCACCCCTGACCTTCCACCTCCCAGCCCGGGATGATCCCAGAATCCTCCACTTCATTTCACACTCTCCCTGCACACTTGCACCACGTGCTGCCAGCCGGAGTGAGGACGTCCCAACCCCTTCTGCCAACGTCTGCTTGCTCGTGGAGGAAGGGAAACTGAAGCATGGAGTGATACAGCTGGTCTCCAAACCTAGTTTCTCTGACCCTAGAAGACCTCTGCTGCTTGCCTGTCTCTGATTCCAAAACCTGTAGCCCAACCAGAAGGCTGCCTTAACTGTCACTTAATTATCATTTCCCTACTGTGCCTTGCCCTCCTCTCTCCTTCTAAGTCTCTGTCCCTCTCTCTCTGGTTTCTGTCTCCTGCCTTGGTCTTTTGTTTTTTTTCCCCCCCTCTCTTTTGGCTGCAGGGCAGGGCATGTGGGATCTTGGTTCTCTGACCAGGGATCGAACCTGTGCCCTCTGTAGTGGAAACACAGAATCTTAACCATTGTACCACCAGGGAATTCCTCTCTCGTGGTCTTGACTCATGTCTCCCTGGGTGTCTGCCCACCTGGTCTCTGCCTCCCCTGGGGACCCACCCTCCCCCCGCCCCCCAGCTGGGACTCTGCCTTGCTCACTCTTGCCTCCTCCTCTCCCCCAGGTACGATATCCTGCAGTCCTGCTGGCGGCCCCCTGCCCAACGCCCCTCAGCCTCTGATCTCCAGCTGCAGCTCACCTACCTGCTCTCTGAGCGGCCCCCGAGGCCCCCACCGCCGCCACCCCCACCCCGAGATGGTCCCTTCCCCCTGGCCCTGGCCCCCTCAGCACAGCGCCCCCCCCGCCCGGGAACCCTCTCCCCTCTCCGTTCCCCCTTTTAGATGGCTTCCTGGGGCTGGACCCCGATGACGTGCTCACGGTCACTGAGAGTAGCGGTGGCCTCAACCTTGAGTGCCTGTGGGAGAAGGCACGGCGGGGGGCCGGTCGGGGTGGGGGGGCCCACCTGGCAGCCGGCATCTGCGCCCCCGCCCCCACGCCAACCCCTCCAACCCTTTCTATGAGGCGCTGTCCACGCCCAGTGTGCTGCCCGTCATCAGTGCCCGCAGCCCCTCCGTGAGCAGCGAATACTACATCCGTCTTGAGGAGCACGGCTCCCCGCCGGAGCCCCTCTTCCCCAATGACTGGGACCCCCTAGACCCAGGAGTGCCTCCCCACAGGCCCCCAGGCTCCCTCCGAGGTCCCTCAGCTGGTGTCCGAGACCTGGGCCTCCCCCGCTCTTCCCGGCGGCCCGGCCCTTCCCGGCCCAGTCCTCTGCATCTGGCAGTTTTCTCCTGAGTGGCTGGGACCCCGAGGGCCGGGCGCCGGGGGAGACCCTGGCAGGAGACCCTGCCGAGGTGCTGGGGGAGCGGGGGGCCGCCCCGTGGGCCGAAGAGGAAGAGGAGGAGGAGGAGGGCAGCTCCTCGGGGAAGACAGCAGCAGCCTTGGTGGGGGCCCCAGTCGCCGGGGTCCCCTACCTTGCCCCCCTGTGCAGCCGCGAGGGGGCCTGCTCCTGCCTGCCCCTGGAGCGGGGGGGGATGCTGTTGCGGGCTGGGGGGCCACCCTGCTCTTGGCTGCCCCCACCCCCAGAGGACGACTCGTCCTTGCGGGCCGAGCGGGGCTCCTGGCCGACTTGCCCCTGAACCCCCCGCCTCGGCCCCCGAGTTTCTGGACCCCCTCATGGGCGGCGGCGCCCCAGTACCCCGGGCGGGGGCCACCTCCCGCTCCCCCCGCCGCCACCTCCCCGGGCCCCCGCAGACCCAGCCGTGTCCCCCGACCCCTCCTCGGCCGTGGCCAGTCCCGGCTCAGGCCTGTCGTCTCCGGGCCCCAAGCCGGGGACAGCGGCTACGAGACCGAGACCCCTTTTTCCCCCGAGGGAGGCCTTCCCGGCGGGGGGCAGCAGAGGAGGAAGGGGTCCCTCGGCCACGGGCTCCCCCGCCCCCCCCGACCCGGGAGCGCCCGGCCGCCCCCAGACCCGGGTCCCCTCCCGCTCCTGGGGGCCCGGGAGAAGCCGACCTTCGTAGTTCAAGTGAGCACCGAGCAGCTGCTGATGTCCCTGAGGGAGGACGTGACAAGGAACCTCCTGGGAGAGAAGGGGCCCCGGAAGACGGGGAGAGGCCCTGGGAATCGAGAGAGACCCAGGGCCCGAGCCAAGACCCCCAGTCCTGGAAAGCGGGAAGCAAGCCCCAAGCCCGAACGAGGGCCTGAGCCTCCCGGCTAAACGGGGTGACAGTGCTGGAGAACGGGGGACCGAGAGCCCTGGGCGCCGGCGAGAAGGTGGCAGAGAATGGGGACCTCGGGTTCCCAGAGAGAGAAGAGCAAGTGCTGGCGAATGGGGAGCTGCCACCCCCAAGGAGAGAGGAGACAGTGCTGGAGAATGGGGCCCAGGGCCCCCAGAGAGAGAGAGCGAGTGCTGGTGAATGGAGGACTGACACCCCCAAAGATCGAGGAGGGCTCAGAGCATGGGGGCCTGAGACTCCCCAGGAACCCGGAGAGGCTGCCAGAGACTGGGCCTTGGAGAGCCCCAGGCCCTGGGAGAAGATGCCCGAGAGTGGGGTTCCAGCCCCCACGAACGGGGAGCCAGCCCCAGAGACCTCGCTGGAGAGAGCCCCGGCGCCCGGCGCGGTGGTCTTGGCCCAGAACGGCGGGGAGACAGCCCCTGGCCCCGCTGGCCCAGCCCCCCAGGAGCTGGGCGCCGGAACCCGGGACCGAGAGGAGAGCCCCCCGAGACTGGGGGCACCGAGAGCCCCGGGGCTGGGAGGCTGGACCTCGGGAGGGGGGGGCCAAGCCCCAGTGGGCACGGGGATGGCCCCCGTCCGGCGGCCCGGAAGCGGCGTGGGACGCAAAGGCCGGATGGGCCGACAGCACGAGGCCACAGCCGCCCCTGCCGCCGCCGGAAGCGCAGCCGAGGAGACTGGAGCCAGCGCCCCCGAGAGTCAGGCCGGAGGTGGCCTCCGAGGGAGAGCCCGGGGCCCCAGACAGCAGGGCCGGGCGGAGACACGGCACCCAGCGGAGACGGGGACCCCCCAAGCCCGAGAGGAAGGGCCCCCGAGATGCCGCGACTGTTCTTGGACTTGGGACCCCCTCAGGGGAACAGCGAGCAGATCAAAGGTGAGCAGGCTGCTGGGAGCATGGGAAGTGCGGTTGGGGGCCGAGGCCCAGTTCTTTCTAAGAGGTAGGGTGTGGTTGAGAAGCTCAGCCTCCCGGGTACCAGGCAGGTCAGCCTGCTAAGCAGTGCAGATCCTGGAGTCATACTACCTGGTCTCAAACCCTGGTTCCGCCCCTCTCTAGCTCTGTGACCTTGGACAAACTCCACGCCTCAGTTTCCCCATCTGCCAAAAGTAGAAGACAAGGATAGCACCTACCTAAGAGAATGGCGAGAGCTGCATGAGTTAGGACTCCCAAAGCCTTTGACCCAATGCCTGGCACTTCTAAGCACCAGCCATTACATCACAATTCAGGTCAACCAGGGATTGCAAACTCAGATGCTGAGTGGGGAAGGGGCAACAGACAATATAAGGGAATGAATGAATGAATGAACAAGAGCTGGGAGACGTGGGGGGTTGGAGCTGGGGAGGAAATGCAGTCATTTCTAAGCTTCATTCGGGAATGCCCACCCGGTATTGCCAAATCTGCTGCTTTCCCCCCTTTAAGCCAGAGTTCTGGGTGTTTTAATGGTGGAAACTAATTCAAACCAAGCCTCTCTGTGGGCTGGGCTGCCAGTGCATGATCTCTGGCTTAAACTCTCCACCAAGCTGAAGTGTCATCAGTGTGCCAGGCCTCCCTGGTGCCGGGCTCCTGAGCTGCCCAGGGCTGGGACCCAGGGAGCCTCAGACCCTGCCCTGCCCACTGAGATACTGGTGGCCTGAGAGCCTAGGAGAAATGCCTTTTCTTGAAACTTGAGTTTTGATAGGAACACAGTGGGTGTTTTGTCATAGAGAAGAGACAGTGTAAGAGAAGATAAATGGAGAGTAAAGATAAATGGCCCCTGTTTAGATCTGGACATAGGAGTAGTTAGGACTCCAAGCTTCCACTGCTGAGGGCATAGGTTCAGTCCCTAGTTAGGGAACTAAGATTCCTGCATGCCATGTGCTGCAGTCAAAAAAAAAGAGAGAGAGAGAGAGAGAGATTAGGGACTGTGGTTTCACTCGAATCACCTGGAGGCCTGATTTCCTTAAATGCTGGTATGAAAGTTATACTGGTATGACCCAGCCAGTTTCATATTGGCAACCTCATAGCCATACTTGAGGGAAGGGTTATCATCTTGGTTTGCCAGAAGAGCCTGAGGTTCAAGAGGGAAAGGTCACGAAGGGGACTGGGTCCAGAACCTTCCATCCTCAAACCTGTGGTATTAGAATACTACCCTTTCCTCAAGGTTGTTGTGGAGAGTTTGCAACCAGCTGTGTCAGAAAAGACCCTGGGCCACATGAAAATGACAGAGGATGAGCAATTAAGATGCCTCAGAGGGTCTGGGGTGGGGGTGGGGGATTGGTGTTAGGTGAGAAGAGACTGGGGATAGCCTTTTAAAAACAACAACAGTGAACTTCTACTCATCCTTCATGAGCCCACTCAAATTTCCACTTCCCGGGAAGCCTTCCTGATTTCTAAAGACTGTTACCCTGTACTTCCTCTGGGTATCCAAGCCCCTGATAGCTCTCTCCATAAAGCCCCACCCAACCCCATCACCTTGAGATGGGTGGTCAGGGAAGGCTTCAATGAAGAGGCAACTTATAAGCAGACATGAAGAAGTGAACCCGGTGGACATCTGAGAGAAGGATGTTTTAGGTAGAGGACACTGAGATGGGTACTAAGTTGGCATGTTCAGGGAAAAACAAAAGGCTGGTGAAGCTGGAGTAGAGTGAATGAGGGGTGCAGAGCGACTCAGTCCACATCCACCTTTCTCCTTGCCCTGCTCCTGATCCTCTTCTCATTCCCACCATCGCTCTGCACAGGGCCTGACACAGTTCACTTATGCAGTAATGGAGGAATGGGTGACCCCTGTCCATTTACCAGTGAGGAAACAGAGGCTCAGAGAAGTGGATCTGCTTGCCTAGCGACACATAGCAAGAGAGCAGGGTAGGCTTGGGATTTAAAGTGAGGTTTCCTCCTCCAGGGACCTGAAGTCCTCTTCTTCTTAGACTTCCTAAGATTAAGGAGTCACAGGGCAGGGAAAAGACTTGGAGATGGTTATACACCCCAATTTTCTGGCCATGCAGGGCCAAAAAGGGAAAGAGAGTACCTTGGTCTACATTGTATTGCAGGGAACATTCATTCATTAATCCCACAAATATTGACTGAGTACTTCTGTGTACTGGGGCTTGGGAATGCAGCCAGAGTGAGCACGACTCAGTCTCTGTTCTGTGGCAAGGCAAACGTTAATCACAGTGCCGCATAATTAGAGTTCTATACCGAGATCAACTGCTCGGAAGGAGAGGTGCTTGGTACTACAGGGTGCAGAGCGGGTAGGCTGGCCTGACCTGGGAGATCCCCGAAGGCTTTAAAAGTCTAGACAAGAGCTGGATGATCCACAGGACTTGAGTTCTATAAGGAATTTCCAGGCTAGAGGGAACAGCCTATGCAAAGGCTCAGAGGTGGGAGGAATGGGGGTGGCCCATGTGGCTGGATGGAGGTCAAGCCAGGAGGGGGCAACAGAGCCAGGAGAGGTCAGCAGAGCCTGAGCACTGGGGTCTGATGGTCCTGGGAGAAGCTGGGGCTTCGTGCTGTGGGCACTGGGGAGCCGTGGGGAAGGTTAAGCATTAGATTAGGGGAGATCGCTCCCCTTCTGCTGGGAGAACCCCAGTACAACCTTTTGGTTCACAAGGATGGAAACAGACTGTGCCTGAGATTACCTGAGGACACTCAGCTAGGTGGGAGGGCACGCCTCAGTTTCCCCGAGAACTGGAGCTCACCGAGTCTCTCCCCCTCGCAGCCAAGCTCTCGCGGCTCTCGCTGGCGCTGCCGCCGCTCACGCTCACGCCATTCCCGGGGCCGGGCCCGCGGCGGCCCCCGTGGGAGGGCGCGGACGCCGGGGGCGGCTGGCGGGGGAGGCCGGCGGGGCGGGGGCGTCGGGGCCGTCGGAGGAGGACGGGGAGGACGAGGACGAGGAGGAGGACGAGGAGGCGGCAGCAGCGGGCGCGGCGGCGGGGGCCGCGGGGCCCCGGGAGAGCACGGGCAGCCCCGGTGCCCGTCGTGGTGAGCAGCGCCGACGCGGACGCGGCCCGCCCGTTGCGGGGACTGCTCAAGTCTCCACGCGGGGCCGACGAACCCGAGGACAGCGAGCTGGAGAGGAAACGCAAGATGGTCTCCTTTCACGGGGACGTGACCGTCTACCTCTTCGACCAGGTGCGCTGCGCCTGTGGGCCCGGGACCCCCGGGGTGGCGTCTGCGAAGGGGCGGGACCTGGATGAAGACTGCGTCTAGGTTGGGGCGGGGCCTGCAGGGTGGGGGGCGGGCCGTGGGAGAAACTGGCGAGGGAATGGGGCGGGACTTGGAGGATGGGATGAGGCCTTGAGTGTGAGGGCGGGGCCTGAAGGAAGGCCACGCCTCTGGAGGGGCGGGGCTTGCAGGCTGAGGGTGGAGGCTGGCTAGGGGGATAAGGCGGGGTCGGCGGGTAGGGGCCTAGTCTAGAGCAGAGGCGGGGCCTGGGGTAGGTGTGGGTGCTGGAGGGCTAGGGAGAGGCCTGGAGAAGAGAAGGGACCCGGAAGAAAAGCTTGATACCTGCTAGCCAGAGGCTAAGGAGGAAAGTGGCTTCCCTGGTGGCTCAGTGGTAAAGAATCCGCCTGCCAGTGCAGGAGACTCGGATTGAATCTCTGGGCCGGAAAGATCCCTTGGAGAAGGAAATGGCACCCCACTCCAGCATTCTTGCCTGAGAAGTCCCAAGACAGAGGAGCTGGGCGGCCTACAGTCCTTGGGGTCGCGAAAGGCGTCGGACCTGACTTAGCGACTAAACAACAACAAAGGAGAAAGTGAGGATTAGGGCATAGTCTGCAAGTGGAGGTGGAACCTAGTGAAGTTCGGGGCGGGGTTTGTTCATCAGCGCTCTGAGGATGTGGAGGCTGAGGGGCGGGCTCAGAATGGAAGGGATCTTATCCAGTAGTTGCGAGTGTCGGAGAAGCTGCAGGTAGGGCTTAAGAGATGCTGCTTGTAGTGTTAAGATGCTAAGTTCAGTAAGTGGGTTCAGGGATGGGACAGAACGAATGAAACAGGAATTGAGGATTGTGTTAAAAGTAACTAGCCTGAGAGGTTACTGTTGAAGAGAAAATGATGCTTGTGGACTGGGGCGGGGCATACTAAGGTCCTGAGATGAGTGAGAACAGGGTCAAGAGCTGAGGCCTAGGGCACTAAAACAAAGGGGCGAGGCTTGGAGAGCTGGAGCGGGGCCACTTCAGAGGGCGTGTTAGGAGTTCACAGGAGGGTCCGGAGGTGCTTACGATGGGTTAGGGGTTTGGGAAGATCATAGGGGCAGGTAGTTCTGCAGCCAGCCTGCAGCCGAGATCTAGGACATGGATAAGGGTCTTGGATCGGGGCGGGACTTACGGAGATAGTCTTGGGTTAGGCGCTTCCGTGGAGGCAGCGCGTTAAGGAGCCCAGAGGCAGTTCCTGCGCTGGACTGTGTAAGCTGTGATCGAGGGAAGAGCCTTAGGCTGGGGTGAGGTTAAAGCTAGCCTGAGGCTTCGAAGGGAGAGTAGGGGATTTTCAGAGAGACAGAATGTGAACTGAGATGCCTGAAGCCCCAGAAATGTCAGCGGGGTTTGTTGCTTGTTGCGATGCAGTGAATGACAAGTTCGTCCCCCTCCTTGCCTCTCCTAATCTACCCTTGTAGGAGACGCCAACCAACGAGCTGAGTGTCCAGGGCCCCCCGAGGGGGACACGGACCCGTCCACGCCTCCAGCGCCCCCGACGCCTCCCCACCCCGCCACACCCGGAGATGGGTTTCCCAGCAACGACAGCGGCTTTGGTGAGGGGCGGGGCGAGGCAGGGTTGGGGGCGGGGTCTATGGCTCCAGCAGTGATAGGCGGGGCCTGCCGAGGGGCGGGGTCGGAGGGCAGAAGCTGATGTTGCAGGGCTTAAGGAGTGACTGAGGGGCTGATCGCCTCCTCTCTCTTCACCCACGCTAGGAGGCAGTTTCGAGTGGGCGGAGGATTTCCCCCTCCTCCCCCCGCCAGGGCCCCCCTGTGCTTCTCCCGCTTCTCCGTCTCGCCTGCGCTGGAGACCCCGGGGCCCCCCGCCCGGGCCCCCGACGCCCGGCCCGCAGGTACGGTGCTTCAGATCCTCGGCCCCGCCTCACCTCTGCCAATCTCTCTGTCCCCATCTCTCTGCATTTGCCTGCCTCCCTCCAAGTCTCTTCCTTTCCTCTCTCTCTGACTGTTCACCAGTGAAACCCACCCACCCAACTCTGAAATCGGCTCAGACCAAGAGATGTCTATCAGATGGGCTTGGGGAATCACACCCTTGTCTGATTCGCAGTTTCCTTTCTGTAAGGATCCCCTCTTAGTCTTGTCCATGGTATTTTTTTTTTTAATGTGCTGCAAGTGGGATCTTAACTCCTCAACCAGGGATGGAACCCGCGCCTCCTGCAGTGGAAGCGCTGAGCCTTAACCACTGGATCACCAGGGAAGTTCCAGATTATTTCTTTGTTGTTCTTTTTCTTTTTTTCTTGCCCATCTTTGGGCTCAGATTCCTGCCTGGTACTTGCGTGATTCTGTTCCCTCTCTGTTTGAGGGTACAGGTTGTCAGAGGCAGACAAGGAGACAGAGGAAACTAGGAGACTCAAAGCTACTTAGCAGGAACAAGAGCAGAGAGGCCATGGACAGGGATTCCCATAGCGATAATAGCAAGCACTCATATAGACCCTAGGGTTTGCTTGCAACATCTTAACCTATTTAATCCTCCCTATGATCCCACAGGATGGATTCTAGTCTCATCCCCATTTTACAGAAGAGACAACTGAGGCTTAAGTAGGGAGACATGAGGAGCCAGGGTACAAACCTAGCTCTGAGTACGTGCCTTCTCCAGCAGTCAGCGTTGGCCGGTTCCTTTCTTGAGCATTACTTATGCCATATTGCTAATCCTATCCACCTTGGGGGAACGTCCTTGGATGTAGGGCTTGCCCTGGGTCAGGCAGTTGGAGGTATTCCCAGAGGACAGAGCTAAATAGGTGGAAGGGGCAACTGGCTCTTGTCAGGGAGGGCTCCATGCCTGGCTCCCCCTACACTGTGCCTGAGTTCAAGTGTTGGCCCTGCCACTTCTTGGCTGGGTGACCTAGGGCGAGTCACTTTCTCTGTACCTCAGTTTCTGCAGAATGAGGAGGATAACAGGATCTAACTCATAAGATTGTTAAAGGGATTAAATGTATTAAATGGCTTAATCCTCCCCTTGCACGCAGCAGTGGTCTTTAACTGGTAGCCACTACTGCATTTAATTAACAGGCGATGAGTGAAGGGGATGTTCTATGCTGGGCAAGATCAGTGAGCCCCCCTCCATCCCACCCACAGCACTGACCCCAGTCGCACAGTGAATGAATAAGAGCAAAACTCAGGGTCGCTGAGAAAGGAGATGCCAAGAGGAAAGGGCTTTCTGTCCTCGGTGATGGAAGGGCCCTTTAACCAGGGACTTGAGGGGTTGCTTGTTGTTAACTAGGTGAAGGGAAAGGGGACAGTGTTCTAGCTAATGGAACAGCTTGCCGAGGGCCTGAGGCAGGAGAGAGCTTGGCTGGTTCATGGAACAGAAGGGAAGCGGGTGTCTGGGGGTTACTTGGAGAGTGGGGCAGATGGAAGTGGGTGGGGGAGGTGAGAGAGAGCAAGGCAGACCTTGTGAGCTTGAGGGTGGGTTGAGGGGCAGGGACTTTGTCCTGGGGGCCCTAGGAAGCCATGGGAGGGCTGTGAGCATGGGAGGAGCAGCTTCAGTCCCAGAGGTAGGAAGACTTCTCCTGGGCCTTGTGGAGGCGAAGGGAGGGTGGGGAGGAGGCCAGGGTGAGTGTCCAGGAGGGAGAGAAGGCATGCAGAGAGTCAAGGGCAGGAGGAATGGGCTGCGGGCTGACTCTTCACTTGGCAGCATCCTCAGATTTCACCCCCAAATGTCACTTCCTCCCAGAGGTCCTCTTAAGGGCCCCCACGAGAACAGGGTAAGACAGGTTCCAGCGCATGGGGACACCGGCCAAGTGGTGAGTCAGGGCTGAGGCTGGCAGGGCCGGTAGTCCGGGATGACTTCACCTTTATTCACCGGAAGACAAGAGGGAAGGCCGGCCAGGTCATGCAAAACCCCAAATACCTTTACTCAGTCCTTAGACATTCTCACTGCAGCTGGGCTGCTGAGCTGGTTTCTAGAGACCATGGGTGGGATGGGGGGCTAGGCAGAGCCCCCTTCTGCCTCAGACCCTGTGCTCGGCCTGGCTCTGCCTACGTCACACATGTTCCCTGGGTGCTAAGTGATGCTATGAATGCCAGAGTTTTCCTACTCCTTTGAAAAAAAAATACAAGGGTCATGATGCTTATTTAAAGATAGGAAACCACAATTTCCCTGGCAGTCCAGTGGTTAGGACTCCACACTTCCACTGCAGGGGGACCTGGGTTTGATCCCTGGTCAGGGAACTAAGCTCCCATGAACTAGGCAATGTGGCCTAAAAATAAGTAGAATAAAAAGAGGGGGAAACTGAGGCTCAGGGACTGGGAGTGAGGGCTGTGACTCAGATGGAAAGTATGAGGTGTAGTGGGGGGGTGTCTGGCATGTATCCCTCGTCAACAGTCTTCACCCCATCGGCCTCGATTTTCCAGATCTGTCAAATGGGTGAGGGGCTCTCCTTTCGTGAGAGAGGAGTCGTGGTGGGAAACTTTGGTGAGAGGGCACTTTGTGCAGGGCCTCTACTGGACGCTGGGAATGCAGGAGTGACCAAATGCAGTCCCATCCTCTCAGGTCTTCTGTTCTGCAGGGGCAGGCAGACCAGAAGCTAGCTCTTTGACAATGACTGAGATTATCCCAGAGGAGAGACATGAAGGACATATGTTATGTTATGAAGACATAACTATAGTTCAGAGACTTCCATGCTGGTTAGGACTCAGTGCTTTTTCTGCTGAGGGTCTGGGTTTGATTGTTGGTCGGGGAACTAAGATCCTGGAAGTCATGCCACATGACAGGAAAAAAAAAAACAGAACAAAAATCAGGGGTGAGGAACGATTGCTTGACTGAGAATGGCCAGAGAAGGCCCCTGAAGAGGGGTCACATGGGTGGAGGCCTGAGTTCAGTGGGAAGGGCTTAAGGGTGTGCCAGGTAGTGGGAGCAGCCAGTGCAAAGGCCCTGGGGTAGGACTGTGCTTGGAGGAACAGCAAGGAAGGAGACCAGTGTTGCTGGAGCAGATTGAGTTGGGGGAGGGAATAAATGAAGACAGATAAGGGACAGAGCAGACAGACCATGGGGCTTTGTGGGCCACAATGAGAACTTGGTTTTTCACTCTGATGAGCCAGAAGCCATGAGCCCTTCTGCCCAGTAATCCCATTTCTCCCTCTTCTTCCTCCATCTTCAGGCCCCGTGGAGAACTGACTCCCCAAAGACCCGACCCCCTGCACCCCCAGAAGAGGGGGCTGAGAGTAGAATCCTCTGTGGACGACGGAGCCACTGCCACCACCACAGACACCGCCTCCGGGGAGGCCCCCGAGACTGGGCCCTCCCCCCCCCCACCATGTGCCAAACGGGAGGCCCTGGCCCCCCGCCCCCTAGCCCCCCAGACGGCTCCCCTGAGCCCCCTGACCCCCTTGGTGCCAAATGAGGCAGGAAACCCCTTGCCCCTCCCTGGAGAGCCGCCTTTCTTGGAACTGAACTGAACTCTTTTGGGCCTGGAGCCCCTCTGCACAGCGGAGGCCCCTTCTTACCCCCTCCCAGCCCTAGACAGGGGCCGCAGGCTTAGGGGACCTGGACCCCTCCCATCTCACGTCTCCCCTTCTCCACTCCGGCCTGGCCCCTGGAGGGGTCTCTGGTTCAAACCTTCGCGTGGCATTTTCACATTATTTAAAAAAAAGACAAAAACAACTTTTGGAGGAACGTGGGGCATGTGTGTGTTTCAGGAGGCAAAGAGGGGAGGCTGTCTAGGAGATGAGTCCATTCTCACAGCCCCATTTGACAGATGGGAACACTGAGGTCAGGAAGGCAGAAATCCCCCTGTGTGGCAGTGAGACCCTGGGCTTCCCACTTCTCTGGATCTCAGCTCTGTGTCTGGTGTGGGCATCACTGTCTTCTACTACCATCTCAACTTACAGTTCAAGAGGTGACGAGGAGTCGGTGAGGGTTTGGGAATGGGGCAGAGCCAGGTTTCTGCAAGGTGGCCTGTGATGGTGGCCAGATGTCCCAGGGCCAATGCCGCTGAGGGAGGTGCTCAGAAACGACCTGCCAGCACCCACTGGATCGTGGCCGCCACCACACACTGCAGAACGGCACTGCCTGTCCCATCTATCTCCCTGCCCACGGTGACTGTGCCTCAGTTTACCTCTTCGTGTGACCACCTACCTCCCTGACATTCTCTTGCCTTCACGTTAATCAAAATTCTTCACTGAAATTTTGTTTTGTTCCTTTCCCTTCAGCTTCCCATTCCACCTGGCCCTAGTTTGGTCTTCATTTTCCCATCTCTTAATCTGTGTCTTTTTCTCAGTCTTTCTTTCCATCTGATTCTATTTCTGTCTGAGCTTCTCCCCAGCTCTACCTTTTTTTCTCCTTGTCTGTGTCTCCTTGTCACCTTCCTGTCTCTGTGATGTCTTTCTGCCATGGCTTTTTGTCTTCTTCTCAACTTGTTATTGACTGATTCCATCTCCAACTCTTTTTCCTCTGACTGGGTTTGTCTTCTCTCTGTCTTTGCATCTAGGATCTCCTGGCTCCCGCTTGTCTGCGCCCTCGCCACCCCCCGCCCTGCACCTTGGTACCCGATTCATTTGTCTTTGAGGGATGTAGTTTGGAGGAGGGAGGAGGTGGGGGGGTGTCAGGAGACTCAGCTGGGATGCTGTGTGGACTCCTGGCTTAAGAATGAAGGTGATGAGAGCATTAGGGTCATATGTACATTGTGGGAGATGGAGAAAAGGTGAGTGAGAGGGTTAGGTTTGCCTCTTTCCCCTGCTGCCACATTTGGTGCTTCTTGGTTATGTGGCGCATCTGCCCAGGGGTGAGTGCTGCATGGAGCCCAGCCAGGTTAGGCGCAGTGACAGCCCAGGCTCCTGGGTCTGAGGGAAGAGGAGGCCGGGGTCCTGGACTCTGAGGTCTGAGGGTGAAGGGGTAGTGTGAGTTCACTAGGGCTGCTGTAAACCAAGTCCCGCTAATTGGGCAGCTTCAACCACAGACATTTATTATCTCACGGTTCTGGAGACTAGACGTCCAAGGTCAAGGTGTCGGCAGGGCTGGTTCCTTCTGAGGATGGTGAGGGAGAATCTGTTCCAGACCTGTTTCTCACCTTCTGGTGGTTGTCTGGCAGTCTCTGGTGTTCCTCGATTTCCAGAAGCATCATCCCCACCTCTGCCTTCATCGTCACCTGGCGTTCCCTCCTTCTGTGGGCCTGAAATGTCCCTTTGTGTAAGGATACCAGTCACATTGGATTAGGGCCCACATGAATGACCTCATAACAAATTATATCTGCAATGATCCTGTTTTGAAATAAGATCACATTCTGAGGTACTGGGTGTTGGGACTTCAGTATCTGGATTTGTGGGGGACATGGTTCAACTTGTAATGAGGGGGTTGGGAGTATGGGTTCCTGGGAGAAGAGGAAGCTGGAAGCCCAAATTTCTCAGTGGTTGGGGAGAAGACTGATTAGCAGACAACTGGAGGGCAATTTGGAGGTGATCTGAATGTTCCACGGGCATCTCCAGCTTCATTTGGCCCAACAGAACCATTGATTTCTCCCCCATAAAGCCCCTCTTTGACCATCTCAGTAAATGACTTGGCTGCTCACCAGTTGCTCAAGCGAGAATCCCAGAGTTGACCCAGCCCTCTCCAAGTCCTGCTGGCTCCTCTTCCAAAATGACTCTCATGGGTCCAGGTCTCTCCAGCTCTAGTCACACCCTTTTATACTTGGATGACCACACAGCCTCCTAACTTACCCCCCTGCTACCAGCCCTGTTCACATCCAAATTATTCTCCTGCAGCAGCCAGAGATGAATCCTGCAACGTCAATCCAAATACATCACTCCCCTGCATCAATACCCTTGGAGGGCTTCCCATTTTAGCGAAAGATACATTCAAAATCCTAACACAGCTGTCCAGGCCCCAAATGGTTGGGCCCAGGCATCCCCTTCATTTCCCATCACCCCGTCCCCACTGCATCACTACTGTACATGCACACTATGCTGCTGTCACTTACGCCAATATAATGTACTTTCCTGCCTCAGCACAAGCCATTCGCTATGCCTAGAAAGCTCTTCCAGGGCATCTCCACTGAGCCAGGTACTTCTGCACAGTAGGCACTCAGTACCTATTGGCTCATTCCATGTGTTCTGTGTGGTCACGTCCGACTCTTCACGACCCAACGGACTATAGCCTGCCAGGCTCCTCTGTTCCATGGAATTTTCCAGGGAAGGATTCTGGAGTTGCTCAGTTCTATCTGACTCTTTCAGCCCCTCTGGAGTGTAGCTCACCAGGCTCCTCTCTCCATAGTTTTTCAGGAAAAATACTGCAGAGGGTTGCCATTTCCTTCTCCAGGGGCTCTTCCAGACTCAGGGATAGAACCTGCATCTCCTGCACTGCAGGCGGATTCTGTACCCACTGAGCCATCAGGGAAGTCCGTGCAGTAGAGCAAAATAAGGGGAAGATTGTGGTGACTCTCTATTAATCCAGGGACCTCATTTCCCATGACTTTCTTGGGTCAATGGCTCCATTTCCATGGAACCTTTCAGAGGAGTTGGGAATTCTATTTCATTTGGGAACTCCATTTCCCATCAGCCCCTGGGGTTGAAATGAGCAGGCTGGGCTTCCTTTCCCAGCATGCCTATGTGCCTATGTAGTGGAAGAGAGGATGGGGATCAGCCTAAGGGAAACCCAACAGCCAAGTCTTAAACTGCATTTCCCAGACGTCTAGAATGGTTTTCCCCACAGTGGGGTGGCCAGCACTGCACCACCTGCTCGGAAATGCAGTCCAGCAGCCTCACCTCATAGAGGAGTACACTACCTCGGCGCTGTTAACAGCGTTTAGGAACTTTCTTGCCTGTGGAAGGATTTGGCCAAGGGTGGGGCCAGATGTTCCTCACCTCACTGGCAGCACTTGACAGTTAGGGATTCAGTCCCTTGGGGGACACAGAGGACACAACAGGTGGGAATAACTGCAAGTCTGGCACATCCGTGGGCAACAGGCTTCCCTTCCAGCCTGGGCTTGGTCCTGGGCCTGTCTGGGGTTGTGGGTTTTTGTACTAAATCCCCCTCAGCTGCAGGTCTGAACATAGGAGAGATACATGGGCCTGTAGACACCCCTCTTGGGATCCGGGCACTTTTGTTCTCTGGGGACACCTCAAGCTGGAAGGCACACTCCAAGCAGGAAGGGAACAGGGGACAGACCTGGACCTGAGGCTCAGGGGTACCCCTACCCTCCGAGGTTTCACTCTCAGAGGAAGTGGTCTTTACACTTCAGGAGGTTGTCAGATTCCTGGGAAAGATGTTATAAAACTGCAGATTCTCAGCGCTATCTCCGCCTGGTGTTAAAATGACCTCCTAACGATGATGGCTGTGTGGCTGAGAAACCTAGTTCAAATTGCCCAGATCCCTGGCCCCAGCCCCACTCCACCTACACTGGGCAGACCCAGCCTATTTCCGACAGCACTGACCTCTGGCCCAGCACCCTGAGCAGGGCCTTTCCACTCGCTGTACCCAGCACTCCAACCTTTATCATTCCTTTTTCCAGATTTGTCCTTCCACGCCCTCCCAGAGCAATCCCCCTTCAAGCATTAGCCCAGCCCATCAGATCTGTGTTGCTCCTCAAAAGACCACAAGCCTGTGGGAGCAAAGGTGGAACAAGTGTGTGTCTGGACGTCAAGTAACGTCCAGAATGAACGGTGCACCTTGTCCAGGAAGCTTTGCATACCTGCACTCAGTGCCCTGCAGCTAATTCCAACCAAGCTAAGCTTCTCCTTTACTCCACCCTCGCAGCCTATAGGTGAACCCAGAACTGAGGCATCATGGAGATGCACCCATGGGGCTATACGGTCAGCACCGTTTTCACACATGTCATGAAAGCTACCAACAGATCAGCACTCCGGGCCCTGGTCATGGATGGGGGTGCTGGGCCAGCTCTGCCAAGCACCTTAGCTCCGTGAACCCCAAGAAATGAGGTGGGTCTGCAGGCTGCAAGTGGTTAAATAATAAGATTACCAACAGGGTTGCTAATTACAAATAACGAGAGAGGAGCTAGAGGTGATGAGTTTTCCAAATGAGGAACCAGGATCCGAAGCCCCGAGGCCCAGGGGTCCGGCCACCCGGGCAGGGCAGCTCCGAAATAAATAATGGAGTCGGGGGCAAGGGGTCAGGGCTGCTCCTGCTTCTTCTTGACTGAAATCCGCTTCTTCCTTGCTGCCAGCATCTCATAGAAAGGGTCCACGCTCACAGCAGCCCTGCGGAAGGGGCAGGATCCCAGGGTGAGGGCTTAGGAGCCTGGGCCCCCAGCCACCCTCCGCTCCCCCAGGACTCCAGGAGCCCCTGCTCACTGGATGGACTTGATCCACTCATCCTTCTCCTCCTGCGTGGGAGCCGAGATCCGGTACACCATGTGGTTTCCCTCGACCACTCGGCCGTCGGCCTCAGTTTTGCAGGCTTTGATGAGCTGCCCCTTGTTGTTGGGGATGTACAGCTCGAAGCAGTTCTGGGGAGACAAGGGAGAGTAAGGACCGCTAGAAGTGCCAGCCCTGGGGCCAGAGGGGCCCTCCACCGCCAGCAGGACGGGGTACAGGGAGGGTCTTACTGGTTTTCGGGGTCGTCCACCTCACGGATGCTCAGATTCTCCAGCGGGATGATTCCTCGGGGCTCCTTGTCCTGAGAGAACGAGTTTGACAGGATTCAGATTCTGAGTCTCCCCCACCCCACCCTCGGCCCCGCCTCGGCCCCGCCCTCACCGTAGTGTATTCAAAATAGTAGAGGCAGTTGTCTGTGAGGATGAACCAGCGCCGCTTCCACGTCTTCACCCGGCCCCCTGGAAGGGAAGGGGGGAGGGGGCCTGGGCTCAACAGGGGGCGGGGGGGGACCTCTGAGAAGGCGGGGAAGGGGGCCAGAGACAGAGCGAGCGCAGGGAAGGTGGGGTTGTCAGGGCCCAGGACAAAGCGATGCGTGGGGAGACAGACAAGCAAGAACAGGCGAGGAGTCTGGGCCCGGCGAACGGGTCCACCCGCCAGCGTGGGGCTCTACACTCTCTAAGCCTGTCTGTGGACCCGAGTCCGGGCCCCCAGTCCCTCTCCTGTGGGCCCCGAGGCCAGGGCAGTCCCCTCCCCTTTGTGTCGTGTTGGGCAGCAAGGATGGGGCCGGCCGTGTACCTACCTCCTGGGGCAGACAGCAAGAAAGCAGGCAGGACCAGGCGAGGAGGAGGGAGGGCGGAAGAGTGGAGTGCCCCCAAGATCCGTGGGTGGGGGCAGGGAGGGATGTGCAGCGGGGTGGGACAGAGCGAGCCGGAAACAGCAGAGAGAAACACGCAGAGAAGGAGGGAGGGAGGGAGAGGGAAGAAAACCAGTTATATCCACACGAGGGGTAATGGCCAGACCCTCTCCCTCCAGGGAGGCCCAGGATGCTGGGCCAGCCACGAGCACCTCCCAGCATCAGTGCCTGACTCCAGCCCCACCTCCCAGGACGTATCCCAGCCAGGCAGGTCCTCTGTTGCCACGGTGACAATGGGGAGGTCATCCCCAAGTGGCAGAAGAGGAAACCCCCAGTCCTTGGGTCAAGGTGGGTGTGGGGGCCCCATATGCACCAGTAGGACCTGTCTGTGTGACCTTAGGACAACCACTTGCCCTCTCGGACCCCCGTCTGGAGATCCACTCAGGCCCACACCCTCCTGCTGCAAAGTAACCTGCTTCTGGGCTCCTTGTGGTCCCGGAAGTAAACAGCGGCAATAAAGACTTTTATTAACCATCTTTTCACTATAACCGCTACCACTACCACTGATCCCCTTTCCTGTATTTCACTGTTTAAGAGGTGCCTTTTACTAGTAACCTTGTGCTGTGCTCTGGTCAAATCTGGGTCCAATGCCACTTCTGCCCTGTGGCTACTGGACAGTGACCGAGCCTCAGTTTCCTCATCCAAGAAATGGGAGGGAGTCCTGCGGCTGGGGGTGGGGTGCAGCTTGGAAGAGAACTAGTCTCTCAGGAAGCTGCCGTTCCAGTTTTTCTTTACCTGCGCACTCACTGCCAGGGGCATCATTTGACCATCCAAGAAGAATCTAAATTCCTCTGGGATCCCCCAGGCCTGTCTGCCTCCCTTAGAGCTGCTGCAGGAATCCATCTGCCCCAGCAAGTTGGCTGAAAGGAGTGATCCGTATTTCGTGTGCACCAGGGACCTGCCTCTGTGGCCTGAGAAGAGTCCCCCTTCTAAGAGCACCATCCCATGTGCACCCCCCTGCCACCCCACCAGAGGGTAGATACTGAGACCTGAAGGGAGGAAAGGCCTGCCCTGAGCCTGCACCCGGGCTGGAAGCTTCCTCTGGACCCTTCCCCTGTCTGGGCTAGCTTCCACTGTAATTCCTCGCCAGATTCTCTGTCTCCCTGGGGCAACCACTCAACACTTTTTCATTAAAAAGCCACTGCCAACCTTCCCTCAGCACCTGCTATTTACCAGGCCCAGCTCCGAGCCAGCAGTTCTCAACCTGGGCCACACATTGGGAACCGCCTGGAGAGCTTTCAGCATGACCGATGGCCTATCCTGCCCACAGAGACCCTGATTTCAAGAGCCTGTGGCCTGGCCCCTGTGGTTTCCAGGTGAATCTCCCAGGCAGCTGGGGTGGAGAACTGCTCCAACCCTCAGCCAGCTGCCCTTGCCGGACCTCTGCTAACTGAACCAGAGTCTGCTGGTGCCACCGGTTCCAAGGGAGACTGGCCCCTGTCCCACCCATCCCACTGTAGCCAGGGGCTCCCACCTCCTAAGTCAGCCAGGGTGCGTCCCCTCTCCACGTGCATGCTAAATCACTTCAGTCGTGTCTGACTCCATGACCCCATGGACTGTAGCCCGCCAGGCTCCTCTGTCCATGGGATTCTCCAGGCAAGAATACCGGAGTGGGTTACCATGCCCTCCTCCAGGGAATCTTCCCAACTCAGGGATCAAACTCCCTGTCTCTAAAGACTCCTGTGTTGGCAGGAGGGTTCTTTACCACTAGTGCCACCTGGGAAGTCTTCCTCTCCCCACCAGGAACCAATCCGACCAGCCTAGAAGTGCAACGGGGCATTCTGGGACCGTTTCTGCAGGCTCTTTACTGCCTACAGGCGACATCTGGGGAGGGAGGACACTTCTCGAACAGCCACCATGCTACAGGGCTGAGGAGGAGGCCACAGGAGGTGGGGATAAAAATACAGGAGTCTCAGAGTGGGTCTGCCCGGACTCCCCGAGAGTTCCTGCCAAGCAAGGTAAAAGGCCCAGTTCCTTGGGTTGTTTTGTTCGCTACAGCTGAGAGCAGCCTGAGTTATGAACACTCTCCCCGCAGACAGGGCCTGTGCTCTTGGTTCTTGTCTATGTCCTCAGTCCCTACACCAGGGCCCGGCACGGAGGAGGGGTTTCACAAACCTGTGTGGGTGGAACAGAAAGGGGGAGGGGAGCACCGATTCCAAGGCCAACCCCTGGGCTGGGGCCCAGCACAAGAGACCTGATCTCGTTCTCAATCCCACTTTTCAGATTTGGCTACTGAGGTTCAGAGAGGTCGAATCACTGTCCTAAGGTCACACAGTGGCTATGTGCGAAAACTGAGTCTAGAACCTGGGCCTGCTAACTTCCCCCACTTGCAGAGGCAGCCAGCAGTCAGGAAGGGACGTACCCAGCTTAAGGAGCCAGCCCTCCCGGTCCGGGTTGAAAAGGTGTGGGTCAGATCATTTCCGTCATCCTCAGGGATCTTGAAGGGCTCGCTTCGGATGCTGTCGTACAGATTCTGAGGGGTGAAGGCACAGTCAGCACCTCAGGGCTCCTGGGATCCTCCCAGGGCTACTGCAGTGGGGATAGGGCTCACTGAGAGCCCACGGGTGGGATGGCCAAGGGAGGGAGGAGCCTGGGGAGGAAAGGGAAGTAGAAGGGGGAAGAGTGGAGGGGAGCTCCAGCGAGGAGAGAGGGAGAAACAAAAAGATGCAGAGATGGAGACACTGGAAGAGCTGCTAGGTTCTGAGAGAGACAGACACACAGACAGACAGGGGAGATGGGACAGACCAAGACCCTCAAAGAGTCAAAGGGCCAGGAACCTGGGTTCAATCCTTGGTTGGGAACTAAGATTCCACATACTGCCTGGAGCAACAGAAGAAAAATAAAATGAAAAACAGAGAGACAAAGACAGGCAGCCAGAGAGAGAGAGAGAGAAAAGACTTGGGCAGGCTGGTGTGACCATGCAGTCCATGGGTGGACAAGGCAGTGATCCTGGGTGGAAGGGGGATCAGGCACTGAGAGGAGAAAGGGGGATGGAGTTGAGGGGCCTGGGAGGGGGAGGCCTGACCCTGAGCAGCTCCTCAGGCAAGTCTCCGCCCTCGTTGATGCCCCGGTTCATGGCCACAAAGCGCTCCAGCCCCGGCTTGTCCCGGACGTTGGGGTTGTGGAGGCTGGTGTTCAGCATGATCACGGCGAAAGACAATACGTAGCAGGTGTCTGCACCAGACAATCATGGGTGACGACTGGGGCATGCGAGCCCCTGGGACCCAGGAGCTCAAGTCCCCCCACCTCCAGCTCCCTCCTTCCCCAGGACCCTAGGGTCTGGGCCCCCTACCTGTGGACTGGAAAACCCCAGGGTTGCACAAGCAGTAGCGCTGGGCAAAGGCCTCCATCATGCGGTCGATCTTCTGGGCTTCTCCAGGGAGGCGGAAGCTCCAGGAGGAACTGCCTGCGGCAGAGACGAGCCGAAGGAAGATGCCAGGACTGGTGGCGCCACCCCCCCAACCCGCCTCAGTGCCCGTGGGAGGAACTGCCAATGAGGGTGCCACACCTGTGGCCAACCTGACCACTGAGCGCCGGCCAGGAGCTCTGGATGATGTATATGGAAACGCGCTTTCTACCAAGGTTGCTGCATGGAACAGATGGTTGCTTGGGGCCTCTGCTGTCACGTGGGAGGAAGGTCTGCTGTGAGCAGCACCCACCCCGTGGCGAGCACAGTCAAAAGCTGTCCTTCCCATGCCATTCAAGTGCCTGGATACAGCTATGCCTGATGGAGGCTCTACTACGGACTTTGGCAACATTCATGTGCAATCCATCCCCTAAGTTTTCGTTCTGTTTTTGCCTTCAGGAGGGGGTGATCATCAGGTCCCTTCCTGCCCTTTCAATTCCACCCTTCTCACCTGAGGGCCTGCACCAGGTTGAGGTCAGTGAACTCGTGAAGATCCACGAAAGCATGAAGCACTGACAGATTCAGCTCTTCCCTGGGAGGATAGGGACAAGGTCATGGGCAGGAAGGGGCTTGGGCAGGTGGGGGTAGAGAGGAGGCGAAGTACTGGGGAGGCTGTGGCCCCTCTTCTGCATAGCGGCTACCTCTGTAGCCAGTGAAAATTTTGGCCAAGCCCCCATCACAGGTCTGGCACAGGGGTAGGGACACTTAGAACGCTCCTGGGAAGACCATCTGCCTTAAGAACTGTGGTGTGGCTGGAACTCTGTGCAGTTGGGAGAAACACAGCAAATGTGCTCTGCTGGTCATCTCTGATGAACCCCAGATTTCACAGATGCCCAGAGATGGCCTCCTACCCCCTAGAGACCCACGGAGAGTCCCGGGGCAACCCAGATGCCCACAAATCCAGCCCCACAATGTCAGACAACCGGACCGTTCCTATGCACTCCAGATGTCCACAGGCGATCCCCAGACAGCTAGAGATGACCCCCATGCTCCCAGCCTCTCCAGTCCCCATGCCCTTCAGATGCCCACAGACGGTCTCTGCACCACAGATATCCAGAAAGTTCCACAGAACGCAGATGTCCACACAAACCCTGGGCATCTCACACAGTCCTGTGCACCTCACACATTTCAGATGGCCTCCACATGCCCCGGATGTGCACCGATGGTCCCCAGGTTTCCCAGACTTCAATGAAGGTCCCCATGCACCCTGGGATTCCAGACAGTCCCCACACACATCCAACACCCACAGGTCATCTGCATGTGTCCCAGAAGTCCACAAACTCCCAGGCACCCTAGACATCCACTGCTGGGCCTCATATACTCCCGACATCTCATGCACTCTATGCTCGTAAGTGGTCCACAGACCCTGGACATCCACAAATGGCCCCCATGGGCCCCTCATTCTCCCCAGATATCCACTGATGATGACCCTCCCACTTCTTGCGTCACTGTCCACGTCGCTCCCATGCACACCAGCTGTCTCCAATGGTTCTCACACTCCCATACCACCCACAAATGTTCTCCACTGTCCTGACATAAATGGGTGGTGGTCCCTGCATTGCTCAGATGTCCGCAAAGGTCCCATACCCTCCACATGCTCACAGATGATCCCCCGGGTTCCTCAAAAGGTCCCCCACCCCAATCTCTGTGTCAGTCCATTTGGTTACAGTCCAATTGCAAGGCTGATCTATCAGGGCCTCTCCTCAGCAAAAGCTGGGTGCAAGGGGCAGAGAGATGCCCAGCAGGTGCTGGGTGCAGGCGGTGCGGCTCTCACCTCTCCCCCAGGTAGTCCCCAATGGCCGCCTTGTTCAGGCCCTCGCCCTTGTACAGGAAGCGGGCGATCTCCTCAGGTGTGTTCTGCAAAAGTTCATTCTCCACCAGGAACTGGATCCCCTGGTGGGAAGGGCTGGGTCTCAGTGCTGGCATGCTCAGAAAGATACCCCCAGAAACCTTAGCCTCTAAACCCACCACCATCCTCAACAGAGCAGGGCCTGAGTTCCATTTTCAGGCTCTTCCCAGGGCCATACACACTGCCTCTCCCGCAGCCTAGACGTTGCCTCTGCCTTTGCCTGGTTAATTCCAGTACCCCCAGAGCAGGACCTGGCAAGGAACAGGAGCTCCACGAATGTCTGCTGAATAACTTTACAAACTACCATTGCTTCTGGCAAGAAAAATAAAGTGGGAAACTGTTAGAAGACATCAGTTCACAAGGAGCTGTGAGGGCTCAGGCTGGAGGAGGGCTTTCTCTCCTGA